>OY284483.1:25852886-27187092 GCA_958336345.1 Dorcus parallelipipedus
TACGATTTTTCTCCGCGTGGGTTTTCTGACTCTGTATTCTTTACTAAGAAACGGTAGTTTCACATATTCACATATAATCGGATTACTTAATTAAATGAAATACTGTTCTTTTCATACCCTTGCCAAATTTGAAGAACTTTAACCGGCCATATTTTCGAAACTATACATTTTTGGAAAAATTGAAAGAATATTTGTCGGTACAGAGAATCCCGTGGTGTGAATATTTGACGGTAGTTAATGATCACACTGTATAAGCACTTTCTCTGTTTTTGACTGTCAGTTAAGTCAAAGCTGTTTTATATGTTAAATGACATGATTGTGCTCCAATATGGATATACTTGCGAATCAAATCGGAACATTTACTGATTATTATTACTGTTACAAACAAACAAAAAAGTAACGTGTTTCATCTTTCGAGAAACGATGCGGTTCTTCAAAAGACCTTAAATTACTAAACGAACTAAAAACCGCCGATGCCATTCAGAAATGTTTGAACATTGATAAAAGTATTGCAAAATTTACTGCGTTTACTAGGAATTCTTTTGAAGTTTGAAGGTGAGAATATTAATATTATAATAACAAACAGGCTTGTTCCAACAGCAGTTTCCGACTAGTTCGAAACCAGTCCGTCAAAACCAGTGCTCCACCGAAGTAATGACCGATTTTAACAGCGCCATCAAGTGTACAACTTTAATGAATGCGTGTTTCTGACGGTTTCGAACTAATCAGAAACTGCTGCTGGAACAAACCAAATATGACAAATAAAAATTCTCAGATTTTTTGACCGAACCTCGTATAGTTAGTACCTCCAAATAATAATTAATAAGAATTGGAATGGCTGTGTTCTTTCGTGCAGTGCAAAAATAATAGCAAAATCGAAAACGATTTATTATAAAAATATGTAATATGGATAAACAAAACAAACGAAAAAAAAAACAGAGTTAACAAAGAAAATCCTTGATGAAATTTCTACGTTAACAAGTACACTGAGCGTTGAAACTAAAGTCTTCCCAATAACATTTTAAGTCGCGGTAAAACAAAAACTTTATTTCATGTTTTTATTTTGTGTTTGTATACCTGCTTACTTGTCCGTTTACTTATTATAGTGGTCAGAAGGGATAAGGCCCCAATTTAACATTTATATATAGACATTACTTTTAATCCTCAGTGTACGTATGTTTCAATTCAAATTTAATTACAATTTAATAACGACAAAATAACGCAAAAATTAAAAGTATTACATAATTTAAAGTTATCCTTTTATTTTGTACTTAACAATATAAGATTCTTTTTTTAAATTTTATTTAACGACACAAATTTATTTATTTCCGTTTAAAATCGCGTTTTTCGCAAGTGACTTAGTATTGTTGCTTTCTAACGGTTCACTTTTTTAATTTGTTTTTACAATAAAATTTATAGTGAGTGTTTCGTTAAGACAAGACTTTCACTTGCAGCATCGCCGACGCCGCCGACGGCGTTTTATGAATCAGTATTGGTTTACGTATACGAGTGGATATACATGTATTGTATTTATGTAATGCCAGGGTTTTTCCGTAAACAAAATGGAATTTTTCCTGATACAAAAACTTTTTAATTTAAGTCTACTTACCATTCGATACTTCGGTAGCCCTTGGCACAGCAATGTAGGCCCTTAAATTTACCGACGATTCCGAATTCTTCAACACTTGCTTCCTTGGTGAACTGCATATAACTAGTGTTGCTTTTGATTATATTATCCACACAATATTCGTCCACGGAGTAAACACCGGCGATCAAATGCAAGATGAACAAGAAGACGCACATAAAAGTTGCGTGCGCCATTATTTGGGAATACTATAATATCTTCCTCGGGCTCAACAAACGATCGATTTTACAGTGATGTTACGGTCTCAAGTGTTAATAAAAGGCATTATGTAAGAGAAACCAAACGTCACTGGTTATACCTAAGAACGAGTTAAAAGTACCGCAAAAAAAAACCGCGTGTCTTCAGCTGCGGCGCCCGGAGCGTTAATGAGTCAGTTTGGCCAAGATCACTTCACTTATAATTTTTTTTTGTTCCAACGCGCCACTGGTCGAAGACGATGCAGACAAAAGGAATTTCTTTGTTGAGTTTTAGTCACACTTTCCGGGAACGAAATGTTTTTGACGTATTCCGACGTGTTTGTTCGCCACCAGTACAGTCTATCCTCGCCCGCGTAGAAATCGGTAATGAAACAGTGATACTCGAGATTATACCTCGTGTGCGTTCGTGAGTCACCTGCGTGTTCGCAAATGCTCTGGGGAAGTGGAAGGGAATCCTGGAAAATAGTTTAGATTTATGAGGGTCCCACTAATTTCGCTTGTCGGGTTTAAACTTGTTTAATCCTTAGAAAATCCTTTCCAAAAATTTTACCCTTCATTATTCGTGGCAGGTCCAATAAACTAATCCCGCCACTACACTAAACATTTGTTAGCATCTGTTTATCTGTAGTACGTTCAACTTCGCGCTATTACATGTTTAAATAAACGCGAAATTGCAACATAAAAATGAAATAAAAGTTTTGTATAGTAACCGTTTAAATATTTATTTAGATTCATCTATTGGAATCGATCTCAATCAGTAACTGACTGCAAATCAGTAGCGTCCGATAAAGGAGTTTCAAAATTTTCCATATTCAATAATTGTCATGGTATTTCAAAAAAAATTAAAAATTGAAAATAATCAATAGCCAAACGGACAACTTTATAGACAAAAACGAAAGTTATAACCTAGTGCCATAGTTTTGATTGACATTTAACTTAGCTGATAGGATTTGGAAGCAACTTGTCAAATTATCATTTATCTTTTAACTTCGTGTTCTCTTATGTTATGATACATCGGTAATATTGAATAACGATATTTTTATTTATACAGGATGTCCCAACAGTGTGTTCTCGGGCCATATCTCCATAACTTCTGAAGATATAAAAAAAATTTCAACACAACTTCGTTTTTAATTTAAGAGGTCTATAACACAAAATTATTTCCATCTATACAGAGTGAATCAAAACAGTGGTGCCGGACACAACTTTTTTATTTCAAATAGTATGCCCTATATATGAAACCAAATTTGGATTGCCCATAAAATTATACACATTTTCTATATACCATTGCCTATAGCTATATCTAATATATCTATCTGATATCTATCTGATCTATCTGATATCTATCTAATATCTGAGATATTTAACATTTTGTCTAAAAACTACCATTTGCAGCCACTATTTTACTTATTGATATTTTATTTATTTTTAACTCTAAGAAAAAGATTTTTGGTACAGATGTAGTTGATAAATAAGCTTATCATAAGCCATTATTAAGTGTACTTTTATCGCTACAGGGTGGTCATATAATAAACAAAATCTCAGATATTTCAAAATGGCAAAACTCAATTTTCTTAAATAGCATGCCCTATATTTTCCTATCCTAAATTCTTCGTTTAGTAAAGTGCTTTCATTTTTCTTAAGTATGTCTTATACCTATCTGCGATATTTTTTGAGATTTTCAGATCTATTTGAATTATTTCTTTTAAAACGAACTCTTGTCTAAGGTGGCTGTGGAAAACCGGCAAACAATGAACCGGTTGACATTAATAATGATTTCTCAAAGTGTTAGACTGTTGGGAACTTGTTAAGACATGAATTATTAGATTCATTGAATTATTTCTTTATCAAATGGTTGCATAGCCAAAAAAGTTGGTTGGATCCGATGGCAACGGGCTTGACGCTTGGTCGGGCAATTATAGGTATGTGTTCGAATCCCCTCCTGGTACATATGGGTCCTATGTGAGAAATGGAACATTTACATATGTGTCGGATTGTGTTCAGGATTCATTTCGGCCCCTTCGAATTAGGTTTTCTGCGTTTTCCCGGTTTATAAGACGAATGCCGATGGAAAAGACCTAGTAGGTCAGTCGCAGCCGCAGCGGGCAATGGGTGAGATGAATAAAAATAAGTAAAGCTGCTACTTCTTAATTTTCAAGTCAATACTTGCTAGGAAGTGAATTATAAAAGTCTTTACTTATCTTCCGAAAGTAAATATTCGCGGCCAAAAGTTCATTCTCGTTGAGTCACAATCATCAAGTATTTAGTTCTTACGGAGTGAATAAAAGCAAAGAAATACTTTTCTTGAGAAGTAAACACTCTTATTTTTACAAGATTGGTTTAGAGTAACCTTAAGAAAATCTGGTACCTTCAAAGTTTTTAAATCATGGCACAATTTATGAACGTTCGTAAAGTGAAACAATATCGGGACCGTAGAGATGTCAGCCCAAACAATGTAAAGCGTCTTTTGAGGTTTGAAAACGAGAATATTGACTTTATTACGAACTATTTTTTGCCAAACAACAACGAGTCTCGGGGTGGTGCTCTCACTTCAAGAAAGGAAATGGAAATATTTCTCGGATATATTAGCGATCCAGGTTTTCAGAGCGGTGTCGCAAATGATTTTGGTGTTCATAGAACAACAGTTTGTAAGACTGTAGCTAGTATTATAGAAAAAATTATAGATAAAGCAGATGAATGTATAGTTTTCCCATCAACTGAACAGGATATAATTGAAGCTAAGACAAAGTACAAAATTCCCACTGTAATTGGGGCACTTGATTGCACCCACATAGAAATTAAAAAACCTGGACAGTTTGGCGATGACTATACATATAAATAGAAAAAATAAAGCTACGTTGAATGTTCAGATGACTTGTGATTCGATGGAAAGAATTACAAGTGTAGATGCACAATGGCCCGGAAGTGTACACGACAATAGGATTTGGCGACAGAGTTCTGTGCAAGTGACACTTGCACAGTTTAATGGAAATGCTTGTTTGCTGGGGAACAGTGGATATGATATTTCACCGTGGCTGTTAACACCATTTAGGCAACCTGAAAACTTACACTCAAAGGAAAGAGTTGTAATAGAACGTGTGTTTGGCCAGTTAAAACAGCGCTTTCCTATACTCGGAAATAGAATTAGACTTCCCGTGGATAAAGTACCCAAAATAATAATATGTTGCGCTGTGCTTCATAACATTGTCAAGCACTTGCAGGATGCTTGGAATTTTGAAGAGAGAGATGAAAATAATAGGGGTAACTATAGAGTAGAAGATCCAGAAGTTCATGAGCAAGGGGACATTCGACGTCATGGTGAACAAAAACGCTTAGAAATTGTCGAAGTATTAAATCAGTTACATTTATTTTGAACTGCCCCAAACGTACATTGAAAAAAATTCAATAAAACATTTTCAACACACTCTTTCTCATTTCCAATAACAACATTTAATACTATAATTTAATATTTGAATAATAAAAATAAACAGTTTTGTTATGTAATATATATTTTTTCCATCGTATTCATATGACACTTACTTCAACAACAGATATTCTTGCAGATATTCCGAATTGGCAGAATCTCCACTCCTTTCAATCACTTCTGGTTGGCGCAAACGTTTGAGTTGGAGTTCCTGTTTTTCGATTTGTAGCCTGGTCAGTCGAAGCTATTCAAGAAGCACTAAACGTTGAAGCTCGGAAGTTGATAAATTTACGGTTTCGTCGGTTTCAGCTGCCAACAATAATCTTTGTTTCTTAGAAACATTGACACTGGATCCTGCTGCAGGTTTTGGCCTCTCATGCGATATTTCTATTTGCGAATCATTCTGACCTTTTCCACTGTCCATCCCGATTAAACTAGGCCCTGCTACAGGTTCTATACCATTAGGTAGAGGTGATGGTGATGTGCTCTTCACTATATTTCTGCACTTTTCACTCTCCGTTCCAACTGAAATAGCTCCCGGTATTTTGATAACCACAGGATTTTCTTCAGCGTTTAAAAGTTCTAGAAAGTCTTTTTCCCATGCAAGTAGCTTGATCGGTTTATTTCCTGTTGCTAACAAATCAGTTTTTTTCTTAACTGTACTTTTCATATTATTAAGTAGTTTTTTCAACCGGTCACTAGTCATAGCTTTTCCTGTTTGTTTCAAAAATTCCTCTTTGATCTTTTTCCAAGCGTCTTCTTTTGCCGAAACCATTTTTGGTAACATGGACTTATTTAGCACTACTTTATAATTTCGTAAAATAATTACCAATTTTGCTCGGTTATCGTTAACATTTTTTCGTTGTTCACTCTCTTCATCACTAGAAGACATGATTGCAGATGGAAAATATTACTAGTTCAGACAAGGTAAGATCACCTGTTAGTATTCCAACAAGCAAACACTTGTATACGGCATGTGAATAATGAAAAACAAGTAAAGACTCTCAAGTAAACCGTCAATTTAATCAAGTGAACACTTATGAGTAATACCTTCATTTTATTCACTTACTAATCAAGTATTTGCTTCTACTTTAAAGGGAATACTTTACTTGCAAGTAAATCTTTATAAGTGTTCACTCGACTTTATTGACCTTACCCAATAACTCGTTTTAAAAGAAATAATTCAAATAAATCTAAAAATCTCAGAAAATATCTCAGATAGGTATAAGACATACTTAACAAAAATGAAAATACTTTATTAGGCGAAGAATTTAGGATAGAAAAATATAGGGCATGCTATTTAAGAAAATTGAGTTCTGTCATTTTGAAATTTCTGAGACTTTCTTTATTACCATGACACCATGACCACCCTGTAGCGACAAAAGTACAATTAATAACGGCTTATGATAAGTTTATGGATCAACTACATCTGTACCAAAAATATTTTCTTAGAGTTAAAAATAAATAAAATATGAATAAATAAAATAGTGGCTGCAAATGGCAGTTTTTAGACAAAATGTTAAATATCTCAAGAACGCTTAGGTTTAGGTATAGGCAATGGTATACAGAAAATGTGTAGAATTTTATGGGCAATCCAAATTTGGTTTCATATATAGGGCATGTCATTTGAAATAAAGAAGTTGTGTCCGGCACCACTGCCGGCACCACTGTTTTGATTCACCTCTGTATAGATGAAAATAATTTTGTGTTGTAGATCTCTTAAATTAAAAAAGAAATTGTGTTGAAAATTTTTTTGTATCTTCAGTAGTTATGGAGATATGGACCGAGAACACACTGTTGGGACATCCTGTATATCGATAATAACAATATACAGGGTCATTCACGTAACATTTAATATAATAAGTGCAAATTATTCGGTTGATATACACTGTGTTCCAGAACTCGCGTTCCAGAGAGAGTAAGGGCAAATGCCGATGGCAGGGGAGAGTGGGGAAATGACGACCAGCGGGTAATGACGACCATCAAAAATTTTAGGAAAAGAAAATAAATATGCAAATTGTATCAGTGACGTCATTTAGTATGAAGTTGTGCAAGCTAATTTCTGTATACGCGATAATCGGTATATCCCTAGTTTACGTAAATGTGACCGTTTTGTGTTGCAGCTTAAGTGCATGTAATTTTATCAAACAGTAAAATAAAGGGCAAGTACAAATATAATACGCTTCTGCATTTGCCGCATTCGGGTAAATTATATGCATATAATCACGTACAAAGGGCGTAATTCACAATCCTCCAGCGTTTAACCTTAAAATATTTAACCTAGATTTTTAAAAATTTTAGCACTTCATGAAATCCCAACCAAATTCGACGGGAAATGACGACCAGTGGTCGTGATTACCCTATACGGAATTTCGATAGGTATGTTATGTTTTCTTTAAATGTCTAGATATCGAGTTGGGTGGTGCGCTGTTAATTCGGGCATACTGTGTAGTGTATCTCCATTTCATTTAGTTTCCGGAATAAATCTGTCTCGATCTTAACGACTGATTCCTCTCTGAACTGGTGTTGTGGTAAGAACGCGATATTCGCTCGCGGCCAGTCTCACATCGAAAGCTCTCAGGTATGCCTCGTTTATTTTGTGTGCTATAATTTTGTGCTCCCTTTCACGTGCTTTTGTGAAGGAAGACGGAACCGGAATTATTCCGAGATTTGGTATTATCGTACGTGGAGAGAATTTTAAGCTTTCTAAACAGCTTTCCAAACCTGTCGTCGAAATACGAAACAGGTATGTCTTGTGGCCATGTTCTGACTGCGACGAAACGTAACGCATACTTCCATTAAGTTTGAGACAACCTTGAGACATAGCCCCAGTTCAAGATAGCTTGCTGAGGTAGTTTTATTTGGGTGAAAAATATCGTCGTCCCCGTGGGTGCAGGAGAAGTCCGGATTTGGCTTCTTGACAACGAATTGAACCCCTCCACCTGGCTTTCCCCGTCGTTGAGAATAGACTCGGCCTGCAAGACGACGCTACTTTTCGCGGCTTTACCGCAACACTGACTCACTTCGCTAACCACCGCGGGAGGACGCTCCGACTTGTTGACTGTTGACAGCTGATTGACATTGACGCTGGATCTTTAAATTTTACCAAGGTCGAATTAGTCCTATTTTTTTTGTATCAATTTACATTTTCGCGTTGTTGTTTACTTTGAATTTACATTATCGCGGGGTTTGTTCACATTTAACCGTTTCTCTTGATATCATTAATTCTTTTGTCCGTTTGAAGTTATATTTGTGACCGAAGCACATATTTATTTAATTACTTTTCGTTTTTGAGTTGTCGTTATTTAATTTTTGAGCAAGTTAAATATAAACAAGTGTGCTCAGCTGCGGTGTTTTTTATTTTAATCACTCTGCCCACCTTTTGCTTTGGGGTTACGTCGAACCTCCCTTCTCCACGAGCTATGCCGAGCCGGTGCTGGAGGAAGATTAGTCACTCGCACTAACTTACAAACCTACAGGTAGGTAGCAATTTTAGGTAAATTCCATTTTTCACCGAAAATACTTTCCAAAGGTCGATGATCAGTTTTCAAGATAAATTTTAGACCGTACAAATATTGATAAAATTTTATTGTACCAAAAATGAGGCTTAAATGCTTCTCTGACGATAGGGGCATATAACTTTTCGGTTTCTGTCAATTTCCTCGAAGTATAGGGGACAGGTCGTTCATCACTATTGGATATTTGATGAAATAATCCAAACACTCAGTCCTTGCTCTGATGTGTCACATGCTAATATAATTGGCAAACTTTCATCGTAATGCTTGAGTGTATCTACTTGATGTGATAAATGGTCACTCTCTTTCTGGATTCTGAATTACAAAGCCGGCAATATTTGATAGAAGAAGGACCAGGTTGTTTCCGAGCTGATTGAGATGCATTACTTAATTTTATAGTTGCAAAGGATAATAAAAACACTTTCATGAGATAAAAATTTGTACCTGCCCTGCTTTGTGTCTCATTTGCAAAATAAGCCAAACTTGTTTTCTCCTTTAAAAATAATATTAATGTTAGATTTTAGCTAACCGTTGATCCAGTGATCTAAGTATGGGGTTGGCACTTTCAGCAGGCACGTTTTGCCTTCATTATGGCATAATAAGAAAAGTCCTAAGCTGAATTTTTCCTTTCTACGAACTTGCGTCTATGTCATCTCATTATTTAAAAAAGAACGTATAGTTTTAAATGGAACCTCGAAGATAACCCGTGAGGCAAATGTCAAGTAAATTTAGGAACTTTACTGCGATCTGTAGGCAATGAATACGCAAAAGAAGCTTTGTGGATGCTCCTTATCGATAAAATTTGAACAATACTAATACTATGTGTTTAGAATCTAACTGAGTTAGAGAAAACAGTATGCATTGTGTTCATTGTGTCAGTTTTCTGCAAAATAAACGAAGTAGATTTCTCAGATGAACACAAATCATTTCTGGTAGAATTGGTTATAAATATAACAATAGACGATACTTGTATTCTCCGCAACTGGTATTTAATGATTTTTTTAGAACAATTTATTTTGGCCGTATTATTTTAGCAATTACTGTCTTTCACAGCATTCTATAATTTAATTAGGGTATAAATCAGAACATTTAGGGATACGCAAATTGAATTGAATGATGAGAAAAGGCACATACGAGAATTCAACAGTCTAAGACAAAATACTACTGATATATGTAAATATACCGAATAATTAGCAACACTGAATTTGAGGAGCACAAACATTCCGATTATTAGAACACTTCTTTCAAATATTTTTAATACTAATTAGATTAATTTTCGATTGCGACGCAGTTCTGGTGGACGCTAATTTAGTTCAAACAACATGTTTAATAGAATCTCGAATTAAATCGCAAAATTATTTTTTCTGTTTTTATGATTTCTGATTTTATTTAATGTATTTTCATCGGCAACATTTTCTGAAATCCTATTTTCGTCTTGAATTGCAAATTCTCAGGTGTCCACTTAAAAAAAAAAATAAATGTATTCTATTCTATCGAAATTATGAAGTAATAATAGTATATCTTTATTAAGCAAAATCATACTTTTTAGAATAAATAAACAATTAAAATATGATTTCATTGAATGTTATTATAAGCAATCATTTGTACATGTTTGATCCACCTTCGTATATCTTCTCTACTTACGATTTTCCTTTAACAACAAGGAAATATTTCTCAGGTTTAAACAAAAAATAAACAACTTTTAAGTACTTTGATGTAATACGAACGCCTCTTAGTGATATGTAATTCTATTCTCTTCATCCGTAAACGTTTCACATCAAGTTATTGTTACTTTTGTGCTTTGAACAAAGTATGCCGCAGTAACTATCAGCACAACAAATTATAAAATTAAAAATGACAAAACAGAATCTATCTATTTACATTACGGACTTATGTAAGCAACGTGCACACTTACTTCTTATTTGAAACAAAGTATGTATTAAAAATAATGACATCATTATTATTAACTCGTCTTTTCTAGCCTGACCTTAATTCTGAACTCTAAAGTAAACATATCTGACTAAAATAAATTGCATGAAATTTATAATTGCAAAATGAATGATGCACTTTCATAAAATCAAAAAATTTTTAATGCACTTCCAAAAAGAATATCTAAAATTCAAAACAAGTTATTATAACAACCTAACAGAAGGGTTTTTGTTACCCTCGAGTAATATTTTTCTTTTTCACCACGATTATCGTATTCTTTTGTTTTCGTTTGATTAAATCTGGTTACCTATGTAAAATTATTTTTTTAAATTGAAAATATGTGGATATTCATGTCACAAGATCTTTTCTCTCGTTGATCATAATTAATAATTACATAACAAATTTGTGAGTTAACTTTCCAGGGCTCTTTAAATTAGTCTCTAATTAGCGTTTCGCCGTATGGATTGACAGATCCCTTCTTTAGCATTGAATAGCCTTCATTCGAACAACGTAATGTTCAATAAAAGGTGCCTAGACTAATAATTAAAAATTTGTACCTGCATAAATCTAATAACCGAACTTAACACTCGCGTTAGCGTCTTATGTCTTCATTTAAAGAAATCTGGTAATTAGAAGAAAGCAGGAAAAGCTGACTTAATTGAAATTCAAACGTTTAGGAAAGATTTGGGCTTTTTGAAGTTTCGTAAGATATGTATTTGTGCATCTTCAATATAAAAATAATTTGCTAGTTTTGAACTATTACACAGCAAACACAAGGCGCATGTAATCAGTTTGAGTAAACAATGATTAGAAATTTCTGAAAATATATGATTATCGTAACATTTGTTTACGATCAGCAATTTTCAGACATTCCTCGTCCACTTTCGAGGCATTTTACTTAAGTGAGGGCCATAATCGTCCCAGTCATCGTCGTGGTCCTTTCCCCAACGCAATTAGAAACGGATCGGGCGGCGGCGGCGTATTACAACGTTTACTCAGTTTAGGCACTTAAAACAAATTTGCTTTTCTCAGAAAACATTAATAAGTAGCAATTACCTCATAATATATATTTAGAACGATACCTCACGTAATGCACAAACGAAGAAACCGTTCGTTTCGTAACCGAGAACGGCATCTGTGCTACTCGTTCCAGAAACGGACGACATTTCAATCCCTCTTAAGGAATGCAATTAAGATCTTTCGTTAATTTTATATAATGACTTTTGACGTGCAAGTGTGGATTTATGGATTATTGTGAAGCTATTAGCCGGTCGTAATAACGTCATTATCGTCGGTATATTCTTGCAGATGAAGCCATTCTAGTTTTGGGGTTGAAATCTTGACAGTTCGAATGAAAGGCAACATTAAAATTGAACTTCATAAAACTTAGCAGATGTATTGAATGTTTACTTAAACCAGATCATGAACCTTAAAATAGAATGGTGCTCTTAAAGCTAAAAAAATGACGTTTCTGCAGAGTCTGGATTGCTTAGGAAACTCACAGAGAATATTTTTACAATATTTTACTTTTAAATAGAAGGAACTTTCTTTGAAATATTGCATCGTGGCTGATGTTTCTCACTCCTTTCTCCTTCTAACTAAGGATTTCAAGCACTGCATTGTTATTCTTTGCAAGCAATTTGATAAGGATAGGTAAGGGAAAACAAATATGTAGCCATTCTTACAACAAGGATTTCGCAAGCAGCGCGCGAAGACCTTTTCTTTTCAGAGCAAATTTTTCTGCACAAAATTGGCAAATGAATAAAAAAACTGCAAGGTCTGCAAGTTATTTTCGAGAAGAGCAATTTAGATATTGGTGCACTGTGACAAATATAATTTCGCCTTTATTTTTATAAGTAAAAAATTGTTAAACACGGTAGAAATGCCCTGAAAGCATCTTCATTCAAATTTCCTTGTTTATACAGCATGAGCGGAAAAAATTGAGGACAGTTTAAATGCACAAATGTAGACGCAAATTAACCACACATACAACATACTGTACCTTTTTTGTATTTTACAGGAACTTTTGTGCCTCTCACCTACAATTTTCGTTATTGTATATTTTTCTTACATTTAGATTTCCTTTTCTTTTTGTTGCTAGTTTGGTCTACTCTATCTTCCTTACTTCTTGTAGTGTTTATTCTGATCAGGTATCCGAACCATTTAATTTTTTATATTTTTTTTTACACTATCTCGTGTCTTGTTACCCCTTTCACTTTACGCAAGTACTTCATCTCTACAGTCTGTATTCTACTTCTTGCTGCTCTTATCACTCCGCCAATTCCAAATTATCATTTAAGCCTACTTATTATTTTCTGCTTTCAGAACAATATCAAACATATTTATTCCCCCGAAGTTAGTGTAATCCTTAATGCCCTGCTTTTTAAAATAAATATTGGTGACAGTAATCCTCCTCCCAATTTTTAGATATTTACATTTTATTGAACAGTTCTCTTGAATAAAAAAAAACACATTTTTGATATAATTTCGTCATATCATGGCATTTTTCCTTTTTAACACTTTTCTTCAACTTTTATTTTTTCTTATTGCGGGCATTCTTCAGGTTCGTCATGATCGTTTTGAAACATTTGGTTATTTACATATTGAGCTACTGTTCAAAGTAATGCTTCAATCTGTTCACAAATTCCTTTTCCTGTCCAAACATTATCTTTTCTTTATTTTTAATTTTATTTGCTTTATTACTTTTTGCTTATATTGCTAATATTATTTTTTTTAATGTAGAATTCGCAAAAGGAAAACATAAATTGTATCTACTGATCAAAAATGGAATGTTTAGTAACTTTAAAACTTTCTAATTGTATACGTGCAATATTGTCACAGCAAGCAAGACATGATTAAACAAAGAATTCTCATCGTCAATAAATATATGTTTCATTGTGTAATTTTAAAACGAATTTTCAAATACAACCGTAAGAAAAAAAAAAGCAAAAATTCACACATTAATCGACTCTTTGTATTATCTATGTTGTCCACTAAAAATGTATAGAATTTTGCAAATTATTATTTCGTTTTCAGCGTTCCTTATTTCACCATTTCTTTAATTTTGCAAAAGTTATTTTAGAAATTGTTAGTAGTGTCTAAAAATAATGAATTTCCGATGGTTAATATATGAATATAAACATTATCCTGATTACCAAACTAAGGTACTAAAATAATTTCAAAAATATTTGTAAGCGAAAACAACAAAACAACGATGAAAGTTTAAGGAAAAAAAAAATAGTTTCAGAACGAAAACAATTTCTAAGCAATTTCTAAATACTTATTTTTAATTGCATATGTGTAAATGAATGATAATTTTTTGATAATTAAAGTGGACTTTTGTTCAATGAAAATTTGTATACAATTTCTCTATAATTTTTTCAATGACCACAGTTTGCATATTCGCTGAACGTTTCGTTTTCGTTTGACAGCTCGTTAGGAGTGAAAAATAAATAAACAAGGTTGTTAAGGGAAACTAATAAAAGAAACGTATAATCCATTCATAATCTATTTACCATCGTAGTAGGCCGTTATTTTAAGTTAAAAATAGCCATCTGAAAGCTACTTAGATATAAAAAAGTCACTCCGAAATCAATCAGAAAGTATTTATTTTGCAATCTCATTTTAATTTGTTTGCATCATTCTGCCTATAAATATACTTCATGGGAATTCTAATGCATAAACTAGTGGCGAAAAAAGCGTACCCTCCAAGGGGTCATAAAATTACGCAGTTAACGAGTATGAAACATTGGATATCTTATTGATGTCGTAACAAAGAGCGAATTGATTGCAATTTTCTGAGGTCGAAATTCCTTGCCACTAACTCACTTGGAAATATGCAAATGCGTCACAACATGTAAATAAAAGGACGTAAAGTTAGACCGGGTTTCACATTATATTATTTGTTCACGTTTAAATAAGTTACTCTAAATACGAATAATAAAAAGCATGTACTCGTATGGGTACAGAGTCATTAATCTTAAATATGTATAAATGAAAATTGAAGAAAATATAGGATATTGTAACAAAATTTAAAAATATTTGATATCATAATAAAAATTAATTAAAACAATGTTCATTTCACGCAGAAATTATTTGAATATACACATTTCTTATCTCGTAAACGTGCCCACTTAATGCACTTCTTGATAAAATTTATGTTTAAAATTGATACCTAGTTGTTTGTTTTAGTGATCTTGAAACAAGATTATTTTTATTAATGGTTGTTAAAGTAATTTCATATTATCTTTTGATTGACATAAAACTAATTTTAACAGAGATAAGTAAATCGGTGTTGGAGTAGTTCCGGATTTAAATTGAATCGAATATACGTATAGTAGCGACATCTTACAGACGTTCGTGTTAAAATTACAGATTTCTGTAATGGTGTATACAAAAGAAAATTAACGTACTCGTATAGATATGTACTACAATTATACTAATTCAAGGCTTATTTTAATATAATTAAAACCTGTGTTGTAAGATAACAACAACTGACAATTTTTGAGCGTGTTGCATTAGAGTATTTAGTTTGACTATTTACCACTAGAGGCTGGGGAGACTCTTTAATATTAAATTTTGATTGCAGTGGATTCCTCAAGCATCCTCTGTGCAGCTGTTTCGGCCCTATTTGGGGCCTCGTCATCAGAAGCGTAGGTCGAGAATTCCACGTTCCAAATAGGGCCGAAACAGTTATACAGAGGATCCTCGAGGAATCCACTGCAATCAAAACCGATTTGCAACAAAATTTTTAAAACTTTCATTATGCTCTGACTTATTATGTAGCGAACTGGCTTCAATTTGTCAATCGTAATCAAGAAGCGATCGTAGGATGTCGTTACTTAAACTTTTCATTGTAATGTGTGTCCAACAATTATTGTAGTCCTGGGTGGCTGTAGAGTCAAACATTTTCCACTAATTATTGTTTCAAATGGCATTAAAACATTAAATACGTAAAGAAACATTTATTTGTTGTCTAACAGTCAATATTTGAGACCTCAATTCAACGATACGAAGTAAAAATCGGCATTTATGTGTGATACCATAGCCCACCCAGGACTACAATAATTGTTGGACGCATGATACAAATTAGGTTGATAAACGAGGAGCTGCATTTTTATGTTTAAATATTCTTAAATATCGAATGTTTCCAACGAGGTCGACAAGGACCTATACGAGTATAGGAGTATAGGAGTCGCTTGGAAGATCGACGAATTTTTAAGAGATTTTGAGGATTGAAAACTATTAGTGATCGAAGGAGGATGTGATCTTCATTTCATAAAGAAAGTTGACAGTAATTCATAAAATCAACTAAGATTACATAAGATTTATGTTGTGTCTTGTGTTATTTAATTTCTTTATGCATTATAAAAATCTAAATTTAATAGTATTCCTCCGTGTATCATTTTACAGTTAAGCTGGTTTTCCTGCTTTGGAGATTTGGAGAATTGGCGAGTAAAGAGGGGGTACGAAGTATGTAAGTATGTAAAAGTACGTTGTAAATTGACCTTAAAAATAATAACACGAACATAAATAACTGATTGAGCTAATGAGCAACACGCATGCATCTTCAAATTGCCCAAGAAAAGTTGAAAAAATTTGAATATACTTAATGGAATTTTGCTAATGCCACCAACGCCAGTGCGGGGAAGTGATCACATGATCGACGAAAACCAATGTCATCCCTAAATAGCCAATTCTTCAAACCTCCAAAGCAGGAAAACATGCTTTATAGTAACAACCATTTTCAGGACGGACCGACGAAACATTTCTTTTCTTTTAAAGAAAAGTTCTCGATGATCTATCTAAAGCAAAAAAAAAGAATAAAAAGTTCGGCAAAATGATCCCAAATGTAATGACCTAAAGGTGAAGGAAATGAAATGAAACGAAACAAATTACTTACAAAACTTAGAGAAGTACAATGAGGAGGTACCAATAAGGCTTCGGCTACTTCACGTATGTGCAGTACACGTCAATATATTGAAAAATATTTCGGTATAAACACATCCAAAAATACGGTTTCAGAAACTGTAAATGTTTAGAAGTTGAAATAAACAAAATAGTTAATTAATAAGTGACCATTTTATCAAGGCTTAGGGATTTTTCATCTTCATGCACAGAATCATCATCAAAATTGTAAGAAATCCAAGCCTCTTATAATTATCAAGCGTAGTACGGAAGTAAATTCAATGCAACGCGATCGCGAGAAAAATTCGCCCACAAAGTTTTTGTAAGTAACCCTGGCAGCGGCTCGCTGTATCAAGAGCCTTGGCCAAGATGAGACATAATTGACATTTGCAAATTCGAAGAACTGCAGCCAACCTCGTGCTGAATCACACATATAGGAAATGCTACGTAATCGGAATTGACCTTAGAAAAACCAAATAAAAAGAGGCCGTGGAAAAAGCATATGATCAGATAGCTTTTAGCAGTTTGGTCGCGTACATCTTCAGAGTCCGAAGGCATTTATAGAATGTCATAGTGTGCGTTAATCTCCGAGTTAAGTCGAAAATCGATAAAGTTGAAAGTAAAGGATAATTCGTCCCCTTTCTTCTGTTATCATTATTTTTAACCACCCGTCCCTCACAAAATCATTATCTAAGTATCTTTAAAATAAAATCGGCATCTAAAATCACATCAACCAGTCATTATTTACCCAAAAAGTTACCCCACAAACTTTAATAACACTTACGTTTCTACTCAATCTATCCACCCTAGAAAAAAAGGAATTCAAAGGAATTTGGCCAAGAAAGGAATTTTTGATGAAACCATTACCAATTAAACAACGGATGGAACAATTTTAAAAAATGAGATAATCCCAAAAATTTCTAGGGATTAATTAGAACTAATTAATTATTAACATTTAAGTTTATGTTCCTTTCCTTTTTTTAGAAAATGGCGAGAACTTTTTTTAAATGGTCTATAATTTTTCTAAATTATAATTATACTAAAACCCCTTAGAGTAACGGATATCTGAGACACGTTACTGTTCTTCGTGAACGGATCAATAAGAAGATATTCAATTGCCATAAATTCCGAGAAGAATGAAACAAACGAGCAAGAAAGGGGGTAAAAGCGAAAGGGATTCTCAAGAGAATAGAGATTCTACATCAAAAACATTTCAAGCATATCAGAAAAGATAAACAAAGAGAATAAAATGATAACATATGAGGAAATGACTGGTGAAGATTTGGAATGGTTTAAGGGAGCTCATGTGAAAAAAAACTCATCAAAGAATAAGCAAACATTTTTATTTATTTGGTCTGCCTTTATTTCTTCAATGCATCACTACTTACTCTTAAGTACACTTATTTATAAGGTATATGATCAATGATTCCTTCTCATCACTTGAGTTCTTTGAAATGGTCTTTTGTAAATAACCGTTCAGTGTACTAGCATTTTCATCGAGAAGAGTCGGCGCATCGCGCAGAACTTTCTTTGAGATCTCTTTGCTGAGATCAGAATCAAAATTCAGACCGGTGATTTTGAACTGAAATTAAGCGAGAAAAAAATTTATGGGGGGTGAGATAATAATAGCAACAATACTTACGACTTCCATGCGTTCTAAGCTTGGGCTAATTTTTACGCGTGTGACTTTTTTATCAAAGATCCCGTAATCAAATGTAACGTTGAAGACTATGTTCTTGGTGGTAAATCTTGAATAGTTAGATGAGATTAGTAATATCGAGTATATTGTTAAAAGCCAATTTATGTTTCATATCTAGAGTACATGCATCCATATTGAAGTGATTACTAAATATGTATATGAAGTTGGTTAAATGTTAAATGGGAAAAATTTATCAGAACTTTTGATATTTTTTATGTATGAATTAGTTAATACTTTTGACTTTTCCTATAACTTCTTATTTTCATAAAACTAAAAAAGAATGATGTATTTTGAAAATTCTTACTTGATTCCTCCAGTTCCGACGTAAGTTTTATTTTTAAAAGTCAAGCTCAGATCAGAATATTTAGTTTCGCATTTGACGGTCTCAAATACAGCAGTCATGGAATTAGTCAACAGAGGCGGAAGAAAGCCAGTGAGTTTGCTGCTCTTGTTCGTAATTTTTCCCAGGGTAAGACCATTACATTTCAAATCCTGAACTTCCACGCTACCACTAAAATAAAGTAATATTTTGATTGTTTTTAGATAGTTTTAGATCGTTACGTTACATCGCCCAAACCCAAACGTAACAATTTATTTTCGCCGAGTTTGATCCTGGTCTTCCGAATTTCCAGAGGTTCTAAACTTGGCACATCGAATTTTTCAATTCCGTTTTGAAATTCCGATCGGATGCAACTTTCAATTTTGGTTACTGGGTCTTCTTTACCGAATACAGCAAGGGCAGAATCTATTGATTTACGAAATATTTTCATATAGATAAAGGAAAAGTTCAAAGAAAACATACCTTTAAGGTTGTTTGGAAAATACAGAATTGCGGATGATGGATGCAATAAACTGAACACTAGGGCAGCCGATATTAAAAGCTGCATTTTTAAAACGGTAAAGTATGACAGAACGAGTTGAAATAAACCCCTGCGTTCGATGTAGTGCATAAAGACTGACGAAAACAATGGCGAATTTAATTTAGCGATAAGTGAAATTTCTTGTTTTAATTAAAAGTACCTACCAATCAATATCGCATACGAATTTATTGTTTTAGTCTTTATTGAGCCATTGTTTTGAAGAATACTCAATTAAATTAATTTTAAGGTAAGCAGAGCGCAAGCATGTAACTCATAATTCAAATTTTAATTATAAAATGTCTGTGATCTACAATATCTAATAATAAAATTTATAAAGATAATAAACCGTATACTGTAAAAGCGTTCATCAAAAAAAAAAGACACAGACAGATTTTGTCAATATTTTTGAGTATTGTTACTTAAAAGCTTAAATATTTTGTCTTGGTAGGTCCACATCTGCGCATTCACTTTATGTCTGTATCACTTACTTCCTTAACGTAAGTGAGTCTTCTGTTAGGATAGTGTTCGACATCAATAGGGCATTCGATTGTGTCAATCCATAGACCAGATTTTTTCATTTTTAGAAGACAGGCATTTTGTCTGTGTTCCAAAATTTAATAACAGTTAAGTTCTACCTTCTCAAAAATAGAAGATACCTTACATTGAAGTACCTCAAGAATGGGCTCCATTTTATTCATTATTTATTATTGGCTAGCTCACTTTGGTGAATCCACGCCGTTGTTACCGCCCTTAATTTTCTCTGATAAAAATAAAAATTGTCTTGGCCAATTTAGACAATTTGCTAACTGGGTAACAAAACTATCGGGTATCGGTATCCCTAACTCGACACCTTGCATAATGTGGAGTCTTCGGCCATTTTGTAAAATGTGTTGCCCAACTTCTTCATAATTTTGTACAAACTTATTTACTTATGGTATAGTTTCCCGATGATTTATTTTCAACAAATCCCAACTTTATATACATATTTTATATCCGGTCGTTTGATTTTAGCGCGCAGTCGTGTTAGTAATTCTCACCTTACAACCAGTGTTGTTAAGTTATTTAGATGCAAGTACCTAGATACAGTTGTAGGAAGGGTTTGGGGTGAAAGTTGAAGAATATCCCATTTTGAACCCTTCTTACTTTGGTAGCAAGAAATTTAACAAAGCATGTTAACTAAAATAAAATTGGGAAAATTTAAACAAACTAAAGTAACGGAGTTCGCTGCCACCACCGGAGTTTAAGGGAATTTCAGACCCTATAATGCTTATTTCAATTATATTGCCGATTAATAATCCTTCGCAGGAGGATCCTTCCCGACTGGAACTGTGCAAGAGCACCTTAAAATTATAAACTAATCTACTATAAATAGAAGTCGTGAACTAGCTTAAGGCAGGGTATATTAAACGAACTTTGGGTTACCCTGGAGGGGTGACACTACATAATATGTACACAAATAAAGAAAAAATATAAAATTATAAATTTACCTACCGGATAAGATGGTGTGGAAGTAGAATTCAGCAGTAGAGGACCTCTTATTTATCTAAACCTTTTTTGGGGTGGGACTCGCTAATCCCTTGTTGGGAAGACTCGAAGTAGAGTTCCTGCTTCTGGCACCCACACTTACACCGACACCGGATTTAAATTTAGATATTCGTTAAGAGCGTCACGTATTTATTTCAAAAGGAACAATCGAACAATCGTAACGAAGGTAACATTCAAAGGTTAAATTTAGGGGAAAAAAACGAGGACGTTCGTTTAAGACGCCTAACGATCGAACATTAATTAATTTTTTGAAACTTTCTTCTTCCCTAGGCCATTGTTTACGAATTCAAAATCTTCCCCCTCTTTAATAATTTTCCCGGGAGATGCTGCTCTCTCGCGGGCTAGTCGTTCAACTTTGTCAACTTATATTCATTTGACATTATTTTAATCTGCATATTTTAAAGTTCAAGACTTTGTAGTAGTGCTGGGCAACGGTTAACCGGTTTTGGATATTCGCGGTGTACAGCATGACACTCGTGCAAATAGAGTTGCATAACTTGAATGCGAATCTAATAGCGTTTTCGATTGACCGCACTAGTGCGCACTCAGAATATCTGTATCTCGTGTTATTACATGTGGTTAAAGGAAGATGCAAATACACTGAGTGCAAGCGGTGCATGTGAATCGAAAACGCTATAAATGAAAAAATAAATTAAACGTAATTAATTAAGCGAATTTTGTAATTACAATACTTGCAGTACCTAGATATTTTCTGCGTTTTCTAAAGATGTCGTTTCAGTTGAGAATCTCAACTGTTGGGTTTTCTTCAAAACCGCGCCAGGCACTACTTTGTAGTGTTGTGTTTATTTTTTTATTTTTAGAAG
Source organism: Dorcus parallelipipedus (assembly GCA_958336345.1). Taxonomy (NCBI): domain Eukaryota; kingdom Metazoa; phylum Arthropoda; class Insecta; order Coleoptera; family Lucanidae; genus Dorcus; species Dorcus parallelipipedus. The sequence continues at coordinate 25,874,432 of OY284483.1, forward strand.
CTTTGATTTTTCGACAGATATTTTTATTTCAAATTCGTTCTTACTTTACAGTTGATCGTCTTTTTTTCTAATAACTAGAATCTTACCACGGCATTTAATTGTTGGATTCGGTTGTTTTCCTTCAGTGTTCTCATTTCAGTTTGGGATTATTTATTTTATCTCTGCACTGTACGCACTTATATCTTGATAAACTATAGATACTTTTTTGTATGATAAATTCGGCCTAAAACTTCAGTATCAGTAGCGAGCGGTTGTTTACGTTTTGATTTTTTATTTTACTATTATTATCAAAAAAGGTTTACATATTTTAATTAGAAAGAGCAAAATAAATATGCAAAAAATCGTCATTTATGCAACTATGTGGTGTGTAAAGTAAAACCTTGCACAAATAGTAGCACGAGATAAAAAAGTACGTTTATATTATTTTTTCTACAACCGAACAGATTTCACATTTTTTATCAACTGCTTTGTTTATGACAGCTGTAATTCTTGCCAAATGAAATTGTAATTAAATTGATTTGTTTAATTGGCAGTATTAGAGAAATAGAATATCTTATAAGTCACGTGAATTATTTCAGCCTTCTTGAAGCCCAAGAAGGCTGAAATAATTCACGTGACTTATAAGATATTCTATTTCTCTAATACTGCCAATTAAACAAATCAATTTAATTGCTTTGTTTATGTTGGTAACTACATTCTTTCTTGTTTTTTACTTAAATCTACGTCTAAAAGGCTGTTTTACATTATAACATTTTTTGGTACAAAGTGAGAGAGATAAGCTACCACAGTGAATTCTGATTAGTTAAAAAATGTCATAGTGTAAAACGGCTATAAGTAATAAAATACTTGGAAAATATTAATGTTAAAAATAGGCAACCCATTTTACATCATACTTTTTACGTACTAGGGTTTATAAAGAACTTTTTATGCATTATTTTTTTAAAAAATTACACTTTACAGATTAAAACTAAACTTTAAAGTATCTAGTTTAGACACGGTTGTAAAAAAAAATATTTATTCAACCTTCTCATATTTATAATTTATAATTTCTTTAATTGGCTGCAACTTTTTTAATATACACATTTTTTAAATAGTGAACAATTTCTTATTTTAATTACATCAATTCCATAACATACTGGATGTCCACTTTGATTACGCACCACAGGAATTTCAATGCAATTTTTTATAATTGTAAATTCCTGCTTCCCTTTTGAAGTTATTGTTAAAAAAGCTCCATACTGAATGCAGGCTTGTTGGTTCATGATGGTCTGAATGTTCGCCGGATTTAATACCAAACGATTTCTCCTTGTGGCCTTATTTAAAATAAAAAATTTATCAGACTCCTTTCCACGATTTGAATAAGTTGAGAGGTAGAGTCGTGGAAGAATGAGCAACTATTACTTCTACAAGGTTAAGCAATGTTCGTGGAAGCTTCTAGGAAGGTTGGCCGGAAGCGGCGAATTATCTGAACATTATTGTAAGTACCTATTAATTTATTAATAAATAAAAAGTGAGCAAATAAAAATCAGATTAGAGTAGGTGGTGCAATGCCTGTGATTAACTGAATTAATTAATGTAATACATTCATGGATTGTCAAATTTATTGACTTTTTATTTCATCACAGACATACATTTTCTTTGCACCGCCTACTCTAATCTGATTTTTATTTGTTCTCCGTTTACTTTTCAATACGAATTATGTTTGTACTCTCTATTTTTCATTTCAAAATTTTAAAAATTAATGAAGTTTGTCGATTAGAAGTTTACTTGCTTGATCAAAACTGTAGAATACAAAAGTATCTGCGTATTTTTTTTCTTTTTTAATTTTGAAAGCTCCTGTGTTTGAAAAACATACTAAAAGTAGCACAAAGCTAGGAATTATGCCGTTTAGTGCTTTATGATTATCAGATAGGAGAGCAGCAATTTTCCTTGAATTGCCTTGAAATCCCTATGGTGCGTAATCAAGTGGACCTGGACACCCGGTATAATTTAACAGAAAGAAGCTCTATTTTAAACATTGATTCAAGAAATTTCTCAAACGAGACTCGTTTAATTCAGAAATATCCTGAAAAGAAACGATTGATTGCATTCACCATTCAGGCTTGCATACAGTCAAAAGTTATTGCGAAGTTGAGCAAGTTTCTGCACCTCGAGCGTTCGTAAATTAACGAGCCAGCATATTTTGAACATTAATTATAAAGGGTAGTTATCTAAAATTTAGAGTAAATTATAAATTTATTGTAGCGAATTTATTTATTAATCACGTTATATATTTTAAGCAGTGAGCAGCTTTTTAAAAATTTTTTTTGTATAAAAAATCTAACGTTAAACAACAAAACTATGGATAAACATTCGAAAACTTAGAAAAGACAATAACATTAATAACTTTCTTTCACGGTAGTTTATCAATTGCTTGCAACTTCTCTACGATTACCATGGAAATCTTATAACTTTATCACCCATTCCTTCTTTCACAAATCGATCGTATATATATAATCTATTTTTCTGTCTACCTTTCGGTGTAGGAATTTTATTCTGTTAACCATGTGTTTCGTGTATAAAATTGTTCCACTGTTGTTTATCTCTAGCGATCTCTCTTGCATTCTGTATTTTTTTCCCTCTGTTTTCTATCAATTTGGCTATTTCTTTTTCCCACGTCAACTTCTGTCTATCAGGTCCTCTTTAAGCTTTAATTCTGGATACCCATATTCTCTTTGCAGGTACACATTCTTCCATTCGTTGTAGATGTCCCCACCAACCTAATTGTTTCTTCTCTATGAAATCTGTTATGGATTTTGCTTGTAATTAATTTTGTATGTCAATATTTCTCACTTCTCTTCTTGTGATCCCTTTGACTCCTCTTAGGTATTTCATTTCTATCGCCTGTAATCTGTTTTTATTTTTCTTTGTAAGTACCCATGTTTCACTCCCGTAAGTTAATATTGGTCTGTATATTGTTCTAAATACTGTCATCTTGGTTTTCTTCGCTATTTTTTCCTTTTTGATAAATGTTTGTCTCATTGCGTGGTATACATTTACTGTCTTTCTAATTCTTTCGGTTATGTCTATGTCTTGGTTTCCATTTCTTTCTATTGTAACTCCCAAGTATTTAATTTGCTCAACTTGTTGTATTTTCTCATTTTCAATTCTTATGTTCAGTTTTTCTTCTTGTCCTTTTGTTACCATCGTTACATTTGTCTTTGCTGTATTTATCTTCATGCCATATTTTTTTAATGTTTTGTTCCATATATTTATGTTGTTCTGTAATCCTTTTTCAGTGTTGGTCATAATAACGAGGTAATCTGCAAACATACATTCCGTCAATTCTATTGGTTCTAGATTTTTGAATCCCACATTTAGTTTTTTCAGAAACAGTTTACATTCCTTCAGTATTTCATCCATGAATATATTGAACAAAATTGGGCTCAGTACTCCTCCCTGTCGCAGTCCACCTTTTATTTCGAATTTTTCAGACTTTCTGTTTTTGCTGATTACATAATTTGCATTTTGTTTATACATGTTTTGTATGGCTGTTATTAACTTGTTGTCGACTTTTCTCTTTTCCAGGCTGCTTCACACTATTTTTCTTTGGACACGGTCGAAAGCTTTTTCTAGATCTATAAATGCAAAATATGCTTTTGGTGCGCTTAGTATTGTTTTTTCAATTATTTGTTTTATGGTAAATATGTGGTCTTGTACCCCTCTTCCTTTCCGCTTTGCGTCTCTTCTAGTGTTGGTTCCATATATCTTTGTAGCCTTCTTTCCAGTATGCATTCATAAGTCTTTGCCGCTGTACTTAGTAACGTTAAGCCTCTGTAGTTATTACAATCGCGAGCGTTTCCTTTCTTAGATATTGTCACTATCTGATCTATTCTCCAGTCTTCCGGTATTGTTCTTTCTTCCTATGCTTCATTACATATCTTCCAAAACAGTTGTATTCCTTTTTCTCCTAAGTTTTTCATCATTTCTGTCGTTAGTCTGTCATGGCCTGGGGCTTTACCATTCTTCAATGTGTTTATAGCTTCTCTTACTTCATCTTCTGTAACAGGTTTCAGTGTCTTGTCATACTCTATTGTTCTTGGTTGTTCTTCTTCATTTCTATTTATCTCATTATCTTTTATATTTAACAGCTCTTCAAAATGTTGTTTCCATCTATTCATTATCTGGTTGTCGTTATTATTTCTCCTTTCTTGTCCATAATCGGTGCTTGTATGATTGCTTATCCTTCTCTAATTGTTTTTAGTGTTTTGTAAAATAGTTTCTGGTTTTCTTTGCTATTACTTTCCATCTTTATTCCGAATTCTCTCCAGCTTTTTTCTTTTGCTTGTTTTACCATATTGTTTGCTTTCTTCCTTTGTTCTTTATAGATTTCATATTTTATTTCTGTTTTATTTATTAAATAATCCTTCCATTTTTCTTTCTTTATTTTTACTTCCATCTTGATTTCAGCATTCCACCAGGCTGTTTGTTTTGTTCCGCTGCGTCCTTTCATTTCTCCACATGTTTTCTTTGCTGATTCCAATAATATTTCCTTAAAGTCCTTCCAGTTTTCTTCAATTCCACCATTGTTGTGAGAGAAGAAGTTTCTGCGATTAAAAAATGAACGAGTATCAATATTGCAAATTACGATAAAAGTCTGGGATATGCATTCTGGAAGCTTAACGTCCTTTTAAAAAAGTACGATAGGCTTATGAGATACGAGACTTTCTTTTACGGTAGTTTATCAATTGCTTCCAACTTCTCTACGATTTCCATGGAAATCTTATAACTTTATCACGCCATTTCTTTTTTCACAAATCGATCGTGCGAAATAAAATTATTTGGTCTAAGTAAAATATGTATGCACAATTTGTGGAAAAAAATTTAGTCCTGCAGTCGATTGCAAGGGCCATTTCTCACTTACGTGATTTGAGTGAGATATTTTTTAGATTCGTGTCATAAACTTGTGAGAAATTGTGTCATCCCCTGGCCAGTTCAAAATGCATGGTACTTCCATAGGTTCAATGACGGCAAACTAGATCAACTAAGTTTTAGAAGCGCCGTTGTTACAGAATAGCTAAAAGCCAACAAAGTTTTAAACAAATAAGAACCTTCACGAAAACCAAAGAGTTTTAGAGAGCACTCACGTTATCATAGAATGGATCATCTCGTGATGTACCAAGACAATCAGACTAAGGCCCAGTTTTACAATAGTCGTATAAACTGAGTATAGCACTATTTTTGGAATAACGTGATGTATATTTGGAAGAATGTTAAAGGATATTCTGCGAATAGTTATTATTCGACGAATAGAGCTTATTCCACTATTGTAAAACTGGGCCTAAATATGTTAGATGTGTTCGTTGCCAGAAGTGCGATATTGGATTGCATCCCAAAGAATGTTTTCGCCAATCCCGATTAACATTAGCGTACAGCAAATTTTCAACAAATTTTCAATTATTTTTATCTCAAAAACGAAAGGACTTTTATTAGAATTTTTTTTTGTACTTATATGAGTTTTACGTACGTCATTATTTAATATTCAAAAGTACTACTTTTAATGGATTCTCAATTTAAATAGTCACCTTCAATTTTACATTTCATGTGGTTTGATAAGTAAATAAGTGTAACCAATCGACACTTTTGTGTTTATATTTTCTACTTAAAATTATCTACGAATTTTGTATAATCTTTCATTATAATTTTCTGAGAAATAGAAATTTCGAAATCTATGGAAATTCGAAAGTTAAGTTCTTCACCATTAGTTTTACAGCAAGTATCTTTGCCTGCTAATGATATCTTACCACCAGTTTAGAAAGCCTGGCATTATTTAATCAGATTGTCTATCATAAACTGAAGTAATACTTTCCTGTACGATGAAAAGGTACAATAAGATAAGACTAATGAAATATTTGTATATACGCAGAGATAAGACGTATAAGAATGATTTTTAAGTGTCTCTTATATTCTAAAATATCTCACGCACTCAAGGATTTTTCTATGCACAGGTGTATTCATAACAATTGTCATTAATTTGCAACATAAAATAAATAAATAATTTATTAATAGGAATTCATATTTGAAACTACCAGAAAATAGTTTACTTAGGTAAGATCATAGGATAATAGAATAGTCAGTGGCGTAAGAATTAATTACATCAGAAAATGTAATAGTACATAGATGTACGAGGGGAGTATAGATTTGACCTGGACTTTTTAAATTTTTGATTAATAACAATGGAAAATATCCAAATTTACTTCATAATAATTAAGACGCTTTTGTATTATTGATAAATACCAAAGACTTTGCTTTGCTTCCATAAAAACTGACAATTGTATCAAACATGTTTGTCGGTGATGTATCTAGTTCTGTTGCAATGCGAACTATCATTAAATTTTTTTGTGCTGAGGTTGCAAAACTGGAACGAATTATTGCCGTTGATAAATAAATCTTGGGTGCACAATTAAATCCCACAAACAGGGTAGCATGGACTATGGAATGGTGCAACTCAAATTCATCGCCCCCAAAAAAATTAAAAGCTGTACCGTCAGCAAGCAACGTGATGGTTACGGTATTTTGGGATATTCACGGTTCAGTTTTGACAAATTTCTTAATTGACCGAAAGACTATAAATTCAGAGTTTAGGTCTCTTAGCAGATACATGGGACGCAAGAAATTTATGTCGAATGAGTAGGTAGGTAATAGAAGCGGTGCAAAACTGACTATGCAGACAACCAAAAAAATTTTTGTCTGTCGGTATTTGCCTGATAGTTGGGATAAGTTTCTATTGAAGAAAGGACATTATTTTGAAAAATAAAATTTGTTTCATTAACTTTGTGTTATTCTTGTTATCGCTGTAGAATCAAATCTCGTATTACAAAAGAATTAAAGGAAATGCTTCATAGATATGAAATAATTTAATATTTGTTAAAAATATAAGTTATAAATAAAACCAATGACAAACAAAACCACGTACGGCTATGTTCGCTTTGATTATTTTAGTGGCATGCAAATATCTTACAGTGACGTCAATCTGCGCGAAACAAATTTTCCAAGAAAGGTAATTAATTTGGTCAGGTCACGTGGTACACAGAAATTGTTGACACCCCGGTATATTCTTGTAAATATGTTCATTATTAGTTTCTGAAATGTGACATAACATGAAGCAATTTTCATTTAAACTAATTATGACGTTTAACTAATGTTTTATTGAAAAACCTTTAATTTAACTGATTGTAGTTGATTATTATTTATCAATGAAATGAATAATTTATTCTACTAAATTTTTGCTGCAAGTCGACTGGATTGCAATGGGGCCCCCGAGCATCCTCTGTAAATTACTATTTCGGCTCTAATTGAAGTCTCATCAGCAGAAGAGTAGCTCGAAATCCCGTCGGCCTACAAGATTACGCAAAGATAGCGTGTAATAGCAAACACAAAATTTACTAAATTTCACTTATATTTTTTGTTTCTCTATACTATAAATTATTTTATTGCGCAGCTGTAGAAAAAATCATTCGATTAAAACCTTTTTCAGACAAAAATCTGATTTTCGCCCGCGATAACTCAGCAACGCGAGCTATTTTCGTATCTCCGGCGCTCATTAAGATTAATCTTTGAAAGTCTCTAGTGGTTTGTGCAATTTTTTATCTCAAGTAGCCATTGTTTTTAAATAGACCTCTTGGTACATAAACCGTCCAAATTTTGTTTCGTGCCAGTATATTTCGAAAGGTAAGTGGTGCGAGCTAAAAATTACGGTTGTTTCAAGAGGTAATCAAATTTTCTTCCGTTTTTCAGAATAACCATGCGCGTCTTCCTGCTAGTCGTTTTAGCCGCCTTGGCTTTGTGCCAAGCTGAAGAAACTGTTCAGCCCAAATTAGGCTTCCCTCATCTACGTAAGAATTTATTATTTTTTAACCATTTTTATTAAATATTGGATCTAAGTGTTTTCTTGTTGCCATAAAATGTTTCCAGTACTTCTACCATTCATTTCAAAATATTATGTAAACTATCGCTTAACAGTTTAAGGCTAACATTTGTACAGTGCTGCCAGTGCTGTCAGTTTTTCTCATTTGTCACAGCTTAATAATAACCGTTCTATCAATTAATTTATGTAGATAAAGCATTTGTATTGTAATTGTAGGTAATAATTTAGAATCAGTGTCTAATTGTAAGGTGAGCATTATATCTTTACACCGTTTCTTTCCATCAATTAATTTAAGTATTACATTTTAGTAACGGTCTTATACTTTTGGGCGTTGGTGTAAGTGACAAAAATTGGTAGTTTGATCATAGTGATAAAATTAGTGAAAAGAAAATTCATTAAATTCAAGTTTGAACCGTGAAAGTCTAAAATACAATATGTTTTCTCTACGATATACTTATTCAAGCGTTGAAACTATCAAATGTCATGCGAGTGTAAAGTTTGGCGGACCGATTACTATTTTAATCAAATGCACAAAAACAACAGTGGATTATTTTATAATTAAATTAATTTTACTTGCTATGTATCGTGCGTTCAATAAAAAAACGGTCAAGCAGGCTATAACACGCTTTAATTTTTGTAAAATATTTTGTAAATTAGTAATAAACATTTATTTTTGAATGTCTTCTTCTAACATCACTCCAACTCAAAACACACATTGCAAAAATAAATGTTTATTACTAATTTATTAAACTTTTTACAAAAATTACAGCCTATTTGACGGTTTTTTTTATTGAACGTACGTTACATACATCAAATCAATAAACATATCGTAGCAACCAGCGAGTATAAGATCACCATTTCTCACATCATTTTACTGATTATTGCATTTATTGATTTGTTTATTTACGTATCTGTGTGCAGCATTTATTGATTTGACATACGAGAGGAGAAGAAAAAAACTGGAGAGTTTCGTGGCTTGTTAAGTTTGATATTTTCCAAACGTTTTCTGATATCTCAAAGTGTAAGGGAAGAAAACTTTAAATTTAAAGTTATCTTATAATACAAAAACAAGTTTTCGCGCAGGTTTTAATTTAAATCCATAAGTTAAAATAATAAATAAAAAAATGATTTTGTTTACAGCTAAAATTGACTTCTCCAAATATGGTATTTCCGAAGAAACTTTGAAGGCCATTATAGAACAAGCCCAAGTAAGAGCACACCCCGAACCTAAGGTCGTCCCACTGGGCCCTGTAAACCCGGAGATCCCTGAAAATCTTAAGCACAAGATCGTCGACGATACCATCAAATTCTAAAGCACGCGCTTAAGTTTTGTACAAAGCCTAAAATAAATGTTATAAAGTATACTTTTGCAAACCTGAGTCGCCTTTCCTTCTACAACTTCGCCGAAAATAAAATTTATAACTGACAAGGTTATTATCGATTTTCTATAACGTCATTGTAACTTGTTTTTTTTTGTATCTAGAGATCTCAACAACTTATGGAAAAGATAAGATCAAATTATTAGATTGATGTGGCTGCGTTTTAATTTAACTGATAATTTTAATGTCCTTGTACTTACTACGTTTTCTATATTGTCTGTATACCCATGTAGTACGTTTTTAATTTTGTTGGTCAAAAATATTGTCTTCAAATAAATAACAATAAATACAGGTATTATTAAATTAAAATACTTTTCGAAGACATGTCAGGCTTCTCTCTTTGTTTCTATTTTCTGGGAAAAAAATCCTCGACTTGAAGAAATGGTATATTCTAAATCAGTTTCCAAAAGGAATCCGCTTATAAGAGAAAATTTTTGATGTTTATGGTAACTTTGGTTCAGAAATTTGAAAGACATTCAAATTTTCTTATCGAACTTTTATTTTATTCTACTGTTTTAACTTCATTTTAAATTCATTGGTATTTTCTTTTCAATTCTTATTTTATAATGTATGTAATCGAATCTCTAGATTTTGCGTTTTATTTTTCATTGCTTTGCAAATTGCACTTCCCAGCCAATCAATCAATATTATCAATAGAAGAACGTAAAAAGAAAAGGATTCTTTATCCACTTCTTTTTGAATTTTTGAATTTTTTTCTAGGCTTTAGCCCACATATAGATTCGTACTGCAGGTATAGAAAGCCTGTATGAATGTGTTTTTCCTTTCCAGCTAGTAACTTTAATTTGATCTAAGCCTTTTATTACTACATCTTTCCATCTCTTCTCAGGTCTTCTTCTCCTCTTTTTCCTTCTTATAATACTTTTCAACAACTTCTGCACTAATGTGCATCCTCATTACGTGCCCTACCCATCTCAATCTCTGTCCTTTTACCACTCCAACGATATTAGCAATGATTATAAGAGTATTAAGATACCTAACCCAATATAAAAATGCGTGACTCTACCTATTCCGCACCCCTTCGCGTCTTGCCCTCACTTTGCCGGTAAGCTGATGGCTCCCTCTAACGATATAAAAAAACGACATGCTAGATAAGAACCGTACCTACTTTGTAAGGAAAATTATATGTAAATGAGACCACAAATATAACGAGCGGCTAAAATCGTAGATTGTACATGACTTCGTGTGATGGGAGGGCGTTGGCGCTTAATTTGAATTGTGCGCTAGAGGGATGGCAAGTAAAAATGTTCCTGAATGCATATTTAATGGTAATATTAATTAGAAATTAAGATATCGAAATATAAATCTGTGTTCATAAAAATAAAAAATTAAAAAAAACTAAAACAAACAAAATAAGGCTGATAGAATATTCCAGAAAAAAAGAAAAAATGGAGTCTGAAAAAATGTCAAAAGTAAAAAAAGATGTAATGGGCTGGGTTTGATCTCACAACCCTACGGTTACAAAATTTGAACTTAAACATCTTGACCACGAGAATTATTAATTTTGGTTGCTAAAATATGCTATTAAGTACAATTAAAAATTTTAATTAGTTTTTCTTTAATTTATAAATAATTAACACTTAAAATGTCATAAGTTTAATACCAAAATTCTTTAATAATCAAAATCTTTCCGATTACGACCTACAAATTCATATGAATTTAGGCAGATAAAATAAAATAATTTCTGTTTTCTCATGTTAAATCTTTATGTATGTCCAGTGGCGTAGCTATCATATGGCAAAGTGGTGCAGTGCACCGGGGCCCTCAGGCTCAAGGGAGCCCTCGAGCAACCCTGAAGTTCCGAAGTTAAGTGTGTTTCTGTACAACCATTTTAAACTATAAAATTATGTAATAAATATATAATTATAAACAATTTAAGTAGCGACATCTTGCAATCGCGATGTTAGGTCAAAAAGCGATTGCAAGATGTCGCTACTTAAATTGTTTATTACTTTCACATCGCAAGGGCGAATAACCTGGACAGATCGGTTTGGTTTGCAGTGGATTTCTCGAGCTACGGTTCTGCTGACGAAAGTCCAACTAGGCCTGAAACAACTGTACAAAGCATGCTCGAGGAATCTGCTGTAATCAAAACCGATTTGCACAAAATTTTTCTATATAATTATACATTCTGTACAAACTTAAGTCCGTACTATTACTAACTTTGTTGTTACAAAAGCTACAAATTCGGTTAAATTAACAAACTAGCAGTAGTTTTCACACTGATTACACTGACGCAGTCAGAAAAACAATTGACAGTCGCGTTTATGAGATAAAGTCAAAAAGACACTTTTTTAGATGGAATAGCGTTTATATTTCAGTGAAACTTGCTAATAACGAGCACTGGTTATAACGAGAACTCGGTTATAACGAGGAAATTAAAAACTCCTGTTTCTAGATATGGTAAATTACATATATAGGTAAATATTTGTTTAAAACGAGTACTTAAAGTTGGTTCTTGTCCGATGAAAATTATATCACAAAATCTTTAAACCGGACACTAAATAGCGCACAAAATACTTAACATTTCGCCGTCGTTCGACAGCTTCGTCAGAAGTGAAAAATATAAACCTACGACATTTTTATTTTACACATTTCTATAAAACGTCATTTGAAAATATTAGACTCTTAATATAAAATATTAGTATTTGCAAAATCAAAGTTTTGGTCATTTTTTACATTTTCTATACTTTTCACTTCTGACGAAGCTGTCGAACGACGGCGAAACGTTGAGTGTTTTATGCGCTATTTAGTGTCCGGTTTAAAGATTTTGTGATAAAACGAGTACGTTTATTACGAGAACTTGCTTATAACGGCCAATTTTGTATTTTTTTTTTGTTTTACCTTGCATATAGCTAGCTTAATTTCAAAAAATTTTAAAATATTTTTGTTTGATGTAGAAGTACGTACTATGCCCAACAAAAAACCTAAATACGATGAATTAATTCTTAATTTTTTTTTGTTTTTTGCGTATTTTTTACGTTACCATAAAACAAGCAAAATAAATTGTTTAAAATTGTATTCAAACTTACTAGTTTATTAAATAAACACAAAAATGCAGGAGTACAGTTATCCCAGATTCTTTTGGTGTTCAAAGAACATATCATATATAAAAAAATGCATATATTTTTTTCATTTATAACGAGCACTTGCATATGACGAGCAATAAGAGTGGTCCCTGGAGCCCTCGTTATATCCGAGTTTTACTGTACTTTACCAATCGATAGAAATAAAATTCTTAATTAAAATTGTCCTTTGTTATTTTCTCGTAAACTAATAAATAAAGAAGCTATTTTGATTTTTACAAAATCATCATAAGTGTGCTTTGGAAACAAAACATTTGTAAATCGCCGTAATCTGTTAGCAGAGTATTGTTTTAGAAGTTTGTGGTTTATTTCTAGCTAAAAAAAATGGTTTTTACGCATCTAGAAAAAAATACAAAAATTATTATAATTTGTGTTCATTTTTCTAGATGCGTGTAAAAACCACAAACAAATGTACAAAAAGAGTCATAATTTTTGTTCATTTTTCTAGTTGCATGTAAAAATCACGAAAAATTGTTCAAAAATTGTCAATTTTACTTATTTTTCTAGATAGTAGATCCTACGTGTAAAAACCTTAAAAAATTATTTTGGTTCACAATAAATAATAAAATAAGAAGTAATCAACATAGCTTCTTGCTCGAATTCAACTGTCTATTTCAACTTGATTTTGAAGAATACTGTGACGGAAATGAGTGCAAAGAGAGAGAAAGAGCATCCTGTAAGAGTGACAAAGATGGCACAATACCGATACCACATGGTTTGGTTCAAATTAGTTACATAACTTGATTTAATACTTCAGTTTAAAACACATTTTCTTTATCAAATATGCTTCTCAAGGGATAATGGACTAAATTACATGTATAAATTAAAACCATCTTAAAAATTAGAAATGAAAAGTGCAAAATTAAAAAATATTGAAATGTAAAATGAAATTATTTAATAACATTCGCTATAAATTACCGACCATACCTAACATCTCTAAATTGGACTCGTCTGTCTCGAATTCGTCTACTGCACATAGCCACGCCTACACCTATCTTATTATGGAAGTACTCTACGTCGGCATATTTAATAATTTAGCGACACGTACCACGTAAGCAATATAAGGCGCTATCAATGATTATAAGAGTTATAAGGTTTGTAATATATTTTGCTTCAAATAAAAGAGATTAGTTATTTTGGTTAAATACACGGTGTATCAAAATGTTAAACATCAAAATACAATCAAAATAGTGATTTTCTCGAATTGTTTGATCGCATTAGAAGGAAAATACACGATTCATAGCTTTCTAGATTGAAAGACAAAAAAGTTTATTTCTCGTTGTCATGGAAACCAAAATTACCAAATGATACCTATTCGGATTCGCAATGATCTGCAGATTTCAAATTTATAAAAATATATAGGGTGTTCCATTTAAAATAAGAAAGTTGACGTCACATACGACGGAACCGGAAGTCCTACGGTGCTCAATAGTGTGTCGAAAAATGCATTTCTTTACTTAATTTTTATTTTCCAGATTTCATTGCAGTAGATTAAAAAATAAAAATTTTAAAGGGTGGGCATATGGCGTGGGACACCGGTATATATCTATTAAATCTGAACGAAATATATTATATATTCCTTTTTAATCAGCGTGTTGGAGACTGTTGAATATCTGCTAATGTTTTCTGGCTGATTTTTGCAAGCGATTGTCTCATTTTTTTTTTTAAATATGTATTTAGTCATATTTGGTTGGATTTTATTATTTTATTTTATTAATTTCAGTTAATTGGGCAGTTTTTTCTTTTACAGGCTAATTCTTTAAAATTTTGGAGTTATTTTTTAAACTTTTGTTTTAAGAGTTATAATTTTTTTTAATTACACTATTTATGGAGTGAAATTTTTCTGTTAAATTATTTTTTCGAAATTCTAAGAATAAAACAAACATTTAAAAATTCGGAAACTTTTTCTAGTCATTTTCATAAAATACTTCATGAATTACCTAATGCAATCACTTTTGGACTACATGACATAATACGAAACACATTTAGGTATAGGTATCAGATATGTAACTATTGTGTAAAGTATAGTTTTTATTCGGTATTTTAAACGCGACGTTTTAAGTTTTCTAATCCAATTGATTGTAATAAACTAATAAATTTTTAAAAAATTGTCTGCGCAGGTCCCACAATCCACAATCGTCTGGAGCTTTTGGCCGCTCACCTCTTGTACAAGTCTCATTTTTCAAGAGAGATTAGAGATCGCCACATTTTAGCTAAAGTTTCACGCCATCTATCCCTCAATTGTAAAATACCGGTAGTGCCATCTATATCTCTCTTGCATCGGCGGTCACGCTTAAAGGCGTAAGGCTGGGTATCTTAATATACTCTTATAATCAATGATATTAGTTAGTTCGTCTTGCTCAGCTTTCTTGTACTTTTTTCCTCCATATATTTTCCTCAGTATTTTCCTTTCCCATACTCTGATAATTGTCTTGTAAATTTTCAGCTTGGGTCCTTAGAGTTTTCTTATTATTGATCTTCTTTAGTCCGTTGACATATCGAGTGGCCTTCTCTGAATTTTTCTGTGCTCAGGTTTCTGTGGATCTCTATGTCTAAAAACGTGAAATACTCTACTTCTTCAAAGCTATATTTCTCCCTTTACTTGTGGTTATTCTTCTTAATTTATTTTATACACCGAATTTCTTATCTATTCATCTCATGTATTTGTTTTTCCTCTTTTATTTACAAGCCCATTCTTTGTGCGGATTCCATCCAATTTTAAAATGTTACTTGTGGTTCTCTCTTGTTATTTGTTACTGTGATTAGGTTATTCCCAAAGGCTAAGCAACGATGTTTTTTGTGATGTCTTTTTTCAATTATATTCTGTTTAGTTTTACTTTACTTGCGATATATTTTTTCAATCCTGTTCTGTTTAGTTTGGCTTTATTTAACACTCCCTGTAATGGGCAATCCCTTCTCACTTGTCAAACGTAAATGATATAAATGACTGTTATATAAAATCTGTTCCCTCCTTTTCGGGTCAGCACACCTTAAGTCAATACGAACCTCCATATCTAAACAACAATAATTTTGAGTTTCGCTTTGTCGAGCCTACTCACATCATTAATATTTAATAATTAAAGTCGATTAAATACTCCTCCATGGGAGATGATGGCATTAATATTACCATGTTAAACCTGTGTTGTCCCTACATTGTTCCTTTCATTACGCATATAATCAATGCCTGTATTTCTCTCAATAAATTTCCAAACATATGGAAGCATGCTCTTGTAACACCCATACCTCAAATTGCTCAACCTTCTCAGTACAAGCATTTGCGCCCGATCAGTATCTTGCCTGCTTTATCAAAAATCTTTGAAAAAGTAATTCAACATCAACTTTTAACTTTTATTAATGACAACAACGTTTTACCACCAGTTCAGTCTGGTTTTCGAAAGAATTTCAGTTGTACTACTGCTTTGTTGAACTGCAACAGATGATGGTAAAATTACAGCTTTGGTCCTATTGGATTACACTAAAGCGTTTGACACGATCAGTAGTGAAGTATTATGTTCAATTTTGAAGTTTATAGGTTTAAGTACCAATGCTGTTGCACTGCTAAGATCGTTTTTAACTGATAGGTCTCAGAGTGTGGTACTGGGTGAGTATTCTTCGTGATGTTTACCAGTGGTGAGAGGTGTTCCACAGGGCTCTATTCTTGATCCGCTACTGTTTTCCATTTATACCAGT
The DNA here is from genome assembly GCA_958336345.1 of Dorcus parallelipipedus. Classification (NCBI taxonomy): domain Eukaryota; kingdom Metazoa; phylum Arthropoda; class Insecta; order Coleoptera; family Lucanidae; genus Dorcus; species Dorcus parallelipipedus. Next base: position 25,890,511 of record OY284483.1, read on the forward strand.
GACATAGTTAAGCATCTTCAGTTTTGTAATGTACATTTGTTCGCAGACGATACGCAACTTTACAAATCTTTCAAACCTTCTGAATGGACAACTGCAGCGGAGCAGATTGTGTCTGATCTGGAATATATCTCTCAAGCATCTACTGAGCATTTACTGAAACTGAATCCTGAAAAGTCGGCCCTCCTACTGTTTGGTAATAAATCCGCTTGCCTAACCATTCAACCCCTCTTTAATATTACTATTAATAATATTCATATTCCCCATGTGCAATCCGCTAAAAGTCTTGGATTAATTCTGGATAATACCTTGCGTTTTAGAGATAAAATTTCTAATTATATTCGACTTGCTTATATGAACCTTAAAAAACTCTGCCCGCACAGACGTGAACTATCTATTAATTTAAAAAAGCAGTTGTGTGAAGTCTTTGTGCTCGCTCACTTTTCTTATTGTGCTCAAATTTATCATTCTGCAATAGATCTCTTTACTTCCAACAGAATTCAAATGATTCAAAATTCATGTTTGCGATACGTCTATGGCTTAAGAAAGTATGATCACATTAGTCACAAATTGAAAGACGGTAAATGGTTGAACATGTACAACCAGAGAAAATTGCAATGTCTTGTGCTTTATCAGAAAGTCATGTTGCTTAAAGCGGAAAACACATTGAGGCGGTTGCGGTAGTGATTGCGGTGGCAGTGGCGGTCACAAACGTTCACATGCGAGCGATCACGGTAAAGTTACGTAAATTCATTGGTAGGTCTATCTTGTCGCATACATGTGTACAGTTTTCATCGCCACCGCCACCGCAATCGCTACCGCAACCGCCTCAATGTGTTTTCCGCTTAAAACACCACCTTATTTATATAATAAGATAAAGTTTCGATGTGATGTCCACAACATTAATACCAGGTTTAGAGACTTAATTTCACCTGCCTTGCATAAATCTACTTTTTTCGAACGCTCGTTTCGTTATCAAATTTGTAAATTGTATAACTCATTAATTGATTCTGTAAAATCTCTAAACCTGGCAGGATTTAAAAAGGCGATTCATAATAAACTATTTTTGAAGCAATGTTGATGTGAGCGAGAGTTACTAACCGTTATGAATATATATTTATTTATTTTTTTTTATTTTCTCTTTACTCTTGTTAATTGTTTTGTTACGTAATGATTTTCCTCATCGCAGAATGTTTTTATATTATAGGCAATTATTCTTTTTTTTTATTATTTCGTTTACTTTCACCAGGGTTAGCTTGCAAAGCAGATGTAGGTCCTCCTATTATCTGAAGCTCGCCCTGTGATTCAGCTATGCCTGCTTGTGCTTATGCGTATAGTTCTTTATTTATTTATTTCTATTTTAGATTTCTCTATTGTAGGAAGGGTTATAGTTTTCTTTTGTATTTGTGAATGTTGTAGCATAGTTGAATAAAGTCATTATTATTATTATTATTATTATTAAAAGTATCCATGACAGCATTAATTTCTTTCTGAACCATAAACTTTTCCCATTTTTATTCTATTATCGGTTTATTTTAATGTCAACTGTTGAATAACAATTTTTATTGTTAATAAATTACATAACAGCGGGAATTTCAAGTACTGCAATTTTATATACGTGACGTGCTCATTAGCTGATAACAAAAGTGTAAATATTGGTGAATTTTTACGAAATTTGTTAGTACTTGCTAAACAATCTACGAAAATGGTGATGTCAAGATTTGCAGTCGATAGATTGTAAATTTTAACATCATGTGTACGTGTACATGTATGGTGTTTACAATAAAACACGCTAAAGAATGATTGTAATGGACAACGTTTATAATAATCGTGAACCATTCGTTAACTATCTCACCTACTATGGGCCATATAAATTTTGTTAGTATTAAATCCTAGCGTCTTCATTATAAATAACTTTTTAGAAATAGAAAAATAAAACTTTTTTAGACTTTCATAACGCAACAATGGAAAAGTAATAGGGTTTTCGATTCACTACTTTGGACACTCTCGGTATATCTCCATTTTTAATTATTACATGGGGTTGAAGCAGAATGAGAATACTCTACAGTGTTGCCAACCTGATCAAAACAGAATCCTTAATATAAGAATTACTGAAATCTTTCACATTCCTTCAAACCTTCCTGGGTGAAAATACCTATCTTAGGAATGTGTAGTACATAAATTTAAATTAACACTTTTATTACAAAACGAAACAAAATAAAATACATTTTAGGAGTGGAAACAAAAGTACACTCGTTCTCACGCGCCAATGATCACGTGAGTCACGTGACCACACACTTTGATCCCACTTCAGCATCAAATATATATTTCTTAATAAAATTAGATTTTTTTCCACCTACACAATAACTTTGAATCCGCATATTTTACTTCGTTTTGAGTTTTACTGCTTTTTCCTTCAAAATTAGATACAGATCCTTCCAATTTACGAATTCTTGGTATAAATCCTTCATATTGTAGAATTTCCTTCAAAGTTGACAAAACTGGTACTCTAGCACTGAACCAAAAACTTTATAAAAGACGTGGAATTGTTTTTACTTTTAGTTATCATTGTTCAATACTCATCCCTTTTTTTTGTTGTTTGATGGATCGCATTCGTCTAGTTATTTGATTTATTGTTAATAGATATGAGTATAGTTTTCTATAAAAATAAAATAAATAGTAATTATTTAGAAAAACAGGAAAATTTATCTAACTGCCTAATTGTTGCTCTGGCATGGAGAACCTTGTTTATAAGTCATCTTCGCATTTACAATAATGAACTTAGGTATACAGACTGAAGATGTTCGCTTTAGCCAATAATGGTTTTATGAAGAGCAACAAAGAGCGTCTGACTCGGAATATGTTTAAAAAAATTTCACTTAAACACCATTGAAGATTATGAATTTTTATTCAGCGGTATCAAGCAAAAACATTTTGTTGTTTCTTTTTAAATCCAGCGAATAATATTCATCTGGGGCTTAGATAAGACTGAATCAGTGCATGTATTTTGTAGTCTGATCGACGCCTCACCACCTAAATGCAACGTAGACTGCACCCATCTCTTTCAAACAATCGTATACATAATTATACTCTTTGTTAAACTTCATGAAACCACTATTGGTTAAAGTGAAAGTATGATTATTAAAGAGAGCAAAGAAATGGAGAAATTTTGGATCTGTAACTACATACAATTTTACTTTCTAAACTGACTTTGTGAATTACTATAAGTCTATAGGTATAGTAACAGGTTGGTTCGAATTATGTTTTCAGCTGTCTGTTTGCAAAACGGCAACATTTTTTTTTCTTAAAAGTCTGTGAACTAATATCAAAGATTTCAAAATTTTCATAAACAAAATCGAAATCAGAGCCGAATTATTAATTTGAATAAATTTTAAAATATTACTTATATAATAGCAAGTCTAGTTGGATACAAAGAAGAAAATGAAATCAGCATAAAAGTCACATGATTCTGAGACAACTTGAAAACACATGTAAACAATTTAATTACAATCGTTACTCAGCAAATAAATTGTATTCAATGCAGATAAATACATCTCAATTTTTATCATATGATTTTTTACTTATTTCGTGCATTTTTATCTCAAGGCAATTTTTGAGTGGCTCTGTAAATAAGGCGATCCTTTTTTTACGTGCACAGTGATGCACCTTCATCAAATAAATAAACGAGATTATTTCGCCATGCGTTCTATCGTGGTACTTTTAGGCTTTTTGGTGTTAAGCCAAGCCGTTCCACTCAAACACAAACCAAACTTACAAGACATAGGTGGGAACACTTTTTTGTGGTTTAATTCAATGTAAGCAGGATAAGTTACGATTATTATTTGTAGTTAAGCATTCGAGCAAAAATGGTCGAGTTCTTGAGGAACCGATGAAGAATTTTCTGTATTGCGTTCGAGATCACATGACGAGAGGAATTCCTGAATTTGATATTCCCTCATTCAACCCTCTACGAATTAATGCTACAACTATAGAATTAGGAGCGTTTCAAGTTTGTACGTAAGTAACTCATTTGTGTGAACTAAAAAAAGACTGACGCTTTGATTACTTCAGGGGACATATTTCAGTAGAAGATTTTATAGTTTCCTTTTTCCATACGTTCGAGGTGTCTTTCATCCAAGGAATCGTCGGCCTTATTCCACCCAGGTTTGAATTGATAGTAGAATTAACTTGGAACACACTTGCTGTCACTACAGCGTACGATCTTCGCTGCGAATCACCGGATGATATTTTTTTTGGAACAGGAAATGTCGAGTAAGTACTGCAAATATATCAGTCACATTTAAGTCATAATCACAATTACTCCATTTTAGAGCTGAGGCTGTAACGGTTCGTTCTTTAATAGACTTTGTCATCACCGTTTTGCCTTCCATTGATTTACAAGAAGCTTCATTCTGGTTGTTCATGGACCGCTTTACTACGGTAAGGGCATGATTATGAGGTATATAGTCGCCAAGTTTTGTATCGGTTTTATGATCTTGCTATAAAAAATTCTTCAAAGAGACCGGCACTGCGGTGTCTTTGTCGCCTCTCTGTCGCTTTTTTTATAGCAAGACCATAAAACCGCTACCAAACTGGGACGATTATATACACTCAAATTTAAAAGATGTTATAATAAAGATATTATAAAAGATTAAATGTATTTAGTTCCGGATTACTGGTCTACGCGATGACGAAGAACACAGCAAGAACGTTAGTCAATATTTCTACGAGAATGGAGCTGAGATACTTCAATATTTGGACCCATATGTCAGCGATATATTTGAAGCAGTCGTTGAATACCTTTTCGGCCAGAGTGAAGGTATTGAGGAAGGCGGTTTAATAGATTTTCTCGTGACTTCTTGTCTCAACGTTTAATTTCTGGAATTTATCTGAGACTTTTGTTTTTTTTGTTTAGCGAGTGCTTTGATTTTGTAACTAGTAATAAGAGATTGCATAAGTCCAAGTTGATGTTTATATTTTTAAATCTCTCTTGGAACAATTTTTTTAATCATTTTCTTTGTGATCCTTAAAATAGCCGCTTTAGATTAAAAAGACTCAATTAAATAAATTGTTAGCCTGTGGAACATAAAGTTGCATGAATTCACTTTTGGTTAAACTAATCAATTGTCATACTCTAATTTATCTGATGTTAAGCAAAGTATTTTTTGCATACAGGGTGAATGACAATTGTACCGACAAAAAAAAAACGCATAAGAGAATCGATGTCACAGATTACGGGAAAAATGTAAAAAAAATTCTTGTTAAATTTATAATTAATTAAAAAATTACTCCAAAATCAAGCTCCGGCACTGTATACGAAATACGGCGCCACATTCTATATATGTGGCAGTATATTAGGACTATAAATTTTTTTATTGCTTACTCGCTTGCACAGAAAGCGACCTTGACACATTTCCAATGGTTTTATATTATTACACATTTAACAGCTGGGGAATGGAAGTTTCTTTTACGGGACGTAATTATTAGTAATTTCTAAAATAATTGGATTTGAGTATAAAATACTAATAATAAATTCGCAAACAATTGTGAAAAAAAGAAAGAAAAGAAGAAATAGACGAATTTGGATGCGAACATTTCTAGCTAGTCGATAACACTATCTTCAGCATTGTGAAATAAATTAAGTTTAGACGACTTCTTATTTAAAAACTTCAGGAGAATGTCCCGAAGTGATTTTGAACTAATCATAAATAAACTGGTTCCAATAATTATTAAAAAAAAAACTACTAACATGAGAGATTCGAATTTTGTGTTAATAAAACCCCTCGATCACAGCAAGAGACGATGCTATGACAAGTGCGAAACAATTGAAGATTGAAGTCGTGGCAGTCCTCAGAATTGAGGGTCTCAGCATCTCATGCAACTTTTCTTAAAGACTATCTTTGAAAATAGGAAAGCCTATCTTTCAAAATAAGAAAGCAATTTTAAGCTCGGAACTTATTTTGAGCACAAACGATTTATTTTTATGCGGTTTTCTAACGGAGGTTACCACTTGAGCGGAGTATTCCTAAATTTGTAGCATTTGGTTCACCATTAACAATACCTAAATGTATCAAAAATTTTGTTGCAATGTCAGGTCAAAAAGCGATCGCAGGATGTCGCTAGTTAAACTTTTCAATAAATGTATCATTTCGGAGATAAGATTAGATTTATTTAGCTTTACTTAACTTGCCAATAAAAAAAAATAAGCACGCAAAAGTAGGAAACTAATAAATAACAAATTAAATTAAGCTTTTGCAATAGTTGCTTGAATAAACCAAAAACTTTATAAACTTTGTTGCAAGTTCTGATTGCAGTGGATTCCTCATGAATTCTCTTGACAGCTATTTGGGCCCTACTTGGGGCCTCCTCAGCTTCAACTAGAACTTCATACAAAAAAGTTATGAGATTTAGGGCCAGTTTCATAATCGAATTTAAAGGAGACTTTAAATTTAAAGTCACTTTCAGATGTAAAAACAACTGTGAAAATACCTTTGTTTACACATCTGAATGTGACTTTAATTTTAAAGCCTTTAAATTCGATTATGAAACTGGCCCTAAGGGGACAATACCACTTCTTGCCCCTTATGCCCGTTCTATATAAAGCAATGTTTTGGTCACTTCTATCCACGCCGCCCATACTGGCATTGTATTTTTTGATGCAGTTAGGCTGCATTACCGCTATTCTTTTTTTCTCTTTCTGGGAGTATCTGGTAACTGGGTGTAGAGGTTCCACTCCAAAAATGTTGGACACCATATAAACAAAGTTATTGTCACACTATTTGACAATTTGAATATTCTTCTCATGAGTTACTCTATTGTCAAAAGATCCCCGATTCTTTTTCATTTCAGCGTCAGAATTTAATGGACACTTATTTATTCTATTATTTCTAATTGTAGCAGTTGCTTGTATTTTTCTTTTCGTCAATTCATCTATCAAACCAAGACTGGTAAAAAAATTATCAAAATTAGCTCCTTGATAAGGCTCATACCAAACGATGTAACCAGTAGAAGTTGCACCAACCCACAGTTTATAGCCATAACGCAAGGGTTTACCCCTGATAAACTGTTTACAGCCATGGCGTCCAAAATATGGCACCATGAATATTAGTTAAAATATGTTCAAATCTATTTCTAGGCATGGCTTCTGATATTGCTGAATTGTGAGTATCTTTTGCCTGCTCCCAAAACATTCGCCGCAGTGGTACAATAGAATAGCCACTTTTAAGTAATATGCCAACAAATGTCTTCACTTCTTCGCGTGTTACATCGGATTTTCTATTTTTACTTGCTGCATACTGATTGGTATAGGTCACAAACATGTCAATTATTTCATCATCAAAAAAGCATTAAAATAGTTCTAATGGTGAATTATGGTTACAAACTGTGTTCAACTGTGGCCATTCTAAATTGAGAATTGGATTCTGTAAATTACCCTTTTCCCATTTGTGAACTGTTTTCGGAGTGATTCTCTTTCTTCTTTCTCTTTCTGCCAGTTCTGATAATGGAATAAGGTCATCTTCATCCCATTCTTCATCAGCAGTGTCTCCTATTATACGAATCTCAGCTGCAGCGCGAAGTTGACTCCCGGGTAAATTGTTTATATGAACTTCCTCTTCATTCCCGGAATCTTCATCAGTATCATTTGAGCCACAATTTGGATCTGGTGGCATTATATTTATTTCGAATGCGTCTGCAGATCGTAAAACATCAACATCTTCTATCATTGATAATGCTTCATCTAGGGTAAGTCCACTATAAAAAAAGAAGTTACATTTTCCCACTGTCAACGGTACAACATCACATCTGTGATAGCTACAAGTTAGAATAAAGTATTTGGATGTATGTAACAAAAATCACAAAAGTATTTTTTAAAAAATTAACAAAAACTTACCCGACAAATCTTAATAATAATAATAATAATAATAATAATAATAATTTATTTGTTCAACTGATGGCAAAAGAACGATATAGAACACGTCATATATACAAAGAATATAAAAAAAAACAATTACAAGTAGTTATATCACGCATCACACATCACAAAATAAAAAGCATGTCATGAATAGATATAGTCAATGATGGCACTCTTGCAAGTATTCCGCCAGTGAGTAAAAATTTTTACTATTTAACCACCTAGTAAGTTCAGTTTTAAATTTTGATATTTTGGTGATTTTTGTTACAGCAGATGGAAGGTGATTATATATTTTTATGCAGCTATAATGGGGTCCTTTTTCAAATAAAGAAAGATTATATATGGGGTAATTCAGACTTTCACCGAACCTGGTTTGATAACGTTGCTGTACATCTTTATTTTTAATAAATAGTGACGGATTTTTTTTTACATACATGGAACATTCATAGATAAAAAGATCAAATACAGTTAGAATTGAAAGTCTTTGGAAAATAGGTTTGCAGTGTGCAAGGAAACCATTGTTTGTCATGTTTCGTAGAATTCTCTTTTGAATCTGAAATACACGAGATACATGAGAGGATACTCCCCGTATACTCTGCCGTATCTAATCCGCGATTCGATATTTTGCTAAGTAAAATAACTTTATTGTGTCTATCTCAAGAAAATTTTTAATTTTGTAAGTTAGATGATTTAAAGAACATAATTTTTTAGAAAGTTCATCTATGTGTTTGTCCCACTTAAGTTATTCGTCAACATGAAGTCCCAAAAATTTTATCACTTCAACCTCTTCGATAGAATTTTTATTCATGCGAACCAGTAGGCTATTATGGCAGACTTTAGATGTTTTGAAGTGGATTATATGAGTCTTATTTTTATTTAAGCTAAGTGAGTTTTGTCTACAATATTCTCCCATCATGTCAGCAGCATTTGTAGCTGACTTAATTAGTTCAGTTTTGGATTTCTCCGCGATAGCTAGAGATGTGTCATTAGCAAATTGACAAGTAATGGTATTATTAAGTGACGAGTTTAGGTCGTTAACAAATAAAATAAACAAGAGGGGACCAAGGACAGAACCTTGCGGCACCCCAGCGGTATTGGTTAGTGGTGTCGATACAACATCACCCACCTGAACCACCTGAGTTCGATCAACAAGGTACGATCGAAACCATTCTATAACAGGGCCTCTCATGCCATAATTATATAATTTATTCAGAAGAATGTTATGATTTACGGTATCAAATGCGCTACTATTATAAAAAAATACGCCTAATGTAGATTTATTATCATCTAAGCTTTCATATATAAAATTTAAAAAATGATGAAGAGCCATTACTGTCGATTTATTTGGCAGAAATCCAAACTGTGAAGCAGACAAAATATTATGTTTAATTAAATAATTAAGTAACCTATTTGACATGCATTTTTCAAATATTTTCGATACTGCCGGAAGAATGGATAATCTTATATTATGGTACACCGCCATTTCATAAATGAAACGGTATTTTGTGTCTCACTTACTGCACTTCAAAATTATTGTGAAAGCTACAAACACGCGGTTTCATAGATCTGATTTATAATTCACATAGCGCCACCTTCCAATTTTACTTGTTACAATTACCATCAGCTCATAAAAAGATGCCTACCCGATGTCCTTCGAAACGGACAGTGGGCATATCTGGGATATGCAACAAACCGTAGTGACACCTGGTTTAGTTGCTTGAAATTACCTACTTGCTAGGTGCATCTTAACTCATATGCGTGGTGGGTCTGCTTTAGTATTGTCTGTAGTAGAATCTAAAGGAAAACAACATTGCCTGCTGTACGTAATCTTTAATACTGAAAATGATGTGCATTTAACACATTTAAATTGGACTGCATTTGATAGCAGACTAAAAAATAAGGGGTTCCTCACCCCTGATTTAGCATAATTCCCAACAGCAAAAAGATCTTAATTTCATTGTGTCTATTACCCAGAATTTGCAACAGTAAGTAATTAAGTAAAAGTAAAGTTTACTGTCCAAGAAACAGTGTTTTTGCTTGTATGTATTTTACACCAGTTCGTACAAACGTTAGTATATTCTTGTAAAAATTTTCTGGTGACTTATCTTCTGTCATACAAATGTAAAGCCAATGACGGGTACCCAACTACTAGTTGATAAAAAAAAAAACAATAAATCTGAAGCGATTTCTTGATGTTTTTACTTATTTATATAACTCGCAACGTAATGATCAGTTCATTTAATTTATTTATTCATTAACATCCACCTATTTTCTGGATAATTATTTTATATAACTATTTTCTGCTAATTACAAGATAATAAATGCTATTATAAATTTTAGTTAAAGCTGGTTCTTGTCCGATGAATATTATATCACAAACTCTTTTAAACGGACACTAAATGGCGCATAAACACTTAACGTTTCGCAGTCGTTCGACAGCTTCGTCAGAAGTGAAAAATATAAACTTGTTTATATATTTGTTTAAAAGAGTTTGTGGTTTGTGATATAAATTTCAGATTTAAGAAGTGTAATGTCTACTCCAGTATAACTTACCCAGGCTCTTTGAATTTTGTTGATGGTTCAGAAGTATCGAAAAAACAAAAGTGAACCGAAATTCGAATGAATACGTAGTTCAATCGATGCGTATTTTCCTCTACATATGAAAAAGTATATTTATAGCTCGAAAATTAAAAGATTCTTGTCTGATTAAATATCAAATTAACGTGACCTTTATTCGATCAAAACATACGCACACTGTATTATTGTGGTATTGTTTAAAAACATAACGTGTTCTAGAGATAGTCATTTACGTAGGTAGTATTACGTAGATGTTATTTTAAAAGTACTCGAACGATATGCGATATACAGAAAATCATTTAATTGCACAGGTTCCAAAGTGTGTTCAGCTTTAAATTTCGTCTTCAGGAAACATTAATTGGAAACACGAACGTTTTCCTAAAAATAAAATACAAACTACGAACTTCTCCAACAACGAAAATATAATAGTGAAATTAGTTTTTCTCGATTGGAGAACTTATTGTAGGTATACATTTTTCAAAAAACCTTTATTTTCGGAAAACTGCGTAATAAACAGAAATTTGATACTTCCTCTTCCTTTGTTTAAGTGATTATTGTGATCTATATCTTTACAACTAGAAAACAAAACAAAAACAATTCAAATACAAGTTTTAGGACAACGTATGAAATAAAATTTAAGCAAAAAGTACAAAACAAAAATACAGGGATTTAAAAATGGCGAAACAGCACCATTCTGCACTATTCACGGACACACTCTGAGCTTGGCAAAAACGTTAAAAAAATTCTAACGAGCGTCTAAATAAAAACCTGGTCAAGTAGGTTGTGATCGAGAATTTATCCATTGCATTTACATAATAGAATTACTAAATGTAGCCTACTTGACCAGGTTTTTATTTAGACACTGGTTACTTTATGTTTATGTTTCTGTCAACCGACATTAAACAATACATATTCAATCAAAGTAAATTTATCAAAATTTAGCAGATCATTTTTATGATAATATTTGTGCAAAACATGCACTTTTAAAATCACTCTAAAAATCTCCAATTCCAATCTTATAATCCCCACATCTTTCAGAAAGCACGAGATAGAATTTTTTAACATTTTTCTCATGCTCAGAGAGTGTCCTTGAATAGCGCAAAATGGCGCTGTTTCGCCATTTTTTAAGCACGCAGCATTCAACATTATTAATTTCCTTAACTTACAAGTTTGAGAATAATTTTTTTAATACTATTATTAATTTTAGTAATGTGGGCTTCCGTCCTGAGCTCTCCTAACTTACTATGCGATTGTCAATTTGGTTTTACTGAATACTAAATGTATTCAATTGGTCAAGAGTTGCTCGTAGATTATGCAATATTTCAGGAAGATATTTAATAATAAATTTGTTTTCTCCATACAGATTTAAAGAGATTTAAAAAAAAATAAAGTTTGGGTTTAGAGTTAACTCTTCCAAAGTAGAATGGCGCACGCGTAAGTTATTATGCTAAATATAAGCTGGTTGAAATATTAATTTTAACAGAATATCCCATTTTTTTGTCGGATAGGTACCTGCATAGACGATAGTGGAAATTTGTAGCCATAGTGTGCGTCCAACTTTTAAATAATGTACCTACTTAAAAACGTTTCATGTCATTGTTCTAAATGCCCAGAGTGCAAAGATACACAAATTTTCGCAAACTTTGCGGGTTTGATAGAGGAAGGATATGGTCAGCGTTGGGTAATATACTTTATTTTTGGGTCTAATATACATGTACAATATACTTGGGAAAAATGGATATCTGGTACCTCTATGGATATCTGATACCTTTAACAATATATTATATCTGAAATATTATAAAATACTGTAAAGAAATTTTGTAACATAGTCGTTTGCACGACGGTCAATACAAATGAACTTAAAAATCGAGCATAAAATTGTATACATGTTTATAATATACGTCAAATTGTATTTCTTGTGGCCCGAAAAGGATATTTATCTAAATATCCTCGATTTGTAAAAGTATCTAATTCCAATATACATATCCGCCATAAAAACTTGAATACACAATATACCTACAAAGTATATTCTGTACTAATTTAACTTGAAGGCTTCCGCGGCCGTCGTCCATGTTTGAATTGGCTTCCGGTTGGAATCGCGTCACGTTGACTCCTTCTACTACCGACGTTTTGTTCTCCATTGCAGAAGAACTTCCTCAGGGCTGCTGCTGCTGGTGGTGTTGCTGCTGCTTCTCGTTGGTCGTTGAGACTGAGTGGGTATGTCTGTTGTCGTGGTATTTATAGTGGTCGGTGGGGGTAGTGGGTCGGAACGGTCACCGGCGATTGGTCTGTTGGGGCGTGACGGATCGTTAATGAGATGTTTCCAGGCATTGTGGAGGTAAAAGCTAGTATCATGGTTCAGGTTATTGGGATGTTTGAGGATTTCTATGGATTCACGGATTTTTCGATTGAAAAAATGAGATGAGCGGGCTAGAAGTTTTGTGTCGGAGAATAGGATTTCTAGTTTGTGTTCAGCTAGGGCCGAGCCAGTTGTTTGTAGTAGACTAGTACAGCGTTCATGTTCAGAAACACGAGTGCTAACAGGCCGTTTTGTTTCACCGATGTATACACGCCCACAAGAACAAGGAATTCGGTACACACCTTCGGATTGTAAAGGGGATGTGATCTATTGTGGAGGGTAGGTAGTCTGAAAGTTTCGTCATGGGTAAGTAAATTGATTTGATGTTCTGTTGTTTGAGTATTTTGCCGATTCGATCTGTTATGGTGTGAATGTAAGGTAGGTAAGCTGTAGAAGAAGTCAACGTGACGCGGTTCCAACCGGAAGCCAATTCAAATATATTCTGTACTGTATATTATATACATTGTATATCATAATATCCCCAACACTGGATATGGTTGGATTGCGAGAGATAGAATTGTCTTTTTTGGAGATATAATAAAAATAATTAGTTAATATACTGATAAATTACAGGAAGGTTTCCCACAATACACTATAGAGAATGACGATGACGGATTGACGGCCTGTTGTCTAAAGCTAAAGCTGCTGTCTAATCGGCCCCCTTAGAGATCGCTTGCTGTGAGACGCTGGTCTTCACGATTATATGGTCTTTGGTATCGACCACGGTCCTTGTAATTTAGCCAACCTCTCCAAGTCCTTAAACTTAGTGTTGATCTAGCTTTCGGAAATTTTTGCAAGGAAAACCTAATCTTATGCACTCTTAAAATTCGTCTTCTTTCAAGAAGAATTGAAGAGTTGAGAATAGAGAGGAGACGTCAAATTGAGTTTTGTTGAATTATTTGTACCATAGAGGAATAATTATTTATTAATCATTAACTGTTTTAAATCAGCCTAATTAGTACTTTGCTTTCTTGTTGGTAATAAATGCTGAATTTTTTTCAAGAAACGTCATTGCTCTTGCTTATTCTATGTGAAGAATTTTTGGTTATTGTTCTATGTAAAAAAATGATACGGAGATCATCTTCGTTGTCTTATATTATTACCGTTTAATACAATCAAAGCATGTGCATTTTGCAGTTATCCCATGAAATTTTGTGAATCCTTTAAGTACGAACGAGTTGCACTAGTAAATTTGTATTCGACAAATTTTGATTAAAAAAAGAAAAAAAAAACATGAACAAGTATTTGTAAAGAACGTGATTTAATCAAATTTAACCGTACATTTCGATTTGCACCTGTTTCAGATAAGCAAAAAATACTTGCACAATTCGACCTTCTCCAACGGATCGTTTTGCGATTGCTTAACACACAATTTACAGATTGAAAATCAGCTGCAGGTGCGTAGTTTACTATTTATGTAATCTTCTTTGAAATATCCAAAGAAATAACGTGTGGCGAACTTTTGAACGCAAGCAAGTGTTCAAGAACCCTTGATCTCAAGATGATTATATTTCATTTCATCGTAGGTACAAAAAAAACCTATCATGATTGAAGATATCAACTTTCGCAATGTACACAAAGTAAACGGCCAGTGGCTAATTCCATTGCCAATTGCGTGGAAGAGTTTTCGATAATTAATTTCTAAAATACAGATTTTATTAAACAGTTCGAGTATACAGTAGGGTATGTAGAAAATTTCGTAAAACGTGAACTGTTACAAGAAAATCGTAAGCCAAAATGTATCGACGAAAAATACATATGGCAGCGCCTCTTTTTAAACTCTTTCACTCAACGATTCTACATGTATACCAATTTGCCCTATGATTCGTCGTGATTTTCCGAAACCGTCTGTTCATATGATTGCATAATACCCGGCTTTTTCAATGAGTCACCTATGCAGCTGCAATTCTTTGAATTTACAAAGGTCAGTCATGACTCATATCGGCAAAGCTTTTGATGAAGCAACACGTTTAATTACATAATTTTTAGGTGGGCGAATTTTCCGCGCTCGACATTGTATCAAGTTTAACTTATGTAATGAGCTTAATGATTATGAAATGCTGGATTCTTACATTGGGAAGAAATTTTGTTAAATTAATGTTCGATATTTGGATATTTGCAGCTAAACGAAGCGACAGACCATTCTGCATGGCGTATGGCTAGGGCAACTTGACACTTTTAAATTTCTTTCTTTGGTTTTACAAAAAAATCAATTCTTCAAATTGGTAATTTAAATTAATTTATTCATCGGATCACCCAAAAATGTAATAATATAAATAATTTCTCACACATTGTTCAAAATGTTCGAAGTAGATTGCCTTGAGGTAGATGGAGGCCACTTTCAGTATTTGCATAATGTTATTAGTAAAGTCTCCAAAAAATAGTACCGATTATACTAATCAATTTCGTCACATTTAGTAAAAAAATAACTAAGTGTAGTTATTCTTTGTATTTTTGACGATATGACATAATTTCAAGAATAGAGAATAAATAAAATCAAGAAAAAATTCGTTTAGATAAAGCATGTTATACCAATGTATCATATAACCGTTATACGGCTCTGGACCGATGGAGATTTAGATCAGTAGGAGCAGTGAGTAATATCCAATTGGGCGAATAAACGGACCTAAGATTTGGAGTCTTTAGTTGTTAGGTACAACTCTACACCTATGGTAGAAGAGGTTGCGGATAAGTAAGTAAGTTATTAGGTAGGTATTATAGGTTTTGTTCTTGAGAATCACATAATATAATTGTTACATATTATTCAGTTTCTTTCTGAAATATTTTATACATTTGCATGATTAATCAGAGAAATAAATTATTTCTCTAGCCTACTATAACCTTGAAAAAATTTGACGCTTTCACTTGTTAGAAAGAGCTCTGGATCCAGGTTGGTAACTTGTCAGTAAGCTACGACTAATGAACGTAACTTATATTTGATATTTCTTTTTTTTATAAAGGTATAACCTAAAAAAGTTTGAATTTTTTTTAGACATGACCTTGAACGAACAAAACTGAATCAAGACTCGCAATGTAACAAGTGTACAAAAAGTTTTCCCAACTAGTGTGTTGCTCCCATTTTTTCGCATGTTCACGTATGTTCCTTACTTGATCAGTAAACGCCAAATTGACATAACGTCAATCAGGAATATGTAGAATAGGTCCATTCGCCATTGATTTTTGGACGTCTTGAAAGTAGGATTCAGTCATAAAAGATTTTTCTTCCAATGTGAAAACCATTGTAAAATCAAATCAATAAAACAATTTTTTTAAAAGTTATGTTTGTTTACTTGTCTGTTTAGGGTTCGGATCACGTAAGGAACATACGTCAACATGCGAAAAAATGAGAGCAACACATTAGATGGGAAAACTTTTTGTACATTTGTTACATAAATATTAGTAAAAATAATAGTTGCAATAATGTTGCAAGTTCCAAAGTACTCTTTGACCGAAGCTGAAAATCAATCAAACATGAAATTATCAAAAAGGAAACTTAAAGAGTAAATTTGCTAAACTAATAATAATAATTAGTAAATTGAAAACAGTGTTCTATGAATCAAATCAAATTGCAACAAAAGGAATTGCGACAAGTTATATCTGAAGCCAATGCAGAACGAATAATTTAATCTAATTAAATTAATGAAATTGAATTTGAAGTGGGTAGGAAACCTGAAGGGCACTCAAAGATGTTTCGGGGACGTGGCGATTATCTAAAAAAATTAATTTCATATACAAAAACAAACAACTCGAAACTTTCCAATTGATGCGATAGATATATTCTGATTTGACTTTCTTCGATATGCATCTGCTCGAACACGCCATTTGAGGGGCACCTGTTTTTCTAGAACTCAGATAAACCAGAGATGGAGGAGATAGATTGCGGTCGGGTCACAAGGGTGTAACATGATCCAAAATTTATTGGTGGACCTGTTTTGTTTATCTTTGAGAGATAATTTGCAAATTTGATTGAACGTTCGTATATAAAGCTGATGCAAGGCTTCGGTGTTGTTACTGTTTTCTTTTGACAGTTCGGAGAGGTGAGTCCCAGCTTACGTTCTAGATTTTCTCTGCTGAAGTTTACGTTTTTAGTGTTTCACAATGCGTCCAGTCGTTGCAGTCTTTTTGGTCGCCTTAGCCCAATCCGCCCTTGGAGCTTCGGTAGGAAGTAAGTAATACTTTCTTTTTTCGAAATGCGCTTTTAACAATATTTTACATTTTCAGAGGCTCAAGTAACTCCTTTCGTTTTTGAAAATGAAATTTACGAAATTGTTGCTTGCGTCCAAAGTTTATTGGAAGAATACTACCGCGTGGTGGAAGTTGACGAACTCAATCTTGATTTCGATAGTATTCAAATAAACGACGTTAGGTATTGACGTTTAATTTCCTCCAGATGCAGTCTTAAAACTAAAACATTTTTAGGGGCTTCCTAAATTTAACTAACTTAGTACTCACAGATCCAAGTTTGATCAGTGTGAGTGATTTGGTAGGAACAATTACTGTACTTCCACCAGCCTTCATTTTACAAGGAAATGCCGCTGCCTATGACCTTAAAGCTGAAACTCAGTACGTAGGAGACTTGACCGAAAATGAATTACACCTGTGGGGACAGGGAGACTTTAAGTATATTGTTGGAGTGATATTGCATCATCCAATACTAAGATGTTTTTCTCTATTTTAGCGCTCGTGTCCTTGACATTCAGATTAACAACATCTATGCGAGATATGGACTTTTGGCAAATCCACCATTCACTGACCTGAGTGGCAGCCTATCTGTTGGACCGTCCACCGTGAGTGGAATTTAACTTTAAGGGCCAGTTTCATAATGGAACTTAAAGGAGACTTTAAAAGTAAGGTCACATTCAGATGTGTAAACAAATGTGTTTTCATATTTGTTTTAACATGTGGAAGTGACTTTAAATTTAAAGTCTCCTTTAAATTCCATTATGAAACTGGCCCTAGCTCACAAAAAATAATTAATTTAAATTTCAGGGTTACATCACCGGTTACATCGACGAAGCAGAAACTCAAAGAGTTACTGAGATTATCAACAATTTGAGCCCTTGGGTGCAAGAAAACTCCGCGAGAATAAACGGACTCATAGCCGATTATTTGGTAGCGGTTCTTAACGGCGAATTTACTCCTAGCGAAGATGACGGCGAAGAAGAAGGACCGAGCTTCTGGGACCGATTAGAGGAACACTGTGCTTAAGAGGATACAGTATCAGAGTTTAGATGACAAAAGCTTTTTGTAAAAATTTTGACTATACTGTATAACAAAACTTAAAAAAAAAAACTAATAATTGAAAATTAATATTTTTAATTTTCCTTTAATTTAGGCACGCGCTATTCAAATAGGTACATATATCAAAGTTTTCAAAAATGAAATTTTGCAAAGAAAACAATAAAACCTAGGTAGTCTAAAAATACGAAAGCAAGGCCATTTAATATCACGATTTTTACTATTACAAAGATGTTCTGTTTTTGTGGTTCGATTCAAAATAGCATTTTGACTGATAAATAGATACATTTCCGTATTATTAATTTAAAATATTTAACTTCTTCATTGCTCAACAGATATTACGTAATGCTGAAGCAAAGCTAAAAATAAACTCTACACATTGTTAAAATAAAATAAAAGGAGAATAAACAGATAAAGTAAAAATTACAGTTGAAAGCATCTAAGGTTGATGAAAGTGGACATCACGATTGAATTACGAATTTTATATCGTCATGAAATATGCCACATAAGTTGCACAAAATGTAAATCATAAACTACTCACAACTAAATGGATGTCTTCAACAATAGGTGGTGTGGTCAAAGTATAACAAGTATCATATATCAGTCTCATAGATCTTCGATGACCTTAAGTTTTCTAAAACAGTGTCTTTGGTGGTATAAGTGGAAAGATACATTGTACAGTAATGCCCACTGAAAACAATACTCTTGCATGTCCTTGACGAGCGGTTTCATTTTAATTGGTCACGTTGGTACATACTATACTTACCGTTGATGCTGCGATATACACACCAACTATTTGTAACTGTACAGCAGAAGTCAGGAGATATCTGATAACATAAGTGCGACAAAAGAGGAAACGTATTTATACAATTAATGACAAAAATAATACAGTGCAGTGAGATTTACGCTGTTCCGTAGATGGCTGCTTTTGCCACGTCTACTCTAATATGCTCTATCCTTTGTGTTAACCATGGTATGAACAAAACAAAAGAATATTCTGAATCACATACATATCATAAAAATATACTGGGTGTTTTATAACCCCAAAACAATATGAAACAGCAATACAAATGGGAACTACTAACGAACGAGTGGCATGAATCACCCTGTATTCACAAACAGGAAACTATGGCATTCATCAGGTAGATGCCAAGCTAAAGAACTTTAATTTGAAGCGTACAAAAGCAAAAATGTTTTAATGGCAAGATACCTACTACTACTCCTAAACCACTACTATTCCTAAAATAGTAAACAGAAACTTGCGTAATAACTTCAGGATATATTATTTCTACGACTATAACTATAAAAAAAAATTCAAATTTTCTTGTCTCTTCACTGATTGCAACGCCAACGTCTTGGTTTCGTAGTTAATATCACGACCAAGAGGCGGTAGAATCAAACTCATATTTTGTATAGACCACAAGAGGGTGGTAAAATCAAATTCAATGTTTTGTGTAGACTTAGAATTCAATAGTTTGCGTAGACTTAGAAGAAAGCTTTAAGTGATCCCAGACAAATAAAGAATAAAGATTATAGAGATTTTTAAAAAATTATATTGATCAGCATACTTTTCTGTATCTTACATTTTTGTATAAAACACCCTCTTATACCTGGTCTTCATAAATGATTGTATCTCACGTGACCAAGTTGTGTCTGACAATTATGTTATTTCAATATACGGTTAGCATTTAGTTACTAATTCTTGACAGTAGCCTCAATTGAGGGTTTTATGAGTTGTACTTTGGTTATTGTACGTATTTGTGCTTGAAACTATTTCAATTTTTACGATTCTAACAAACACTTTATGTAGTTAACGACAAAACAATAACAACTTTTATTCACATTTAAAACGATGCACTTTGGAAAATAAATTCCATTCCCAAAACAATGATGTAACTATGACATCGTGTACTGTTGTTTTAGCCGTTAACTGTTAGATAGTTGATTGATGGTTATAGGTCACGTAGGATACAAGATTAAATGAAGTCTCGATATATTCACTAAAAAACCAACCAATTTATTTCACTCTTATTAAGTTACATGCATGTAATTTTTAAAGCTAGTAAATATGAACTTTTAATTTTAAAAATTATTAATTCTAATTAAATTAATTATTTAAATATTATATATAATTTTTTTATTTCCCTTGACAACTTGTATGTTTATTTTTCATTTCTGACGAAGCATTCAACCGATAGTGAAACGTTGAACGACTATTATATTTTGTTATATTTGTTATATGCACAAATTTTCATCGGACTATTATTGATATTACTTAAATTACAATAAGCCGCTGTTGTTTTATAAAAACAATTTTAATTATAATTGTTGCTAATTTGATTGTTGATTTCTTTTGTTCTTACGTTCAAATACTTAAAAAATAAGACTCATTTCTGAATGTGTGCAGTTAGTATTTTTGATATATAAAAAATAATTACAAAATGACTGATTACCATCCTCTCAACTGCAGCTTTTGTTTATTGTTGGGTATTTATTCTATTTATCTTCAAGTGGTAATCGATACAGGCTCAAAAATCTACAGATAAGAAGTCGCAGGTGCGCTAGCCAAGACTGATTTTAAGCAGGTGAGTTAATTTTGTATTCGCTGATTTACTCTATCTGGATTTTTTTCTCTGTGCTTTAGGTCAAAATGCGTCTCATGATTGTAGGGTTGTTGTCCTTTGTGCTCGTGCAAAATGGATTAGGAGCATCGATTAACACACCATCCAAAGGTAAATATTTTCTAAAGTTACCGATTCTTTTTAAATAATATTTGTAAAATACAGAAGTAATGTTCGTTAACCGTGCGGAGGGAAGTTATCATCTAACGTCATCTTTTCAGATGGGGAAGTCAAACCTTTGATTCCCAGAGTTTTCGAAGAACCGCTCAACGAAACTCTCTATTGCTTGAGAATTTTGGCCAACACGTATTTCCAAACTATCGACATCGAGGAGTTAAATTTGAACTTTGATATTTTGGGCATAGAAGACCTGGGGTTTGTGTGAAAAATAATTACACTTCTTTTCAATAAAACTAATAAATGTTCAAAAATTAAATACATTGTAGAAAGCGTTGCAGAAAGTGTGTATTTTCAGGGGCACTTTCAACATCAGAAACCTCAGAATCACGGATATCAGCGATTTCGTCGCAACTTACATGAGTGGTGATCTAAATATTCTCCAGCTGACCTACGCATTGGACACGATTTTACTTGTTCGAAATCTCACCGTCACCCTGGAGTATGATGGAGATTTCATAATTTTCGGAGTTCCCGTTTGGGGAGCTGGCACCATCGAGTAAGTACCTCAATTTTTCAATCGTCCATGTTTTTTTGTCTTTGGTTTCTTTTCGAAAACCCATTTTAGACTACCTTCAAATTTCATCCGAGATTTGTTCAATTTCTATAGTAATACTTGGGACAAGAAATTTTTGGCTGTTTGGAAATAAATAATACGTTCTGCTTGTTTTCTTCCATCTAATTTTTGGTGCAATTTACTCTATGGTTCAATTTAAATTATTCAAGAAATTGAACCAAAACCCTTTTTGGTAAATTTTTGCCCATTGTATGATGACTTCATATCTTTGCTTTCCACATTATTTTTTTGTTTTTGGATTAATGTACAGGATTCATAAACTAAGTCAAAGTTCGTTTCAAATTTTCTACTTTTCTTCAAATCGCTCAATCTTATTGCTGTATTATTCGTAGATGCTTTTATTCCATAGACGTAGACTAGATTATAGAGAGAGTGGTAAGGGTTACCACATGCCATCCATACGATGATAATAGGCAAACTGGATAAGGAAATATGAATAATTTTGAAAATGTTGAGACAAAAAAAGGGTGATGGAAATATGGACATGTATTAATTGCATAAATCTGATCTCGAACGTGACATATTGTCAAATTCGTAATTTATCCTTCAGTGTAACCAACTCTACAGCACGGAACAAGAATTCTAAATGGGCGCATTCAGCAGACCCAAAAGTTGTGCAACTGTCGACTAAGTTTCTGCTGAATGCGACCTCTCACAAATGGTCACTCAACTGATGAGTTGAAGCGGTCGCTATTTTTTGTAGCGTAACTTCTGCGCTACCTGGTCGGAACATGTTATGATGAGTGAACCTCATTCAGCAGAAATGAGTGCTCACACTCAACCGTTGGAGCGGTTGGAACTGATATGTTCTGCTGAATGAACTCTTTGTAATTGATCGCGTGGTATTTGGTTTCCAAATTTCCTATCAGGATCACTAATGTTTTTTGATCTTTGACGCCCTTCCTTTGGTATTTTCAACACAACCATGTCATTATTTTCTTAGGCGTAATTTTCGAGCACCAAATGTTGTATATTTTGAAATATTCTTTCTTTAATGCTTCGCCAAATATCAAATGTAATATGATATAATTTTATGTATTCGTGCAAAGAATTTTCTTCTCTCAAATAATTCACGTGGGACATTTCAGTTTGGTGTTTACCGACATCACGTTGAACCTTCACACGAGATTGGCGATACTCACGTTAAGTTTCAGTGAGACTGCGATTGCACCAAACATTGGAGCTTTCCGCGTATGTATATCACCGTTGCTATAACGATAAACAAAATGCGGCATTTTATTTTAGGGTAAAATCACTGGGTTCCTACATGATGAAGAACAAAGTGTGATAGTCACTGAACTTCTTAACGATTTATTGCCCAGGTGGATCAACGATCAAGCTCAAGACATAAGTGACTATCTCAGTCCGGTCATCGAAGGTGTTATTAATGAGCTTGTTCAAAGTGGCGGAGAAGGTGGGGATGGTGGCGGCGAAGGCAGTGATTCCATCTGGGACCTTATAGAACAATATTGTCCATCCCCAGTTACAGCGATGTAGATTTTTATCACCAAGCATCAAATAATATAAACAAATTTTGCAAGAGATTTACCTTGGTTTTAATTTTAGCAATCACGTAGTAATCTTAGATTGTTGTTAGTTGTTATCTTCCTGGACTATCAAGTAGTTATTTTTATTATTAAAAAAAAAGTTTTCATTACTTTTTATGTAACTGTAAAAGTAGTTGAAGCAAACAAACTATTTGAAACCAGGAATTAGAGTACATTTTTCTAATGTAAGGGAAATATTCAAATGGACGCCATCTACTTTTGTTGCCCGATAAATGTGCCCCCAAAAATTGAAATACCAACAGCAGATAACTTGCCCCGCGCCGAATCTAAGAAGCGAACCCAGACCAGGTACGAACCGGTGGAAAATCCTTCATCCCTCTAACGGGTTCAAGCAGCCCGCTTCGGTAATCGTGACGTAAGAGCGCCGGGACGCCTGTCTCAGTCCAGCGAGAGACTTTGCAGGTGCAGCTACCCTGAGCGAGTCGACTCTAAAATGCATGATCGCACTAGCGCTAGATATCAGTGATAAGTGTGTCATGAAATTTCACCCCCGACGAGCGACTGAAAGTCACGGTAGGTAATTATTATACATTTCCCGTTATTTCCAGCGTGTGTGTTCTATTTATTTTCGTCCGGGCGCTATAAAAAGATTTTTTCCGTTTTTAACTCGGAGATTCTTTGAAGTAAAAATTAATTTTTAATTAGCCCGTCTGCGCTTTCAACGGTTCCCTGCAGATTAAATTTTACCCTGTGCCGAATGAATCAAAAGAATTCGCCGGAATCGATAATTCAGGTTTGTATGTATGTATTTTTGGAAATCTGAAATATTCATATCGTAAGTACGAACCGGCTGTGCATTATTAATGATGAGAAACCTAAACAAAACCGTCCAACGAAAATAGGGGTAAAACATCCCGTGATTTTTGTTCGGCGTTATATTTAGATGTCCGTTCTGATTTTTCGACAGCACTGACAGTATTCCCTGTTCATTTTGCTGCCGATGTCAATCACTTGTCCCTTTTTAAATGTAACGAATACATTTCGAATTCTAAACTTCTGTTAAGCATATTGAGTCTTCGCAAAATTAAAAATTTTTCTAAAGAAACGACCGATTTTAAAAAATAAATGTTTAGATGAGCGACAAAATAAATACTTTGAAAGAGCATCATTAGAATTTTGATATTTGCTTATTCTTATAAGTTTAAAGGAAATTGGGCAAGTTTACTTCATACGTTTCGGCAACTAAAAGAAACAATGTTTAAGCATAGTAAAGATCACAGCGTCAAACTAAATGGAAAAGTATTAAACGTTATTTATTCTACTACTCGTAAATACGTAAACTTTTCGCCTTTTATTTTATATACTCGTAGTTTCGAAATGATATTATTTTTCGTAATAGTATAAAAAAATAATCCCCAGTTATGCACGCTTCCATTATCATGTGAAAGTTTCAAGTGTCAATGATTGGTTAAAATACTCTTTACTTAATTGCAGCAGAGAAAATTTTGTACAACCCACGTAAAAAAAAATGCACAGCGTCTTGTCTGTCGTCTTGTCTTGTCTTGTCGGCCTTCCATTTCGTTGGACGAAATCTTGTTCAATTTCTGTAATAACATTTGGAACGAGATACTTTTGGCTGTACGGAAATATAGAACATGATCTATTTAAAAAAATTATTTATTTTCGATGTTTACTTTAGGTCACTTGATTAGAAAAGATATTGATCACGCGTTATAGGGTGTCCTTTAAACCTTAAAGCCTTAAACCTTTTTCGCCAGTAAATCTTCTCCCTCACCTTGAACTTATTAAACAAAAATTAATTATATCAGTCACTTCGTTTGGATAGTTATAAGTTGACAATTAAAAAATAAACCATTAACAGATCGTAATTTTCTCTTATTATATTTATAAAGAAAATTATTTTGCAGAAAGTTAATCTTTTAATTGCGCAATTATACACACGAATATCTATCTAAAGTAAATTCATCAAAGGTGTTTGCTATATTCAAGTCACGTGTAAAATATGAAAGTGTTTGTTATTAACAAATGTTGTTGGTTACTCAATTGATTTGTTATTGTTGCTAGACCACAAAACTTTTATAATAACGCCATATTTTCGAAAAGGACAACCGTTCGACGGAGGTGTCTTAATCATCACATATTATTGATCATAAGCTTGTTTGAATGAATTTAGAGCAAAGTTTCCAGATGTGGCAACATTACATAACGACTTTTTCCATCAGTAGCAACTTTCAGAGAAACATCTAGCCATACTCAGGCAACCGGCAGAACAACAAATTAAGTACGGAATCGAATGCAAAACGAAGTCAATCTGCCCTAAAATCAGCATTTACGACGATTGCCAAGATTCTTTGAAAACACTACAAATAGTGAAAGATATCAAAATAAACATTTTTTTGTAGATTAGTGTAGTTTTTTTGTAGATCTATGACGATGAAATTCAACAAGCATAGTTCTTGGATGATAAGACAAGACCTCGTGTCAATGAAACTACATAGTAATTTTTAGAGCATTGTTTGGCAACGAGTTATTTTCGAAAGACCTTTGGCTATCAAGATCCTTCGATCTGTTTTTACTGTGTATATTTTTGCTGATCGTAGGTGTTTGATTTCAAAATCACTATTACTTAACTAGTTAGATTTATTAAAAACTATAAATACAACCATCTTCAGTGGACTGTAAAACACTGACTAGGCGACCCTCACTTTTGCTACCTGACGTAGGCTCTTGCTGGGCCAGGGGCGCAATAAGAAACAGATGTGGCAGACTAATCTTAACCTGGTCTTTTAGACTTTTTATTTCCATTG
This sequence comes from Dorcus parallelipipedus, assembly GCA_958336345.1. Taxonomy (NCBI): domain Eukaryota; kingdom Metazoa; phylum Arthropoda; class Insecta; order Coleoptera; family Lucanidae; genus Dorcus; species Dorcus parallelipipedus. The sequence goes on from OY284483.1 coordinate 25,916,305, forward strand.
CTGAAAAATTCAATACATATAACTCCTCTTCATACACTTCTAGAGATGCAGGAAAAAATCAACGAAGTATCTAATGCAGTAACACAAGAAAAGTTGCAACATGTTTTTGAACATATAAAAAATGTGTGACTTTGTGCTTTTAAGAAGAGCTATAACTGTATTAAATAATAAAGCTTCTGATTGTACCGTATGATTTTTAAAATTTTAGATCAAGGGAGGCCGTGTACAGGAAAACATACAGGTTAAATTATCTCATACGTACGTTTTGGTTAACACCACTGGGAAAATATGGTTCAATTATGAATGCCTCTTGAAGTTTTGTAAATATCATTTTGAATAAATTGTTGTATTTGCTAATTTACGCCAAACGTTTTGCTTTCACGGCCTCCCTTGATTTAAAATTTTAAAAATCATACGGTATATGCAATTTTGCAATAGCCTATAAAATGACATTGACAAGAATAAAAATAAAGCAGCTATCGGAATAAAAAGAAGACTACAAATTTTAGATTATACATCAAGGGAGTGAAGTGTATGATTTTTATTCGATTTGTTTATTTCTACTTACTCGTGTGTGTCCAAATCATCTTAGTTACTTGGGTTTTATAATTTTTAGAACTAGTTCTACCACCAGCTCGCATCTACTGTCTTGACTTCTAATCCTGTCTATCCTTGTCATTCTTTTTATTCTTCAGAATTAGTTCATTTCTATTGCCATCAATTTGTCACCAGTCAACTTTCTGAACTTTGGTGCTAAGATAAATATTTCGAACATGTCAGAAAGACTAACTAACTATACATATTTATTAATTCCACAATGCACTGATAGTTTTTGAGATCTTAATCTACAACTGTGTGAGTTTCTTCTTCTTTCTTCTGCTACACATTGCTCTAGTAGTCGCACAAATGCATCCATCACTCTGCTCAGCATCTGCAATGGAATTGCTTCAATTTCGTTTGAGCTCTTGAAGACTACGGCGTCTATTACTGTAAGCACGACGCTGTTAAGTCAAGGGACTGGGTTGGGAAACGTATCACATTGCATATTAATATTGATTAGAATGATTAGTCTTTTCCCCATCCTGTTGAAACCATTAATTGCCAGCAAGTTGGTCATACCTTGACTGGAAAATAGTGTTGTGGCTGATAAAACACAGAAGGAAGCCACCTACGCCGTTCAGTTTTTAAGTAAAGAAACTCCCACAGTTGTAGATTAAGATGTTGTGTTTGTATTTTTTTTATGTTCAACTATTAAAAAAACCGTCAGCACATTTTGAAATTCCCTGTATATGCGTATCAATGGATAAGTCAAAGAACTTTTATATAACTCCTTCTAACTTTCATGAGAAACGAATTTTTCATTATTATAAGCTTCTATCATATTAATTAATCTGATTTTTTTTATTAATATGCAAATTGCACCGATATATGTACTTCAAAGTAAACGCAATTAATGACAAGTAAATTAATTTGTGAGTAAAGATACAATCAACTTCTGCGATAATCTTTAGGTCGATTAAAGAGGCAAACATGTGCGTCAAAAATTCTCTCGAAATTAGAATTATTTTTAGTCTAAAAATCTGTAGTAATATTCGGTTTATGTTTAAAAGCAAGTTTGTTAGTTTGTGATATAATCAGGTCAGTATATTCTAATCAATATCTATTTTTTATACATATTTATATCCAAATTTAAACTAATGATTCAATTGCACACGTAGTGTCATACTATTTCCTGATAAAAGTGACTGTGAAAAGCAGGTGTTTAGAAAGTCCTGTAGATACGTAATATTTCGTTTATCTTTTGCAATTTATTTCAAAAACAGAAAATTTCTGGTAAGTAAAATTCTATGCGTTAATTAGAGCATATGATAAGTTGAAGCTGATTCAAATAAGAAAATATTTCGGAACTGATTCTTTTATGTCGTCTCTTAAATTATATCTCTTGCTTGTTATTTCTTGTGAAATGAAAACAAAACACCGTTCTCGTTAAACAGAGGGGGCGAAAAACAAGGATCTAATAATAACCCGGAGCAGAACATATCGTGACCGGTATTATTTGAATATTCAAGTACGTAGCTCCGCGGATAGACAGTGAAAATTTACAATTCTGAAGTGGCACGATTTGCATAGCAATAAAATTCCAACCTTGGCTAATTAATTTACAAAAGGTTCTCGAATTTATACGCGGCGCTCCTCGCGAATTAAGAGAGCCCCACGGATTCGGCGTCCCGGAAAAGTCAAGCAAACAGAAAACGAATTTGCTGACCGGTTACTTGTGCAGTGTGCAATGTTGCAACAAATCTAATTTGCACAGCGAATTAGGATATTTCGTGTTTAATTTTTGACGTCCATTTGTGTGGACTTAGTTCCATTTATCAGGGTTGCAACTCTTATACATTATGCATGTAACAATGCATTTGCATTCTCCAAAAGCCTCGAATTAAGTAATATTTTATGGACGTTTTGTTTAGCGATAGGTTTAAAATGAGTCACATGAAACATATACATTTTTCTGTATTTTAATTTCCCTTAGATATAATTTTTAAAATTTCGTAATCTAATTACTGTACTAAATTTAAAAATATTATATTAATTTTTGGTCACTAGAATCTTAATGTTTTGATTTAGTTGGACACAACTGTATGTACCTTTCTTGTTACTACTTGCTTGCTTGTAAACACTTGATTTCTGCTTCGAATTTTTAATTTATTTTATATTATTTACAACGAAATTGTTTACAGTTGTTTAGGGGGGCTAAATTTTACGATATAAAGAAAAAATATAGTAACAAATTAAAATGAGTTAATTTATATACAAAATAAATTCGATAATAATTACAGTATTATCGTGTCGCTTAGAAGAAATCGACGAAAAGTCTCTTTAAGTTTGATTAAGGTGCACGACGAAAACCAAACTTTGAAAACTAGTTTCGTTTCCAATCTTCTAAGGCCGTTTCTTTCGACCGATTCCCCCATAAAACGTGGCTTAACAATTTACAACTTCGTCAACTTTCCGAGCGGCAATTTATTAACTCTTAGCCGGATTTATAATTAAAATATTAAAAATGTACGGCCGCTCGCAATCGTTGAGGAAATTCTCGACGAGCCTCGAAATAATTAAAAACATTGGTGAAGAAACCTGAAAGAAACGTCAGAAATAGTTTTACAAAGAAGAGCTTTGGAGTTTAATATTATTTACTCGCTTCATCTGCAGTCAACGCGCTTTGTAAATTTGATACCGTTGGCAGGTAGGGGCGTTTAATATTTAGCCAGGGCCGGTTGTAATGTAAATGATGTTAAATCAATAGCATCCAAGAAGTTCGCTAATAAATCTTTCCTATCTTGAATTGTAACAATTACGATTGCTAATAGCGAAAAGCTAAAAGCTGTCGCTTTATTACGTTCGAATTAAATGCGAAAAAGAAAACGAAAAAAAGAAATTCTTGAGCTTCAATGCAATTCTTTAACGTTTAGGTCCAACATTTCCACCAAATTATTAAGCATTAAAAACGAAAAAGGAACTTTGCTAATTATTTATTTTCTTTCACAGATATTGCTGAACTGATTTATTTCTAATGATGCACTATTTTAGAAAAAGAAAAAAGGGAAACAGGGAAATTGCCAAATAATAAATACTTTCGATTAAACGTCGTTAAACATCATCATCAATCATTAAATGATAACTTAAAGTCACATAGTATTAAATAACAATTAAGACAATTTTAAGAAAGAAACATAATTAAATACATATTACAATTAAGTCCAATTATATTAAAGAACATTTAGACAAATGTAAAAATTAAATGTATTTGAAGATTACTTTAGAACGATAAAGTCAAAATGATATCATACGAGACAATGCAAAATAAATTCAAAATGATTTTATAACGAGAGAAGTTTTTAATAACATAACTAATTGGCAAACAACCTAAAGTGTTTCCCACCCAAATCATAGTACTGCTTACAGAGAGACGGACGGATATTCGGAGTTTGATCATACTATGACACGCGATGAATACTACTTTCGGCTTCGGATTCTCGAAGATGTTCACGATCATACGGCTACTCGTTGTATAATATGTATGTATAAGCGCCTTACTTTTACTCGTTATTTAGTCCTTATCTTCTTATCTGCTTACATATAGCATACGTTGTCAACTAATTTCACTTATAATTGTATATCACAATTGAATTGCCGCGGCTCCTGGAACTTACATCATCTATGAAAGTAGAATGCCTTTCTGTTATGCACTTAAATGTCCATTCACTTGTCGCACATTTTCATAATTTTAAAGATCATCTTCTTAATACTAGTCCCCACATTTTCGCAGTCACAGAAACGTGGTTATCCGGAGATATTCATAGTGATTTTGTGGCGATTGAGGATATTATACTTTTTTTAGATGTGATCGCATTGGTAGAGGAGGTGGTGTTAGGCTTTACGTTCCTAATAATTTAAATTGTACTTGTGTGACTTAGTAATACTACGATAGAACAAATATGGGTTAAAATTAAACTAAACAATAAAATTTTTGCAGTTGGCTCCTTGTACAGATTACCAGGATCTAATTATAGATTGTTTTTTGACGAGTTTGAAAATGTTAACGGTGATTTTCTGTAAACGTGTGATGAAGTAATCTGTTTAGGCGATTTAAATATTAATATGTTAGATTTTAACAATCAGTACGTTATACAAATGCATTCATTATTCGATGCTTTTTGTCTTAAGCAAGTGATTAGCGAGCCGACACGATTATCTCCTACTACTGCATCTCTTATTGACGTTATTATTCTTAGTAGCTCGTTGGTACCTGCAACTTCTGGGTCTCTCAGTATGTATAACATTTCGGATCACAATCTTGTATTCTGTGATCTTGACCTCTTTATTGCTTCTCCTCGATCTGCTCGTATTTCTTACCGCTGTTTTAAGTACTTTAATTATGACATATTTAATGCTGATCTCCGTAATATCGCTTGGGACTTGATGCTGAGAATGAGTGATATTAATGAAAAGTTACTTCTTTTTAATAACGCTTTGCTCTCTTTATTTGATCTACATGCTCCCTTTCGGACCGTCATTCCTAGGAAACACAATGCTCCATGGTTTACGGATACAACCACTGACAACCACCTCAGATGGTGTACTTGTAGCTATCTCACTATTGTACTGACTACTGACGATGCCAATTTACATTTTGTAAGTGTACCATGGGCTTAATAAACTTATTATTATTATTATTATTACACTCCACGAAATGACCAAATTACGTAACGAGGCCCTGAAACGATTTAAACGAACTGACAATCCAAGCCATAAGGAATATTACAAATCAATTAAAAACTTTACAACGTTTGCCATTCGAAAAGAACAAAAAGCATACTTAAAACAGCAATTTAATAGTCATAATCCTAAACATTTCTGGAAGGTCTCTAAATACATTAGTTCTAAATAAAAGTAATAATCCTTTACCTGAATGTTTTTGACTCAAACAACTATTTTATTAGCTCGGTCCCATCGTCTAACGTTTCTAAAGATAATGTCATTTTCTCCTATCTTAGTGCTCGTCATCCAAATTTCGTCCGTGAATTTAATTTTCATATCGTTTCTCCATCTCTTGTGGAAAAGGTAATAAGTAATGTATCAACCAATGCTACAGGTTCTGATGAGCTTAGTATTAAACTTATTTCTGTCTGCTGTCCCTTCATTGTACCTTATGTGACCCATATTGTTAATTTTTGCCTAGAATATAATGTATTTCCTTCGTGTTGGAAGGAGGCGAAAGTCATTCCGATTCCTAAGGTAATTAAACCTACTGAGTACAAACATTTACGGCCCATCAGTATTTTGCCTGCTCTGTTCAAAGTTTTGGAACGAATTGTGAGTGAACAGATAAGACTGTTCTTAAGTCTGGCTTTAGACTCGGTCACAGTTGTTCCTCTGCACTTTTAGGTATCACCGATGATGTTATTAACTCAATAGACAAGAAATTTTCTTGTTTAATGGTGTCGCTTGATTACTCTAAAGCCTTCGACACTTTAAACTATGACATTTTGCAGTCGATCCTGTACCACGTAGGCATGAGTAACGATGTTATTAACTTCTTTTGTAATTACCTCCAGGATAGAAAACAGGCAGTAAAAATCAGAGATCAACTCTCAGAATTTATTTCTATTAAATGTGGTGTTCCGCAAGGTAGTATTTGCGTTCCCCTATTGTATATTTTATAAACGTCTTGCTTTAATACAAGAACTCCTTGTTCTAAGTTGTACACTTACGCGGATAACACCCAGATCCTTTTTTCGTTTCCGGATAATACCACTGTGGATATCATTAACTGTGTTAACCATAAATTAGAGCATATTCGATTATTATCTGAAAATCATAATCTTAATATAAATCCTTCAAAATCTTCTGTACTAGTATTCGGTTCACTAAAACTATTAACCAAGGTAATGCAATTAAAATTGGACGAGAAACGATAGATTTGGCGGACTGTGTCAAGATCCTTGGCCTGTCTCTGGATTGTAAATTACGTTTTAAAAACCATATTAATTTTCTCATTCAAAAATCCTATGCTATCCTAAAAATTTCGTGTAGCAACAGATTCCTTCTCAGGCCTGAATTGAAACTGTTATTATGTGCATCTCTTATATTGTCACGTTTTAATTTTTGTGACTCCGGTTTTCGAAAATATGAACGGATATCTCATACATTGAAAAGAGCTAATTTTAAATGATCAATTAAACGTTACTTTTTTTACTGTATGACAGCTGATCAAACAACATGATTGAATAAAAATGACGCGTAGGCGTGTCGCGTTGTTCTTCGTTTTTTGTCTTTTTGAAGCACAAACTGATCTGAGTATTTTTCCACAAAAATCAATAATAAAAATTAAGTAAGAAAAAAGTTAAGCTGGAATTGTTTGTACAACTGGGTCTTAGAAGTAAGTAAGTGTTAAGTTGCGTTTAATTTGTACTTTGCGAAGGTTTATATGTTACCAAAGTGTAAGTGGTAAAGTGAAACATCGCAGTGTCACAAAATTCCTGACAAAAGAATAGTTCAAAAATGATTTATAAAAGAATGTGCATGGAGAAGATGCACCGTCATATTTTCAAGTGAAATTTTGGTCACAACTCTTCCGATGGGGTAGAGAATCAATTAACAATGGACCTAAAGACCGGACGACCAGTGGAATTTGGAACTGAAGGGAAGGTGCGAAAAGTCGAAAATTTGGTAGTGCAAGATCGGCCCCTGCTATTGCAAATGAAGTCTGCATATCGTCCCTACTACCACCAAAAGTTCTACATCCATTTTTTGTGATTTTCAGTCTGAATATAGTTTTATATCCACCAACAATTCCTATATGAGATGATAGAAATTTTCCGAACATATTTAGCACAATGTAATCTGTATCTTCCTAAAGTTTCATGATTTTATCTCAAAAACCTGATTTTTAATCATAACTAGAAGCTTTAATGCGCTTTTCTCAAAAGTACCTAGTAAAAGTGGACGTAGAATGTTCTACAGTGATAGGGACGATATCCGAAACAAGTCTCCTAAAAATTTTGCATGACGATTTGGATAGGAAGAAGCCTTGATCTAGTTCGAACTTCTTTTTATTTAAAAACTTTAAAAAAATAATCTAAGGGGAAAGATTGCCAAAGAAACTTTTTGCTGAGGATATGGGACAATTGGAAAAAAGATGGAGCAAGAGTTGAAAGTTACACATAAAATAAAGGGTTGTTAATATGATACGTGGTCTGTTTCATGAATAGGTAGCTAACATAAAATACGCCCTCGTAAATTTCCAAACACAATTGTTGCTACATACATGTCCATAACATTATGATTAACGTACAGGGTTGTCGATACAAAGCAACAATTTTCCGCGCGAGCTATTAATATGGATGTTGAACAAATGTTTGACGGAAAGAAAATGAAGCCAAACGAAGAATACGAGAAACGATTAAAGATCTTTACAAAAAAATCTATAGGACAAGCCCAAGAACTCTACGGGCACAATTAGAGAGAATGTCGAAAAATGGGCTATCAAAAGTAGTATTAGCCAGAACAAGAGGAAACAAGAGAAAGGAAGGAAGAGAAAGCACGAAGGAAAAGTGAAAATAAAAATAAGATTTCTCGAATTATATTCGCCACTGTAATATAGGGTGAGAAAATAAAAATACCCACTTTTACCCATACAACTTTATTACTCGCAATTTTACTTCTCTAATCGAAAATATTGTACACTGTACACTGTACACTCTACACTGGCAACTATCTTAACATTCTCAACGTAAGAGAGTACGCATGTGCAAATATTCGCCAGCTAGCCAATTATATCTACAATGATACTATATTTACTAGTAAATATACACCATATTTGTGTATGTAAGTATGTATCTACGTGTTACAGCGATATTGTAAAAATATTAGCGTAAAACGAAAAAATAACTGAACTATATAGGGTATAATTAAAAAATATTTGCTTCTCGAATTTAATAAAACGTAGATGGGTCGAGCGTTTTTACAAAGAAAGAACTAATTTTCTTTTTAGAAAGCACGCGAACATTGTATATAGCCTTAACCATCGATAATGGCGAGCACTAATTAACATCGTAAAGTATCCTTAATCATGGAGGGGTGGGTGGTGTGGTGCACAAAAACGGCATAATCGGTAGCATTGCGGAGCTGGTATAGTCGATAATCAGATTGCAGATATATCCAGATGCACTCGCGACCCCGTGAACTTTGCTCTTTCGCCTATTACTATTATTGCCTGTGTTAGTTTTGCTCCATGTGGTGTGCTCGCTTTAATGTCTACGCCTGAGTGCGCAAAATTGGAGCATTTTGTTATTATAACTAGACTAATTTCATGCAAAACGTAAAATGACATAGAAAACAAAACTTCACAAGAAGAGAAGTTAAAGTGACAAGTATTCAACGCCATCTGTGGTATTATGTGTCTTATGAAAATCTCTTATGTTCACTTAATTAATTTCGAAGGCAATGTTTTTGTAATTGAACTTAAATTTTAGAAAAGTTACTTCCGGGCTAAGTGTCAAATTTAATTGTAAATTAAATGCAAAAACGTGATATTACGGTGCGATCCAATATTTTTTTAGATGAGGGGAGACTATGAAAAATAAAATCAGAGTCTTAGCTTAATTGATACAATTAATGAATTAACCTATTGACCTTTTAATTGAATACATAAGGATTTGTTAAAACTCTTTAATATGATAACGACCAATTTCAAATGTCGCGGGTGTGTTCGAGCGTTTAAACCATGTTTAAACACCTAATAAATTTGACAGAAGTCACAAAGCAAATGTCAGACTAAGGCCCAGTTTTACAATCGTGAAATAAGGACGGAATAACTGTTCGCCGAATAGCCTTTAATGTTCCTCCATATCTACAACACACTTAGGTCACCTTATTCTTACAATAATCCTTATCCGATCATTGTAAAATCGAGCCTAAAAGTTTTGAATAAAGCTAAAAGACTCTGATTTCATTTTTCATAGCCTCTCCTTATCTGAAAAATATTGGATCGCAGAGTATTTGTTTATTTACTGACGGGAAATGGGGGTTTATGGATTTATCTACTTAGTTTATTTAGCCAACAAGTGACAATGTTACAGAAACGCGCACACCACATGTACTGACAAAAATACAGGGTGATCTATGACGTCGGCGAAAACTTCACCGGTTCATTCCTATGAGTAATTCAAGCAAGAAACTTCTAATGAACATGTGTCCGATAATGCTTTTTAACGGAAGTGTAACCCTTCAAAGTTTATAACATATAACGTCAATCAATCAAAGCAATAGCAGTAGGCTTATTTCGTATTTCATTTGTTACCTATGAAAACAAAAATTAGTATCTTAACATCGTCTTGAAGTTGTAAACATTCAACAGGTAATAAACTTCGAAGGGTTACACTTCCGTTAAAAAGCATTATCGGATACATGTTTATTAGAAGTTTCTTGTTTGAATTACTCATAGGAATCAACCGATGAAGTTTTTCCCCGACGTCATAGATCACCCAGTATAAACAAACAAACTATGTTATTATTGCTAATCACATTACCCATGGTGTCAATGAGTACATTTAGATTTACTTCTAACGTTTACAAACAAAGCAAGCTTTAAGAAATAAGAACTGATAGAAATTTACTAAATACATTAAAAGTCCTACATAATTGTGCACTGTCAAAAATCTAGATATATGAAAGTTTTGGGATTCATATGATGTTTTAATTATTGCGGCTAGTTAGGATGAAGAAGACATTAATGAGTGAAGCGTATTTTAAATTTAAAGTTAGGCGTTTTATAACGTCATTAACAAGTTTCTAATGAAAGAAATGCTAGAAATATAGGTATATAACCTGGTATCAGTAGAAAGCTAAGTTTAAGAACTACCCTTTTTTGAAATAAAAAATAGGTCGTTCCATTAACAAAAAATGAGATATTGAGTGCTTGGCAAGTACTGTTTGCCCTGTATAATGCTAAAAGATATTTTAACTTTTTTCATATTTTCAAAAAGCCCAAAGTCCTAAGAATATTTTGTTATATTTTCGTAAGTCTGTGTCATCTCCATAGTCAGCAACATAAGTTTGTAAATTTTTAAGGAATTTTAGAAGAAAATTTTTTTTTTACGAAAATAGCTGAGCGAAATTAATATATCTTTATATTATTGTAATCATCTCTCCGCGGGACATCCAAATTTATAAGAATATACAGAGTGTTCCATTAAAAAATCGCTTTGTATGCACCAACACTTTCTGGAACACTTTCTTAATCTTTTATTCTCTACATGTTATTCCTATAGGCACCACAGAAGAAATACACACCGTTGGGACACCCGGTACATGATTGCAAGGTTTTTGATGCAATATGATTTTGAGGAGAAATATTTTTTAATGATAATTAACAGGTGTTGGAATGTCTTCTAAAAACTCTAATTTACTCCTATTAATGAACTCCTGTCACAAAAACCCCCTAAATGTTCTTTTACAACGACCTAAATGAGGAGAATTTTTCCATAGCTTTACCTGACACTAAAACAATCCATAGCCGTCTCATAAACTACATAAGGAAAAATTCGCCTCATTTAGGTCGTTGTAAAAGAACATTTAGGGGTTTTTTGTGATAGGAGTTCATTAATGGGAGTTGATTAGAGTTTTTAGAAGACATTCCAACACCTGTTAATTATCATTAATAAATATTTTTCCTCGAGAGCATATTGCATCAAAAACATTGCGATTATGTACAAATATTACTTTTCGGTAAATAATTAAATATCTAAAGCAATAAATACCTTTCTCAAATTTTTTTTTTCAATTACAAATCTTTGAAGTTTTCGTCTAAAATTATTTAAAACTTAAAATTAAGTTTTGATATGTGAAATTTTGAGAAAAGTTCAAAAATGGAAAAATTAAATTTTTGCCGAAGTTAAAGAAAAAAATGGTCTTGAGATTGTTCAGTAAGCTAAAACTAATACACATTAAAAAAATCTGGTTGGAATCTTGATTAATTTCCAAGAAATAACAATTTTAGAATTCCGGCAGTTTCGAAAAATGCTATTTTCTAACTAAGTAAAAATCACTCGGTATATCTAATAGCGGTTAAATAGGTTTTCAAACAAGCACAAATTATTGCCGTAAGAAGTTTTTTCGAAAAATCAGAAATAGAAATTTTTCCCATTTGGCGACATTTTGGCGAGCACTGTATAACAGTTTTTCGAAGATTTTAGAAAATATGCTTAAAAGATTTATTGGTCTATCATTGAATATTGTTACCAGGTTAGTATTTTTTTTAACACAGGCACTACTTTGGGGAACTTTAAAATGCCAGGAAACGTGCTTTCAGCAAAATTCGTTAAGCAGTCTTGTCAACTGAGGTAGTATTGCAGAATAAGTATTTTTTAGCACTGACACTGAAATTTCATCAAATTCCACTGAACGTTTGCTCTTTAAACCATGTATCACTACTTCCCCTCTTCTTCTATGATACGCCAGGTGCGAAAATGTTCTTCAAGTTCAAGTTCTTCCTCTGCGAGGCTACGTTATCTTCAAATATTCTGCAAAAACAGTTGCTCCTTCATGCTTCTCATATGTTATATTATCCTTTTAAATTGTAACGACACTGCTCTTTTTTTGTTTTGCCTAGTTCTTGGTTTACTATTTTCCACACTTCCTAACTTTTATTATCTGCATTGATAATTCTATATTCATTTCTATATTGATTTGATATCTTGCATCTTCTGGCATTTTTTGATATTGCTTTTTCTTATTTTTGTAAATCTCTTCGAGGCAGGGAATCTGTCTGCTGGGTGAATACCAAGATTTGACTTCACGTCTTGCCATTTTTATATCATTATTGACCCAATTCTTATTCTTTTTTATTGTTGGTACTATTGTTTGGAGCTATGTCGATCGTTTATAAATTTCACAAAATAGGTCAAAGAATGTAGTAAATTTATCATTACAACTAGTGTCTGTATTCAAGAAATGCCACTGTGTATTTTGAAGAAATTCCATAGTCAGTCCGAGTCTATTACTCGTAATAGGAGGGTTCCTCTTGACCATTTTCAACTTGTGTCTCATAAATTAATATTTTTCCAAAGTGATCTGATATTGCAAAATTTACCATATTGAAAGCAGTGTTATGATTTGAATTGCACAGCATGTAGTCAATAGTATATCAGTAATGGAGGACTTGGAGTGCATGTTAGTATCTATACGACTTGGTTGATTAAATAATGTGCTATCTAGATTAAATGTATTAAGTAAATCGAATAACATCATTTTTGGACCACTGTAACGATGTACCTACATGTTTTAAATCAGAAATCATTACTTAAAGATACCCCTCTTAATAGTTAAAACAATTAAAAGTAATTAGTTTATCTTAAAATTAGTCCTAAACAATTCTACATTATATCAATTTCATAAAAAAACGTAATCACTACAAATTTTGATACAAATGAAAAATGTATTTAAAAATCTAAAGTTTATGATTTTTTTACTCTTGTTCAGGGTGCATCTAAATAAGCAATCTAGTAAAAGATAAATACTCTGTTTTAAGAGAAGAACACCTAAGGACATGAGGAACGCTAAAACAGTATTAATTTTTGATTCTAACACAGTGCGATGGCTTTTCAAAGTAACTAAGATTTCTATCAAAAAAATTGAAAATAATTTTTGTTTCAATTATTGTCACGGTATAGTCATACTTACTAATCTAATTTAGGACAAGTCGTACGTAATTTGCATTAATACAAAATCAATTTGAATGTATGCAACTAACAATACACATTGCATATAACGTTACACTTAACACATGGGTAACAAAATAAACAATTGTTTGTAATCATGAACGTAACCTCCGGTATAAATAACGTTAAACAATCAACAGAATTTCTATGATTTCTCACACTCTACAGTTCTACAGTTTTAATAAGACTTGGTGATTTTGATTACTTAAAACTTGTTCAACATCAAATTTATTTTGCAGCTTTCATCAGTTATTTACTTCCCAAAGGAAATTAATCAAGCAAGATCTCGTAAGTATTATATTTTTATCTTGTCAAATACTTCGTGTCTTCCACCGTACGGACTTGATATAAAATCCGACTTTTCCCCTCGTTCAACTTTGTGAAAGTTCCCTCGCACGGAACGTTTTAATGATGGCGCTTTGCAATCCCTTGCATTAAACGTTCTTTAAGACTAGCAAGCTGTGAAAAGCCGGCCGCAATTCGAGCAAACCATCGATTTTTCCGAAGGCCGTTAACGAGCGAATTTGAAACTCTGCGTCATAATGGAAATCCGATATTAAACGCGCATTTACAGCCGCCGGTAATTAACTAATGTGGAAATTTATTTTCGACTGTCCGATGCGGATATTTGCCTCGGAAAACCAGAGGCAACGCCGAAGTTTCCGATCGTACATTATGGAGTTTCCTTTTGCGGATTCGTTGCCGAACAATTGCTGGGAAAACAGGAAAAGTTGCTGGAGGTGGTTCGTTATTAACGTGTAACTTAATTATTTACGGAAGGCAGTGTACAGATTCGGTAATTAAATTTATGTTCACTTATAATCGTTAACTTATTAAGCCACTGGGGGTCGCATCCTTGTCTACTAATTGCACACCATTGGCCGCAAATTACAGCGATGCGACGTGGAGCTGAAGTGACTTTATGTGATTACCAAATTACATCCAACAACATGAAGACAAACCTTATCAAGTTATTAACTCAATTGTAATGAAAATAACTACAATCATTACAAATTATTACAATCATTTTTCAAGCGTTATTTCTTATATAATATGCGGTTTCAGTCACACATATCTTAATTTAGTAATGTTATAAAACGTAAGTATGTAAAAACTTGTTTGTTTGTAACATTAAAAATACGACTAACAAATTTTATTTGAAAAAATTAGAACCGGAAACTCTATGAACACTTTGAAATACGGAAAAATTAAAAAACAATGAACAATTTATTTTAATTTCTCAATTAGTCAATGAACAAAAACAATTTGACACTTCAGACGAATCTGAAACATTTATCGTACACTCCTCCATAGCAAAATTTTACAAACCGGCGTGGTCTCTTCAATCCCCAAATTTAACTCCCATGAAGTAGGTACTTATGGGAACGTGTGGAAAACGTAACGAGAAAAATCTTTATCAATATCGTCCAACAACAAAAGAAAATATGAAGTTGAGAACCAGGAGCCCTGCCGAAAGCTTAACCTATGGAAATTGTGTGAGCCACTAACTAAAATGGCAGACTTTTTGAACGTATATGAAGATAGAACAATTTCCGTAATTTAAAAATGCATATAATTTCTCATCTTTGTCGATGTTATAGTTATAAAGTAACTAAAACAATTTATGATTAAGGTAACAGATTATTATGTTTTTAACACATTTCAATTGGTGGTCTGAAATACCCAGTAATAAGTCATCTACGACGAAACTAAGAAACTTCACATAATACTTCATAAATAGTGCTTCAATATCTAAACTGTGCTTTTGTGGCAGCCACTCACTGCAAGGCGAAGTTTTGTTTTAAATATTGAGTAGCTAGTTATGTATTTAATGAAACTTCTACTGAAAATAGATTCTCTGCTGCATTATCCAAGGACTATCCTCTAGAAGCCCTAAATTTAATGCAATTATAAGAAAAGGGAAGGAAAATAGAATATGCATACAAAACTATTGAGAGGAATTATACTCTTTTCTCCTGATTCACTCTATATAGAAAATTTGATTACAAATATTTCATTTTGTTTACATATATTTTTGTAATAGTATCTGATTCAGTAGTTTTGGTAAAATCAAATTTAATTTTTATTACATGATTATGACTGTTTTCGTATAGCTCCCGTTGAAAAAATAGGTTGATAAATGTTGACTATTTATTCTAACAAATTAAGGCGGCAACTTATTTTATGTTTAATAAAATTGTGCTATAAATAAATAGGTAAATAAAAAAAGAAATTATTTTCTAGTTTAGACAAGAATGTCGTTAAATAGTAATTAAGAAGTTTTAAAAAAATTTGCATACTTACGAGATCTATTGAATTAAAACATTGAAAACAATTTGAAACTCTATCTCTCTCTCTCTCTCTACGCTGTCGTTAAGAAAATTGATACTCTGCTTTGTGTAAGTCCGTTGCACCGAATATTAAAATGTGCTCCGTTGGCTGCCGGTGAAGTTAATTAAATTAATTAAAGAGTATGGGAAGAAGTCTACACCGCACAATGAGTTTGTGCAAACTTTTACGCAATTAATCTTTCGGCTGTCAACTTTGTTTTACTCATTATCCTTGTCTGAACGCTTTGGGAGCTCTCGGAAAATATTTCCCTGTCGGTCGAGAAAAACAAACCAATTTCTTAGACGTGTAACAAGAGTTAGTTAGTCGTTCCCGTCGATTATTTCATCGAAGTAGAAGTTGCTAAGAACAACTTCTCCGATCTTGTTGAAGTAAAGACGTTTTCATCAGTAATGAAAGCATTAGATTTATGATTTCATGCAAATTTTAATCAGAAAGAAAATTAATGTTTATAAAAGTTGCATTCGAATATTTCAAAGCAGGATATTATATGTAAACTAACAAAATAAATAAATTAATAAATAATTATATGCATCAAATGACACTAACGTCTGCTCTCATTTATATACTGAGTGTTAAAAAAGGTTCTTGTACCCAATTATAGTACTGATGGAAAAAAAATCAAAAAAGTCTTAGTCAACATGGTTCTGCAACTCAACTGTTTCTGAGATATAGTCGATTTTCTTTGGTCCAACTGGATGACCCCCTGACCTGACACCTTTCGATTTTTATGTTTGGGGACATCTAAAACAATTAGTATACGCACGACCTGTAAACAATTTAGAAGAACTCCGGCAACGAATGTAAATTGTTGCGGGGAAATTCGGAGGACTCCAGGAATTTTCGAAAGGGTGCGCCGATCATTCAAAAGGATATGTGAAACATACTTAGAAATGAGCGGTGGATATGTAAACCATTTACTTTAGTTTTCCTTTAAATTATCTTTTGTTTTATACACATTGTCAACAGAATTTTCATCATAATATAAAATCGATTATATCTCAGAAACAGTTGAGTTGCGGACACATGTTGGCTAAGGCCATCAGTACTCTAAATGGGTAAAATATCCGACGATCTTTCTTTTAGCACCCAGTATGTATTTCAGGATTAAAGGCGATTGCTATCTTGTCACATGAATATTTTTTAATTCATCGTAATTACTAAAGGTAAATAAACTGTCTTAATTAAGGAAAATAGCTTAATAATAATTTTTTTTAATGTTTATTGACATTTACAATCTGTTCGATTTCAGAACATTCGGTAAGAAATGTCATGTTACGCAACATTTCTTGATTTCTTCGTGGATAGAAGAGACTTGCAGATCTTGCTCGATGACAAAGCTTGACACATACCATGGCGCATTAGCAATAATTCTAAGGACCTTATTTTGAAATCTTTGTAATATTTCGATGTTAGATACGCTTGCAGTCCCCCAGAGTTGGATCCCGTATGTCCATATGGGTTTCAATATGGCTTTGAAAACTAAAAGTTTGTTTTCTAGTGGAAGTTGTGAGTTGCGTCCAATTATTCAATACATCTGACGAAGTTTCAGGCCTAGTTGTTTTCATTTCGCGAATATGTGTTTTCGCCAAGTTAACCATCGTTCTAGGTGTAATCCTAGTACTTCACATTATCTGCTTGTGCTAGGGATGTCCCATTAAATGTCACTAGAGGACAAGTCTCTCTAGGCAATATAAAAGTTATGTCTGTTGATTTTGTTTCGTTGGCTTTTATTTTCCAAGTTTGCATCCACTTTTGGATTTTATTTAAATTTGTTTGTAGGTTTCGGGAAGCTGATACTGGCTTTAGATGTGAAGCAAGTACAGCTGTATCATCTGCGAATGTTGCGACTGTAGTTACTCTGGTGGTCGGTAAGTCGGCGGTATATAGTAAATAAAGTATGGGGCCCAATACACTCCCCCGACGTACGCCAGCATTTATAGCATGCAAATCCGTGTACTCGCTTTGGAGTTTCACAAGGAAATGTCTGTTATTTAGATATGACTTTAGGATTTGGTAATGGTGATGTGGTAGGTTCATTTTTAGTTTATAACATAGGCCAGCATGCCAGACTTTATCAAATGTCTGGCTAATGTCAATAAAGGCAGCAGAACAGTATCTTTGCATTCCAGATCCCTATTTATTTGGTTCACCTATGCACCTGTTCAATGGTACCATGCTTGTTTCTGAACCCAAACTGATGTTTGGGAATTAGCTGTTTTTTCTCTACTATTAGTTTTTCTAGTACTTTGGACAGCAATGGTAAGAGACTGATAGGCCTGTGAAAAGTTATTTCATTTAAGACTTTTACCAGGTTTGGGTAAGAGGATGATCTGTGCAACCTTCCATTGATCAGGAAAATATGCTAGTCTCAAAATGGCGTTGAATATCATTTGGATAAGCTTTAAGCATTTGTCAGTTATTTCTTGCAGTACTTTCCCCGTTATAAGATCATAACCCGGAGCTTTCCTTGGATTAAGTTCTTTCATGATGACCCTTTTCACTTCGTTAAATTTGAAATTCCAAATAGGCAGATCCATTTGAAATGCTAGTATTCCTTCTTCCTCGCCAGCTCTTTGTTCAGTATGATGTTGCTTAAATACTTCGGAAAGATGTTCAGCGAAGGCATTTGATTTTTCTTTGTCATTCCTAGACCATTTTCCGTCTATGTTTTTAATCGGTGGTACAGATTGTTGAGGCCTCTTTATTTTCCTAGTTGCTTTCCATAGTGCATAGTCATTAGCTTCTTGGATTGCTTGATTCTTGAGCTTCAGAAGTAATGTCTTTAATTCTTTGATTGCCCTATTAAGTTTTCTTTTCTTCTCTGCCGTTCTCTCCCTTCCCCATTGCTCTCGCAGTTTCCGTTTATTTCCAATCATCTCTTTTTACTACGAGTGTACAATTTTCTGTTATGTGTGTTTCATTTCGATCAGGTGTGGCTTGCCATGCTTGAATTGCTTGAGTCAGTTTACGTACTGCATCATCTACATGCATTTCTGTTTGTAAGGGAATCTCTAAATCAATTAAAGAGTCTAGCTTCTCCTTAAATACATTCCAATCCGTTTTTTGTGTAAAGTGTTGGTTGCTTATCTTTTTTAACAATTTCTGCATGAATGGTTAATATAATTGCGGAATGATCGTGAAATAAGTCCAAACGCGATAGGATTCTTGTATGTTTTGTATCAATTCCTTTTGTAATATAGAAGTCTAGTATGTCTGGTGTTTTCTGAGAGTCTGTAGGCCAGTAAGTAGGTTGTCCAATGCTCAGATAGTTTAAATTTGGTTTCGTTGTTGTTATTCTTGCCCCCTATTGTGCGTTTTTCGCGTTGTAATCTCCGCCAGCTATAAATCTGCTTCCTAGCGTTTTGAAAAAGTTATCAAATTGTGCTCTTTTATTTTGTGCTTCGGTGGACAATAAATAGATGAGATGGTAAGGGGACCCTGATAATCTCCTATAACGACTATCTAATCCCGCTTATATTTATCAGTTTCGTGATGTTTAATTTTGTTGCTAACTATTATGGTGGTGTCACCATGTGCTGTACCATCAGGGTGTTTTGTATCGTATACGGTGTACTTAATTTGGTATGCACTTACATGTGACTCTTCGTGGTAAAGTGTATTTCCGTAATTAGTATTATGCCAATGTTATGTAAGCGCAAATATATTTTTAACTCTTGCGCGTGCTGGCACAAGCGAGTTTTAATACTTGGGCTATTATGGTTTCTTATTTATAAGCATTGTTAATAGGTTTAACATAGTGCTTACTTGTTCTGTCAGTTTTCTAATTATTTCTTTTAGTTCTGTTATGTCATTATTTTGCGTATACTTAATCATATTCGGTTGGATTAAATAGGGCGAGTTTTAATACTTGGGCCATTATGGTTTCTTATTTATAAGCATTGTTAATAGGTTTAACATAGTGCTTACTTGTTCTGTCAGTTTTCTAATTATTTCTTTTAGTTCTGTTATGTCATTATTTTGCGTATACTTAATCATATTCGGTTGGATTAAATTGTTTGTATTTTGTTGTGAAGGATGTTCCAGGTTGAACATACTGCGTTGTATTAACCTTTCGTACCGGTGGGAATTTAATTTGTTGCAATTGTTTATACACAATACAACCTCGATAATTTGCAGGATGTTTACACTCACAATTTACGCACTTGACTTGGTTATCTCTAACGTTCCTGGGATATTCACTAGTTATATGGGGTTTTGCACATTTTACACAGCAAGGTGTTTTGTGACAAAAATTCTTAGTATGATTGAATTTTTGGCATCTACTGCATTGGGTGATTTCTTTCTTGACACGTGGAGCTTCAAATTCTACTAACAGAGTTCATAAGAAATTTGAGTTTGTAAATTTTTTTATTGTTATCCTTTGTTTCCAAATCAATGTAGAACATGGGCAATTCTTTTTTTGTTTTGTATTGGTTAATATTCCAAATATTTGTCGCATTGTGTTCTTTTTCAAGCAAGGCTTGTTTTATCTCTTCTACATCAGTTGCTGAGTGCAGTCCTTTTAATACAACACGAAAACTTCTTTGATTTTTTTGTTTGAAGGTATGGAAATCAGTATCTTTTGTTTTTAGAACGTTTACTATAGTGGTATATATTTTATCAGTTTTTGGTTGTATTTTTATTTCCTCACTATTGATTGCTTTTATAGTGTAATTGTTTTCAGCTATAATATTTACTAAGTCGGTTAATGGTTTGCAGTTTTTTTTAACAACCCACCCCTCACATTACCTAGTATTACTTTTTATTTTTTATTTACTACTTAATAGTTCTTTATTTCTAAATTATTATTATTTCGGTTTACCAAAGGGTAATATTAATATAGAGTTTCAACATTTTTACAAATAAATGAAAACGTACACATTTTGTAATAATATTGAAAGCATGAAATTTGATAATGTAATTTCGCTGCAAATTGAACGTAATTTTCCATTTCGAATTATTACCGTGGAAACAATTGTTTCAGCGGGCTATTTACGATGAAAACCCGCGTTGCTTTAGAATTTATTAGTTAGTTATTTAAATAAACGCTGCAAATAATAAAATAGATGGAGTAATATTCGTTGCGAAATGTACTGTGGTGCTCCAATACTTATTAAAAATGTAGCAACGTTCTTTTATAAATAAATGATTTTGTTTTTTTACAAAAAAAAACCAAATTAAACAAACTTTTGTTTACGTAAAAGTGTTATGGCGCTTTGAGCGTTTTCCTGTAAAACAATGTCGTTGAACGTAAAACAATTCCAGTGGAACTGTCGTAAACACTAAGATGTTATTTTAACGAAAAGCAATTCTGTGTTGCGAGTCCGAAATCCAGCGAAGCCTTACACTAAGAGGTCCTTCTCAATCAAAACAAGAAATATTCTCTTTGTTTGTCATCATTTAAATGTATTTTCTTAGTTTTATTTACAGCATAACTTTATATTATGTGTAGAAATATTTCTTCGTATTTAATAAATTCGGCCATTAATATCTGCGACAAATTACGAATTTATTAAAAATATTTGGAAGCCCTTGGCTTTTGTTAAAGGTGCCCCTAAATCTTTGAGATGAGAGTTTTCTTTTTTGTCTGAAAGAGCCATCCCGTTGAACTGTAGATAAAAAAAATCTATTTATTCCCGGAGAATCGTTACTGAAGCAGGGTGAATGGACGTCGAAATTATATTATTTTGGGCGATCTTTTGTGGCTCCCTTTATTTTTGCCCCGGCGGGAATTTTTCTCTCGCGAAGAAAAGCGAAATAGCCGCATTATCTCATATTTCCTGCGTCGTCGTCGAAACATCGAGAACGATTTTCTTTAATCCTGCGCTGGCAATAAGGGAATTTAATATTCCCCCGAAAAGTACTCGCCGAAGCGAACACGACCCTTTCGAATTCTTTTCGAACGGTCTCGCTCCGGGTATTGTTGTTTCCTTCGTGAAATCAATTGGATGCTGCACGAGAGTAAATTAAAGTTTGACGACGGGGATTTCTTTAATTAAGCTGCGTAAATATTCATGTCCCAAATTTATAGACAGATATGTTTCGCTTTGATCAGAGAAATGAGATTTTCTCTTTTAGGGGGAAGTTTGCTCAGCGGTGGAACGTTTTGCTTTGCGCGAGTAAACGAACGCCGACGGTTAAAAAATTTTAATATTTAAGCGAGTTTGAAAGTAATAAATGTAAACGGTCTTAAGCAGATGATGCCTCCTACTATTTATTTACAAAATAGGGACTAGCGTTTTCATCTTAATTTGAAAGCTCATTTTGAAAATGTACGAAATGAGGTCCCCGTGCAACATTTAATACGGGCCAGCTATTATTAAACGTGTTTAATGGAAAAGTTTATTAATTGATTCCGGGAGTCCTTCGCCCTCCCCAATAATCAATTATCTACTTTCGCGTTCCCTTTTGCGATTATCTCGAATTACGGGAACCGGCCAACATCGAGATAATTAATTGAATATAACAATAACATGCAGAGGTGCTTTAGCTAGCACGGACCTACGTTTCTGGTATTTACGTTTCATTAAATTTTATTTCGTGGCAATTGCGGCCCGAAGCGGAGGGGTCTTTTGTTAAGAAGCCCTGCCAAAAACTGTTTTTCCAAGTCATTATCAGAGAGATCAGCATCTGCCTTTTAAGTACAATGACTTTAATCGAAGTTTGAATTTAAAAAAATATGAAAGTGCGGATAAAAGCAAAATGAATCGAAAAAATTACATGGAAACCCACCAAGTTAATCTACGAGTAAATTAAAGAAGCTTTCATGAAAATATTAATAAATGTTTTAGGTAATTTATGTATTAAAAATTTTCAATCTTCGCTTATTTTTTAGTCAAACATTCTTAATTCCATACCATAATTTTGACGTCAAAGTGACTTTATTTAAAAGAAGTAAAATTAATTAAGTTGTTCAACGACATCATTCTAGTCATGGAATTTGATCGTTTCGAATTTAAAGAACATTCTTTAATGGATTCAACAAAGAATCCAATTTACCATGCCGACACAAGTGACAGCAATGCATGAATAAAGTACAGACACGTGAAGAAAGAAACGCGCCCTCTCTCCTTACGAAGATGGATGGGCAAATTGCAGATTCGTTTCGCGATCATTTCTTTCCACCGGAACGAAGAAAAACGAAACGCGAAACGCCGCCGCCGCCACCGCCACCGAGTTAAATAGTTTTACATTTTCCATTTAATGAAATATCTAAACGTTCATCGGTTCCTGTTCCGCCGGCCTTATCTTCTTTAGTTCGCCGGTGCGACCTCCCTGGTGGTGTAAAAGTAAGCGTTCATTTGAAAAGGAAATTAGTTGGCTGAGAAAATAGGCGCCCGTAAAAAATGCACGGCTCGTAATGAACAATTTAATAACTTTTCTGCTCGATAAAACCGTCGGCAAATTGTGGCTTTCAAATGACGTTATGTTGCGGAAGATATTTGTATGCTGATTAGTTCGATGATGATTTCATTTAAACCTTTACATTTTATCACTGTTCAATATGCATTCTTAAATAAAAAAGTCTGGTCATATTTCTAATTGTTCAAGTGAATAGGTTCTATGGAGATTTGTTTTCATCACTTCTCAGTCGCCTTTCACACCAAAGTAGCAAGCTACTTGCATCTTTTGAGAAGTAGCGTGCCGCGCAGCTTATCTTAGAATTTTGCGTTCACATCAAGGTAGCATAGCAAGCTATGCGATTTGCGAATTGGCAGTGTCTTGCGAGTTATTATAATCAAGATGTCATCCGAAGATGAAGCTATGGCGTTAATTGCAACGGTGGTTGTTAGGAGGAGAAAAAGAAAGAGAAGGTATGATTGTTAAAGACCTCCATACTATTTGTAGCACGCGTATGAAATGATGAAAAAGCATCAAGAACCACAACATTGTGGTTCCTAATGGTTTGGTGTCAACATGTTGTCAAGAACCCTCATTTAGCTTGACAATGTTTTAATTTAAGACGAAACCGCTGTCTCTTCTGAGAAGCAGCGTAGCAAAATATAGAACTTGTCCTATAAGCTAAGCTGCACGTCGCAAGTGGCAGGTTGCATGAATGCTACGCTACATCGCAACCGGTGTGAATATTATCAATTGTTTACATAGGTTCTAAAATTAGTGGCATGCAGCGTGCATCCAGGATGCAAGTAGCACTTAGCATGCTACTTTGGTGTAAAAGCCGACTTAAATCGCTCAAGTGGTCGCCTTTGGCTCGCATGGCGTAATGTGCCATATCATAATGTGTAATATGATAACGGATATTTTGATGCCCATTGTTCATGACAATGACATGGAGCACTTCTGGTTCCAACAAGACCGTCCAAGCCACAATTGAATTATTGAAGCCATTGTTCCCTTTTGGTCTCATTTCGAAAAATAGGATATGATTTTAACTTGCCACTGCGTTCGCCTGATTTGATGCCTCCAGAATTTTTCCTGAGGGGCTATTTAAAATCGAAGGTCTATGTCAACAAACTACGGTCTCTCGATGCTCTGAAAGCCAACATCCGACGTGAAATAGCCGCTATATCGATAGAAACACGCAGAAAAGTGACGAAAAATGCCGAAAAACGGACACTACATTATATTTAAGAAGTGATGAGAACAAATCTCCACAGAGCCGAAATAAATGCCTATTCACTTAAACAACAAGAAATATGTTTTTTTTTTACAATTGAATATATGAGATTAAAAAAGGCCCTAGTCTAGATTGTATATGTCTACTATTTTGGTAAAATTTAAATAACGTTTTGATCTGGTTATGTGATCTAAACACACAGAAATTTAATATAGTAATAGGTGAAAGAAAAAGTTTACACATTAAAAAAAAAACTTTCAAAAACCTTTTTTCTTCAATTTCTCATAATCATTCGAGCAGGGCTTGTGCCTCATATATGTGTACAATTAACAATTAAGTAAGTTGCATATAATAAATACATACAGGGTGAGGAAAAAAGATGTTAACATTAAATGGGTGTTTAATAACTTTAAATTACAAGGCAGGAATTTGATTACAGGGTTTCAATTTGGCACCCATACAATGATAACACCTTTTTGCCTCACCCTGTATAATAAACAGTTATGATTATTTCACTTTTTTCCATCAGATATTATAAATGGTGGATGCGCCGATTCTGTAGTATATTATCCTCAAACAAAAGAGTTTTACAACATTTTGTTTTACACTTAAAATATTGTGTGAACGAGTTATATTTTATTACGAAATGACGCAATGATGTGAAACATTTAGTTGTTCACCTTTCCTAAACACAAGTATGCAAAAAATGATTTCAAAGTAAAATAACGAAATGATTACAAATAAAGATAACCAAAGGTTTTTGATAAGTCGACTTTCCTTAAGGCAACGATGTCGTCGTTTCACCAATACATGGGTTCTTACTCCCTCTGACTCTTTTGCGGGACATCGCAGTATGACTCGCACGGGTTAGTTTTTTTTTTAATAAAGTGTGCAGGTGTTTCACCCCAGCCAATTCCAAGCCTGCAATCTCCTTCCGTAACGTATTCTTGAAAACCTTCAGACTTAGCTCACACAGCATCCATCCTTGATTGGATGCCTCAGCTAATGATTCGCGCACTGGGTGCAGATCTCGTATCTCAAAAGTTATGTATGGTCATCAAGGCTTTCTTCTTCTTTCTTCCTCTCTTATCTGTAGATAGATTCAAGTCTATTATAGGTCTACTTTCCCCGCGTACGAAGGTAGAGTCGTCTCTCACGTTTTGTACGATGAGATCCCAATAGGCGATCCTATTCAGACAGAATGTTCCCACGAGCATCGGTCCCACTCTCACCCCATATTATTGACTTGGCATTGAAGTCGCCCATTATAATTACTTCCTTGTAGTGTTGTATGAAAAATCCTTGAAAGCATCCTCGTCGACGTTAGGAGAGATGTAGCATGCATAGAACACTACTTGCCCTATGTCTATGCAGTTCCACCGGCACCCTGCACCATGGTTTGATAACGGGACGCTTCGTTGATTACTGCAGATTGCCGTGTCCAGGTTTTTGTTGAGTGGGTGAGAGGGAGATCACAACGAAATGCCAGAAGGGCATTAAAGAAGCTTGGGTGCTGTGTTAGATTATAATATTTAGCAACTGTCATCATTAAACATCAGTCGGTTTAAGCCTAGTCCACAATTGCCCGGGAACGAAAACGAGAACGTGAACGGGAACGTTAAAAAAGTTAAATCATTTCATAATCGTACAAGTGTCCACAACCGTATTTACCGATGCATTGTGGACACTTGTACGATTATGAAGTGATTTAACTTTTTTAACGTTCCCGCTCCCGTTCTCGCTCTCGTTCCCGGACAATTGTAGACCAGGCTTTAGTTTCATTCTATTTTCTTTCGTCAAGAAATCAGAAACTTGATGAACTTGAATTAATTGAACATTCATTAAAAGTAATGTAACGAGCGTCTAAATAAAAACCTGGTCAAGTAGGTTGTGATCGAGAATTTATCCATTGCATTTACATAACAGAATTACTAAATGTAGCCTACTTGACCAGGTTTTTATTTAGACACTTGTTATCTTAAAAGTTTATGGAGAACCCATGTGTGTTGCTCATAGTTGAAGTAGGTTAATTAAAAATTTTCAGAAAAAGAAAAAAGCTCGAATCTTCTTTTCACGGAAGTAAGTTTTTTCTTCCCTTTAAATTCTTAAATAAATTCTTATTGACAGTCTAGATTTACGGAAACAAAAGCACGAGACAAAAGGGATAGCCTGATAGTTTAGGCTCTAGCCGTAGCAGACTTGCTTTGTTACACTCTATGGGCCTTTAAGACCTGTCAAGGGGAACTATTATATTATTAAAAGCAAGAGCGTTCCACCCCGTATCCTAATATTCAAGGAAAATATAAAAGTATAAACAATATCTAGGAAAATACAATTTCACTGACAGTCAATTTTAATACTACGTCTGAAAGAATATTTTCTAATGTTGGAAGAAAAAACTATAATATATTATTGGTTGAAGGAATAAACTGTATACATCACTCGGTAAAGTTTCAACATTCGGAAGAAAAAAAAATGATGTTCAAGGTATTACCTATCGAAGAAGAAGTATTGGTTCCTGAGGCATGCATAAATATATCGTCTTTAAAAATGCATGACAGAACTTCGGTAAGATATTTGTTTTTGGGGATCCCCAAATCAGACATATGCAGATCCGTCCTTTAAGTCTGCAACGTCGTTATGCCCGACGTTGGCGTCGGTCTAAAGCCTTCGCCCGCGAGCAAAGCATAACACCGGTTAGTGTATTCAGCTTGAGGGGGGGGTTGGAGGGTCGTCAGGATGCTCCACAGTGGGGGGGAAGAATCCAGATCGATGAACACTCGGCGCAAATATGGTTTATTTTACAATCGTACTATTTACGTCTCCTTTGTCGTCTTTCTCGCTCCGGGGCTTTCCTCGTTGGGAGTACGCGCGCGTGCAGGCAATTCGAGGGAAAATCAGGTGTACAGCTGAGATCGGCGAAGGAAAAACGCGGTTGTAACGTGGCATCTACTAGGGGTTAACCTTGAGAATATGGTATCGGGGCCAGCTGCCAACCATAATTGATCGTCGTTATTTTTTCGAATCGCCCTCATTATTCACGATCGACCACCAATTACGGACAAAGTAAACACTTCTTCGGCCGCATTCAATTTCGTTATGTGTACCATCGTTAAATGAATAATTCAGCCAAGGCCCCAAGGACACGTGCATATGTAAAAATCGATGGCGTCCGGTAACACCGCCGTCGAAACGGGGACGTACAAACATCGTTAGCGTGTCGCGGGGTGCGAATTAATATATTCCCTGTCAATCTGCGTGCTCCCTTCGGGTAATTAGTAGCGGTATTGCGTATGTTTCACAGCGGCGCATTAATGCGGAACAATAAAAGCAATCAAGATAACTAAACACAATGGACATGAAAACACGGTAAACCTGAACGGGGGTTATTATTACGTAATTATATATATTTCTGATGGAAGTTGCTTTAAAATTATACTCTTCCGCTTCTACTTCCAGTATCACGCAAAATCATTCAAAGAGGAACGCTTAAAAATTACTTATTTTTTTTTTAATTTTCGTTTTAATTTTGATGCATTCATGGATCACAGCATATAACAACATACCACATTTTTTTGTATGAACTTGAGGTACACCCTGTGTATTTCAAAATATATTAAAATATTATCTGTTGTAAATAATTTGGTAAATCGAACAATAAAAAAATAAACAATATGGAAAGTTGTAAAAGTTATTACTTTTGATGTTCCGAAACGGAATGATTGATTTTAAAAAGATTTTACAGTCTTTTTCTTTTGGTTTTCCCCTTTTGTCAAATGTGTTTCCTAATTTGTCAAATGACTTTCCAATCCGTTCAAAGTATAGTAGGCCTGCGGATTGGAAAGTCATTTGACAAATTCGGAAACATAATTGACAAAAGGGACATTTTTGGACCATTGCCTTCTTTTGTCAGGAACTTTATGATACTGCGGTGTTTCACTTTACCACTTACACTTTGGTAACATATAAACCTTCGCAAAGTACAAATCAAGCACAACTTAGCACTTACTTACTTCTAAGACCCAGTTGTACAAACAATTTCAGCTTAACTTTTTTCTTACTTAATTTTTATTATTGATTTTTGTGGAAAAAAATACTCAGATCAGTTTGTGCTTGAAAAAAACAAAAAACGAAGAACAACGCAACACGCCTACGCGTCATTTTTATTCAACCATGTTGTTTGATCGACTGTCATACAGTAAAAAAAGTAACGTTTAATTGATCATTTAAAATTAGCTCTTTTCAACGTATGAGATATCCGTTCATATTTTTGAAAACCATAAATAAGTCTTAAGCAAGAGTTTTGAACCCTTTGAACCCTTTGAATACGAGATCTATCTACTGCATCAATACAAGGACCATACACGGACTCACAAAAATTAAAGCGCGACAATATAAGAGATTCACATAATAACAGTTTCAATTCAGGACTGAGAAGGAATCTGTTGCTATACAAAATTTTTAGGATAGCATAGGATTTTTGAATGAGAAAATTAATATGGTTTTTAAAACGTAATTTACAATCCAAAGACAGGCCAAGGATCTTGACACAGCCCGCCAAATCTATCGTTTCTCGTCCAATTTCGATTGCATTACCTTGGTTAATAGTTTTAATGAACCGAATACTAGTACAGAAGATTTTGAAGGATTTATATTAAGATTATGATTTTCAGATAATAATCGAATATGCTCTAATTTATGGTTAACACAGTTAATGATATCCACAGTGGTATTATCCGGAAACGAAAAAAGGATCTGGGTGTCATCCGCGTAAATGTACAACTTAGAATAAGGAGTCCTTGCATTAAAGCAAGACGGACCATCTGGAGAGGTTCTTCTTCAGTTGATATCGAAGACACGCTGATATATGACACAGGTTCCACGGGTGATATTGAGGACATAACTCGAATATTTTTACTAAATGTTACAAGAATTTAACCTAAGTAATGTTTTTCTACTGAACTTACCTAAAATATAATTTTTATTTCAAATTTATTTTAAGGACTTCAAAAATTATTTAATTGATGCAGATGCTGCTTATCGGTCTCTGTTAAGGTGAAAAAAAAAATGTAAAAAAATTCGGTCTCTGACATTTAGATTGCTTGCTATCAGTTTCATATTCATATTTCATATTTCATATTCATTTATTGTCACTACATTATGTATAAATAAGTACATTTGTAGTCGGTCAGGTACATATTTTGTTATACAAAATTTTACAAGATTTCCAATTAAAATTATAAAATAATACACAGCAAAACAATAAACAACAAAACAATAAAACAATAAACAGCAGTTTAAACTACCAACTAAACTTTACTTGTTTGAAAATCGAGGGATTATTTTATTCTGTAGATTTATTATGCCAGTAAAGTTACTTGACGTTTATAATACGAAAATCTATCAAGTAAATTAATTTAGTTGTAGAATAAATTTTCTTGAAAAGTAAAGTTTTATAATACCGGGCCTTAATCACATACATACATTTGTACGATAAATACTCACATACAAAAGAATTCTCTGTATCATAGAAAAATTATTGTCTGTTGTGGGGCATTAGAGACAGTAACATCTGGCAAATCCGAAATTACCTGTGTTACTAACGCTGGGTTTCATAAAAGTCGATTAAATTTAATCGTTGATTAAGAATAATCCTTTCTATGGCGGATTTCAAAA
Source organism: Dorcus parallelipipedus (assembly GCA_958336345.1). Taxonomy (NCBI): domain Eukaryota; kingdom Metazoa; phylum Arthropoda; class Insecta; order Coleoptera; family Lucanidae; genus Dorcus; species Dorcus parallelipipedus. The sequence goes on from OY284483.1 coordinate 25,946,194, forward strand.
ACGTTACTTAAATTTAATCATCCGTTAAAAGTAAACGTTGCCGTAGTTACCTGTGTTGAAGGTATAGGAATGATTATTCTTAATCGATTATTAAAGTTAAGTGACGTTTGTGAAATCCAGAGCTATACCTTCAGCACATGTAACCATAGCAACGCTTACTTTTAACGCTTGATTAAATTTAAGTAACGTTTGTAAAATCCACCATTAGAATTTTATCAATTTTGATAAATCTACTTTCGTTGCTAATGTAATTTATTTATGTCCACTTCTAGCTATAAAATAATTACTGTGCTTTATTGGACATAGGTGTACATACATATATCAAATCACGTATATGACAATATAGCAGGTGTTGAAACATAAATATATGTACATCGCGTAGACGATAAGACAGGTATACCGACGAACCTGGTTATAGGCTTAAATACGTGGCATTTGAGTATAAGACAATGCGAGAAAAATAAAATTGTTGCTTAAATGTTTTTCAAATTTTGGGTTTATTTTTAAACCTACAAATTAATGTACGTTAAGCGTAAGTTAGAATGAAAGTAGATATTAATTTTTTTCATCATTTTTTTTTTCATCTGTCTCTCTCGCTTTTAATTGAAATCTCGCCCCGCTTTGTGCTGTCAGCCTCGCACCCTGAGTTTTACGTTCATCTGTCGTAGCCGAATGCGGTGCAGGAAACACCTCTACATCTTCCACCGTGTATGTTACGATCCTGAATCCGAAGCTCAATCGACTCAGTAGATGTTTAAAAGCGAAGCAAAACCAGCGAAAGTAAGAGAAACACGAAAAGCGGGAAAATATGATTGCCGCTTTCTTTGATAAATTGGGATATATGCGTCAATTGTGTTTGAGGATTGTAAAATAGTTACTGCTGATTGGTACACAACTATTTGCCAAAAAATTTTGGAAAAAAGTACTGGAGAAGCGACCAAGAGATATTATTTGCTTCATCATACAAAGCCAATATAATAATTGACTTTTTTGAAGAAGAATCACATCAAATTAATGGACCATCCACCCTATTAGCCCCGACTGGACACCTTATGATTTTTATTTATTTTCCGAAATAAAGCGAAGGATTCGTGGAGTCCGCTAAGCAACACAGTGAACGTATTTGAAAATCTAGATTCTGAGCTACCTCCAGATGCTTGGGGGGTTTATTGTTTTAATCAATGGTTTGAACGAATGTGTAAATGAGTACATTATGGTGGAGAATATTTTGAAAAGCAATAGAACTAAAATTACCGGTTCTTGTCACTTTTTATATGATTTTCTAGAAACTTTCAGTCTGGCCGAGGTACCATGTGATCAACGGAATTTTATAATTAGAGCAGGCTGTGATATTCACACAGCTTGCAGCTTGAAATTGAAAATTTTAAGTATCAAAATTGTAAGATTTATTTTTTAAAATGTTCGCTATTCGACATAAAATTTTTCTCACTGAAAGTTATTTCAAAAATGCACAAACATAAGAAAATGGGACATAGAGCTGTTGGGTCCTTGGTTGCATCGAAGATTTCCGGGAAGTATTCCCTAATTTTCCAGTTAATTACACCGCTTTAGTGCAGCAAATTCGTGAAACGGAGGTTATTACTCGAGAACCAGGAAGTGGTGGTCAAAGAAAGCGAACGACTGATGTTGTGCAGGATGTTGAAGCAAGAATGCAGCAAATTCCAAAGAAATCTCGTCGTAGGCTTGCTCAAGAAACGGATTTGACTTACGGAACCTGCCATAGTATTCAAAAAAATATTTTTCCGTTTTAGCAAAATAATGTTTACTGTATTACCAAAGATCGTACAAAGCACGAGCATAACTTCAAATATAACAATTGTCAATTTATTATTCATTTCTCAGTGTGTCCACCCACACAGCATAAAATGAATAATTATAAATTCCGTTGATCACCCGGTATTACATTTTGTGTTTTTTTTTTTTAGCACTAACTGTTGCTTATTGGACATGAAATAAGGAACTGTATGTTAGGTTACATTTCAAATTCAAAATATTTGATTTTTTGCTTCAAGAATTTTATTCAGTTGTGTGTCTGCGCGCCATCTCTGTAAACTTAAGGCATTAGCTCGTCGGGATTTGATGATTATATTCTTGTAGTTATATTTAGCAAATTACAAAACAATTATGGTAAGGAAAACGAATATGGGAAGTGCAGAAGGATTTAGTAAAATAAAAGTTTTATACAAATTTAAGCTGAGGTGCTCCCCAGAAAAAGATCATTTTAAAAAACGCTTCACATAAATAAGTAAATGATTCAGTATCTTTTTGTTTTATTTCTTTAATTTGAAGTCTGATGAACTGTTTGATTTCAAGTTTATGTTGATTCTAATTCAAAGAATTCAACCTTTCTTTTTCGTAGACCTTCAAAAAAAAATCCACCGTTAGGTAAATAGAAAATACTTTTGGTCAGTAAATGAAAAACTGATCAAAACTATACGGTTGTTTGTCACAATCTCCAAAAATTGTATTTTTTTCTTGCATCTTAATTTATTTGAGTACACTCAAGTTAGTAAAAACTTTTCGTCTTGATCCTTAGATAGTTAACACTTTTTTGCATTGACAATAAATTGTCTTTCAAAGAAAAATATCTTCTGTTTATCTATTCGCCGTCGAATCGACAAGAACCAATTAATTAAAGTTTCCAAGCAGTAGCTGTTTAACGAGCTTCCGAAGAATCGAATTTCCCCGAACTTCCACACTAATTTCGCAAACCTAATAAGTCCGGAAGAATCGGGCGAAGAGGCATTCGCCGGCTCTGATAAACAGGTGCAAAAACAACTGAGTGTTTGCAGAGGAGCCTCCGCCGCCGTGACGAACCGGAGCATCTTTTCCGGAGGGGCGGGGAGGGTCGGGGGTGCGGGCCGGACCGAGGCGGCGACAAATAGAAAAGAAAAGAGCCGAGAATCAATAGGTAATTTTTAAGGTAATTTGTTGAGCGTGTAAGAACAAATAAGGTCGGGAGCGAATCGTACCCACATCAATTTCTTTCCAGATAAATTTTCGTTAGGAAAAACCAAGTTGTCTTAATTAACTAACTACTTCGCAGATGTTTTATTAAAGTATATAAAAACGCATGGGGTAACTTTTTTTGAAAACAAACCAATCATCTAGATCTATCCAAAGAAAATAAGTCGTTTTACGTGCACCATTGCTCCAGACTGTTGCAACTAAACAGTAAAGCTTCACCTATGAACTTTTAAAGAACAAAACGAAGCATGCGTTAAATTTAAAGAAAAATCCCAAGCTCCCAGTGGAAATGCATCGGATAGTGTTGATCTCTGAAGTGTGAAGATAAATTGTAGGTACCAACGTCAGTTGGATATTTCTTGCATCCTCTTAATACCACACGCAATTTCAGGTTTCAGTCCTTAAAATCGTTGCAATAAAATGATATTTCCGCAATGCAGTTTCCCACGGGACTTCGAATAAACCAAACTTACCGGAGATATAAGAAAAATAGAAACGAGTAATTTATTTTTCGATTTATATCCCTTCGTCGATTTCAGTTGCTGTAATTGACTTCATTTTACTTCGGATTACAAAAAAAATGAGAAAGTAGTTCGAAAAACATTTAAACTTAAATAGGCAGAGTTTTATTTTAAATAAAAAACTTAAACTAAAGATTCTTAACGTAGATGTTGCATGGTTCATTTAACGGATATACCGTATGTAAGTAAACCTATCCTATTTGAAATTTTAAAATTGGTCTTTGTTGCACCTACTTCCTATTGATCTTGAAATATACAGTCTTTTTCTTTTGGTTTCCCCCTTTTGTCAAATGTGTTTCCGAATTTGTCAAATGACTTTCCAATCCGCAGGCCTACTATACTTTGAACAGATTGGAAAGTCATTTGACAAATTAGGAAACACATTTGACAAAAGGAGAAAACCAAAAGAAAAATACTGTAATATAATTACATCGCATGCTTACGTACCGTACGTTTAATTTTGAGTTGGAAACGAATGCGCATTTTTCACACGCACTTGTCTTATATACCCTCTTTTGTGTGACCATGAAGTAAACGTGGTTTAGCGAGCAAGCAGACTTGTTATTTTACAATATACAAGTTTTAATGAAACAATCGGTATAACCTTAATTACCATTTAACTTACCATTTGTATGGACACCCAAAAGTAGTACGTTGACTGAAGTGGTACTAATATGTTTAAATAAATGATCATCATGAGTGAATTCATCACAGAAGTGATTGAACTATAACACCAAATGAGCAATCTCAGATTGCTTCTCCACTCCTGATGTTGATCATACGCAGTTTCAGTAGAATATCAAATTCATATCAGTATTGTGTTAATCCTTATTGTAACTTTACCTCCCTACATGCTATTTCGCCAAGGATGTGTCAGGTTACATACGTCTTCAATAAATAACAAATTGGTGTATCAACATAACTTTTTTAATCCAATATAAAACAAGAAACTTGATCGTTATTTTCGGAGAGCCTCCTACAGCCCTTCGTATAATTTATTACATCGAAAAGGCGCTAGTAATTAAGAGAGATGTAGAAATACAGAAGGTCGAATCGATATCGGCTTGTATTAGGTAATTGTATCGCTCGGTGCGCGTGAACACATCAATAACACATTAGCTGTCAACTCGCCCGGGTTGAGATGTCAGCGGGTAGCTTTCCTGGGCCCTGAGCCCCCCTAACGCCCACGGGGGGCAGTCACTATTTTTACACGTTGCGACAGTTGTTTTGATCTTGTAGTTTCGCAAACATATTGATGTTTAAATAAATCGTATTCTAGGGCAAATTTTTAATGCATTAAGAACCATCAAAAAATGAGAAAAACCAGAGCAAAGACAAAGGAAAAAGTCTGAGAATTAAATATGCACGCCAAAAGTAAAAATTGATTTTGGATTAGAAAATAAAAGCAGTAGTTTGTTTCCTTCTGATAATTCGTTAACGTAATAGAAGATTAAAAAAAGGAAGTTAGATAGCTTTGTGTAACCAGATTCTTTTTAAAATTTTTCCTTGATAGGTCACGTACAGTTTTAATTAAAGCAAGCCCTTTATTTTGCTGAAACCCGAGAGGGTGACATCAAGGAGCAGCTTTTTAGCGTCTAAGTTAAACGGGTATTTATTCAGTCGCAAGGTCCTCCCGAAATTAGCGAATTATGTCACGTCGGGAATTTGCATTTTCCGCGGACCAGCTCCTCTCTCTCTCTCTCTTAAGAAGGGCTAATTACTGTTTTCAACAAGTTCGCCAAACTTAAATTCATTATTTGCTTATTATTGGCGCGAGTTCGGTTATCTCGGAAACACAGGGCGCCCGCTTTGAAGTTTGTTTTTGCTAGCGGGTCTCGTAAAATTCTAATTAAAAGCAATTTTAAGAATAATTTATCGCCATTAAATTTTATCAGCGCTTGTACCGGTTGAATTTTCTGGTTTATTATTTGTTTAGGACCCTCCGGCGAATTTTCTTGAATTTCCCCCGACATACATTACGCCATGAAAATCTTGATTACCCCTAATTAATGAAGGCCGTATAATGAGTGACATGACTTTCTATGTGAAAGCTAAGCTGCGTACGTCGACAATTTAGATGTAAAATAATTCGTGACTAACACCTAATGCAAGTATTCAGGTTTTGCTTACGTGCGGCGAAATCGGTTAAACGCATGACATGTTATTTTAATGTCAAGAGTTAATTTTTACGTAATAACATTTGCTTTAGCATAATGAGAAGTGTAAACCACTCAGAAAAAAAAGCTTACATGCATTAAACTATCATTTGCACGTTAATGAATTTTAATTTCATTTTAATTGAAAATGCTTCTCAGAAATGCAAGAACGTTTCAAGGGAATTCGACACGAAAGCTTTTATAATTATGTATACATACATAATATGATTTCATATTTCTTTACTACTGATCATTTAACTTACACATTTTTTATTATTTTATAATAATATTTTTTTCTATAATTGAATAACTGGTAGTAACTAAACTAGCAAGATAGAAACAAATACCTATTACTAAAGCTACAGCAAAAATAACATGCAGTTCGAGGATTCGAGGAACACATAAAATTGTTATTATTTAATATTAAGCAACGTGGCCGGATGTGTTTATTCCATATGAAAGATTTAAAGTTTTATAGTTGTTGCATGAAATGAATAAAATTGTTTAATAATTTGATGAAATAAAAAAATTCAATTTTCTTCTGGATAATTATTTTTCTGTGTTTCTTAATCGTTTTGCCTCTCTTTTGTTGCTTCTTCTTCTTCTTCTCTGCTATAATACGGGATTTTAATATTTGCCCTGTCGATTTAAGTTCCGAGTTTCTTTGTTTCATCTTCAATTTTTCATTATGGCGGGACCAGTGCGTATGAATATGTTTTGGATTGAAATTTTTCATTGTATTCTCATTATCTTTATCACTGTCATCATTGTGTTCTGCAGTTTTCGTTCTGTCTTTCCACTGAGCGTAACGATTACTCTTGTACGTTGATGGAATGCATTCACCAGACTCAGTTTTTATTTTTCCCGTTTTAGAATCAGATGGAACACCAACCATTTTCTTCTTTTTTGTATCCCATTTTTTAAGCTGTTTTGCCATTCTTAGAGTTTCACGTGAATCTCCCGTCAAATCTAATTCAGCTTTGCTTGCCTATTGATTGAAGTTGTTAACTGCTAAGCCTTCTTCTGTATGCCTGCCGGAAGCAGTGTATGGAATGTGTATCTTTAACTTTCTTCACTTTCTTTTTATATAAATCATCAATTTTTCGCTTCTTGGGCAGTACCACTTGTTTAAAGGTATCATGAATATCTTTAGGATTGCTTTTTGGTAAAGAGTTTGAAGCACAATTTTCCTTAGTTTCTTGTCGTCGTTCTATCTTTTCATAATGAGCAGCGATTTGGCTTTTATGGAAAGCTCGTTTTGTTTTCATTACTATGTAATCCTGAGATTTATTTTTGCCACATATTTCAAACACTGTACCATGTGGTCTATATTGTTACCATTTCGAAAGTCAATTTTGTTAGTGTTTATTTGTTCAAAACTAAGCTTATTTATTAAAATAATCATTTTTTTTCACAAAATGAAATTAACAATAAAGTTAAATAGGTTTCGATAAATTTATGTTCAAATTAGTCCAAATGGATATTGTACACATTGATCCTCCGAAACTTTAACTTCATATAATCGCATTCAACAAGTACAAATTGTTTCTGTGAAATAATCTGGTATTATAAAAATCACAAGAGTTGAGCCCTGCGTCGTCATCATTAATCACCGAAGTTATAATCGACAAGTATTTCAGTATTATTTCCTTGTCAACGATGAATAAGAAAAAAGGATAGAGTTATGCTTTTTCTGCCTGATGATTCAACGCCATACACGTATAGTTTATAACGCAGGGTTCTTCTCTTATGATTTCCATAATACTTAGTTGGAATAGCATTTATGTAATCCCATATCAATGATCACAGTTTAAGATTTTAAATGTTCTCTGATTTAAGGCCGTTTTCATAATAGGACTAAAGGAGACTTTAATTTGGTCATTTGGTAATTTGGAGACTTTAATTTGGAATAAAATAAAAAACACGTTTGTTTTCGTATTCTGTAAGTGACTTGCTACCTACCTAATTATGTCAAAATAATTGAACTTGAATGGTTTACGAAAGTCGAGGGAGACCCCTTTGCATTGGGGAACAACCTACCTGAAATTATACCCAGTTCAGTGGAGATGGGGGTGGGGATGCACAATAGGATCGTCGGTAGCTCGTTACCTAGTTGTTAATTAAGAAAGAGGGCGCCACCTAGCGTAAAAGTTATTTCAGGTATTGGTATTACGTGTAACCGCTAGGAATACATACGTGAATGTAGCATATGGTTATCCCTCAATTATGAAATTCCGTATATATATATTATAGTTAAAAACCACCCTGTATATATATTATATGTAACAACCAGCCTGTATATGTCAATTCTACAATAAAGGTTTGACAATTCGATATGACATTTATTGATTGACTCGAAAAAGGTTTAAGTTCACGCAAACGTACAATAAATATTTAAAAGAAATAATTAAAAATTCACAACACGCGTGTAACGCGTAGTCACCGGCAAGGATATCCCATTTGGTTTACAGTGAAATTGTACAAGGTAAATTATAGATATCTGTCAATTTGACAGCAGGAGGCGCTTATTAATTTTAAAGATCTATCCAAATTTTTCTTAATATTCTGAGAGTGCTCTAGAGCGGTCAATGGAAAACGCTAACAGAATTTTCGACGTTTCGCTTTCGGTTGACATATTTAGGTTTCTCCATGGATTCATTAGTTCTTAAAATCCCATTTTTATTATAAATTACACACATTTTCATCAGACATTTACTCATATCCGAGTTTGAATTTCTTTAAATTTCTTTGTTTCTTTAGCTACATTAAAATAAGAACTCAAAAATTTATTTTAATTGAAAAAAAATCGAAATTTATATAAAAATCAAGTAACTCAAACGATTTATATGTAAAAGAAAAGTAATTTCTATCCAGGTTATTATTGACTTTTGCCCTATGATTATACAGGGTGCTGCATTGATGAACGCAACATGGGAAATCCCATGTTAATTTACAGGTATTCAAATATTGGCTTCCCTAATTATTTTACAGCAAAATTCCATGTAGGTTTTTTAAAGTACTCTTCAAGATGAATCTGTTTATGTAATTTAAGAATTTTTCATTTGCTCAGTTTCAAAATACTTTAAAAAGATTCAGTAACCAAATTCAATTTGTATCAAACTATCAGCACGACCTCGATCAGTGAATGTTAAAATAAATGACTGGAAGACATCAAAGTAACCTGACGTTACTTCTCTCAAATTTTGTACGTTGCTTTACTTTATTTTAAATTCACTGATCAAGGTCGTGCTGATAGTTTGATACAAATTGAATTTGGTTACTGAATCTTTTTAAAATATTTTGAAACTGAGCAAATAAAAAATTGCACAGATACATTCATCTTGAAGAGTACTTTAAAAAACCTAAATGGAATTTTGCTGTAAAATAATTACGGAAGCCAATATTTGAATACCTCCAAATTAACATGGGATTTCCTATGTTGCGTTCATCTGTGCAGCACCCTGTATAATAAATTTTGCTCATTTTTTTTATTTATTATTGGTGGTTTCAATGAATGACAGTAACACACTGCATTCTCTGGAATACATTTTGATTTATTTTGGCTTAAATAATTCAAGTGAAGTTTGACATTCGTTTTCTCTCTAAAAACATCTGTAACTGCTAATGAGGAAATGTGCTTTTATTTTTCTTACGGAAATGTACTTAATAAGCAAGTCTACATCTCTCCAAGACCTTCGTAAGAAGTTATGTACAGTCGGAAAGTTATGTACAGTCCCGTTCCTTTCTAATGGCATAGGGAAATGACAGCATTTGCAGATAGCTGAAGCTTCAAGCGAGAAAATTATTAAAATATTGATAAAATTAAACTTAATACTAAAAATTACAAAAATTACTCTACTAATTAACTCTGTTTGCATTCGCATATTACTTTAACTAATTAATAGTTTTCACTTCATTTTGTCATATCAACATGTAAGTATTCAAAATACCTCCATTTGTTCATAAACAGCGATTATAGGATTATCGAGCTTTATGACAGGTGCCTTTCGGATCCGACACTTAACGCAGCTTAAGTGTTAAAACTTGACAGTTCTGTGAGCCTTATACCAAAGGGTTTTAAGCATTTTAGGTGCGCATGATTGTACCTCTTTCAGCTGTTCGATATTATCTCTATCTCGCTTGATGCGCTTGAGCCATCTGCAAATGCTGTATTATTTCCCTATGCCATTAGGAAAGAATGGGATTGTACATGTACATGTAAATAATTAAGCAATACTTTTCTTTCAAAATCTATTTAAATAACATGCTATTATTTTATTAATCTTAAACTTGTTATAAAGAATATAATTTTTATACACAGCTCGATGGGAACTCGAGTGTTATAATTTCACAGAGTGGTAGCACAGATCAAAACGATCAAAAATATTATAATGTAATACGATGCCCTAAATGTAACCTTCTTCAAAAAAAATGCTGAATTTCAAAAACTCACATAAAATTACAAATTCGCGCAGCCAAAGTTCCCATGGGGAATAAACGATTGACAATGTTTATTAAATTTTTACGTCGATTTATGTTTCTATAAATTGCCGCGTATGCGGCTTGTCAGGGTCGGGTCAATATCACCATTGTAAAAGGACGTGTTTTGTAATCGTTCCTAAATACTTCGTAACAATCAGTTTGGTTAAGAGCTGTCGAAATAGTTGGTCAAGACTGTGTGTATAGACAGTTTAATTTGTTTAATGTTTAGTTATGTCATATCGTTTTAGACTGACTGTTCTGGAGTACTCTCAGAATATCTCCATCCCTCATTATTACATGAGGTCAAAATAAGATAAAAATACTCTTTAGAATACCGCTTTAGAGCGGCCAATCAAAAACGAAATTTTTAGGAAACTCACGCTCCAGATCAAACACATAAGTTTTTACATTTCATAAAACTCAATCAGTGACAACATCAGTGTTTGTTTTGCTATTAACGTAGTAAGAAAAATAATTTCAGAAATTTTAAATGCAGTTGCAAAGTTAGTATAGTAGGTGTAGGTATTAATGCGTTTAATTAAAGCTTTAGATTAAAATTTTAAAAAAGAATAAAGTAACTCAAGTCCAATCCCTGACACCCCATATATTATTATTAATTAATTCAATTTCTTCTTCAGATAAAAAACATATTGTTTAACATGTCTAGGCGATAATGGAATTTGATTCAACCTGTAAACTTATTTGTTAATTTTCTTAAATAATATCGTACACTACATATCGGCTACAATGCACTTTCATTTTCTAAATTAGCTGTAAATAAAATTATCCACAGTAAAACAATGTTGTATTATACAGGATGTCCCATAACGTACGGAGGAGTGAACCACCGTTACTAACTATAGTAATAAATTACGTCTAAAAACTCTATTTTGGGCTATCTAAGAATTATTAAAAAATCTAATAACTTTACGGCTATTTAATTTTTTCTCTTAATGTCCAAAAACTGTTGTTCATATTGTTGAGAGCCGCTGAGTAATTCAAATAAAACTGGAAAACAAGTTTATGTAGAAATTTAATTAAATGTTAATTCCTTTAAGTGCCAAAGTTAAGATAGTTTACCGTTAAGGCCCAGTTTCTCAATCAATAGTTTACTATCAGTTTATTCCCATAGTAACAATTATGAAAACAATTGTGAATGTCTTGGTTTTGATAAATTTATAGTTTATTTAATAAAATTTTATTTTGTAAAATAATTTTTATTAATTAAAAAGATTTTACGTGCTGCTTTTGCCATTAATTTTTTGGTGGATACGTACTTCAAAATTAAAATAACAGCAAACTAACAGCATTATATTATTTCGTATTAATTCAGTGGTAGCCAACAAGTGACCGAAGATTTATAGGAAATTTAAACTGCAGTAACTTTCTTGTTATTGTTTTTTGGACAAAAGCGAATTAAGTAAAAAGCTTTATTTTGATCTACCCTTTCAATCTCCTCCATACGTTATGAGACACCCTGTACACTCCCTGTACATTTCATTTTCTTAATTTTAAACTTTTTATAATAGAGAAGTGTGCCTGAAAGACATGTGCAATTTTATTCATATTATTTGAATTATTACATTTTTGTTGGACCAAAAATGGGAATTATGTGATATCATGATATCTATTAATTATTAAAAATGGACATAATTTCAGAGTTTGAGAATACGCTGAAACATTTATAAAGAATAAAGTATTCTACCAATTTTATTTTCTCAAATAAATATGAATTAAAAGTGCAACATTTTAACATTGCTCAAATGCAGAGGAAAATTATAATAAAAAAATTCTTACCAGTGTATTTGGAACAGAGCTGTTCTAAGTACTACTTATAAGTACAATAAGTACAAGTACAAGTACAATGAGAAGAAAAGGACTTAAATATAAGTACAAATCTTTTTCATATAATTCTGATAAGTATAAGTACAAGTACAAGTTCAAGTATTTTATAACTATAAGTAGTAATAGTCAACTTATATTTAAATCATTGTTCATAATTCTTCACAATAATTTTGAACATTAAGTTGTATTCTATCGTAGCAGGCGCAATGTGAATTACTTGTCATATTTTGTCTTGGGAATATAAAAAAATCAACAATGTTTGAAATCATATGTTAATTTCCTATAGTTAAGATGGGCCGGTATACGTATCATGTACTTAAATTTTTCCTATAATATCTTTATAAATAAATATTAAGGGCCAGTTGTACAAAAGCGGTTTAAACTCAAGTTTAAATGAACCAGGTTCAAAGTAAATAAATTAGCATAGGATTTTAAGGACATATGGCAATTAATGCATTCGTAAATAAAATTTGATGCGATTTTGTTCACTTTGAAGCCGGTTCAGTTGAACGTTAGTTTAAACCTCCTTTGTACAACTGGCCCTAAAACTTCTAAGATTGTTTTGTTCATATTTAGACAACTTTTTTTATACATGAACATGTTCCACTTACGATTTTTTTTTATATTTTGGTATTTTGTATGTAAATTTAAAAGATTTTTGTATCACTGCAAAGAGAAAAAGATCTACCGAATGAAGCACAAAAATATTACATTGCTATTTAAAAAAAATACGATAACACAGTAAATGTTCGAATTTTCTCAATTAGAATTCTAGGATATTCTAGAAATAGGAGATGCGCAAAACAAAAAGCTCGACCTATCTACTTATTATGTGAACGTGTTGATTTTAAAACGAATTACAAGTATACAAATGTAGAAAACAATCTGATTTTCACATATGTACTTTTGCATTATTGTGTAAAGGATAACAGTAAAAGTACTTATAGATGTACATATTTTATAAGTACAAGTACAAGTACTTTGAGTATTTAAATACAAGTACAAGTACTGTATTTGTTGAATGTACTTAAGTACAATTACAAGTCCTAAGAAAAGTACCTAGTACTTGTACTTAAACCGTAAGTACACGGCACAGCTCTTATTTGGAAGCAAGAACATTGACTCTATCATTCAAAATGTGATTAAGCAAGTGTGAGTTACATTAAAAAAATATTTTCCAAGAAACGGAGTTCATGGTCTTAATATAGGAAATAAAATGACATTTCTCATATTTTCAGCATATTTCATAAAGTACAAGAATTATGATATTAACACATTATACTTATACATTATACTAATCCTCTTTTTAAATTGTAAATGCTTTTGTTCTAATTTATTTCACTTAAACTATTTTTAGTCTTTTACTTTTAATACCACTATTTTTAGTATAATTTCATTTTAAAACGTTTTATATATTTTACCTCATTTCTCCGTCATTGTCTATCAGTCAATTCCACAAAAATTTTATGTCATCTTATTTACCTATGAAAAAAAAGGAAACACCAAAACAGTTTATTACTGAACTTTTAAAATTTTATTATATTTGACTTCAATTAACAATTAGATACTTTTGTTTATGTCTTTATTTCTTTGTTACATTTTTCAGTGTGTAATTTTCTTGGATATTATATAAATAAGTAACTTCCATTTATCATTTCTATTACATGCCAAGGATTTCAAGATTAATCTACACTTTATGCAATCCAATTAATATATGTATCACATGAAAACAAATCTTTTTCGCTTCTTTTCTTGAATAAATCTCTCCAATTATAAGTTTTTAAATCGGCAGTACTGAATCGAATTTATAGAGTATACTAATTTAGAATAAATTTTGTGCAGTTTAATTTTTTGGACCATTTTTAAAACCCTTTAGGAATAGTAACATTTGTTTGTTAAAGATGATTACCCATCTTCTGATTCATATACGTGTTGCAAAATTGTAGCTTCATAAAATTTAGCTCCTCGTTAACCTGCCACAATGTTGCTCACAGGTTATTGCAGCGAAACAATGTGAGAAGGACGTTTCCATTAAAATTTCTTCAGCATCCGATCCGCCTTCGTCACCCGCCTTTTACACTCCGCCGTTTCCGCTTTTATTATTTCACGTAAGGTGACGTCGCGGCAAAATTTCAGTTTTATAAATTTTTAATCGGCGTGCGGATCCTCTTCAATTTCCGCCCTATTCGGTTAGAAGCGTCTTATATTGTCTGGTAGGTATTGAACGTCGACAGAATTTCAAGTGAAAATGGATGAACCACTATCGGATTAAAATAAAAACTTTTAACCCCCGTCTCTGAAATTGAATAGAAGATAAACTACAGGTCAAACTCAAAAAGAAAATAAGAGCACGATAAGCGTTTCGGTACTTAATTTTACGAACACATTAGAAAAGAGACGTACCGTTTACATTTGATTAAAAATGTAATTTTAATTCTGTTTAAAGTGACTTCCTTTACTAAATTTCGATTTTTATGAGTAATTTTTTTATTATTTTAATATTGTCTTCTCTTTCTTTTGCAATTTGGGCAGTTTAATCTGCTTTAGAAACATTATCGAATACATTATGACTCTGAAATTGTTTTGGTAAAAGTTTTGTGGAATTAATTTTTTTTTTCGTATTTCGTAAAAACACGTAGGAACAAGACACCTTTGAACCATCACCGGTTGAATAAGTTCGATGGAGAAGATTGAGTTGGAAGAGTTAGAAACTGCTCCTCCAGGACAGCTAACATAAGACATTTTGCGAAAAACAAGGAAACGTTTCACGTTTTATACGAAACACATTTCGCCATTGGACTTTGGACTTGGTAAGCACAGGATAAAGCGCAAGTTTGATAAAAAATACAAAAAAGCGTAAGGCAAGTTCTTAAGCCGTATTTAAAACTTTACACACCGTGTCAGATAGACTTAAGTCATAACAGAAATGATGATTTGTATATCTGATGGTTTGGAAATCTTTGCATTTTTGTTTGTCAATCGTTTAGTAATTATTAATAATTATCCATTGCAAGTCATGTTGCAATCAATCTTAATGTACCGTTGAAAAGGCAAGGGCAAATCAAGAGATCCAAAATAGGTTCATGGCGTGGATAGCTGAATAAAGAATACGGCACTTTCCTTACTAAGCTGTATTAGGTTGTGACATTATAGGTTTAATTTCATCATGCTTACCAGAAGGTGTTTATGATCCTAAAACTGAAGAAAACTTACACAAATTGGTAAGTGAAACCCATTCAGAGATGAGAGGTAATGATTAGGACGAGTCAGACGATGACGGAAATCGTCGAGCATGCGTTGAAAGAAACCGAAAACAACCGGAACCAAGAAAAAAGGATCGACGGAAATGACGAAAAACCAAACACTGAAGAAAACCAGTCCAAGGGAGACAAAAGAAACCAGATTATGGAGGTCTCTGCAAGGTCTATGGTGAAACATGTGGGGAGAAAGAAATTGTGCATTTGGCAGGGTTCACCGTTTTCCTTTGGTGGAAACTTTGACTGTAATGAACCAAATCTGAGTCACTGAAGCACGTTCGATTCAACGGGCTTTGCCAGCTTAGCGAGCCTTAAATGGAACGCACTCCTATTTGAATATGAAAATAAAATTATGAGCACTCAAATTAGTTCGTCGAATACGTCATTTTAACAAAATATGGTAAAAAACTTTCTTTCGTTAGATCCAAACGCAACATAACGCGTTTAGATTGAAAGATGGATGCTCTCTTGCAAATAGATCTTCGTGAAATTTCAATTCCGATCGGTAATCCCATTTCCCCTTTCAATCTTCCAATTTTGCGATCCGTTTGGATTGAAATGCATTCAGATTCAGAGCGGGTAACGAAAAATTATTCGAATCACGATTCAAACTTTTCAGCGAAAGAAAGCAGCTAATGGTCCTGATAATATCCCTGATTACATATTTAAAGGTTGTTCAGAGATTTTAGTTAAACCATTAACATTTATATTTAATCTGTCTTTAAAAACATTAACTTTTTCTAGCGTCTGGAAAACAAGTAAAGTGTGCCCAGTTTTAAAAAATGGGGATCCGTGCAGCATTACAAACTATAGGCCTATTGCGTTACTCTCAGTGCCTTGCAAAATATTCGAGCATATAATACATAGGTACATGTTTTCACATGTACTCCCTTATATCAGTACATCTCAGCATGGTTTTATGGCTAAGCGTTCAACAAGTACGAATTTGTGTAATTTTGCACAGAATGTAATTGATTCTGTAGCTAATAATTTGCAAACAGATGTAGTATACACTGATTTTGCTAAAGCCTTTGACGTTGTAGATCATGATGTATTGCTAGCAAAATTAAACATTTTTGGCTTTTCTGAAAATGCATTAAAATTTCTTGTGTCCTACCTTATTGATAGAGAACAGTACGTAGTTTTTAGGGGAGCAGTTTCTGAATCATTCATGGTGTTATCTGGTGTGCCCCAAGGCTCTAACCTTGGAGCATTGCTATTTTTATTAATGATAAATGATTTACCTTTAGTACATAAAGATTGTGAAGCTGAGTTATTTGCAGATGATTTCAAAATATACAAGTCTGTTTCCTCTATTCGAGACTGTGTCATACTCCAACAAAATTTAGACAGGATCTACAACTGGTCTGTAAATAATAAGCTTTATTTTAATATAAAGAAATGTATTCTGGTAACATATACAAGAAAATTAGAGCCAATTCTTTTCTCATATATGCTGGGCAATGAAATTCTTAAAAGAAGTGATGAAATTAAAGATTTAGGCATTACATTTGATTCTAAACTTACGTTTACCAAACACATCGAAAAGTGTGTTAGTAAATCGTATCAGATGTTAGGATTTCTAATCAGGAATGCTCGTTCTTTTAAAAATATTGATACCTTAATCTACTTGTATAATACCTTTATAAGAAGCCATCTAGAATACGGTTCTATAATTTGGTCCCCATTTTATGCTATACATAGCAATGATATTGAAAAAATTCAAAAGAAGTTTTTGCGATTCCTGTATATTAAAAAGTATGGGCCAGTTAAAATGTATGACATATCTTATAACCTTTTACTTAAAGAATTTTGTGTAGTAACTTTAGCGCACAGACGTCAATTACTCTCCAACATGTTTATATACAAACTTTTTAATAATTATCTAGATTGTAATGCAATTTTAAGCAAGTTGCACATTCATGTACCTATGTATAATGCAAGACATAGACTTTTCTTTTCATTAAACACTCAAAAAACAAATTACGCCATGAATTCTCCTCTGTACAGAATATGCGATAATTTCAATAAATTGAGTTCTGTTAATATCTTTTTTGAGAAAATTTTGAGAATGTGTTTTAGAAAATCTGTCTGCCTATGTATAATTATTTACCCTTATAATTTATTGTAATTAATTTGTTAATCTCATAGGTTGTCATTTACCTATTTACCATGTACTCATGTTGTGTATTGACGCATGTTTTTCTTACGTATATTTTTTCCTTTGTAGCCTGTCATTGGCATTATGCTGTTGGTTACAATAAATAAATAAATAAATAATGTCGAAGGCTTGATTTGATCATGGGCCCTTAAGTGTCGTAATTCATAAATAAATGTGTTGAAAAAGTATTCGGAGTGAGTAATTAGTAAGAGTGGAACTCTTCTAATCAGTGGAGTAACCATACATTTCAGTCCCTTTAACAAAATATGATCAAGCCCCCCCGCCCCCGCCCTAGTGCTTAAGGCTTAGTAACTTCACTCCTAGAGCTTGCCTTATGCAATCTTATGCATTTTGATATATGTACGAATACATGTTCTTTGTAGGACAGATGATAAAGAAAAATATATGTATGTGTCATTTTAGAAGAAAATAGCCATATTTATCTTAACTTGTTTCATGTTCAGGAATACAGAAAAGGTCATCACGTTTCAAGCAGACCCACCTGACGATTGAAATAAAATCAAAAATATGAATTGAATTTGACATCCGGCTCACTTGAGAAATTCGCCAAGCGAAAGCCTCCTCTCGTTCCATTTGATTTCATCAAATCTCCGCCAGTCGTCCGCAGACATCGAAGTCGAACACAGAACGCGTGCATTTGATTTCTCATTTTCCAGATTCCGAGGCGAAACGCGTCGTAATTCGGCGACGTGAAAAACGAAAACGGAAAATTCGTATGTATGACGCGAGGGCGCTCGCGCTTTCGGTGTTATTACGATTTTTTGTCGCGGCGGAATTTGTAAAATTCTGCGCGTAATAATCGAGAAGGCCAACGGCGTGTGAAATTACGGGGAATTTGCTGGAGAAACAAGTTTTTCCCGGACGATTACACTCGAAAAGTAAGCAAGAGAATCGGTAATTGCGAAAACGTTCGTGCGGGAGGAGGCGAAACAGTTTTAAAACTTTTCGACCTTCCCGCTGCTTCTAGGTCAGGGATAGAGCTTTGTCCAAATCGGTGGGTCAAAGTTCGACTCCTGCGGATGCACTGCTACACGCTGGTCATCGATCTATCCGCAGCCCGCTCCGTATTATGGCGACCGAACAGCGCCAATGTCCATCCACCTAGACCTAGGTAGTAGCAATCGATAACATTACACTATGATTTCTTCACCTTTTAATAACTCAACTAAACTTTAATGCATGAGTGAATTTAATACAACACGACAACGATGATTCTTTATTAATAGAAAAAATATGACACGATCAAAACATACAGAAACATTATTGCAGTTTTGCATGTCACACCATAACACTATATCACTAAATGAAGATTAATTTAACAAAAATTATTTTATTAACTTTTCCTTTTTAAGCTCCCTGCAGATGTGATTGCTAGATACGACTTTTTAAGTAATCTATCAAACAATGAAAAAGTATTTATGTTATTCGCAAGTAACTCTAACATTTACATACACCTGCTTTTTAAAAATACATCTCTATAATTCGTACTTCTTCGCCTCCAATATATCAATGAAAATTTCTATTAGGCAAAAATTAAAACAGACAGAACAAAATGACAGTCATTTTAACATTGTTTTAAAGTGTCGTAGTTTATAGTTTAATCGATTTCGTATAAAATAGTTTTATATTATTGTGGTCTCGATGAATTTCTCCACATTTAGTTTTAATTATGTTAACCATCTTAACCTTATATTTGTCAGTTTTAATTCGTGTACAGTGTACACAGAGATCCGAGAGACTAAAGGAGGTTTAAAATAAAGCCGAAACTGTTAGCTGAATTATCTATTAGTATTTTAATAGTTCTAAAAACCCAATCATCTTTGCATTATTCCTTTATATTTGTAGACTTTTGTTAACGTTTATTTTGAAGCATGCGATGCGATTTAGAAAATGGAGCAACAATAAAAGTTGAAAAGCATTCAGAATCGGTAGAAATCCTTTAAAAAAATACCACCATCTCTTAAGGCCGTTTTACAGTTCGCAATTTTCATTGCCTGTAATAAATAAAATCGAAGCGATTTGTATTGCACGCGTGCGCAATATTTCTATTTTGATCAACTACGGATATTTTTCATTCATTGCAACGGCAATTCTGGAGAATTTGTTGGTAATTTGTGAAATATCAACTTCATAAAAATAATAAACGATAACGATTAGATCGATTTTCTACCATCGACGCCGAACTTGCTATAAGTATGCATAAAGTAGAACTTATTTTTTTCTGAAAATTGTTGGAATACATTGCTACTTTAACACAAAAAAATTTAATAAATTGATTTTTTTAGTATGTTATAATTGCCATCTGTAAACTGGTCTGCAATAAAAAAATTTGATTGCTACTATTATTTATTGCCGACAATGAAAATTGCGCGCTGTAAAACGGTCTCTAGGTGCGAAGAATTGCTATTAAGCAGAACACTGATAATGACGTTCAGGACGCAAGACGTCATGATGTGTTCGTATAACTTCGGGACGAAATTTTATCATTTCGCATAGTGCGGGTTTAGGTAAATTCTGCCTACGATTTCAACCGAACGCATCACATCTTGCGTTCTCAACGTATCGTGAGTGTTCTGCTTTACACTGTAACTATCGCTTTGAATCTTGATATTCGGACTAAATTTAGTTATTTTTCGTTATTTAGCTAGGACTTTTCTTATTCAGGCATCTTAAAAAAGATCTACGAAACAGGGCGGTTTCTTCGGATTAATATTTATCTTGCAAACTTTCTCTGGCGTCTTTTTCCCCAAATAATATTATTTAGAAAATATGTCAAGTGTTCAATTGAAAAGTTCATTAAGAAACCTTTGCTCTTTCGTAACAGGTTTTGAATTAGGTAACTTTCGATTAAAAAATTCTGTTCCACATCAAAAGCCATAGTTAAACAAAAAACAATATATTCCGTTTAGCCCTGAAAATAGCTAATTTGTATTAAAGGGAAATTTAATTTAAAAAGTCACGTTGATATTTTAAATCTATTTTAGATTGATGAAGAATGATCTAAAACTGTTGAGAACAGAGGGTGTTCAGTTAACACTTGTCTCCTATGAATAAAATAAATTTTATGCTATTTGAAAAGACATTGACATTTGACGTTTATGATGAAATAAATTGGTCTAAATGCATGACAACAGATAGGAATTAGTACAACCGAAATTCTGTGTGTATTTGGGAAATATTTCCGAAATTTTTTTCGCTTCTAGAAATTGAATCAATTTTGAATCAAAGTTCCCACCATGTTTCTATTTACCACAGGTTAAATTAAACGTCTAAGGGCCGGTATTATAGCATGGGTTTAAAATGGCAGTTTAATCTAAAGGTAAAACTTCAGATCAGTATAATATTTTCAGACTAATGAGTGTGAAATTAAGCACAAATTAGACAATAAAATGAAAAAAACTCGATCAAACTAACCTCACTTATATTAACAGTAAGTTTAAGCTTCTCTACAACCACCGATTGACGTTTAAACTTAGAAGCTGTTGTCATCGGCAGGTATAAAACGGGAATATCTTAAAATCTGAAGTTTAACTGTCAAACTGCAGTTTAAACTAATGCTATAATACCGGCCCTAGGTGGTTCTGTTTTTGGAGAGTTCATACACGATATGCCTTCTTTACATTCTGCAATTATTGTTCGGTAAATTGTGTATTTAGGTTTACGAAGAATATTCGTGTAATTTCAGGTTTAGGCTCTTGCGATTTTTTTATTGTAGGACATAGTGACACAATTGCATTCTAAAATCGATTATCATTCAGCAAAATTTATGGGACGTATCTTAAACGGAAATATTTAGAATCTTTAATAATTATTTAATTTTTTATATAATTTCCGTAAACTTTTTTAAACGCGTGTTCAATTGAAAAGTTCATCAAATTGGTTTTGATTTTTTAATGGTTTAATTGGTTTTGATTTTTTAATGAAGGAAGATAAAGCGAACAGGGAATGTCTTCCTAAACCGATTGACGTTTGATGGATGACAGTTGTTAAACAGTTATTTAAAGTAGAGTAAAACCTCTCTTAATAGGCGGACACCCACGGTAATAAGCAAACTCGGCCTACTTAAGATGTCCGCCTAATGGAGGGTTTAAAAATTAATGTTAAATAAAAATGAAATAAACTGTCGAAATGTTAAATAATGTTAATTACATTGAAAGTAATAGCTCTATAATAACATAGTTGTGGGCGTAAGGAAAAATAGGACATTAATGACTTTGTGGAAAAAATTTGCAACTTGTAGTTTGTTTCCAATTGAATTTGGGATTCTACATATCCATGTGGAACTTAATAACTTTATTTGATTTTTCAGGGGCAACAAAATCATTTGCGTGAATAAAATAGTTATGTCTTATAACATTTCATAGGCTTCATCTCTGTTACCTATTAGATGAAACTTCACTTGTAGAGTGTAGAGCCGCCATTTGCATTTTGCTGTCTTGCACATTCCAGGTTTATGGCTACCGTGTTGAAAGTCACCGAAATTGGAACTCAAAACATCAAAGGAACCACATAGTTTTCCTTTCGGATTTAGCTTCATATATCTACGGGATTAGTTTCTACTTTTGAAGATGATACGGCTACTGTCGTTTCTGCCTCGAGTCCTGGACAGCTTCAATCAAAAATAAATTGTGTCAATAATGGCCTTAGGTATAGAGAACCCTCATCAAGCTTACCTTAAAATAACCTGATAAACGCAAATTCATTATAAAATATAGGGTGTTCCCTATAGCGTTATCGAAGAAACCCTGTATAAAACAATTTGGGGAATTAAAAATTGTTGATCTAAGAGAGGAGTCCGCCACGGCAGATTGTACTGTATTTGGTTCGTTGATTCGATTTTGATTCTCCGTTTCGCTTACTTCTTATTTCAATCTAAACTTCGTCTTTGCAAACTTTTATTGGGCGGTTTCCGTAAATAACCCTATGTAACTTCAAACAACCCTTCTACTCGGAGGTGAAGGGATAAATTTCTACGCTAAATATTCGCAACTAGGCATTTCCATGCTTTACTATCTCTTGTAAGATGTCTTCCTTCGTACCAGTTCAAATTGTTATTTTGCAGTTCTCTATGTACATACATATATTAATCCACGTCATCCTCGACCTGCCTTTTTTTTACTTTTCCCCCACGTTTATATTCCCATACTATTTTTACTAACCTTTTATTGTCCAGATATATGTCCAAACCATCGTGATTGGCTGCATTCTATATAGTTTAGTAAACTTTTCACTCTCTCAGGCGAGCATGGATTTGGAATCTTACTCAGTCTAGTTATTTCCTCAATGATTTCTAGAAACTTTATTTAGTTTGCTTGTAGACAAGATTTATTCCTCTATGTTAATACCCATACGTCATCTTCAACGTGGTATGCCAATTTTTGCGAAGTCACTGACTGGAAAGACCAAAGATTTTTTTGTATATTTTAACTTTGGTTTTTTTATTTCTCATAATTTTGCTGGATATTGCAGGATAATATTTTTCACTTACTTCTAGTCTACCATTTTATTCCCCATCCATTTTCCCTTTGTTATGTATTGCAGCCCCTAAATACATAAAAGCGTTCACTTGTTATATTATGATATTGTTCAGTGTTATGTTCATTTTTATGTTTTTAGTGGATACAGCCAGTTTATTTCCATGTCATGTTTTTTAAATGTGTCAGCCCAGACATTTACCGATTCTTGAAGACTTTCTTGGGCTCTTTGCCATTACTAGGAGATCGTGAGCAAAAACCAAGGGTCCTACATTTATCGAAATTAGATTTCTGTTCCCAATACATAGCTTCATTACTAAGAGAAACAGTAGGGGCCTGAGCTCCGATTTCCTGTAACAAATTCTTCGGTTTGTTCGTTGTCAAGTTCGATCATGTTTTTTGTCATTCCCTAGAAACTTTGAATTGACAAAATTAGATGAAGACTGGCTTGCTTTTTCCTTAATATATCGCAGATTAGTTTCCTCGGAGTCTGTCAAAAGCTTTCTGCAATTCAATGGACACCATAAAGGAGTCATCGGCTTCATTGTGATTTAAAACATGTAGATTAATATAATGTACAAAAAAATAAATAAATGAATACGTCAGCAAGTTAAATAATTATTGCTTCTTCTTACTAAACCAAAATATAGATAATGTATCCCAAATTTTGAAAAAGAAATTTTATTCAAATAGAAGCAATAGTGAATATATTCCAGCTTCTGTCGACATTAAGACAAGGCAAGGAAAATATCAAATGTCCAGTTCTCAATTTCAAGGCGTCTCCCGGTGTCTTTCTAGCGCAATTACGGCGGCAACTTGTAACCCCGTGAAATCCGAGCGTTTCGCCAGGACCCGGCCAAGGACACGTGTTCACGTGCCCGTACAAACTTCGGGTTGGCAAGGAACGAGTTTAAAACAACGGAGATCAAGCTGGGAAGAACGAAGGAGCGAATTCAATCTTCGGCTTTGCCTCCCGTCAAAAATACATTTGTATGGACGACGTGTTCACTCACCAGTAAATTAAGCAGCCGGTGCTTACGAACTTCTCTCCGAGTTGTTGTCAGCTTGGCTTACGTATTTTCCGCATAATACTGCCATTGATTTAGCTGCTTTGAGATGAATAAACTAGGAGGAATCGTGACTGTACTGACAGACAACGTCTGTATTAGGTCTTACATGCAAAGCGGAACTCAACACATGTTTGTATTATATGTGTGAGATACAGGGAAAGACGGGAAAGAGATGACGGGAAAAAATTGCCTTTCATGTTTGGAATCTCGTAGCATAAAATCGGATACCTACTTTCTAAAAGGAACAAATATAAAATTTAGGACAGTCCTGAATTGACTACCTACATTTTTCATAATTTTCTTTAAAATTGAAACATTTCTTAAATGTTTTGTTGAAAATTATATCGTTAATAAAATGATGAATTATGAAAATTAACTTGATGATTAAGTAGTTTAAAATATGTAATAATCTCCCTCCTAGACAAATTGCTAAATTCATTAACGTGTTCGCCTCCCAGTGAAGCTCCAAACTATTTGTGCCTCTGTATAATAAGTGGAAATGCAGTTAGAAACGTTTCGCTAATAGGATTATCGTGCGAGCTTTTAAGCGTTATCGTTTTGTCAAGCAACGACCGCTTTTCAACTCCCGTGTATTTTCCTCGTGAGAAAAAGTTACACGCGGGGAGAAACAAATTTCCGTTTGCGGAATTTTCTTGAAGCAGTAAAAATATAGTGCAGCATTTACATAATTTAAAAGTAATTAAGCACGTACTTTGAATTCTTCTGAAATCTAAAATCAATATATTTTATAAGAGAGAATTCAAAACACATTTTCTCGGTGACAAGTGATAAGGATACAACCGAAAAAAGTTCGTTCCTTTTTAACTCAATCAAATTCTTTTCGGGAGTTTTCAGTAATTGCTAAAACTTCTCCTCTGAATCACCCAAAAAGTGGAAGCCTTTTTAAAATTCTTAAATTATTTTGTATACATAAATTGAAAACTTTTTTACTTTGAGCATAGACAATTTTATTTTTGGGTAAGAACTGAACTTGAAATTTGAATCTTCAGTTACTTGGTGACCTACAATGGTCTTAAGTGAATGATGCGAGTAAAAGAAAAACACTTTTCCGCAATTTTTAAAATGTTTAAAATACGAGGCTAAGCTGATAAGTCTCTTACCGTGTGTATCGTTGGGAGTGAAAATTTAAAAAAATTAGTACTATGCGAGTTTGCTTACTGGAGGAAAAAAGGCGAAACTTACTTCTTCAGACTTATCAGTTAAACTTTTTAGACTGATACTAAAAAAGTTTATTCTTCTATGAAATAAAATATGCAGGAGGCTTAATCCTTTTTTAAATTTTTAAGTGCCCACTATTTTTTTGTTTGACAATTATTAATTACATAATAAGAGAGTATAGCACCAATCTCTAACACGTTGACGTCGTTATTTAAAAAATAAACATTGCCGAAAAACGTAAATTCGTTTTTACTCATTTATTAGACAGTTTCGGTATTCAAACAGATCCTTAAGCATTCGCCTTCCAATTTGAGAAACGCAAAAACTTATCTCAAAGGAGCCGGTTTAAATTCGCTGTAATTACTTGGTGAAGCGTCAAGCTAAGCAGCAAAGGAACGTAATTATTCTCTCACAGACATACACAGAGACAGCCAGAAACACTAATAAGGAAAATAACAACTTCAAGACCTGACATGAGAAGACCAAGAGGAGGACCCAAGGCAAGTTGGGAAGATCAAATTAATACAGGAACCCAGAAATAGAAGGAGTCATTCACTGTAACAAATGAATCTGAGCAGCTCGCCAGGAATAAATAGCCAGAGTTCCTTTCCCAAACTCTCCTTTATCCAAAGTTCAGACTGAAAACAATATTAATCAAACTACTCTATCAAACCACAGAAATATAACTATATAATCTACAAGAATTTTGCATTTAGTGCAAATCAAAACCAAACAGATCAAAAGTAAGATGAGGACCATCTCTAAACGATGAAAATCATCAACAGTTTTTATTAGGCTCCAAAATTAAATTTACTGTGCGTATTAGATGATGTGTCAACTGGAAAGGAGTATACCATCGATTGATTTCCTTAGGTAAAATTTGCAGTTGCAATTTTGCACTAAATAATTTGACACTATGGAAATAATTTCTTTTATAATGCAATCGAGAAGTCCTGATATCGTCGACACAGTTGCTACCGTTTAGGCTGTAATTCTTGCACAACTTCAACAACTGTTTGAGAAAGAAACTTTGTGAAAAACATGTGCTTCAGTAGCACTAGAAGTTCGAGAAAATCCAAGTTCGTGTCGAAAATTTATCTCGCGTTAGATTTCCACAAACTTCACTTACTAAACTGAACAATCAATAAATTAGCAGATCAATGAGTAGTAATCAGACGAATTTCTATCCGTGAATTAACAAAAAGGGTACAAATAACCGAAGTAGTATTGAACAAATTCTTGGTTCTTCGCGAAAATTTATTGTAGTACAGAAATAATTAATTTAAATGAAAGTGCAAAGTTCTATAACCTGATTTATCCTACACACAATTTCGGCGAAGAAAAACATCAACAGAGGAAAAAACTGTCGACCTTGTACCCTTTATACTGTGAGAGCAAGTCAAAGATACATTTGAAACATGAACCTGCTGTCTTTGTTAGCTTCATACAGTAAAAAGTAACAGCATTTTATGTACTATGTAAGTATAAATGCTGTATGACAATTAAAAATTTAACGCTGCTTGCATCTTCATTTAACCTAAAACGAATTCGAATTTCCAAGAAGTAACTTTTGTCATGATCGTTTTAAATAAAAATGCGTGAGCCCTATTTATGTAGCTGATTTATTAATTTTTATTTCATTCATACATAGATACTGGAACAAAATCATTAATCCATGGTTACTACTTCCGTAGCCAACTCATGACATCTCCTTTTTTAACAACTATGTGTACCTATAAGTAAATACCGTATGATTTTTAAAATTTTAGATCAAGGGAGGCCGTGAAAGCAAAACGTATGGCGTAAATTAGCAAATACAACAGTTTATACAAAATGATATTTACAAAACTTCAAAATGCATTCATAATTGAACGATATTTTCCCAGTGGTGTTAACCAAAACGTACGTATGAGTTAATTTAAGCTGTATGTTTTCCTCTTCGCGACCTCCCTTGATCTAAAATTTTAAAAATCATACGGTATAATAAATGATATTACATAAACTTAAATTTGCTAAACCAAACTATTGTAACTTAACAAACGTAATCTTGTAAATATTTAGATTTGTTTCGAGTTCGCTTTGGTCTACCATTTGTTTGGTTACCCGGTATGGGTACGATTGCTTCCGAATTTGAAAATGTTTCTGTATTTGGTATCTCTACATTAGGTTCATTCATTTCGAAGATAGTTTTTGGTTTGAATTTATGTAAATGTCCTCTATTACTCTCAACTCTGTTTCCACTCTGTAGTTGCACTTTAAATGATCGTGGCCTTTCGCGATGTTTTATTATTTTTCCTCTTTCTTTTCATTACATAAACATCATCCTTAACATTAAGTTGTTTCAGATGCATAGTACCTCTGTCACAATATTGTTTTTGAATGTCTTGTCTTTTTTCAAGACTGTTTCTAATTTGTACATTTGATTTCTTAGGTAGTAGTAGTGTTTCATTTTGTGGCATCAAACCTCGAATTTTTCTCCCGAGCAAAATTTCGGTTGGGCTTTCATTTGGGCAACATTTCTTTTCTCATTGAAGTTGGTACAATCAAACAGTTATTTTTAATCAACAAATAATTGTTCTTTAAAAGTAAAATAGATTTTCATGTTTTCACTAACACTGTCTTTACTATTTGGCCATCCATTTTCCATTAACTTAATTGCTTCCTGAAGTACATGATCTTATTTAGTTTCTTTTTTTTTATTCAATGTCATGTTCAAACTTTCAGTTATCGTACCTACTTACGCATCAATTTCTTTTTCTAAAACACTACTGTTATCATTTATATAGTACCTCGATAAAGCATCAGCAATTTTTAATTCCTCGCCTGGTACATAAACAATTGTTAAATCATATTGTAATAAACGCATTCGCATCCTTTGCAATCGTGCTGGACACTCATGAAGGGGTTTCTTAAAAATTGCTTCAAGAGGCTTTTGATCGCTTTCAACAATAAAATTTTTTCCATAAATATATTGATGGAACCTATCACAACCAAAGACTATCGCAAGAGCCTCTTTCTCTATTTGAGCATAAGCTTGTTGTGTTACATTTAGTGCTTTTAACGCGTAAGCAAATTGTTCTGTAATAAAACAGCTCCAAGACCATCCTTGGATGCATCAACCGAAACAGTTATTTGTTGCGACGGATCAAAATATTTCAGAACAGGTGCTTCAGTTAAAACATTTTGTAATTTTTTAAAAGCTTTGTCATGCTCACTTCCCCGGTCCCAAAGAGAATCTTTCTTTATTAATTGTCTTAAAGGTGCTGTTAATTCAGAAACATTTGCTATAAATTTGGATACATAAGTTATCATTCGTAAAAAAGACATTAAACTCTTTTGGTTTTCAGGCTTTTTCATATTTCTAATTGCATTTATTTTTTCTATATCTGGTTTTATACCCTGCACAGTAAATCTGTAACTCAAATATGTAACCTGATCAACTCCAATTTTATTTTTCGTTAAATTGAACTTCACTCCAGACTTTCTTGCACGTACAAATACTAACTTCATAATGTTATTGTGCTAAAAGCAATACCTCCCATACGGAGCACTGAATGTTGTGTATTTTGAACTTTCTTCCGTCAGGCGAACCTGCCTGCCTGAGTTGCATCCAAAATACTAAATATTTTTGAGCCCGAAATTTTAGATGAAATTTCTTCAAAAGTTGAAAATGGATAAAGTTCCCTCATTATACTTTTATTAAGGTTTCTTGGATCTAAGCATACTCTAATTTCTCCATTACTTTTTTTACAATTACTATAGAATTAACCCATTCTGTTGGTTCACTAATTTTTTTTATTACATCCATTTGTTCCATTTTATTCAATACACATTTTTGCAAAATGTTCTATTTTTTACATATGCGTAGATCCCATTTTTTTTAAACAACAAGGACGTGTTTAAGATTTCAACCTAATTGTTGGAAACTTTTCACGTCTTAAACAATGAAGGCCGAGTATAACCAGTATGAAAATGTATTACGCTTTAATGACACAATCAAGATGAAATTGACGAAATGTTGGAAATTGCCATTGACCTTCATATAGATGAATATCAGGGCCACAAATCAGCTGATGTAAGTTGGATATTTTTTTTATTTATGAGGCATGGGCATAGACGGTCTTTTGCAATGTGAAACGTAACTATTTGTTGGTGGATGAAAGTGAGCTAAGAATCTCTCACCGTCACCACCACCCAAACGATTCTTTGAAATAATGCTTGACATGAGTTCTGTAGGGTAGAATGCGTGATGCAAATACATGAACACTGGGAAACACTTCTTTCTTACAGTAAAAATTTATCTCTTTTGTCTATTTAAGTAACTTAGGCCCAGTTTAACAAACGTAGAATAAGGTCAAAATAACTATTCCCCGAATATCTTTAAGATTCTTCCAACTCGATAAACTTATAATGAAGCTTAAAGAAAAAGAAAATATTTAGCATCCCATCTTACTCTTATCTCACTGCAATTAAAACATAATAGGTTGAGTTGTAGATACTTTTGTCATAGCATTAGTTTTTTTTTTATATTTGAAATATTCCAATGTTAACCCTATGAATAGTTCCTTATCTTATCTCTAATCTCACTCACGTACGGTGTTTGTAAAAACAATAAATTATTTCAAAAAACATTTTTAAAAAGTATCTGCGAAACGATATTTTATCGCACGAGCGTGTTATTTATTTCATTTTTTTAACTACATTAGTTGCATTGGGAATTATAATTACCACCGGGGGTGAGGGTGAGTGCGTGCACATACTGTGTATTTATTGTGCGGGTTTATTTTTATCCAACGGAGATTTTGCGCGCGGTAAAAGCATTTATTATTCACGCGGCGGATTATTACGTACGTTTTGATTTCGGAGGACATAAATTACTAGTAAAAATTTTTATCTGCGCTTTTTAGTGTTTTATCCGCGGAAGGATAATAAAGCGATTTTTGTTTTATCTCCGCGGGCGCCCCTAAAACTAAACGCAAATAGCGTCTGCGTACCTGTTCGCTCGATAACGGCGGATTCGCAAAAATAACGCCGAATAACAATGTTGACGATATGATTTTACTACAAAATAATACTACAGTCCGTTTGCTTTTATTTACTGCAACATATTTGCTTTCATTTTATTAGTATTTTCACTCCTAAGAACTTAAATAAGATACTAAATGTACTTCAAAATCTTTTCATTAGTTACAAACATGCTTCACACTTTGAATATTTTTTTTAAGATTATATGTAATACTATTTCATATAATACAATTAGATTGCACGAGTATGACTTTTTTTGCAAAAGGCAGAAAAATATTATAAAATATTAGAGGCTCGATATTATAAATGGCATGTCGAGAAACTGCAACAGGTTATTGTGTGTATATATGTGATATGAAACATTAACCAAACACAAATAAGCTGCAAGGATTCGGACACTTTCATGTATCTTTAGAGTTCTTATTAAAAAATCGAATAATTAATGATTGTCAACAAGAGTTTTTGCCTAATAAATCAACCAATACCAACTGCTTGCTCTAAAGTAAAGACTATTAATATAGGTGTTCCTTAAGGATCGATACTGGGTCCTACACTTTGTTACAGTAGCAAATTGCATAAGGAATAGGTTAGCAATATTTGGAAATTTTCAATCAACTTAGAATTTATTGTGACAACCCCGTTAACGAATAATAGACGTGCGACACTCAGTCGCCAACTGACATGTCCTAATATGGACATTTCGATAACAATGGTTTCCGATTGGTTGAGGTTGGCGTCATTTTAGATCAACTCGTGTCATCCGATCTAGCCTATTTTAACGCTTCATTTCCCGTTTTTACTTTGGTGATGCTTGTGTCGTTATCGAAGTTTTCGCTACGTCGAATTCGATGTGATCGGAAATTCTTAGTGTATCGTCAAACGAAAACCCAGGTAATGTTAGGCTAACGGCATGACGTCATCTTGTTATTAATTATACTGTTCCTTCTTTTAATTCAGGCTTTTTGCGATACCTCTTAGGATATCTTCCTTTTGGATACTCTTCTGGTACTCGATTATTTAACGGATATTTTAGAAGCTGTTGGTTCACTTTCATCTCTCCGTTTCGTACTGCCGAATCGGAGAACGCGTCCGGCTAAAGGGGAAGTGACCGCTTCGGACATCGTGCAGAGTACACGCAGGAAGGCGTAAACTGTTTCGTGACGTTGCGTTGTTAAAGAGCGAATTTTCGACAGATCTTGCGCCTTTAATAAATTCTATTTAAATTGTTGTAGTAGAAATAAGGCGTTAGATCTGAAGTATTGAGTTAAGTAAATAAGTAAATAAGTTGTACATTCGGGTACAACATTCTTAAGTCACTTTAGATATGTGTTTTAGCGACATTCTGTCGCATTTGATTAACCTTTTTGTGACATTGGGTGGTATGCATAAAACGAAGTAGATGCCAATACTTCTCAAATTAGTATATTCTTCGAAGTATCTTCTATTACATAAAGTACCTACTACAGCTCTGAAGCATATACTACGAAAGCAAAGTCTATACTACAGCACGTAGTAAATACTACGCTGCAGTAGTATTTACTATTAAAATGAATCTAAGGCTTTGAAGTAGATACTACAGTAGGTAAGGCTGGGAACTTTATAAATTTTTGTATTCGACTATTCGTTTCAGTTTTTATTCGAATATTCGAATATTATTCGAGAATTCGAATAATCTTCAAATATTCGAATATTTGAATGTTCGAATATTCGACTACTTAGGTGTTTGATATTCGACTTTTTAAATATACAAATTTGAGTAACTCCATGAGTATAAGTATGAAGCTGTTCAGTTAGTTATTTCGTATTTATTTTTCTAGTATTTAGATAATCATTAATTACTAATATAAATATGCAACAAGATACGGATTATACGGACAGGTATATTTTTATTTTCAAAAGAAAAGAAAGTGTAGTATGATAAACTTCTGTATGTATATAATCTGTATACGATTATCAGATTTATTGAAGTATTCCCATATTTTACTTCTTGAACTCATGTCGTTCTTTTGTACATACATACAATTACAGTATTTTAAGAAACAGCCAAACTAAATCACACGACCTACCCTGTCGCAAACTATAATGATTCACTACGGAATGTAACGGAATAATTACTTCCAAACCAAGTACGCATTCGTTCGCGCAGATATTCAAATAATTCGCATATTCGAATATTTGAATAATTTATTTTGAAACTATTCGAATTCCAAATATTCGAATATTCGACTATTCGAATACGATTCCCAGCCTTAACAGTAGGTGCTTCTACAGCGAAGTAAAAACTTCTATGTGCTCTTGTGCTCCAGTATCTACTAGACCGCATAGTAAATACTACGTTACTATAGTAGGTATTTCACTTTCGAAGTAGGTGCTTGAAGTATTAGCATGTACTTCGTTTTATGCATACCACTCATTGTAATTATTCGGCGTAATTGTGATTAAAATAAGAATTATTTTGCTATAAGCGTACAAGTGAGTTTTAATTAAATCTCTTGTGACTGCAAAGCCAGGACACATTGGGAACACTGTCCAGGCCTATTTTGGATAGGCTGGATATTTTGTTCACCCTGGCGCCTACTTTAAGATCTTTTTACTCACACCCATTCTTCACTGTTGCTAGACGAGGAAAAGCTGATGAAAGATACAGCGCAGACTTGTTACGAATCAAGGTAAATAATGAGAAATAAATCATATTAGAATTTTGTGGTAGCAACTTTTCCTGATTTATGTAAATAACACTACATTAATTGGAAGGATCACAATCAAAATATCATATTTAACTAAAAATCTATGACCTTATTATTTAGAAACTTAGTTCGTACTTTGAATGCACAGCAGATGCTAAACTTGTACCACGTGCAGGCTGCATCGAGATTAATCTATATTTCTGAGAAGGTTCTGCATATTGTAAGAAGATATTCCTGTAATACGAATTACGAATAATGGTTGGGGTCACCAGAATGCACTTTTCTGTAACACTATTTAAACTATTTTAAGTTTTAACGCTTTAGGCACACTATATTCTCGAAACATGCATCTTCAAAAATAAATTTAAATTTAATTTTTAAAACATTTCACAGTACTGGATTCGCTATATTGGTTCACACAGTCACTCTGAAATTAGCTGGAATGTGATGGCAATTATAAACATGTCGTTTTTCTGTAGCTGATTGTGATATAAATACGATAAAAATAATTCTATGAGAAATTAATTAGAATTTTAACAAATAATTTATTGAATAAAATTAAAAGATTTTCTCAACCCATCTGTAAGCATGGCCGACGAGAAGAGT
Organism: Dorcus parallelipipedus; assembly: GCA_958336345.1. Classification (NCBI taxonomy): domain Eukaryota; kingdom Metazoa; phylum Arthropoda; class Insecta; order Coleoptera; family Lucanidae; genus Dorcus; species Dorcus parallelipipedus. The sequence continues at coordinate 25,979,666 of OY284483.1, forward strand.
GAGATGATGGGATAAAACTCAACGTTATTCATAGAGACCCTGATATCATCCCGCAATTTAGGGGCTCAAAAATATTTTTCCCGTCGATAATTTACCAATTTCAATTACATAGTTTTGTTAAGGGTTATGTTAATATTCAAACCAGCAGCTTACTATTTCTTCACAATTCGATTTTTGGAAAATGTTCTGCCGCCCTTTTTTAAAACTAGAATATTTATGTTGTGATTTCTTAAATTCATAACTCATACTCCCCGCATTGCCAAAAATCTTGGAAAAAATTATTAATGCTCAGTTACGAGAGTATCTGCTGCTAAACGATATTCTTCCCGAATGTCAGTCTAGCTTTCGCCCGGGATACAGCTATACTACGGCTCTTTTAAATATCACGGACGATTTAATAGCTGCCAAGGATCTGGTCAAATCTCTGTTGTAACTTTACTAGATTATAGCAAAGCCTTTGATACAATAAACCATGACATTCTTCTATCTATCTTACAACATATTGGTCTCAGTATAAACGCTGTAAATCTTTTAAAATCTTATTTGACTGGTAGAACCCAGCGTTTTTTGGTCTCAGTATAAACGCTGTAAATCTTTTAAAATCTTATTTGACTGGTAGAACCCAGCAGGTCCGGTTGTTATCTGAAGTCTCTAATCAAAGACTTGTAAGTAGAGGAGTTCCACAGGGATCCATACTTGGGCCTCTGTTATATATCATTTATACCTCCTCATTCCATAAGTATATGAAATCATGTAACTTTCATATGTACCCTGACGACACACAACTATATTATTCCTTTCACTTGCTTGATCATCAGCGTGCATTACCTGATATCCAGTCCGATTTTACTTCTTTAGCTCGTATATCCGAGAATCATTCTCTTTTAATTAATGCAACTGTTATTCGGAAAATCCTCTGATTGCACTTTTCTTCAAGATAGTTTAAATTTAAATATTAATGGTGATCAAATTCCCTTACTTAACCGTGCTAAGAATTTGGGTTTAATAATTGATAACTCTTTCAGATATTCTGCTCATGTTGGTAATTCTATTAAAAAAAGCCTATTATAATCTAGAACTCATATACCCCCACAGACATTACTTATCTATTCGTACTAAATCTCTTTTTTCTGATGCCTTAGTTCTTTCTCAATTTAACTTCTGTTCAGAAATCTATGGACCTTGCCTAACACAAGACTCCATTGCTCGAATTCAGAGAGTTCATGCGGTATCCGCAAATATGACCATATCGGGCATAAATTAAATGATGTAGGCTGGTTGAATACGCTTAATAGAAGAAAGCTCCTAACCACCTCACTCTATCATAGAATCATTGTTGATCGCACACCACTGTATCTCTACAGGAAAATTAAATATCGCACAGATGTGCATAATGTCAATGTTAGATTTAAAGGGACAATCGCACCTCCCATTCAGAAAAGTTCATTATTTGAACGTTCTTTTCGATATCAAATCTCGCTTGTATACAATTTATTCTATTCCTGCCTCTTTTAAGACTCTCAACCCTGACGCGTTCAAAAAATGTTTTCGTAATTTTTAATTAAAAAACAACTCCTCCAAAGCATGAGTGACCTTGTTTTTTCTCTCTTTTTTTCCCCAGACACTAAACGGTTGAAGCTAATTTTGCCTTTAGTTATTTATCAATTTTCACTTTTGTCACAGAATGTAATTATGTTTTTATATTATACTCTCAGTAATTAGTTTGTCAATTAGGCTTTTAGTTTAATTTTAATTTTAATTAAGTAATTAAAGATTTTGCTGTATTGACACTCTAGGTGCTCTAGGTTTCGGTGGCAGAGCAACTCCAGTATACTGGGACTTGAACAGCGCCTAGCGATTTTCGAGTATTAAGTTTTCACAAAAATGTATTGCTTGTTGTTATCCACTCGAAAATAAAGATATTTATTATTATTATTATTATTAAAAGTAAAAATAATACAGAAGACTAAATGAAACAAAATTGTAGTGTTTTGTTTTTTCCACGAATTATTTTCTTTTATTTTTCCCCATGGAATTTGATACCTGCTTCATGTGGATACATATACATAGTTTTATTTTAGTTAGCTTTTAGTTTTTTGTTTAATTTTCAATCTCTCTGCCTGAAAAGAAACGTCGAACTTCTTTTGATCCTCTATTCGTCCAATAGTGTATATATTTAATTGTTGGTTATATCTTCTGTTTTCTTTTTTCTTTGGTATGGAATTAATTTTCGTATTACAATGGTACTTTTTTTTGTAAATTCTTTGATATCTGAATAATTTCCCGTTTATTTTTGTTTATCTTGTTCTTTGCGTATTTCAGTCCTCTTTTATTACTTTTGTTGGAGTTCCACCATATTTGTAGAAGAAAAATATTATACTTGACTAAAAGAAATTCCTTATACTCTCGATTCAACTGGATATTGTAATGATTATTTAAACAACCAATGACTCTCCCCTATCTTTCTGTTATAATCAAAATTTTAAATTCGTTTTCTAAACCTGTTACGAATCAATAATGAGCATCGCCAGTACTATTTTTACTATACAATTTAAAAAATAGATTCCTTGATAAATAATATTTAAATTCCTTTTAATTAATCTTCTTAAAGAGGCGAGAAGAAACCGAGAGAAGGACGGCGGCGTCTGGAAGGAGATGGTCGGCGCGAAATAATGGAACCATTGAGAACAAACAGCAGCATCACGAAGCAATTGTTTCCCGCAGAAACAACTGAATACGTGAACAATACATATTAATAAGCACGATTTATTACGAGCACTAGATGGCAGCGAGGTGGGCGCTCCTACTCACCGCATTTACACAATCCGAACCCTAAAAGACTAGGTGCGAGAGAAACCCTAAATTATAACCCATTGCTATGTGTGATGATGATAAAAGCTGATTAATCTGGTTTTAAATTTTCATTTTGTTTATATGATTTTTTGTTTACATTTAAGAATTACTACTGACTAAGAGACAAGCTCGTAAACATGCTTATGTAGTCATGTGATGTAAACGCCTCTTTCAAAAATGTATACGAATGGAAATTTAAACTATTCAATTCGAAACACAAATGAAAAATTTTTTGTATTAATTTGGTAGATTGAAATTTCGATTTCAAAAGAACTACGTTCCAATCGATTTTCCAGGAATTATGTTTCCAGGAAACGCATCTCTGCAGCGTCGTGGATCGCTGCAGTTCATATAGAAACGTGGTTTTATCTGTTACAGCGGAGTTCTAAGAATACTCCATCACGGAGCTCACTTATCTAATCACAGACTCTATATGCATGTAGGAGGTAAGGAAATTCCTGGAATGCGAAGTCGATTATTTGAATTTCGCTGATATTCGAGCTCGCAGAGGAAGACATAATAATGAATACCTCCTTTAATCCTCCGGTGAATTCAAATTAAGTCGCTCTGATGTCAACGTACGTCTTAACGGAGAATCATTTAATTTGAAAGTAATTTGGTGATTTACAAATTACGTACAAATAATGTGATTTGAAGATGAGCCTATTTAATTTTGAAAGAAAACTAAATTCTTACATTTTGTCTGCCAAGTCAGAATTATTTTTACAATTATTGTCAAGTTAATTAGGATTGTATAACTAATTACCTAAATATGTGTAGGTATATATATTTTTTTGTTTTTCTTAGCCATCTTTATCGAAACATTTATGTCTACTATTTAAAAGTTGTCCGGAGAATTAAAGAAACTACTTTAATGATATAATATATCATAATTATTTTTGATTTCACGTCTATAAATTAAATTAGGAAAATAATTTAAATCATTTACATTTTTTAATAACACGCATATTGTGAGTAGAAGTGTTTTACCTGCAAATTGTACACGCCAACTCGAAAGTAATTACCTACGAAAGTGTTTAAAAACAAACAGAAAATTATGCGGGAGAACAGACGAAAACGGCCAAACTAACTTAAACAGTTTAAATAATAATAAGGCGGCGAGAAAATCTAATCAAAACTTTGACGCCCTAATGAGACATTTAGCCGCGTCGCATGGTGTGCAAAATGAGCGTCAATGGTGCTAATAATGGAGAGAGCACAATTTGGGAAGCACTGGTTGTATGCGCCAGTTTGTTACGAGTACACATACTTCACGGATAATTATCATTGTCAACCACGACTCGCCCTGATATAACCGTTTATGTTAAACATGTAGAGTACGCTGCGTTCGAGCCATGCACTTAACTTAATCAAGCACTTTTCGAAATTTGCATACCCCAGTTACACTAAGCCTTTCAGCGAAATTACATGATGCACGTGTCTAATAAAACAAGAAATTTACGCACACGTTTGATTTATTTCATGTGTTTTAAGTATTTTGAAAAAAAAATGATAACAGATTCTAACACTATTTAGATAAATGTATAATTACACAACAATATCTTACAAAGTCAAAACGACATCATACAAGACAATGCAAAGCAAATTCAAAATGATTTTATAAAGTAGTTGTTAGTTATTAATCACATAACTAATAGCTAAACAAACTAATGTTTTCTCACCCATACCATGGTACTAGGTACAGAGAGACGAACGGATTGTCGAAATTTGTTCATGCACTAAGACATTCTGCAAATGTTAATTTCATCTTCGGATTCTGGGAGTGATGTTCACGACCACACGGCTTCTAGCTGTATGTATCTATCGTGGCAAGCAGTTTCCTTTTATATGGTTTTATAACGGAAATTCCGGTTATGTAACTCTGTACATGCGGGCCAGTTGCCCTACGATTCATCGAGACTTTCCGAGACCGTCTGCTTATATGCTTGCATAATGCCCAGCTTTTTCAACGAGTCACCTATGCAGCTAGAATTCTCCAAATGTAATTTGTTATGACTCATGACGCCCAAGGCGAGTCGCTGTCACGTTTGTTTACATAATTTTTAGGAAGGGAAACCATTAGATGAGATAAATAATTTATCCATAGAAACTCATATAGAAATGGCTGCAGTTGAACTACATAAGCAAAATACTATTATTATATCACTTTACACCATCAGGCGATTTCGAAATATTTTTAAATGCGCTAAATACAGCAAATACAAATCATTGATGACCGGAAAGAATGCAGAAAATTCTTTATTGCAGGAGACTTTAATTTAAACTTTTTACAGGATTCTGTTCAGATACATTTACTGCTGGATCTACTTGACGCATAAGTATGCGTATAACATTTAAGGATCCATCAAGAATAACAAGAAACAACCACACATGTATCGACAATATTTTTACAAACATAAATGAATATGATACAAAAACATTAAATTTACATATATCAGATCACCAAGCCCAAATAATAACATACACGCTAGAAAAAGTAATAATCCCAAGAAAAACAATAACAGTACGAGAAATAAATGATGAAGGGATATCATATTTTAAACACATGTTGCAATCATTCAATTGGTAACCTCGATTACAAATGGATGCAACAATTACTTCCATGATACACTAATTTATAACAGAGTATTCCCTCAGAAACAAAAAGTAATAAATTGAAACAAAAATTAGAAGCTGGTGGTTAATTATATAACAGACGATTTACTCAACTGGAGAAATACTTTAAATGCTGTAGGAGCTGTAGCAAATTGCACCAAGAGACAAGCAGACTAGGATCAGTACAAACATTGTCAGGAAAAATTCCATCAACTATTGAAACAAAAAAGTTCTATAAAAAATATATAACTGAAGCAAGTAATGTACATTATGTGGGAGGTGATCAACTCAAAAAACGGCAAAGGAAGCAAAAGACAAATATATACGATGGGGACCTAACATCAGAAGATTTTAATAATTTTTTCATCTCAATTGAAGAAAGAATAGTAAAAGAAATGAACACATATCAATTAAAGAGAGATCCGGTATATAATAAAGCCTACTTTTCTGATTTCGTTAAAATAAATCTGGAGTCCCTCGAGGTAGTATATTGGATCCTTTGTTATTTCTTGTTTTTATCAATGATATAAGCTTAGATGATTCTCAATTAAAGCTATTTGCAGATGATACATCTGCTGCTGTGAGTTCTACCTCTTTTGAAAATCTAGCAGTAAAAGTTACTGATGCAGTGAGAAATATGGAGAGCTATTGTGGAAAGAACGGTCTTCTTTTAAATAGTGCGAAAACGAAAATTATGACTTATACATCTAAATCACGTCAATCAAGTCTTTTAATCAAATCAAATTCTACTAATGTTCCTTATCTGGACACTACTAAGCTTCTAGGTGCGCATCTCGACTCGCATTTAAGTTGGGGCGACCATGTTGATAATTTATTAAATAAACTATCAACTGCCTGTTCTGTAATTCGTCAACTGCGCATCAACTTGATTTGAAACTTCTCAGAATGTATTATGTCTCACATGTTCATTCTTTGTTGAGTTACGGCATTGTTTGTTGGGGGAACTGTAGCAGCATTAATGAGGTATTATTAGCTCAAAAGAGAATTATTCGAACAATGACTTTTAAAAATCCTCAATCTTCTTGTAGAAGTCATTTTCTGAGCTAAGTACTTGAACTGTAATATCACTTTACATATTATTTTGTGTTACTTATGTTCATTCTCATAAAGATAAAATTCAATGGCTAGAAAACAAAAATTTAGCTTATAATCTTCGTCACAAACTTAAGGCAGAGTTTCATCAACATAGGTTGTCTATGACAGCTAAAAGTGCTCGCGTTATGCCTATAAAACTTTTTAACAGTTTGCCTGAAGATATTAGAGGTATTATTAGGTATTACATTTCGTATGAAAGTTGAACCTTCTTCTCCAAAAGACTATTTAAGTACTCAATTAGTGAATTTTTTACAATTTGCTCTAATTTATAATCAATTGTCTGCCTTTGGCTCACCTTTTAGTTTGATTCAATAGATTTTTGACATTGATTAAATTTTTGTGACTAAATGTCTTAATCATTATTGTATGATTATATTTTTAATGTGTTTTAGGTTTTGTTGATTATTATGACTGTTTCCATATTACATGCTTGTAGTCTGAGAAAATAAATAAATTGATTGACTGATTGATTTCAAAACATTCCGCGAAAGAACTATCAGTCTTTTTTTCTGTAACAAAAAAATTACTTAATTAACACGTTCCGCCGTTACTTTGTGATATTCCATTATAACAAAAAGAAAACACACAGTTAATTACTTTGTTACTTTGTTACTTTGTACAACTAGGCAGTTACAAACCTTTTTAAATTATATTAACTCAGTACACCCTAATATTAAATTTACAGTCGAAACAGAGGAGGATAATAATTTAAACTTTTTGGACGTAACTATAACCAAAAACAGCAATAATTTAGCATTTGATATTTTCCGAAAACCCACATACACAGATTCAGTAATTCCTGCAGATTCTTCGCACCCACACAAACAAAAACTTTCAGCATTTAATTCTATGATCCACAGAGCCATTCATCTTCCACTTTCAGAAGATAATCTTAAAAAAGAAATAACAACCATAAAACAAATAGCTATTAATAATGGATACAACAGCAACATTATTGACAAAATTCTAAAAAATAAACTAGAAAAACAAACACTAAATACTATATATCCCAAGGTAAATTCGAGTAACAACAAACAGTACATTTCACTTACATATTTTGGTAAAATATCCGAAAAAATCGGCAGAATAATTAGCAAAAATCAAAATATATTACTTGCATATAAACCCTATAATAAAATCTCAAATTTGGTTTTTAACACTAAAGATAAAATAGACAAATTTAAAAAATCTGGTGTATATAAACTTAAATGTAATGATTGTAAAGGCGTTTACATAGGTCAGACTGGGAGAAATTTTGCCACACGCATTCAAGAACACATTCGGTCTTTCAATCTACAAAAAACCGATTCAAATTTTGCCAACCATTTAATCGCAGAAAAACATTCTTTCACTTCAGATAATACACAAATGTTACATTACGCAGAAAAAAGCCTTAAATTAAGCCTACTGGAGTCACTAGAAATTCGTAAAGCGGCGAGTAATTCCGAAGAAATTTTATTGAACGACCAAACTGACCTAATGTATTCAACCTTCTTCGAAGCTTGTAATTAAAAAATCCCTCCAGATGTTACGCAGTTATTGTCAATAGTTTAGAATTTAGTTTTCTCGGTGTATATATAGACTAGGTTTCAGTTTAAATTATCAGTTTGAAAATGACATTGTAATGTTGAAACTGCAGTCACTGTGTGACAAATAAATGTGATATTAACAAAGTAATTAACTGTGTGTTTTCTTTTTGTTAAAAAATTACTTAATTAAATTTTTCTCTTAAGTTGTCTCTCCTCTTCAGAAACTGCTTATGTCTACTTGGCATACTTGATTACTTAATATAATTCTAAAAATCAAAAACACTTCGCGACAGTTATTATGCTTTGACATTTTTTCTAGTAGATAACTGAACCCATATATTTTTATAACTTGCATAAATGTAATAAAATGAAACCAAGGAACTTCAACCTTTGGCTAAATGATGTGTATGTAAAAGAGAGGTTTATATAGGTTTCACTCATATTTTTATTTGTCAGTTTTACATTTTAAAATAAATAACATACTCAAAGCAACCTCTGTTGAGTATTTTTTTTTGTTATCCTTTTCATAAAGCAGCAAATGACTTGAAAAATATATATGTATGTCAAAGCACTAACACGACATCGACAACGTGTTCACCACTAGACCTGGCTGGCTCGAGTATCTGTGAAGTGGTGAGCGCACGAAGAGTTTTTACAATGGGCCCTGCGAACGCTCACGTTTGAGATTCCTCCACGTCCTCTTCCTCCTCGTTCAGTTTAATCCAATCCAATAATTCATAATTTAGTCGCGTTCCGGTGCGCGAACAAACGAATTCGTTCATTAACAGTGTTGAACTAATTGATTTAGATCAGTGTGACGTCAAACTTCGTCCTTTTAATAACGAAAGAGTTTATTCTGTGAATCGAACAATTATTGAAGAGAAAGTCAACAATCTGAGGAATAAAATATGGATGAAACTCAAATCTGAAATTCAAATTTCATTGAACAAACGCCTTAAAAGAGACTTCTTTAACATTTAAAATAAAAAGCTGTTCATTATATGAAAATTTGTTGACAGTAATTAAGTAAAATTTTTCTGTAATCAACTTTTAATTGATTTTTTTTTCAAGAGTGAACACACTCTAAATTCAAACGATAATAAAATACTTCTGTAGAAAAGGCTAATAATAATAGAATATTAAAGAAAGTAATGATAGTGATAAGTTTAAAATGTAGATTAAATTTATAGCGTTTCCGATTCATTGCTCTAAAGCACTCATTGACAAATCTTCATTTGCTTTACTTTTCTCTTTGAGAGAAACTCCTCCTCATAGGTTGGTGTAATTTTCAAAATTTCTCTCCCTTATTCTTCTTAGAATGGGGCATAAAGTTTTAAAGGAAACTACTCCTACGACAGATCTTCATTTTCTCTTATACTTTTCTTCGACAGAAACCTCTTTCACTTTTTTCTTAGGGTCTAGAAAGCAAACTCTAAGTCAGAACTAATCCATCAGGAGTAACAACATTTTTCTCTGTAAAGAATCTCATCTGTACTTTTCTCTAGTGATTAAGAAGCAGTCTTTTGTAAGTCAGTGATATTTCTTTACTTTTCTCCTTGATAAAAGTCTGCTGTTGATTTTTCTCATATTTAGAAATCGGTCATTATAAGTCAGTATTGTTCCAACAGGAAGCCTCTAGACCTCTGGAGCCACACACCAGGATGTTCGCGATCGATGAAGAAAATAACGTACGAACATGAAAGAGATAAGTTGTGTATTTTATCTGCAAGTTAAGTCAAGTAGAAGAACAGAAGAATACCAAAATACTGACGTTAGAACAGAACCATGTTTTCCAACCACCATCTCAGGCAAAATTTCTCAGGGGCCGATTTAAATTCCCCAAAAATGTATTACCACGAATTAAATTTCAATTTGTTTCTGATTCTCAATTACTTATTTTCTTTTGGTAGTTCATTGCTTTCACAGGTAGTTTTCTGCCAAGTTTAATCCAAAAGAGATCCTCTCAAGCAAAAAAGTAAACGAAAATGGAGGTCTGGTGTGTTACCTCTGATGGAATAGCTTACTCTTAAAAAACCACTTTCAAGACTCAGAGAAAATTGAAGAAAAATAGTATTAATATTTACTGACAATAAATTGAAACAATTTAGGGGAGCATACATTAATTGGCCTTCAGGATTACACTGCGAATCTCCACTACACTAACTTAAGGATATGGCAGCATAGTAGAGAAGAACCCAGAAGCCTTCTTGAAGGTCGAGAACTTATTTTCACCCAAGCCTGGATTCGATGACCCGTCGTAGCTCAAATCTGAACTGCTGTCGCTCTAAACTTTCGTAAGAGATGAATCGTTCTGTTCAAAATTGGCCAAACGTACATTACTCGGCTTCAAAGATCTTACATACCTCTGAAGATCATTCAGAAACTAGTCTTCTCTTTTTTCAGAAATCTATGTTAACGAATTCGATAATTTGAGGTAGGCTTTCCCTTTGCTTGACTACTCCCTTGTGCCTTCGACTGAGAGTGGCATTGTTCATACAATCAGTCGCCCCCAGACTTGCACTCTGCGACTGCCAATTCACAATCTGTCAAATGTGCACTACACGGTTTCAAGAACCTTGCATGCAACAGCACTTCCCCATTTAGACCTCTTCCCCGTTCAAACTTGTAAAGATTGTTGCACAACAAGTCTTTTTTTTTTTTTTTCTGAAATTCATGTTAACAAATTCGATAATTTCAGGTAGGCTTAACCTTTGCTTGTCTATTCCCTTGTGTTTTCGATTCTGCCAGTTTACAATTTATCAAACGACTACACGGCTTCAAGAACCTTGCATCCAACAGCACTTCTCAGTTCAGGCCTCTGAAGATTGAGTCTTCTCTTTTTTCCAGAAATCCATGTTAACGATAGGCTTTCCTTTCGCTTGACTATTCCCTTGTGTCTTCGACTGAGGGTGACATTGTCCTCACAATCAGTCGCCCCTGGTCTTGCAGTACGACTTGATCTTCCGCTTTCCAAAATAAAATCAACGTCTGCTTGACCACTCTCGCCCTTATCGGACAACACCGAACTATATTCCCGCTCGAAATACTTCTTCTTTTTCCTTCCCATGAATTTGTCGTCGTTCTCCTTCAACCGCTTGTGTTTGCTCCTGAACGTCGTCATGGATGGAGCCAGTAACGAAAAATGAAGACTTATCGCATTAATTTTGATAAGACAGAGAAACTAAGAGAAACGTAAAGACTTGACGGAAAATGAAGACCTGTCATATTAATTTTGATGATATAACCGAGAAACTAAGAGAAAAGTAAAGAAGAGATCATATGAAGAAGAAAAGTATGCAGGACCTGCTGTATTACTCATGATGGAGTAGCTCTGACCTACAAGAATCGCTTTCTAGGTGTTAAGAGAAAAGTAAAAAAAATTATCAAAGTGAAAGTAAAGGAAAAAAAGAAGACCTGCCGTTTCCTTCAGATGAAATAATTCCAACTTACAAGACGCTGGGAAAAAAGCAAGTTTAGAGAAAGAAGTTGTTACAAAAATTGCCTAATTTTGGTAAATGAAATAAAACATAGCCAAGAATCTTCTGCGTTCAAAAGGGGTAATTTTTTTCGCCTTTTTCAAAGTCTTCAAGGTTCCATTTTAAACTAACATGAAACATTAATTGTTTTTGTTGATTACACGCAAACTTCATGAAGCGAATACTTCCAAAACATTTTAATTAGAACAGAACCGTTTTACAGTAGAATGTAGAAATTGTAATTTGAAAATATAATGAAGTCGTACGCAATTAAGGGCGCGTAAGGGTTGAAAAATTCGATTGGGGCGGATGGTTACCCCCACGTTCACTGCGTCAAGGCCACGACAGACACGCCAACGTCGTAAAGTATTTTAATTGTTGTAGTATCGTGAGATAGTAACATAAAGGATGGCTGTCCCGGTTTCTTGAAACATTAGATATTCGGTTGGATAACGTTAATTCCGTTGTCCTGTAGCCGCGCGCGTATCACAACACGGAATACATTAAGATTTTGTCTGGGACAATATTTGTAGACATATTGTTAAAGTTCAAAGTATTTCCTTCTGCAAACTATAAACTAGGCCATATCCACGATTAAGGAATGCTCCTAATTCTTAACGGGGAATTTATTAACTCAAAACCGAGTCGAGGCCGGATGGAATTTGATTTAATCTGTTCTAGAAAGCACGCGAATGTAAAACGATTTTCTCGGATAACATATCTAAACATTTTTTTTTTCAAGTTAACATACATTCACTAATTTTAAAAGTTCATTAGCGCAGGTTTGCTTTGAAACATACGACGTGTGTAAATGGAGTTAATTGAATTTCACTGGGAACTAATGCAATTGCATTCGGGAAACGCACTCGATATTCATATGAGTTATATATTGTAGATGAAGGCGAGGGAGAGACCCAATGTTGCAGAAGAGATTATTTATTACCGCGTCATGTCTGACGTTGTTTGCAGCTTGTGACTGCGGTTGATCGACTTCCTAATTCACGTCGTGCTCGCACTGAATTAATAAATTCCGGGCGTTCTGGTTTGACGTGTGTTCCGACTTTATCGTTGATTCAGTGTGCACATTTTGGAAAATCTTATTGCTTGAGGTGAGACATTTAGTTTTCATATTATTCTTACCTAGTTATGTTCAAATTGCTCCTCGTCCTTGGATGTTCTATAATTAATTTTATTCGTCACATAAGCACATTAAAATACAATGACAAATATTTGTTCACTCTGTTTTGGAACCTTGTTTCTATACTTTGCCAACTTTTTATATCATTCTAAGACATGTCTGTTCCTTGGCTTCATCCATGGTTTTGTGTTCCATGAGGTTTTTGGACGTCTTCTGCATTGCTACTCCTGTGGTTTCTAATGTAAGTCATTTCAAGACATTTCCCTAACTAATTTTCTTATAGACAAGTCATTCCAATTTTTTTTAAATGTATTTCACAAAATGTTCTAGATATCTATTTATTTATAAAAAGATCTTCTATGTTTTGTAAACAATATAAATAAATTGGTATTAAGAATATGTATTTTTGGTAGAGTATCCTCTCAGGTCCAAATATTACTTTTCTATTTTTTTTATACAAAGTCACATTATCAGAAAATTAAGAAGAAATTTCCCTAATGTGTATACAGACAAGTCATCTATACAGGGTCCGGCAGGCAAACCTGACGTTTTTAGTTTGAGTGAGAGAAAAATTGGGAAGAAAACGGTGTAATTCGATTCCACAAGTGTGGAAGTTTTGTATTCATGGAGCAGGGGGGCCAGGAGCATTGCGCTTTCGTCACAGAGACGTATTTCAAAAACGGCGATTCCGTTACGATCACGCAACGAAAGTTCCGTCAGCATTTCAATGTTCCTCCCCGTGGAAGGATTCCCACACAGAATTGTTGTGGGTGCAAAACTTTCGCACTACGCCTTCAGCGGTGCCAAGGAGACGGGGCGGGTCTGTCCGAACCGTCAGAACCCGATGCGTAATGCGATGGAACAAAAAATAAGAGAAAGTAGTATTCTCAGCACCGAACCTGAGGAACTCCAACTTGAAAACACTACTTTAACTACTTTAACTTCGAAACTTTACAACTCATTGGATCTGATACAATGTTTTTGTCAAGGTCATTAAATCAGTACATGGCAATTGAATTTTAGTAAATCTTTTTCTAAAGTAGATGTGTTGATATACTTAAGTATATATTACATAGAATTCAGTGAAAATTTTTCACATTCTACGCTGATTTAGAAAAGATACATAAAATACTGGCAGGTCGATAAATAATTTGATTGATATCACACAAAGCACACTTAATATTTCTACATTCACACTCAGTCAAATGTTTATTGGAGTGTCAACATAGACACAATAACCGGACCAATGTTTATCAGTATTTCGGATGAAGCCGATATTTTTATTTCTCAATATAATCTCCTTCTGTTTCAATACATTTCTCACATCTCCTTAGTACCATCAAAAAAAATATTCTTTATTTTTCCCTTCAAAATGTTCGTTCATGTCTTCATTGCCCTCAAACCTTTTTCCCGCAGGTCCTTTTTCAGGTTACTAATTATAAAAATATTTTTGGGTGTTTTACTACTCTTCGTGAGATATTTGATCAAGATTCATCACGGTGCCGTTTCTCGTTCAATTACTCAAAGCGAAATTGTCTTAAGAACTTGTACATTTCTTTATATGCTGCAAGAACGTGTTCAATTAATAACCTATGTAACAAACAGAAAGGATGACTCCTAGTGCTATAGGTCGAAAATTTTTCAGCCACCCCCGTATTCAAGAGTAAGCTTTTTCACGAATTTCGAACACTACTTGGACTTTCTTTCTTTAATTCCCACAGTGGTAAACAATGACGGCAACATTCGTAATATATTCCATTAATTTGGTGCCTTGGCATTCTTCTTATAAATACACTGATTTTCTTTCCCTTTCACTCACTTTTACCCCGAGCTCAGAGCTTGTCGGGGAGGGATGGCGGCCACGACCAACTTAGATGTTAGTTTCTCCTTCAGCATTCGCCTTACAAACTGGGGACACGCAGAAAACCCAATTCGAAGGAGCCGGTATGAATCCGACACATAAGTATTCTATCTCTCACATTTTTACATTAAAATTCGTCTTAAGAACTTGCCTTAAGAACTTGTACATTTCTTTATATGCTGCAAGAACGTGTTCAATTAATAACCTATGTAACAAACAGAAAGGATGACTCCTAGTGCTATAGGTCGAAAATTTTTCAGCCACCCCCGTATTCAAGAGTAAGCTTTTTCACGAATTTCGAACACTACTTGGACTTTCTTTCTTTAATTCCCACAGTGGTAAACAATGACGGCAACATTCGTAATATATTCCATTAATTTGGTGCCTTGGCATTCTTCTTATAAATACACTGATTTTCTTTCCCTTTCACTCACTTTTACCCCGAGCTCAGAGCTTGTCGGGGAGGGATGGCGGCCACGACCAACTTAGATGTTAGTTTCTCCTTCAGCATTCGCCTTACAAACTGGGGACACGCAGAAAACCCAATTCGAAGGAGCCGGTATGAATCCGACACATAAGTATTCTATCTCTCACATTTTTACATTAAAATTCGTCTTAAGAACTTGTCTTAAGAACTTGTACATTTCTTTATATGCTGCAAGAACGTGTTCAATTAATAACCTATGTAACAAACAGAAAGGATGACTCCTAGTGCTATAGGTCGAAAATTTTTCAGCCACCCCCGTATTCAAGAGTAAGCTTTTTCACGAATTTCGAACACTACTTGGACTTTCTTTCTTTAATTCCCACAGTGGTAAACAATGACGGCAACATTCGTAATATATTCCATTAATTTGGTGCCTTGGCATTCTTCTTATAAATACACTGATTTTCTTTCCCTTTCACTCACTTTTACCCCGAGCTCAGAGCTTGTCGGGGAGGGATGGCGGCCACGACCAACTTAGATGTTAGTTTCTCCTTCAGCATTCGCCTTACAAACTGGGGACACGCAGAAAACCCAATTCGAAGGAGCCGGTATGAATCCGACACATAAGTATTCTATCTCTCACATTTTTACATTAAAATTCAATATTATTTTTAATGAGTTTTTAATACTACATAGAATTCTAAGTATTATTACTTAATAATAGTAAAATAACATGAAATTTTGATGTAAAAATGATATCATTTTACCACTACTTTTACTAGTGTAGCATTAATCATCAGATGATACTTGGGCCGGCCCTGATGATTTATCGATGATTTTTTAAAATTCTAATTTATTCTTAATTCTAATTTATTGCTTTTTGCCGTCATAATATGAGCAAACAATTAAAGATAAACAAAAATCAAAATTATGTTACGACATTGATTTTATTTTATTTTTTCCACCCACTTTTACCCCAAGCTCAGAGCTTGTCGGGGAGGGAAGGCGGCTGCGATCATCCTGGATGTTAATTTCTCCTTCGGCATTCGCCTTACAAACTAGGGAAACGCAAAAAAAACAGTTCAAAGGAGCCGGTATGAATCCGAACACACAATAGCTACCCATAAAGTAGCAGGCTTACCGACAGGCTTGACTTAACGGGACTGGACTGACAGTACTGGTCCAGCACGCCAATCCTTTCGTCGCCCATAAGCAGCTTGGAAAAGCCTGGCGTGCGCGTTACGCTTTAACCACCAATATTATAGATAGGCAGATCTCTTCCCAAAGACACTCAGAAATAGTGTCAATGTATGGGCACCTTCTTTTTATAGAGGTTTAGAGAATCTTCAAAAGACACCTCCAGATATATCAATCCCGGAGGCGTGTTGGATTCACCCCTGTCTTTCTACAAGAGCGCCTACCAACTAAACTCCTTTCCTCTCTCCACACTCTGCGAAGCGGGTATCGCCCTCCGGTATTTCATCCGCTTCGCATGTTGTCTCCTCTTAGTCCCCTTTTCTGTCCTCCTCTTCGTCCTCTTCCTCCTCTTCTGCCTCCTATCCTCTTCTGTCCTCCCTTCTTCCTCTTCCTATCCTCTTCTCTTATTGTATGTATACAGAGTATTCCGTTTAGTCTGAGCGTTATGTTACTTCGTTATTTTAAAGGGAATACCATATACGTTTAACATTTTCGGATTCCGGACCGAATTTTAACGCGACTTTATGTACCACACGTAGACCCTCAAGTAAACCGTTTTCACGTTATTCAACTTTTTAAAAAAATTATCCCTGTTGCAGTACTTCAAACAAATGGAAATATCTTCCGAATAAATGACATTAGAAATTTGTATTTTTTCCAAAGGCTTCATCTTGAATCGTTTTTTCCCTTACATCTTTAAAAAACTTTCAAGTGACATAAGTTTTTACAAACAATTTAATAGTAATGGAAAACTCAAACTGTGAGTTAACTATAACTTTTTGGGTTAATTGTTTAATTAGGTCAAAATTATACGGTGTATTTTTTTAAAAATGCCATAAAGGTTGGCCATGAAAATTAAAACTCATGTCGTAGCTTGGCATGTAACACATGTCAAAACTGAGAATTTAAAGTAAATGAATTTTCTTTTCCACAGCCACCCTTTATGGCATTTTTAAAAAAACACATAGTATAAACAAATAGCATTCAGAAAAAAACATAAACGAGAATAATTTCAAATCTGAAAATGTGGACTTACATCACTGTGATTCTCAGTACCCCATATATGGCTGTAGGCTGTAGGTTATAATTAACATTATAGTTAAACCAGCCTTGATAAAAAAAGTAATAGCATCCACCCTTGTACCTCTGCCAAAGTAGGTCCGCATTACCTTACATAACAAATTAAAATATGATAGTGTTTTAATACATTCTCAAAAAAATTCAAAAAATCTATTCGTATTTTGAATTTTCTTTGATTTGTTGCATTTTATTTAATTTTTTTATCAATGTATTATGGACCATTACTATTCAGATATAGATTTTTACAGAAAGTGATGCATAGTTTAAAACCATTCTTTAAATTGAACTAGCAATATTACTGAGAAATGCTTATTGGACAGAAACAGTATATTTTCCGAGCAGCCTTGCGCATAAGCAGTTTCGTTTAGTTAAAATGCGAATTTCGAAAAATATGTTTCATCAGCAGTAATGCGGTAGTTCCGTGTCGGGGCAAGAGAAATACTTATTTTTCTTAGTTATATTTTCAGCGAGTTCAGCACTTTAGATACGAGATTATACATTGCCGGAATGAGGTTAAAATAAGATTGGCGTCTGCCTGGAAAGATAAAACACGTGGTGCCACCCCTCCCGGCATAATATTTCCCTTTCTTCGATTTTACAATATTTTCTCGCGTCGCCTGTGGAAATTCCGTCGGCCGTCTTAATTTATTCCTAATGGAAATTTTGTGTTTTGCTTCGGAAAACTCTGAAATGCCTTCCTAAGTGTGTTTTTTCGTTCGTGCGGAATTGAGAGGATGAAGTGAATTTTTCGGTTCCTAATTAGATGCTACGAGGTCACGGAAATTTATATACGGTTAACGCACACGCTCGTTTTCCCTACTCGTCTGTCTGTCTCATTCGGAAATTTACCGCTTCGCAAAGCCACCCTACTGCATCAGGAAAAAAAACGTGGTAGCTCACATTTCGAAGTTAATGACACGTGAAATGTGACACATTTTTTGATGGCCTTAATATAGAGATTGATGAATTGCAATACATCTTACGCCTTGAAATTGCCGTCATGAAGAACGTTGTTAATTTGCTACGTGACAGGAGACGCAATTAAATGAACACGTACGCTTAATCAATGGCTGAAAAAAAATCTCGTGCCGCCTATAATTTTTCAGGGCGAGTGAAAATTTCCCAGTTAACTTTCGGGGCTTCGTTAAAACTAAATTACCCAAATTATCGAGAGCGTTGCCAAAGAAAATGCTTCGGGGAATGATTTTGTGTTGCTTTATCCAGGGAGTTTCTTTTGCGAATTTTCAATTGCCCGCATGACGATCGATAATTCTTCTTTATTCCATCGGTTTGTTGGACAATTAACCTATTTAAACCCGCTTTCATTTCACTTTATGTCCCTAGTTTTATCTTTCGTTAAATTCTATTTCCATTATAGAAAATTTTTCTGTAATTCGAAAAGTGTCAACGAAAATCTTATCAGAACATTTAGGAAAATTAAACAAAAAACGGGACAATTATTTAAAAACTCCACAAGATAAAACAAATAATGTCGCAAATATAGGGGAAAATTTAAAGAACACTAAAGCAGACAATATATCAAGCAGCTATGAGAAAAAAGCGCTAGGACTGGATAAACTGGATAGGACGTGTTACGAAAAATGATAAAGCAGAATTGAGCAAAGCAAATTACGAAAGGAGAAGCAAATATAAAAGAAAATGAAAGACAGGACATAAAAATAAAAAAGCTGGAAGTAGACTGGGGCTTTTCGATACAATCGATATCGTATCGAAAGTTAATGGAAAATTTACCAATATCGAATCGTATCAAAATAGAAACTATTGTATCCAAATTCTTAAAACCTTTCTTCACTTCGTTTAATTAGTTATTAAAAGAAATAGACCTAAAATTTTAAGAGTTTTAAAATTCTTGGACATATATTGTTTCTTCGTAACTTGGAATCAACCTACCTCTCCTTGTTATACCTTGCGCTCTAAGAATCTCACTCGTTAGTTGTCAATTCATTCTAAATTCAGTATTCTTCCGTTTCCAGAGCTTTTGATTATTACCATTCACTGAATCCAACCATTATGCAGAGTCCAGAGAAACTTTGTGGAAGTTTACTTTTATGCAAGGTTTCTGGCTTGTCGAGTCTGACGTCACTAGTAAACCTTCCTGTATGTTTTGCTGCAATTTCTGTAAACTATTAGAACTTGTAGGAATTAAACCGAGTTTTATTTGACTATGCGCTTCGTAGAAGGGCGTTTAGGATAATGAAATTGAAACACGATTCTTTTTCAACTTTTCGTGAATTAATTCATATACTTAAAGCCGGTTTTACACGGTTTAGTTTATTGTTTAAGAAATCGATTTCCTTGTAAAGCTGTCACAAATTATTCTTTGGCAATTGGTTGATCAATAAATTGAACCGTGTAAAACTGGCTTAGACGTCATGGGGCCTTAAACTTTTATGCGGTAGTGTAAATTTAACGACAACAAATAATCAAAATGTTAAATATTATGATAATCCCAACTATTTTAAACTGATGTATTCTGTTCAGAAGAGTGAAAAAATCTGCAAAAATTCACAGGAAAATGCACAAATCACTGAAAGGAATCATGTTCTGTCCGGCAACTTATTTTCAAATTTGGGGTTTAATTACTTATTATGTATTTGTTTAATTTATCCTTATTTCACGACAACAATAAATAACATTTAAGTGCGATATATTCTACAAATAATAGCTATATAGATAAAGGTAAAAGGTGAAACAAATTTAAAATAATAATGTACAAGAAATGATTATAAATTTAGAGACAAAGAAATTACATATAAAAATGTTATTTACATGATATTTTTGGATTCACAAAGTTTTTGTTTATTTAACTTTAAATCCAAAATATAAATCAATGTAAGGAACGGGGGTTAAAAGATTAAAGAAAGGGGATAAACTATCTAACACTTTCCAAATTTATCAATTTGCAAGGCCTTGTCGAGACGCTCACTATGCACCTCTAGATACCACGACGTGAGTTGATTTTTACGCCCAGGATATCTGGCTTTAATTCAAAACTTTACAGAAATTTTACACAGAAATACACAGACTATTTCTACCTCTTTTTCCAAAATTTTAGTCAAACCATGAGATACCTAAGTCGTAATTCCTTTGTTTGTACGTTTCTGGTTTCAGTTTTAAGTAGCCGGGAATCGCTCTCAGCAACATTTAACGAAGTTTGTTTCCATTTTATATGGCGACCATATTACTGACATTTATATTTCATTTTTGTAAGTAGATTTTTTTAGTGCTTTGTAGGTCCTTTTGCTTGAGGCTTCTTTTTCTTGCGGATTTTTTGTATTGTAAATTGGTTTTCTATCACTCCAGTGCCGTAACCAGGTATGCATTTAATGTAACGCCTAACGTGATTTTAAACATCTAATCTGCGGTTGCACTGAAGTTTAATATCAAATTTGTTTTCTTTTCCATATTATCATATCACAAGTAAAAACTACACCAAACTAGTCAAATTAGACTTTGAAAATCACGTTAGACGTTACGTTAAACGTAAATGTGGCCGCACCACAACAAGTAAATTATTGACGCTGTCATTATTTTAATGCGATCGATGGATCATTTTTTTGACCGGGGTTTGCTCTTTGCTTTCTTTCTTTTTCATAGTTTTCTATATTTTTTATAGTTTCCGTTAGACATGGCCAGTAAATATTATTGGCAAATATTGCAAAGCTCCGGTTGCAATAATTCAACAATTCATCAGGAACAGAATTTAACTTTTCATTTTTTTTTTCCTGTTGAGGATCAACGTTTGAAGAAATCCTATTATATACATTCATATCACACGTTAATGTAAATTAAACGACAAAGATAAATACTTTTTAAATTAAACATGTATATACAGGGATATTCACATAAACCGTTCGTTAAAAGTTTTCAAGGTTGCAATTCACGTAGATATTTGAAATTTAAGGAGCAAGGGTTTTCCGTAGAGATCTCTTTAAATAAAATAAAATTGTCTTTGTATCACTTCCGGTTGTACCGGAAGTCGCTATCAACTCGCTTATTTTAAATGGAATGCTATATTTTTTATCACGTTTTTGAATTCTACATGTAAAAATATGTTAAACTGCAATACATTTCCCTATCTCTAAAATGCATCATTTTTGAGATATATTGAATTTTCTTAGAAATTTGGATTCTGCAATCTGATTTTCAAAAAATGATAACACAGCTGTTATGGAAGCAATTTTATTTGTAATATCTAATATTGTAGTTGAAGCTTTAAGGTTCTTAAAAATTCCATCAGCATAATCTATTAAGCTACAGGGTGTCTAAAACGCACCGCTCCACTCGAAGATATTCAAACACAGAAAAATACTTTTTTTCAAATGGAATGACCGATATTTTAATGTACCATTGTATGTGGAATCAAATGCTGCGTCGAACTGTACGAGCATTCCCTATACCTAACTTTAACAGTTTTTGAGTTATGAAACATTTTCGATTTAATTCATAGAAAATTACAATTTTAATAGGTCAAATATTTTTAATTTTATTAAGATAGCATGGAGATTATAACAACGATTACTGTTACTACAAATTTTGTAGTCAACCAAAGAAAATAGAATTTGGCAAGTGGAAATTCACAAATTTTAATAGTTCTTTAATCATCCTTCTCTTAGGACGCTTGTGATCTTATAAAACGAAAAAGCATGAATTTCATTACTTTAAATTGAAGAATAAAATAGCTGCTAGTTTGCAATTCTCTGGATTAGCGTGAAAGTATTTTAAAATCATTGTCTAATTATCTTCGTTATATGTTACTGATCTTCGTACATTTTATTTTTCCAAATTGTATAAAGTTAGGTTCAAACTTTCCAAACTGTGTTTTATTCATAGGAGACAAGAGGGGTACATTTGATTGAACACACATTCTCTGCTCTGAACAATTTTAGATCATTCTTCGTGAATTTAAAAAATAGATTTAAAATATCAGCGTTTGAATAATTTTGATTTTGATTTTCAACTTCTTTTTGCTTTTGCTTAAAATTTGTAGTAACAGGAAACGTTAAATGCAATTGTTTGTTGTTTTCATAACTATATCAACAAAATTAGAAATATTTAACCTAATAAATGTAAATTTTTATGTATTAAACCAAAAATATCTTATAACTGAAAAACTGTTAAAGTTAGGTATAGGGAATGCTAGTACAGTTCGACGCAGCATTTGATTCCACATACAATGGTGCATTAAAATATCGGTCATTCCATTTGAAAAAAAGTATTTTTCTGTGTTTGAATATCTTCGAGTGGAGCGGTGCGTTTTAGACACCCTGTAGCTTAATAGATTATGCTGATGGAATTTTGAAGAACCTTAAAGCTTCAACTACAATATCAGCTATTACAAATAAAATTGCTTCAATAACAGCTGTGTAATCATTTTTTGAAAATCAGATTGCAGAATCCAAATTTTTAAGAAATTTCAAAATATCTCAAAAATGATGCATTTTAGAGATAGGGAAATGTATTGCAACTTAACATATTTTTACATGTAGAATTCAAAAACGTGATAAAAAATATAGCATTCCATTTAAAATAAGCGAGTTGATAGCGACTTCCGGTACAACCGGAAGTGGTACAAAGACAATTTATTTTATTTAAAGAGATCTCTACGAAAACCCTTGCTCCTTAAATTTCAAATATCTACGTGAACTGCAACCTTGAAAACTTTTAACGAACGGTTTATGTGAATATCCCTGTAGACATTCTAATCTTTTTTGTTGATCTGAAGTTGTGCACTTGAGGGTGCTGTTGAAACCGGTCATTACATGGTGGGCAACTGATTTTGACGGTTCCGAACTAGTTAGAACCTCCTAATGGAACAAACCTTTTGACACCCAAATGGGTTTCATATAATCATTGCTTATGTCTAACAGGATTCAACGTTTCAGTAATGTGACTTCAAGCTCCAACTGACATGCTGGACATGCTGAACATATTAGACGGTTTAAGTGAACGCTAACATCACTCTAACCTTATCAGACTAATCTGAAGTTTCAATAAATGCTCATTTAAAAAAATAGCAACTTTACACACAAATAAAATGATCAGCATTAACTAAATACACATATACAGTACACATATAAAAGACCTGTGATACTAGACAATACCCTGGTACATACAAAACGTATTTAAAAATATAAACTACAAATTTGTTCCTCGAAAGCACTTTAACAGCAGTCAGTGAAAATTTTTTGACTGAAAATTTCTGCAGCCGTTTTATGTAGTCGGTGTACGCAGCGATGACGTCTAACGTCAGGCTGTAGAAAAACATGCAGCCGCTTCAAATGCTGGATTCTGTTAGACACAAGCATTAAGACAACAAAATAGAAAAATTAAATAAAAGAACTTCTTGATTTACAGCGAAATATTGGGCTGGGAATCGAGTTCTTTTATTTAATTCAAATCATCCAGCCGGGATAAACCTTCAAGAACATTTCTGTACAGAATCCCCATTTTCTTACATAAACATAAAGGTCCTCAGGTTCATTCGTTTGTGATAAATATATTTTTGTCTTTGATTCACTTGCGATCTTGTGAATCTTATAAAACAAAAGCTACAGAAAAAAAGGAAGGAGATATATTTGAATTTACCTGCCGAACTATATTTTGACGTCGTAACCAACGTTAGTTGCAAAGTCTGCACGATACAATAAAAACTGTAGAGTTTGGATAAATGGTTATACATAAAAACTTTGCTTTCTGGCATACTCGTATAAGTCCCTCATTGCGTATACACGGAGGTAGAAAGGAAGATGACAAAAATGACGATGCCATTATGTTCAAATGCGAAACTGATAGGTCCAAATGAAAGTCTGCCAGAGTCAATATGAAATTCTTGTTAAACAAAGTTGTACGGGGAGTTTTAGAATGAATATAAGAGGGACGCGGTCGCAAGGGAACGAGGTTATTATATAACAAATCAAGGAGCGTATTACCCCGTTTAGAAACTTCACAAAGAAACTTTGGCACATACTTCGCCGGCGTTTCGAGCAGCTATTAATTTACGGCATAAATGTTAGAAAAGCCGTGCACGCTTCGGCTCGGATAGTTTCGTTTGAATATCCTAACAGGGAATAAAAACGGATGACGACGTACTCTGAATTTATTACCGCGGCCCAGAGAAAACTTTCTTCGTTAACAAGTTTTTTTGGCACAGTTTTTGACTTAATTAAAAGTAATTTCGTCGGTGCTGTCGATCGCCCTCTTTCATCCCTCGTTACATGAATATTAATAACCAATTCGCGGAATTCCCCGAAATAATCTATGGGAACTAATGTTGAGCTAACGCCGAAATAATTAGGAAAACTCAATTCACCCATCGGATAATAGATGATTGGTAGATTAACTGTATTCGAATTAATTTCGTTCTGTTTACAGATAAGTAATGAATTTGGACTCCGTCGACTGACTGCCCTTTCCTACAATATGCCACCGAGTGGTCATCCATCTTGTTGACATTTATTATGTGAGTATAAGATCCAAATCAATTATTCACGATGTATTTGTTACGAAACGACTTCGTTTTGTTCGTTCATAAATCCATACAATAAATTGCCAATATAAACGTATCACTAACAATATCAATCATTCTGTAATGGGTTTACGAAATTACTCTTGTAGTTTTCTGGACGTTGCTTCTTTTATCTTTAAGTCGCATTTTTATCGCCTGTAAGCAACTTTCATATACGAAACATTAAATTTTTTATGACCTATGCACCGTAATGCATATTTAATTTTTAATTTAAAAGACAGTGCATGCCCTGCTTCTTAATGACACGCATTTGAATATTGACGGGAAATTTTATTTCCGAGTTTTATGTTTTGAAGACTTTAAAACCTGCAAAAGTTCTTTGGAAATTCAGAAAGTTTTCTCTTATTTAAATATTTTCTATCAAGAGAATCGTTTTTGTGATTTTGGTGCTGCTTCTTAAAAACTGATGCATTTATAATTTTTTAAATACTTCTAAAGTAGAAGAAAAAACACACAAAACCATACAATTTTGAATGAATATTTTTTTATTCTAAAATACAAACAGTTTTAGATGTCTTTTTGTAATTTTTTATATCATTAACGATAACATACTCTTAATAATTTATGATCATAATCCAACACAAAATGACATTTTATTTTAAATACAATATCGCATACGTACTTATTAATACAGACGTTGCAGTAATAACCTAAATGGAATTAGCTCGTTTTGTTGGAATCCGCGCATTCGATTGCAATAGAGGCAAATGAAGTAATGGAATTAAACCTCGGATTCATTACAATTCCCTTAGGAAGACGGGGAATATCATGCACTTTTTACATAAACGTATTTATTTACAAAGGCCTTTGTAGTATACTTGAAACTTGTTTGAAAAATTTATTTAAAACAACGAGAACCTGCATTTTAATTTGCTAGTTTCAATGATTGAATTTTTATTTAATTAAATTGTTTAGGAATTTTTAGTCAACCAATAATAATAATAATAACTTTTTCTAGAAACAAAATACTACAATAAAATTCACTTTTTAACTGAACTAATATTTTTATACAATAACTCTCAAGTTATTTCTATTTTTTTTTCTTTCTGTTTACTTTTTTACAAAAAGTTTGATGCCAAAAAAGAATGCAATTAACCAATTTTTATATTTAAATTTTGCTAACATTGACAATTACTTTTCAGCGACTTCAACCTTTCAAAAATAGATACGTATTTTCTATAACTTAAATTGTACATATACATGTATGCATACTTGCGATAAATAGATTCCGATCGAAGGTAGCTTTTTAGCCGAAACCGAAGCCGAAGTTCGGCTTTTTTGTCACCTTCGGCCAAAGCCGAAGCCGATGAAAGAGATAAGATATTAACAAGTTCTCTTTTCAAATTGGAAGGATTTTGAAATTGGCGCCCTGGTATTTTAACAAAAAATCCAGGCAAAATATAATTCTTATCATTTTATTAAAAAAAAAAAAAAAAACAAGAATAAAATATATTCAACATTGTTAGGCTAGTGAACAATAACATAATCAACACTGTATTCACAACCTGTCTCGCTTTGGTATAGGATCTTAATTTAATTATTAATCATGGATTTCCATTAAGTAAATGCTAATTTTTTGAATCTTAAATTTAGATACTCATCTTGTTTATTTTTAAATTTGACGACCTTCAATTTAATTCTCTTTCCAATTTTGCCAAATCTTTGACTTGTCAACTTCCTGCACACACTTTTTGCTTCAAATGAAATCAAAATTTTTATTTCGACCTCAGCTTGGGAACATTTGAAACGTTTTCTGATCTTTGAATGTACCCTTCATAAGCAGCTGTAGCAACAAATCAGAGGATGTAACTGTTACCTTTATAGTATTTTCTTAAAAAGCATACAAACTTTATATGCCCCCTTGCCCCTTATTAAGTATTTTGATTTATTGCAAGTCCTGAAGGAGCGACTTACGGGAGATGATTTCTTTTCCTTTATTCTAATATTAACATCAATATCTTCTTTATAAAAATACATGCAATTTCCAGTATACTCTTATTCAGAATCGTTGTACATAAAATAAAACTTGTGAATCACAACATGTGATCAATTTCGAATGAATTTTTCTCAGTTAGCTCAATAATGATCTTTAAGATTGGGTTCGATTTCTACAATAATCTTTAAAACAAGAAATTTTTGGTTTGCAGATATAGTTTGGAGATTATCAATTTTTTGAGACAGTTTTGGGCAAGCATATTATAACTCGAATTTTAAACAATGTTATGTTAAATAATTGTCATAATAATTGTTCTGGAATGAATTTATGGACGATGAATTCACAGCATTCGCCGGAAAGTTGTTTCAGGTGGAAAATATCCTATTCGATAGGAAAAACTACCTTGTCTTTGTTTAGAATTTTTCTTTTATGAAGCTTAAGCGAGTAATATACCCATCAATCTTCAAGGCTGTGACTTAAGTGGACAGAAAACAAGTTATTAAGTATGTATATGTATGTATGTTTTTCCAAATATTTTGTATAATTGTCTAATTCTTTCTACTGTCGTTTCTATAAGCTGTAGGTATCCTTTATGGTTTTATAAGTAGTTGACAATTCTTTAAATAAGAACGTATGGTAGTTCAATGCCTGGCCTTCACTGTCGATATTGTACTAATGGTCAGAACAAAGCGGGAAATGGGAATTTGTTTTTAAAAGATAGGAAATTAAATGTGGACCGGTCATTAGCAATGTTGCAACAAAATAGAGTGTGATTTTTAATGATTTGAATTTACCGCCGTACTAAATTGTTATTCCGTTTGCAACACCCGATTCTGTCACTCGCCCTTGTCATTCTTCTTAAAATAAAATAAAAGAAACGTCAAAACGTCAAACGTCAAAAAATCTGCGAAAACCAAACAAACACAATAACGTGTTGACTCTGAAATTGAACACTGAATAATCAATATTTGTTCATCACAGCCACAATTAAAACGTGAAATATACTACGCGTGCCAAATTCAAAGTATACTCGATCATTAAAATCTCACTGTATATAGAATTCATGGAAAAAACTTCAGAGCAAAAAAGTTATTCAGAGTCAAAGTTGAACACAGGAAATTAACAAAGAAAAAATGAAATATTAACTAACAAACATGAAAAGGATAAAGAAATTGTAAAAAAATAGTAAGAAAACAGGCGGAGCCAATCTACAAATGTTTTAATGGCTAACACGACCGCGGTTTCGTCTTAATTAAGATATTTTCAAGTATTCAAATCATCATCTATAGAAGAAAAACGTAATTAATTAAGTGTAACGGAAGTAAAAACTAAAAAACTTACGTTAGAGGTAAAACGCAAAAGCGTGGGAACAAGTTAAAATTGTTGACAGAGCCAAGACATGTACATACATCAAGCGACGTTAGTCACAAAGGGAAATCAAATTCAGGGCTACCAATCTATCATACTGAAAAAATTGTCAGTATTAAAGACAGTTTATTCATTTAAATATTACAATGGGAAGCATTCTTATGAAGGAAAATTTCCAGTTTTTCGGCTATGGTAAGGTGGTTGCCTTTGGGTAAAGGATGAAGTAATTTAGCATGTTGTTGAGGGTCAAAATAAGAGAGTGCTCAAGAAGGTGATTAGCGAACGTAGAGTCCGATTTGGTCAATCTGAAAGGTGGTGGATTTCACAAACGTTACTTAAATTTGCTATGGTTACATGTGCTGAAGGTATAAGAATGATTATTCTTAATCGATGATTAAAGTTAAGTGACGTTTGTGAAATCCAGCACTAATGTGTTCATTAACACGAATATTAAGACTTCTTCCAGTCTGACCAATATAAACAGCAGAACAAGTACCACAAGTAAGTGAATAAATAGATTGCACTACGAGTCATTCTATTGATAGGGTCTTTCATGTGAGAAAAACACATTTTGAAATTTTGTAAAGTTTTAAAAGAAACTTGAAAACCCAAGGATTTTGGGTACTGTTTGATTTTAACTGAAACATTGCTTATGTAAGATAAAGAGAAAAAAAGAATAGGTGCGGAAGACAAATTAATTACGCTGGGAAAAATTATGTTATTGACAAAATTGTTTCTAACACGATTAAAAACTTTGAGAATGGATTCTACCGGAAAGTCATTTAAAAAAGCAATCTGAATAATATTGTTGATTTCATTTCTGAAATCTGACAAACACATAGGAACCGACAAAGCCCTATGGAAAAATGATCTGAAAGCGGCAAACTTATGCTCGAAAGGGTGAAATGAGTTAAAGTTTCCTAAAAACTTTAAATTGAAGGGAGTTATTTGATTTAGTGATTGTAAGATCAAGAAAATTAATAGTGTTGTTGATTTCTTTTTCAATAGTGAAATTAATTTTAGGATGAAGTGAATTAAATTCAACTAAAAGGGTATCCAAAGATGCGGGTGGTCCTTCGAAAATGATGAGAATGTCATCAACATATCTTCCATAGAATTTGATATCATATGATATGATATGATATTTATTGATCATTTCAACGGAGATACACTTTAACATATATGCAATATGTATTTACATCTTCATCCCCTTACTCTACAGAGAAACAAGTCAAAGGATACATTAGGATACATTAATGAATAGGTCTCCTACATAATTATACAATTTGTTTTTATTTTTGTTAAGTTATTCTTCAAAAATGATTGAGTAATAATTTAATGGATTTTAAACAATAGATTAGAAAAAATATTAAACAAATCATATATTTTTGAAAAGTCATCTCGAGTTGAATGCGGTTTCTCCTATACTAACAGTAAGTATATTACAAAGTGGTGACAAGCAAAATGCAAATTTCATGTAGTAAATGAAACTTCGATGGCAAAGAATCCAATCTCGAGTGCAACTGATGAAAGTGCATCGTCTAGCCGTGGGACGTCCCAAACAGAATTAATTATCGCCCCGCGCGGGACAATTAACTCCGTTTAAGTATGCATACGTGGGAGGCCAAAACACGACGCCACCCTTGACCTTACAAGAACACGGATTAGCCGTGAATATTTTAGTTTCCGACGAAGATACTCATTCGCGATTTCCGGAACGCAAACAGAATACTTAATCCCAATAAACAATTAAGATAACAAAATAAAGCAACTGTTCGCGGATGAAATTCTTTTTGAATTCTCGTCTTCAACTTGAATAAATAAATTTTTGCCTTATCTCTTATCCGGCGCGCTCTGCAATTTCTACGTAGACGGGTCTTATTTTGAAACAAAAGGAAGTTATGGCCGAGACGACGACAAAATAAATATAGGGAACGGAACTTCGCAAAATGCGAACGCTTTCCCGACGGAGATTATCTTTTCAGCGAGGAACTTTCGTGCGGTGCGCCAGATATAAAACGTATTAGCAATAAATATAGTTTTACAGTATCATTTAGCAGTATCGAATTTCCTGTTCTAGACTTCATGTTACATGCCGTGATGCCCTCTAATTAGTGCATTGCAAAAATAGAAATGAAAACGAACGTGTTTGCTTAATCCCTTTTTTTTACCAATTACTAAACGCAATCAACAGAATTTCAAATTGCTCACATCACGCACCTACAAAGCTTTGATGAATTAATTTAAAATGCGCAATTCCTTCTTTTAACAAAGCCAGCACTCTACATATCTTTTGTCTTTTATTCCCCATTGACTTGTTAAATTTCCTGTTTTTTTTTTATAAATCTCTTTCCTTTTATTATATTTATATGATTAATATTCACTTCTTTATTTTATCCTGGAAAATATGCTGTTGCAATCGCTTTCTTCAATGAGCTACTAATAAAATAAAACAAAAAGACATTTTCGTCTCCAAATTGTCAGAGCTTTCAGATAGGAAAAGCTTCTTTTGCACTAGTTTGAATTGTTCCCAACTATTGCTATGTACACGTTACTATATGAAGTAAATAAGTTAATAAAAAAAAAAAACATCTAAAAGCGAAAAGATTTTTGCAAATTGTTACAATTACTTGTTGCTATAATACCACGGGATTAATAATGGCTGTCCGTGAGGACTGCCCTAGATCAGATTCATTTAAATGACGAAATACGTTTTTAACCGATTCAAATGCTCAAAGCCTACTACAATAATGGTGAAATTACATATTTCAGATAAATACTGAACGTTGTACTAATAATTGAAGTACAAATTACTGAGCACCACATATTGAAAGAATTTAAAATAGTTTAATCAGTTTTCCAGTTCTGTCATGAATGAGCCAAATTCGAAAAAAATTGGTTTTGTTTTTAATTTTTTTAGAAATCTGTTCGTTGCTGAAACAAAAAAAATTGTATGGGCTTCTTAGTCAATTCTGCCTTTCTCTAAAAAGCTTCATGCCTGCTTATATTAATATTATATAGTGTCATTCATAAAAGTATTCATAAAGTATACAATATCTTAATTTTGAAAGCACATAGAAAAAAAGACATTTTTGATCGTAATTTAAAAAAAAATATTTTATTTAGACACCATAGGTTATTGATTACACTCAAATTTGTCTCCTTGCATCAATTCTACAAGAAGAGTATGTTTTTTGACTTGTCCAAGACATTCGACTGCGTTGACCACAGTTTACTGTTGAGCAAAATAGAATGTTACGGTATTAGAGGAAACAGGTCGATGTCGCAGAACTCACATTTATGATGTGAAAACTTATTCAAAGTGCATAATTACGAGTATAAAGACTGGAGTTGCACAAGGGAATTTACTTATACCACTACTCTTTGTGCCTTAAAGACCTGACGATACGAAAGTACTATTATAGGAGAAGGACTGTATCCAGTTGTCTAGGACTGGGTGATTTTGGACGCTGAAGTAAATTTTGAGGAACATAATAATCTGGTGGCCAAGTTAAATAAAGCCTGCTTTACTATTTTGTTTATTTTGTTATTTACTAATTTGTTTGCTGTTTTTGTATAAGGGCCGTATTATACTTGTTAAATTTGATAACAATTTTATTACAAAGTGAGAGCGATAACCTAACACAGTGAATTCCGATTGGTTGAATTGGTACTTCGAATGCAATCAGCTTGCCCCATTGTCAGATTAGTTAAATACTGATTATACCAATAAATGGATTGGAATTATTTATACAATTATTTGCGAATTTGTTATCCTTATTTCATACACAATTCCAATTATAATTACGTAAAAGAAACTTCGGTTTCCCAGCTGTGAAACGTTTAATAAAACCAGTTGAGATGTGTGTGAAGGTGGCACTGTGTGGAGGCAAGAAGTCAATAAATAATAATCATAAAATTTATAGCCCTATTTAAAACCGCATTTATAGAACGTGGCTGCCGTATTTCGTACGCAGTGCCGGAGCTTGATTTTGGAGTATTTTTTTAATGAATTATAAACTATTCACAAGAATTTTTTAAACATCTTTCCCATAATCGGTGACATCGAGTCTCTCATGCGTTTTTTCTTGTCGGTATAATTGTCATTCACCTTGTATATTGCCCATTGTTTGTTTATAGTAGCCTTTCAAAACGGATAAAATCAGTAGCCAGCAGTGGATGTTTTTGGACGGAAACATATCGATTACTTTTAACATTGGAACCATATTCAGTAGAAGAAGATACTCAACATAATCTACTTTGAACTTATGAATTTGTTCACTTGGTATCTAGTACTATTCTTCGGTGTAATTTTGTTAATTTCACATAACCGGTAATTGTTTTTGTTTTTAACATTTTTCAATTTCAAACTTTGAGGCCTTATCATAGTTTTTTTTTTTAATTGAAATAAAGAACGTTATTATTTTTATAAGAAATTTAATACTTTTTGAGAATTTCGATTTTTCGAATTTCCTGCCAAATTTTAGATGATCATCTTGGGCGTCTAAATGCATCTTTCACATTCACGATTTGTAACATATTTCGCATCTCGCTCATTTATTTCAAGAAGTCTTGTGTTTCACGTCCCACTTCTTAAGTATGGTGTGAAAAGTTGGCCCATTGTCATGGAAATAATGCCATCACATGAGTTCTTGAAACAGACGGGCGAGATATAAAATATGTTACAAATCGTAAGTGAGAAAGATGCGATTTCACGCCCAAAATGCTTTTTATTTCCAGTTTTTTATGTTCATTGATGCACGAACTAACTCTAGTAAAATCTTTACTCAAAAATCAGTAATAAAAATTTTTTTCTATATGTTACCAAGTTTACGAATGTCAGTATATCCTTTATTTTTCAGTCTTAAACAAAAAATATCAAAATAAATACGTGAATGTGTAATATTGATCTTTAGTTCTAATTTTATCTTTGTGAAATTAGCATTCCAAATTATTCATCAATGTATTAAAATATTCAAATAAAACAATGTATAAAAAATTTTGGAATGAAAAAATATAAAGATGTATACGAAAAATGTATAATATTAATATGTGGAAAATTCATAAAGTGAACATGGCAAATCATTCTAAATACATACCAAAAATAAAAACACAATCAATCAATACAATGAAAAATTCAATTCGAAGAGAGAAGAAACGGCATTCTGTACTATATTTAAGCTTTTGTTGATTTCTGAATTCTAAGCAGATAAATTGATTTCGGCTCGCCAAACGTTGACCCTCATTATCTTCTCGCAAGAAAAACTTTGGGACACTTAGTTTTAAATTTAATAACGACTTACTTAATCTAGTTAACACAAAACTTACGAAAAAAATTGCTTATTTTCTCCTAAATAAAAAAAAAATTAATAAAACTAATATTTTTTTTTTTAATCGAACTTGTAGAAGGATGCAGATTTGTGCGAGAAACAAACATACAGTTATTTAAAGATTACCCAACGGAACTGTGACTCTTTTGGAATTACCGTATTTAAATAATCAGTTTGCCGTTTCAAAGGGGGTAAGTGCATAACGTTTGTTTTTCTTCTTAATTGCACCTACGGAGCGGCACAGGTGTATATCGCACTTGTGTCCAGTTGCAGTCTCAGCAACTTTTTCAAGATTTTGCAGCTGCAATTCTTATTCTAAGACCACACCTGCGTCTAACGTGATTTTTGGACATTAAGCGTAAGTGTAGCCACAGATTAAGGCACTAATCTTGTAATGGAATTGTAAACGGCATTAGGCGTTTTACGATAACTCAAGTGACGGTATTTTATAACACATCAAAAGAACTCCACGCGATGATACCATCTCATCACGTGACATGTAATGTGTAAATGTAACCACACAACAATGTAAAACTTAGGCGTTAATTTTCTCCATTAGACGTTAACGCAAATATGGCCCGAGCATTACAAAGAATACAATAAGAGTGACACGCAATGCTCACTTTTGTCTTAAGTCGCAATCTCATATTATTGCACAATATGACGTGTTTTGTTTTAACTTAAATGATAAGTCGATACGTTTGTTTACATTGACTCATACGTTTGAAAGCTATGATTGCAACATTTTCCAATTTATTTTCTAATTATAATGTGGTAGATTTTTTTGACTGGTTTATGTAATTAAAAGGATAATTCTTAGAATCAACAGTCATATATTGTTTTTAAAAACAATATAATTTCTAAGAATTATCCTTTTAATTTTCTAATTATGAAATAATTAATTTTTGTACAGAATGAGTTGGAGATATCAGATTCCTAATGCGAAAAGATAAAAAAGTCGCCAAAGGAAAAATTTTTTTTTCAAGAATTGATCGTTAAAAAGAGCTTTCATGAAAGAATTCGTTTAATTAAGTTCAGAAAGGAAATTTTATCCATTATAAATCCCCAAACATGTATAGATCCAGATCTCTAAGGGCTGTTTGGGGAACACAATATTTGATCTAACATCGACTTAAAATTACATGAATGTTCCATTTCTTTATCAAAGATTACCGTGTGATGAACAAACAATATTTGTCAAATTTCCATACGCGTTTACGTGATCGGAAAGCGAATAAATCAAAAAGGGAAATTCGCTCCTCTCCTGCATTTCCTCCGATGCGAATCCGTTGGAAAAAAGGCAGATGCTTTATCAGTTGGCAACAATGATCCCGGGACTCCAATTAGCAGACCTGTTCTGATTATAATTACGCTAGTGCAGAATCCATCGCCTGCGGCGCTCCGGGCGCACATTGTGTACACGACTAATGGGATCATGTTGCCTCTGTTGTATGACCTTACTATTCCAGACAGGCCTTGTTAACGCCATATTTTGCATAATAACCAACTAAACGTATTAACTTACCCCCTTAGTATCATTTCGGCTCTTGCGAGCACCTGATTACCGAATTTCAGTGCCCTGACGTTAGCAACACGCGTCGTCAACCGGATAATCTGTGCTTAGTTTGCTTTTCATTACGTTTGTTTTCAGATTTCCCTCTGGTTTATAATAACGAAGAAAGGTTCACGAAATTCAATGTTAATAAGCACCTGAAGAAGTCTGAAAAATATTCTTTTATTCAAAACAGAATTCGATTAGAAACATAGCTTTAAAAAAAACACAATTTCGGAGTGATATTTTAAATATTTCATTGTCATAAAATGATATTCTTTTATTGAACTTTTAACATTTTCATGAAAATTATCACAAGATAAGGTAATTGCAATTGATCGAACACTCTGCAATTATCGATATTTCGCTATACGTTTAACACGAGGAAGAAGTTGTCAAACGTGGGTATAGTTTCTTCAGGAGGAAAGAGCTGTCAAACGGATAGAGAAACATCGGCATTATTAATGTTACTGAGTGTCCGATTACATTGTAAATTACGTATACGTATTTACGTCATCTATCATCAATTTATTTTATAATGTGGATAACCTCTTTATAATCTTGGTCAGATTAATAAATGATAGTATAAAACGCTTCGTGTCTTTCGATAACTGCCGACACGTTCATTGAATTAAATAAGACACCATAATCATGTCATACCGTAATATAAATTATTCAAGAAGCAGCTGATCGATAAAGAGAGAAGCATAACTCAATTCCATTATAAAATCGAATGTTTGTGACACCGTTATGGAAACATTTCATTCACGATTAGCATTGGCATACATATCTAGAAATAGAACTCCCGCCCACGTTATTCCATCGATTTATGCGTTACATATTAAAGCCTCCGTTATTTCAGATCCATTCAAAAAGAGATGTCTACACCCTGGGCCGCCTGTCTACTGGTCGGTTTCATTTTGCCGTTATGCCTGCCAAATCCACACAGGAGCCGACACCATCCGACGGAGCCCCACGCGGAAGCTTTCCATATGTCTCGGGACACCTTCGATCCACACAGAGATTCAGAAGAATTCAGAAGAGAAACCCCCGACGAACGGCGAGAGTTTTCCAGAAGAGACTCGGCAGAAGATCCCTTGATCATACAGACGAAGAAAGGCAAAGTTAGGGGGATCACCCTGACGGCAGCGACGGGTAAACACGTAGACGCATGGCTCGGCATCCCTTACGCCCAAAAGCCGGTGGGAAACCTGCGTTTTCGACATCCCCGCCCAATGGAGAAATGGGATAACATTTTGAATACCACGACCCAACCAAATTCGTGTGTGCAAATTATAGACACGGTGTTTGGTGACTTTCCCGGTGCTACCATGTGGAACCCCAACACACCCTTAAGCGAAGACTGTCTTTATATTAACGTTGTAGTACCTAAGCCACGACCTACGAATGCCGCGGTTATGTTATGGATATTCGGTGGAGGTTTTTACTCGGGTACGAACACCCTAGAAGTGTACGATCATAATATACTAGTGTCCGAGGAGAATGTTATTTTAGTTTCGATGCAGTATCGAGTAGCGTCTTTAGGCTTTTTATATTTCGGAACGACAGACGTTCCGGGGAACGCCGGGCTGTTCGACCAGATGATGGCCATACAGTGGGTGCACGACAATATACAGGCTTTCGGTGGAAACCCCAATAACATAACTTTATTCGGCGAGTCCGCCGGCGCAGCTTCAGTCTCTCTCCATTTATTATCCCCTTTATCGAGAAATTTATTTTCGCAAGCCATCATGCAATCGGGCAGCGCCACAGTTCCTTGGGGAATCATCTCGAGGGAAGAGAGCATTCTACGTGGCTTGAGATTAGCAGAAGCAGTGGGCTGTCCGCACGAGAGGAGTGATCTGAGCGAAGCCATCGAGTGTTTAAGAAAAAAAAATTCCACGGATCTCGTTAACAATGAATGGGGCACTTTAGGAATTTGCGAGTTTCCCTTTGTTCCGGTGGTAGACGGCGCGTTCTTGGACGAATATCCTGGACGCGCATTAGCGAATAAAAATTTTAAGAAGACCAACATCCTAATGGGCTCTAACACCGAAGAAGGTTATTATTTCATTATATACTATCTAACCGAGTTATTTAAGAAAGAGGAGAATATCTACGTGAACAGGCAAGAATTTCTGCGTTCGGTCACCGAATTAAATCCGTACTTCAACGCGGTCGCTAGACAAGCCATAGTTTTTGAATATACGGATTGGTTGAATCCGGAAGATCCGGTTAGCAACAGAAATGCCCTGGACAAAATGGTGGGCGACTATCAGTTTACGTGCAACGTGAATGAATTCGCGCATCGCTATGCAGAGACCGGAAACAGCGTTTACATGTACTACTACAAGCATCGGACGGTGAACAATCCCTGGCCCTCGTGGACGGGGGTCATGCATGCGGATGAGATCAATTACGTGTTCGGAGAGCCACTGAACCCCACTAAAAGTTACACGCCGCAAGAGGTAGACCTGAGTAAGAGGATCATGAAATACTGGGCGAACTTTGCCAAGACAGGTAATCCCAGCCTATCACCGAACGGTGTTTGGACACCAACGTTTTGGCCCCTGCACACGACCTACGGCCGAGAGTTCTTAACTTTGGATATTAATTCGACAGCGACGGGAAGAGGACCTAGACTCAAGCAGTGTGCCTTTTGGAAGAAATACCTACCTCAACTCACACAAATAACAGGTACAAATATTCACTTTTCTTAGAATCATTTTCAATTTTTACAAAGTCTCTTCTAATTAAAATAAATATCAATATCAATAAAATACATTGCAGTTACGCATAATTAATCTCTTCGAATCAGAGAGTTGGGAAAACGTTCGAAAAAGTGAGGGATTTCCTCGATATTTTTTAACCTTACATCAAAAATATTTATCTGTATGTAAGTACATCCGTTGTATAAGCAGGTTCTCAACATATTCCTATAAAAGGTATTTCCCCTTTTTCAAATCGAGAAAGTGAGAAAGCTAGGCCATTTCTTTCAATTTCCCTTATATGACAGGGTTCAATGTATTCTCAATGGTAGATAAGCTTATGTTAACATACAGGTCAAAGAATCAGCTAAATTTTAAAAAAACGCTCTGAACCTATCTGAACGGATCTTCTTAAACTCATCGGACAAGCATCCAGCAACAGGGTATGGGCCAAATAAAAGTCTCCTGCTTTTTTTTCCAAAGTCAACCCTCCACCGGCGATTACTTGTTCCATTCACACTCAGGATCAATTAATTCTTTCTCGATATACTATGGGGGTTCGAAGCCGCTTTCTTATGGAGAATTAACATTATGTACCAAATGTGTATGTATGGTTGCCTGTCGTCGTTCTGTCAGCCACCACCACCTCCCACACTCCTCGTCAGCGCGCCTCCCGCTCCGAGCGCCTGTCAGGGCAACAATAGGCAACCGTATAGTATACACATTTGGTACATAATGTTAATTCTCCATAAGAAAGTGGCTTCAAACCCCCATAGTATATCTACTGGTAGCGATCTAAATGACAAAGATTCAGATAAAGTAAGCTAATCTTATCGTATAGCTTCATCAAGTTTTTCATTTATCACTGAGGCCCAGTTGTACAATGTCAGTTTAAATTTAAGCTGAAGCTTAAATCCATAACAGCGATTATTTCAACAATTGTTGTGAAGGGTTTAAGCTTTGGCTTAAAGTTGGAATTGTACAATTGGGCCTTATTAAGGTAGAAAAGATTCTGGAACTACTAAATATGTACATTCCAAAAAATGCGTTGTAACGAAGTGATAAAATGTCGTGAAGCTTGAGCTCTTTTATCGCCACTTTCTTATTATTAGGTTGTTCAGAAAAAAACGTCGTATTATGTCTAGAATTGTTTTGATTCCAAAAAAGTTGGGTAATATCAACGTGGGATACAATTATTGCTAGCAGAAAGATGGCAAGAGGTCACTGATGCAAATGGTGATTATACAGTTTAAGCAAAATTTATATAGGTACTTATGTATACAAACATTTTGAATTAAAAAGGAAACGACATTTTTTTCCGAACAACCTGATATCACTTTACTTAATTTACAGGATTCTTCAACTTACATATACATAATAGATCTATTAAATATAAGTATGTATTACATTATTATAATACACATAAATTTGATAGTTAAGAAATTAATTTTATAATGAGTGCAATAAGCAATACTCAAAGTTGCTCACAAAGGCATGTGAATCGTTACTAGCGACTTTTATAGAAGTAATTACCGCCCCTGACGCTTTGAGCAAGTTTAATTTAAAAATTGTGGGAACTCAAAATTACCTTCCATATTTCTAGAATTAAAGATTTCCTTTAAAAAAAAACAAACAATCTAACTGTCAGCTCAACGGACCGCACGGCCCCAAGGCTTGTTGTTCGCGTTGTCTTCATATTAATATGTCATTTATCTTCGTCTTCAGTTTTTGATGTTTAACTGTTCTAAGTTTTCTCCAGCGTACCTTTCTAAATCCTCCTCGACCTCTCTCTTCTCTTCATACCTCTTACTTCACACGCCAACACAAGGCTTGGGACTATATCTTGAGAAAGCTTCAAAGTTTTCTCCAACATACCTTTTCTCCTTCTGCTCGACCTCTCTCTTCTCTTCATACCTCTGACTTCACACGCCAACACAAAGCTTGGGGCGATATCTCGAAAAAGCTTTTCCTACTCATGTTAATCTCTATCACTTTACGACCACCAGATGTTAGTTTTCCATACATTTGGTTTGCTTCATCATTGCCCTTCTTTCGTTTCAATTTATTTGCCTCCGAATATTCTTTGTAAATATTTTCCTCCCAGTTTTTTCCTTTCGTTTATATTAGACTCATTCATTATCCGTATTTCTACGTCATATAATATGAGTCTTATTACTGAGATAGTTCTGAGAACTCCAGCACTTCAGCTTGTCTTTGCTATAGTGGCATAGTTTCACCGGCGTACCATCCCAGATAGCGAAACCTTATCAAAGTGATAGTGCTCACCATCTGGTGTATCAATAAAATTAGCTGATCGCTACCAGGTATTTTCTTTCTCTTTCTTCACTGAAATGCATTGACCAACTCTCTGTCGCTTTCGCTATGTCACCAGTGTGTTATAGGATTTGATGTCTATACTGATTTATCGTGCCGTCTATGTGGACCTGTCTTTCCCATAAGAGTTTCTCTAATATGATATCGTAGAGAGTAGGTCGACTTGTTCAATTCCATTAAAATCTTCAAAACTTTCCCATCTATCCTCACATTGTTGAATGAATTATCCATTATCGTTCGTGTTGCGTAGTAAGTTTCTGTGGAATAGGCACTTCTGGCAATGCCTCGTAAATCTTCCTTCTTACAATTCTATCGTAAGCCCGATTAAGGTCAATAAACATTACATGTTCATAACTATTAGCTATAATTCAAGAGCCTGGTCCCTAACGCTTCTTCGTCGAGATCTGCATTGGTACTCGATTATTAATCAGTGTGGCGGGTGAGTCCCTTTTTAATGCAGCAAAGCAACTTTACTTGCAACATCTAACAGGGCTATAACTCGTTTGTTTTCATATCTGATTACATATCGCTTCTGATCATTCCTTCGGCATTTTTGTGATAACCAACTTGAACCAGTAGGTCAAGTTATGCAATTATATGACTATCACTACTGGTCGTTCGATTCACTTTCTAATAATCTCCTATTTTTTGTTCAGAATAATCTAACATTTAAGGTTTCTTCAAAATATGTTTTCCATCGATTGAACCTCTTCGTTTTGATTTATTAAATCGCAACAAAAATAAGTGATTCTTTTGATAGTCCTTCTTTGTCCTTGTTGCCTCTTATTTTGAACTAAAAAGACTTAGTTTAAATAATAATTATGGTGGGTCTATTGGGGTCCAGTAGGTACTGGCCATTAAATTTTTGTGAAATAGATTCAAGATTCGGTCTCCATATATCTCCATATATCTGTTTTAATACAGTCAATTTTGTCCTAAATAAATCGACGACGAATGAAACTAGTGATTCTTATGAGTGTTGATCTGCTTGTCCGTTTTAATTTACTTATTATTGATTCTTATCCCTTATCCGGGCTTTTGTTTAACAAGTCCTTCCGCCTCCTTTTTCTTTGGACATTTTATTGCATTATTCACACACTACATTTACCAGGTAATCTTTCTCATTTTAAGCCCCTTATTTTCTTCTTCTGTCCTTTTTCTTTGCGTAACATTTCCGCGTTCCTGTTGTAAGTCTTGTATCTAGCGTTGTCACTACTTCTTCCTCCCAATTTAACTGTCTTTTTGTTTTAGGTTCTTCACTACCATTCTTTCTAATATTTGTATCCTTAAATTCTTATCCAATTTAATCTTATTAGTACAGGTTGTTATGGCGCATACACACCATCACTTTTAATAAACAGGAATCAAAACAAAAAATAGATTTTTATACGATCTCTGCAACATTGGTTAAGTTCTTTTGTTGTACAT
This sequence comes from Dorcus parallelipipedus, assembly GCA_958336345.1. Classification (NCBI taxonomy): domain Eukaryota; kingdom Metazoa; phylum Arthropoda; class Insecta; order Coleoptera; family Lucanidae; genus Dorcus; species Dorcus parallelipipedus. The sequence goes on from OY284483.1 coordinate 26,021,164, forward strand.
TATTTTTTATTAAGCGTTTTAATGAAAGAAGTGCGAATAATCATTTTTATTTCATTTGTAAGAAGCCCAACCTTTGGAATCTCAGATATGCGTATATGTACTTATTGATCTTGATTTGACATTTTGGTTACTGATAAATGTACAACGTAGAACCTATTTATACAAACATATTTTTTGTTCGTAGGAATTATTTGCGAATACATACGACTATTGTGTTGCTTTAATTACATTTTCATTAAACGTACAATATGAGGGTCGATTCTCCCTCTGCTCTTTTATTTTTTAATTAAAAACACAAAAAAGCTTCCTTTTGCGAGAAACTGATTGCAACATGAAAGAATTCGAACAATGAGGGTCGGTTCGTGTGTATGTATTTTAGGGGGCGAACAAATTTCGTTGAGTTTAATGCAAAATTTTTACGTGCACCATCGATAGAGAAGAAGACGGTTCACATGCGATCATCACGCTTACATACGTAATATCCAGAACGCGGCCTAAAAAGGGCATTTCGTATTCCCGGACGCGACTCGACGGTCGCTCTCTGTTAGGGTCGCAAATGTGCCCGCTTAAATATACATAAAGGCCGCAGAACGCATTTCTGATACCCACGAAACAATATAGAGCGCGCAAAACAACCCCTTCGAATTCGCCCTTACAACTATTCGAAAATAATTTAGGCTTCCTCGGCAATTCCGAATTGATATATTATTACTATAAATTCTATCTCCGTTATTATGTGTAATATATCGCTATAGGTATTCAGATTTATGGCCTGTGTTTATCGAATTGAATTTCAACTTGTGTGGATTAAGAGAAAATTAGTTTTTCGCGAATATATATTTAACATGAACAAGCTGGTCTCAATATAGTATTGAATAGAAAACGCTTATAGAAAATTATAACATGAACAATAATACAAGTTGGTAAAGCTAATCATCATAACCAGTAAGAGTTATTATGGTAGATTCCATCAAATAAAGTTATGGAATTCTAAAAGAATGTAAGAAAAGAACGAAAGACATCTTCATAAAGAATGAGATATTCAGTCAAGTCAAGTTTAGTCAAGAAAGAATAAGAAATGGGGTAAAAAGGCAATTTGTCCTCGTAGAAGAAAGAATAAAATTTCACGTATTGACCAGAGACCATAAGAAGTTTTCTTGCTTCGGGCTGAAACTTGAAATATTCTTCGGCAAGATATTATTCGGATAACGGTTTGCATCGGGGCGTATGCAAATGCAATTTCAGCTTACAGGAGTAGCTTCGGCGTGTATCCTTATTCGGTTGTTATAACTTCGCACAACTCGGATATTTTCAGTCGGACCGAGCGGAATCCAACTTTGTTTTGCAAGTTCCGGGGCAATTAATTTAACTCGCCGAACTTACCCCGCCAATTTCGTTACGTCGCCGCCACTTTTACGTTTCAAATTCGCCCGCATCGAGTTAACCAATTTCGAGCAGTGCTTAAACACTTTTAGGTTTTTTTTTTTTCAATTGAGGAAATTCAATTCGTTAAAAGAATTTTGTGGATAACATCTTCGATTATAGTACCTGATGGAATTTCTAAAATATTTCATACTATTATCACAAGGAAAGATTCAAATTGTTGATTAACATTTCATTTCCCGTTTCGTCGCCTGAAAAACTCAATCATCATATCTGATGAATATCCCCAAAAGTCGGCTAACTAATTCCCCAAACTACAAAATTCCTTTTATTATATTGTCGAATAACACAACAATGTTGAAAGAATTCTTTTCGAACGATCATCAAAAAACGATTGTGTAAGTTCATCAATCAGCGTTTTCAAATTCACTCTTGCCTTTACCTCAAGTTTGTAACTCTCATAATCCCTTGCTCGTCTAGAAAAAGAAGGCGAATTCCTGACCTATAAATTCGTTACCGTGTTACCTACCAATATTTTTTTATCCACCCCATTTACAATTAATTACGTGTCAAGGGGGAATACAAGCATCTGGCTTTATTACCGTTACTAACGAAACAGCCGTCCAAGAAAGCACTTCATAAATCCTTACGGTATCGTAAAAGTCGCGGAGCAGTTGACTTACGTCGACACTAATAGACGGCATTATTGAATTAGTGCGCCTTTAATAATTCAGGAAAACGTCTTCGCATTTAGGGTAACTCAGAGCTTTTGATATTTTCACAAATTCTTAATCGCTTCGGAGAATGAAACGAAAGAAATTGGGCAATTTCAATTGAAAACAGTTTCAGGGAGCTTCATATTATGAGCTTTAAAATAAATTTGAAAGTTTGCATTGCCCAAATGATTCACTAATTTTTCATAATTGTGTTTCAGCGGAAATTCAGAACGCCCAAACAAACCAGCAATGTCCAAACAACGGTCAGCGGAGTAGTTCATCGTTGAATTTTACCACAACGGTGATAGTGATACTGACGTTGATGAGAAGAATCATAGTTTAGGATGGAGTGAGCCTCGTCGGCAAGTCATACAAAAAAAAATAATCAAGGCGGTCCACACCTCGACGCCTAGAATGTTTAGTGAGACGTAGAACCAAAACAAATATACATGCATATATAAGATGGCCACCATATTGGTGGTAATAAGGATGTGGATCGGTTTCAAATTCCCGCTTTTTACGCTACGTAGAGTCAATGCTAAGCTTGTGACGTAATAGATGTTCACCCGGCCTACGACTGGTGGTGGCTGCAATGCGATCGGAATTGTCGAATCGCTGAAAAAAAGACTTGGGGTACGCGCGACGGTCCGGTTTTCGTTCTATCTCCTTCGTCCTTGTGTTCAGTCACTGAAACTGCGGTACTCGTAAATAAGCTACATAGGACCAGTTCGATGAAATGCCCGTGAAGCTTCTTAGCATTAATGTTAGGGCCTAATTCTACGCAATCGGTGTCACTATCGGGATTTCGCGGGGGAAACTTCACCAGCAAAAAAGCGTTGGAAAGTTCTCATCTCCTAAATACTGAAGTCAAATTATTTCTAGTCAAGCAAGTCCAGTTTGGAAGCCCGAATGCTAAAGGAAAGTATTTTACGACATACAACGTTTCCTGATGGAATGAATCTTTCGATAGTGACGCGCACGTTTTATGTAAAGCACACGTTGACATTCAATACACCAGACAGTAGTTTAGAAATTTCAAAATAATCATAGCCTTTCAGATTTACAAAACGAAGACGCCATCCAAAATTTATAAACTTGCTCTTGCTTGTTTTGAACGTTAAACCATAAATTGTAGCTAAACCAATCAGTTAACAAAGGAAAAGGAAACATTTATACTGTTATCTGTTAGGCATCAACATTTTAAAATTGTAAGATTTACTGGAGCCATTTTTCTTGTTTTTCATTTTTGCTAATATTACTTCACGAGAGCTGCTTCTTTATAAAGACATAATTCCACCAAAACAGGAAAAAGAATCCTGGGATAGCAAGTATTGATGAATAAAAATAACATGCTAGTTAGGAAAATGAAATTATCGCCCTTTCTGAAAACCCTTCGTCATTTATCTACGATCTTTGTTACTACTTCTTCATTATCAAAAGCGTCATAATCGTGTATACTGAAGAGTAAAAACTAATCAATTTTAACAACATAGAAGTTAATGATTTTGACGTTGTTTTCTTAGCGACGCATAATCTTAATACATATGTATACTTTTACAAGAAAAAAAAAACTTATTTCTGCAAGTATTCACAAGTCAAAGTCCTAGTTGAAGTTTTTCTTTTATCGCACCCTTGGCTAGCCATCAAATTGTCAGCTTTTAAATCCACTCATGATGCTTTAATTAAAAAATTGTTTGTGGGCTGTAAACAAATATATGTATTGATTTTTAGCGATATGTATATTTACACCTCGATGTTTCCGTATCTGTACCACCATTAGGAATCCCTAGAGGTTCCTTCACTTTTAGATCCACTTATTTGGATCGCCCACTTGCTTTTGCTAAAAATAGTCTGGAAACAAAATGTGATCAATAATAAAACCATTGAGTTTGTTCTACTGTTCTATTAATTGAATTGTAAGTATTTATTTTTATTGTTTAAATAAAAAAAGTTTCAGTTATTTATGCCCGGTTTCTGAAACGTTTCATAAAGTTAAGTAATAGATAAAATAAAATATTCCTATAGTTCTAACATGTGTAGCCATATCAACGTTTACTTTTATCAGACTGTTAACTTTATGTAACGTTCCAGAAACCGGGCATAAATGACTTACGGTCAACTTAACTTTATGCGTCACTTAGAATATGACTTAGAATATGAATTTAAACTCAGCTTAAGTGTTTGGTGCAAATAGTCATTGCAGTATTAATGTTTCTAGAAAAAATAAAGGAACTGCTAATGTACTCTAGTATATTAAACCAGATTTAATTACCATGCTCGAATATAGGTATACGTGCAGTTCTGATAGTTCTGATAATTTTGTACACTGGCTATGAAATTGGTATTTTTGACGTTAGTTCCTTTTGCGTGAAAACGAAATTGCGCAACAAAAAAAATTGGTTACCTTCCAATGCAATTTTTTACTAAAAGGTGATATCTAAATAAAAGTAACAGTGTAGAAATACTTAAAGCTATAAGCTAAAGATCGTGTCTTTTGAGCTTTCTTATTCAGAGCTCAAAAATTCTGTGAAGTTTAAATTGAGCAGAAAACTTGAACTTTTTGGATGGCGTCATCCATATCAATTTAGATGACTCAGTGGAAAAAAAATAGTTGGATGTGAATGTGTGTTATGAAAAACGTGTGCCAAGACGATGTATGCCAATTCCTAAATAGCAACTAGCTCTGCTACCTAATCTTCGCTGCCTTATAAATTCATAACAAAATAGTTGACAAATAACTATGATATCTCTCTGTACTATACTTTTAGTGATCCTAGTGTAATAGATAGTACTCTAGTGCCTCCGCAACAGTAGTATTAGCGCGCGAGTCTGCGTCGCACGTGCGCAAGTTTCTTCCCAGCGGGTGCGCGCAAGACGAGCCGCCATTTTACTTACTTAAGCTCGCCCCGCGTTTTATTACAACTCAAAACATATCCAGACGATGGTGCAAACAAAACTATCTAAAATACAATATGAGAATTAGTACTTACTCGCAATTTTGTAAATAGGTGTATCAAGAACAAAATGATTATGTTTAGCTGAATTCAGTGTTACGTAGTCCTTAAAGAGGGCGACGCGTCCGCGGGAAATCCCAGGACGACCGACCGGAGCGCCATCTATTTCAGCGTGGGGCGCGCCGCCTTCGGCCGCTGTGTAGATAAGTGTTAGGATTTAAGTTTAGGCTATTCAAATCGATGATAGGCTGACATGGCAATGCTTTTAACTCTTAATTAAAGAAGTAATTGCTAATAACTGTTATCACTTGAAGGCAGGCGAGTGTGATGAATCTCGATTTAAAACGGCGAGAGCTACTTTTTTTAAGCGGGATTTTCTCGACACTGTTTGCTCATCGACCAGTAATCTTGTACATTTTGTAATGTAGATTTTCATAAATGCACTGTATATGTCTGTAGGTAGTCGTTTTATCTCGTAACTGATTTTTTCATAGGAAATATTTAATCTCGATCAAGTCATAAAGTACATTTTGATGTTTTAATGGAAATTCACTTCTTCTGATAAAATTGAATTGAACTTTTTTTGTTTCTACAGTATGTATAATCACCTGCAAAACAAACTCTTATACAAGCGTCTCTTGAAGTAGTTTCTAACTGATGCGAATTTCATAGCTACAATGTAACATTCTGGAGAAATTCTAATTTTAATTTTTTCTTTTGTTTCTTCATTCATCAGAGAAATACTGTGGCCCTTGAAAAAAATTCTGATTGCTACGAATTTTATAGTTGCAAAGCCAATAATGTTACAAACTATTCATTACAAAAAGCACAGTTTATACAACGTGATTTGAAGCTTAAGAAAATATGTGAAATAGAATCAAATATTGCTTCTAAACAACCAGATTCAAGCAAGGTAGTCTTCGTTAAAATCATTTGTACTTCTTCTTTTTGGCTTCCGGAATACCGCGTTGATTCTTCTCTTCTTATTGCCGTTTCGGCTTTCTTATACAAGAGACTTTTCCAAGCCGCTGCGTATGTTCTTCGTTGCTGTCGCTGCTATTGTTTGGTAGGAACAGTAGCAGTCGGTAATAAGAAGAATTTAACGCAGGAGTTTCTAAAACATTTGCTTTGTCTTATTTGCCATTTTTTTTTAATTCTGAATGTACAACTAACGACATCAAATATGCCTATTCAATGTCTCGAAATACTCAGTCCAACTTTGCACACTTGTCCTCAACCAATTTTGAGTTTATTGAAATTGACACAAGGAAATATTTGCAGAATTTTATAATAGACAACCAAACGAGGATTTCCCTTTGTTAAATAAAATTGTAGCTGATCATTTTTTTTAATGACAGTTATTATAATTTTTTAATGAAATCCGTCGAAATTTAAAAAAAATGAGCAGAATCGCAGACATAAAAAAATTAAATCTAAACAATATAAACAATTGTCATAGTAGGCTGTACTTAAATAAAAACCGATTCAACATCATATTTGATATTGTTTGCAAACAAATAAATTCTCAAGTGAATTACTGTAAAAAGTTTGAAAATATGGCTTCACACCAGTGTGGCCATGATGAAAATCGAAGAAAAGTTTGTGCTTTATGCGGAAGAAAAATTATATTTGGAAAGTCAAACCCGTCAAAGTTTTACCGATTCACTTCAAACCTTGATACAAACATTTGCGAACACCAACTTTACTACTCGACTCATTCTTCAGAAAAAAGAAAAAGATATTAAATTTGTCTTAAATTTGTTTTTGTTATAATAAAATTCATTTTTGTCTTGTAATTAAAAGGTGTTTGTACAAGACCGTTTCCAAAAATGCTAAATTTTAAAGACATTATTAAAGAATTAGAGGCGACCAGTGTAACTGTTATGTTTGTTTGACTGGGCGTTTTAAAGGGCACAGAAAAATAGAAAAAGGTCGTGGTCAACACAACAAGAAATTTACCGAAATTGATTTGGATAATGGTCTTTATGGATCATCAAGTCGATCAAATCTGTCTCCGACGGCGACATCTACAGCTAAAAATTCTTTTAATTATAAAAACAAAATAAACCTCTGTGAAACTTGTTTTCAAAAATTGGCAAAAGCAAAAGAAATTCTTGTACTTTAACGGCAGCCCCGTCTAATGTTATTAGAGTTGTAGAATCTCTTCCAGAAAAACAGAAACAACAAGTTATCAGTAGAACTCTTAAAACTTTTGTTAACAAAAGTTTGAGTGAAGAAAGTAGCAAAACTTATAAAAATATTAATTTAAGTTTGGCTACTGGGGGCCCAAATAGGAAAGTTGTTCTAAACTCGAAAAATAATGACAAAAACATTTTATTTTCTACTGAATGCTTAGATAATTACCAAGTAAGTTCAGGTGTTTCGTCGCATCAAATGAAAAAACTGACTAATTTCTTAAGATGTGGAGCTGGAAAAAATCGATTCCAGCCTACTACATGGCTCACGTTAACGAAACTTCTAGACGTTTGGCACCTTTTCATGAAGATGGGTTGTTTGAGTTTGATGTGGAAGGTAAAAATCAAAAAGAGAAGAGGCCTACTGTCTGGGCTGATGCAGAAGCATTATTAGAAGCGATTTTGAAAGAAAGAAATCAAACAGGTATACCAAACGTGAAAATAATGACAGACGGAGGACAACGTTTTTTTAAAATCTGTATGATGGTTCTTCCGGAAAATTATTCCCCTAGTTTGAATCGAGGCTTAGAAGCGGATGAGCTAGAAGCTGAAGATGAAGAAAATAATCTCCAGGAAAATAAAAGAAATGTTTATTCAGAAGGAGGATCAGCTGGTAAAAAGGGTAAATTAACTGGCTTATTATCCTATGTATTGTTCCTGAAATTAAGGAAACTTAGGAAAACCTAAAGTTATTGTTCAGATTAACAAATATAAACAACATTTCTTTCAAGTTTGTTTCGGATATCAAACTTTTACTTCTAGTTAATGGTCAGCAAACTGCTAGTGCTACATACCCTTGTCCTTACTATTTTGTCACATTAAAAGAATTACGAAGAAGTGAGGGTGAAACTGATTTAGAAAACATAGAAGATAGCTCTAGTAAAAAGAAAAGTTTGAAAACTTACTCAGAATTGAGAAATTGTCATGAAAAATTTTGTATGGAGGGAGAGATGAAAAAAATGGCAGTACCGTCCATTTTCCATTATTTGAAGAAGATAGCAGTACATTTGTTATCGAGAAATTCGTCATTCCTGAATTGCATCTGCTGCAAGGATTTGTGAACCACCTCTTTTAACATGGTCTTGTGCCTCTTCTCGGACGTGACAAAGCTTTAATATGGCCTAAAAAAATTAAAGTTTATTGCTAAAAACTATCACGGGGAGATATTTGAAGGAAACGCGTGCAGAAAACTTTTGAAACAGAGTGATATGCTTTCTGATCAGGAAATAATAATTGGACATGTTGGGTTACTTCGTGTAACTCCTTTTATATCTGCGTTTAAAATCATGAACAAAGTAATTGAAAAATGTTTCACAACAAAGGAAGTGCAACCGGGATATGACCAAGACATCTACATGCTCTCAAAGTGTTTTAAAGCTACTGGTCTATCTGAAACATTGAAAATTCATGGTCTGTTGAACCATTTAGCAGAAGCTATTAATTTTACTCAAAATTACGGACTCGGGCTTTGGTCTGAACAGGCAGGCGAGTCAATACACGCAGAGTTTATTAGGTATTGGGACAGGTACAAAATAAACACTTTGGGAGACTCCGATTACCCAAAAAGATTAAAAAAAGCTGTTTCTGATTCTTCGTCAAAACATTTGTAAAATTATTTACCTACTTATTTATCCACCTGCATATGTATTGTTAATGATCAGTAAATGTTAATTTGTACTTGGATTTTTGTCTATTATAATGTTTCATTGACACTTTTTGGAATCATTTTCAATAAACTCAAAATTGATTGAGGACAGCTGAGTTTGCTATGTATAGTATTTCGTTTACTAATAGAACATAATTTTCCTAATTTTTCAGATATCACAAAGGGAGCTAACCCAAATACTTTAAGATAATTAAGCTGCAAAAATCTTTGACTTCTCTATGGTTTCCGTTTGTTATTCTTCTGCTACCGTTTCGTTCTTCATTATAGAAGACCTATTTTACAGTTGCTGATCTTGATGTTATCACTCCTGATCTTCTGCCAATACTATTTACACACTTCGTAGAGATTCTGCGAAATAGCAACAGCTTTATGATCAGCAGGCCTGTAGTTCTTCTGTAAAGAAAGAAACGTTGCGTTGGCAGAAGAGCAGAAGAACAACAGGCAGCACGGGCTTAACACACATAAAATCGCTATATTAATCAGTTTCAAAAACGTTGAAAAAATTTGATTCAGTAAGAGAAGCAGGACTTATACTGGCTGATTCACGATGTATAAAAAGACTCAAATTATTTGAAACTGTTAGAATAATTGACGTCCTGTAATTATGGCCACACAACAGTTTGCGATCGGTAACGCTTAATAATCTTAAAGCAGCAGTTTCTGACTATGTAGTGTGAAACCATCAAAAGCATACATTCACTTGATGGCGTTGTTATAATCGACCCTATTGTGTGCGGATGAAAAGCATTTAGTTAATTTTGGAGGAAGACAATATGGCTGAACATTTTTTAAAGCTTCTGGAATACAAGAATACCGTTTGTGAAGTTGTTTAGACTATTAGAGGTTATGAATCGCAACACTACTTAAGACCATCATAACACATTATCACTTTCAAATAATCTTAAACGTTTTGTACTAGCAAAATTGCAAATTAATGAGAAATCAAAAAGGCTATTCATTTCATTGTCAGCATATAAATTTTAACAACCCATGCAGTACCATTTTGTTGAATGATAACCACACATGAGGGTTGGCTTGGTTTGGATTTATTACTACATGTTCTAACATTTTATTGCTAGAATGTATGTTTCTATCGCTTCTTGCTCGCAATGTCCATTAGAGTCGATAACATATTATGATTAGGAATATGTTCTTGGTTCCAATGAGCGAGCATTCGTGTCATTAGATGTAATGTGGGGTTTCTGGCTCACTACCTTATGAAGTTTTTACTTGGACGTATCAAACTAGCTTGTATGATTGTCTATTGTGACTTTTGCTACGCCGTGGCGGTAGAAACCACGTAGCAGTTTATAAATAACAGGTAAAAAAATTTCTACCTCTTATTTACAAATTGCTAACTGTTATTTACCGCCACCGCCTAGCAAAACTCTGGATAGGCAACCATATATGCCAGTTTGATACGTCGCGTCAATGTAAACACCCCATAAGGAAGTGAGCTAGTATATCTACTTCTATCTCAGCGGGCTTCAGTATTCAGCTGACTAACCAATTTAAGAATAGAACAACGAGTAACTGTTGGAATAGATTGAAAAATAACTGTGGTTATGAAAAATATTTTGAATTTTTTTAAAAAAAGAAGTGACAACCTGCAATACTTTTCTATGTTTTTCTATTCTGTCTCATTATTAAATCTATTTTCAAATTTTTAAGCCAAAAATAATGCTATTTTATGCAAGTCATACACTTGTCGATTTTTAACTTCCTTTCTCCGTACAGAAACGATAGGAAGTAAGTACAAAGTTTGAGGTCACATTCATCAGTTCACGCTTGAATTAATAAACGTTTCTATTTTCAATGCCTAATTGATGCAATAGCTATTATCAAATTCAAGGAACATGAGCTCTGCGTCATTAATCACCGAAGCTACAACTGACAAATATTTCAGTATTATTTCTTTGTCAACGGTGAATAAGAAAAAAGGATGGAGTTATGCTTTTATCTCTGATGATGCAACGCGTTTTATTTATGACGCAGAGCTCTTCTCTTATAAAAACAGTAATAAGTCTAATTTTCCTCCACCAGAATGTACTTCATCTAGGTAAACTTAAAATAATTAATTATCAAACAAATGTAAAGCCGTGTATACATTAGACTAACGATCACAATGACAAATGAATGCCGAAAGTGATCAAGAAAATTCTTAATATCATAAATATACAGGATGTGACATTTAAAAATAGTTCTATTAACATTACTCGTACACTAATAAAAGTGGTAGTAAATTTACACTATTTTTACATTAAAGTACTATTATTTTAAGTGAATTTTTAATACTACATAAAATTCTATATATTATTTATTACTTAATAATAGTAAAATAGCATGAAATTTTGATGTAATTTTACTACAATTTTAGCAGTGTACGCAGTCGGTCTAGAATAAAGGCAAAGCACAGTTCCTAATAGATAATGTTTCTAAAAAAAAATATTTAAATATCTTCATTATTATGCTGATCATACACTTAGGCGAAGCAATGAAGTTAGTTTTATCGAATCCGTCGTTTCCTTCCATTCACCGAAGCATATGCACTCACACAAGATAACAATATTAAATAACTATCATTCTACAAATACTCGCAAAATATGTGTTAAGTTGTTTATAGATGATTTGTTTAAAACTTATAAAAAAGGTGATAATTTGAGTGGCTAATAAAAACTGCTTGGAGTGTTTGTTTTTCTGAAACAATTAGTCGCATGCCATGCAGCGATAATAATCCACATTATCAGCGGATAATGTCAGCGTTAATTTATTCTTTTTTTGTCCTTTTTTTCAATGAAACATGCAAGAGATTCGCATTTCCTATGTAAAAATCCAGGACGTTCAGTGTTCCAAAAAAATGGACATATCAATAGATAATAACTAGTATTTTAGAGAAGGTATAACAATTTATGCAAAACCCAGAACAAATTTGCTTATGAAACATTCGTGCACGCATACATACATAATTAATGAGAATAACATTTACTTTGTCGAAGTAAATTTTGTTGTAAGTAGATGAGAAGTGTGTTTGGGTGTTATTTGAGTTGCATAAAAATGTATTTACTTATTATCGCTAATTATTATTATGTATGCGTGCGTACCCATTGGTTGTTAGAACATACACATTTTTCAACTTTCGTTTTCTCTGAAAATCTAAATAGAATCTATTTGCAGACAGCTAGGACAATCTAAAAAATATACAATTTGAAACACCTTCAATATTTTGTAAAATATTTTGTTTTTACAAAAACTCTACTGTAACTACAAGGCATATTTTGAAGTGTTTTTTAATGCTAACTGATTATTTTGAACAAGTAATTCCAAAAAGATTTAAAATCCTTCTGAAGACAAATAAAAACTTAAAATTTCAAATTGCTTAAATTTAACTTCTATAAGTAACAGTTAAAATATGACATTTTTATTAAATTAGGTATTTCTAAAGTTTTTTTTTACTGTTATTTAATGATTAACAACTCCAAATAACAAAAATCAAAAATATTTGTTAAAAAGCCAAAAATCATTTTACAAGATAAAAATGTGTATGTTCTAAAAGTGAATACTCTGTAAGCAACGTACATTCCAACAAAAATATTTCTAATAATTTTTCACCAGTTTTTTTTTTTTGTGTGTGACTTTTTAAAGTACGTTACTCAACAGGTCGTCTCGTATTTAAGCAGAATATTTAAACAAGTTAGAACTTTATGAACCGTATCCGTTGGAGCAATGCAACATATCAAGCCAAATATCACAAATGATTGAAGGTCGTCAAATACAAACGAGATAACATATCCGCCGAAATTTAAATTTTATTTAAAGAAATGGCAATTCACGATTAGTGAATCGCAATAAATTTCCACCACCGCAAAGTCAATACCTTACATATCGGATGGATATTGTTTATAAACCACTAACGATTCCGTGGAGGTTTGTCCTGTTCTTCCAATTTGCAAGAGGGCTATTTTTGCAATTACAAAGCCTAAAAGTACAGCGAATTTGAGAATCAAGTCCAAAGCTATCTGCCCTTTATTCTTTAAGCTGTTTAAAGTCGGCATGGAAATTTGCCTTTTTACATCGTGGTCAATCTAACATTGGTGACCCCAAAAATGTAAACAGGCGAATTCTCGTGTTCCGTCTTGCTCGTCTTCACTAACGATAAGGGTAAGTGTTAAGTTTTATCCGACAGATTTTATTTAGTAAAGAAGTAAGACGATAGATCGCACAATAATAGCTATCGATTTGTTGATTAATTTATAACTTGATTAGTTGTAATACATACACTCCATTAGAAGGCCTATTAGTGATGTTTTGAACTCGGCTTAATTACGACAAATGTAACATAATACTTATATTATCAAAACTATTGATTGATAATATTGTTGTGGGCCACCGGCTGTATCATTATTATTAATGGTGATTGATTAATAATAATAAATGCTTGTAAATAATATACTTCGTTTTTTATTTATTCTTTTCCATCTTGTCTACATTTTATTTAAAAAAAAAATTGAATTACTCCTCTGTCCCAAAAACTAAATTCAAGAAACCTGATCACTGATAATTAAATTATTTTACTTTAATTGGCAGTCATTATTTTGAACTTAAGTTTGTAACATTTTTAAAAATACGGATGAAAAATGGTCCTATTCTCGATGTAGAGCATTGAAGTGCTAAAAACTACAAGAGCAAAATAAAAATTCAGAAACGAGAAGAACTGTTAAAGAAAGTAATTTAAAAAATGTAAAATGTAATTTAAAAAATGTGCATTACAACTAAAAAAAATGAAATTAAAAGAAACAAACAGTGAACCTTTCAAACGAATATGATATCCTTACGACTTTTTACTCATTAACAGTAGACTAATCGTTTTGACAATGTTAGTGACACCATCCTGTACATAGTTACTTGCAAGGTTTAAACTAACTGCCGTTTCTCTCAAGTGTTTTGTAGTCTAGTTTAACACCAAAATTTCTCGTTAGTTACGACGAAACTTCTACGTAGTTGAGATAAGAAATTATTATTAAAATGACCTCTAATTAGTCGGCCACCAAAGTCGCCGATATTGAACTCGTATGTATATCTGACTTTGCAAAATTATTCTTGTAACCCAGCTTTTGTTGGAATAGATAATTGCTGAATTACTTAACACATTTCAATGACGTATAACATTACAAGATTAGAATTAAATTGAGCGTAAAAGTAAAATATAAAACAATCCAAGCAACCGCAAAGGTGTTCTTAGTATACAAGAATTGATAAAAATGTGAACCAAAAATATTCAATAACGTTGTGTTTGTTAATTCTAGACCAAGACAACTAGGTCTTTTAAATTATTTAAAAATGTTTAAAAATTTTCCCGTATTCTGAACCAAAAAAAAAAACGGACGGTGTGTCTTAACTTAACTGAGAAATAAAAAATCATTGCACTTCTTGAGGGCACTTCTTAAGACATTTAAAAAAAAATTAGTCGGTACGTTTATCTATGTATCTAACCTATCGTCCCGACTGCCAATATGTATGTATATCGTTCCTCACGCTAATAAATATCTATGGCATCGAAATCACCATCGCTTTCGTCCGATAAAGAAATAAATGAATGAAATTGCATAAATGCAATTAGAAATGCAATTATTGAGCAATATTTCAACAATTAGAATTTAGCTTTACCATGTTTTAGAAATTAGTGTCCATTTTGTAAGTACATAATATACTTTGTATAATTTTAATTTGCATTTGTGTTTATGCTCTAAGTATTGATAGAGATTCGTAAAGGTGTCGATCTCAAATTTTTCAAATTACATACAATATCTCAAAAATTGATTCAAATACTAATTTCAAATTTTTATGCCCAGTGAGTTTACCTCGAGCCAAGGTTTAAAGAATTTTTAAAAGAGTACAAAAATTTTCCTCACTTCTCCAAGTTTCAAAGGTTAAATAAATGATTAAGACATTGCAACAGTATTGAAACGTTTCGCTAAATTTGTTTCCAAAACAAATTCGACGGTTGCATGTTTTATTTCAAATAACAAACATATGCCCGTATTCTGGGTATTTTTTTTTCAAGCGATAAGCAGCAATGCTGGGCGACGTACAGTCCCTTTCGGGTAATGATGGACCACATAGAGCCATAAATCTGCCAATGTGAAGTAACCTTATCTTTGTATTTCGAATTTCTGTACAAAAGTTTGTCGCGCTAAAATCACGGGTAGATGTACGTTAGTGGAAACGTTAAATCGAATTACGCTCAAGTGGAAGTGTTTTGTTTTTGTCTGTTTCTTTTCCGAGTCTAGCAACATAATTCTGTGTCAAACTCAAGGGGCTTTTGAAATGTAGTTAGAGAGAAAACAAATCGCAGATGTCGTTGGACAGACGCATTCCTTACGACAGTTTGGAGCGCATAATTTATAGGTGTTTGTGAGAAAATGCATTTAAGGCGGGTTCGAATTCAAATCAACGGTTACCATTGGTCGGTGGGTTTTTAAAAATCTAGCGGACAAGTTCGAAGGGGTGTTGTTAATTTTTACTTGCGGAATAGGAACGCAGAAAAAGAGGCAGATAACATTGGCGCATTGACGAGAACGGTCGAGCTCAATCCTAATTTGACTTAGCAGTTTTTGCTTAGGCGCTTGTAGTCTTTATTCATTTTTTGTTAAATCATTTATTTCGGCACGGTTTAAGTACAGTGTGTTAAGAAAGGCAGTTAAACTAAAAACGCGCACGTCGCGCCGCAAGTGATTAAATAAAAGTTGTGCACATTTATTTGTTTCCTTGAGCGCACCTTTGGTGGTAATAACTGCGTAGAGATAATTTGATTTGCATTAATTAGACTAAAGAGTCAGTACGGTTCATGGTACCATTACATTGAGATAAATTTAATCAACTATTTTTAGTTACCTTTCAGCGAGTATTAAAACTCGATAGTGACCTTCATCTTGGAAAATTTATTGGTCAGTGTTTCTTTAATTATTAGACCAATTCTGTAATTTAATCAACCAACAGCAATTAACTATTCCCCGCATCTACCTGGGCTCTCAATACAGTGTACTTTTAGAAATCATTCTATCCTTGGGGATTTTCTCCGGCAAATTGGAAGCCAAACAATTTGAACTACGTTCCTAGCCATTTTCTTAACAAATTTTCTTTCACGCCCTGTATATGTGGGGGGATCAAACTGTGGTCTTTGCCGAGAGATTTGTCGATTAATTAGAAACGATTGCCTAGAGACCTCAATGCCAAAACCACCCATAGTGGAGTGCAAGTAAAGTAGTCAAAACTAAGGCTCGTATTCATAAACAAAACTTAGGCTATGCGCTCGATAATAATTCGCTTGTAATTCATGATCTGTACGCATTTCAACGTGTTGCGGACACACAACCAATATGGGTTTAAGTACAGTTTATCAATTACTTTCCATAAAAGAAATCTTTGCAGTACATAAATAGATATTCGCAATGTTTTAGTGAACGCATAGCGTAAGTTTTGTTTATGAATACGGCCCTAATTTCTTGCACTCTAAATTAATTAGCTATGTTAGACGGCGAAAGAACGACAGACAGAGGGTCCTGGAAAACAGGCAAGTGAGTAGAGAGTACTGCTCTCAAAGAAATTAATTAACGCTCTGGTGGCGTAGTAGAAGTTCGGTTCACTACACGCACCGTTATTAATCAGGTTAGCTAGAGATAGAGTTATACCACCACCTCCCAAGAGAATCCCTGAAAAACAGGTGATTGCTACTGATTTACTTGCAAATTGATCGCTGAAGGCAGCATTTGTATCACATACGTCTCCTAAACATCCGATTAATTCACTGATTAACCCCATTAATTAAGTACACTGTAGTCCCACTGTGACACATTGTGCGTTGGTTTATTAAGCAGGACAAGTCTTTGAGTACGAACGGGGGTGACGAAAACTTGTACAAGGACTCGAGTTAATTTGAAAATTCAATTAATTATTAATATAAGGAGCAGATCTCTCCAACAAATGTGTGTGTAGACATTAAACCACCAATGGTGTGAATCGAAAGAAAATAGATCGCGCCGATATTCGAAAGTGAAATCTGTTAAACGAGTTATACTGTACTTTCTGAAAATCGTAATTTTTGTTTGTTTGTATTGATTTCAAACGCAAGGGTTTTTCGCTCACGATCTCCGATCTCACAGAGGCGGATATCAGGAGTTTTTGCCCATTTTTTTTTGCTTTGCAATAAATAAATAATTAAATTTAATTGTTGTGTTTCATTTTTAAATTATCCGCTCCTTGTTCATTCAAGAGTTTTACTGCTCGTACCAAAAGAACCAGGTTATCACAACGTAGTTTCCTATTAACAAAGATCACGAGCCATAATCAAAGTATGTATTATTAATTATAGCGAATTCTCAGAAAGGTCGTTCAACCTCACCGAAAATATAGGCTAGTAGAAATAACCCTTAGGCGGCCGCCGTAGACAATAGCAGGTAGCAAGCAGACCCGTAGTGCCGATAATATTAATAACCAGCTGTGCGACCTTTCGGAAGTCACGAGACAGTTATTTAAATTGGCCATAAATCTCAAGTGGGGTTTGTTTGTACATTTTCGTTACTTGTTTACTTGTAAGTAATAGTCAATAAGCAAGTCTAATTGGTGGGCGCGTCACAGTATTAAACAACTGAAATACTCGAAAATATTCTTGTAAATTTTTTACTCTCAGCAATTGTCTAAGATATTTGTGTAGAACACATAATATAATGTAAAGACCAAAGTATATATTATTAATAATCGCGACATTTAAAAAAATTAATTGGTGCAACTGCCGAAAGCCCTCTGTCCTCGAGGAAGAATAGAAAGATTTTCTTGCGACTAACCGTTGCATTATGCAAACTCAATGGATTCCGAGATATTTTAATTTTTGTGTTCTTCTTACAAATGCACACCCTACTACCGTTTATAGGTAGTTAATCGAAAAGTATAATTTTTTTAAATATTTAAGTTTCCTTCGTTAGTTTAAACAGTAATACATGTTATGAAACAAAAATTATGTTAAATACTTTAATGAACTTAAAAATGTAAGCGCTATAACTCACTTATCTAAAGAAAAAAAAAACTGCAATCTAATTGCATATACTCGAACATGCAGATTTATTTCTGAAATTTGATAATACATTCAGCATGCAAATTATTGTAAAAACCTCTCTGATTCATCAGAAATAAATCTGCATGAATATGCAATTATAATACATAGCTTGCAATATTTTTAGATAAATGTGTTACAGCACTTACATTTTTAACTTATCAAATAGATATTTAAGATAATTTTTGTTGCATAACATATAAAAAGTGAGCAAATAAAAATCAGATTAGAGTAGGCGGTGCAATGTCTGAAATTAAATGAATTAATTAACGTAATACATTCATGGACTGTCAAATTTATTGACTTACTTAATCACAGACAGACATTTTCTTTGCACCGCCTCTACTCTAATCTGATTTTTATTTGCTCACCGTTTACATATTACATGGGAAACTGATATATTAAAAAAAATAATACCTTTTGAGTAATGATAGTGCATTTCTAGGAAAACACAAAAATAAAATATGTATCTCGGAAACCATTGAGTTTTATATAATACATATTAGAGTCAAATCAATTGCAAATAAGTTCTACTAACACGTCCTTGGAGTAATACGTGGACTTACCAAGCACCCTGTATAATTGTATTTTCTTTCATAATAAAATTTTGTTTTTTGATCCTTCCATAGAAGTTGCCGTTGTTTAATACAAAAGTTATAGGAATTTGTAATAATTTGTTTTGGTACCTAATAATTTTTTTGATGAATTACAAAATTCACGCAATTTTGTTTCCGAATGTTCTTCTAATCAAAAAGTGTTTTAAATTTTTTAAAATATGTATGAAAATATTCATTATTGATAAAATATACATCTTGCGCTGAAATAAACGTTGAACATTCTGAAGGATTTCAAATTTCCCCTGTTTTCATTAGGACCTAAAATAAAAAGTTATTAACAGAATCGAAGATATAGTCATCCCAGTTTTGTGTATCGGTTTTATGGTCTTGCTATAACAAAAGCGATACAGAGGCGACAAAAAGACCTTACTGCGATCGTTTTGCCGCTTTTTTATGGCAAGACTATAAAACCGATACAAAACTGGGGCGACTATTAATAGACATGGTTTTTTTTAACTTTGTCCACTAATAATAAATTTTTTTAAAGACAGTTTTGAGTAGGTAATGTCAAGAAACACAAGTCATCATACGAATAAATTACACTCAGGAAATACCAAGAAACATTCCAATAAAGTGTTAATAAAACATGGAAAATGTTTGTTATTCGTTATTGATTAATTAGGCAAAATGTTGCAAACATGCGAAACGGCTGTAATTAACTGATTTACTTCAGTTAAAAAAAATAATTGAAAACTTTCAATTATCAGTTAGTGTTTAAGCAAACAACAAGAAGTTGCCACATGGCATTTCAATGTTAATTTCTGCCGAACATGAGTGACAAGACACTTAAATATATGTGCAAGGTTGAGGGGGAAAAGTGGGGACGCCATGATGAGGAGCACGACGTCTGTTCCGAACTCATGAACACTGAACAGTATTTCGTCGCTGTTGGAGGTTACCGTTCAATTACAATCTCCGTCGAAAAATGCTATTGAACACGATCAAATAACGTGTGCGACCGGTTATTTATTTATTATGCGCAGCAACAAACGATAGTATTTATTAAAAATCAATAGCCGAAATTTGCATTCGTACTTAGTTCAGTTTAGCGTAGGATGATACTGAATAGTTAGTGACCGACAAAGAGCGAATGGATTCCAGTAGAAAATACAACAATCCGAGCCCGGAAGTGCGGGCTAGCTTTGTATCGAAACTGTTCTTTTGGTAAGCGCTGGTTTTTTTTAGTGCTTCGCGTAATGGATCGATTTTATAATAGCTTGACCGAGATATACTCAGTACAAAAGAATTTCTAAATAAAGGTTTACAAAATGCGAGAAATTTACAGCTGCAGTGTTATTTTAACAATGACATTGACAGACAATTGTCCAGTTTCATACCTGAATCATAATAGAAAAAAAGTTTTATATGTAGAATAGATTATTTATAATTATCCAAATATTCTTCATAACTATGTTGTTCAAATAAGCAGAAAAATTAATTTAATGTCCGACTAGACTATTATAACTAAAAAATGGATCAGCTTTAAGTCACGTTTTCATTGAAATCATGCCCTAGGGCATTATAAATTTTCAAAGCACTCAATTATTGGAAAAAAATATAAATTGTAAGTAATCTTCATTAACACACCTATTCTTGAAAACGGAAATACTCTTTCTCGTAGTTTTTTTTTTTTTTTTGTTTTTTGGGGTACAAGGGCTTCCGCTACGTTTGCAGTCTTCAGCAGTACTGTTTCTGAGAAATTAAACTCTATCTGACAGCACTTAAATGAAAAATCGCATTGACAAACAAAATACGTTGCTTAGATACGGCATTTCAAAAAAAATCTATTGGCGTTTTCGATTGACCGCACTAGTGCGCACTCAGAATAATATCTTTATCTCGTGTTATTACATGAGGTTAAAAGAAGATGCAAATACACTGAGTGCAACCGGTGCATGTGAATCGAAAACGTTAGGTCTGTTTGTTATCCTGCGTTGGTGTACACTAGTGTACACTTTTTTTTACGAAATATGCTTTAATGACGCCTAAATTCTTTGATAATGTGTCAATACGAATCATACACATCCATACTGACATATTAATATAACATTTCAAGCTGCATTAAAGCGTATTTTGCGAAAAAGTATACATTTCTGGTGATTTGATGGTTTTAATCAAATTATTTTAAATCTAACGAAATACAAAACTAGTCGGACATTAAACGTTGAAGGCACCACGGGCGTTAAAATTATACGCCCTCAGTCGACGTACACTGCCTACCACGGGCGTTATAAACCTTATAACACCCTTGGTACCTTAATATAATCCATTCTTTATCTATTTACTATTGTAGTATGCCGTGAAAGTCTAGTGAGAATGTATGTAACTAAATTTTGACAATGAGGCCCAATTGTACACTTGTATTCAATAAAAACGCGTACACCATTTAAATCAAGTAAGCTATTTTTATGCGTTTTTGTATCGTTTAAAAACGGAATTTTTCTGTCATTTTGACAAAAGTTATGACAGGTTATGTTTTAATTTTTAGATAATTCTACTTGAATATTACATTAATATTTGGTCATGGCACCGTTTATATATAACCGCATTTAGTTTACGTGGCATAAATTCCCACACAATTCGTTGCAATTTTCATATAAATCTTTCCAAGCCTGATGAATAGTTTCCCATAACTCATTTGCATTTGGGGCTCTGAAATTTCTTTTGTAAATGTTTTTTACTAATAAACCCCAAAGATTTTCGACAGTATTAACATCAGGACTATAATCTGGCCAAGGTAATACTTCTATGTTATGGTCTTGAAACCATCACATCATTCGCAGTATGAACAGGACAGTTATCCTGTTGAAAAACAAAATTATTTTCAGGATACATTTGAGACACAGAAGGAAGCATGACATTTTCCAATATACCGGGTGTTTCGTAATTGCACGGCACTGGTTTAGGAATGTCATGTATAGCCCGAAATAAATAAAAAAGTTCATATAAACATTTGTCCAAATTGATTTATTATCGAGATATTGGAGGTTAAAGATAAATAGGTAATGGATGGTGCCTTAAGTCACTATGGTACCACAGCGACTTAAGGCATCTACTTCAGTAATTTTCATTAAATTAGTCACTAGTTAAATCTTCCATATTTATACCTCAGTATCTGAGTAATAAATTAGTTTGAGACAAATGTTTATATGAACTTTTTTGTTTGTTTCGGGCTACAGATAACACCCCTAAACTAGTGCCGTGCAATTACGAAACACCCTGTATTTATGTAACTATGTCTATTAAAACGCCCTTCCATATGCCAACATACACCTGGACCATGAACACACATCCAAGCCCATACGTGCACCGAGAAGCGACCAGAACACTTTTCTTGTTCAGAAACTTTTGGTATTGGCATTTTGAATAATACAAGTATCACAGTATGACGTTAATAAACGTCAGAAAAAAGCCAAAATTACGCATGCAAATAATAGGTGTACGCGATTATTTTGAATACAAGTGTACAATTCCAACTTAATTTTAAGCCAAAGCTTAAATCCGTAACAACAGTTGTTGAAGTAATCGTTGTTATGGGTTTAAGCTTCAACTTAAATTTAAACTGACATTGTACAACTGGACCTGAATGTCATATCGATTTATATTTTAAGGTTATTCCGAATTTGGCAATGTTGCAATATTTTCTTTTCGTCACGAGATGTATTCATGGCTAAATTTACATAAAATAGTTAGGTGCCTTATATCTGAGTATCAAATATTAGTTTGACAACTTAAAGGATCCAAAATATATTGCCAAAAGAAAAATATGTTTCATCCCTCTTTCAGGGGGACTATAACTCCCTTATTATTGACTTTTGGAAAAGAAATTATATAAAAAGGTAACCTTATTTTTTGATGTTCTATTCACACTGAAGATATCGGGAGACAATTCTGAATCACCGTGTATAACTATAAAACATTACTTATAGTGTAGACTCTTTCTTTTTTCTTTACTTTCATAAAATATTACAGGAGAAATGTGCTGTATTTATTGTGCATTGTAGATCACTGGTACAAGTTTATTAAGTTGTAATAAAAAAGGTCAAACTCGTATTAAAGATTTTTAAATTATTGACATAAACACCGATTACTATTATCATTAAGTAAACATGAATTTAATTATGTGATTTTTAAATTCAAGATTAATTGATCTAGATGAAACTAATACCTCGGATTCAATCTGCACCAATCTAAATATTGAGCCCTTGATTTTAACACCCGATTGGTTTGTTGAATAAAATGTAATCCATTTCAATATTCTACCGTTTTATTAAATGCTTTAAAAGCATCGAAGTCGAAGCATTGAGCAGAAAGAAGTAAATTAGAAATGAGATCGACTTTGGAAAAAACGCGTTGTTCAGAAGTTCACTAGTAATTATTTTTGTTTAAAATATTACCCAACAGCCGCCTTAAGTGCGATTAATTATTTTGTGTTTGTTATTGTTGTAGTTCTCACAAATACGGAGAACACCAAGCCGCGTAAAAAAAGTGCTGGCAAAATGTAGAGAAGATAACTTTTTATAATTTGCGAATTAAGTAATATACGTATTTTACCTGCATTATGTATCGCTATCTGTCGCATTTCATCAGGTAATCCTTTTTTACTCTCAAATAAAATTAGTGCGCTAGTGTCTTCCTTATTTGCGAGGATTAAGTATAACATCTGAAACTTTATTAATTAGTTTTATACTGGGTGTCTCTAAACCTATGTCTTTAATTGAAACCACAGATAGCAGTCAAAAAAAGAAGCAAAATTTGTTATACAACAATAGGGAACAAGTAAATAATAACTCCAGGAAAAATCAGTTTTCGTTTTCAAAGAAATTGTTTGAGTAACACTGGTTGACGATTTAAATGTCTCAGCTGCGCAGAATTGGTGTTTTTTTTTTGTGGCCATAAACGAATAAATACCGAGACATGTCTGTTGCGGTAAATCCAAGAAACGAGTGTCTTAATTAGTTTTCGTGATGAAAATTTGATTCTGGTTCAAAATAATTCTGAATTTTCAAAAACGTTTACCTACATTCGCCTTGGCGATTTATTGGTTACAATAATTGCAATGTCATAAAATAAAATTCAGCTCGCTTTCGTTCCTTTATTGTTTGTTTTTATTATTATCATGCTATCATAAATTCACAGATGCTTACATTAGGGAGGGGGTTAGAATGAAAGACGACGAAGTGCTGAATAATAGTTTTTGAGAAAATTCAGTCCGAGCAAGTGCGTTTGTATTTTATAAAAGACCGAAGTTAAAATAATTTTTTTAAAACATTAATACGCGGAGTATTACTTGTCAAATGTACGTAGTGTGTAGTTTGTTTTGTGTTAGTTTAATTCGTGTAAATATTTGTGTATAACTTAATTTAAGCGTAAATAAGTAATAAATATGGCTCATCATGTGTATTCCAACGAGGAATTGATGGACATAGTGCTCTGTTATGGCGAATTATGTGTTAATACCGCAGGACAACATTTTGAACATTTATTGTAAATATCAGTGCCAAGAACAAGAAGTGAACTTTAGTACAATTCATAATGAATGCACAGGTATGACAACACGTTTGTTATGCATTTTATGCTGTACTGTATTTTTTTTTTATTTCACATATTACTAATCGTAGACGTACAGTTTTAATACAACAATTCTTGTCACATTGTACCTACTTCCTTAAGAAAGCTGCAATTTATTTTTTATAAGCTGCACAAACACATTTCGCTATGCCAGTAATTGTCGGTGAAATACAGATGGATATAAAAAAAAATTCCGATGACGCGCGCGCGGCATCTGGACATTGACCTAGTTCTTTCAAACGTAAATAAAAAAATTATTGCAGTTTATTGCTTTTTATTGAAAGTGGATTGCCTCAACACGTCATAAACTAAGCAGAGGTTTCAAAACAAAGGAACTGCACGCGCTTGTGGTAGGTCAGTTTTTCATTTTTAAGCAATACCGTTCATATTTGGGGAATCAATCTCTTTTCTAATGAGGAACTTACGGTTTTAATTAAAGACATAGGTTTTGAGATACACTGTATTATGTATTAAGTGTAACTTGTAACCCGTCAAGACAAATTTCACCTTGTCGATTAAAAGAGTGAAAGGATTACCTCCATTCGAAGATCGTTTTCTACGATTCTTCGTACACAACAGTCATATCAGTTGCCTTCGATATCATTGCACGCTTCGTCTTATATTATTGCCATAATTTCTTTTTTAGAAGTAGATATAGCTGATCTAAAGACTCTGGAACTTAATCGCAATCATAAACAAACTTTATTAAACATTTCTGCGGTATGCATTAGCTTTCGTTCTGTGTAATGGGTAGAGGAGAACCGTAGTTTTGTGTACAACTTTTTTTGTTTTTACATTTTTCCGTTAATCTATGATATCAATATTCTCTTACTAGGTTTATCAGTACTGTTTGCATGTACAACATAGGATATGTGCTTTATTAGGTTCTATTTTCGTTAGTCCATTTACTTGTTTACATATAACGTATAACGGATAATGTGTATGTATATAATTTCATCTTTCATTTTGAATTAAGCTGTGCTTCCTAGAAACTATTGATTGAAAATGCATCAAAGCGGCTTTAAATAGAAGAGACGTGACCATGAACACGCTACGCGTCTTTTCTGCAATTAATTAATTGCAATTATGTACATGAGTAACGATTGTTGCATATGGTGTTTGTATATCATGTAAATTTACTGATAAATATTACTTCCTGAGTACATAAATAAAACTTAAACGCACTCTGCACAAACAGAAAGTACACTGCCTTCCAAAAGAACTCGTCCGGAAAGCAATAAAATTGTGCGAAACTGAAATACCCCTAAAATATTTTCATCCTTACAATTACCTACCAGTTTAAAATTTTTAAATTCAATTCTTCGCTTTACATTCTAAAAATTTATTGTTGGCTGGGAGATGATATAACAAAGACACGTGTTTTTGCTTGAATTGGCTTCCGGTTGGAACCGCTTCACGTTGACTTCTTCTACTGCCGACGTTTTGTCCTCCATTGCAAAACATCTTCCTCTGGGCTGCTGCTGGTGTTGCTTCTGCTTCTCGTTAGTCGCACACATTTTAAAAATTCATAATAAAAATTACAGTGCAGTTGCGAGCCAAAGACGAACGCAAAACGATTTGTGCAGCTATTTTATTTTGTGCATATAATAGTCGTAGCTATAGAACATTTCAAATTTATAATTTTCAAATATGTAACTTAAAGCGTTTTATACTTGGACCATTGTCGACTGAGGTTATTCGATAATTCTTCGTATTTTTTTATTTATAGACTCAGAGCAAATTTATATGGAAGAGGGTATATTAGCATCGTTCTTTACATTTGGCTTGAGTAATGCAAGAATGATTGAGTAACTTTTTGCACTAAATAAGAAACAACGTGTGGATAAAGTGCTTCAGCTCTTATAGGGTTTTAAGTTTCAGCAATTTTCAATATATTGCAATGACCAACACATTTTTCTTAATGTAAGCAAATTCGAATGAATTCTAAAAGCTAAGTGAAATATCAAAAGTGTTTAGTTGTTGGCTTAATCTAAATGAAAATGTTTTTCTTTTGATAAGATTTTATGTCAAAATACCATAAAACTAATCTCCTTAGCACAAATTCTGAATCAGAATTTTGAAATGCAAATATTTCACTAGGTACATATTTGCATTGAGTTACCTTACAACATTTCAACTTAATTGATTTAGTTAAGTAAACAAGCAAATCAGATTATAACTACTTAGTGCTCTTTTATTAACATGTATTATCCTCATTTTGCAGATAAACATATATTTTCAATATTTTTACGAAATCTGCTTTCTGTATGAATACGTGTTTTAATTAGACAAACTTTATTCTTACAATTGTACAAGGAATGAAACTGATACGATAAAAATTGTTTACAGCAGATATATGTACTATTGCATTGCACGGATTCTTAGCTCAACTGAAACGCAACGGTTTCAAGTTTCAGTGTTTTCTAAGTATTAATTAAAAATAATTTAAAGTAATTGAGCTGGTCAGATATATAACAGCTTTACGAGTCTAATTAATTAATTAAACCGAAGGCGAATAGAAACTTGATTAATGTCATTCTTATGCACGATGATTAAAGCAACTACGTACGTTTCGGTTTTATTTTTACAGAATTTTTCCAAAAACGTTTTTATTTGCGCTTTTATAACTTTATCCTTTAACTTTAATGATACGATATCCATAAAACTTTATAAAGAAATTTTTATTTTAAAGCTAATCTACTTTTCAATTAATGCCCAGCAATAGAACGTATCTTAATATGTTTTGTAAAAATTATCTTAAACGTTGAATATTTAAAATGAACTGGTTATGAAGATATTAATGATTATAGAAAAAAATATCTTTTTTAAATGGTTATGAAGATGTTCCAAAAATATTATTATGCAGTACTATATTTTAGTACATTATTATACTATAATACTTATGTACAGTCGCGAGCAGAAAAAATGGGACACTATTTTATGGTATCCAGCTTTAAATGATAGTTTTAAACGTTGTACATCTTACAGCTTAGGTTATGTCATAACAACATAATAATGACATTTCAACGATGATTACATTTTTCTGAAATCGAAACGTACTAGATTTTGGACATTTTAGCTTCAAGACATGCTCGCGACTATACACATTAAAGAGAGATTATTAAATTAAATATAAATTTAATATTCATGTCATACAAAAGAACAAATTTCTTAAACTGCATAATTATCTAACATGTGATTTAAATGAAGAAATAAACCCATTTTTCTGTTTCTCTCTTTATACATATTACACATTTACGTGTATATTAATTAATTAATTATAATTTCAATAAATAATTGCGTAAAGCGTGACTCTCGTGAAACAAAAAAAAAAATAATTATCGAATTGATCAATGAACCGTATCTGTAATTTCACTGAAATATCAGAATTTATACTCTTTATCAGAATATTTAATATATGCAAAGTAAGCTAGTATTAAACAAATCCAGGTGTCGGTACTTATTGAAGTTCACATTTTTAAAGTTTTCATGATAGTTAAAAGGACGCAGTTTTCAATCCTACAAATTTGAGAGTGAAATATTTGGATACTATTATTCATCAAACATAAAAATCTTTATTTTATTCACAACTAATATTCGGTTAAAAAAATAATTCAAAGTTACATGAACTTATTGCGTAAGCTACAATTAGTATTATTATTTATCTTATCAAACCGGATTAATTTAAAGCTATATTTCGCAACGTACACAAATTGATAACAGTCGTTCAATATATTTTCGGATAATCCCAACATAGATAAAGCATATTTTCCTTCATTACTATTAGCATATTGCCAAAATTTAAAAAAAATCAATTCATTTCAGTTGGATACTGCCATTTTTCAAGTATGGCTATAGCCACGATTTGGAAACCAAAGACCTCTACAACGCAGCAAAACCAGACTTATCCGAGCCGCTGGGCAACATTTTGGAAAAGTATACCCTCTTCCTCTCGCAAAGGTAGTTCATTAATGTTCTGCTTCCAGAAACTGGAACAAAGAATTGGCCAAAGCGAAAAGTCGTAAGACGAAGCCGTCTCTGTCGAAAGCCATATGCAGGACGTTTTATAAACAATACATGGTGTACGGGGCAGTATTGTGCGTTCAGAGTGTAATTTTAAGGTAGACTAAAATTTAGAGATTCGTACTAATTTGGTATTATGAGAAAATTTTTAGAATGATCCATCCGTTAATACTAGCCGAATATATAAGTTATTTTGATAAATCGTCGACGTATAGCGCATTAGATGGATGGTTATGGGGCACAGGAGTGGTACTGGTGGCCTTCACTAATTGTCTCATAATGCATCAAACGTTACTGGGAACGCAGAGGATAGGAATGCGTTGCAGAGTTGCCTGTTGTTCTCTCCTGTACAGAAAGGTAAATATTTCAAAATTTTGTATAAATTTCGGTTGGAGTTCCTAACTAAATATAACAAAATTATAAATGGTTCGGATTACTTTTACAACAACTACTCGCTGGTTGCAAAAAACATAGCTGAATGCACAGCTTACTAGAAGACTGGCGTTTTCCTTTCACATTACAGTGAAACTTCTCTAACTCGAATCTCCAAGGGACCGAAAGTCAAATTCCAGTTAGGGAAAATTCGAATTACAGAAAAATACGCCGAATCAAGGTTTTAAGTTTATGTACATATTAGGCAATCATAAAAAAACATTGGTTTATACGTATGTACTACATATACAGATACATAAACATGTAACATAAAGCAACAAATTTAAAAAAATTATACATTACGTAGTTTTACAATTTGAAAAAATCAGTAATTTTTTTGTGTGTCAAATTGTGCCATTTCTCTTTGTCTATAAAATCTTCCACTAAATTTAAGGAGCCGTGTATTGCATATGGAACATTTTCTCTGGACGAAACAAAATATCTTAGGTTTTCAATAGCAGAATACGCTTGGTCAAACGTAGGCATGGCGACAATAATTTCTGAGTGTGTTTGATTTGGGGCAATATTTTCAATGACGCTTTCAAAAATTTCTGATTTGGGGCAATATTTTCAATGACGCTTTCAAAAATTTCTTCGTCTGATGGGAAACCCATTGTATGCACACCATCATCAACGTTAATGTAATCTTCAAATGTAACATCATCCATGTTAATTGCAGTTTTGTATGAGGCCCATAATGTTTTTAATTCAGACAGTCAAAGATCATCATCTTCATCCCAGTCACAAGTATCCTGCACCAATTCCTCCTTAGCAAAGCCTGCCTTTTTGAAACAACTGGCAATTGTTTGTTCTTTTACATTGAGATTCCATGTTTTATTTAGGTAGCTAATTGCATCAAGTAGCGATACAGTTGTAGGTGTTGCCTCTTCCATATGGGCTAAAACTTTCATTACAATTCGTTTTCTGTAATGCTGCTTAAGATTTTTAATAATCCCCTGGTCCATTGGTTGTAAAACGGAGGTCAGATTAGGAGGAAAATATTCTAGTTTAATATTTTTTAGTTTTGTTGCTACATTCTTAGGGTGTGCGGGACAATTGTCGACAAACAGTAGAATTTTCCTATTCTGGGCAGCAAACTTTTTATCAAGTTTCAGGAGCCACTTCTCATAAATTTCACTCGTCATCCACGCTTTTTTGTTGTACTCGTAATCCACATCGAGTGATTTTATGCCCTTAAAACAACGAGGATTTTTCGACCTACCAATAACAAGCAATTTCAATTTTTCGGATCCAGTCATATTGCTTCCAACCATAACTGTAATTCGCTCCTTACTATTTTTGCCACCAAAACATTGTTGACCTTTAAATGCTAGTGTTTTGTTGGGTAAACATTTAAAAAAAAACTCCCGTCTCATCTGCATTATAAATGTCATTTTTATCGTATTGTCTGATTAAATCAGGTAAAACATTTTTTTGCCAATCTTCACTACATTGCAAATCTGCAGAAGCACTTTCACCACACACCGACATTTGGACGATATTATGCCTTTTCTTAAACTTATCTAACCATCCTACGAAATCCTGAGAAATCTTCACGTCCCAACGCAGCAGCAAATTCTTTAGCTTTTCCTCTAAGGTTCCTGAGAGGGGAAGATTTTTATCACGAGCGGTAGTAACCCACTTAAGCAAAGCTTCGTCAATATCATTATTGACACAAGTTGTAAGTCTTTTTCGTTTGCTGTTAAAATCATAATCACTTTTTCCTAAAAGTTTGTCCTTGTTTTTTAAAATGGTCGATAATGTGTTAGGGGGAATCCCAAATTGTTCTGCAATATCTTTCTTTTTCTTTTCGCCTTTTTCTACCTCAGCAATTAATTTCAATTTTTCCTTAAGAGTAAAACACTTTAAATTTCGCTTCGACATTTTCACTTTTACACGAACAAATCCTATGCGAATTTGCACCACCGTTCGTGCAATTGCTAGAAATTAACCACGATCAGCTTCACTCCACTAAACGGGCCAAGAAACTATGCTTCCAACGCAAATTTCTACTTGTCTTCATCGTATGTAAATTGGTAAATCCCGAAAAATTCGAATTAGGCTTGGCTTCACGTTAAATATCAGTTCGAGTATTAGAAATATTCGAGTAATAGAAATTCGACTTGCGGAGATAAAATTACTAGGAGAAACTGTTGAAAAACTTTATTGTTCACAAGAAATTCGATTTAGAGAATATTTCGAGTTAAAGAAGTTCGAGTTAGAGAAGTTTCACTGTATTTTATAATTTAGGCGGTTCTGTCCGGTTTAGCTCTTTTTTCAAGTTTCAGTGAAACAGTCGATATGGTATCTCCAAATTTACGTAATATAACATAATTCAGAGGAATTATGATCATTAATTATTTTGATTACATTTTGTTTTCAATCAAATATCTGTCTCATATGTTTTTACACGACGCCGACGTCCTTATATACATAACAAGTTTTCTCAGAAACGAACACAGGTTGGGTTATCTGCGGATATAATATT
Organism: Dorcus parallelipipedus; assembly: GCA_958336345.1. Taxonomy (NCBI): domain Eukaryota; kingdom Metazoa; phylum Arthropoda; class Insecta; order Coleoptera; family Lucanidae; genus Dorcus; species Dorcus parallelipipedus. The sequence continues at coordinate 26,052,315 of OY284483.1, forward strand.
TGCGTTAGAGATATTCCGTAATCTAGAATCAAAGGCTTACATGGTAAAGTGTTAAATTTAAAAATTGCAGCTACTAAGGCTAAGTAAAATCTCATTGGGAAAAACAGCCACGGGGCAAGTGGTCAACCTCATGTCGAATGACGTCCAAAGATTTGATCTAGCCCCAGCATTCCTGCACTATATTTGGATAATGCCCATACAAACGTGTATTGCCACCTTGATTATGTTTAACAGCGTGGGATACGCTGCCATCACTGGAATTCTAGCAATGGCCATTCAGGCTGTTTTTCTGCAAGGTATCCTTTCCGTTCATCTTCGCAGAACCTTTTTTTTTTTCAATTTTAATTCAATTCAATTCCAGGTTACCTATCAAAACTGCAAGGCAAATTAAGATACGAAATAGCGAAAAGAACAGACGCTCGCATAAAGCTGATGAGCGAAATCACTTCCGGAATACAGGTCATCAAAATGTACGCTTGGGAGAAACCATTCGAAAAGGTCGTACAACTTTCTAGAAAGTAAGTTCTAAAGGCCGTTTTAGATTAGCCTACTTCTTGTTTCAATTTCTCAAACAGTTTAGATTGGATTAAAACCTATCTGGAAAAATAGAACATATTCTATCTTTAAATCGTATCTGCAACCCAAAAATTTCTTGTTTTACACTTTTATTGTAAAAATTCAACCAAATATTGTACAAGAAATAGAGTAGTCTAAAATTTAAAAAAAAGTGGCCTCTAAATGTTATTAAAAAATATTCCAGGTTAGAGATTAATGCCCTGTCCAAAACGTCCTACATTAGAGGTTTCATGGTTGCATTAATGGTTTTCACCGAAAGATTTACCCTGTACTTAACTGTGATTACTTACGTGCTTTTGGGCCATCGCCTGACTAGTGATAAAGTGTTTTCACTCGCCCAATTTTTTAATACGATACAATTATACATGTCCATATTTTTCCCATTGGCTCTTGCTATGTTGGCGGAAGCCAGGGTGTCCGTTAAGAGACTGGAAGAATTTTTGTTGCTCGAAGAAAACATCCCACCTGCTATTCCAAATGTTGTAGATCTAACGGAAAAACTTCCCGATGGTTCAGTACTTATTGAAAAGGCTAAGGCTAGTTGGATTCCTAATCCGATTATAGACACCTTAAGTGATATAAACTTGCACATAAAACCGGCCACGCTGTATGCGGTGGTAGGAAGTGTGGGGTCGGGAAAAAGTTCGCTCCTACAATTGATACTGAGGGAGCTTCCTTTATCTGTAGGAAAACTGACGGTTGAAGGAAACGTTTCTTTTGCGGCGCAGGAACCGTGGCTGTTTGTCTCCAGCGTAAAAAATAACATTCTATTCGGGCAGACGTACATTCGGAAACGTTATGGGGATGTGGTGAGTGTTTGTGCCCTCGAAAAAGATTTCGAACAGTTTCCTCAAGGAGATAAAACCTTGGTTGGAGAACGGGGAGTTTCTTTAAGTGGAGGACAAAGAGCTCGGATTAATCTGGCGCGATGCGTCTATCGAGAAGCAGATATTTATTTGCTGGATGACCCATTGTCTGCCGTGGATGCCCATGTGGGAAAACATCTGTTTGAAGAATGTATTGTCAAGTATTTGAAGGATAAAACCAGAATTTTGGTTACGCATCAGCTGCAGTTTTTAAAAGAAGCTGATCAGATCATCATAATAAACAATGTAAGTAAATATTTAAATTTGAATATTTAAATTTATCGTTTATTGGCGTCGAAATAAGAGCTATTAAGAAAAATGTTCGTAAATTGAGAGAATAGATTAGAGTTGAGTTGATGTCAGGCCTCCTCTCAAAGGGAAAGGTTTTATTTCCAAACGTGTTAATTTTTTGCGAGAGAACGAATATTAGAAAAAGTCCTGGTCGAAAGATGAACTAATTCTAAGACTGAGTGTACGTTCCGGTTGCTGTGTAGATATATAAGAAATCAGAAAATTGTAAATATTCAACTGGATATTGCAAAAAAAAAGCAATTTTAATCTTAATTTTTTTTTTCAAAATTCTAGTCTCACCCCTTATACGATTTTAATATCTTATATATGTATAACTTCAGGGGCAAATACAAAAAATAGGCACCTTCAACGAACTCTCTGATAAAGAGCTGTCCCACCTAAGGAGTGAATCTAGTTCAGAAGACCTCAGTAAAACAGCAGACGAAAAAGAATCTCCAAAACGTAAGAGACTATTGTCGATAAATTCACACGTCGTAAGTTCTTTCCAAACTTTTTTCTCACTGTTATTTTTTATTATCGTGATTATTATAGAGTACAATTGCTGATGAAGATGAAGGTGAAGAACCCGAAGAAACTCAAGAACTAATGGAAAAAGGCGCCATATCTACCTCACTATACAAAAAATATTTTACAGCCGGAGCTAGCGTTCTATTTTTGATATTCTTAATATTTTTGATTATAATTGCACAGGCCTTCAGCAACGCCGGAGATTTATGGGTTACTCATTGGTAAATGACCTTTCCAGCTCAATTATTTAAATAATAAATTCATTTTTTAAAAGGACAAATAACGAAGAATTAAGGTACAATTTAACAATCGATTTTCCTCCATCATACAACGGCTTAAACAATGGTGACCACTTAACACTTTCCAATGGTTTAGATAGAGATGTATTGAATAACACAGGAGAAGATCCACTGCTGGATTTACTGCTATCAGATGAATTAGAAAACAGCACTGAATCTCAGTACCCTAGTCTTTTAATAAATGCAACAGATTCAGCCAAAGAAGGGCAATTCCTGTCACAGTCGGTATACATTTACATCTACACAGCTTTTATAATAGGGTCGATTATATTAACGACTGTGCGCTCGTTAATTTTCTACAAAGTTTGCATGAATGCCTCAAAAAATCTGCATAACACAATGTTTAATAATATTCTACAATCGACGATGAGGTTTTTCGACACCAATCCTTCTGGTAATTACCCAAGAATATATGTTTTCTTTTAATTTCTAACGCCTAATTTTTAGGTAGAATTTTGAACAGGTTTTCCAAAGATATGGGTACTGTAGACGAACTTCTACCACGTTGTATGCTGGACGCCATTCAAGTTTTCATGGTGATGAGTGGCATTTTAATAATGGTCTTCATCGTCCAGCCATGGATGATACTGCCAACCGTGGCCTTGGCCGTCATGTTCTTTGTTTGGCGCTTCATTTACACCGCAAGTGCCCAAAATTTAAAACGACTTGAAGGCATTAGTAAGACAGAAAACAAAAATTTGTGCAGTTGTCTATAATTTTTTTTTTTTTAGCAAGAGCTCCCGTTTTTTCTCATGTCTCGTCATCTCTATCTGGGCTTACAACAATTAGGTCCAGCAGAGCACAATACATGGTCTCTAAGGAATTTGATGTGTTGCAGGATCAACACACTGGGTCCTGGTATTTGTTTCTGGCAAGCATAGAAACATTTGGGTTTTATCTAGATATGATATGTGTTATATTTTTGTGCATAGTGACCTATCAGTTTTTAATATTCAACAATAGTAAGTTGTATTGTAGATTGCACAGAACTAATATAACTAAATACATACATATATTTTAATTACTGTATATCATCAGTACCTTATAAAAATATTTTTTTCTGTGATAAAAATAATAAAATATATTCAAATATATTTTTTTAGGTTCAACTCTAAGTGGGAATGTCGGCCTGGTCATCTCACAATCTTTGATCCTCACTGGGATGTTACAACATGGAATGCGTCAGACAGCAGAAGTTGCATCGCAAATGACAAGCGTGGAGAGAGTCCTCCAGTACTCGAAAATCGAAAAGGAAGGTCCTTTTGACTCGACGCCAACCCACAAACCGCCCAGAGATTGGCCCCAGAATGGAGTCGTCAAATTCGAGAACATGAATCTGACTTACGTACCTCTTGAACCACCTGTACTACGTAATTTAAACATCGACATAAAAGCAGGAGAAAAAGTAACTTGCTTAAAATAAAAACCCAATTAATTTTAAACTGAAAATGTGTTATTTAGGTTGGCATTGTTGGTCGCACCGGAGCTGGGAAGTCGTCTTTAATTTCTGCGTTATTTAGACTGGCCCCCATAGAGGGCCACATTTTCTTAGATGACGTGGATATTAAAACGATTGGTCTTCATGACTTGCGCAGCAAGGTATCCATAATTCCACAAGAACCGATTCTATTTTCAACTTCGATACGAAAAAATTTGGACCCTTTCGACAAATGCGATGATAAAACTCTATGGCAGGCATTGGAAGATGTAAGTAATTAAAACTTAGTACTTTGAATTTAATTTAAAAGATAAATTGCTTAGGTGGAATTAAAAGAAGTGGTGGAAAGTCTCGAGCAGGAAGTTAGCGAAGGTGGTTCAAATTTCAGTGCCGGACAAAGACAACTAGTTTGTCTAGCGAGGGCAATTATTAGGAATAATAAAATTTTAATCTTAGACGAAGCTACAGCTAATGTGGATCCACAGTAAGTACAAGTTTGAATTATAAAGATTTAAACATGGACATTTTTTTGAAAATTTTTAGGACTGATAATTTAATTCAAACGACGATCAGAAGAAAATTCAAAGAATGCACTGTCTTAACAATAGCACATCGGCTGAATACAGTCATGGACTCGGATAAAATCTTAGTGATGGATGGAGGTGAGGCGATTGAGTTTGGAACTGCACACGAGTTACTCCAAAGGCCAGAAGGATTCTTAACTAAAATGGTCCAACAAACGGGAAAAAACATGGAAGTTAAATTAAGAAAAATAGCGGAAGATACTTATAGCAAATTGAATACTGATGAGAGTATTACTGATGATACGCCGGAAACTGGAAAGTGACTTAACCTTGTACTTTGTCTTCGAAATATACTTAAATATATTTTAATATTTACATTTTAAAGATCTGCTATTGAATCAGTATTTTTTTAAAACTAATACTTAAAAAAGTTTTTAGTTTGTTTTTTGATGTTTATAGATGTTACCTATTGTAAGGTACTTATAAGTACTGATACTACTTAATGTTTAACTTATATTTTTGATATTCAACTTGAAGAAAATTGTTGAAATGTATTTTCAGTTTGAAAAATATATTCTATACAAAGTTTTAGTTTTAATTTTAAACAAAAAGTAAATTCAATTATAAGTGATTTTTCTTTACAATTGTTGATATTTTGACTGGTGAATTTAATAAATTTTAATTGCTAGAGGATGCAGTCACTTGTGGATGGTAAAAAAACACTACTTTTAATTCAAGTCATGCTTAAAATGTTTATTTCCTTCATCAGGACTAAATTGTTGAAGTTTTAACATACAAAGACGTGGTCTCTGACAAAGAATTCATGTGTAGAAGCACATTTTGTTTAAAATTAATGGGACGTATTACAGTTGTACACTGGTGCTTAAAAGTTTCGAAATGAAAAGCAATAAAATCGTTCGAATATGACCCTTATTGAAACGGGCCCACTTTATTTAGAACCTTAAGAAACGAGGGTACTTTCTCCGCACCCCGATAAGAAGGTTGTTAATCCTGTCAAACTGCCGCGGCCGGCCGGTGCAGATGTTTATGATGCGTTGAAACGCAAGTATTTGGTTTCATTTATTCGTTGACGTAATTTAATGTAACTTAAAAATTTAACAACAGTTTTATCTTACCTAAACTAGAATATTTTATTTTCTGAAATAACAGATCTTTATAAATTTAAAGAGATACATGAATTTTAAATTACTAGGTATAAAGGATCGATGATGTAAATTAATTTGAAAAATGCAATTTTATATAAAAAGTATGCGTAATACCAAAATTACAATGTGATTGGCAAGAAACAAACATATGTTGATCATTGGAATCAATTAAAATAACTGTATAGGAAATCACTGTTGATGATGAGGATATCAGTGAAACTCTTGTTTACTTAGAACATGCGATTACGATTAGGGCATTCCAAGTAATGGATTAAATTTAAAAATTCGGAAAATTCATAACCTGCAACCTGATTATTTTAGCCTTCTTAAAATTGAAATAAAAACATTTGTGATTACCAGCTGGACATTCAAGAAAAGTATTAAATTTAAAAATTCTGAAAATTCATAAACTATAACCTCCACATATACAGTGTGTTTCACTTTACATGAAGACACCTGAATAACTTGTTGATTAATAACGCAATTAGTATAAAATTTTTACCAGAGATAGAGATCATTAAGATTAATCTTTTTGTAAGAATGGAATCTTTTTGGAGTCTAAATCTGGCCAACTATGATTTAAATAAAAACTAGTGTTTCAAGTAAAGTCATAGTAGTATATATGAAGATAAAGCAAAAAAGTATTTAATAAAGTTGTTCCTAACCACTAAAATACTCCAAATACGAAGTTTCGCTGAAAAATTTTAATTTTTAATTTCTATACATTTTTGTGTAAACTCATTGAAAAAATTGAAAAATACATGAAATCATAATTAATCATAATCATATTTAATAGTGTAACAAAATTATTATTTCATATTTAATGTATTTTTCAATTTTTTCAATGAGTTTAATTAATCATAATCATATTTAATAGTGTAACAAAATTATGATTTCATATTTAATGTATTTTTCAATTTTTTCAATGAGTTTACACAAAAATGTATAAAAATTAAATTTTTTCAGCGAAACTTCGTATTTGGAGTATTTTAGTGGTTAGCAACAACTTTTTTAAATACTTTTTTGCTCTATCTTCATTGGTACTATGACTTTACTTGAAAATCTATGAATTTACTAGAAAAATTAAAAATTAAAATTTTTCAGCGAAACTTCGTATTTGGAGTATTTTAATGGTTAGCAACAACTTTCTTAAATACTTTTTTGCTCTATCTTCATCGCTACTATGACTTTACTTGAAACACTAGTTTTTATTTAAATCATAGTTGGCCAGATTTAGACTCCAAAAAGAATCCATTCCTACAAAAAGATTAATCTTAATGGTCTCTATCTCTGGTAAAAATTTTATACTAATTGCGTTATTAATCAACAAGTTATTCAGGTGTCTTCATGTAAAGTGAAACACACTGTATTAGCTTCCCAAAATTTATTTTATTGCTATATATATTTTTTTAAATATTTTCCACCGCTCTTAGATGGGTTTAAATAACCGCGAAAGAATATTTCTTTTAGTGTTGTTTAGATTGTTCTTGCTTAGATGCATACATAGAACGCATACTACGGAAGCAGAACGCGGAAAAATTTTGGGAATGTGGCAGAGTGGTATATCACCCAATGAAATTAGTTTGACAGTGGGAAAAAGTGTAAGTAAAGTGAATACAATTTTTCTTAATAATAATTAAAATATTACATTCACTTCTAACGAATGTTCTATAAACATTGAATGATTTTGATTATTTTTTTAGATGTGATATTCATGTTGGTCTACAACTAAATTTTAGTCTATTTCTCCTATATGAACTGAATTACTCCTATATAAACTGAATTTAAACACTTGATTTCATAAACCACGTTAGGTTGTTTTCAATTCGATGTCTTGGTTTTTACATTTGAGAATATGATATTGAAATTATTAAACTTAAGTTTAGCTCCGCAAATAATTTAGTAATAATTATGTTCTTAAAAGTACATATTATAAAAAAAATAAATACTAGTTATCAAAAATAATTTTTACATTTAAAAAGATCATATTACCTTTACATTTCTCTTTTTAGTTTCCCTTGACAACTTTATTTATTTATTCTTCACTCTTACGAAGCTATTAACCGATGGTGCAACGTTGAGCGATTGTGGGTTTTTTTAGTGTCCGCTAAAAGATTAAAAAGAATACTTAAATATTTTTATTTGACTTGAAGACAATATTATTGAAATTATTTAGGAAAACCTAGAATTTGTAGTTCTAACATTCTTTTCTGGTTAGAACTCAACAATATGGAAGTGGATTCAGCGATTTCGAATGGAGGGTAATATGCTAACCAGAGATCGGTCAGCTCATCCAAAAATTACAACCGCAGATGAAGACGCAAGATAGTTAGAAATATCTCGTGAGCACAACTTTTTATTGAAACGTTGTACACCAGAATTTCTTACAGAATATGAAAGAGAACATTCAAATCTATCGATCTGAACAAACCCCGAGTTTTGGCCGGACCGTTGTCTATAGAAAACTGCCGCTGAGTCGACTATAAATGAGCATAACTTTTTATTGGTTGCTCTCGTTGTTCTCTCCACACTGTATATAAAAGACTTAGTGATGCAGGAATTCACTGTAGAAGACCAGCCCATGTGATAAATTTCCAGAACCATCATGCAGAGAGCAGAATGATCTCAGTTCAAAATTTGTATAGAAATTGGGATAATGTCGTGTTTTAGGACGAGAAAGTCTTTTGCTCTAACGAACTGTGGAAACCATACGTATATAGAACTAGAAATACTCACTTCGATCAAAATTATGGCGTTAAAAATAAGTTCGCCTTCTTGTCACCGAGCATCTTCTCCTCGGCGACTTGTTCCACTTCGTATTCGACCATATCGATCTTTGCCTTGACGTTCTGGATGTTTTTCAGGTTCCTCTGGATGCGCTGCTCTAGGTCGCCTTTTTTTGCATAGGTGGACCAGCGCTTTGTTTGTTTTGTGCAGTTTTTCGGCAATGTCCTTTTTCGGAGGAAATTTCGAATGTTTAGGGCATAACATGATGGCGGGGATAACCGTTGAAGGCACGTGAAAATTTGGGATGAATTTGGGATTGAGCTAAATTTGACACGTTCGACTTGAGCCAAGCAGACTAGATTAATCTAGATTAATCAGACTAGACATTTCTAGTCTGCTTGGCTCAAGTCGAATGTGTCAAATTTAGCTCAATCCCAAAGTCATCCCAAATTTTCACGTGCCTTCAACGGTTCGCGATTTCCTGCCATAATTTCGGCTTCTTGTCACCGAGCATCTTCTCCTCGGCGACTTGTTCCACTTCGTATTCGACCATATCGATCTTTGCCTTGATGTTCTCGATATTTTTTAGATTCCTCTGGATGCGCTGCTCTAGGTCGCCCTTTTTTTGCATAGGTGGACCAGCGCTTTGTTTGTTTTGTGCAGTTTTTCGGCAATGTCCTTTTTCGGAGGAAATTTCGAATGTTTAGGGCATAACATGATGGCGGGGATAACCGTTGAAGGCACGTGAAAATTTGGGATGAATTTGGGATTGAGCTAAATTTGACACGAATAAGGAAATTTCGAATGTTTAGGGCATAACATCCCTAAACATTCGAAATTTCCTCCGAAAAAGGACATTGCCGAAAAACTGCACAAAACAAACAAAGCGCTGGTCCACCTATGCAACAAAAAGGGCGACCTAGAGCAGCGAATCCAGAGGAACCTAAAAAACATCCAGAACGTCAAGGCAAAGATCGATATGGTCGAATACGAAGTGGAACAAGTCGCCGAGGAGAAGATGCTCGGTGACAAGAAGGCGAAATATGGCAGGAAATCGCGAAGCTAAGGAAGGAAAAAGAACAAACGATGAAACACTTGCGATATGTTAAAAATAAGTCTAGCGGGAGAATATCTTTGGCCTATTGGGGCTGGATCTCCTCACATGGAACCGGAGACTTAATTCGAATACCAGCGAGACTAACTGCTGCGACATATGTTATTCTTTTAGAAGAATATATGTCGCAGCATGTCTTTAGCTTACGCCAACGATGGAAATATAACATTTGTGCACGACAACAGTAGTGTCCACACAGCTTCAACGAACACCCAGAAATAGAAGTTCTAGATTGGCCGGAAAAATCACCCGATCTCAACCCTATAGAAAATGTGTGGGCAACACTTATTCGAAATTCGAAATTGGGAAATTGAGCATATAAATCGAAATCGCCAATTATTAAATGATGAAATCTTGAATATCTGGGACCAACTAAATAATGGACCACTGTGCTTAAATTTAACTAACTAATTACAAATGGCGGTTACTATACATTACACATTACTAATTTATAATTAAGAAATATATCACACTATTAATGGTCTATGTTTTTATATGTATATATGTATATACCTAATACAAATTATGCGTTTTATTGTAGTTTTGTTTTTATTTCGTAATAAGTTTTTCCTTGCTCTCAAAGTCGGAAGTCTTATATACTTTTTGCAGTTTATGTCGTTCCAATTTTAATACAGCGCCATATAATATTGTAAGTAATTACAGTGACTTTCAAATTTTACAATTTCATCTACATAGGAAGTTTATCGATCATTTCATTGATCAGTTACCAAGCTTAATAGTAAACTCCTAGAGTGCCTATAGCTTTCTTAGAATATGAAAATTGTAATACATACAGTAAAACTCGGATATAACGAGGGCTCAAGGGACCATGCTTATTGCTCGTTATATGCAAGTGCTCATTATAAATGAAAAAAATGTATGCATATGTGATATGTACTATGAACACCAAAAGAATCTGGGACAACTCTACTCCTGCATTTTTGAGTTTATTTAATTAACTAATAAGTTTGAATACAATTTTAAACAATTCATTTTGCTTGTTTTATGCTAACGTAAAAATACGCAAAAAAACAAACGAACAATTTTTTTTAACAATTAATTCATCATATTTAGATTTTTTGTCAGGCATAGTACTTCTACATCAAACAAATATTTTCAAATTTTTTGAAATTAAGCTCGCTATATGCAAGGTAAAACAAACAAAAAATTACAAAATTGGCCTTTATAAGCAAGTTCTCGTAATAAACGACTCGTTTTAAACAAATATTTATGTATGTAATTTACCATATCGAGAAACGGGACTTTTCAATTTCCTCACTATATCCGAGTTCTCGTTATAACCAGGGCTCGTTATAAGCAAGTTTCACTGTAGTTAAAACATACTGTACTTGTGTTAAAAATACATTCAAATTTTATCTAAGCTACAAATGAAAAAATAATTTACTTTTTTTAGTTTTAATAAAAAAAAGTCTTCTCAAATAATCTGACATGAGTAAAATTAGTTGAAAAGTTAATCGATAAAGTTTTCGCAAGTTTGCATTAATTCAGAAGTTAAAAGTAAATTATGCAAACGTATAACCTTTATTTTGTCAAAATATGCGAATGATGAGGCATTCATTCTTGATCATTTAATTTAATTCAGAAAAAATATTATACAAAATCAATTAATATTATTTTACTTTTTTCCTGTTCTAATAATATAAAATGCGCTCTCCGTAGAATGAAGTTCTGCTCAACAAAGCTAATAATTAGTATGCAAATCATATGTGTATCACATTAAACTAGAAAATCTATTTATTTACGAAAAATAATAGATTTTATTTAATTTATTCATTTCATTTCAATATAATTATCAAAGATTCAGAAATTTATATTACATAATGTTTACATTATTTATTTTACCTACATGTTGTAATATTTAGGAAACAAATTGTTAAATTTACTAACCAAATAATGAATGCGTTCCTACCACTATAAGTGATTAATCAAGTTGGTTGAATATGATCGTGTCTATTTTAAATCCCTGTGTTTGCGATGGCCGGTTTCATTATCCGGACAGCAGGTAGCTTGTAAAAGCTGTAAGGTTCATAATTGCAAAGCACAAAATTTACTACTGCCAATAATCTGGCTAGCACTCCGAAAACTTTTAAGCATCGGTGTACAAGGCTCACAGAACTGTCAAATTGTAGCACTTAAGCTGCGCACGACTGTACAGGGTGGGCCAAACTTGACACTTTTAATGGGAAACTCCTATTTCTAGAGGATTTACATAAAAAGTGACCTCGGTGCCTGAAGCTCGATTTTTATTAGAAAATTAACGGTGAAGACCGCATTTTGATATCTTGTACCGTTTCGGAGCTACAAGGTGTTTATTGTATATTATACACATACAGCTTGATTGAAGCAAGTAGGTTGGCGACGCGTGTCTCGGATGTATTCGTGACGGCCGGCCTTTTCTCGCATTGAGAAGCGAAACGATGAGCGCGTATTTAATAATTTTATTAACTAGGATTTCAATAATTCATGTAAAATATTGTTTTAATTGCCGCAATACATTTGCATAACGCAATTATTATTGTTTGTTATAATAATGTAGCTAAAAAACAGCTCTAAAAACTGCTTACTTCGAACTGAGGGCGTGAGCTGATACACGCTAGAACCCCCTCTACTCCTACACGACTTCGTCCGAATTTACTTATATCCACCTAGTTTTAAAATTCAACCAGTATAAATAACGTATGATTCAATAAATTTCGGGTCTCAGGCGGCTGTGGAAAAAAAACTCATGTCTTAGCTTAGAATAGACGCATTGGGATTACAGCGCTGTTTCGTTTCGGTAAACGAAAGCAAGATTCCAAGTTGTAAGCTTTCTTATGTGCATTTTGTAAAAATATTGAAAATTGAAATTAGTTTAATTTTTAGTTTAATGAAACTAGTGGTTTAACGTTTGAGTTAAGAAAGGTTAAGTGCTAAATTGATAAATAAAATTCAATGTCAAGTTGATAGCAAAATTTGTACCTATATATTTAGCTAAGACTTGAAATTTTATTCCACAGCCATCTGTGACCTGAAATTTATTAAATCATGTTATTTAGACGTCTTTGTTTTTAAATGTTTTTAAAGTTTTTGTTATTATACCTAATTGTCAACAAAAAATCAAAACTAGCTTCATGAACTTTTCAACTGAACACTCGTTAGATACTTTAAACCATTTTAAAGATCTTCCGAAATTCAGAGACATCTACCGAAACTTTTCACAACTAACTTCCGAAATGTATGCTTGGTCCGATTGGTCAGCAGCATTCTATATGTTTGTAATCAAGGCGTTCCAGTCCCAGTGTTCGTTGTTCTAGTAAATTACTTGAACGCTTTTATGTTCAATTTGTAGGATTCAGTCAAGACAAAATTAATTCTGTTACACCACTGATTATCCGATTATTTATTGTTGAGGTATTTTAAGTATTATTACCATGAGTGTAAGTTTGGTTGCCTAACTTAAGTAATCACTTGAGGACTCAAATATTATTGAAAATCAGGTATATAAATTATGAGCCATAAGTCCTTTAATTTGACATGTTCAATTAATTTGTAGAAAATCATTCAAAATGTATTTGCATTTCAAAAAATACATTCCACCTAAAATTATAAATATTTTTGTTGAAATAAAAAATCAAATCAAATGGACATCGCCATTTTTCACTAAATTACTAATGCTACTGTAAGACATAATTAGCTGAGATTCGGCTTTAAAATCAACCACATCACCATCCTCATTTCCTTCGTCTATCACAACACCTTCGACCTCATTCTTCGACTTAAAAAACACGAAACTGTTGCAATTTGGAACAACGGGTTCGTTCTTCCAATCATTCGGAGGCAGCCCTGGCCAAAAACTTAATACATCTTCGAATAGTTGTTCCATACCTATTTATTGCACATTTTAATTAATGTTGTAGGTGATTTGCAAATCGAACTTACTTTCCTTGTAACTTCTAGCAAAAGCTAACTCGCCGTCTGTCAAGTACAACTCCTCGTTCTTCTCCAATCTTTGTTCTTCCTGTTTTAAAACTGTAAAGACATACGTTTCGATTTTTTCTAAACGTATCCTTAAATAACTTGAGACGACGAATCTTATTCTATCTACCTCTAGCTGGTGTATGCTCTTGCGAAAGTCTGTGTTGGCAAGATTCTTCAGATTTTCTTCCATGTATTTTATTTGGCCTAAAAGACAGTCTACCAGCTCTGCTTTGTTTGGTAATATTTCCGGGGCAAATTTTTCATTAAGCCAGGCTTCTTCCATTAACTCTATCACTTCTGCAGCCGTTAGAGGCACTTCCTGTGTGTCACTTTCATTTTCGATATCAATTTCACCTAAATTACTATCGTCCATTCTTGTTCTCTTAGGTTATCGAGTTCCCGCCAAAAACAACCGAACATTGTTGCCATTAGTATTAAAATGTAGGTATACCAACTAATTTCTAGAACTGTACCAAAATTTCAACAAATTTATTATTAACTTTAAAACTATGAAATCGAAAGGAGAAAGGAGTGAATGTAAATCATTTTTGATAACTAGACTGTTGATAATAGAAGTCGAAATTGAAGTAATAAAGGCACCAATCAACGAGCGTCTAGCTGCAGATCCCCCTACAGCCAATCAGAACAAGGATAGCTCAAATTACCAATCACATTATAATACACTGTGGGACCGTGGCCAATTAAAATAGGACAAAGTAATTAAAATTTTCGAATTCAAACTTACGAATACAGTTCCAATGGTAGTGTGGTTCACATTAAAAGACATTAATTAAGCTGGTGAAACAAAATAACGTTTAAAACTTAGAGAATCTTTAAAAAAAATATGGTAGCTGGTACTGGTAGCCGTAATCAGGCCGTCATGGTGCTCATAACCTCGCTTTTACTTTGGATTTATTTGGAAGTTAATAATTTGACACTTAAGTCAGGCCGCAATATTTAAATATTTAAATATTTAAGTTTAAACTCATTCTGTAACATTATGATTAAAACGTGTAAATTTTTAGTGTACACAAGATCAGCTGTTATGTCATGAATATGGATTTTGCACCGACACAGCAAATCATGTTAGATATTTTACAGCATGCTACCAGTTAGAACTCGGAGATCCTTAAACCAGCAGAAGCTCAACCTGGCTTTTATACCATACTCTATGTTTCTTTTGTATTAATATTATTATTTTTACTTACAGCAATTAAAAATATGATATCCAATGCCAATCGTAATATTCATTTGAACATCGGGTCAGGGTGGATACTGTGTTATATTTCAAGAATGGCATCAATAGCACTGGCGTTAAAATACAATACATATGATAAGTAAGAAAATTGCATGACACTTTGAACTCTTGAACTTTGAATGTTTTATTTCAGTGCAACATCTGATCAGAAGAAACAGAGTTTAAAGGGGGTGCATTTCTAATTTCAGTGAAACTTTCAACTAAATAGCTACATAAGTAGCAGTTTTAAATCGCTTGGAATTGATTTTATTAAAACTATAAGGGCTGGTACTTTAGTTACTAGTTAACTTTAATCTTTTGTAATACGAATCCTTTTAACGGACACTGAAAATGCACACTTTTTTCTGGAATGTAATTCTAATTCTCATTTAACATACTATCAATCTAATCTACTTCTTTTGGGAAAAGATTTCCTAGACGAATTATGGCATTTCTTTTTTTCTTTGTTGATTGATATCGAAAATGAATTATAAATTAGTTTTGTAAAAAACGAAGCAGTTTAAAATGTTTGTATGTACAGGTTTTTTTTTCCACCCACATGTAGGTTTACTTTAGGAGCTTGAAAACTCTAAAAAATAATACATATAAATCCCTACAACTTTTGTATTTACAGTTTTCTCTAGGTGTTAAAGTATCTAGGTAGGGTGCAAATATAAATAAAAAACCTATACAGTGCTTGACATTAAAAACTAACCAAAAAACACAATCTCGTTCGAAAATAATGAATCTTCTTGATAAAGAGTAAATATGATCATATTATCAAGGCAGAATTTATTAGAATTTTATTAGAATTTCAACAGAAGTGAGGCTCCGAGTGCTAGTTAGGCTTTGGGTTGGCAGAACGTTTTATTTTTAATGCCGAGCACTGTACCTATGGTGAGTTCCATATAAATTTGCTGGTAAACGATTAAGTCCTGAGTATGCATTATAAATACATAGAAGTTTGAAAGAATAATCTAATGATCAGACGATGAAAGCTGATGTTTAGTGTTTGTAAATTGAATTTTCCAGTAAATTTATATGGAACATATTTATATTTATAATTTATATAAATTACCTAGGTTGAAAATCAATTTTTTTATTTATTTATTATTGATTATTATTTTTTTATTTGTCTTGCATGAATTCTGATTTTCAAAAAATTATAACACAGCTGTTATTGAAGCAATTTTATTTGTAATAGCTAATATTGTAGTTGAAGCTTTAAGGTTCTTAAAAATTCCATCAGCATAATCTATTAAGCTACAGGGTGTCTAAAACGCACCGCTCCTCTCGAAGATATTCAAATACAGAAAAATACTTTTTTTCAAATGGAATGACCTATATTTTAAAGCACCATTGTATGTGGAATCAAATGCTGCGCCGAACTGTACTAGCATTCCCTATACCTAACTTTAACAGTTTTTGAGTTATGAAACATTTTCGATTTAATTCATAGAAAATTACAATTTTAATAGGTCAAATATTTTTAATTTTATTAAGATAGCATGGAAATTATAACAACGATTACTGTTACTACAAATTTTGTAGTCAACCAAAGAAAATAGAATTTGGCAAGTGGAAATTCACAAATTTTAATAGTTCTTTAATCATCCTTCTCTTAGGACGCTTGTGATCTTATAAAACGAAAAAGTATTAATTTCATTACTTTAAATTGAAGAATAAAATAGCTGCTAGTTTGCAATTCTCTGGATTAGCGTGAAAGTATTTTAAAACCATTGTCTAATTATCTTCGTTATTTGTTACTGATTTTCGTACATTTTATTTTTCCAAATTGTATAAAGTTAGGTTTAAACTTTCCAAACTATGTTTTATACATAGAGACAAGAGGGGTACATTTGATTGAACACACATTCTCTGCTCTGAACAATTTTAGATCATTCTTCATGAATTTAAAAAATAGATTTAAAATATCAGCGTTTGAATAATTTTGATTTTGATTCTCAACTTTTTTTTGCTTTTGCTTAAAATTTGTAGTAACAGGAAACGTTAAATGCAATTGTTTGTTGTTTTCATAACTGTATCAACAAAATTAGAAATATTTACGCTGGATTTCACAAACGTCACTTAACTTTAATCATCGATTAAGAATAATCATTCCTATACCTTCAACACATGTAACTATGGCAACGTTTACTTTTAACGGATGATTAAATTTAAGTAACGTTTGTGAAATCCGCCATTAACCTAATAAATGTAAATTTTTATGTATTAAACCAAAAATATCTTATAACTGAAAAACTGTTAAAGTTAGGTATAGGGAATGCTAGTATAGTTCGACACAGCATTTAATTCCACATACGATGGTGTATTAAAATATTGGTCGTTCCATTTGAAAAAAAGTATTTTTCTATGTTTGAATATCTTCGAGGGGAGCGGTGCGTTTTAGACACCCTATAGCTTAATAGATTATGCTTATGGAATTTCTAAGAACCTTAAAGCTTCAACTACAATATCAGCTATTACAAATAAAATTGCTTCAATCATAGCTGTGTTATAATTTTTTGAAAATCAGATTGCAGAATCCAAATTTTTAAGAAATTTCAAAATATCTCAAAAATGATGCATTTTAGAAATAGGGAAATGTATTGCAACTTAACATATTTCTACATATAGAATTCAAAAACGTGATAAAAAATATAGCATTCCATTTAAAATAAGCGAGTTGATAGCGACTTCCGGTACTACCGGAAGTGGTACAAAGACAATTTTATTTTATTTAAAGAGATCTCTACGGAAAACCCTTGCTCCTTAAATTTCAAATATCTACGTGAACTGCAACCTTGAAAACTTTTAACGAACGGTTTATGTGGATATTCCTGTATAACACATGTCAATTTACATTCATGGCTGCTACTCAAATTATTTTTTTTCACAGTATAATTACTTTCATCAGAATTAATGGTTCAATTAGTAACTTCTTGTACAACACTTTCTTGTTCTGCAGCATCATCAGTTGTGATATACATACTGTCGCAGGTAGTAGCAGTTTTCAATCCGGAACGTACGATGTTAGCATGATTATCTTCGATAATGCCATATTTGATTAAAATTATATTAAACACATTGCTATGGACACGACTGCAAACTGAATTAGAAATTTCACTTACATTTAGTAAAAAAACGTTAAAATCACTGCTAAGGCTTGTCTTCATTTTTTCTGTCGCCAGTGGTACATCAATACTGTGACGATTGCGGTTCCAGCCCGTCTGTTGCGTCATCGCCGTCTAGTCGACGCGCTTAGACGACTGGAGAATTCTGACGGCGGAGTAAACTAGAACAGACAGCCCGTCGGTTCCAGGCGATTCGCGAAGAGAGAACCGGTTTATAAATGCACGCGGCCGGGGGTGGAGTTTAGTTCGAAATAAATTCAGAGCTGACAGTGCAGAATTGAAGTCGCGTTATAAATTTTCGCTCGGCTGTTAACATAAATTACTTATTAGTTTATAAAAAAATTATTGTTTAAGTTAGTGTTAATTAGTGTTACTTTTAAATTAATTAGATTATTAACTATTTCGTGTTTTGATTAAAATAAAAATAATAGAACCTTTAAAATCGTTACAATACTGCCAAATGTAACGTCTTGTTTAACATTATGATCGACATCTAAATGGCGTTCTAAATTTTCATTTTCTAATTTTTCAAATTTTGTAAATGTGAAATCACAATTAGTTTCTAAACTTTTTATTTTGCTGACAACATTTTCCACAATGTTATTTTTGTTTAAATATTTAAAATTAGTTATATTCGACTTATATATTGAGCCACAAATATGACAAATAAAAGTATTTTCATTCATTACTGTATTTCTTTCTCCAGCTTTAAGCTAAAACGTTCTTTTGGTTCACCAGCTCAATAGTACCGTTTAATATGAATCACACCACTATTATTGAAACTGCATTCCTAAGTTTGAATTCAAAAATTTGAATTACTTTGCCTTATTCTAATTGGCTAGAGCGTGGTATACGCTTCTGATTGGTAATTTGACCTATCCTTGTTCTGATTGTCTGTAGGTGGATCTGCAGCCAGACGCTCGTCAGTCATCATTTTAAGGTTTTAAATAACAACCACAGATGGCGCTACTCGAAAAAGAATCGCCAAGGGAGGAAGATATCGCACAAATCACTTATATCTATAGATGCTTAACCTACATAGTAGGCGACTAGATTTGTTACTCTGGTGGTTGGAAGCGAAAGTATGGACTTAGCGCGCGAAATTTAAATTTCAGCTTTCTTTGTATATAGATTTAATTGTTCAAACGTTCATAAAAATAATCATTCGTTAACAGAAAAGTAAGTCATTTTGTCAAATAACTTGATGCTTTGTTAAAAATTATTGTCTTTGATGAATTTTTGTGTCACGTCGTTGATACGTCGTAAATACTTCAATCAACGGTCACGTTTAAATTAGATGTATGTAATGTTTTTCCTTGTTGTATAAGAAAGAATTTCATTAAATTTTATACGTAAAAACTCCTCATGTGCTTTCTTATACGTTTCAATTTATGTTTTGTCAAAAAATACATGTAAATTACATCTATTTTATGATTGTCCATTGCGACCTTTATGAGTTATTAAGAGCAGAAGACTAATCAAATAACTAAAACGTAATAACACGGAAACAAAGAAAATACCGAGAACACATTTACCTTTACATTTAGCTAAATAATTGCGACTTATTTGGTGTGTAATAACTAGGCAGCGGACGGCCGTTGGGCAGGCGAGAGTGGGCTCGTGTCGAACGGGCGAAAAATGCATCGCCTCTACTAGTTTATGTATTTTTCGCCCGTTCGACACGTCCCCCACTCTCGCCTGCCCAACGGCCGTCCGCTGCTTAGTAATAACGTTGACCCAAGACTTTGACACATGATTCACAAAATTTATTTGACATTTTCCATGGAAACGGAATAAAACAAGATCGTTTACCGTACTACCAACTTTACATCAATTGTGAATTATGGCAAAAACTATCACACTGACATCTCGTGTTTGGAAGCATAATAATTTCCTGGTCCGTGAGTCTGCCATTTAACTTAAACGTCTATAGTAACTTAGTGGTTTGTGGCAATTACATTTGACGGAAGTTACCACTTTGCAGTAGGTCAGTTTCTGCAATATGGCGGTTTGTTGACATCCGTTGTCGTAAAAGAACGATACATTAGGCGTTTTCCCGTTAGCTCTGAATTTTGCGCACTAAACACAGTTGAGTTTTTAACCCATGAGCTTCGAGTACAAACTTACGGGAATGTATGTATTTGTAGAGGTGTGACATACACCCAGGGTTGGGACGTAGATAATGAGACGTATAAATACCCATTAATTACGCGTAGATTGTGTAATTATCTACGTCGTGAAAAATGAATTAGAGAGTTTTTGCAATTACGTTTTCGTATTAAACGTATACGTAAATGACCAGTTGCTTAGTTACATTCAGCTTTACCGTTTACATTCACGTTTTTTGTATGACGGACTACGTGAAACCTAAGTTCATTACGTATGCAATGACGGGCCGGTCAATTTATAAAATTTGACATTTCAAAGCATTGGAATATGTTATCGAAAGTCACAAAATTCAGATTTGGTACATAAATTAAATGACAATGACTGCAACCAAATCTGACAAGACAAAACACTATGATTTACTTTCTTGATTCACATTCACGTTTATGTCGACGTAACATGATGCAAAAACTTTCAAAGTGTAAATTACGTAAATTCCTACACCGGGGTTAATAAAGTTAACGTTAAAGGATGACGGGCACGTGAAACGTGATTGCAAAAACTCCCTATACTTTATAAATTACGTTGTTTTCTACTTTTTCATTTTCAGGTTATAGTTATTCATTTTTACACAATCTAATATCTATTTTGAAATAAAATTGATAAAATTGTTGCATACAAGAATTAAACAACAAGAAAAACGCAATATTTGTTTGAAATACTTCAAATGAACATTCATTTTGAGGTTAGAAATGTGACATTTGACATAAAATACATCGAGTAAAAATTACGTCCAGACGTAATGTAATGTAGAAAATATTTTTTACACGTAGTTTTCCCAACCCTGCATACAACAAATTGAAAATGAATTTTGAAAATTGTTTAATTAAGTGTATTATTAAAATATTTGACAGTAATTATTTTTCAATAATACGTATTTGTTTTGTAGTCATCTTGTAGACACTGTATCAGGGCAGAATTCAAGGTGGGGGAACATGTGTTTCGAGCACAAAAATAATAGGTGGAGCTTGAGGGGGCAGGGGAAGGACATATTGCGCGTAAAACGCGAACATCGAAACGTCAACTGGAAAGTGCGCTTCGCGCATTTTTAGACTTTTGAGCTCGTTTGCGTGCACAGTGTGGATAACGGGAAAGCAGCTATTGTTATTATAGAGTTCAGTTAAAAAGTGAATGATTTTTAGCTTAGTTTTGGAATTTCTCGATGTTGACAGCAGTAGCGAAGAAGATTAATTATCTTTCTCTTGAAATTTAGAAATTTGTCTTTTTTTTTTTTTGTTTTACAAAATGTTTTTTATTTAAGTATTTGTGCAAAAATTATGTTTATAGATAAAATAAAAATGCAAAATAAGTCCCAGTATCATTTATTAACCACTGCCACATTATAATTGCATGCGGCAAACACAGGTAGGACAGTGATGACAATTTTTTTTTATCATGTCCTCATTTTTCATCTTAGGAATCTGACCAGCCTATATAGGTTTCATATTTCAAGAACTTATCAATGCAATTCCATCAGTGCCAGCTAGAGTGCGCCTTGAATTTCGTGGAATCAACGAGACGCTAGATGGCATGACAATAATAAAAATTGATTTGTTGGTTGATTGTTTTTGAGTGAATATCTTATTTAAGTACAACTTCCGAACGCACTAAAATTGAATGATGGAATTGGATCAGCAAGTTTTCCTTGTTGCTTAAAATTGTTTTTTATATTTTTACTTTATTGCGACAATGTTTTATGTGTGATTGTGAGAGGTAAAAGCTTATTGGAATGCACATAACTTCTGCCTTTCTTTTTCTCAAGATGTTAATGTCCAAACTCCGTGGTACATCTTACATTAAAGATTTCGTAATATTTTACTGTTAGAAAAAATACATCTTGAATTCCTTGAGTTCTGCTAGAGCGGAACTAGGCATCACCTCATAAAATGTTAAGTTTAGTGCTCATGCTGCTCCCCTAACTAGGTCAAGTAATAGACGATGAAATATGCATGCATCAATGACTTTTACTTCTTTAGACACCAGGCAATTCTAAATTATCGTATTGTGCAAGCGGAATTGTTATTATTAAATATTAAAAATGACACTCAAGAGAACAGTTACTGCGCATTAAGTATAAAATCGATGCTAATTTTAAACTCTTGGGTGCTTTAAATTGCAAATTGCAGATTGTTTATGTGCGCACATTACTATTTTTTTATGTTTATTGACCAGCTGTTTAATAGCGATTTAACTAAGATGAACAGTAAATTACAATAGAGTGATACCTAATTAAGACACAAACACTTCCTATTGTAATTAAATGTTATATAAGCGACTCAAAGTGGTATTATACTTTCAAAAGTGAATTTGTTTCCTCGACTTTGATGCAAAGCAAAATCAAAATACAAAATCATATTTTTGTTTCTTTTTTAATCGGAGTTGCTTTCGTTTCCTTTCCTTTTACCTCCAATGAACTAAATGTTAACCTTCGATGTTCTACGCAGAGCAATCGCAAATGATTGATAAAGAGTCACTTAATTTTTGTTTTTATTATTATTTATTTAATATGCTAGATACTTTTGAAGATTTTATGTAAAAGTACAAATTAAATTAAGGTAATTGCGTAAACAATAAGAATTTCTATAATATTTTCTCGAAACTCAACAACTAGCCCGTAATTGATGAGTTTAAAGTTAAAGGTAAATATTTTTCAACGCAAAAGCATAAAAGGAAAATTGTTTTACCGCAATAAGAAACTATAAATTCGATAATCAATCAGAAACTTTCACAGTGATTGTAAATCTGAACGTGTAATTAACGAAAGTCGAAAATTTTATTGGCATGAGATAGTTCGTGCGAGGTATTGAAGGAAGTTATTTAAAAAATTGCTGAAATCTCTCAACAGGCCTTCATTTAAATTCTTAAATAACATCTTTATTATTTACATTATTTACGATTTATGGAATACATTTTTCTTAGAATAAGATATTTCTTCTTTCATAAACCTCAAACTTTGTACAAAATTAATTTTTTATTAGAAAAGTTTCTTCAATAATTTGATGGAATAGAAAGCAAATTCTAAAAGATCATTTTACTGTTAGCAGTTTTTGTGATGATAACTAGATGGCGTTAGTACATCTTAAAAAACAAAACACTCAAAAATGTATATATTTTCAAAACTGAGTTCAAATTTTCAATAATATTTGCTTTAATTACAAATGCACAGAATGAATAAAATTGCACCGAATAATTATAAAGTCACGAACGGGTTAATCCAATGTGCCAGAATGTTGCCAAAACACAAGTCTAAAGTGACTCAATAATGTTGTACCCAAATGTACAACTAATTTATTTTTAGAACTCGATCTATATTAACATCAGATCTAACCCGCCTAATTTCTATTGCAAATAAAATAATTAAAAGCGCAAGATTTGTCAAAAATTCGCTCTTTAACAAAGCAGCATCACGAAACAGTTAATAAGAGATACTAATTAAACTCACACAACAAAGAATATGTCCTGTAAATCAAGGTCGTTTACACCTCCGCTTCAGCCGAACACTTTCTCCGCTTCAGCAGTGCGAAACCGCAAGATAAAAGTAATGGGTTGGGTTGGGTTGGGTTGGATAAAAGTAATGGGTTTCGATAGCAATACCTTCCAAAATAACGGTTAAATAACCAAGTACCAAAAATATCTAAAAGGAAGAATCCTAAAAGGTATCCCAAAAGCCTCAGTTAAAAGAAAAAACAGTATAATTAATAAAAAGATGGCGTCATACCATTAGTCTAACATTACCTGGATTTTAGGAAAACCAGGCCCTGGCAGGGTTGTGTAAATCAACTCAAACTAGTTTGGCGGTGCACTAAGAATTTCCGACCGCGTCGAACTCGAATTTTCCTAATCTTTCTTAGCGAGAACTTCGATTTCGAACTTTAATCACAACGATATAGGCATCACCAAAACTAAAGCGAGAAGTGATGCGTTAAAACAAGCTAAATCGGATGACGTGAGATGATCTAAGATGCCCTCAACCTCAACCAATCGGAAACCATTATTAACGGAATGCCCATATTAGGGCATATCACGTGGCGATCGGGTGTGGCAAGCCTATTATCCGTTATCAGGGTTTCCACAATAAATTCTAAGTTCATTGAAAATTTCCAAATATTGCCAACATATTCCTTATGCAATTTGGGACCGTAACAAATTTTAATAGAAAGAAGCCACTGGTATGATAATAAAAAGGGGCAGAATATTTCTCAACTCACTTCAAAATAATTAAAGTTAAAATTATCTACGCAAAAATATTTGAATGTAGTAAATTAATGCAGATGCAGTGCAATAGATGGCGCTTGTTATAATCGCCACTTATAAGTTTTGCTAAATTTTAACAAAAGAAAGCAATGCGTAATTTCGATAAAATGATATTATTCATGAATACGTTCATATTAGAAAACAAAAGAACGAAATTATACATAAAATCCAACAGATGGTTTGAGTTGATTTGGTTTGAGTAGAACGTTTAAAAGATTTTTAAGAATTTAATTTTGGAAATTGCAAGGGAGTGAGATTATGAAGGATGGTATATAAAATTAAAGCGAGTTATTATAAATATTATAAAAGAAGAAATATACAGGGTGTAATTGATTAACTTTCACTTATTAATATTGTAAGTTTTTCAACACATAAGCCCAGTAATTCTGTAAATATCATTGGTCTAGTTCAAAAATTAAAAAGAAGCAAGAGCGCAATGTCTTTTGTTTCAAAACCTTTGCTCGTTCGTGAGATATGTACGTCCGTGGTTTTTATAGACACATCGTAAAACAATAAAGTTCCTGTCGATGTCGATGTCATATGCAATTCAATAACGGAAGAATTTTCTAAATATCCATTCGCGTTGATTACTGAATTAATTAATTTAGAACCATTTTTTACGTATTGTTAATAGTGTTTATAAGTGCTGCTTATAAAAATGTAGCAATTTACATCAATAAAACAAAACGTATTATGTAAGAAATTAGAATGCAAATGTTTGATCATTATTTTATATTGCTTACGTATTGCTAACTGTTAATTTCCGTTATTATTTCATACGAAAATCATAAATAAATAACCTGCATGAACGTTTATTGCCCATTTAATGTTTATTTATTTATTATTTATTGTACACAAAGTAAATTTCGCTCAGCTGGGGCACTTAAATCACATCCAGTGCTTCTCAAATGTTTTTTTGAAAAAAGTAACCATAGATTTTTCCAGAGTTATTATTGATCTTTGCCTCATAGATATGTCATAACTTCATACGTAGTGGTTACAGGATGTAAAACCTATTCAATTACACACTGCACATTTAATATTGTTGTAAATCGAGTTATTTAGCGCAAAAATTAAAAATTATTCCAAATGTTAACATAAAACCCATCAGAAGACTCTCCCCAAAACGATTTTATGAGAAATTCAATTTTAGAATGTTTTCCTGTCCTGATGCACATGACCTATAACGTCATTTTAAGACTCTCATTTTAAGACTCGGAGATATTTCTTTTGTGTTGTATTTACCTTCAAAATGTGAAAATCGGGCGCTTTCTAACATGAAAACTAAATCATATTCAAATACATCACGATGGCAAGCAATTCAGCGTACAACATAATATTTAAAACGTGACCAAATGTTTGCTTACTTACTTTTACTTTTACTGCTTTGCTCTAACAAAGCTATCAAAAGTTAATTAGGAATTTCCTGTCAGATCCGCAATGAAAACTGCGACGGCTTAAGAAAAGCGTTCAGAAGCGAAATTACCTAAGTATGACATACAGAATTTTAAATAATTTTTATTGGTGCTGATATATGCTTTGTAAGTCTGTGATTATCTATTCTTAATTACCTCTTCCTGAAATGTTTATGTTTCTGAGATATAGTAAAAATATTTATATTAAAATTCGACTTTAAATCCTGTCAAATAAACTTAACTTTCTCCTTATTAGCTAGCGAACACAATAAGCGCAATTTGAGAAAACAGTGCGACGAAAATTGCCAAGGAACCGCGGGTCGTTGTTCTTCGAAAGAATGGGCACTCTTACATAACTTGCCATTCATTGTAGCTAAGGAATTGCAGACGCTAAATTATAAATTTTAGCCCCATTTCTAGGACAGCGAGCCGACCGGAAACCTCAGCTGGGGCTTCAGACAGCCGCACATAAAGGCGATCTCCATTCTCCGTAAAAGGAACGTCTACAATCTATTTTCAGTTACGTAAATTTCGTTGTAGTATCACGTGTAATTAAGATGATTTTATGTAGTTTATAGGTGTATAGGTCGAGTTCGTTGCACAATGTAATTGAAAACCAAGCGGGTATTGCGTTAAAAATATTGGTAGGCATTTATGGAAAGGCAAAGGTAATAGTGTAACGCTATCTGTATATTTTTAATTCCACAAACTAAGCAACCATCAAGAAGGATAATGATTACATAATTACATTCTTATTATTATTATTATTAATAATACAGAGTGATAATTTAAATTTATTATTTACTAAGTGAAAATAAAAAAAAATAAAAGATAAGATAAGATAATAATGATATCTGATACAATTTCTTTTTATTTTTTAGGAAATATCGAGGAAAGATAAAGAGGTGAAGACAAATTTTATAAAGAAAACGATGAATACATTAAATATAAAATATAAGAAGTAACAATGAAACTATTGATATTTGCGATCAAGTGAAGAAAGGAAAACACCGCGAGATCGACGGTTTGGAATACTGGTTCCTATTTTTAAGAATGGAATGTTCCCACTTGGGGAAATAACACTAGGAACCACTGTGAGTAAACTTTATTTAGTGTATTGGAAGACAGAATAAAGAAAAAAATTAATCAAACGAAAGACTTCTTCATATAATAGTAGAAAAGCACCACCAACGTGAATTTTCCATAAACGTTCTAGGCTGGAATTATTGGCGACTCGTTAGTTGGTTAGTTGGTAGTTTCTTCCTCAACTACTTAATGGTATAACATATCGTGAATTTTTGGAAGAAAAGCTTTGTGAATGAACCCTTAATAACGCGATAAACAATATGGTTCATGCATGAGGAAGCCCCAGCATATTTCACCATCTTGGATAGAACTTATCCTGATCGTTGGATAGGGCGAAGAGGAGTACAGCCACGGTCGCCTCGTTCACCCGATCTGAATCCTTTGGATTTCTCTCTTTGGGGACATGTAAAGGCTTTAGTTTATCTAAATCCCATTCGAAACGTAGACGGTCTTCGCAATCGCATTGTTTTAAGGAATGTCCAAGATGTTACAACACGTTCGTCAATCTATGACAAGACTGCACCAAACTCTGTTGCAATATAAGTTAAAAAAAATTATGTTGTTTTTATTTAAATATGTACCTATTTGCGGCCATATGTTCATAGGAACATTTTTTACTTAGATACACTTGTAGAAAGCTTTGAGAAAGTAAGGAATGAATGAAGAGTCTGAGTCTATTACAAACAAAATTGAAAAACGAGTTACGCCGAAAATCACACACTTCTTTGACATGGTTGACAACACAAGGCAAAGAAATAGAGCGCTAAAAACATAATTTCATCTTTATTGTATGTAGAAACACTATAATAACTGCACTGAAACAAATAGCAAATAATGAAAAATGAATCGATTTTTTTAGAAGCAAATTAATATATCAAAACAAGAACTTTTGATATAATTGTTATGTAAGTAGGAAACTAAATTCACTTTCATTTATTTCGTGGAAAAACAACTGGAAGTATTTTTCCATACTTGTATTTTGAATCTTGCATTGCAATTCATATGCTGAAAGCGGGACAAATTGTTAATTAAATTTATTAAGGAAGAAGACGTAATGGGCAATTAAGTACGCCTCCGGTCAAAATTGCTACTTGCGAAGATCTTAGTTTCAGAATGGAGCAACAAAATTAAAGAGACAGCATAAATTATTTATAGTTCGAAAGTAATAGCAGTTATTAAGAAAAAATGTTTAATAAGAATACTAAAAACATATCCGTTGAACTTAAACATGGAAGATAATCAATTTATGGTTAGCAGATACACATACTCGTACAATAAAGAATGTTCAACTCGTCTGCTTAGATTGGATTAATATTTAACTTGTATGACATGGTTCGGAAACAACCTGTCAAATTATAGCTATCCTTTTAAGTTTGTAGTCACCTGTGAATGCAGCTATTCTTTCTAATTAAGGACCACTTATGCAATGCCAGTTTAAATTTAAGCTGAACTCATAACAACGATTATTTCAACAATTGTTGTTAAGGGTTTAAGCTTTGGCTTAAAATTAAGATGAAATTGTACAATAGGGCCTTAGTAACATAATGAGAAAGTAGTGGTAGTATTACCTATTTTTTATTTTGTGGCGTCAAAAATTAATTCAATTTAACAGCTTCTTTGTGCAACCTTGAAACTTCACTTTGTCTTTTATCTTTTCTTTAGTACTTCACATAGATGGTGCTGTCTTCAAAATTTCAGCCCCTCTAAATCTCTTTCCTTTAAAATTGTACTAAAAAATCATGTTATACGAGTAGTATTTCTACTAGCAGTTTAGGAAATTGGTTTCAAAAAATGTGGTCACTTATAATATAATAATATATATATAATATATAATAAATAAGAATCAAGAGCTTTAAATTAACTAATTAAAATATATTTTATATATATTTATTTCGTTACCACTAATTGCACACTGTATCTTCAAATATCTGCACATTCTTTTCATATTAAATGCAGTTATTGAAAAGAACAAAGGAAAAAATAGTGAAAATTTAACACGCTAAAATGTGTAAAGATAGCGTAAAGTAGTGAAACTGGAAGTAGCAGAGATGGAATACTTAGACCATAGACTTCAGTTTATTTATACCTCCCTACGTGTCTATTTGATTCTTTACCTTTGTGCCTGTTTACGCACCTATTGTTATTTATACCTCTGTTTAATTTATTTCTTTTATACTTGCTTATGTTTCTTAAGTGTTTCCTTCTTTTTCCAATACTCAAGTCAGTCTCTCAAAGACAAGTTAACTTTAACTTTCGGTTTATTCCCGGTAACAATTATGATAACAGTTATTCTTATGGCATTAAACTGAAGGATAAAGTTAACTTGTATTTGAAAGACCGGCTGACAAAGGGAATCATGTACTTCCTTTGTTTTCTTCTTCTTCTTCATCTTCCATCCGCTAAGGAAACCTTTTGTTTAACATTTTACTTCCTCTTCTGACGATCAGGAAAACCATACAGGAATCCTTAGGATCACGCAAGATCGCGTAAAAGCAACGAAAACCGCCCCAGTCTTTTGCTACTCTGTACCATTTTCTTGTTACTTTGACAAGGTTTTTTATTGGCTGCTATTTATCTGTTTTATTTTACAGAAGATGAAAACCAGCTTCTAAGATTATATTGTTGGAAGTCTCTACATTCTCTTTTAGTTGTTCATTCGGGTCAGAATTTTCTGATTCATTATATCTCATATCACTATTCACCCAATTCAGCTTATTTATTATACGCCTCTGTTAATGTTAAATTTGATTCTTGAATTACATTCTCTTTTAGTTGTTCATTCGGGTCAGAATTTTCTTATTCATTATATCTCATATCACTATTCACCCAATTCAGCTTATTTATTATACGCCTCTATTAATGTTAAATTTGATTTACCTGTTCAGTAATGTGGGAGATCCATTATCAGTCTATTTACTTAACTTCAAGAGTGTCTTTACCCTGCCTGTTTCTTTTCCTAATTGTCCTTGAATAAGTAGAGGCATTAACTCTAGAAGTATTTGAGGTCCTTAGCTTGTGGACCCATTCCGTTTGCTTTACTTTTGGGTTTGGACTATCAAGTAGATAGCTCGACGCTAAATCCTCAGTCTATTAACTAAATACGTTTTAGAAACATTTGTTTGTTTTCAAAAAATGTTTTTATTGTTACACTAGCATTACTTTTATATCCGAGACACAAGCATTTCTTTTCATTTCTTTGAAAACAAATATTGCACTATATTTTTTAATTAAATTTATACCACGTCTCTCCATAACCAAAAACCAATTTTCCCAATTAAAAAAGGATTCTTGGTACAAACATGCTTTTTTTTTAAATCTTAACATTAAAAGAAAAGAATAAGAAAGCCCCATCGAGGCGTTTTTCTCGAGGAGGGATACGTCTGTTCTCGCCGAGAGGGAGAGTGTGAAAAGAAAGGATCCCATCCGAAGAAGATTAGTCCTGTAGCACGCGAGCTTCAGTTGCACGGATGTCCATTCGCGCCGTCGCCAAAGAGTGCTGAGATGAAGAACGCTTTTAAAAGTTCTGTTCTCCTGGTGCTGTGTCTTAATGCTGCGGTTGCGCAGATATTCGGACCTCAGACGGTGAGTTTCTTTGTCGTAAGATAACACAGCAATGCGAACTTGCGTGCTCAATGTGTGGCTTAACACATGTAGAAAAGGCGAAAGTAGTAACAGTTTCGGACAATTTTTTAAAAGGAGATTTCAATGAGCGATCAAGATAGATTTTATATGAAAACTAAATAATACTACTATTTTTTTACTAAGTTGTATACTTACAAACAAAATTCATTAATTCTAGATTTTTACTTAAGAATATTTAGAATCCATTAAATTATTTGCAAATAAACTTTTACAAATTAAAATTTTGATGCTTCTTAAGAAAACGAAAGGTCAGATTTCTATTGATAGAAATTCGCTACAAAAAAAATTATGATAAGCATTATTATAATTCGTATAGTAACCATTTAAATAAGAGTTTTTTTTTTACTTCTATTACTCATTGTGAAATTTACATACTTCTAATGTGCACAGTAGGACTAAGTGGAGCGTTTTTCTTCATTTTATTATTTTGCATTTTTTGTAAAGATGGCTTTAAAATACATTTGTTTAATATTACGAAAAAATAATTTGAGTAAATGTATGAAATTATAATTTTGTTATACTTTAAGAAAATAAGCGTTGGAATTTTTAAAATATTTTCTCAAACTCAGCAAGTGACCCTGAATAATGTAATTTGGTGTATGTCCGCCAATTTTTCAACGCCCTGTAATTAAGACGTACTCAATTAATCTTACATGTATTTTTAACTCGATTTTCTTTGTTGCAAAATAGAAGTGAATGGCGAGTGCACTCGACAATGTTTCATAAACCTATAAAGGAAAATTAGCTATTATTATGTATAAAATGAAAAAAAAAATTATTTGTTATTATTAACGACGTGAAACTAGGAAAAGTATTTAATAGTTGGAAATTAGGTTAAAATTGAACAGAATTTGTTGAATTTAAATTAATTGTAAAGTTAATTCAGTAAACTGTAACTGTGCTAACTACAATGGTGGGTTGAGCTGGGGCCCACATTAAATATATTCGACCACTTCTACTAATGTAACAAACATATATTTGTTGTTATTTATTATATCAAAATTTAAAAGCTAACATGTAAAAACGTAGGTCGTCTGTCTCTAGGGTAGAATTTTTTTAACGCGACAAACAACAAAAAATGTACAGACAAGAGAAGCTTTCAAGAGGAACTGTAAAAAAATAATCGTAATATTTATAATAAATATTATTAACAAATATTTTACGTAATAATTATGACGGAATAAAATAAAATACAATCTTAATTAAAGATAAATAATGTATGTATTATGATAGTGTCATCAAAGATCAAGGAAGTTAATTTAAAAATCTCCCAAAATATTAGAAGTATTATAAAAATAGAAAGTGAGTCGTGCAGCAACTAAATCAATATTAATTAAATTCTTTTTTATACTGGCTGTAACTACATATCAAAAAAATATATACATATTAGCAGAGAGAGGAATTTTTACGGTGACGAAAGCACGCTGCTTCGACGAGAGATCATTACGTATGTTAGTTATCGTGCGCTGGTGTACACCAATGCATACTTTTTCTCCAATTTTTAAGCCGAATTTTAAAAAATATATAACAGCTAGTGTGTCGATCGCAGCCGCAGTAAACAACACGTATAACCAATCCAACAGGCATCATTTACAAAATATGAAGTGAACACAAATGCATATCAAACAAATTTTGTTTATAATTCCTCTGAAAAAACTTTCACTAATGAAACGTCGTAATTTAAATTGGTTTTATAAGGTAACCAATGAAAGATCAATACAATTTGTGTGATAAATTTCAACGCACAAGAAATTTAATCAAAAAATCAAACAATCTGTAAGTTATTATTAGTATTTCAATCAGAACAAAAATGTTGATGTTAGAGAAGAGCTGAAAATACAGTCGGCGTTAAAATATAATAAAAAAATTAATTTGATAATTTACCAATCGATTTAATAATTACACACATATCTATTTGTTTATTCTGTTCTGCGATTTTTTGTTCTTATTTAACGCACATCGTTCCACAAACTTTTGAAACGTAAAATAACACAATAATGGTTCAACTTTAAGACGCGTTAACATTGAAATAAAATAGTACTCTAGGGCATTTAAATTTTCAATATTATTGAAAATATTATTGAAAATTTCAATATTATTTGCACAAAACTCCCCAATAAAAATATATACGTATATGTATTTATTTAAAATTGTTAACAATAATTTAGAAGATTTACTTTCAGTTTCTTCCCAAATTCATTCTAATCCATCTGGTTTCTCAAATTTAATTTTAGAAGCGAGACGTCATTTTCCATTTGGATTCAACTCGTCGCTTTCACTTCATGAATCATTTATTCAAATTTCCTAGTTTCTTTCTCTATTTATGAACTTCAAGCTTGTTTCTGTTTTTAAGAATCAAACTCAATCGACTTCAATAATATTTCAAACCTATTTTTTTTTTAATTAAATCTTTTGAAACAGCGTGTTATTTTCTGTTGCCATTTAGCTAACTCATCATAAACTCGCTTTCACTTCATAAATTGTTTATTCAAATTTACCAGTTTTCTTCCCGTTTATGAATTTCATCTGAATATTATTCCTATTTACAGCTAAACTTTTTCTGACTTTAGAGCTCCGCAATGTAGAACTGTTAATGTCGATGATTTTCACATTCTAATAGTCCATCGTAAATAACAACACGCTTTCTCTGAGCTTAAATGCAATATTATGTTTGTAAGCTTCTGCTTAATACATTCCTTTTATTTCATGAATCAGTTAATAGCAACTTTGTTATAAATTTATAAATATATGTATGTATAAGCATTGAAGAGAGTAATAAAAATGGGTATATGTATAAGAGCTAGTTTTCATAATTACACTAAATAGATGTAATCATCCTGAGAAGGCTCCTAGAATTAAGAATATTCATCTTCATTAAATCTGCTTTTATAAAGTGGTAAAGCTAATGTAACAATAATTTATTCCGAACAGCTAATGCTACTACGCTCTGAATAGCACAAAAAAGTTTGTTATCCAACTCGTAGAAAGACCAGCGCTTCCTCTGTCATTACAGTCAATTTTCCGTGTAATTGCAAGGCAAAATGCCTGATGCGATTTGCATGTAAAATCTGCCGTAACGGAAAAGTCGAAGGCATTTTAATTGGAAAAAGTTGTTGCCCTCAAGACATCACCAGCGAACAATGCAAGTTCTCTACACATACGTTTGTTTCACTAAAATGTTAAATATTGTTACGTCCGAACCGCCGATGATTCAATTTCGGCCTGGTCACACCATCTACCTTCTCGATTATTCCAGTGAATTTCGTATCGAACGACAGAGAGTCCTGGACTTTTACTAGAAAAATCGAGAAGGAAAGGATGTCTACTATAGAAGCCAGGAGCGAAACGCCATTTAAATCAGTTATTATTCCGAAAGCGACACGTGTTAATCTAACAATTAGTATAACGTTTAAGTTATAGAAATATAAAATATTAAAAGAAATAACCGAATATATAATAATAATGGAAGATTGGAATGCAAGGATTGGAGATGATGTAAACAAAGGTATGGGATGCAGGGGAGAATATGGAGAGAAGACTACCAATAGAAATGGACTAAAAATGCTACTATTTTTCCAATCAAACGACCTAATAATTGGGAATACTTTCTGGGAACAAACACTACAAGAAAGGTATACATATGTAGCGGAAGGAAGGAATGCAAGGAGCATAATAGATTATATAGTATATACAAATGAAATGAGAACACCAATCAAAGAAGTAAAAACAGTGGCAGATGCAGAATGTGGAACGGAACATAGATTGGTCAAGGCAGACCTGAAATTGGAATTCAATGAAAAGACAGAAGAATACAATTATAAGAGGATTAAAATCCAAAGATTAAGACAGTTGGATAATCGAAAGAGATATCAAGAAGAAACGGACCAGAATTTTAGACAACTGAAGGAGAAATATCCGGATATAACATTAGAACAACAGTGGGAACTATTTAAACAAATGTACGTAAGAAAGCAGAACAGATCTGTGGAAACACGAAAATGAACCAATAACAGAAAAGAACAGATTGGTGGAGCCAAGAACTGAAAACAATAATAAGACAGAAGAAAGAGGCATGGAAGAAATATAATAGAACGAGAGCAGAGGAGGATAGGAAGGAATACATCAAACAGAGAGACAAAGTAAAGGAACGAGTAAGAGAAGCTAAAACGAAAAGCTGGAAGAAATTTGGAGAAGAACTAAACCAACAACATGAAAGCAACAATAGAATTTTCTGGAGTAAGATAAGAAAAATGAGAGGAAAAAAGAAGAAAGAAGTGAGAAATTGAATGCATTTTTTTTTGTAATAAATGAAGTTTAATGAATTACGAAAATACTGTATTCAAAACCAACTACCATACAGAGGTTTACGAAAGTATGAGTTAGAAGAAATTATTAAAGATCATTTATTCAGACAAACGTTTATTACTGAATTTAATTTTGATGATGATGTAATTCAGAAACCAAGCCAAAGAAAACAAGGAATATTCATATTGATATTGGTTGTAATTTACTAACTGAATATATACATAATCAAAAACATTATTTGTGGACATTTAGCTACAAAGACAGTTCAAAAGAATTAAATTTACCAATATCTAATATAAATTCTATTAATCAAATAATTGAGCTTAGTTTAGAGCATAATAATATTTTGCATAAGTTAAAAGGCGATGAAATATGGATCATATATTTAATTATATTATTTTAATAATAGATGTCTCTGTTATCAAAAGAAGGATTATTTTCTTCATTAAATGTTTTACGACAATACACTGATTTTCTCTTAAATCATCTGCATCAATCACAAGAGAATTTTATTTGATCACGTTAATTTATATTTATCAATCAGTAATCCAACTGATAAAGTAATTAAATTATCAAAAGATTATATTCAAGAAATTATAAATAGAATATCTGTTAAATTAAGAGTGTTCAAAGAAAAAGATCATGCTGATATAACTGAAGTATCAATTGATTATGCTGGTACATTTTTCTTAATTAATTCGTTCATTAGAAGAAAAAAAGATGATATAGAGGATCATGAAGATGATTATAAAAATATTGATGAAATTCCTGTTGGAGGAATTGATATTAGAATTCCAATGAAGTATATGTTGGCAAAATTTTCCCAACCAAATATAGTTCATTGTGAATCAATTATTGCATTCAGAATTGATTTTTATTCTCAATTACAAATACTGAATAATGAACTTTCTGAAAGTATTAAAGTTAATGGAATATTTGTATGTAATTCTTCTCAAATGGATATGCAAGCGATTGAATTATCTAAGAAAGATAAATCATTAATTCTTAATAAAAAATTACATATACTTTGCCAGAAACAATATATTCAACATTAATGGAGCAAGTATTATCAAATAAGACAACATTAGCAATAAATATTAATTTATCTTCTCCATACGCATGTAATCTTTATTATGTGTTTTACAATGAAAATCCAGATCCTCATGTATATACAACAAATCATGAAATAACAGCAAATGGTAAAACATATCCATTTTTCAATAACAAGGGTTTCTTAACAAATAAAAACCATATTATTCAACAACACTATGATGATTTCCTAAACAATACAAATGGTTCATATATAACATAATCCAAATGGGTAAATAATTTTAGAATATATTCTGCAGTAATTTATGGATTAATTCAAACACAGAGGTTAATCTCAAAAATTACATTAAACAAAGGATTCATTTCCAATGATATCAAAATTCTTGTTATTACACAAGTAAAAGATGTTTAATTAATGGAATAAATGAATGAATTAAAAATAATTTTTTATGATATCAATTTTAATGAAAAGTTACTAAATAGTGTTTATCATATATTAATATTCAATAATGACAATAATAATCAACGTCATGGACTGAGCAATGAATCGAGAATTAAATATTCAAATTATAATAATTTAAATTCTAGACTAGATGTTCAAAATATATATTCAATTTTTCATGTTAATAAGCAAATAAATATTTTAAGGAACATGTATAAGTGTATGGAAATGTTTGTCTTGTTAAAATTAATACAAATAAAAAAATTCTAAATATATTAATTGGAAATGAAGTAAATTATTATTATAATTATTTAGTAAATTTATTTTCAAATGAGTATTATACAATATTTAATAAAAATGGAATTGTAAATAATGGTTATGCTGGTGATATTAATAAAAATGTAATAATTTATAAAAATTTTATTATCAATGAAATGTCAAATTATAATCCAGTTGAATATTTTAGTGTTGATTTACCATCTGCACCATATATTTGCGATACATCAAAACCAAATGAAATAATAGATTCTATAAAATTACAAAATTCAAATTTTTTAAAAAGAATATTAGATGATGACATTATTACAGTAGATGAAAATAAAAAATTGATTGAAGAACTAAAATCATATAAATATAATAAGTTTAAACCGATAATAAAGGAATTAAGAAATTATAAGACAGTATTAGAAAATTATTTTAAAACAAATAATATTAAATTATCAATAGCAAAACTAGAAAAGAAATAAGAGATTAGAGAAGAACTAGAAGGATATGTAAAAGAATTAAAGTATTACCTAATGAGAATGAGTAATTACATTAACAAGTAATATATTAAAAGTAAAATAAAAAATGATAGTTTCAAAATATTAAGAATCAAATAATCAAAAATCATATCTAATATTTCTAAGATTATAAAAATTAGTAAACCCGTTATAAATAACCATTTAATTTTTTTATTTTCCATATACAATTGATTAATTTTTTAAATCTGCAATATTCAATTCAATAATTCATTTGTCATCATTTATTGGTAATTGAAAGAGTATTTGACAAATGTCTTTTTGCTCTTTGTCTGTCAACATATCTAATGATTGGATGTTTATTTAATAAATTATTAATAAATAAGGCAAAAAATTCGTATAGTCCTTTTATGTCTACACAACGTGTTGGTCAATTATGGGTTTTAATTGTATAATTGACCAACACGTTGTGTAGAAATAAAAGGACTATACGAATTTTTTGCCTTATTTATTAAATTAATTCTACACTTTATAATGGATTTCCGTCAGAGAATAATAAATTACTGATTTTATCTTCATCATAATGATTGACATCTTTTAGTTCTTTTTCTAGTACATTAATTTTATTGTCTTTATATTAAATTTCTTCATCCATTTTCTCAATTGTATCAACTGCTGCAATTCCTAATTCTTTTAAAATTCTGTTTTCAGTATATATGTAGTTGTTCTGATGCTTTTGATACAATCAGCTTTAATTTTATTTTGTATAACTCTTATTTGGTTTTTATCTGTAATATCGATCAATGACATTATTTACTAGATAAAGATTTTACAGACTTATTAAAATTTTCTTCAAAATCTTCATCATCTCTAGTACTTTGACCATCTTTTAACCTCTTTGCATTCTTTTGCGTTTTTTTTTTTTTTTTCACGTCAATTTTGTCTACTTAAAAGTAAATGTTGGCTGCGAGTCGTTAGGATCGCAATGGGGCCCCCGAGCATATTCTGTATAGCTATTTCGGCCCTAATTGGGGCTTCATCAGCAGAACAGTAGCTCGAGAACTCCACTGCAACCCCGACGACCAACAGCATATACGCACGCTTAGCGCGTGAATGCAAACATGTGAAATAATTGCGCCGAGGCACAATTATTTTCCGACTTATAATTCGTGTCGTGAAAGCAGATAGCAACAATGCCGTCGCCTCAAAAGCTAACACGCACGAGATGGCAGTCGAAGCGGACAAAACGTGTCAACGCAAACATGTAAATGTTGGCTGCGAGTCGTCAGGATCGCAATGGGGCCCTCGAGCTACTGTTCTGCTGATGAAGCCCCAATTAGGGCCGAAATAGCTATACAGAATATTATACAATTTATTTATATTTAAATTAATTATGTAACTATTTTATTTTCTAGTTAAATATTTTAACAAAAAATTTGATTATTAATACATACTTTTTGAAGTTAGACATTATATTACTAGAATTATTACGTTTTATGTTCACGTTCAATGTTCACGTTTGCGTTACTTTCTATGTTTCATGTTTACGCTCACTTTTAGGGTGCTTTATAGTGAATACAGTGTATATGACCAAAATATATTGATATAAAATTAGGGTAAAATCTGTAAATGTACTTGTTTATATTCGTTCACAAATTGGTGGCGATTAAATAATGTCAATTTTTTATATAATTTTTCGATGTGAACGAGTGGTTATGCTAATAATGTATGTTTTTCTAAGATAATTGTGCTACATTAACAGAGAATATGGGTGTTTACATTCGTTCACAATTTGGTGGCGATTAAATAATTTAGGTTTTTTATGTAATTTTAACTTGTGAACGAGCAAAATTGTGATTGTAAATTTGTAGATCAAATTTGGCAGAAATATTTAAAACTATAACCATTTTTATGTATTTTCAAGGAAATTATTGAGGCTTTAACGCAAATTTTTCTTCCGTTTATGGACTGTTAAATTGTTAAGCTCTAGAAGTAGTTTTGACCACCAAAAAGAGGGGAAAAAAAAGCTAATTATAGTCGTTCACAAGTTAGCGGTCCAGAACCGGCATATGTTATACTACTTTGAAGAACCAAAACATTCCGCACCATCAGAATTCATTAGAAACAAATCTATGTTGTATAAATCGCAAAGGGTTGGTTTAACGTTTAAATAAGTGACTTATTCTCGTCAGTACATTTTAAATTATTAAGTATTAACGCTGCTCCATAAAATAAAAGTGGAAGTTATAGTAGCATTCATTTTATGTTAACGCTGTTTCTCGATTACATAAGAAGATATATCGGTATTTTTACAAAGAGATCATAAATTGATCATAAAAGCGCCTCTTATAAACTCTTTTTACGCATTCTCTTTTCCACGTTCACTAATTTATACCCTCTCGCATGTAATAGAAAAGGAAACTGAAAAAAGAGTTCCATTAAT
This sequence comes from Dorcus parallelipipedus, assembly GCA_958336345.1. NCBI lineage: Eukaryota > Metazoa > Arthropoda > Insecta > Coleoptera > Lucanidae > Dorcus > Dorcus parallelipipedus. The sequence continues at coordinate 26,091,736 of OY284483.1, forward strand.
ATTATTAGCCAATCACATTACAAAATCTAAAAATTATATCCAATAGTATTCATCTTTGATCTATGTACCGTAAATAGGTTATTCTTTTCTTTGACTGGAATTGACTGAAAGCACCTCAGAATATAATAAGCTTTCATTAGCGGCAACGCATCCACAAAGATAAACTTCATTATTGACGGTCGGTTTCCTTTAAGAAGTCGAAACTGTGAAACAATGCCTTGATAAATGCATGCTACTATACTTTCGGCTTTTTTCGTGTTTACTTTAGTAGATATGGATACGTCCATCAGAATGTGTCTCTTGAAGTCTCCAGGCATAACAAATAATTCTGAAAATCTAAAAAAAAAATTACATTTGTGGACTGAACCAAAAATATAAATTAATATTTCTCTAGTCCACTAGATTTCATTTTTTTTACAAAAAGCTTTCAACGGAATAACTTTTAATCATTGATTGAGCAAACTAGTGCAATTAGACTGTTAATTGCTCGTTTAATTTAGAATCACCTGTAGCAATAATTTCTTAAGAAACATGTTTAAATAATAGGAATAACTGACATATTTACCAATAGATTACTTGCATGTATACCTATCGTAAATTACATAAGTTTTAACTTGAGGCTTCTCACTCGTGGGATTGCATTTTACCAGGGGCGGATTTAGGCATGGTCTTTATGGGCTGCAGCCCAGGGCCCCGCCAAGCAAAAGGCCCCCTTCGCGGTCAAAAAAATAAAAATGAAAACAATTTAACTTAAATATTTAAGAAAATATAAATTATACGAAATTTTTTCTTTGACTTTAAACAGTTTTTCGGCAAATTGGAGAATGAGTCGCCACAATTAACCCAAACTTGGGTTAATTTGTGTTAATTGGGTAGGCCCCCAAACAGTAGTAGTCCAGGGCCCCCAAAATTAGTGTTAATTGGGTAGGCCCCCAAACAGTAGTAGTCCAGGGCCCCCAAAATTAGCAGTCCGCCCCTGCATTTTACGTTTAAGACAGTAAAATGTATAAGTACATTAAACTAAACCATGGTGGAATTGACATTTCTGTTTTGTCAATTACATAAATACAAAAGTGATTTCTTTGTTTTGTATTTGTGCTTCAGTTTTGCGCTTTTGTGTTCTCTCTATACATTTTTCATGAAATTAATATACTTATAAATCGTTAGAAATAATATTCTATACTTTTGCCAAACCCTGTATGTATTTCGAATTAAAATAGAATCGAAAATGAATTAATAAACGATAAATATTTGAATGAGATGCGAAATGCCTTGAAAGCATTTTTCTTGACGAAAGTCTTTAGCGCCTTACACGGACAGTATCAAGGATGCGATTTCTAATTTTCAAGATCACAGGGTCAAGAGCGCACACCTACGACGGCGACGGTTACAATGCCGGTTTTTCTTGGTTCGTTTCGTCCTCGGGGCAAGGCAGCGTTCAAGACTTTCTCCGCACTCGGATGTTCCGCGACGAATCGCCCCAGAAGAAGAAACGTCGACGTGCTTCGAGGAAACCAACCTGCAAGTTCATGAGCGCAAGAAGACGATTAATTATTCGAAAGTAAAATTAACGCGTCGACGAGAATCCTGTGCGAGTGAAACTCTCTTTGTTTGAGGACTTCTACTTCCTCTGATAAACAATCATCTTAAGACTTTGTTTCTGTATTACCTATTTAATCACACATTCACAATGAGTAGAAGTTATTTAAGAAAAAAAAAAAAAAATTTCTAACAAGGTCGATGTATCTTAACTTCTTGGCAAGTGAATTAAATTTCCGCTTCGTCCAAATCTTGAATTTTTTTGCTAAGTCAAACGCGACCTATATAAGCGCATTGTCGTGTTGATGGAATAGTGTTGTCCAATATGGATATTTTTGCGTTAAGGCGGCATACATCCTAACCAGTTATTGGCTGTCCTGCTCGGCGTTGACAACTTTGCCATTTCAAATCAGCTCAAAGTCCTTTGAAATTCCACCAAAGCGACCTGGTCGAATCACCGGATTGGACTATTGCGTATGCGTATTGACAAAATGATTCACTTTTCATTCGAAGTCACAATCCGGAGCCAGAATGGAGTTTTCAAGCAACTGTTTGCAAACCTTTCGATGCCGCTGGACTTGGTTTTGATTTTCGATTAATTTGGATCAGAGACCAGAGGGATGCAATTGTTGAACAGTAATATCTTTTGAAAGTCCCCAACATCCTTGAAAATTCATGGTTGCTAGCATGAGGCTGCTCTTTCAGCGTAGTGTGTAAAGCCTCTTCAAGCAAAATCTAACTATGGTCGGCCTGAACGCGGTTTATCTTCCAAACTCATGTCTGCATAAGAAAAGCACTTTCTAACATATTCGTCAATATGCTACAACAAACAAAGAGAATCGAACCACTTCCAAAGAGCCAATAACAACAGAACATTACGAGACTTAAGACTAACAGAAAAAAGAGATTCAGTAAGACTTCAAGAAATGAATAGAAAAAGTGAAATTTGAGTGAAAACATACAGAAAACACTAAACTAGAGACCACAGTTATATCTGTCATTATTTACATACCAGAAGTACGAGTTGGCATTAGCAAAATGCATCCCGTCGATGAACTCGATAAGAAGCTTAATTTTAGCTGAAATATCTTAATATCTACAGGGCATAAAGAAAAATTTAAAGGCGAAACACATGCACTGTGAAGAATAACTAATTAATCAAAACAGTACAAAACTGAAGACCAATAGAAAAATAACGTCCAGAATTGGAACAAAATAATAATTTGGAAAGGTAAAGAAAATAAAAATCACTTTCGAAGAACTAATAACAGAAAAGATGGATAGAAAAAAGAAAGCGATTAACAGAAATTATTAAAATAAACGATACAAAGAAATTTATTATATTGTCGTGTATTCGAATCGAATAACTTAAAACCAGGGACGTTCCTTAAAAATCCATTTCCTAAGTTATGATTTTAATGGCAATGGTGCTGAGTTAATTAAAAATCGTAGATATTACGAAATGACAAAGAGAAAGTAACTTAAGGAGTTTTCAAACTTTCGATAAATACATATTCATTAATTTAATGATAAATAATAATTATTGAATGTCGCAACCTGAAATTTCGTTTTAAAATTGCAGTTACCGTCGACATTTTTTCTACGATTCCGAAATCTTATCAAAATGGTGTTACATATTTGGCTTAATCTGCAACTTCTTAAGTACAATTCTAGATTGTAAAAGGACAACACACACATTTTAAAATAATTAAAAACAATGTCGTTACATCGTGAGTATAAAGACGAAAAAAATGTATGTGTTGTCCTTTCAGAATTTAGAATTGTACTGAGGAAGCGGCAGATTAAGGCGTGACACGTTTACAAAAAAATTTCGGTTTAAAGGCTGTTGATTGATGAAAACAAATTTCTTATCATAATTGATTTATGTTTTCTTGGTTTTCGGGCTGGAACCAAGAAAACATGGACAACGATGGCTGAACCCTTTAACAAACACATAATTAATTTATTTATACTTTCCTATTCTTTCCTGGAATAGTAAGATTCATTCACTAGAGTCTGTTGGTAAAAAGGCAAGCACGGTAATACCCCATAAAAGTTTTAATATCTAATTCAGTAATATCTCTTGGGAGTATTTACAGTCATGGTGGTAAATATAACCTATTTCCTCTTGTTCATTTTCAGTTTGTTAATTTTAAACCAATTAACGGCAAGTTGGTCGGCGAACTGGTGGGTTTGTAGTACAAACATGCAAGATTACTTGAGCATTGATATAGATCAAGTAAAGCAATGGTCCAAGTAGTGACTCTTGCGGTACTCCATATTTATTCTAAAGTGTATTTGTTTTTATTTAATATTGAAATGTATATTGAAGTCTCCTCCCAAAGTAATCTTGGCGTTGGGGTTGTTTTGAAGGGCAGCGTTTACAGATTCGAAAAAAGTGTGAATTGTAAAATTATCTGTTAAATTCTCCTATTGGGAATAGACAAGGAGTCATTTGACTCGATAAATTACAGATTTAAAATTTACAATGTATTATATACCTACAGTAAACTGGTTCACGACAGAACTAGGAGCAAATTGCACCACCACATTTTTGTGAAATTAAATTACTAACAAAAAGTGTGCCATAAAACGAGCGTGTTATGGAACGTTCATTTTCTTCATTAGTTACCTGCTTGACTCAGTGAGATATTCAACACGAATTTAACACTGAAAGCCAAGCAGTGCTATTAATTTAATTGCGATGTTAGGAAATCGCCTTTAATAATAACATGTTTGCACTTCTGAATGCACGCGCTGCTTAATAAAGGAATGTTACGTAAAATGGTGTGAGTTCAAATATGTCTGAGATGTTTGTAAACAAACAAGATTGATTGCCATAACGCCTTTTAAAGTAAGACCGCGTCTTCTACATATTTCTATTTAGTAATAGTATTTGATAGGATTGTATACTGTGAGATTTTTAGTTGAAACGATCTATCGCTAAGGCAATAATATTTCCTAATAACGAAAATGTTATTATACTATGTGTTTTTTTTAAAAACGCCATAAGGGGTGGCTGTGGAAAAGAAAATTCATGTCTTAGCTCCATTCATGTACTTTAAATTGTCAGTTTTGGCATGTGTTAGATGCCAAGCTACGACATGAGTTTTAATTTTCATGGCCAACCTTCATGGCATTTTTAAAAAAATACACCGTAATTTATTTGTTGCCCAAACATGAATGTTTTGTATGAATCAATAATAATGTAACTTGCTTCATATTCGTGGTCAAACTTGAAGAAGCGTAAAACCGAATCAGCTGTCATTCTTCCTTCAAAATTAACACATCTGCTAATTAAGACATGTTTGACTATTGATATCCCTTTCTTCCTGTTCATTGATTGTTTTGTCGTTTTTCTTTTTTCGATGAATGCCCCCATTCACTACTTACATTTCTCATTGCTTTGGTTTCTGGTAGTAGCCTTGAAAAGTGTCCTGACGTCCTAACTAAAGCATTCATTGAGATTTGAGATCTGATGACTACTGTGATCGGAGGACGTTGGTTTAAGTCAATTAATTCCTTACCAGTTCTATTTTCTTTTCTCCGCAAATACGTTTCAGAACTTTTTGTTCCTACACTTTCAGTTTCTTTTTTGTTTTTGTTCATGTTCCATAACTAGCTACCATGGAATTTATTACAGTTTACCTTTTGTTCTTCTAAATTTGGCCAAACTTGTTTTGACTTCTTCTGTTCCTAATGCGTTGATCTTACGCAAAATGCTTATACATAAGATAATTTTATTTGTCAAAAAAGCAGAGATACGTAGACATTTCACGTGACCTACTCCATTTTTTGTCACGTGTGGGGATAAACTCTTTGCAAAGGTTTCAAATGTCTGTCAAAATCAGTCATCAAAAATACACTATGCTATTTAAAAAGCAGAAGAAGACGTAATCGCTTCGAAACAATTATTGAAGATCGATCGAGAGGTACGAGTTCTAAGAATAGCAGTCCATAACATTCAATGCTGTTTTTCTTAAAGAAAGTTGTTTTAAAACTGCTTGTTCTTCTTCTTCCCAAGTCCCACAGATTAAGTTAAATATTTCTTTCCTTCACTTTTCCTCCTGCCTCTTTTATTAGTTCATTCAAATTGCCAATGTCTTTCTTTTGTTCTTCTATCGTTGAGGTGAATTTTAGTTTTTTTCTACTGTGTTCCATCTGTTTGCTTTTAAACTGTCTGAATTTGTTTAAATCTTCTTTTGTTCTTCCTGGAAATGGTCTTTTCCTTTCTCTGTCTTTTAATTTCGTAGTCGGTTGGTCGACCTTTCCTTTCTACATACATTTTTTCCTCAGCTTCTTATGTCCCTTGTACTTTTTTTTTCTATTTTTCTTTGTGCGCATTCTCTCTTAACTTATCATTTATCTCACTTAACAATTTTTATACTCACCGTGAGAAATCTTCCTCTGGTTTTCATACAGTTTCTTTTTTAATTAAGTTGCTTCGATATGTATACTACCCTGCTTTCCGTGAATTTTCTAGAATTTTTCATTCATAAAGGAAGTTTCTTCATTTTTCTTTTTGAAAAATTCACCAAACATTTCGTTATAAGTTTCTGTTAAAGTAAAACACATTTATTTATGTGTCCTGAAAATTATGAACCGAAAGGTATCTCCACTGATTTATGTGCCATGACTTCTGTCTAGCGCTGTGCATATCTTTGAACAATTTATTCTTGCACAATCGATTTTGACGATTGCAAAATCCGAAGCCGGAGCAATACCGGTCCGGTATTTCCAGCAATTCACGCGTGCCACATTTAAATACATGAGAGCGCATCTACTTTTTTGAAAAGGCGCAGATGCTACTTTACTTTCTCTTGGCCGCCGGCGGAGTCATCAAAGTTCATCTGCTGAAAGATTTATTCAGGTTGAAAAATTTCTCGTATGTGAAGACCGCAAGTGTTAACCAGAAATGCCAAACCGATAGAATTATGGTTACACGTCTCGGTGGCATTTGATTCAGATATTTATTATATTGGAGCTATGTATAATTCATGCTACGAGCAAATTTCTTAGTTGATTTCATCTTTCTTATTCTACTTAATTTTTTTATTGGAGTTGATTTGGATTACCACAGTAAATCTGTTCTCTCTTTTGTTTCGAACGAGAGTGAAATAGCTTTTCCATTTTAACTGATTTTAACGTCTCAAGGTGCTCTTACACGAGCAATTTTTACGGCGACCTAGTTTATATACTTGCGTCTCTTTCCGTGATCTATGAATTTTATGAGCACACCAGTTTATTCACGATTAGTTCAAAATCATTTCGAGACATTCTCCTGTGTTTTTTAAATAAGAAGTCGTCTAAACTTAATTTATTTCACAATTCTGAAGAACAGCATTCTCGACTAGCTAGAAATGTTCTCATCCAATTTCGTCTATTTCTTCTTTTCTTTTTTTTTATTGAATGTATTATAACAAATCCACTTTTAGCGACAGCGAAAAGATAGACGATGTTTATTGTCGGCAACAGTTGCTGCACTGAATTTATCTGAACACACTGATTGCCTAATTTCTCGATATTGATCCATATCGCTGGGCAATATTGCGCTATTAATTGACAAAGAGTTGCTCCACATATTTCGTACAATGTGTGTACAACATAAGGCAAATGTTGCTAGATGTTGCCATGACGTAAAAATGGACTGAAGTTGCTGGCAACTGGGCAATTTTAATTGCTTATGTAAGAGCACCTAGCAGCAGAGTATTTGCCATGAAGAGAATGTCAAGCATGTTAAGGATTTTTAATCTTATGTGATTGTTGATTACTGATTAGTTGGCATTTAAGTGCGTGTTTAACATTTGCCATGAGGGAACGTTACCGTTGTATAACGTAAGAAGGTACAATTTATTAATTTCTTGTAATCGCCATCACATAGGGTGAAAGCAACACGAGATGCAAATAATGCAATAGATTGTCATGTACTCCGTCTAATAAAAAAAGATAGATTATAGCTTAATGCTATCAATAACGCGAATAACTAAATTTTGCAATCGAGCATCTTGCGCAAGGAATTTAATTAATGGTCCGTGAAGCAAGAAGGAATCTTCACGGCGCTTAACGGCAAAATTCGGCATTGCGTAACCGATCTAATAACTGCAAAGGAAGAAAAATATCGGCGCGTGTGAATACTTGGAGCCTCATAAAATCCATTGTTTCTTATGGGAAAATCTCGCGCGATAAATAAGAGGAAACAGATTTGTGTATCCGCGCGTTAACATCTGAACAATCGAAATAGAAAGTCTGGAATGAGGTGTAAAATTGTTCTATGTCTGCAGAATTTTCGAAAGAGACAGACGGGCGCGGGCTTGTTGAAATGCGATTCGATATTTTGAAAAAAAATTCTATTACCATTTCTAATAAAGTCATTAGAGATTTAGTTTAACTTTTCTTCGCAAAACAGATCTCACAGGGCTGAAATTTTTGAATCATGGCAGAAAGTTCCCTGCTACCCAAAGGAGTACACCAAGGATCAATTGTAGGACCCGTTCTTTTTAACCTTTATGTTAATAATCTGCCATCAGCATTACGTGTTGACAATTATATAATATATACCGATGTTGCAACATTTGGTAGAGACCTGGATGAATTGCATTATATAACCAATGCAACCGTCACGATTATGCAAATTGGTGTCAAATGTACCTGTAATGTACCTACATAATGTTAAACAATAACAAAACAAAAAAATAGTAGTGGTGATAGTACTCAAGTAGTGGTGGCAGTACTCAATAATTCTGAGAAATCTGAAGAAATTAGAATAAATGGAAATATAATAATAACAAATTTTATTCAAATATGTGCATCAACTGTTTCGTAAATCTATAAATTCTAGAGAAACATACACTTATCTCACTCGACAAATACAGGAAAAAATCCGTTTGATTTCAACAATGTCATTGAGATGCCAGGACAAATGATTGCGAGTGTTTTTGGACCGTGAGCGAGTTTCTCAGGTGCTCAGGGTCTTTATCGTTTGGCTTATTTACCTTAACGTATCCTGATGGTCACTTATCTGAAAGAGAGTCAGTATCTTGGCTAAAGGGCCCCTTATCGCCTGAGAAATATTTACGTTAAAAGTGAAGCTGCGAAATTCTTTTATGAATACAGCTAAAGGCGATTCGATTTTCTTATTTTCATTTAATAATTTAGAGTTTTGGATTTTACAAAAAGTTTACAAAAAGTAGTGGGGAAAACTGAGAAATAGAAAAAAGGAATATATCTTAAAAACTCTACTACAACAAAGTAGTCGATTGGCTAACTAGAAAAAAAGAGAATAATGAACGGAGAAACATTAGTGAATTCATTATTACAAAAAATAGTTATTTGCGATAATGTTGTGACGCGTGGTAAGTGGGAATTTGAATTAAAATATCTATTTTTCGTTCTATTTCTATTAAAATTAATCAGTTTAAAATTTATTTATAGTCACCCCGTAGAGTTTCAATTTTTTTGAATTTTGCAACACCAGTGTTCATAAAGCAATATTGATTCCACATACAAAGTAGTCAAGAATCACTGTTTGAGTTGGCAGTACTGAATTTTATTTTTAAATGGTACAACTGGAGTAACTTCCGGTTGCTGACGGTTTGACACTGACAGCCGTCACTTTACAAGCATTATTTGACATTTCATATTCAAATTTCTAATGTTTATTCACATAACCTACAGTCTTGTCGCTGTTCCGGTTAGATCAAATAAACCAACAGTGTTGCAGCGTGTTTTAATGAAATGGTGATATAATTTCTAAAAAATTATAAATTATTTTTCTTTTGTTAATGTTATTTCTTCCGTGTTAATTTCGTTTAGAATATTTTCATTTCACTTGCACTTTCTTTTTATAATTGAAATAACATGCTTTGTTGTATAGATACACAGACATTGCTCAAAGTAACTTTAGAACATAACACAAATTCGGCTGTAGATCAAAAGGAAAACTCCGAAAACAATTTCTATGCGAAAATAGGGAAAATAATAAAAGAAGGAAGCTTATGGATTTAGAACTCTACAGAAAGCATTTGACAGAATCTATACGAAAGATACCTTGTCAATACTAACTGTTAATAACTGTTAATAAAAAGGAAGAGGTCCTCTGAGAGTGCTTTTATAATCGAGAACGCTACGGAATATAGATAAATGTCTTAATATTAATACACAGAGACATGAAGAGACGGAATTATTCAATAAAAGATCGGTTAGATCATAGTTGTAGTTTTCCCTGCGATAAAGTGAATAAAGAAGGGAGAAAAATAGTATAAAATATGCAAAACGAAAAATATTACTTTACGTAACTGATCATACGTGGTAAAATATGACAGATCAGTAAATAAGAAGCTGAAAATATGCAAGGAAGAGGAAGGCAATAACCGACGTTGAGATTAAGACGATAAAAAAGTAAATACAAAACAGTAATGATAAATGATAACATAGCAAAGTAGAGGAGAAATGGAAAAAAAGGAATGATAAGCAAAAAGTGGAATATTATGCAATAGGAAAACAAGAGAGGAAAAGATGGCTCTAGAAAATGAAATTTCTAAGAAAAATAGCAAGTAAAGGTATGACATTGGTAAATGAAATGCTATGTCTTGTGGCACAATGTTTTTTATTATTATAACGACCGGTTTCGCCTTTTAAAAAGGCATTTTCAAATTATATATAAAATTACACTTATATATATATATATATAACTTGAAAATGACTTTTTAAAAGGCGAAACCGGTCGTTATAATAATAAAAAACATTGTGCCACAAGACATAGCAGTTCATTTGCCAATGTTAAATTATGGCTACAAACAGCAGGAATAACTTCATCAATTACAAGGGTATGACAAATAAAATAGAAAAAAGTAGGTATAACTCGATGCACAAGGTAACAGGTACGTCTGGATGAGTACCAATAGAAGTCCTCTTCTACTAAGCTTCAAAACAAAAGAAAAAATTCAGGACCAAGGGGTGTTAATTGATTTAAGAAGTTATAAAAAGTATTACCGAGAAATAGACTAAAGAACTTTCTCTAAATGAAACACTCAGTATATTATTGTGGATTTATATCGAACTCTAGAATGTTCCATGGTAACACATTGAATTTCGAATGTACCTAAATGCTCATGAGTACCAAATTACTTCCAATAAATATACAAGTACATATTATTTCATCAAACAAACAAGCTAAAATTTATATTACATCTCGATACCGTCATGCTTAGTTATTTTCTTTGTACAGCCACAGTACTTTTTCCATCACGGATTAAGTACTCTTTTAGAAAAGAATAGTTCTTCAGTTTTGCCCCATTTCCGTTTTCGATTTACCATGAAACTTTTTGAACGTCATTTAGCAACGAACAAAAAGAATAGCTTTTAATTAAAATCATTGAATCATGAAACAATTACTAATTTCATCATATATTTGTGTGAAACACAGTAGATGAAATGAATCGACTTTGGACGTACTTAAAGCTGGTGCAGGTTCACAGTAGTAAAAGTCTCCGTACGCTTATTTTATTCTAAAAATCGGAAAAATACAAAAGGGAAAACTTCCTTTTTTTATTCCAGAAATAAGGTTGACAAAAGATTAAGAATGTTCTACGAATATTCGACAATACTATAATTTCTAAATTACTCAACCAATTTCATTTTGTTGCAGCAATTCTCGGATATAAATCAGCGAAGGCAACTATCACCCCAACAACAAGGTCACATCCTCAGCGACATCCAACAACACCAACATAGGTTTAACCTGCACCAAAATGTTCTGAATACTCCACAACAAGTATTTCCACCACAGCAATTCGGCCACACGTACAATCAACCACAGCAGTTCGTTAATCAACAGCAAAACCCCGCATTCACAAACTCGCAACCTATTATACCAACCAACGTGCCCCAAGTACTATCGTCACCTCTAACCACACAACAGTCACATTTGCAAGCCCAACAGCAAATACGCCCCACGATTCAAACTTCATCAAATCCACTCAATGCGCAGCTACCCCATGTTATTCAGCATCACACGCAAACTGCATTCACACCCAATTTCCAACAACAACCACAAGCTACGGTTCCGTCCTTGAGCCAAATAGATGCTCACCAACACCTTTTTCAAGTTACGTCGAATCCTCTCTTCAATACTGATCAACTCCAACAATTTTCACTTTTGGATCCAGAAAAACAGAAAGAGAAGCTGAAGGAACTAAGAGAAAAGCAAGCCATCATCGATAAGCACAACGAATACGTCGAAAAACAATACGAGAAAGCTTTAAAGAAAGCCCAGGAAGACCACTCAGTATTCATCAAAGATCAGCAGGAACAAAAAAAGAAGTTGTACGAGCAAGTGTATAAACCCACAGGTTCTCGTAATTTGAGATATACACAAGGCGTTTCGAGACTTATTTACCCAGAAGAGACAGAACTGTTCGGTTTAGCCGTCAGAAAGTACTACGAAGAGCATCCCACGACGACGACGACCACCACCACCACCACCACTACGACAACAACATCATCACCTCCAACTTCCAGCGAGGAAATTGGAAGTGAAAGGGAGGCGAAGATCTTAAACTTCAAAAACAGCGGTGAAATTTTTCTACCGAGCCAGACTAAATTATACACGGAAATAATAAATGAAGGTGACAGCAAGAAACCACAAGTTTTTGCTCCTACGGTACTACCAACACAACCGGACGTCAAAATTAAAGAAATCCAATCTCTGGATGACTTAAGTTTGCTTCAAAAGCAGTACAAGTCACAGCAGATTGCGAAAGACGACTTAATCGCGCAACTTCGCAAGGCGATCGGAGAAAATCCGGAAGTAGATTTGGGGGGAAAAAATTTAACATCGAGGGAAATATCTTTGCCGAACGGACAGAAAGTCGAAATTATTAGAACTACCGATCCTAAGTTAATCCCGGGTGCGAAGCCTCTAGAACTCGGGGCTTTATTGCCTGAAAAACCATCAACTACCGCGAAACCCCCCAAGGAAATCTTTGAAGAGCTGACGAAAGGCGTTGTTCCTCCGGGTGCAAATTTCGAAATTTTGAAGCACGAGGATGGAGGCCTTGCCGAAATCGGTGGTTTGCCATCGAACTTGCCAAATCAGAAGAAAGTTACGTTCGTTTTGTTGGAAGAGCAAAATGACGGGAGCTTTAAGGTTCAAGGAGTTAAAGGTAATGGAGCTCAAGAGAAGGAAGGTGTGGATTCTATATTGAAGAGAATCAAAGACGGTGAAATAAAACTGCCCCCTTCTTCAACGTTTATCACAGAAAAACCTGCAATCACCGATGATAAAGATCGCCTACTGTATGCAGGAGAACATTTGACGTACGAAACGGAAAAAACTTTGCTTCCAAAAGAATCGACGTACGTTACCTCACCCACACCGATCAGTAGTACCAGTTATTCAACTCCTATCATTAAGCAGACAACTTTGGACGAAAAAATTTCTTCCGTTACCATTACACCAAACTCTTTCGCATCATCCCAAACGTTATCAAATACCCCCACAGATTTTGTTTCGTCGACTTTACCTACGACGAATTTTTACGTCACCAAAAGAAGTACCAGCACGCCCACTCCGAGAATTCTCAACAATTTCAAAAAAGAACCTCCAACCACAAAAGAAACGTCGTCGGAATCTTACAAGATAAATAACGATTTACAAAAACAAGCATCTACCATATCTCATACAAGGCAGAATTCGATTTTCACTCCATCCACGCTGCAGGCCAAACCAACTCAATCACCTCCAATACCATCATCCACGGTTACGATCTTCAAAAGCGAACTGATTACACCGATTTTGCCCGTCCCGACACAGGCCAATAACGTCATTAATGATAACTTTGACGATGATCACGAATTAGTTGGAATTTTGAGGAAGAGCGGGCTGTATGCAATGGCGAAATTTTTGAGACAGTCCGGTTTGGACACGATTCTAAACGAGACGGGCCCTTACACCATTTTCGCCCCCAATGATAAAGCGTTTCGGACGCTTTTAGTGCAACTGGGCGGTCCGGATAAGGCCGAAGAAAAATTCAAGGAAAATCCTAGACTGCTGAGTGGAGTAAGCAATTACAAAATAAAATTGGTTTAAAGTTTGAACTAACGATTTTTTTCTAGCTTCTCTTACATCATGTAATTCCGGGGGCGTTTAAGATTGGCTCGTTACAAGATGAAATGACGGGAGTTTCACTGGCAGGAACGCAGCTCAGAGTTAATCAGTATAACATGCATGATGTTGAATGGAATGACATTAAGGTGAGATTTATCATTTACCTACATAGTTTTCATTATTAATATTAATTAATTATAACTTAGATTCTATTTGGCTTTCTAGTTCTTATCATCAAGTCGTATATGTCTTATGTTCTCAGCTAATTAAACAAATTAGGCAACGACTAAGAAAAACGGGTTAAGAACAAAACCCCTTTGCGCAAATCTTTTGGTAATTAAAATTAACGCTTTCAGATTACGACAATCAACGGTGCCAAGGTTCTAGAAGACAAGCAAGACATAAACATTCCCCAGGGAGTAGCGCATGGGATAGATAGGGTCATGTTTCCTCTGCCTGTCGGTGACATTGTGCAAACCCTCCAATCCGACAGGGAAAGAAGATTCACAAGCTTTCTGCGGGCGATCTTCTCGTCGGGCCTTGCAGATATGCTACAAGGTAAGGAGAAAGCATTTTGCTCCAGTTGACATGGTCTACATCTTGGAGGTTTTGCGGTCTGAACACATTTCACACTTTTTAATTTGCTTTTTTAAGTTACAATAAGAGTCGCTAATCAATGAATAAACGGTTAAGATATATAATAGAACGATTAATGAATGTAACTGAAGCGTTTTAAGCTTGCGCAAGGAAATACGTAATTTTCTTCGCCTGTTCGCAGAAAAACGCGCGTGCAACAATTCAACCATAAGTCAATGAATGCAAACCCATAATCAGCCGTGTAATAATTACTTCATCGAAGATTAACGGTGATTATTTCACAGAAAAAAGGCGTTCTATAAACAAACATTTGCAAAACAACACTACAGTTTCATTGCAATCTGGAATATTAAAAATTGCTATAAAAAAATTTAATACGAAGGGAGTATAGATTTGATCTGTGGACTTTTTAAATTTCTGATTGATAACAAGGAACAATATCCAAATTTATTTCATAATAATTAAGACACTTATATAGTTGATAAATACCAAAGACTTTGTGTTGTTTCCATAAATATTGACAATAATTGTAACAAACATGTTTGTCGGTGATGTACCTAGTTCCGTTGCACGGATAATTATCATTAAATTTTTATGATTTGAGGTTGAGAGACTCGGAACGAATTGTTACCGTTGTTAAGTACACAATTAAATCCCAGAAAGGAATCAGGAATGGTATGAAATGGTGCAAAGCAACGTAATAGTGGTTACGGTATTTTGGGATATTCACGGTCCAATTTTAACAGATTTCCTAATTGACCGAAATACTATAAATTAAGGTTTAGGCATCTTAGCAGATACTTGGGAAGCAAGAAATTTAATTCGAATGAGTAGGTAATAGAAGCGGTGCAAAATTGGCTTTGCAGACAATCTAAAGAATTTTTATCTGTCGGTATTTGCAAGTTGTTGGGATAAGTTTCTATTAAAAAAAAGGACACTATTTTGAAAAAAAAATTGTTTCATTAACTTTGTGTTATTATTGTATAAGAAAGTCCAGGTCAAATCTATCCTCCCCTCGTGTATGTATGTATTCAAACTTTTGTCACATCTCAAAATACATAATTCTACGCTAATTACGTGTTGCGAAATTGGTTGATGTTGGCCCCCTTTTTTTATGTGCAAGAATTATCTTCTTCCACAAGGTAACTTACACAACAGAATCCTTCGTAACTGATGTGATTACTTTATGGCGTGCCTCAAGCTCTTCTATTCCTCATACTTAAGGCAATTGTTAACTGTTGCGGAATATGAGAGCGCGTGAATTCTAATTTTTTTTCAGTTATTTATTACTGACTCTCATGGTCACGGCACGCAAAGCAAACAATACCTTCAACGCTCGTAAAGAAAACAACAATTTCTGAAGAACGTTGAGGCGACACTTCAGGTGACAAATACTACAAGAGACGTAGATTAAATAAAAATTCGCTTTCTACCTGAGCAAACGCTTTCTTCGGAAGGCGCGAGCAATTATGGAATGAAATGGAAAGTCATACAAGGAATTTCGATAAAAAAGTACATGTACGAATAAATACAAACGCCCTGATCTTGTAACACAGTTTTTCAAGAAAATATTAATGAGGATTCCATGTTTTCAGAAGAGAAATTCTACTTTTCTTTAAACAGTTTATTAAGAAATAATAGCAATTATTTACAAATAAATTTTGTGACGTCAAATATATTTCAATTGCCTACACAGGGGGTTAATCAGAACTCATACGATCGTACCCAATGTTGTTTAAACGGGTACATGTTACATGGCTCTTAAATCCGCACAAAATGAAATAAGTAGTAACATATAAATTACAGCCAGCGATTTATGAATACGTCGTTTACTCTTCTATGCATCCGATGGTACATACATACATAGAAGCTAATTAGTCAAAAAATTTGGGCATACAAATAAAGCGGTTTGGGTTAATGTATTTTGCATTATTTAAAAATACCTAAAATCTTTCAATATACTTTATTGTGTTGCAGGGACGAGAACGTTCACTATATTCGCCCCAACAGACAAAGCTTTCGCCGCTCTTTCCGATGAGGACCTCACGAAATTAATTTCCGACAAAACGTTGGCCAGAGAATTGGTGATGAGGCACTCCATTTCCGGTACGCTGTATACGAACGGGATAAGGTACTATCAGATCAAAGACAGCCTGGAATCTGCAAAGGAAATAACCTTGAGCAAAAACGCAGGTAAGATTGGTGAAAGTCAATGGTTATTCCAAATTAATTTGGGGGTGACACGTATTTGGATATATCTTCTCACTTTGGCCCACTGCTTATTCCGAACACTACTTTCCACACATTCGACGTTAAACGAACACGTATTTCGATCGTAACACAAATATCATGGGAAGTGATGCAGAAAGGTGGTTGATGTACAGGGAAATCATAAATTGCTTCAACCCACATGAGCAATTTGAATTAGGCTTTGTTTTCTAGAAGTAACAATACTGAGAAAAAAGAGGTTGCTGTTTCAAATTAGCGTGTATTATCATTGACTTTCGTGGCTGTAGGTGTTCTGTTGTGTTAAACCACTTTAAAGCTATAACCAAGCATTTCCAGATGCTGATATAAATTACGATGCTGTAGGAAAGGTCTAGGGTGGAAGTTGAAGACTTTCTCCGATTTAACCCTTCTTACTTTGGTAGCATAATATTGGCAAGAAATTTAACTAAGCATGTTAACCAAAATAAGATTGTGAAAATTTAGAAAAAGAGAACTAAAGTAGCGGAGTTCGCTGCCACCACCAGAGTTTAAGGGAATTCCGGACCCTATAGTGCTTAATTAAATCACATGGCCGATTAATAACCCTTCGGAAGTAGGTTCTTTCGGGCTGGAACTGTGCAAGCGCGCATTATATCCGCAAACTATCCTACTAGGAATAAAAGTCATGAACTAGCTTAAAATAGGGTATATTACCAAGACTTCGATTACCCCGGAGGGTGCAATTTCATAAATTGTACACAAACGAAAGAAACGAAAATATGTAAATATAAACTGACAAATCCACCTACCGAATAAGGTAGTGAAAAGGTGGAACTCAGCAGTAGAATACCACTTATTTGTCTCCTTTTCTGAGATGGGGCTCGTTGATTCCTTTTTGGGGCTTCTGGTATCCACACTCACACCGACACCGGATTCACAATTCTACTCGCTAGGGTCGCGTATTTATTTCACAATAAACAGAAAATACTGTAGAAGAATCGTATTGAAAGTAACATTCAGTGATTAATTTTAAAAGACAAAAACAAACGGGCACCTTCGTTCAAGACGATCGTTAGGCGACCATTAATTAAGTTTTTTGAAACTCTTCTCTCCCCTGGGCCATGGTTTACAACAGGGCTTCGAACCGAAGCTGAACCGAAAACCGATAAAACAGTTATTTTTGTCGGAAAGAAAACCGGAGTTGAACCGAAAAAAAAATATCGGTTCATTTTGGTTCGGTACATGTTCAGACATGCACATTGACACATTCTCATTTGCGGAGTTTTATAGTGTAGTCGTACTCGTCTTAACACGAAAGAGAATTTAATGCGATAATACATTTTTAATATAAATAAAAATATTAAAAAATTTAAAAATTAATCATTCGGAACGGAACCGAAAACCGGAAAAAAACGCTATTTTTGCCGGAACGAAAACCGTATCCGAACTGATTTATATATTTTTTATTGAACCGGAACAAAAAAAATTACGGTTCGAAGCCCTGGTTTACAAATTCAAAATCTTCCCCCTCTTTAATATTTCTCCCGCGAGATGCTGCGCTTTTGCCGCTATCGTTCAACTTTTGTTCAATGAGCAAATTTTGGGCACCGAAGTGACTCAAGTTGCCTAACGTTAAGGCGTTATTTGGTCTACTTTTGATCAGCACTTATCGGCGCGCGTGGGTGTCAAATCCGGTCTCACGCCCTATCGCCAATTTATTTATCTTATGGTAATCTAAATTACTCTTACCTGAAAGTGGTCTCTTATGTTGAGACTTACTCACTTCCAGGGCCTGAGAAAGTTTGTATTAAGATTAATTTTGAAATTCCTTTGCGGATATGGTTGAAGTAAAACTGATTTTAATTTAATAATTTTGAATTTGGATTTCCGGCCGTTTACAATGCCTCTGTAAATCGCGACCGTTACATCCTCGAACGATTTAACGCACAGCACTGCATTGTTACCAACAAAGTACAATGTGTTGCCTATACGGCGGGGTTGAAATCATTTGTGATTTCCCTGTAGTTAGGATGTTTATACTCCATTTCCGTTTGCTGGCAATAAATTACTGCCGAAAAAGCAAAATAAATAAAGCAATAATGGGTAATTCAAGGAGTTTCTGATGGTAAAAAACTAAAACATAAAATACAAATAAAAAATACTAAGAGAGGAAGAAAGTAAAAGTAACAACAAACACAAAAATGCTTTAAGTGATTACATCTTTTATGGTAATAACATTAAGTTTTTGCAAATAAGATTGTGGGTAGTTTATAAATTTTGAATTGTGTTTCCATATGTAGTTCCATTTATGTTAAACCCCTTCGGCATATATTCAATAAGAAAGACTCCTTCAACATCCCAGAAAACTATTGCCACCTTTTCTAAAAATTGTTTCGACTTTTTTTGGGGTGGAGAACCTTTATGAAACCACTGCATAAATTCTGTCTCCTGGGAAGGTCCCGGTGATATACCCAAGTCTTATCCCGGTGATAATTTCTGACAATTTCCAAGGCGGCCAAACTTTCTTAAGAAATTTCCTTTCTGACCAGTTTTTGCTAAGATGCAAGCAATCCGGGAATCCACCTTACAGACACTTTCTTCATACCCAAATCGTACCATGCCATATTTTTGACCAATCAGTACATAGAAATGCGTTGTATATAAGTACTAATTGGTTAAAATATGTCACTTAACTATTGTCGTTATATAAAAATGTTGTTATGAGTTACAAAAAAAAGAGGTTATCAAGCTAAAAGTTTTGCCTTCGTGAGGATAGAAAGTGCGAGATAAAAAAAAGTGCCTTTAGATACAGCCTGTTGTATGATGATTATATGCAAATATAGAGAGCACGATGGTTTCCACACTCACTTCAATACATATGTACTCGTATAGATTTGAAATCATAATATAGTAAAAATTGATTTTTTTTTGAAATTTCATTTATTTCTTTTTTAATACAGTTTATTTGTGCTATTGTGAAATTTGAAAATATAACGTCTAACACGATTACATCTATAATTGGGTTAATGAATGAACCAGTTAGTCGCACTCCAAGAGAAAGACTACCGTGGAAAGTACCCATACTATTCTGCTCCCAAGACGATCCTTTCACCGATTGTTCAAAAATCTGTGACACTCCTTTCGTTTTCGTCCCAGTAAAACTAGGCTCGTCATTATCTCGATTACATCAGAACAAATGCAGACGAATGATTTCAAGTGTCTAGATCTTTCTTTAAACAAAATATATTATGTTATTCAACAAACTGAAACAACAAAAAGGGGAAAAGTGGGAAGTATGCATTAGGTTGACATTCATTTTATGCAATAATCATTATCTTTATTAAGTACTAATTACTAACTTTCGATAGATCGTCCACAATTAGTTTTACGAAGAAATGAAACGTCTAAATAATGATAAAGAAATTTTCACAGTGCAGAAAAAAGGATAGGTATTATAGATACGATAAGAGATACAAAGTCGGTTAAATTACAAAAAGTTGCGCCATTTTGGGGTCAATAAAAATGTGCAAAAAAATTAAATTATCGAGTTTTGTTACTCCATCTTAATAAATAAACAAACTATTCAAGATTTTCGAAATTAGGAGTTGTTAGTTTTTTTTAAAGATATTTCAAAAAGAAATGAAAATATAAGAAATTTTTTTTACAAATTTTTGTAGACTCCAAAATATTGCAACTATTTTTTAATTTAACCGTCTATGTATCTCTTCAACTGTATCTACGACACTTTCAAATTTCAAGATTCAAGTTGCATATCATTTGAAAGTACAATCTTCAGGCTTTCAAATCATGCCAAAAAAAATCACAGGCTGGTTACAATATGATGTCCAATGTCATTATGTTTAACTGCCCAAAACTTTCTTAAATGGAACACACTGTATGTTTTACATCATCAGATGCAGAATCAAAGTCTGCATCGAATAGTATTACAATGCCCTATAACTGTTTCTTTCAGTTTTCCTGTTATTAATATGTAATTGTTTATTTTAATGGCATATCTGGTTATAGTTAGTCCAATTTTTCGCTGTAAGTTTCGGCAAAACAGCAATATTTGCTTACTTAATACATACAAATAAAGATATAAAACAATGAAATTAATAAAATAAATAAAATGAAATCCTAACATAAAAACCTGGATGATGCTCGAACCCTTAGCACCAAAGACTTGATACAGCGGATTAATTAGCTCTACATCTTAATGTTTATTTGGGATAACTATGATATGATTTGAAAGCCTGAAGATTGTACTTCAAACGATATGCAACTTGAATCTTGAAATTTGAAAGTGTCATAGATACAATTTTTTAAAGGGAAGGTTACGCAATTCTTTTTAAAGAAATTTAAAGATATTTCAAAATCTGTTACGTTTAGGCATAGAGAAGACTTTCTCTCAGAATTTGTAATAAAATATGTAACATTCCATTTAAATTTAAAGTTGGTTCTTGTCCGATGAAATTTGTATCTTAAAATCTTTTAACCGGACACTAAATCTCGCACTATACACTTAACGTTTTACCGTCGTTCGACAGCTTCGTCAGAAGTGAAAAATATAAACACGTTGTCAAAATAAACAAGGTTGTCATTTCATTCCATTTAAAATAAGAAAGTTAATGTAAGAGTGAAAATGTTTTACGCGAAAAGATGACTATGTCTTAGGGCAGTGTACCAACTTTCAGAATTTTTATATATTTCCTTCCCTATAATATTTTAATAGGCCAGTCTATTTGGGAGGCCCTTACGGAGTTGTGTTACCAGGCATTTGTTTACATTGGATAAATTCTACTATGTGTTTTTTTAAAAATGACATAAGGGGTGGCTGTGGAAAAGAAAATTCATGTCTTAGCTCCATTCATTTACTTTAAATTCTCAGTTTTGGCATGTGTTACATGCCAAGCTACGACATGAGTTTTAATTTTCATGGCCAACCTTTATGGCATTTTTTAAAAAATACACCGTATTATGTGTCTGTTACTGCTTATCTATTATGTTTTACATAAATATTATGGCCCGTATTCTCATGTCATGGTTAAAGTCGTATTTAGCTAAAGTAGTGATTAAAATAAACAAGAAACGATATAGCTTTGTCAATTTAATGAGTAAGAGAGCAATGGACGAGCGTTGCCATGGGAAATAAACAAATTAATCATAGGATGAGAATACGGGCCATAGTATCATCAACTCATAACCTTTAGAAGTTTTATGTTCAATCTGTTATGCTCATGCTTTCCAATCTCTCTCTAACCAACAATTCAACTCTTCTACAGTTTTCTGTCTCATTCTATCTTTGCCTAATTCTTTCACTCTTTCCTCTCTTCTATTTTTTAATCTTCCCGACTTGATTACTGTTTTAAAGTATTTTTGTTTAATCTAAATATATGCTCACTTTTTAATACCAACTAAACGTTTTTTCATCGTTTTATGGTTGCTGCTTGATCTGCGTACTACTTGTTTTTCAATACCACTTATTTTCTTGCTAGTTTATTTATGTTATTACTTGCTATTCCGTATAAGTACGAGATTTTTTTTTAAGAAAATATTATTAATTAAATTTTTTTCATTTTCAGGCAAAGTCAAAGCGAACAACATACAAATTGCAACGCAAAATATACCAGCAACGAACGGTGTAATCCATGCAGTAGACAGCCTCTTGTAAATTTAAAAGTCGTTTCCAGTTTTACAATCATCCTTATCATCCACGATAATTTTATTTCATCAAAAAACTGCCGATTTGTCTTGATGTACATATTTCCTTTTCCCTTAGTCTTAGGTCAAAAATAATATAACCATAAATTAAATAAATCCGTGCTGTTTGTTACATTGTAAGTACTGTAAGATATTTAGTTTATGTATAGATTTTAATAAACGTATATTCACATTACAATATTTCAAGTCTGTTATTTACGTTCATTAAATAATAAAGTCTAATAACTAATATAAATATTTATTATACATATTTGTTTAGTGTAATAAAATCTCATAAAATACTGTTGCTTTACATAATATACATACAAGAAAAATTTATAAAGCACTAAAATAAATTTAAATTGC
The DNA here is from genome assembly GCA_958336345.1 of Dorcus parallelipipedus. Lineage (NCBI taxonomy): Eukaryota > Metazoa > Arthropoda > Insecta > Coleoptera > Lucanidae > Dorcus > Dorcus parallelipipedus. The sequence goes on from OY284483.1 coordinate 26,114,252, forward strand.
AAACAAATAATCACATGTATTAATATTTAACATCTAACTTTAATAATTAGTCTTGTATTTTTTCATTTCTACCATAATGTGATGAATATTAGTCAACTGAGTCTTCATATTAGGTGTTAATAACTTGTGAAACCTATGATAATACTGCACTAACTGAGTTAATGCAAGCTGCAATAAACTAGAACCCGTAACGAGATTTGGAAACGACAACAAAACCTCCCTGTTTAATTCCTCGAGTGACTTTTTCCAATTAGCAGAGAAATTCTGCACCAAAAGAAGAGATTTCGCTTCATAATTTTTTAATTCCTCAGTTTGCGCTTTCTCATTCAGGTACTCGCACTCCTTAATGAACTGTATCATCTCCCCAAAATGTGGACTCAAAATTTCCTCGACATATTCAGCACTCTTAGTGGAAAGTCTCGCCCTGAAAGATTCCGCCTCTTTTGAATTGTCACGTGTTCGCTCCATTATAATATTTAATATCATATCATAGTTATTAATTAAGTAGATTAATTGCTCTTTTCGCAGAGGAAAGATTCCGGCCATGCGAAGAATGAAAAGTTCCACTTCTTCTTGGAGTTCAGCGAGTAGACGATTAACTAATTCATTAGGAAAATTTTCACTTATGCCAACTAAAGCAGCACTAAATTCTGCATAACGACGAGTTACCTACAACAAAGCTGACATTAAACCCAAACCTTACACACGCAATTGAATATTTTACATAATGAGGGCCCATTTCCCTGTTGAATTTTGTGGGATCACAGTCTCGAATGCTGTTAATATTCAGCCTAAATACATGTTCAAACCTTGGCAAAATAATCCCCTGCAACGTCTCCCAATATTTGTCTAACGCAGGAACACAGCGTTTATGACACATAAGTTGGTATCTTAAGATCAAGTGAAAACATAGAAACAAGGCAATCGTATCATAACAATCTGCCACAAAAGTTTCCAAATTTTTCTGTAAAGGAAATATAAGTGCTGTTTGTTCAAGAAACTTTTCCATTTTCTTACCGTTAATAACTGCAATGTTTTGCCCATTATTTGACCGAATAAATCAAGAGCAGGTTGTCCACGTACTATGAAAAATTCACTAATGAAGAGATATTCTCTGCAGGCATTATCGACCAATGCATACTGTTCACTTCGAAACAAGGCTTCATAATAGTACTGAAAACAGTTGTTAATAAAATATGAGTTGTAAACATTATGTTTCGGACACATGAATGTTCATTTTTTATAACAAAGGTATTTTTAAACTATGCTTCATGAAATAATATCAAGAGAATTTACACACAAAAGTATCTTAAAAGGGTACCTTCCATATTTCACTTTGATAGATTTAGGGCCAATTGTACAAAGGAAGTTTAAACTGACGTTCAACTGAACCAGTGAACCAGTGAACAAAATCACATCAAATTTTATTTATGAATGCATTAATTGCCATATGTCATTAAGATCCTATGCGAATTTGTTTACTTTAAACCTGGTTTAGTTAAACTTGAGTTTAAACCTACTTTGTACAACTGGCCCATAGTTAAATAAAAAGTATTTTTCTAATCAACATTTTCTGGACAAATTAGACAATTTTAGTTTCTAAGTACTTTTAATAACAATGAATTCATTATTATGGTTCCCCAGACGAATACTTGTCCTCTTGTAATTGAAATAGACTGTGCTCATATTACACAAATTTTAAAGTAGACCTTTAACTCTTTTGACTCCATATTCTTTCAGCCAAACATTTGTAAGTTGAACTTTACCAAATACAAAATCACTTACCCTATTTTTTGATTGGGTATGTGGTACAATTATTGGAGCCTCTAACTGCTGTGCTAGCACATCCCCACGATTACCAATAGTAAATACTGTTCCTTTATGTTTTAAAGAAGTTTTATGAAATAATCCTCGGTTTGCATTGCCTTCAATCCCCATCAAATCTTCTTTTGTGGTGCATTCCTCATACTGCAACTTCATAATTCTACCAGAATATGATTTAAAATACGAAAAGTAAATTTTACTCATTGTATCTACGTATTCATTACAAATTTCCTGCGCCACGTTCCTTTCATTTGAAAGTATAAACTCAAAAAAGAATTTATACTTCAGCATGGCATTTTGGGGGACTTGGTAATTGGTCATTGGTTTTCTGAACTTGTAAACTTGTTCTAATAAATAAGTTCTGATTTTCGTCATTGCCCGTATTTTTAATTTTTCTAAAATGTCTTTAACATCAAAGCAGGACTTGGATTCCTTAAAACTTTGTTCCTTGACAAAGTTGATCTTGTGATTTAAGACTTGCAAGTGAGTCAAGAATTCTTTGTCCGTCACTGGGCAATCCATTATGCCAGTTATAAGAGATTCTGGAATCGCCATATCATCTATAAACTGACTTAACTGACCCCTGATTGCCTGCCTGTTACTCAGTTCCTGACTCATGCTAATCGACTTCTTCTGCAAGGACAGAATTTCGCTGCTTATACTACCCAGGTCAGTTTGAAAACCCAACAGCATAGATTCCATGCGTTCCAAAATTTGATCACATGCCGATATTTGATTATGCAAGCTAGCTATATTCTGGCTTTCTTTTATGTAGTCCTGGATCGATTTATTTTCCACTTCTTTCAGTTCTTTCTCTGTTTGCCTAGAATACTGGCGTAGGTCGGTTCCGGTTTTTAAGATCTCCTGAACGACATCATCTTCCAAGTTTTGCTGAATTTGCGATTCAGTTTCTTCTAATCCTCGCAACTTATACTTACTCATTGCTTTCTCTCAATTAAACTTGTCCTTACTCCTTATCACAACTCACAACCACATCAACAATAACTCAAAATTAGGTTAGGATTTAAGTTTTGACAAACAGTGTTGCCAACTTAGGAACACCTCCTCGAATTTAGAAAGATTTTTTTCTAATTGAGAAAAGACATTTCCTCATTTTGTTTAACATATCATCCAAATTCGTTATTAATTAAATATTGTATATAAAATTAGAAAAAAATTGTATACTCAGAAATTCCATGAGGATTAGAGAATTTTTAAATTTCTATGTTGGCAGCACAAGACGACAATTTGAGCCGCCATTCTTTTTCCTTCCGAAGTGGTTAAAGATGGTATGTTATCGAACAATTAATTACGTATTATTAATTTATTTTGCTATTAAAATATTTTTTAATACTTATATGTACAATCTATCAGATTTAGACTTTTTTTTATATAAAGTTTCAAACTTAGAAGAAAATTATTTAGAAACATAACCAACAAAGCAACACGTGCATGTCTTGTAACCTATTTAATTCAACTTTTTGCAGTCGCTGGTTATACCAGACAAGTTTCAACATATCCTTCGTATTTTGGGTACGAACATCGATGGCAAGCGCAAGGTTATGTTTGCCTTGACTGCTATCAAAGGGGTGGGCAGACGTTATGCTAACATCGTCCTAAAGAAAGCCGATGTTGACCTGGATAAACGAGCTGGCGAGTGCTCAGAAGAAGAGGTAGAGAAAATCGTAACGATTATGTCTAACCCTCGGCAATATAAAATCCCTGATTGGTTTTTGAACAGACAAAAGGATATCATCGATGGCAAGTACAGTCAGGTAAGGATCCATTACCTCTGATTTTTTAACAGCACAGTTAAACGGCAAGTTATGCAGTTATTGCTAATTGGCTGGTAGCCTGTGCAAAATTAATGTATATTGTTGCAAATATAACTTATACATCTATACTTGTGAATTGGTCACTAAAATGTGAAATCTATGAAGCATCTGTAGATAATATAATTATATTTGCTACTTAAACCATTGTGTTATATACTACATTTACTTTTGTTTGAAGGAGACGTTTTAGTTTTTTAAATTAAAATTACTGATTACTTTCTTGCTGCTTCATCTATATTATATCTACTTAATATACTGGCTTTTCAAATTGAGTGTGCACTGATGAGTTCCTCTAAACAGTATAAGAGTTACAGATTTGATTAAATAAAAGTTGCATCACGCATGCCTGTTTTGAATGCAATAACAAAATTAAGAAATATGACATTTTGAATAAGTTTGCATTTGAACAAACTATCTTGAAACAAATTACTAAGTTCCTTCTTGTCTGAAAAACAAAGATTTATTTTCTCTTAGCTCACATCTTCAAATTTGGATTCGAAACTTCGTGAAGATCTTGAACGTATGAAGAAGATTAGGGCACATAGAGGCATGCGTCATTATTGGGGCCTGCGTGTTCGTGGTCAACACACGAAAACTACAGGACGTCGTGGACGAACCGTGGGTGTATCTAAGAAGAAGTAAATTTTACTTCAAGTTTATTATTAAATAAAATACATTTCCAAATGTTACATGTTTACTTTTTACACCGACATAACTTTTAAATTTGTATATCACCTTGTAATTTCATTTATTCTAAAAATTTATATTCATAAGTTGTGAAAGGGGTGAGTGGTCCTATACGGTCAGAAAACTTTTTACCATTAAACTGCCATTTATCAAAACTGAACTCGATGGCTTTCTCAAATTTTAATTTCTTTCCAATTTTTTGAGATATATAGGAAGTAAATATAGCTGCAACAACTTTCGGCACTGGTTCAAGTGGCACAGGTTCATCAGTAAGCGAATGTTTGATATTTCTACCCCCTAGAAGAATTTTTGCTGTATCGATGGTAGCTTCACACAAGGTTTTTGCAATTCCTTTCCCTCTGTAATCTGGTAGTGTAGCCAGGAACATTATTTCCACCAAGCAGTCAATGCGACAATGTTCAAAGAGATTAAATGATTCATCCATGTCCTTCATAAATAAGACCAATGCTTTCGAAGAGGGTTCTTTACAACTAGCAGCATATTTTTCAAAGTAAAGTTCATCACCAGGATTTCCTTTTATCTAAAAAAAAAAATGAATTTCGAACTTTGATGCATCACAAAATCGACTGCATTACTTGTAACTTATTGAAGGCAACTCCAACGACTTTTCCAGAACTTTTTTCCACAGCCACTACAGAGACACCATCTTTAGCAGCTCGTAAACACAGTTCTTCTAGTTCCTTGATGGCATCTGGATGCTTCGGCAATTCTACAGCTACAGCAACGCTTTCGTGCAGAAAAAAGGATTGTCTCATCACATTCAATCCACCTTCTAGTGTTTCTTTTGATACTAATTCATACCGGAAAGTATCTTTAAAATAAATTTTTCAAATTGTTGGTTAAAAAAAGATGCTTTTTGGATATGGAAACATGATAAAGGGAGATTTCAAAATTATTTGGTATCTAATGTTAATGAAAAAAATTGTAAATAAATTTCTTTTCCGATTATGAAAATTTTCATAAAGAGAATATAAAGTTAATCGAATTAATTCAATAGTAATAATAATAAATGTCTTTATTTCCCCTTAAGTAACAAACAGAATTGGAAAAGTACGATGCAGATGTATCGATCATGTGTTTCAGACCATCTTTGCCAGCCGTTCTCAAAAATATGAAACAGTGGGAAGTTGCCAAAAAAAATTTGCTATAAAAAGCTACATAATAAAATTGACGGATATAATTATCTTTCAAGGTCAACCGGAAGTAGATGTAACAGAGACCAACTTTGAAATTTCTATTAGGAACTTTTATCGAGTTGGGTATCGTCATTGTATCATCGAATAGGATTTTATAGTAACTATTTATGTAACGGTATTAAGCCAATATGCTTCATATAACAAACGAGGATAAGTTCTGTGGCCGAGGTTATAATATCCGAGTTTGTTATATGGATATCGGCCGTATGATGATTTTTAGTTTTCGTAATACACTAAACTAAACGATCAAATAAATATCTATTTTGGGAAAAATGTTCATAATAACAAACTTTGATAAGTAGCCTGAATTACGAGTGTGATTTGGTTGTAACCAAGGATTTTATAGGATGGCTCATTCCCTATGCTGCAACGTAAGCCCATTCCCCTCCACACGTGACGTCACTAACGGGCCGCGCTTACGTAAATTACCGGATGGTGGCGTTTTACGTCAAAACATTGTTTGAAATCTGCACAACAAAGAGTTTCTAACTCTTAACAAATTATTTTCGTATTTCAAATTTCAGCAATTTCATAATTTCTTTCAAACACGGCTTAATTGTCACAGCACATTTATAAAACGTTAGTTCCATAAAATATCTGAAGATGTCGTGACCAAATTTTGAATTCGCCAGTTCTTAAATATATTTTTGTTTTCAAATTGTAAATTTCCTTTTAAAATAAAATTTTTTGTTTGCCATAAAAGCTGCAGTCTTGTTGAAACGATGGGAATGGAAAACAACTATCATCGCGGCATACAAAACCGCGCTCTCTAATCTGTCTTCGTATTCCCCAACGCGACGGTAGGGGTAGGCCCGTGGGCTACGTCACGCGTCACGGCAGACGGATTTCAGAGATTGAGCCATCCTTATACAATTAACCATCCTTGGGTTGTAACCACAGGTTGTAACTGTAGCAACGTTTGAAATACAGGGAAAGTATAAATGATTCCAACCCACGTGACCCCGCCGTATAGGCAACACATTGTACTCTGTTGGTAACAGTAACAAATAAATTTGAAATCTTAATTTTCCAGTGGCGTAACTATAGATATTCCTGGCGGGAGTCACAAAATTTAAAGAGAAATTTGTAAAATAAGTGTACAATATTTTTTATTTAACAAACAGCTAAAATTAGGCAATTTAAAAAGAAAATTTTTAATTAACTTCAATTTTAAATAGACTTGAACGACATATGTTGATGAGGGTGCTAAAATGAAAACAAATCAGAAACAAAATTATTTCAGTTTGTAATTTAATTGCTGGGTTCGGTAATTCCTCCGCGCTCACTTTATTCACTCCTCGAGCACTTTTGTCTCACTTTTACCATTTACGTATATCAAATCAGCTTACGAAAAGGAAATAAACAAATTTTGTTCACCAATAATTTTTATTTGAGATCAATAAAGAGTGCCTTTATATGTAGTTTTTTTTTTTATTGAATATGTATTGTTTAATGCCAACACCCTTCCCAGTGAGCTTGGGGAAATTAGGTGGGAAGAAAATTATAAGATAGAATTTTTTAACATTTTTTCCATGTTCAGAGGATGTCCCTGAATAGTGCAGAATGGCCCTGTTTCGCCATTTTCAAGCACCCTGTATAAACAACAAACTTTACAAAATGAATAAAAAAAAATAAAAGTTCTACTTATAACCACACTGGATGTTTTCGAAAAAATGGCTATCCATATTATCCTCGAATGGCAAACAAGAAGTTCATAAGAACATACCTAAAAATTGTTCTTAAAAAACTATACAGTCCAAAAAAATGGTACCTACTGTTCTAATTAATTAATTTGTAATATTGAAGAAGATTAATTTAAATGCAGACTTGGCTGAATATTACTTGTGATTCAATAAAACTTTCATCAAAGTGTGTCACGAACAAAATTACGTATGTCCGAATACATAGAAAGTTTGAATGTTGGAAGTGTGTTGGAAGTATACCAAATCTTCTTCAAATGCGTTATGTGTTAAATAAATTTACAAAACATCAATTATTTCACTGTTTTGTAACGTTGCAATGTGAGAGAATAATCAAAACTTAAATCTGATAGAACTGACAAATGTAATTTTGTTTTTGCAATACGTCCCATAAAAAATTACGTACGTTAAACGTTAAAATTCGATTTCTGATTGGATAAATCCATAAGGTTGCTAAGCAAAATAGCCTTTCACGTAACGACATTTTTATCGTACGATATTTCAAGTTACTAGTTCAATGGTTCTCCGCTAAGGCCACTTTCATTTCATGGACCACATTAGTGATGACGTCAAAATAGGCGCGAAAATTTAAATCCGAGTCATTCCCATTTTGATGGAAAATAAATTGAACCTTAAGGCAATAAAGGTCACTTTACAAGGGTCACTTTTTGAGTCGCTCGTACGCAAGTATTAGAAATATTTAAGACAGAAAGTGTCCCAAAATGAATAATTTGAAGTTTTAACTAAACATTTGACTCAAATTATCAGCCTAAGAAATCAAAAATATTTATTTATAGCGAATCGAATACATCACTTGTTTCTGTTTCGCATGTTCGATAATTATCTGTGTTTACTGTTTTTGTGATTGTTGGTGTTTGTTCTGTTATCTGTTTATCTGTTTATCTGATTTTTGTTCGTTGGTGGCTTGGTGCTTGTTCTGGTTCCTTGTGTTCATAAGTTTACGGTATGTACAACAACAAACAGTGTTACATCATTTTCATTTCGCTATAAATAAATATTTTTGATACCTTAGACGGATTATTTCGAGTCAGGTATTTAGTTAAAGTTTCAAATTATTCATTTTGGGACACTTCCTGTCTTAACTATGTGTAATGCTTGCGTACGAGTGGCTCAAAAACTGATTCTTATTATAAAGTGACCTTTATTGCCTTATGCCTTAAGGTTCATTTTATTTTATACCAAATTGGGAATGACTCGGATTCAAATTTCGTGCCTCCTCTGACGTCACACTAATGCGGTCCATTGATGTCAAGCTCGCAGTTGTCTGTCAAGTTGACAGTTTTACGTATATATCGAGTAAAGTTGTATTTTTTTGCTCAGTTATAGTTTTCTAGAATTTTTTTTCTTTCGTTATTTAATATGCTTTTCTTGTTTGTGTTATTTGAATTTTGTTTAATTTATTTTTGGACATTTTAGTTAATTTTTATTAAATAATCTACTAGTAAAGCAAACACTAGCAAGAACTGAATAAATGCAATGTTACAATGTGCAGTAGGTGGTCTGATTCTACCAGAACAATTTTGGTAACTAAAGCCAAAACGGGAAAAATTTGCTTTAAATTAAAACATTGCGCATGCCGAACAAGAGACTCCGTCTCGTGAAATCTAGTAGGTCGTGTCCCTAATATTTCGTACTACAGACCTATATACGTGTATTTTATGATAAAAAAACATCACTCATGGACTCATGGATTTGGCTTGTAATCATGAGTGCAGAAATGATCAACATGCATTTGTTGGGCGACATTATGGTATAGTCTATATAGTGCATATAACTATGTCGTACAGTAGCGAGCAATAAATTTTGGTCGTCATTGCTGTCAAAAATTTGTACACTTGTGGACAAAAAAAACTGACTCATTCTTTTTTTGTGTTGTAAATTGGTTTTCGATCTGTCAAAGTAGTAAATTATTGGAGCTGTCATATTGTATCGCATTTAATTTGCTGCATTGAATAATGGTCTACTCAAATGAAGTTCAACTTGGGCGCATTGTCACTAATACAGAAGGTGAAGGGAGAACTAGAATAGAAATGTAACACGACAATTAGTATAACCTCCGAAACTGCAAGTCTGGTACAGTAGTGGACAATAAAATCCGGGAACACCATTTTTACAATGTAAACCTGACTCTATCGGTTTTGACGTTTAATACATATTATACAAAATGTCACTAGTAATTGTGACGTTTAATATAAATTCTGACAGAAATATAGGTAACCTCAATAAAAGCCTGATTTACCAAACTTATCTAAATACGAACAACTTGTCAAATTCTTGCCCGGATTTTATTGTCCGCTACTGTACACAATATGTAAATATAATCAAAACGTCATTAAATTTCAATGTGACGGGTCACTTTTTTTGGCCGCAAGTTTATCTGTGTTTTATTAAAAATAAGATTGATAATGTCTTAATTTTGTCTATTGAGAGTAATATTTTTAAAATGTAATTTATTCTAGACACTTTTTTGGTAAAAAAACAGGATATTTATCTGAAATATTTTAATTTCTGGAGTTAAAACTGTGACGACCAAAATGTAATGCTCGCGACTGTACATTGCTAAACATTTTTAATTATCTTTGAATAAGATACTGTTTACATATTTAATGAAATTTAATAAAATGCGATTACATGTAATATCCAATAGAGCCAGCCCATGTTTTACAAAACATCCTGTATTAAAAATAATAGGAGCAAATAGTATTTATTGGTGAAACTATTATCTTATTGTTGAGAAACTACGTATATTACGTATAATAATATTTAAATCAATGTCATTGAGCTAAATTGAACCCAATTTAGTTTGCAATTGCAACAATAAATTGTTAAATACATTTGGAAAATTACAAGTTAAATGTTTGCATTTTCTGTTTTCATCGGGAAATAGATGAAGTCCCCACGTTACAAACAACAATCCATGAATCGTTTCCACTTTATGAAATACATTCAAATTTGACTGTGGGCAAAATAATGAAATTTTTCGAAAAAATATAAATACGCGCCGCTGACTTATCTTAGGGTACCTATATTAAAGCAATCAAAGAGGGTAAAGACATGAGCGCCATTAACAGGCCAAAGTCAAATTAAAAAGTGTAACGGGCTTTTACCGTCCCCCCTCATTTTTTTCAATACTTAGAAATTACGAGTAGGATACCTACACTAAGACGAAAAAAATAAATATCACAAACTCTTTTAAACGGACACTAAATGTCGAACGACTGCGAAACGTTAAGTGTTTGTACGCCATTTAGTGTCCGTTTAAAAGAGTTTGTGATACAATTTTCATCGGACAAGAACCAGCTTTAATTATGAAAAAAATAAAGGAGAATGGGAAAAGCCCGTTGTTTTTACATTTTTTTATTTGAATTTGGCCTGTTAATGGGGATTGATACACACCATGTCTTTACCCTCTTTAATATAGGTACCCTAACTTATCTTATTTTTATATGCCCTCTGTTAACTTTCAGCTGTATTAATACGCGCATAAATTTATTTAGCCGACATAAACCTGACACAGTTCACAAAATAAATACATCTTCAACTAATACAATTAATTAACAATAAAAAAGTTATTTACCAGTTTCACGTACGACGGTTTTTGATGCCATTGTATTTTATATTACACTGAGTATACTGCAACGCGTTCTAAATCGTAATGAACTAATTTTCAGATAAGAAATTATTAAAGTGCTGGTGCTTTGCCCAAGCCTAGATTCTGCAAAATAAACTGTACAATTACGGCAGCGACATCTACATTACATGTTTTAAAAACTCTTTGACAGGAAAGTTTTACGCGGGATTGTGAGAATTTGACGTGAAATTATTTTGCGATTCTGCAAAATGAAACCGAAAAAATAGAGAAATACTATAAACTGACTATAAATTTGATTAGAATAAGCAACTGATATGCATGGCGTAATGGATATTCCAGTAATAAAAACCTAGCGGTAAGGTAAAATATTACCATTTGTAAAGTAGTACCACTTAAATGAATTAATTAAATAAGTGAGAAGTCACTTTTTGCAATGTTTGCGACTATAAAATCTCTGGGAATTTTAAAATTCTTGACATACACTTTGAAAAATGAGTGCGCATGCGCAGACCCTGATACGAGGCAAAATATTACAAAAAACAAAATGGTTTCCCTCTAGTGGAATGTGTTTATGATGCACTTTAGCTGGAAGTTATGTGCAATGTGCCCACGTTTCGGCTTTCTCGTGTAGATCCGATGATTATACAATGGTAAATATACTTATCGCCTTAAAATACACCGGTTACCGTCAGGAACTTGGCCGAAATGAACATGACGCCAGAACACGTTAGTGTAAATAAATAAATGTGACTCCTGCAGTTGGTCTTCATTTGAGCCCTCGGTTATTCGCACAAGATATTCAGGCTGCGCCAGTAATTCAATTTGTAATATTTTCAGCTGAAGATGCATAATTTACATTATGTAATAAACAGTGTGACCGTAATGTGATCGAAAATGTCTTGACCCGACTGAGTGAGGTAAATTTTAGGAAAGTCTAATGCACCTGCCCACTGATTTCGTGATCGACAGAGGTAACAAATAAGTAGTGTCGAGATGAATATGTACCTGTCATTGTGGCGATGCCGGGTGGGTTTGTCAGATCGCTAGTTTAGCATATCGTGCTATCTACATTATGAAGGAGATGGTAGGAGGCTGTTGTGTCTGTTCTGATGATAGAGGCTGGCCTGAGAACCCACTTGTTTACTGCGATGGACAATCTTGCACTGTAGCTGTACATCAAGGTAAGTTTAATATTTCACTAAAACTAATATTAAAAGTTAATACAAGTTCAGGTTTGTCATACAATGAAATTTGTAAGAAAAGGTAACATTAATAATTGCTAACAATATGAGGAGTATTCTAGCAAAACAGGACATGTCCATTTTATATGAAATATGAGATTTTAGTAGTCAAGAAATTACTGATTTAAATAAAATATGTAGATGTAAGCAATTCAAATTGATCATACGGTATTTTAAATGCATAGAAAGTTAGGATGTTCAAACAAAACTTCACAAATTCTTATTCTTATATGTAATCTATTGGAGTTCAAAGATGGACATGTCCTGTTTTGCGAGAACGCTCATATACAATAATGAATTGTAGAAATTCTATACGTTCCACTTCAGGAAATAACATGTTTAACATTTTTTCTTTTAAATTTATTTGCTTCACTGGCAGAGCTATCATAGGGCAACTCAGTGCAACACACAGAGACCTGAAACAACTTGAAGCTCTGTAAACTATCAAATACTTCTGCTTTACGAGTGTTTCATTGTGATAAAATACGGTTTCATCAAATTGAGGAATGATGTTTGACGTTTATCAATATCATTGTGTTTAATTTATATGCTTGATATTTGATAAAAATAAATAAATAAATAGATGTCTCAATCTGATAACTGAATATCAGAATACTAAACTCTGTTCACAAATTAAAAGACCACTGGCGAAGTTGCCTTGTGAAAAGTACAACCGGCAACAGTGTCCTAGTTAGAAATTTGGTAACATTTTGGCATTTAAAATATTTTTCTGCTTTCGAGGCATTGAAATGGCTTGTTAAAATGAATATAAATGTAAACAATATAATAATAAAATTGATTTGACAAATTACTTTGACATGAAACAAATACCTTGCCAACCTTGCTATTTTGATAATGTTTTATAGGGGACTTATGTTTTATACCAACATAATGCAGCAGGTGGTGGTTTTTAATTTGTGACAACGTATATAACAGAGCAATCCGGCATCATCTATTGACCTGACCACCTTTATACTTTGAAGGTCGGATGAGGGCCCTAGCATCGCCTTGTTGTAAACATATGTAGGTGTGTTCGGTTATTACATCGGACCACTTATTTTACTCCGAAGCGTTCGTTAATTGTAAAAGCCAGGTCTTCGAGTTAAATCCAAAGTGTTCAGTTATTCATCGAGGAATGCATTTGAGGAAACTCGATTCGCTCGGAGTATTTTGATCAAGCTCAGCGATGAATTGTGAGGATCATGAGCACAATATGCTAGATGTTACCGCGTTTTGCAAAATTGTACGTTTAGGTTATGTTTATGTTTGTCGTTTAGTTGAACATGGATAACCAACACTTAGGGCCGGTATTAAAGCATTAGTTTAATGTGCAGTTTGGCAGTTAAACTTCAGATTTAAAGATATCTCCGTTTTATACATGCCGGTGACAACAGCTTCAGATTTTAAACGACAATCGGTGGCCGAAGAGAAGATTAAACTTAGTTGTTAATATAAGTGAGGTTAGTTTTGATCGAGTTCTCCTCATTTTATTGTCTAACTTGTCTTTAATTTCACCGTCTTTAGTCTGAAAATGGATTATTATCATTATACTGATCTGAAGTTTTACCTTTAGATTAAACTGCACTTTTAAACTCATGCTATAATACCGGCCCTTAGTATACATTTGCAATGAATGCCAGCTGGTAAGCGAGAACCAGGAAGAAATATGCGTTATGCCTTCTTAATATTTGATTCAGATTCGTTCGTTAATGGTTGAGGAAATCGCATTCATCCAGGATCACGTGATCAACATCTAGTTCCTCTACGCTCACATCTGAGATGTAATTACCAAACGCAGCATGTGTTATTACATTTACAAAAACTGTGTTTGTTTTACAACAAAGTGAGATTGAGAAATCCACCGGTGAGTGGCGAGACATCTTCGACATGTTTGTACCCTGATTTGTTTATGTATTTGAAATTAGCACAGTATTCTCATTATATTGCTACTGTTCTTACTTGGTGAGCTCTTTCAAATAACTTGATTTATAAAGTCTCATCACCTTGAATATATGTGTACAAGTTGAAATAATTACACTACTTAACAGCTATATATTTTACGGCTGCGAAGTTATTGATATTTATCTATTAATATGAAAGTCTAGAACACAAATACATATAGTGTAAAAAACTTCACATTACGTAAGATTTTTGTGATAATTTAATTTGATTGTTTTATCTGGGAAACAGTAATTTCAATGACTTTGAAATAACTAGGTTTGTTTTCTAGTGTGAGGGCCACTAGAAAATTAATCTAGCAAATATCTGACACAAAAGACATAGACTTCTCTTGACAATTTTATTTTTCACCGTATTTTCCCTTTACTCTTTCGATATTTCTCCTTTAGCGAACTCATACCCTTAAAAAATGTTTTGTCTTGCGTAATTTTTTCTACAGATTGTCGTGTGCGTGCTTTTTCAAAAGTGGAGAATATTTATGAATCCAGTGAAGCATCAAATTACGTCAATCGACACAATTTATTAAGACATTTTATTTTTTCACGTCACGCTGCGATGCATTTACCTTTAGTTGATTCAAAAACTGCTTTGCAGCTTTCGTTACGTATTAAAGTCGTATTAATGAAAAAAATTGTTATGGTATTCAATAAAGAAGGTGACACTTTTAAGCACCTAAAGAAAGTTTTTCCAAAATTAAGTGACGCCAAGCTGAAGAAAAACACATTTGATGGCTCTTAGAATAGGAACATTCTCAAGGGTAAAGATTTTGCAGGGAAACTAAATTATGTTGAACTGGAGTCATGGAAAGCGTTCAGAGGAGTTGCTACATAATTTTTAGGTAATGAGAAGTCAGAAACATATGAAACACTGCTTGAAGAATTACTTGAGAACTACCACAAAATGGACTGTAAAAAGTCTTTGAAAATCCACTTTCTACACCCTCATTTGATTTTTTCCCGGAAAATTTAGGAGCAGTCGATGATGAGCAAAGGGAACGCTTCCATCGATATATTTTGATAATGAATCCCGCAGTGCTGGGAGATTACAGTTAGTTTCTTATGAGGGAGATGATCCAGAATACAAACGACAATCCTCATATATGCACAAACTTAAATCATCTACAGATTTATGTTAATTGCTTTCTTAATACTTTACCTATTCAATGTTTTCAAGAACTATTTTTATATCTATATGTCTAATGAAAAAAAGTTATCGATTGAATGATTTTTTTTACATTTCGAGCACAACTCGTAACTCGAAATTTATACGTGATAGAATTTTTTTTTACTTTCAGATTCAAATTTAGCGTATTTCGAATATTAAAAATCACCTATTACAGTACCATTCACAAAAAAAAAATTATTAATTTATTGATTAGTGTTATTCTTCAGCTACATAGTTTTAAAATACATAGAAATGTTAACATTTCTTAAGAACTGCCCACGTAAGAATTAAAGATAATCCTGCATTTTAAGGGTCTACAAAGTACGGCTTTTTGTGCACTTCATAATGTAATAGTCGTTTTTATATTATCATTACTTAATTTTTCCGTTTTACAATTAAATTAACACTAAATAGAATATAAGGCGTTATTAAAACACCAAAATAGCGGTGATTTTTAAAATTTTTACCAATTTTCCCTTGAAATTTGGATGGCATATTTTAGGTTAACTGAAAAATAAGTCGTTGCACTTCTTGAGGTTATTTTACAGTAAAGCTAAGACATTCCCTCAAATTTCATGACTTGACAAAAGATTTAAAAAATCAGTCGATATAAATTATAACCAGAGGGAAGAAAATTTGCCATGTATGTACAGTGTGGGCTTTATGAGATCTCTACTTTTGTGACTTATGCCCGGTTGCACCAACTTTTTAAGCAGAGATTAAATTTAAGTGGTGTTTAGACTATGACATTATTTATAGATTTAACAAAATGTTAGTCATATTCTAATTGATACTTATGTTGAAGTTTAAATGTTAATCAGAATGTATTTGAATTATACTAACTATACGTAAATGTCACATTCTAAACATATCTTAAATTTAAGCTCTGCTTAAAAAATTGGTACAACCGGGCATAACACTTTCATCAACAATTCATAGGCAATTGACATGGAAAAAAAATGTGGTTTCCCAAGATTCATTGGTGTTTTTATAAAAAAAAAATATATTTATTTAAAAGAAAAAAAAAAACAACTTGTGAAATTTTAAGATGCTAAGACGTGTCCCGGCCCTTCTGAGTAGTAATAAATTAACATGGGATTTCAAATATTGTTGACCTGCTAGTGCTCGATCAAATACAACTTAATGTTTAAAATTATGAAGAATTTTGCAACAATTATTTAAATAATTAAAGAAAAAGGTTTTCGAAAATTAAGTTTCACTTTAAGACTCCCTTTTTATAAATTGTTATAAACAAGGGCATTGGCCAACTTGCATGGGCTTACGTCTTCCCCAGGTTCAAATCTCATCATGTTCTTTTCTTTTCTTTTAATAATCATTACAATTTTTTTAAATTTAATCATCTTACAAATATTATAAATAACGTAAAAATGTAAATGGTTAAAAATTGTAATAATAATAATAATAAAAGATGACGAGGTTTTGAACCCGAGGCATCTGAGCGGAAGTTTGGAACCCATGAAAGTTGGCCAATTTACTTTTCATATCAAATTTTAAAAAGGGGGTCTAAAGTAAAACATATTTTTCGAAAACGTTTTTCTTTCATTATTTAGATAATTTTAGCATCATTCTTCATAATTTCAATTTTAAGTTCGAGCGAGGACTAGAAGACGCAATGTGAATTTTTGTCGTATTTTGTCTTGGGAACATAAAAATCAAAAATATTTGAAATCCCATATTAATTTCCTATAGGCGCCATGCACATCACAGCGTTCAGCGCCGCCTGGCGTGGTAATTTATGAATTAGTGATATGAAAATATTTCTTGAGACTCATTGAATGGGAATAATTTCACTCTTATGACAATTTACGATTGTAGTACATAAGACTTGAGCTTCCTGGTATTGAAATACATTACAATATTCAAGTTCAAATGTACATTAATAATTTGAAACAACTCGTATTTTCATACCACTAATGCAGAATATGGTCATTGGTGGCGCTGGCTTCGCATGTGCTGCATAACTCAGATGGGCCGGGACACTCGGTATACAATCTAGATACTAACCATTCTAAATTTATAATATTATTACAATAAAAACATTTGCTTACTAACAGCACTTACTTTCATATTTTATTTATTTTTTTAACTATTTCGTGTTTTGCTAAGACATATCATTAATAACACATAACATAATTTTTTAAGTCATTGGTTTTGTATATTAGTATCCTCAGTATTTGAGTAGCTGCAACACCCAGTTATTATAAACTGCTTCAATAAGTTTGTCCCTTGGTAGGTTTTTTCAATTTACCCTTTGAGTGAAACCGATAATTTCAAAAAAGTCAACAGAGGTGCTTCACTTTTTTTTTACTTATATGCAGTTTATATTTAGAGAGCAAAGATTCTTTAAAATCGCTACTACTAATACTTTCAAATTCTAATTAAATAAAACTACTTATGTAATAATGGATTTTCAATTAAAATACTTCACGCAGTATGCCATGAATTGACAAAGACCGAAAAGGCATGTTTTAGCTTATTACGCGTTTGCGTTGTCTACTGACGGATACATGTTGGCTTTGTTAAAATTTAATATCTGTCGTACATTGAAATATGTACCTGAAGAGTCTTTCTTTCTTCAAAAATAAGGTTATGTTTCCCTATTATTTGTGCCACATGCGCAGACATCCGTTTTCGACATCATATTTTCCCGTGGCATGCTAGAGAAGCTTTTTATTTGAAAGCTCTTTACTTCCAATGTCATTTCTAGTTTAATTTTAGAAACTTTAATTGATTATGTGAATTTTTGCACTGCATATAATCTTGTTTTTTTTATAAAACAACAATTTGTGACAAAGCACTTTGAAGAACAAAAATAAAAAGAATATGTGACTTGCTTGTTCGACGATGCCATCAAACAAACAGATCGAATAAATTTTCTACACACACTCTCTCTGTTAAATACACTGATTAAAAAATAAAAGTAGTAATTTTTTTTTGATGGGGTACTTTTATTAAAGTTTCAATTTACATGTCAATTTACAAATTGACAAAAAATAATGACTACTTTTATTTTTTGAGCACTGTGTATTATGAAAGAAAGAAATATTTGACTTGTTTCAATGATACACACTTTATAATATTACTACCGTCATTCTGAATAATCAAGTGCTTTAAGCAAAAACATGATGTTGTACTTTCAAGGCTTACTATGGTAACTTTAACTTTATAATCACATGTTATTTCTCTAACATGTATAAAACATTTCACATTTCCCATTCCAAAAACCAGTTAAAAATTGCATAAAATGTCATGATATATGTAGGTATCCCAAAACAAGCCAGATACGTTTTTAGGTGCACCTACAATTTTACCTTTCATATAAATCTGGAATGAATGAAATAAATTGGAATAGTGTTTCTCAAGCTGTTGTATGCATAACTTTAGATGAGTGCCAATGACTTTGAGAAGCACATAACAGTTTTATTTAATGGATAAAGACTTCAGGATGATGTTCTGTACTTAGAAGATAGCTACTCACTTTTAACTATTTACGGTACTTTTATTTTGATAAATGATTTGTTTAGTTCTTGGTATCATCTAAATTCATGATGGATTCCTTTAGTCCTTGTTAATTCACCAGGACCTGGTTCTGGGACTAAAATTAACCATGTAATGCAAATAGACACATCAGTTGTGTAATGATTTTGTTCAAAGAATTAACCATGATGTTAGAGACTAAATTAATTTACGTTTGGAAATAATTTTATGCCCAGCAGATAAATATTTACCTAATACAATAATAACTCCCTCTCTTTGCTGGACAGTTTTTTAATTCCCCATGTATGTAATTTACGTGCATTTTTACCTCTATTGGGCGGACAGTTTGCTGGTCGCGGTCGGTGTCCGCTTAAGAGAGGTTTCACTGTACTTTAATTTTATATCAGTTATTACATGTATAAAACTTGCTTACATGAATTAGGTCTAATTAAAAATATTAGTTTACAACTTTATCCACGTTAGTTCTTTTACAGCCAACTTAGATACTTTTTAAAAAAATTTAATAAGCAGATGATATTTATAGTTTATACAAATTAGCGTTAAATCTGCATGTAGCGTTATTTTTATTTTTTTTTTTTAATAAGCTAATAAATTCACAAGTTATTCAAAAGTCATTGTATACAATGATTGCTTTTTATCAACAAAAACAAAATTAAGTACGACCGTTTTGATTTACAAAAAAGAAACATTTTTATCTGTAAATTTGCCTATGTTTTCTTGTTGGTAAAAAGTAATGCAATGACTTGAATCATTTGTAAATTTATAAGACTAAATTTGCAACTTCTCTAACTTTGTGTAGTCTAATGAAGGATTTTCGATTTAAAATTATCCAAACATTAACGCTCTGTGAATCTTTGACACTAATTTGTATACAGTCTGTATTATTAAGTACATGCGAGTATAATCGTGGACTAAAAGAGAACAAATTGCAATAAAACTATGCCAAATTCGACCTTATCTTTACCATCTATTAATTTAAACAGATTTTGAAGTGTTCTCTTTTAGCTGTCAACGACTGTACATATTCAGATCAAAGAGATTTGAAACTACTTTTCATGTGAGCGACTAAAAATCAGATTAGAGAACGGCTTGGGCGGTGCAAAGAAAATGTATAATATGTCTCTGATTAACTGAATTAATTAATCTAATACATTCATGAACTGTCACATCAGCCTAACGCCGCGTTAGTAACAGACATACTTTTTCTTTGCATCGCCGCGACTCTAATCTGATTTTTAGTTGCTCACAGGTTATTTGTCGAAATATTTTTTTCTACTTCGTCTTTCAAATCTGTTGATTGTTATCAACATTAGTAATATTGGAACGCATATTTTATATGTCGCAAGCAACTAAATAAACGGCATTAACTATTAACTATCAATGGAGGTCGTCTAGAAAGAAATTGCGTTCTTTAATTATCTCTTGAGTTTTTAGATTTTCAAAAAGATATTAGCTGTGAAACGTCGATTAGAAAAAGAAAAGATTTTGAAAGAGATAAAGTTGTTACAATTTTGTTGCAAACAGGGTGTTGAAAAATTCGATTGCCAAATTTCTAGGATAAGTAAATGAGACTAAAATAAGCCTTTTTTGTTATATAACCCAGGGTCGAAAATTAATAATTACTTTTTGATACTTTAACACACAAGACAAATATTAATACATTGTTGTCAAATATGTGTGCAAGTTGGGGGCAACCATCTTGAGCGAAGGTTGTAACCGTTTTCTGATATGTTATACTTTTAATTTTTTCGTTTTAGTATATTAATAATTTCTTTATGTTTCTACTATTTTACAGTTTCATTAAGTAAATATTAATTTCCGACCCTGGGTTATATAACAAAAAAGGCTTATTTTAGTCTTATTTACTTACCCTAGAAATTTGGCAATCGAATTTTTCAACACCCAGTATATGTTGTCCACAACTTCATTTGACAATCACATTCAATGATACATTTGAGTGCATGTATGAGTTCATGTTATTTTACTAGTTTTGGAAATTTACAAAAAATCTAATTAGTAATCTAGTAATACGATTTTTTTGTGGCATGAAAATGATAATATTTCAATAATTTCTCTACGTTTGATGGTGTTTCAAGTCTGGCATTATACTGAAGTTGTTACCTCCGACAATTGACAAAAAAAATGTTGCTGAGCTAACTTGGACACGCTATTGAATTGAAATTGAATGGTGATCAAAATGCCAATAATACAAAAACAATAAGAGATGAAATAGGAAATTAAATACAATACATAATCAATTTCAAACATGCAGTGTATGAAAGAAAATTAGTGCCTCCCTTGAAAATGTTCCTTACCTTTAATGAATGATTCACGTGAATAACGTAGAGCCTTGAAATAAATTTTTATTTTTTATAATAATAAAATTATTTTCGTAATTTTTTGTCTGTTGCAATTTATCAAACAAATTATTACAAGTTATAACATTCTAAATTCTTTAGGCAGTTTTTAAAACATTTAACATTATTATTTATTTTAAGAACGCATCGAAACGTCGACATTTCAAACATAAATATTGAACTTATATTCAACTTTAAAGGTTTAGATTTATACCTTAAAGCCAATTGAGCTTTTTAAAGGGTGTCAAAATAATAAAAATTTTAATACATTGACGAGGTTTCTTGAGATATTTGTGTAAATTTGATTCAAAAAATCTGAATTCAAAATTACTAATGTGACAACGCGCTAAATTCAAACGCCCTTAAATTATTTCTGAACACACTGTATAACTTCCTTAGGAATCGAAAAAAAGAAACGTATTTGCTTTCGTTATAGATTTTTCTGATAAACTACGATGTTTTGGGTTGCAAACGTTACTGAATATTTTATAACTAGTTTTCCCTCAGAGAACTTGGAACTTAGGTCCTCTTTTGAATATTGAAAGACTATAAGAGTATTGTCTTAATTAATTGTTTATCTTCCCGTTTTTTCCCTTTCAATTTATAAGAAAATTTTACAAATTAATTGATTTTGGAATAAATAAAGAAAGCAAGAAGTTGTTATAATATTTAAGTAAGGGATAAAAAAAATTTAAACTCAAGTATATTACTGATTTGTATCTCAAAATATGTAAAGATCGATCAAAATTTCTAATTGTATCGAAAAAGCAACAAAATTGTTGATTTGCTGCCGGTAATACCAACGTTTTAGGGAGACCTTAAATTTAATTCGTGTTTAGAATGTGATTGATGTAATATAAACCAAGCAGAAATGTCACAACCTAAACACGACTTAAATTTAAGGTCTCCTTAAAACGTTGGTAATACCGGCCGTAAGTAATGTAATTAAGACTAATTTGTAAGTAAGTGATAAAAAAAATTGAAACTCAAGCATATTACTGATTTGTACTCGGATTTGTATCTCAAAATATGTAAAGATCGATCAAAATTTCTAATTGTATCGAAAAAGCAACAAAATTGTTGATTTACTGCCGGTATTACCAACGTTTTAAGGAGACCTTAAATTTAATTCGTGTTTAGAATGTGATTGATGTAATATAAACCAAGCAGAATGTCACAACCTAAACACGACTTAAATTTAAGGTCTCCTTAAAACGTTATTAATACCGGCCGTAAGTAATGTAATTAAGATTAATTTGTTTTATAAGAAAATAGTTCAAAATGTCTTTGATTTGATTGCTTAATAATAAATTTTCTTGGTATTCTAATATTATATTGTGTGTTTTAGTTATTTAATAAATAGGAATCTACAACATAGATAAAATTTTCAAGAACTAAAGCATGCTTTTCCGCAAATTTGTAAATCAAATTAATCATAATGTAATCGATGTTGAAATTATTTATGACGTGGAATGCAAATACGTTTCCTCGATAAAACTCCATCCAATAGGTAATACAGTTTGAAATAACATGTAGCACAGCTCGTCACGTTTTTGCTTTCCAAGTGTTCAAAAATTGTATTTTCGTTTGTTGAGATCAGCAGGTAAAAAAATGAAACAGGAGTGCGCCATAAAATCGCATGATAAAATTGTTTCTTGTGCTTTATGTCCGAGCGTAGCAGATGCGACGCTTTCGGACCACCTCAGAGAACTTCAAGCATTTGCGCGACTATATTATTAAATTTTTTGTATACGCCTCCTCTAATAAATAAGTTTATACAAAATATATTTGTCAGCTTACGAGATCAAACACACATTCAAAATCGGTGCAGTATTTTCAATGAATTTTTTTTTGTGGTCGAGTTTCCAACAATTTTTTTTTGTGTTGCAGCGTGTTATGGAATAGTTACTGTCCCTACTGGACCATGGTATTGCCGTAAATGTGAAAGTCAAGAGAGATCAGTTAAAGTAGTAAGTGCTTAGTGTGCTTTGTTACAAGCGTAGAAAGAAGCTTTCATTTTTTTTGACTAATTTTTTAATTTGTTTGCCTTGTGTACTTTTTTATATTAATGATTACAATGCCGAAATGTCTTTACTGAAGAATTTTATAAAATAAGCAGTGAGTTTTCTGATTTATGTTTCAGAAAATCAACAGTATTTTTTTTTCATTGCTTACAAATTGTGGAGAACTAATTAATTTACTTTTCTAGTTTTTTTAGTTGAGATACATATTTGATTATTTATTATTATTAGTTATTTTTTTGTGTGTGTGATTGTGTTATTTTTTGCCTTATATTTCTAGATAAATTTTTCAACTGAAGTTTTTTGTTTAAATTAGACTTTTCATTTGCTAATATAAACTTATTTTTAATTAGTCAATACATATTTACTTTCCTAATTTCTACTTATCATTCATTCTTTCATAATTTTTTAATAAAATATTTTGGTTGAATTATGTTGGAATTTTTATAAAGTAAATAATAAAAAATATTTTTTTTATAATTCACTAGTGAATTTATTTATGTATTTGTTTTTGAACTTATACATTTTATCTTCTGTTTCATATCTATGAAGTACTTAATGAATGTATCTATGTGATGTAATTTGTTCAGGAAATAATACAAATAAATGCTTCGAGTAACTGATGGCAGAAAACGCTTCGCTCCTGACAATACCTGAAAATCAGCCTTTAACTGTATGTTGCAGAAATGCGAATTATGTCCGAGCAAGTACGGTGCTTTGAAACGCACAGACAATTCAGGCTGGGCTCATGTAGTTTGTGCTTTGTATATCCCGGAGGTCCGGTTTGGAAATGTTACCACTATGGAACCTATTCAGTTACAACTGATACCTCCAGAACGATTTAATAAGGTATTTTTTGTACCTCACAAAATAAATATCTCACATTTTATTTAAAAAAATAAATAGTGTAGAGATTTTATATTAAGTAAACTACAGTCCTAATATATTTTTATTTTGAAGTAATTCCTCAGCAAATGCACTTGTAGGTTTGTTACATTTGTGAAGAAAACGGAAAAGCTGCGTATTCCTCCGTTGGGGCATGTATGCAGTGTAATAAATCTGGTTGCAAGCAGCAGTTTCACGTGACATGTGCTCAGGGTTTAGGGCTGCTTTGTGAAGAAGCCGGCAATTACCTAGATAATGTAAAATATTGTGGATATTGCCAGCATCATTATAGTAAACTTGTAAGTATGTCCTAAGGTAAATTGTTAACTGACAAAAGATTTTTAACCCTGGGAACAAACATTTTGATAGGTCTGTTAATTTTTTTGAGTTACAAAATCTGTTCTAAGTTTCAATAAAATAAGAAAACATTTCAAATTGAAAGGTTATTTTCATATTTCTAAATTTTGCAGAAAAAAAGTGGCAATGTAAAAACGATACCGCCATACAAGCCAGTGTCGGCGGAAAACCACTTATCTGATTCGAGTTCAGAAAAAGAAGCTGACACACTGCAGTCTGCAACTTCTTTAAAAACACCAAGTTCTCAATCTAGCATATCCAGCAAGAGGAAGTCCTCCTCGAACAGCAAATCATCGGCATCGGCTGTGAAATCCAGCAATTCAAGTTCTAAAGCGTCTTCTGTGTCGCATCAGAAAGCCGTCCAAAATTCTGGTAACAAAAGTGCCGACAAGCCCAAGACGAACAATTCCAGTGTTAAGAGTTCCAAAACTGTTGAGGATACTGTTGCTGTGAACGTGGAAGTGAACATTGAAGTTAAAAGTGACAAAAGTGCAAAGGACAACAAGGATAGTGAAGACGTGAGTAAAACTGAACCTAAGGAAGTGAAAGGTAAAAAGCGCAAGGCCAACTCACGGACACCTACGCCTATTTCTGTTGTGACGAGTATTGATAGTGTTAGTGTTGTCATTGGTACGCAACCCGATATAAGTACTAATAGTGTAGTTTCATCGGTTGAGAAAAGAGACACTGTTAGTAGCAACGAAAATACAGAGAAAGCTAAGAAGGTATGATAACAGCATAAAGTTAAAATTACCTACCAAAAAATACTATCAATATATAATTTGCAAACTTGAAATTCACTGTGAGGATCTATTTAAATAAATCTCAAATTTAAAAGAAAAAGAAAAAGATTCGTTATTTTTTAACAGTTATCAAAACAAGCAAATCAGAAACGAAAATATTTCCTTAAGTAACTTTGCATTTTTGTAAAAATATTTCGTATTCTGAATTTGAATCTATATATTTTTTTTGTAATCTAATGTTAAATAAAAAAAATTATTTTAAATACATAGACTGCAGTAAATATAAATACATAATAGAATTCCTAAATATTTACCTATTGTAATTGTAGTAGTTAAGACGTTAGTAATATTTTAAGATTTTGAATCTTTTGATGTGTGCTTTATATTGTTTTTTCTTAGGCAAAAACAGATACACCGTCACAGTCCACAATCATTCAACAAACAACTGCCTTATCAACTACCACAACAACGTTCAAAACGACGTCGCCCGTTTCTACCATTACAGATACACCAACGCCGCCATCATTGGTGCCAACCGTGGCATTATCAACGATCGCGAGTCAATCAATCATTCAAAACACAACCGGACAGGTGGTGAACTCTTTAGTAGTATCCGTACCCCTGCACAGTACAAGTTTAAGCCCCCATGCTCATATTGTAAACAACCAAGCACCAGTCGCCTCCGCTCAATTAAATTTTCCCAGCTTAAACCAAGAAAGAAGTGCCAGTTCTGATCTTAACACATCAAGTACTATAAGTAATGGTAATTATTTCTTCGGCAATTATTTTTGAAGTATTCAAATCTTTTGTACTTACTTTCAGGTAGCAGCATGACAGGTGGTAATACCAATCAGAATTCAACTTTAATAAGCACTGAGATGAGTGGTGGGGGTTTAAAAATTACTTACGAAAAACAGATACCTCCGGCGAGTACATTACAAGTAGAATTAGAAAGAATAACACCCACTCCTGAAGTACCCGTCAAGAGGTCAAGGTTCGTGTAGTATTTTATTGAGTGAATTGTTTGTATTACTGTCTTCTTAGATCTCAGTCAACTGAGAAGATAGAAAAGGCCGCCCGAAATAAAAGAAGAGGTGCTAATAGTGTCAATTCGCATTTCAACAATAACAGTTCGTCTTCTAACTCGAAGCGAACCAGTAGGTCTCAGCAATCACAGGAAGAACCACAGTCATCTTCTTATGTTAATCTCTCACAAAGCCAAATCAAAGAATCGCCCCCTAGTTCTCCCAGCTCGGAGAGCTTGGGGGCTCCGCCTTCTACCGGCCGAAAGAAAGGCAGAAAAAGTGCACCCGCGTCAGTTTCCAGTTCTTCTAGTTCACACAAAGATACAAAAGGCAGCATTAAATTGTAACAGTTTTAAATTATAGTTATTACATTTGTAATGTATTATTGTTTCCAGATTTCAAAACGGCATCCATGCACCGCATATGTTGGGCAATCAGTTGAATCCGAATTCGAATATGGCGCAAAAAATGTCGGATCATTTAAATTCTGAATTGGAGGCTCATAGTATTTTTAACTCGAATGAAAATAGTAGTAATCTTGTTGGACCTCCGCTTCATCATCGTGTGATTGCATCTGTAAGTGTTTTTTGTTATATTATTGATTCCTTACTTAAAAAATTCAATAGAAGTGGAGGCAAAGATCTTTTGTTCTTTTTAATTATTACATAGGCAAGATCAAGCAGTGCAGGAGGTTCAAGTACTGCATCAGGAGGAAGCGGACTATCAACAATGTTAGGTGGAGGAGGAGGTGCAATACCGCAGACTCTTGACCAGTTATTGGAACGGCAGTGGGAACAAGGATCTCAGTTTCTCATGGAACAGGCACAACATTTTGACAGTACGTTCAGAATGAAGTCATTAATTAATTGCATTTTGTTAACATCAAATTTTAGTTGCATCATTATTATCATGCCTTCATCAATTGAGAGCTGAAAACTTGCGATTAGAGGAACATGTGAGTTCACTATTGCAGAGGAGAGATCATCTTTTGGCCGTTAACGCAAGGCTCGCAATACCTCTTACTGGACCACCTGCGGCACCACAAACAACTCATCCACACACTGGTAAGAAACTTTCTAATTATGTAGAAATTTTGTTGAAATTAAACATCACCAATATGTTTTTTACCTCAGTTCTAATAAATGTAATAATGTTAAAAATATTAAAGTATCCTCTACGTCTGCTCTAAGTAAATTATTGTAATTGATTAAATATTGTAATTGTAGTAAATAATATTCACCCATCTGTGGCGGCTGGTCACGCAGATGCTCCAAGATCACGGCATAGTGGAAACTATGTCTCACACAATCAAAGTGCAGTGCAGGTGCCCGTTGAAAATGGCTTACCTCCTGATCAATCGTACCCTCATCAACACAGAAGTCCGGCTTCCGCGCCTCAGCCACAACCCAGTCCTAGCCAAGTAGTAAGGTAAATTGGAAGATAGCACAAATACAAAATGCTCGTCAGTAAATGTTTTCCTCGTTCCTTATTTTTGCTTATTGCTGTCTTCTCTGAAAAAAAAATCTGTAGAAAGTAGCAAATTATGAAACAACAGATCGTCGAGCGTTTGGGTAATGATAATGTGAATTTTAGACATTCCCCTGCAGGAACAGGGTATCCAAATAGTGGACTTTTACGTCAAAATGCGGATACCAGTGGTCGTTCTGCCCCACGACCACAGCCCTATCCTCATCCCTATCAAGGACCGTCACCTGCTGCCCAGCAACAGGTATAATTATCCTTGCTTTCACCCTCGCATTAACAAGTTTATATCACATACGGATTGAAAGAGTTTCAAAATTTTGTTTATTATAAGAGGTATGAAATTAGTACAATTACATTAATTACTTAAAAACAAATTGAAGTGTCTTGATATAAATATTTCCGTTTCTTTCTGATTAATTTAAAAAAATATAGGAAACACGTGGAATGTTTGCAAATGCAAGGGGTTGAAATTCGATTAACACAACTAATGTAGCGTATTCGAATATGCTGGATTTGAAGATGGGAAATACAAAACATAACTCAACAACTCTAACGAATTGTAACAAGTACAAAGTAAATGTAATTGTTGGAACTTGGAATACCCCCAGAAATAGAAAAAATTGGAGGCAGTAACTTTATCCTAATTTCACTAAATGTATACCTCTTATAATAAGTGAGACCTCAGTACTTTTCCTTGAATATTTTACAACCTGTATTGTTTGAATTGAAACATATCTTCATGTTGCGCTGATTTTAGATGGTAATCAGACGAGATTCTGAGATGCATCATCAGCCTTCAACGAAACCCAGCTGAGGCAGTGAGAATCCAGGTTTTAGCATTACCCGCCTTCTTGATCTGCGCTGACAAATCATAATGATATGGTTAAAATTATGTTGCCTCTTTTTATGGTAGTTGATAAGGGACAAAGTCTTTATGTAAATACTGAATGAAAGAATACGGATGTTTGCTGCGGTTTTGAGTCGTGCGATTGTGCTGTTGTTTACGAACTAGCCGACATTTTAATTTGTTTTTTGTATTAGAAAAATATCGTGCAAGAAATTCTTAAAATTCAATTTCTGAATCAGCTTTAGGGCAGTGAACTTATTCGCTAAGTTTATTTTTGAAAATAACTGCTGGACATTCAGACTGAACATGCTGATACAGGGCTTCCATTTTTAATCTAGAGAAATATATACCTAGCTGTAATGATATTTTGTATATATTGTAAACAAATCAACGATTATCTATTTATTTTTTATTACTTTGTTTTATAATTAAATTAAGTTCTTGTCTGATGAAACTTTTTATAACAATTTCATAAAAATGTTCTACAAATAGCTTAAAAATCGTTTTGCTATCGTTTGACAACTTCTTCAGATGTAAAAGATTAAGGGAAACTAAAAAGAGAAACGTAACGGTAATTTGGTCTTTTTAAAATAATTATATAGTATTATTTTTTAATTTTTTACAAAATATATCGTTTAAATTAGCAAAATCTGTACGTTTCTTAATAAAATTTGATGATATTTTAATTTTGTAAAATATTAATATGTATTGTCAAATCCAAAATTACGGTGTGCCGCTTTTAAGTTGTCTATGAAGTTATTATGAAGTTGCTACATTTTGTCTTATGTTTAAATTAAACAAATTCAGTTATTTGTGTTTTTTTTTTTTCTAGTAACAATTCTTGCATTACTCATTGGATTAAAAGTATTAAAGAAAACCATTCTCAGAATTTGATTAATCACAAAAACAGTGCATTATAGTAGTTTTAGATTTTAGAGAAAATCTAAGACATTATTATTTACACGAACGGGCAGTTTGAAAATTACAAAAAAGTTCTGCTCTTCTTAAGAATTTCTTGTACAAATGAACTATGTAATATCACTGCCATTAAATTAATTTTAAGTTATGATTTTTGCTTCGTGACTTCTAGTCATAAGAATGTATGAAAAAAATTTCTGCTTCTAGCGCAATACATTCAGATATTTATACTTTTTACGTTTTGTGTCCGTTAGTGCTGCAGGGTTGCGTTCATAAACTATACCATCGAAGAGTGTAATTATTGCATCTTTCTCACTCAAGAGGTTTATTAACTTTGCACATTTCTTTCAAGACGTTTTTAATTTACCCAACCTGAGTTGAAAACCAAATATATCAGGTGTTCAATTAAAAAGTTCATTAAGCAGCCTTTGAATTTTTCATAACATTAGCTGCTTTTCAGTTACAAACTTCAAGC
This sequence comes from Dorcus parallelipipedus, assembly GCA_958336345.1. Classification (NCBI taxonomy): domain Eukaryota; kingdom Metazoa; phylum Arthropoda; class Insecta; order Coleoptera; family Lucanidae; genus Dorcus; species Dorcus parallelipipedus. Next base: position 26,144,124 of record OY284483.1, read on the forward strand.
ACCTGAGAAATTCGTAACTGAACTGCACTTTCAAGATTGTAATGGGAGCGCTGCTTCAAATCAATTTGAAGTGCTAAATCATTCAGCTAATGTGCGATGGGACGGGGGAAGTCAAAGAAAGACCAATTCGACTGCGTTTAGCTCTGTGCAGTTGGAACGCATTGGATCAGCTAAGGAGTAACTCCGAGTAGCTCATTTGTACAATTGGAAAGCGCCTAATAGGCGTTTTCGTCTCATAAGTGATTCGAATCTAATCTGAACTTGGAAGTGATCTTGAACTGATCTAATTCCATTTGATCCCACAGTAGTGTGAAAAAAAAAAACTGATCAAGATCTGTTCTACTCAGAGCTAGTCCTCTCGTTGAAACGAAAACGGCTAATGTAAAGTAGATCTTGAAATAGATCGACGCGAAATGTCAGTTTAGGTTGTGTCACGTTAGGTTGTAAGAAAAAACCAATTTGACAGCTGTCATCCGTCAAAAGTTAATCGATTTAGTACAATCACAGATAATAGTATATTCTTTTACAAGTTTCATAAGAAGGCTTATTTTGATACGAGTGGGGTACGACGAGCGTAGCAAAGCGAGCTCGGAATTCCCCAACGGAGCGAGTGATACAATGCCTCTTCTGAAACGTGTAAAATATACTATTTTTTATACTTTGCGTCACTTATTAAACAAAAATAACGCGTGATCAATATCTTTTCTAATCAAGTGACCTATGGAGAGAAAATCGTATCTGTTTAATTAATCCATTTTTTTTTCAAATGTCAATCTCATTTCAATTGTTTATATGAACAAAGATTTTTGTTAATGAATTAAACTATTCATTAACAAAAATCTTAGTTCATAAGAGTTTATTGTTACATTGCGAACAGTTAAATAACAATCCAGTAATCTTAGCGAATGTTATTAACAATTTAAAACGCAGAATTCGCTTGTGTTTACAAGAGAACGGCGTAAATTTTACGAAACTTCTATGAACCAGTTTTTCGTTGCTCTTGGCGCGTGCTTTTAATTTGTGGGAAATGTGAACTTCAAATCCAAATTTATAAAAAAAAACGTAATACATAAGAATAGTTAGATTGTATAAGAATGTAATATAAATAATTCAAATGGCATTTGACATAATAAACTAATCAAAGACACGATTTTATTTCCATAGGTCACTTGATTAGGAAAGAAATTGATCACTCGTTATGAAAAATATTGTTAAAAATTGGATCTCCTTAGTATATGGGGAATTTTAGTTGTAATGCGTGGCAACACTGACAACCTTTCGTTTTAATCAAAAATCAAATTGACAAGTTATTAATTTTTCTTGTTGAGCTTCATTGTGAGTATTCTGTTAAATAACAAATAAATAATGAATTATTTTGTAAATTGTAAAGGTCTTCAATTAAAAATTGACTAAAATTTCACCAAAAACAGTTTCACAATGAGCCACGTTGTGAAACTGTCTTTGGTGTCACAATAGAAGCATTCCTTTCATGAGCCTCAAGCTCCGTACAGCATACACACTGTTTTGTAATGTTCAGAACTGTTCTGAAAGGAACACAAAATTCAAATTACATCAACATAATCTCACAAGATGGTGCATGAGGGGTGAGGGGAATGTCGTGTAAACTGTTCTAGTGCGCGACGCACTTCCACCTACATTAGTGAATGGAACAAAGGCTTGGTGCACTTCAGCTGTTCAGAACCATTCTATGTAGTTAGTGAAAGGAATGCTACTAATGAGCTCATTGTGAAGTGAACGCAAAGTAGAAAAAAGAGCTTTACAGATGACCAATGTCATATACGATATGTGATGCTCTAAATTAGAAATTAAACTCGGTTAGTAAGGAATTGGCTCACCAAATACGTGGTGGCGCTATCGCTACAATAGCAGAGTGGAAAACCGAAATCTGTAAATATGAATAACATGTAAACAAATTCTATGATTAAAGGGCCAGTTTCATAATGGAACTTAAAGGAGACTTTAAAATTAAAGTCACATTCTGATATGTAAACAAATGTGTTTTCATATTTGTTTTCAGTTTTCACATCTGAAAGTGACTTAAATTGAAGTCTTCTTTAAATTCTATTATGAAACTACTTCGAAGGCTAACTGATTCGAACAGTTCTGAACTGGTCAGAACCTGTGGTTCGAACAAACCTGATAAATGTTCAGTTTTCGTTTCGAATATTGTTAAATACTCAATAGATGTCACTATTACTTTTAGAGCGTCCGTTCGTTCCTATGTCATTGGCTATCTGGAGAGATCTATAATATTATTTGTGGGACAATGAAATATGTAGTACAATTAGAATGCCTTTAGGTGGTGGCATAACCTCTGTGTTTGTTTACTGCGGACACAATCTCTGATAGGTCCACTTCTACGTACATCGTGGAAGGAGTTGTAATTCATTGTAATGCTGTTTGTAAACAAACCATGGGCGTCACATGTTCACTTAAGGGTTTGTAAAAAAAATGTGGAGTTTATAAAAACTTTGCGGTAAATGTGCAATTTATGATTTTCAATATGAAACTGAAAATTCTTATGTGAGAATGGTCTAAAATCTAAAGAATATCCTTATGGTACACATAATTTTGCCCCCTTTAAGAAAGAACCGCCACTGGCGTTGTGGGATATGAAAACAACAGCATTGCCTTTTAGACGTTATCTGGGGTTTAACAGATCTCTACAGTACGGTATATCTAAATATACTAAATCATTGGTTTAGTAAGTCATCTCTTTTTCTTCTTTCATCAAAAATTCAAAACCATCTTAACCCTTACCCCTTTACTCTAACTCATAACGGCAATTGTTACTTATTTTGACCAATCAGTACTTAGATACAACACATTGCTTTGGAGATATTGATTGGTCAAAATATGTTAATTAACTATTGTTATGAGTTACAGAATAAGGGGCTTAATGCACTTTTCAACCGAACATTCGTTATAAACTATTTATATGAGAGAGACAGTAATATTATCTCAGAGTAAGTCCAGAGTGTAGTTTATGAATCTAAAACCCTGGTACAGTAAATTTTTACAACTTTTAATGTGTGCGAAATTTATGGCAAATAGCAGAAATTTTATTATAAAAAGCATGAGACTTTAGGCATTCAGTTTTTAAATTAAAAACAAATATAATTAAACCACATTAAAACAAAGCCTAAAAATTTGCTGTAGCAAATTACCTAAAATGCAAATTTTTTTGACAAAAAAAAATAGAACAATTCTTACTTTATAATTCACAAAGTGATTACGAATTAAAAATGAAAGGTTGTGTAAGTTGTCCTTTGTAACTTTTTTTTATTAGACTTTTCAGCTCATTGCTACTGCATTTGTGTTGCCACAGTTAAATTACTATGACTTTAAAAATTGTTTCAAGACCGTTATGAAATATTTTTAAAAAAGTACTTACTTGCTTTCTTATAAAGAAAAAATGAAATAGGTTTTCCATTGACAGATGAAAATCTATTTCGCGTTACATTTTTGACTGATTATTAAAAGTTTATTTAGTGTTACGAACTTTAAATTCTATCTTAAGACGCCAAGGTTTTTGTGTGAAAGGTCACCGATTTTAGTAGCACTTTTCAGTTGGAAAAAAAAATTAAACAAAAACGTTTGCTCATGTAAAGACGAAAAATAAGATTTTTAAACTAGTTATAATGACGTTAGGTTTAGTCAACACTCAGGGAATTAATAGTACTCGCAAGTTTAATAGGTTTTATCATTTCACACAAACCATTCTATGAAGGCTGTCAGCAAAAATGTTTACGAATCTTGTATACACGCAAGTCTTAATTGAAAGAGAATGAGTTGGTGTCCTTAAATATTTTTCAACAAAGTACCTTAATAATTGAAGTACTTGTCATAAGGACGTCATTTCTTCATTTAAAATACTCGCTCGCATGTTGGATATAACACAGAATCTTCTGCCTAATAAAAAAATTACATCTCGGTATGGTACATTAAACGACGAAAAGATAACTAAAGAAAGTATAAAGATCATTTTAGACTACCCTATTTCTTGTACAAGATTTAGTTCAATTTCTAAAATAAAAATTTGGAATAAGAAATTTTTGGGCTGCAGGTACGTTTGGAAGTAGAATACGTTATATTTTTCCAAATGTTTTTGATTCAGTTTACTGCATAAATTAAATTGTTTGTGGAATTGAACCAACTCTTGTAAACAAAAAAATCTGGGACATGTAATATTAGGTCTGTTCCAGCAAGAGTTCGTAATTAGTTCGAAACCGTCAAAAGCATGCAGTCATCAAAATTGTACATTTGACGGTGCTCTTAAAATCGGTCATTACTTCGGTGGGCAACTGTTTTTTAACCGTTCCGAACTAGTTACGAACTCTTGCTGGAACAGACTTATTGTAACAACTGCTGTAAATACGACATAATAAGTCCGTTTGTTTATTTCTGTTATTTTTCGTGTTACCATAGAACAAGGTCTATATAGCAAAATGAATTGCTTGAAGCTGCTAAAACTAATAAAATAACTCAAAAATGCATGTGTAAAGTTGTCCCAGATTTTTTTGGCGGGCAATGGGTGTAGTAAATAAAACAGGCTAGTCTAAAACTGCCTTTGGACCCATACTCTAATAAAAGCTTGCTGTTCGTATATAAACATTGTATATTTTTTCTGATCGACCTTCGTACATTCAGATATTCATTTCATAAAAAATGATGGGCAACTTTTCTTATCTACAATGTTTAACTTCTATTCATTAAGTTGATGAAATGTTCCCAAACTCAAGATTTTTTAACGTTCTAAAACTAAAATGATTTTAACCTTTGTCTCCTGTTTTCGACTTTTTCTTGGATAGTTCTGAAGATATCCAATTTTTATTTACAGTATGTAAAGTTGCACAACATTTTTTATCCATTGCCAGTACATAAAAGCCATATTAGTTGTAATTGTGTAAATATATTTTAGATGTAAATTTCATTTATTTTCATTTGGAAATCTTGGGCAATAACAAGGAAGCCTTGTAATCCCTTGCGAAATATTTATCACATTCGAGCAATATATTGTAAATAAGTTCCGTTTCCTTGTCGATTGCCTTATAGAGTTCACCCTGATGGCCAACACTGAAAATATAAAGCGGTATTTTTCCGGCTGTAGAAAATAAAAATAGATGACAATTGTATATTAAAATCCCTATTTTTCGCGAGAATATTTTTGGGATTTTTTGTACTTTTATAACTTTAGGCTTAACGTTAATTCGTAAGAGTTTAGATAATAATACCGGTGTGTGCGTCAGAATTTGTGTTGTAATTTTTTTTTGTATATTTTGTATTTTTATCCTCGATTGTTTTGTTTTTTGTAATATAGTCATTGGTAGATTATTACAAGTGTTTCTTTCTCTTGACATTAAAATTAAACATAAATAAATTTTATAGTTAAATTAATTTCTCATCTTTTGAAATCTTTAGAAAGCTATCTATGTTCTATAGAAATTGTCCAGAGAATACATAATTATTTCACATTTGTTTAATAAATTTTATAGAATTCAAATCTTATTGTAATAAAATGAACTTGAAGAAATCTTACTGGGCGAAAAATTACAAATGCAACATAATGATTTGTTTATTTTCTACAACATCACTCTAAAGAAAAAAAGTTGCTGTCACTAAATATAGATTTTCTTAATTTAACTTCATAAAAATATTAGAAATATTGCAATATTGTAGCTTAGATACCCTATTTTCTTTTAAATTTAAACAATCTATAAATTTTATTTGTATATTAACAATTTGTAAAAGGACAGATTATTATTCAGTGTATGTTATGAGTTTAACGATCTTTCAAAAAACGAAATAAAACAGAATAATAATAATACACACGTGTTGTATACAATATTTTTTCTACAACTGAACAGATTTCAAATTTTTTATCATATTTTCACTATTATAATTGTCCGATGATTTTTTCTATTCATTGTTCGTTTAGATCTTGTTACATTTGCAAAAAGTATGGAAATTAGATTCAGTATCGTTTCAGTTCGTTTTTATCTATTGTTTTGTTCCCTTGTCTTTTTTTTCTGTAGGTACCTACATTGCTACTGAAAAAAATTTGGAAATTGGATTCGGCAATAAATTAAAACTGATGTTTCAATAAAGAGACAAAAATAATGTAGCCCAAAAGTATGGCAGTTTCAGAACCATGTGGTATAAAATAAAAGGTATCTTTGTCATTTAATACAAATAGGTATAACATTTATTAGTATCAGATTTCTTGTTGGCTGTGTCAGGAAATTAAAATAATATTAAAAAAGTAAATAAATACATGTTTGAGGCAGTCAATGTTTCATCGAATTCTTAAGGTTTGAAATTTGTGAATGATTTCAAACAACCATCTTCAGACACATTTATATTACTTACAATAAATCTTCTACAGGCGGTTTCATAAATTTTCTACTTTGATTTCTATGCTTCTTATCTGTAAATTTCTTGTTTATTGTATCAGCAACGGTCGAGTATCCTGTGGCCATTTCCACATCTGAGATGTCTTTTTCTTTACGCTTGCTTGCTTCATCGAATTTCCGGTTGTAAGTGTTAACCATCAGCTTCTCCACTTCAGGATTCATCCCTCCAAACGATAACCTGCCTTCTACCAGATCTTTACAAGTGGAAATGCTTGTCTCGATGAATAATGTGTTCCCGCTCTTTCTCATCTCTTCTGTGATTTCACTGGAGTACATCGCCTGACCTTCTGCGTCTTCTTCTTCCTTTTGGACTCTTTCTTTGGATTTCTTCATGAACTTCATGTCCAAGATAGACTTGGAGAGTTTAGCTCCGTTTTTGGGTTGCATCTTGATCTTGTAATGACAACACGTGTTTAGGTTAGGTGTAGTATTTCAGGAAAATTGTATTTATTAATAATTTTATTATTAATAAATAATCATTTTCAACGGTTATTTCTGTTAATTACCGTGGAGCTTTTGTCACTTTCGAATCATATCAAAAAATTGTGAACGCTTTCCACGTTTTCACTCAGGTGACTCACCAACCTCACCAAGAAATAAAAATAAGGCCGCGTTCTGATAAGCGCATCGCTGCAGCAAGGCAAGAAAACGTTTGATTAAAATCATTTATTTTAATCGTGATTTTTAATAAAATACAAAATTTTAATGAAATTTGACTTTTTTATTTGCAAAAATAAAGACCACTGGCGATGTTGCCTTGTGAAAAGTACAACCGGCAACATTGTCCTAGTTAGAAATTTGGTAACAAAATTGATAAGTAGTGTTTGAAATAAACGTCAAGGTTATGCGTGCTGAACAGATCCGTGGTGCTAAATTTAATAATTGTGATAGATTCATGGTTTTTACCTTATCGTTCATAAACAATTTTATAGCAGATAAACTGCAATAATCCATTCTGTCAAGAACGTACGAATTTTTCATAGTAATACGCAGGCGGATAATTATATTTGTCAAATTACTTTGTCACAAGTTTGTGACTTACAACTAATTTTCTTTTTGAACTCTAACATCGACAGCCGCTCGACTAGATACTTACAACAGTCACGGCCAATTTTACATCAATTTTATATACTAAAACTTTTGCTGGGTGGTTGTAATTATAGCCGTCCTCCATTTATATTCACTTCACCCAAAATCATATCAATTTGATTTTAAACTGAACTGATTTTAAAGTGAACAGAGAGACTCTTAAAGGAATGATGTTTTGGAACTAAAATTAACATAACCTCAAAATACGTATGAAATCACATGAAACATAACTGATTTAGAAAACCAGCTTGATCAGTACGGGGTGCGGGTTCCTCATCACAGATCGCCAAATGAATAACTGCAAATAGAATGCAATCAGTGATTTTTAAGTGAATATGAATCGATTCGCGTTCAAATAAGTTGTAAATGGAGGACGGCTAATGAGCTGATACTTACTGATGACAAACGATAAATATTACTGTTTGTAATCCCTAAGTATTGTCTGTCTCAAAAATAAAAAACCATCACCTGTTGAATTGTGTTGCTAGAAATGAAAATTCCCAGATATATTTTGGTTGGTACCATCATAATCAGAAAAACCAGAAACCGACTACACTCTAAATTCTGGTTGATTGAAGCTTGCTTCAAAATGAACTTTTGTCATTTTGAGATTAATATTATTTTGACAAAGCAAATAAAAATACCCCAATTAAAAGCAATTCAGAAGGCAATAATTCAAACGCGATTGCAAGACGGTATCAGCATACGAGCAGTTGCAACTGAATTAAGGCTTTTTGTCGCGAGGTACCAATTCATCAACGGTTCGCAAACTTGAAAAACCGTTCCATTACCGCGGTGTTCGGTTCGAATTTTGTTACTCCGAGTGTACCTCAACGGTTCGTAATACTGTGAACCGGGTTGGCAGAGGTGTTTTCCTATGGGCGCCATGCACATCTCTACGTTCAACACCGCCTGGCGTGGTGATCTGTGAATTAGTGATATGAAAATATTTCTTGAGACTCATTGCATGGGAATAATATCACTCTTATGACAATTTACGATTGTAGTACATAATACTCGAGCTTCCTGGTAGTGAAATACATTACAATATTCAAGCTCAAATGTACACTAATCATTTGAAACAACTCGTATTTTCATACCACTAAAGCAGAATATGGTCATTGGTGGTGCTGGCTTCGCATGTGCATGGCCCCTATAGTGTTGCGAGAAAAGATGTCACATGCGTCCCGCGGAGTTTTCGCTTGATGCCTGAACGCGACCATTGAATATTTACAGTTCACGTTCACAGTTATAAAAAAAAGCGAGTGTTGCCAACTCGCTACAACCCGCTGGCAATGGCAACCCTGATAAAATCTGACATAACTAGACATAAGTTCTTGAAATTGTAAATTAATTTCATTTTCTCCAAATTGAGCTGATTTAGATATTTGCGGAGCTGGAGTTACAGGAGTTGGAGCTACATCATCCGCAAGAATTGGAATTATGTTATCCTCACTTTCGCCGAGAAATGCTAAATATCGATTGGATATACTAGTTTCTCGGCCATCAGGTAAGCGGATAAATGAATAATTTGGATTAGCTTGTAAGAGTTCTACTTTTTCCACCAAAGGTTCAAATTTACTTCTGCGAACTGGTCTTTTCATGAGAACTACAGCAGGGGAAGATAACCATGTCGGCGTAGATTGTCCACTTGTTGACCTACGATTATGGTAAAACATGCGTTCGTGCGGAGTAACATTAGTAGCAGTACAAAGTAAAGATCTAATTGAATGTAGTGCTTCTTGGAGAACAGATTCCCACTGTGTCTCTCTCAAATTTTTAGAGCGAAGAGTTAATTGTATGGTTCTCCAGAGAGTTCCGTTGAGTTTTTCTACTTGTCCATTTCCTTTAGGATTGTAAGCAGTGCTATGACTTGTAGCGATTCCTTTAGAATAAAAATATGTTTTCAGTTCGGAAGACATAAAGGATGAACCACGATCAGAATGTATATATTCAGGCATTCCAAATACCGAGAAAAGATTATTGAGATGCTTAATGACAGTTTCTGTAGATAAATCTGAGCAAGGAAAAGCGAAGGGAAATCTTGAGTATTCGTCAATTATTGTGAACATATATCGATTATGAGAACGAGTGGGTAAAGGGCCTTTGAAATCCATAGCTAATCTTTCAAAGGGGTGAGTAGCTTTAATTAATTTTCCTTGAGTTTTACAAAAACGTGGCTTTACTTCAGAACAGATCAAACAGGAATGTGTCATTCTTTTAATTTCATCGACGGAATAAGGCAGGTTTTTGGAACGAACCCAGTGGATCATTCGAGTTAAACCAGGATGACATAAACTTCGATGTAAGTTGTAAAGTTTTAAGTCTGATACAGAACTAGCACTTATTCTGGATAATGTATCTGCAACTGTGTTTTCTTTCCCAGGACGATATATAACATCGTACTTATAATTTGAAAGTTCCAATCGCCAGCGCTGGATTTTGTCATTTTTTATTTTACTGATTTGCTTCTTATTAAACATGAAAGAAACTGACTTTTGATCAGTAATGAGTCTGAAATGTCGACCAATTAAATAATGTTGCCATTTACGAAGAGATTCAACAATAGCATAAGCTTCTTTCTCTACGGCAGAATGTTTTCTTTCACTATTTGACAGAGTTCTAGAATAAAAGACAACAGGTCTTCCACCCTGTGACAGTGTGGCAGCAATTGCAAAATCAGAAGCATCAGTTTCTACTGTAAAAGGTAAATCATTTTCTATTGTATTAACAAGAGATTTGGCAATATCTGCCTTAAGAACTTCAAAAGCATTAGCTCCTTCAGAAGTAATGGGAAAACAATTACAGTGAATAAGTGGATGAATTTTCTCAGAATATTTAGGAATCCGCTTAGCGTAGTGAGAAAATAAACCAATACTTCGTTTGAGAGATGAAGCAGTAGTTGGCAATGGGAGTCCTAACAATGGTTTAAGACGTTCTGGATCTGGTCTTATTGTCTTATCTTTGATCCTGTACCCTAATATATTTATCTCCTTCTTAGAAAATAAGCATTTTGTTTTATTGAGAGTTAAGTTATATTTCTTTACAATTTCAAGAAACCGATTTAAATTTTTATCGTGTTCGTTTTGATTTCTACCGCAAACAGTGATATCATCTAGGTAAGCAAACGTTCCTTCAAGCTGTTCGTTTTTGATGATAGAATCTATAACTCGCTGAAAACTAGCTACACCATTAGTTACTCCAAAAGGAATTCTTTTAAATTGATAAAGATTTCCTCCAGCTTCAAATCCTGTATAAGGTTTTTCTGAGGATTTGATGGGAATCTGATGATAGGCACTTTTGAGATCTATTGTACTAAATATAGAAAATTGGGCAATTCGAGATATAATTCCTTCTATATTAGGAAGTGGATAAGCATCTAGCTCAGTGAACCTCTTGATTGTTTGAGAATAATCAATTACCATTCTACGTTTATTATTTGTATTAGAAATTACTAAAACTTGGGCTCTCCATGGAGACATACTTTCTTCTATAATACCTTCTTTTAAAAGTCTTTTAATTTCAAGATTAATAAAGTTTTCATCATCTTGAGAATATTTACGAGATTTAATTGCAACAGGCTTGCAATTTAGACTAAGATTAGAGAAAAGTGAAACAGGAGGTATGGATGATTGAGCTAAGCTACAAATTTTGAGGGCAGATCTTGAACCACCAAATGTAACTTGAAGAGCAGAGTGTTTTTCTAATATATCATGACCTATGATTACATCTGCACAAAGGTTTTTCCTAATTAGTAGCTTTACATCGGAATAAACATGATTATCTATCTTAGCCGACACAGTACAACAGTCTTCAACATTTGAAATATATATTAAACTTGCCATAGTAATTTTATCAGAACATGACAGTTTTCGAATGTTATATTTATCAACTAGTGCAGCATTTATAAAACTCACGGTACTTCCTGTGTCAATAAGGGCCTCCATTTTGAAGTTATTAATGAAGATGGGGACTTTAGTCTTCTCAAGAGGTAAAGAAGAAGCAGCGATGATATGTGAGAGAACTTCTGTAGCAGCAAAGGTATTCTTCTCACTCTTACAGACCTTCGCAAAATGTCCTTTCTTATTACAATTTTTGCAGGTAACATTCGATGCCGGACACAAGTATCTAGGATGCAATTTATTTCCACAAAAGAAACATCTACGTTTATCATTTCCAGATTTGACTGAAACTGCAACATGATCTGATATATGAGAAGCATTACTTGAAACAATTTCTTCATTAAAATTTTTAGAAACGGCATTAATTAGATTGTCAGAAGTAGTGAAACTTACAGATTGTAGATGAGCCATTTCCAAAGAACGTGCCTGGTTAAAAGCTTCTTCTAATTGTAGAGAAGTATTTTCTAAGAGACGTTATCTGATAGGAACTGATAAAAGACCAGATATGAAAGCATCTCGAATATAATCATTTTTATTCTGTTCAGCTGTCACAGCTTTGAAGTTGCAATCTTTTACTAATTGTTTTAATATTTGCAAATATTGGTCAATGGAATCTCCTACCTGTTGTTTTTGTGTAGCAAGACGATGTCTAACATAAATTTCATTTTCAGGTTTTACATAAATTCCATCTAAAGTATTTAGAGCTTCGTCAAAACTCCCTGAGTCATTGATATAGGCAAAAACATTAGGTCCAATATGGTTATGTAAAAGTTGTAGTTTAGTTTCATTACGCACTTGAGTTTGAGCTTCTAGAAAATTATTGAAAGTTCTTTTCCAATGAATCCATTCATGTTTAGCGGAGCTTGAAACAGGGTCAGTACAAAATCGATTAGGACGAAGAAAATCATCAGCGTGAGTATTTTCCATTCCGTTAAATAAATTGTAGTGAAGTTAATTAAATTTATATACACCAAAAGATTGGTTTTATTTAACGGAAATATCATAGGGAAATATACACAATATAATAATAAACAAATAATGTTTTATAAACATAATTTTGACAATAACAAGTATTAACTATAATAACTAGATCATTTATATTACAGTCTGTAAACTTCTAGTGTTGAACTGGTACATGTTTTATTTATGAAAGAATTAAAGAAAATTGACATAAAAAGCTTCGCGGGAACTCAAATCGAAAAGCCACTTGAAGTTAGCGTTTGTGTCTAACTAGTGTTGCCAAATTAGAAACTCTCATTGTAATTTTAAAAAATTTGCAAAACTAATTTGTTTACGTGTAAAATTTTCTGTTATTAGTGCGTAGTATATTTCACGTATATTTGCGAATTGAAGAAAATAATAAGAAACTGAAAGATAAAGTAACAATTCATTAAAATAAATAATTTTCCAAAATTTTGCTGAATTTCGTCAGATGTCGCTAGTTATTCTGAAGCTCATTGGTTCATAATCTAGGCGGCAAATTTAAATTTCGTTAGATGAGTATTCTATTAAAAAAACGAAATTTCTCATTCTTTGCTAATTAAAGACTTCTGTATTAAAAAAATGTATGATTGCAAGATAATTATTTTTAAATAAATTATTGTTATTTGGATAAACATTTTATTTTGGTGTCTCTGTACGAGTTACTTCTTTGATTGCTTCTGCAACATAATCAACAGTAGTCTCTCCGAGCCCAGCAATCGACAAACGTCCGTATTTTGTCAGAAATATTCCGTAATTATCAGCCAACTTCTGAACCTGTAATTATTTAATTAATTGCGGATCTTTTAATTGTCTTAATTTACCTGATCTGCAGATAATCCGGTGAAACAATACATACCACGTTGATTTGCAATGTAATCCCAATTTGTGGTAGAACCTGCCATTTGTAATTTTTGCGTCAGTAAAGTTCTTAAGTGGCTAATTCGATCTGCCATTTTCTTAAATTCGTTTATCCTAAAAAATTATCAGGTGGTACTGAATTATAGGAGCGTTTTCGAGTACCACAGATAATAAAACTAGACAGATGGCTCATAAAAATGTTCTAAATTTGACCATTGATTATAAGAGTATATTAAGATACCCAGCCTTACGCCTTTAAGCGTGACCGCCGATGCAAGAGAGATATAGATGGCACTACCGGTATTTTACAATTGAGGGATAGATGGCGTGAAACTTTAGCTAAAATGTGGCGATCTGTAATCTCTCTTGAAAAATGAGACTTGTACAAGAGGTGAGCGGCCAAAAGCTCCAGACGATTGTGGATTGTGGGACCTGCGCAGACAATTTTTTAAAAATTTATTAGTTTATTACAATCAATTGGATTAGAAAACTTAAAACGTCGCGTTTAAAATACCGAATAAAAACTATACTTTACACAATAGTTACATATCTGATACCTATACCTAAATGTGTTTCGTATTATGTCATGTAGTCCAAAAGTGATTGCATTTGGTAATTCATGAAGTATTTTATGAAAATGACTAGAAAAAGTTTCCGAATTTTTAAATGTTTGTTTTATTCTTAGAATTTCGAAAAAATAATTTAACAGAAAAATTTCACTCCATAAATAGTGTAATTAAAAAAAATTATAACTCTTAAAACAAAAGTTTAAAAAATAACTCCAAAATTTTAAAGAATTAGCCTGTAAAAGAAAAAACTGCCCAATTAACTGAAATTAATAAAATAAAATAATAAAATCCAACCAAATATGACTAAATACATATTTAAAAAAAAAATGAGACAATCGCTTGCAAAAATCAGCCAGAAAACATTAGCAGATATTCAACAGTCTCCAACACGCTGATTAAAAAGGAATATATAATATATTTCGTTCAGATTTAATAGATATATACCGGTGTCCCACGCCATATGCCCACCCTTTAAAATTTTTATTTTTTAATCTACTGCAATGAAATCTGGAAAATAAAAATTAAGTAAAGAAATGCATTTTTCGACACACTATTGAGCACCGTAGGACTTCCGGTTCCGTCGTATGTGACGTCAACTTTCTTATTTTAAATGGAACACCCTATATATTTTTATAAATTTGAAATCTGCAGATCATTGCGAATCCGAATAGGTATCATTTGGTAATTTTGGTTTCCATGACAACGAGAAATAAACTTTTTTGTCTTTCAATCTAGAAAGCTATGAATCGTGTATTTTCCTTCTAATGCGATCAAACAATTCGAGAAAATCACTATTTTGATTGTATTTTGATGTTTAACATTTTGATACACCGTGTATTTAACCAAAATAACTAATCTCTTTTATTTGAAGCAAAATATATTACAAACCTTATAACTCTTATAATCATTGATAGCGCCTTATATTGCTTACGTGGTACGTGTCGCTAAATTATTAAATATGCCGACGTAGAGTACTTCCATAATAAGATAGGTGTAGGCGTGGCTATGTGCAGTAGACGAATTCGAGACAGACGAGTCCAATTTAGAGATGTTAGGTATGGTCGGTAATTTATAGCGAATGTTATTAAATAATTTCATTTTACATTTCAATATTTTTTAATTTTGCACTTTTCATTTCTAATTTTTAAGATGGTTTTAATTTATACATGTAATTTAGTCCATTATCCCTTGAGAAGCATATTTGATAAAGAAAATGTGTTTTAAACTGAAGTATTAAATCAAGTTATGTAACTAATTTGAACCAAACCATGTGGTATCGGTATTGTGCCATCTTTGTCACTCTTACAGGATGCTCTTTCTCTCTCTTTGCACTCATTTCCGTCACAGTATTCTTCAAAATCAAGTTGAAATAGACAGTTGAATTCGAGCAAGAAGCTATGTTGATTACTTCTTATTTTATTATTTATTGTGAACCAATTTTTTATTTTTATCAGATTACAATTAATTCTAATAATACAATAGACGTATAAAATAAAAATTTTTAAATCTATTAATTACATACATACATAGGCACATACCGGTTGTCCACTTGACAATGAGACATACACAGTGGCGTAGCTAGGTGACCAAGGGCCCCGATGCAAAAAGAAATCTGGGCTCCTAACCAAAATAATTTTTTAAGGTTTTTACACGTAGGATCTACTATCTAGAAAAATAGGTAAAATTGACAATTTTTGAACAATTTTTCGTGATTTTTACATGCAACTAGAAAAATGAACAAAAATTATGACTCTTTTTGTACATTTGTTTGTGGTTTTTACACGCATCTAGAAAAATGAACACAAATTATAATAATTTTTGTATTTTTTTCTAGATGCGTAAAAACCATTTTTTTAGCTAGAAATAAACCACAAACTTCTAAAACAATACTCTGCTAACAGATTACGGCGATTTACAAATGTTTTGTTTCCAAAGAAAAAAAATATGATGATTTTGTAAAAATCAAAATAGCTTCTTTATTTATTAGTTTACGAGAAAATAACAAAGGACAATTTTAATTAAGAATTTTATTTCTATCGATTGGTAAAGTACAGTAAAACTCGGATATAACGAGGGCTCAAGGGACCACTCTTATTGCTCGTTATATGCAAGTGCTCGTTATAAATGAAAAAATATATGCATATGTGATATGTTCTATGAACACCAAAAGAATCTGGGATAACTGTACTCCTGCATTTTTGTGTTTATTTAATAAACTAGTAAGTTTGAATACAATTTTAAACAATTTATTTTGCTTGTTTTATGGTAACGTAAAAAATACGCAAAAAACAAAAAAAAATTAAGAATTAATTCATCGTATTTAGGTTTTTTGTTGGGCATAGTACGTACTTCTACATCAAACAAAAATATTTTAAAATTTTTTGAAATTAAGCTAGCTATATGCAAGGTAAAACAAAAAAAAATACAAAATTGGCCGTTATAAGCAAGTTCTCGTAATAAACGTACTCGTTTTATCACAAAATCTTTAAACCGGACACTAAATAGCGCATAAAACACTCAACGTTTCGCCGTCGTTCGACAGCTTCGTCAGAAGTGAAAAGTATAGAAAATGTAGAAAATGACCAAAACTTTGATTTTGCAAATACTAATATTTTATATTAAGAGTCTAATATTTTCAAATGACGTTTTATAGAAATGTGTAAAATAAAAATGTCGTAGGTTTATATTTTTCACTTCTGACGAAGCTGTCGAACGACGGCGAAACGTTAAGTATTTTGTGCGCTATTTAGTGTCCGGTTTAAAGATTTTGTGATATAATTTTCATCGGACAAGAACCAACTTTAAGTACTCGTTTTAAACAAATATTTACCTATATATGTAATTTACCATATCTAGAAACAGGAGTTTTTAATTTCCTCGTTATAACCGAGTTCTCGTTATAACCAGTGCTCGTTATTAGCAAGTTTCACTGAAATATAAACGCTATTCCATCTAAAAAAGTGTCTTTTTGACTTTATCTCATAAACTCGACTGTCAATTGTTTTTCTGACTGCGTCAGTGTAATCAGTGTGAAAACTACTGCTAGTTTGTTAATTTAACCGAATTTGTAGCTTTTGTAACAACAAAGTTAGTAATAGTACGGACTTAAGTTTGTACAGAATGTATAATTATATAGAAAAATTTTGTGCAAATCGGTTTTGATTACAGCAGATTCCTCGAGCATGCTTTGTACAGTTGTTTCAGGCCTAGTTGGACTTTCGTCAGCAGAACCGTAGCTCGAGAAATCCACTGCAAACCAAACCGATCTGTCCAGGTTATTCGCCCTTGCGATGTGAAAGTAATAAACAATTTAAGTAGCGACATCTTGCAATCGCTTTTTGACCTAACATCGCGATTGCAAGATGTCGCTACTTAAATTGTTTATAATTATATATTTATTACATAATTTTATAGTTTAAAATGGTTGTACAGAAACACACGTAACTTCGGAACTTCAGGGTTGCTCGAGGGCTCCCTTGAGCCTGAGGGCCCCGGTGCACTGCACCACTTTGCCATATGATAGCTACGCCACTGGACATACATAAAGATTTAACATGAGAAAACAGAAATTATTTTATTTTATCTGCCTAAATTCATATGAATTTGTAGGTCGTAATCGGAAAGATTTTGATTATTAAAGAATTTTGGTATTAAACTTATGACATTTTAAGTGTTAATTATTTATAAATTAAAGAAAAACTAATTAAAATTTTTAATTGTACTTAATAGCATATTTTAGCAACCAAAATTAATAATTCTCGTGGTCAAGATGTTTAAGTTCAAATTTTGTAACCGTAGGGTTGTGAGATCAAACCCAGCCCATTACATCTTTTTTTACTTTTGACATTTTTTCAGACTCCATTTTTTCTTTTTTTCTGGAATATTCTATCAACCTTATTTTGTTTGTTTTAGTTTTTTTTAATTTTTTATTTTTATGAACACAGATTTATATTTCGATATCTTAATTTCTAATTAATATTACCATTAAATATGCATTCAGGAACATTTTTACATAGCCATCCCTCTAGCGCACAATTCAAATTAAGCGCCAACGCCCTCCCATCACACGAAGTCATGTACAATCTACGATTTTAGCCGCTCGTTATATTTGTGGTCTCATTTACATATAATTTTCCTTACAAAGTAGGTACGGTTCTTATCTAGCATGTCGTTTTTTTATATCGTTAGAGGGAGCCATCAGCTTACCGGCAAAGTGAGGGCAAGACGCGAAGGGGTGCGGAATAGGTAGAGTCACGCATTTTTATATTGGGTTAGGTATCTTAATACTCTTATAATCATTGATTTGACTCCACAATTTGGAGACAAACTCGGATTAGTTTGGAGACAGCTCACCAAGTATGTGGTGGCGTTACTGTTACAACAGCAGAGCGGAAAACAGAAATCTGTAAACATACGTAACATTTAAACAAAATTCTATAGCTGAGAGGTGTGATGCAAAGTTTAAAACGAGAATTAACAGCATGTTATAATCGTACCTCAAATTATCGAGTTTTGGCCACACTTTAAACTTATTTTTCTGTTATTTAAAAGCGACATCTGACGGTATATTAGCCAATTGATCTTCAGAATTAGCAAATGGTTTGTGATAAATGTTCAGGCCCAGTTTCATAAAACGTAGTTAACCACTCGATCAAGTTAATCGTGAGATCAAGCAATATCATTGGAGGAAATTTAATGTTTCCTCCAATGATATTGCTTAATCACACGATTAACTTGAACGAGTGGTTAACTACCTTTTATGAAACTGTGCCTCAGTTTTCGAAATTGTGCAGACAAGTGACATCTATTGGGTATTTAACAAACTATTTTAGAGCGTAAGTTCGTTCCTCTCTCGTTAGATATCTGGAGAGATTTATTATCTGTGGTTTTACCGAGTACAGGTGAATCGAAAATGCTAATAGAAGTTTCTCACCAATCTGCCCTCAAAACAGGATCTTGCAGAACCTTCGTAACAATATTGGCACCATGAAGTGGAGGACTTGAATACCAAGATCTGATGATATATTTAAATTGGGACATCACACGATTTGTTTCATCCTTGCTTTCCGTGACAACGGCCATTGAGCCAACTCTTTCCCCGTACAGAGCCAAATTTTTGGAGAAACTTTGAGCCAAAAATAAAAAGTGATCATCTGCTAAAAATTTTCGAACCTAAAAAGCTCACACCGAATAAGATTCTTGTATTATTATTAATTTTCATCAAAATTACGGGATAAGCATCTTCCTCAATATTCCCAGTGCCAAATCCTTGGTAAGCCATATCAAAGAAGGGCAGCAAGTTCTTTTTCTTAATGAGCGGAGACATTTCATCCCACTGTTGATTGGTCGGATCCATACCAGTAGGATTATGAGCAGAAACTTGCAGAAGGATAATCGCTCCGTCCGGCATATTCTGGAAAAGCTTAGGATTGTAACGAGGCCTCGGGAGGATGTTATTTAAAAACGAAAATATTGGCAAACGATTTTAAGAACATGTTGGCTTAGAGTGAAACTTGCTCGTTGATTTTCTGGGGGAGGAGGGTACCTTTTTTTTATCATTTAGGACAAAAGCAAATTACCGAAATATCTTCCATTAAACCCTTAAAATCCAATCCTTTAGTTTCCGCATTATAATATCTATATTTGCCAACTTCCAATCCACTGTTGAGCATAATTTTTTCGTGATTGATCCACGAGGGATTGGGCAGAAAAACTTTCTTCATTCCCGGATAGAAACGTTGCAAAAGCTGCGCCCCGATCGTAAGGGCCCCAGTGCCGGCTATGCTCTGGCAACTTGCAACTTTGCCTTCCGCGACCTTTTTGCAATCCGTCCCGAAAGTAAGCTGGAGCGTCAACTTCCGGAAGTTGTCACTGCCCAGCGACGGGAGCACCATCTTGTTGATGTTAGTGGAGAAAATGTGCTTTTCCGCTTGGCGCACGCTGTTAAAGACGAAGCGTTTGCCTTCTTCATTTAGGTAAGTTCCGACGCCCAAATTCACTTTCTTGGGGTTCTTACATTCGTAGAAGGCTTCCGTGATTCCTAAGTTCGGATCTGGAGGTCCTTTTTCAACAGCGGACCATATTGATCTAAAAATTATATTCACAAATGTTTCACATTCTTTTATCTGTTACATCATAGAAACAAGAATCTTTTGAATACATACTCCAGAGAGACTTTTCTTGAGCTTCTTGAAGAGTTAATAGGCGCGGTCCTTTTGCTGCAAATCTTACCTCAGATAACCTAAATGTCATTTACGTTAGCATGAACAAGTGAGTTTGAATTAGTCGCCAGGTTCAAACTCACTTGTTCGTGCTAACGGAAATGACGTTTAGGTGATCCGAGATAAGATTTGCGACAAAAGGAAAGTAGCTTATAATTCCTAGTTGATTTGTCAGAAAAAGAAAAATTAGTGTTTACAAAGCAATTAAACTTTTAGGAACAAACTCTGACAATGCCGCCGCCGCTTTACACGGAAATACGTTTCCCAATTTAACAAACCACAGGAACAATTTAAATCAAATTTTAACAATCACTTTCAAATAGATCAATTTGGTCATCCACGCATATTTTAGAGAAGAAGACGAAAGCTCTCTTTTTCATAAAGCAGGTAATCTAAGCGCGAATCTTCGTTAAAAATGTCAAAATGACGTTTTGCTTTTTCGAAATTAGAAAGAATGGGGTGAGTTACTTACGTGCTTCTTTTTAGAGTTTTAAATTTCCTTTTACATTTGGGCAAACATTTCAAAAGCATCATTTTAAAAATGGAAAAAGCACTTGTTTTTGTTTTGTGAATTGTTTATTCACCCTCACCCACTCTAACCCAATTTCAACGTACCCTTGGAGTTAAACAACTTTATTTCATAAATATATACAACTATTAATAAAAGGGTTTACATTTTCGTGACGAGATGAAGCGCATACGCTATGTACTCAACATTTTTCATATTTACATTATCCATGTACATGCTCCCATTTGCAGTTAGAAACAAGCTGTAATCATCCCTTAGTTTATTCACCTACAATTTATTATTTATTACAAAATTGTTCTTTATTGGCGTTTTTATTTTAGGATCGTACTTGAGTTTTGTTTAATCCGAGGAAACCATATGACCCCTTTTGATTCTTGACGTACTCCCAATTCCGGATAGAACCCTGTTTTTTTAATTTGTCAACTAACGCCGCGCGGACATTTTTCAATCTGTTGGCCATTTGCCTGCATTCCTTTTGCCTGAAATAAAGAAAATAAAAGCGGTCTTTAATTCACCTCCAAACGTACAACCATTCGCTTTTAAGACCCGTATCATCGAGCACCTTCGTCACAATCCTCGCACCGTGCAAGGGAGGATTCGAATACAAAGACCTAATCAGGATTTTCACTTGGGAACTTATGTTTTCGGCTTCGGTTTTATTTTCAGCCAGGAAAGTGCAGGCTCCGACCCTCTCGCCGTACAGGCACATGTTCTTCGAGAAACTCTGCAGCACGATCAGTTTATGATCATCCTTAACGAATTTTCTCAACTAAAAAAAGGGCTGTTTATTTTAGAAGGGCAGAAGGAGTCGGTCGGTTGGGTTTACGCCATATGCGTCAAATTGTAAATCCCCCGAAGCAAAACCCTGACTCGTTAAATCCATGATTACGAGTAGGTCTCTTGCTTTAATCATATTGGAAAATTCATCCCACTGAGAATGCGTTGGGTCTATCCCTGTTGGGGTCTGCCCACATTCATCGAGTAAAATCACAGCTTGTTTGGGGATGGTCTAGAAAAGCGGCGCACGTTTCAAATTGGGTTTCGGGCAACACCTGCATGCTCACCCTTATGTCGTTAAACATGTTATCGACGTCGATGCTGTTGGTTTCGAAATTGTAGAACTTAAACTCGCCGATTTGCAAGGACGAACCAAGTATCACCCTCTTGTAATTTGGCCAAGTAGGTTGGGGGATGTAAATAATTTTCTTGCCCGGGTAAAAGTGCTTGATGAAAGTCGTCGCGATTTTCAGCGAGCCGGTCCTGGCTAGACCTTGCACTGTAACGTTGAGGTCCTCTCGCAAGTACGGACACTCTTCTCCGAAGGAGACTTCCGCCACGAGCTTTCGGAACTTCCAGCTGCCCAAGGGGGGTAGGTAGTTTTTGTTGAAGTTCATCGTGTTCAGGATTTTCTCCGCCTTTCTCACGCAGTTCAACAGGACCGGCCTTCCTAATTCGTCTCGGTAGACTCCGATGCTGAGGTCGATTTTTCTTTTGCGTTTGGATGATTCGTACGCTTCATGAGAGAAGGAGATTTCGTCTTCTTCTTCGAATGGTATGGATGACCAAATTGATCTATGTATTTGAAAGCGATTGTCAAAAGCTGATTCAAATTGGTCTTCTGAAAAGTAGAGGTAGATACTCACTTACGCCTTTTTAAGCTGCTACAAATATGTTGCCTGATTGTAAAATTAGGAAATGGGAAACATTTTTGTGTAAAGCTTTGCATGTCAGAGTCATTGTCAAAGTTTGATTTTATAACCTAGCCAACTTTATCAAATAATGCGTACAATTCTTTAAAAAAATTTTTTTTTTGAATTCACAAGTATTTTAAAAAAATTACAGGTACCTACTTATTAAGAAATAAAAGCAAAGAAGTTTCTTAAAATATATTATTTAGTCACGAAGTGAAGTGCATAGGCAATGTAATCCACGTTTTTCCTGTTGATACTCCCCATGGATAAGCGCCCATTTTTCGTCAAGAACAAGTTGTAATCATCTTGCAGTTTCTTAAGCTAAAAATCACCAATTTACTTCTTTGATTATTTAAGCAGGCGAACGCGTAGTTACTTGCGCTTTATTCAGACCAACGAAAGCAAAAGACCCCCTCTGTTGCAATATGTGCTCCCAGTTTCGAATCGATCCGATCTTGTACAAATTGTTCACCAAACTTTTCCTCATATCTCTGATTTCTTTCGCCATGTCCTTGACTTCATTCCGCCTATGAAATTCAAATGAAGTTTCAAGCTCGTTTCGCTTTAATTATCGTCAGTGGTGAGACGTGTTTCCACCACCACCAGCGATAATAAACTTACCACTCACTTTGTAGGCCGGGGTCTTCTAGGATCTTGACTACGACCCTGGAGCCATGAAGTGGTGGGTTTGAGTAGAAAGCACGGATGATGATCTTTAATTGGGATTCAATTATTTCGGCCTCGTCTGTGTTTTCGGCTAGGAACGTACAGCTTCCGATTCTTTCGCCGTATAGGCTCATGCATTTAGAGAAACTATGTACTGCTATAACCCTTTGCTTATCTTTAATGAATTTTCTTAGCTGGAACACAATATTTCCAAAGTACTATTCCTTGAAACCCCACATTTTCTTACGGGATATGCATCATCGTCTAAACTTCCTGTGGTAATACCTTGATTATTCATGTCCATAATGACCAGCAAATCTCTCTGTTTGACCTCACTGGAGATTTCATCCCATTGGTTGTCGGTTGGATCCGTGCCGGTGGGATTGTGACCGCACGCGGCGAAAAGAATAATCGACTCTCTCGGGAGTTTCTGAAAATGTCATGCCCTTAAACTGCAGTTGTTCGTAATGTATTGTAAATACCTTAATGCTATTGATTATACCATCAAAGTTGAGCTTGTTTTCCCTAAAATTATAATAAACGTATTCCCCAACTTCTAACTGCGAATTTTTAGCCATCCTCTTGTAATTCGGCCATGCCGGATTTGAAAGGTGGATAAGTTTTTTTGCTGAATAGAAACGACTTATGAACTCCATGACGAGTTTGAGGGAACCAGTTCGAGCTAAGCCCTGCGACGTAATGTTGAGGTCGTTCTTCAATTTCTCGCAGTCTTTTCCCAAGACCACTTCCGCAGCTAGCTTCCGGAAAACCGGGATACCCAAGGGTGGCAGGTACTGTTTGTGGAGCTCCATGGTATGCAACAGTCTTTCCGCTTTCTTCACGCATTTTTGCATCAACGGTTTTCCGTATCTATCTCGATGAATCGCCATAGTGAGGTCGAATTTTTTCGGGCTTGTACATTTTAGGTACGCTTCCCTAATGCCGAGGATTTCGTCAGGTTCTGCCATAGGTACATCTGCCCAGTATGATCTATTAGAAAGAAAACTATGTATTTTAAGAGCGGGCATTTAAATATCTAGATTGACGTACTTGCTTCTTTTTGCAACATTATAGATGCATTGTCTAATAACAGGAATTGGTAGAATATCATTGCAGAGCATTATTTATTTATTTTTGTCTAATTTAACGTCACATGAAAGTCAATGTCACATTAGCCTATTATTTGCTTAGCAACTTTGAAGTCCCAAAACACGTCATAACAAAAGGAATTAAAAAGGTAGAACGCAGATGTGAAACGATCCTTGCCCTGGCGATTTTCAAACATGTTTTCATTTTTTTTTTTTTTGGAACACTGACTATTCCTGTCAAAGTTGCTGCTTGTCAAAATGAATAGCAGTTTTAGCCGAGTACTTTTCTTGATATTCAATAAAAAAGGCGTATCCATTTTAAGCTTAAGGAACTCGTAAGTTTCTATTCGCTCAGAAAATAGATCAAAGCTCAAAGACATTTCAGGGGAATTTGGAGTAACGTACCTCTTGCACCCATGGATCCAGTTGTGAGTCTAGGGGAGGCCTACAGGATCGACAAAGACTTGAAGAAAGTAAACTTGGCAACGGGATCCTACAGAGATAACGACGGTAAACCGTTTGTCCTGCCAGTCGTGAGGAAAGCAGAGAAACTGGTGCAGGCCATGAACCTCAGTAAAGAGTATCTACCCATAACTGGTACTCCCGAATATTGCAAATTAAGCATAGGGCTTGCCCTCGGGGATAATTCCGAACACGTCAAGAATGGTCTGTGCGCCACGGCGCAGAGTATTTCCGGAACTGGAGCCGTGCGCTTGGCCATGAATTTTATCAAATTATTTTATCCGTTCGATCAAACGATTTATGTTCCTAATCTCACTAGGGTTAACCACCATCAAATGATAAGGCACGCCCTTCTCTCAGGAAAAACTTTTAGGTACTTCGACGATAAAACTAACGCCCTGGATTTTAAGGGTCTAATGGATGATATTTCAGTAAGATCACCTTCTTTATGTTCCAAAAAGAAAAAGGGCAGGCAATTTGTTTTCTAGAAGATCCCAGACAAGTCCATCATTTTACTTCAAGCTTGCGGCCATAATCCCACTGGTGTCGACCCAAACGGCGATCAGTGGAACGAATTATCCGTTCTGATGAAGAAGAAGAGCCAGCTTGCAATTTTTGATCTTGCGTATCATGGTTTATCCACAGGGGATATGGATAGGGATTTATATGTGGTAGGTATGTTGGGGGATCATTAAAAAATCTTTGCTCAAAAATGTTCTACGCTGCAGGTCAGGAAATTCGTCAGAGATGGGCTTGATACAATCATATGCCAAAGCTATTCTAAAAGCATGGGTTTATACGCGGAACGAGTGGGCGCTTTGACTCTTTTAACCAAAAGCAAAGAAGAGACGACTAAAGTATTATCCCAGTTGAAGACTTTAATCAGAGGTCTTTACTCCAGCCCTCCTTGCAACGGTTCGAGGATCGTCACCAAAATCTTAGAGGATCAAACCCTTAGGGCAGACTGGTGAATATCTAACTGCTCTAGAGCACTCTCAGAGTATTTTCATCTTGTTTTAATCTCTTGATACTCTGAGGGTGCTCTAGAGCAGCGAATCGGAAAAATAAACTTTCCACTTCAGGTATTTAGAATGTAGAAACATGACGGAAAGGATGGTGAATATGCGCAAAGCACTGAAAGCTCAACTAAAAAAGGAAGGATCTAGCAAAAACTGGGACCACATAACCAACCAAATAGGCATGTTTTGCTTTACAGGATTAACTCCGGCCCAAGTAACCTTAGCTGTCTGTTGTGAAACAAAAAAATATTAAGAGAGTTTTGTAGGTCGATAAGATGATTTATGAGCATCGTATTTATATGAGGAAAGACGGTGGGATGTCCGTTGCTGGGCTTGCTGCGAAAAATGTTGAATATGTTGGACGATGTCTGCACCTCGTGACTAAGTAGTTTCATCTCAATGAAAAAACAAAACAAAAAAATGGAAAAAACTTTTATAAATAAAATTATGTTAGTTTTGTTAGTTATTGATATTCGCTTTCGAATTGAATCGTTGACGAAGAGTAGGTATTATTCAAGAGAGGACACTCCTCCGTGTCGGCACGTTTGATCTTTGCCGAGTAGTTTCGTTGACCTCGAACCAGTTGTCCCTTTAATTTGGCGGGAAATGAACCACACAATGCCGTTGGCTAGCGCGACACAATGGCGTCTGCTAGATCAAGGTGTGGCGTATAGTTTTCACTAATCAGAATATCTGCCCATTGTCGCTGTCGAAAACACTCGATTAATAATTACACGAAAGGATCTTTTGTCTTTTCTAATTTGCACTTCCTCGTTCAAGTGTCCCCTCTTGTATAAGTTATTTGTCTTTGCCGTTTATATTTTTGGCTTTCAACAAGCAAAAAAATAAATATTTGCAGTTGCTGCTGCTTATATTTTGAATACGGATAAAAAAGTCACCCGCCATGCAGATTCTACGTATTACATGACATTTTACTTGACAATTATTTAACCAAACATGTTCTTTAATCATGTCCCACAGATTTTAAGGGTTGTAATAAATTCCAGCTGTAGCAACGTAAGACGTCGAGCGTAGGCACTAGTAAACTTAAAATTTCACTATTCCTGTGCTGTCATCTATAGTTGCCGCATGACAATTTACTAAAAAAAATCGTCATGGCGGGAAATTTGAATAGTTGCGGTTCTGTAACCCATTTCAATTCTTTTTTCAAAATTATTCCACTCTAAAAAACAATACATGTCTGAAATTTATTTTATTAAATACAAATATAAATGAACAATATTATATCTAGAAACATAAAATATCATATAGCTCCGTTTTCTTTTTCTTACATAGTAGTCATATGCCGCATGTAACATTTTATCAAAATTTAAATGGCGCATATCACGACCTTTTAAAATATTATTTATTTTTTTAATATAATTAAAAATTACAATATTTACAATAATTGTAACTAAAATATTAATTTTATCATTATAATGCGCGCTACAGAGAATGTTGCAAGGCAAACATATGTGCAAAACTTCCGCTAAGATTTTAACTCTAAAGCCATATGTGTGTAAAACTTTTGGTATTATTTGTAGGGTACAGTGCGTAACATCTTTCACAAATTTGGAAAACATAATTGACGGGTGTAATAAATGAAAACCTTGATATTGTTTGTGTTTAATAAAACTATGTTCTGGCAATTCTTCTGCGGTAAGCAAGATTCCTTTACAAACATCACAAGAAAATTTTTTAAAGAACTTTTTAGCTATTGCACCTGCTACGTATGGTGTTGCAAAATCTGTTACCATTGAAACAGGAATTTGTGTAGTAGTTGTTATTGTGCTTTCAACTTCAGGAACAGATATATTAACTTCTGCTTCGATAAATTGTTTGAAGTTTGCCAAAGGACCAACAGATTCATCCTCTTCACAGTTTCTACCTATAGAATATGGTGCAGAAAAATTATTTACAATTAGTGATTTAAAACTGTTTGTGAATATGGAACAAGTTGGGTTTCTTACTGAATGAGATCTGATTTGTGAAAACAAATTTTCTAAAGGATCTTGATTAAATGCTCGTGTAGGTATATGTTGTAATACTGGTAACAGCTTTTTACTTAAATAAATAAAACTGTGCAATGTAAAAATCCAGTTCTTAAGGGAAGGTATGTAAGATTTTACAGCACTATTAGGAGTTGTAAAATACATTGACTGCAGAACGGGAATACTGGTTTGCCAGAAAGACAAATGAGGCGAATTTTCTTTCACTGTGCTGCGAAGAGGTTTACCAGGCGGAGGAATGACCATGCTACCATTAACGCTGTCAAATACTTTATCAAAGAAAATTAATACATCAGCTGTATCACAGGCAGCAGGGTCTAAATAATATCCTGATGATGGTGATAATTCATTGCTGATAGTTGCTCTGGAGTACATTGTTGCACCAACTGTATGGCTAAAAATTTGTGTTGCCATTTTCACTTTCATTCTTTTAATCTTACTATTGATAACATGTTCATCGGTTAATCTATACAGTTGATTGTAGGGCCCTTGTTGTTGATCTATAGCATAAAGTTGCAGTATATGAGACCAAGATGCTATTTTTTGTTTGCCATCATGAATAAAATGTAAATCCTTGACTAAGAGACTGTTCCTTATTCCTTTTAACAGATGTGGACAATCATATATATGAACAATTTCTTGGCCATCAATTAAATATCCTTGAAACTTGTTTTCCATATTATTACGTAGACAATAGGCTTTTGTGTCCTGCAGTAAAGAATTAATTGCTGCTACATTCGTCGAACCCTGATCACATACACTTGCAACAATATTCAAACCAATTTCTCGTGATTTTCGTACAACTTCCTTAATTAAACGAACAAGATCAGCTGTTTGTGTGGTTGACTGGCAAAAAGTAAAAGCAATAGGCTGTTTCCATTTCGTCTTAATACCTTTAATCATAAAGACTAATGCGTGATCAGCAAAGACAGCCTTTCTATTTTCTCCGCCAAAATCCACAAGTCCTTCCACAAAATCAAATTTCTTGTTGTATTGCACCCCAGGTGCTAAAGAAATTTCATCAAACATTAGTATGCACATTTTGTTTACATCTTTCATTTTGTTAACATTTCTTGAAAGATGAGTGAATACCATATCATTAACTCCTGTTATAAATGGAACTCGATTTAATGTTGAAGTCAACAGTTTACCCGATGGTAAACTGAAGTATTGGGACAGAAATCGATAAGCTTTTCCACTTTGTTTGTACAAGCATAATGCAAAAACCTTATCGTCTAATGTATATCTTCTACCTTGGGGATGTAATGCTTGATTTTTTAACTGTGACTTAAAGAATTGTATAGTGACATCATTAACGCCCCTCAAGTATTTAAGAAGATGTTGATTTCTTTGAAGGGCTTTAATTTTCTGTATTGTAGATAGCTTCTGTGTTTTCTTACGAATAATTTTTAATGTTCTCACTTGATAGGGCACTGCTTTTGTTTTTGTGGATCTACCCAGCTGTTTATCTCCCTGTCGTCTTGACACTGAAAATAAAATAGCCTTTTGATTTATAAATTGAGTAATGTAGATAACCATTGTGTTTATATAAATATTATAATATTGTAGACTTAATTTCATAAACCATATTTTATAAACACAAAACACTATATTTTATGAACACAAATATTTTTAAGATACAATAATAACTTACCATGTGTAGTAACTCGACCTAAAGGTGAGGAAAAGTGTGAATGAGTACCTACAATAAAGGCAATATTATTAACTAGAGTTCCAACTACAATTTTTAGATAACTCACTGGAAGTGCTTGGACCTGGATCCTGAATAGCTATTTTAGTGGAGGCAGTTCTGCTGGTGTTTGCCTCTGTAGTAAATGTTTCAATATCTACAAATTAAGAAAATTGCATTTTCAGTTTGATTCCCGTCCATTTTTTTACGTTTGTTTAAATATTTTTTTTTCAACGGACAAGACACGAATTTAATTATTTCTAACAAATATTAACACAGGGTGATTTAGTTTTTTCTCGATAACTTTAGGAATTAATAGAACACAATGAATTCTATTGATTCCTTATTATTAAGAAATTATTCCTTATTATTAAGAAAAAAATTGTATCACCTACATAGAATTTTCTAAGATATTAATATTTCTTTTTAATTGATAAATTTTCTACATATCTACGATAAAACTTGTAGTTAACTGTTTAAAAATAATGTTAATATTTATAATTTCTTATTGCTTTAAAATATGGTAAATTTACTAATATTTGTACCTGCATAATCTAGTTTTCTTTTACTGTAAGACTTCTGTGGTGTCTTAACTTTTAACTCTCCGCCCTCATCTTCTATTTGTAATACAGTATTAGAAGAAGCTGCACCAGAAAAATGAAGAACTGCTGTAAGTAGAAAGAAATTACATGAAATTGGCTTGAAACAAGTGTAAAAAGTACAGAGCAGACCTTAAAACTTATCTCTCTGAGCTTTTTTCCAAAATCTCAAAAATAAAAAATACTCTCTGTGCTTGAAAATAAGTGTCTGATTTTGATTCTTTTTTGTTAAGGAGGTTTGAAGATGCCTACCACTGACAGTTGTTAATTTAATAAATATGTGACAGCAAGTGCAGTTTAAACAATTGTTCTGGTAATCTTTTACCTTTAATAAACAATTTATCTATTTACATAATGTAATGAATTAAAATGCTCAGGCCCCGTTTCATAAAACGGGAGAAAATTTAAACTTTCCTCCAATGATATTGCTTAATCACACGATTAACTTTATCGAGTGGTTAACTACGTTTTATGAAACTGGGCCTCAATCGGGCACTTATTTCGGAACATAGGAGATTTAACATACCTTTTATTCTTTCCGGTGTTGAAAATTCTTTAGGCACTGGACTGTAAGAAAAGCAAGTTTCTGTAGTAGCTTCTTCTATATAATCTGCAAATAGAAGTTGAGTTCAAAAAAACTTATGCAAAAACCTTCTTTTCTTTCTTACCAGGCAAATATAATGTTGGGACAGCACATCGTTTAAGTTTTCCTCTTCTTTCTATTGATATCTCAGCAAAATGATTCTCACATACAGTGTAACTTTTAAGAAAATTTATATCATTTCTCAATTTGGAATTTTTTATTCGTTCCAGCCAAATAAATCTAACACGCACGTTCCGCGGAAATGCGTGTCTACAATAATCAACTCAAAATTAGAGAACAGCTTCGATTAAATTCAACTGTACTTACCTGGGAGCACTTTTGTCATCACAATTTGGTACACAACAAGGTCTCATTGTAAAACAAATGCAAATAAACGGTCAAAATAACTCAATATACAAAAATCACCGAACAATAACCAACTAATGAGCTAATTCACAGACACATACGTGCAGAGACGTGTGAGTTACCCGCGACGTGCGCAATTGGCACTATAGAACACTGTATAATATAGATCTCTACTTTCGAGTTCTTAAAAGAAACGATTCTATGCGGCAACTACAGATGGCACAAATAATCAAGTTTCCAGCCCCTGAGCGTAGGTTCAGTTTTTTAAATTCTATTTTCGTTTTTCATTTATGCATTTGATAGATCACTCTGGCAATCCATCCCAATGGGACAACCAGATGAAATACTCAGCGTCCGAGAAGCCTTCGAGGCGCTTCAACAACGTCAAAAAATCGACCTAAGCACGGGGATCTACCTGGACAAGAGTGGTAAATCGATCACGCTGAAGTGCGTTAAAAAAGCAGAGAAGATTTTGGGCTCGATGAACCTGCACAAGCAGTACTTACCCCCCTTAGGTGCGGACCAGTACCGGAAGTTGGTTCCGGAAGTTATCTTTGGAAAAGACTGCCAGAAGATTAAGGAAGGACTTTACGTGACAACGCAGGGACTTGCAAGGACGGGTTCCATGCAAATTGCCATGACTTTTATACAACATTTCTATCCCGGAGTAAAGACGGTTTACGTGGCTAATCCGTCCTGGCCTAATTATAAAAAAATCATACAACAATCACAACTAGCAACCGATACTTACAAATATTATAATTATCGGGCAAACGTCATCGATACCACCAATTTATACGAGAGTGTATCGGTGAGTTTCTTTTAATTTTTTCATACCCAAGCAAAATCCAGTTTGCAGAAAATTCCAAAACAAGCCGTTATATTACTGGACGCGTGCGGTCAAAATCCGACTGGAATAGATCCAAGTCAAGAAGAATGGGAAAAGCTCTCCAAAATTATTAAAGAAAGGGATTTATTGGTTGTGATGGACATGAACAGTGTTGGATTGGCTTCGGGGGATCTAGACAAGGATGCATATCCCGTAAAAAATGTAAAATACTTTAAATTAAAACTGTCTTTAACTCAAGTTTATAGTTGAAGTTGTTCGTTAAAGATGGACACAAAATAATAGCGCTGCAAAGTTTTTCCAAGTGCATGAGTTTGTATGGAGAAAGAGCAGGAGCGTGCACTATTTTGACAGAAGACAAGGAGGAAGTCGTCAAAATAGGCAGTCAGTTAAAATCTATAATCAGAAGCCAATACTCTAATCCACCTTTACACGGTGCGCGAGTCGTGGTTAAAATACTTGAAGATCCCGGCCTAGAAAGCGAATGGTAAGTTATAGCGTTTTCGATTCACCTGCACTATTTGCATCTTGTTTTATCCTCATGTAATAATAAGAAATGATTGCAACCAATGCATGTGAATCGAAAACGCTGTGGCTTGCAGTTTTCGAATTCAGCTTTATTTCTGTTTTTAGGCGAAAAGAGTGCTTGGAAATGGCTACGAGATTAAAAAACATGCGTAAAATCTTAGTGGACAAACTATATAAGCAAGGGTCGACGAGGAACTGGGAGTACATCAAAAGGCAGCAAGGCTCGTTTGGTTTCCTCGGATTAAAATCTTCTCAGGTAACTCTGTGTTGTTAAACTAAGGTCAAACTAAAGAAAAATTCTACATTTGCAGCTTGCAAAATTGCGAGAAAACTATAACATATTTCTCACCTTGAACGGCCGCATAGGAATAGGGAATGTTAATATGAAAAATGTCGACTATATTGCTTATGCGCTCCATTTTATTACGAAATAATATTTTTAAGAAATAAAAATCATTTGTTTCCTTTTACGAAATTCATAAATTCACCGAATAAACAGTTTTAATAACAGGACTTACAAAAATGAATTATGGCGGACAGAGATTGTGAATTTTCGAATTAAATTGAATTGTGTGTGCGAACAGCCAATGGCTTTGCGAAATTTTGGCGGTAAATTTCAAAATTACTCCTCTTAAGCTAAGTTCACATGCATTGCGGATACGCAAAATTTTTATTGCGGATCGTTTCTAATTGGTTCATTTTGAATTTTGAACCAATTAGAAACGATCCGCAATAAAAATTTTGCGTATCCGCAATGC
This sequence comes from Dorcus parallelipipedus, assembly GCA_958336345.1. Classification (NCBI taxonomy): domain Eukaryota; kingdom Metazoa; phylum Arthropoda; class Insecta; order Coleoptera; family Lucanidae; genus Dorcus; species Dorcus parallelipipedus. The sequence goes on from OY284483.1 coordinate 26,177,016, forward strand.
ACGTGAACTTAGCTTTACAGGTTATTTTTTTTAACGAGGAGGAGTAATTACACGGCTTCCTAGATTAATAAAGGAAACAAAGTTCTTTATGCGGCTAGTCGCGTTCTTAGTTTAGAGCCATTTTGCTGTGCCGAAGAGGGAGCCACACCAGAGTAAAAGAAAGTCATTAAAAATAGTTAAATAAAACAAACAAAAGACGATCTATTTTAAAACGCAATTCAGTTGATTAACAATAAATTAAAAAAAAAAAAAACAATTTGTAAACTCACGACATAACAAAGGAAAGAAAATGATAAAAATTCAAAAAATAAATAATAAAATTAAAACAAAATATCTAAAAATCTATTTTACCATACTATTTAATAGATTAATAGTTAAAAAAATGAAAAGAACGATGAGAAAGCAAAAGAAATAATAGAATTAAAAAAAATACGAAATAATAGATTTAAAATAAATAAAATAAGAGACAATCGAATTTTACAGCACAAGTCAGTAGATTATGGGAGACCGGGGTGACTGTGCGCATTTTTGCTTCAGACCCCCAGAATATAGAAAATAATAAAGATAATTTTTATTTACACAATGCTCCAGATATTTGCCGAACAAATTTCAAAGCGTAATTAGACATCTTAAAGGAAAAAAATAGAGACAATAAAAAATAAAATTCATGACAGTACTCCTGCGGACAGATAGCCCACACATACGGGGTAATTGTGCGAGGGTATGGGGTAACTTAGTGCAGTAGAATATTTCCCTTTTTAAGTATTAATATTGAAATAAAATATTTCTAGAGCATACTATATGCATATTTTGTTATAAAAAAAACATGGGTGATACATGTTCTTCTTCTTTGGTAATTGACATCTGAAGGATTATTTATGCATCATAAAAATGACAAATATAGTTCTCGCGAGTGTCCCAAGTAGGACTGCGAGAATTTATCGATATTATCAATAAATATACTGATATTTCCATTTCGTATATCGATATTAACGATAGATCGATAATAACGGTATATCAATAAATATCGATATTTTTAAGTTATCGATAATCTATATTGAAAAAGTGATATCGCGCTCCCCTAGTCCCAACCGTTGCATAATGTATGCAGCCATCTAGAGCAGAGAGTACACCTAAACCATTGTGTAGTTTTAAGTGGCAACTCCCCACATCTGTGGAGATATGTGTCTTCTTCTGGATTTCAGTTACTTTTACATAAATATAAATACGCACGCAAACTTACCTCTTCACAATGCGCACAATTTTCCCGTACCTACGTTCTTTTATTGTTACTATCACAAAATTGTAAAAAAAAAATTTCAATAAATACCAAATGCGCAATGCATTCTTTAAGATCCCGCGCAAACTGCAGATTTTCTATCGGCCGATAGTTTATTCTGAATCAAGTTACGAGAAGTGTGATTACGTGGCCTATAATAATTTAATGTACGGTTGCGGAATTAAAAAAAGCATACACTCAAAATGTCTTGCTGTGAACTTAACTTTGTTTGAAATATTTTCGACTTTTACGTCAAAATAATTGTCAAGGTGACATACGGACAGTAACATGCCGCATTTAACTGTTGCCCAAAAACCGCAAATAATTACACTAATTGGAGAAGAGTGGTCACTAAGAAGACACATCTAGAGTTGTAAAAAACTGGCTTCAAGAAAATAACGTTGTGCGTTTGCCATGGCCTTCCAGAAGCCCAGATATCAACCCCATTGAACATGTTTGGGGTTTTATCGTGAAGAAAATATACGCCGTTCATTTTAGACCTGCAAATGCACACGAATTATTAGATAAGATTGAAGAAATTGGGAATGAACTTTCCCCTGACTATATCCGTTCTTGTATTTATTCAATGCCTGAGCGTTTGTAAAGTGTTGTGAGAAATAATGGAGCTGCTGTGAAGCATTAGACATTAATTTGTTAAATATATTTATGTATGTTATTTTATCGTAAATGAATTCTCAGTTTAGTTTACTATTACCACAATCTATGGCTTTCTTGTTGACTCCTAAAAGTGAAAGTTGAATTATGCATTGTGTCATTTTACGTCAGCGTTTATGTCAATCTGACAGAGATCGATTTACACTACTCTAATATTGCAAAATATAACCTAAACGTCTAAAGACTTGTATGCTTTTTTTGATTCCGCAACCGTACAGCCACGTAACACATTTCTCGTAGCTTGATGCAGAATAAACTATCGGCCGGTAGTAAATCTGCAGTGTGCGCGGGGTCTAAATGTTACTTAATACCGTAACACAAAATTGAAATTAAAATATTTATAAATAATTTATTATTTATTTATTTATTAATTTATTATTTACCGTTTAAGTTTTCGGAATCCAAACATACTATAAGCGATTTTTCGCGACATATACATGTATGACTTTAAAGTAGGTATGATTGTATGTATATGCCCTGCTTTTTACCCTCACCTTAAAAAAATAAATGATTCGCCAAAATCTATAATGTATGTTGGCCGTGTATGTTACTCGTACACGATAGAAATATACTGCAGAAAAGTTTTTAATTGATTTGTGATTGAATTTTACGTATGTAGTTCCTGTATACGAGTAATATACAGCAAAAAAAAAAATATTTGGAAAAGTGTTTTCCCTATTTGATGATTTTTCCCGCGACTTTTTCTGTGTGCCATAAATTATTGAGTTTCAAATTTCCAACTCATTGGGCGTGTTCAGCGGACACAACAGTTGACTAAAACCAGAAACGTGTTTCATTTATGTTGCGTTTAAAGAAGAGAAAACTGAGAAATACATCAATTCAAAAGAGGTTAGAATTTACGGTCAGAATAAACAAATGACTCACTGGTAGTGATGAGCAAAGTAGCGATTTTTTAATAACGCCGCTATCCGTGATTGCTATTTTGAAATAGCGGCGATTTTAAACCGTTATGGCGATCGCGGAAATACGAGCATGTGCGATAGGTTCCTTTGTTGCTGGATGGCGGGAATAGCCACCAGCTTTGACTTGAATCAATTAACTGTGTTTGGCTCTAGGACCTGTTAAAAAAACTACCAAGAAAACAGTAAATAAAAGAACTAATTACGCTTAAAATCCAGTTAAAAATCACTGCGGTAAAATGTTTCGTTGAACGTGAAGAAATCGATCAAGCGATATTTACTAGCAGTGTTCCGATCCGGTTTAAATCGAGGTTTTGTAATCGCCGTTATTTCAATAACAGTGCAGCTGGCGTTATCAGCGATTTGGTAATAGCGGCGATTAAACAACCGGTAGCGAAATATGGCTCATTACTACTCACTGGCACCGCACTCGCCGTAAATTATTTCTGGTGAGTAAATTCGGCAACTGTTGGCAGTAATCATTAACCGTTCAGCGTACTAAACAAGTCAACATACTCAACAGTTGTGTCCGTTGAACGCGGCCATTGTCAGTTTTATGACGTGTTATAACCTACAATTTTTGTAATCACGCACGAAATCAGACGAAATCAACTTAACATACACCACGCTACTAGGGTATGTAAAAGTTTGCCCCTCAGTTTTTCGTCGGTATTTCTTATGCGTTTCTTACCGACGTTTCCCATCTTCTTAACTTTCTAATCTTTGTGTAAAAGTATGTAATTTGACATATAATTATAACGTCATTATTACGTCATGACACTTCTCCTCACATACTTTTTTCTCGCTAAAACGAATACGTAACTCATACTCAGCATACAAAAGTATGTCGCTTATTGAAAATTTATTGCTGCCATGACGTCATACTGAACTTGATTGGTAAAGCCGATACTATTAGGGCTTTCAAAAATTAGAGTTGTAATTGGATAACTTTTTACCCGAACAAACCTCAAGTAAAAAATTCGAATTCAAATGTAATAGCGTTTTCCACTGGCTGCACTAGCACTATAGGGACCGTGCACATGCGATGACAGCGCCACCAATGGCCATATTTTGCATAAGTGGTAGGAAAACACGAGTGACAGTATGATGACAGTTCAAATGTACATATGTCATTTCAAATGCCCAGTGTGCATTTGAACTTGAATTTTGTAATTAATTTCATACCAGAAGATCAAATAGTTATTATGTACTACAACTGTAAATTGTCATAAGAGTTATAGTAACAGGAAGAATGTTAAACTTTACAATTATCCAGACAGTAGCAAGAAAATATATATGGATTGAAACATTTAAGTTTGTATGCTGTTTTGAAAGTGATTCATAGATTTCAATATCGATTAGTCATTACGTACAACGTACTCTATTCGAGAAATGTGTAGGAGACTCAGATGAAATGAAAGTTTGAAGAATTTCATGAGAAGTCGGAAAGCAAGTCAACAAATGTAGGCCAGTTTCAAATGCGGTTGATGATTAACGGATGGTTAGTCTTGGTATTGTGAATACATTTACGGTCAGGATACTGATGGTATGCGTTTCATGTGAAGAAGTCAATATAAACAATAGCCCCAACCGATCATCAGACCGACTCCATGTCATATGCATGTGGAACATGTTTTATACTATTTAACTGGAATACTTTGTGTTAATTGTATTAAAAGACTGATTATATTAGTGATGTTTCTTAAATTGAGGTTTGTACTCAGATTTTTGTTTAATTTATAGCACTTTTACATTAATTCTATGAGTCACTCTCGTTAACCATTTTATTTATACAAATGGGTGTAAAAGAGCAAAAAAGAGTGAAGAATACGTTCCAGTTAGGCAAATTTCCATAAATTTGTGTACGGAGGTCATGCATTTAAAATCCACTGTGTTTGAAAGGAAAAATTTAGAAATAATGGAAAACGCCCATGTCCAACAATAATCAACTGCCGATCTTCTGATGTGTTTTCTGAAATACTGTGCTCATAAACAATCGAATTCAATTTGTAATATATTTTCACATCTATTAGTGACACCACGCAGGATTTGCATAAATTTTGCATATTTAGAAATTGTACTGATCATCAAACAATAAAACTTGCAAGATTTGAGTAAATTTAGAAAAAGCCCTAAATATTTTTAATACAATTACAAGAAAAAACAACAAATCTGCACACAACCAAAAATTTTATTGATCATCAATGCCATGCAAAATTTCTTCCGCAAATACCAAAATTTTCGCTCGGCTATTGAAGTTATGCATAGGGTGGCCGCGTCTGATGGCCGGCCACTACCAGCTGGTCGTCCACTTACATAAATAAGATTTTAAAATATATTTCAACATCCATTGTAATTGCAAAATTAAAAATTACAGAGTGACGTTAATAACGTCGCTTCAACGTGTCACAGGTGTATTAACCTAAAAACAATGTTTTCCTACCACTAATGCATAAATCACCGCCAGGCGTCGCTGAACGCAGGCATGTGCACGGTCCCTATAAGAATCACACAGTAACGTCTCTGGAGTATAACTGTCACATTTGCTCTTTTATTTGATACCTACCCAGCCGCAAATTGCATTTCTATAAGGGTATCAAATAGAATGGCGTTTTTTTTTTGACACTGACGTTTAAGTGACGCTACTGGGTAATTACTTATAGCGTTTTCGATTGATTGCGCTAGTGCGCACTCAGAGTATCTTCATCTCATGTTATTGCATGAGGTTAAAAAAAGATGCAAATACACTGAGAGCAACCGGTGCAGGTGAATCGAAAACGCTGTTATACTGTGGCACTAGTGTGCATTTTCATCTCGGTTCAGCATTATGTAATAAAATGAGATAGAGATATCCTGAGTGCACACCGGTGCAGCCAGTGGAAAACGCTGTAACATATTTAACATGGTAACCATGGCAACGGCGGAAGTTGCTATTCAAAATTGCGCAGAGGGAACCACTAACGACAGTTTTCTACAGCAGTACCGCAATCCATATGCTTAAGCCCAGTTACAGCCTCAATGTGTAAAGCAGGTGTAAAGATAAAGAATAGTATTTATTGTATTGTTCAACGAGTGACGAAAGTACGACTTTTTTAAGCTTCGCCTCGTTTGGTAATGTTTGCGAGTTTAAAAATGATTTCGACGAGTTAAATATTATACTTTTTCTACGAGTATTAGGAAGATCTAAATCACTTCCTGAATTTGAAATCATGATTAAGTTACGAACAGCACAAACTGACGTGATTTAATAATGACGCGATACAGCGACAGCAGGCAACTAGACGGAGGTGAAAATTAATAGGTAATTTTTGTCTCTAGTGAGGAAAGTTAACATTATGAGATTTTTTCTCACTAATGACGAAATTCAAATTTTCGCTGGAGTATTCGGTGACGAAAAATGTCTTTTTAAAGTCATAGAAAAACCACGTTTTTGCAGTAAAATGGCCGACTTTTCTAGTGATTTTCTTTCCGGCAAGTTTAATCAAATTTGACGCTTATCAAATAAAAATTAAAAATGCCCGAGTGTGTCGTTGTGAGCGTAAGATATCGCGCGAATATATTGCACTAAAATTGCGGCTGATTGCGGTACTGTTGTTATTTAGTGACGTCAGAGTTTTCGTGGAACAGACTTTTTTTCAAACGCGACTGGCCGGACAATCTAGGCGGCTGTGGGAAACTAATTACAAATTACACGCCAAGAACTCTCAAAGTTATTTTTTTCAAGCACCTCGTCTTGTACATCTCTACGAGCAATCGATTCGTTTGTGGCTAACTTCAAAGATTAGATGAAAATCTTTGAATTCAAATTTGGATTTGCCACACTGACGTTGTATGCAACGCAATCATACATTACGCGTATTCTGGCACGTGAACAGCTTCGTCGCACTCATTAATTAAGTTATGATTATCTGGATAAACAACTATTTTGTGGCAGTGGCACGCATCTGGAACGTGACCAACATTAATTATTGTGTGTGACATAAGGCACACTTTATTTTTATTTTTTTAATCTGCAATAATAATTATCTTAGAATGTCTTTTAGAGACGGCTTACGAAATCAAAGGTCGAAAGGTTTCTTTCCGGGCGGTAAACAAAAACAAATTTTAAAAATTCATATCCCTACCTGCTCCTTCTCCTTCGAGTACGTTTTACACTACAACGCTCATATAGGCGCTTTCCCGTTAGGTCTGAATTTTGCGTTTCAAGCACAATTGGGTTTTAAACGCACGATGTTCTTGTATTAATATATGGAAACCTGCCTTACTGGAACGTGCGCTTCGTGATTTTTTGCATTTTTGTGCTCATTTGCGTGCACAAAGTAGGTAACGGGAAAGTGGCTGAAGAGAAACTTCAATTTTTTTTGTTGATAATTGTTTCGTTCTTTGAAATACGGATAACTTTGAAAAGTTTCGTGATTAATTTTATACTAATTTCAATATTGAATTAGTTAACGTTAAAAATCGCCACGATATATTTACTTTTTAATCGGTTGGGCTTGCTTCTTATTTTTCTTTTACTGCCAACTGTTGAAAGTTTAAAGTCTGTTTAATTTAATAGCGTTTTCGATTGATTGCATTAATGCGAATATCTTCATCTCGTTTTATTACATGAGGTTAAAAGAAGATGCAAATACACTTAGTGCAACCGGTGCAGATGAATCGAAAACGCTATAAGTAAGACTCGCAATGGCAAATTTATTGTAATCCATGAAGGTGAAATTCTTATTAGAAAAAGTTTTCTCGACATTAAAGGCGAAATTGAGACGTCGAAGCTTTTTTTGTACAGCATCAAAACATACTATAGCTGCGTTCGTTTATTCAACTCCATTCACTGTATTTACTTTTTCGCACTTTTGTCTCGCTCTTACTTGTGTTAATAATTATTCGTTCTTAGTCTTTAGAGTGCGAAAAAGGTAAAGAGAAAGTTAACGGAGTTGAATAAACGAACGCAGTTTAAGTTTGACCTTTGACAGCTGTCACTCAACAATTTTTCCTATTGGTGGGTACTGCAAATGTTTGACATTATTATTTTTAAATCAATCAAATAATTGCAAAGTTAAGTAAAATCGTTATCATCTAAGTGATAAGTGTTTCTTTATGATTAAATTAATTAGACCCAAACAGATCAAACATTAATTAACGATATTAAGACGTTTTTATTAGTGTTTTAAACCTGAAAATTATTTAAACAAACTTGAATAAAAACTTTTCCATTGTGATGTGTGCACGATCACGATAAGCAAGGACAGTCAAGGAGGGGGAAGGACGTTTGTATTACCGCAGAATTTGCCGCATGGGTGTTTTGGCATCACGTTAAATCGAATTTGAAAAATGTCAGCTAGATCAGTAATGTTATTCAGTCTCAGCAAAAGCAACATCAGCAATGTATGTCAAAGGGCAAGGTAAGTTACTGAATACTTAACCCTTAATAAAAATATTAAGTTTTGCAAAATAATTTCAGTTCTTTCTGGTCGCAAGTGGAAATGGGGCCTCCAGATGCCATACTCGGTGTGACAGAAGCTTACAAGCGTGATACCAACCCCAAAAAAATTAATTTAGGCGTCGGAGCATACCGGGATGACAATGGTAAACCATACGTACTTTCTTGTGTGCGTAAGGCTGAGGAGAGCATCAGAGCTAAAAATTTGGACAAGGAGTATCTCCCGATATCTGGCACTGCAGAATTTTGCGATAGAAGCATCAAGCTCGCTCTTGGAGATGATTCACCGCACGTAGCAAGCGGGCTGAATGCAACCGTGCAAGGTATTTCTGGGACCGGGTCGTTGAGGATTGGCGCCGCATTTTTAAATTCGTTTTTCCCCGGAAATAAAATCGTGTATTTGCCGTCACCATCGTGGGGAAATCACACACCCATTTTTAAACATGCCGGCCTCGACGTCAAGTCGTACACATTTTATGAGCCCAAGTCTTGTGGATTTAATTTTAAAGGTGCACTGGATGATATTTCTGTAAGTCAAATGGTTTAAGCTTTGACATCTTTTGATTTAAAAATTCATTGCACGTTTTATTTTAAATTTTTGTGGAAAATGAGAACGTGTTAGAAGAAAATTAACATTGTTCCAGAAAATCCCAGAAAAATCAATTATCCTTCTTCATGCCTGTGCCCACAACCCGACAGGAGTAGATCCAAACGAAGAGCAATGGCGAGAGCTCTCCCAGTTAATCAAGAAAAAGAATCTTTTCCCCTTCTTGGATATGGCATATCAGGGCTTTGCGTCCGGTGATATTAACAAAGATGCTTTTGCTGTATGCACTTGCACTAACTACTACAAAAAAAATTCTAATTCACATCCATTTCAGGTACGATTGTTTTTAAAAGATGGCCATCAGATAGCGCTTGCTCAAAGCTTTGCGAAAAACATGGGTTTATACGGAGAAAGAGCAGGGGCATTTACTATTATAGCATCATCAAAAGAAGAATCCGCTAAAGTACTGTCACAAATCAAAATTTTGATTAGGCCGATGTATTCGAATCCACCTCTGAACGGAGCGAGAATAGTAAACGAAATTTTAGGAGACCAGGCACTTCGAACATTGTGGTACGTCTATAAATCCCCTATTTCTACTATTTAATGAACCATAAAGCGTGCAAATTTTTTGTAGGCTTCAAGAAGTTAAAGGCATGGCAGATAGGATCATATCCGTAAGAACTAAGCTTCGTGAGAATCTCAAAAAAGAGGGTTCAAGTCGCAATTGGCAACACATAACTGATCAGATTGGAATGTTCTGTTTTACGGGAATGAATAAGGATCAGGTACTAATCGTCTTGCTAATTTTAATGATTTTTAATTAAAATAAACGTGTTTAGGTTGAGAAATTAATTAAAGAATACAGTGTATTCTTAACTAAAGATGGGAGGATTTCGATGGCCGGCGTTACATCGAAGAACGTGGAATATCTCGCACATGCGATGCATCAGGTTACAAAGTAACTGATGGTTTTAGATATTATCATTTTTTAGTATTGCATTTTTTTATATTGGCTTGCATTTCATTGATTGGTGTGCGTTGTTTAGATATTTTATATTTTTTAGCGTTTTTCTTAAGGAAAAAAATATATTGTTGAATAAAATATTGCTTTTCTAGAATTACTTAGTTTTTCTTTTTTTTTTGTAATATGGTATTAAAATCAAGTAACGTATGTTCAGAAAAATCCGTTATCGAAAAGACTGACTGAATTGGCTTCCGGTTGGAATCGCGTCACGTTGACTTCTACTGCCGGCGTTTCGTTCTCCATTGCTCCATTGCAGAAGAACTTCCTCAGGGCTGGTCTCAACGACTAACGAGAAGCAGCAGCAGCAACACCACCAACAGTCAATGTGACGCGGTTCCAACCGAAAGCCAATTCAAACATGGACGGTGGCCGCAGAAGCCTTCAAGTTAAATTGAGAAGACTTTGAATTATTGAATTTGCTTTTATTTTATACCGGCACGTCGTAGCTTATTACGTTTGTTGTAACCTTGAATAACTGCGAGCTATCAGAAGCATTCATTAATTGACAAAGGTTTTGTTTACATCTTCGAAGTATTTAAATATAATAAAATAAACGTTTTATTTCATTAAGTGCATTTTATTATCCATTTTATAGAAAATCGTAATTAAATGGATAAAAAAAGTTAGTTTATGTTTATAATAATCGTATGGTTACGACGTGACTTGCAAAATTTGAATTTGACGTAAGCCTACTTAATATCGTTTTTCTTTTAAATGCACTATTTAATATGCTTACTTTTTCTGTTTTTTAAAAAATAATTTTTCATTTTATTTTTCTATATGTATGTATATGTAATTATCCGGTTACCAATATGCAAAACGCAGAAATCGCAGAAGCAGTGTTGTCAACTTTGATTTCGTCAAGATTTAGAATTTAGATACTAACTAAAATTGAGTTAAATTTGTATGGTTCAGGGCTGATTTTGTCAATTATTTATTAAAAAAAAACTATATTTATTGATTAACGAAATGCATTAGTGAGTTAAAAATAACAAAGTTAAAAAAAAAAACAAGCCAAAGACAGTCGATTCTACACCGTAATTCAGTCGATTAATAATAAATTTAAGAAAAACCCATTTGAAAAGAATGATGACAAAACAAAGAACAAAATAATAAAAATTCAAAAAATAAATACATTTTCTTAAAAAGTAATGAAAACAAAAGACAATCGATTTTACAATACAATTTAATAGATTAATAATTTTTTTAATGAAAAGAACGAAGTAAAATATACTATAGAATTAAAAAAAGAATACGAAGTAATAGAATTTAAATAATAATAAAAACACAATCAATTTTACAGCACAATTCAGTAGAATAATAAATTTAAAAAAAAAACTGTTTTGGGAGTAAAGGTGACAAAACAAAAAAAAAACAAATGAACAAAATTTTATGAAATATTTGCCGGCCACATAAAAAGAACTGAAATAGATAGCTGTTCATTTCGTCCTTTACTGACGGCAAGTGACATTTTCTTATTGATTTTCCGCTTCATGGGAAATAGTTAGTGAACCACATCCGTACCTTCCAGCTTTTTTTACGAAATAAAATTAGAAAACCTCTTTTAAAGCAATTCCTAATTATTTGAAAGAAATCCCTTAAAAAAGGGATTTATCCCTTAAGTTGGCAACACTGTATCCAGCTGAACGCGTTCTTGTTCTGTTCGGAGTGGAGATACCGATAACAGATAATTTTGTTTCCCGGTTATTACCCGTTACTCGACAAGTAACCGGGTATCCGTTATGTAATTGATACCCGATACCTACCTGGATACCCGATAAATATTGAATAACAATTTGAAAATCTATCGTAGAAGTTAGAAGTATTCGAAGTAACATACTGCATTATTCTTCACATTCACAGTCAACAAAATAAACAAGATTAACGCTCCTAAATTTTAAAAAAGGTGATTCGGTTGTCGGGCACTTACCGAGTATCGGGTATCGGATAGTTATCGGACGATTAGGTATTCATAAAGGGGAACCGGAATCGTCGTCATCCATAGTTCAGAGCCATTTTTCTGTGCTGAAGAGGGAGCCACACTAGAGTGACTTGTTGCTATCTTCAGGGAAGTTATTCTTACAAACATAACTTGTTATACCGTGCCTTCAATCAAATTCCTCATTAAGGTGGGCTATGATTTCATTGTTTTTTCTCCTAAAGATTTGTAGCACTGATATTTAATTAAACAAATGTCAAATTGACACTTTGTATTTTCCATGTATTTTCATTTACAAAATGTTAGAATTACAGCACAAAATATTTATTGTTGAAAGTTATTTTCAAGCCGGCAGATTAGAAAATGGACAGTTTGTTGATTCAATTAATCAGTGTGTACAGAATTTTCGACAACAGTTTCCTAATCATGCAATTACTTGTGAACAGCTATGAATTGCGTGTCACCAACTTTATAAAAAAACCACAGCTTACTTTAATTAGGAATTTAATTGAAGGCACGGTATAAACATTTATCATTTATTATTTAAACTTCAAATTGATATAAAATGTGAAAAATTCGTATTCAAATACAAGTTTTAACACGGTAAGTATGATAATGGGGGAAATTTAATTCAAAACTGTAAAGAGGGAGCCACAGTAACGACAGTTTTCGCGGAAACCGCAATCTGTCGGATAAAGGATTGGTTCTTTATCAATCTAGGCACCCTTGGAAATATGATATATAGATAACTATGCTACGCGTCTATATGTTGAACTGCCTGAATATAACACGTGATCAATATCTTTTCTAATCAAGTGACCTATGGAAAAAAATTATATCTTTGTTTGGTTTATTATTTGAAATGCCATTTGAATTATCTTTATTGTATTCCTATCGTCTTGTTTAGGAATGCAATATAAATATGTAATTCAAGTGGCATTTGAAATAATAAACTAATTAAAGACACATGATTTTATTTCCATAGGTCACTTGATTAGAAAAGATATTGATCACCTGTTACAATATTCATTCAAAATTGAAAAACTATATTTGTTTAATGTTTTCTTTCCTTTTTAATTCATTAATTCATATAAGCTAAAAAAAAAAGAACATGGTGCTATAAGAGCTGCTTTCTTTCGTCAACAAAATCGTGATCCAATCCAAACGCAACATAGCCGATTTTAAGCGCATAACCGGTAATTACCGGTTAAAAATATTCTTAACTAAATGCTTTCCAAATGCACAGATACTACCATTGAATGATACTACTAGGAGTTATTCCAGAGCTGCTCCAAGTAACTCCGAGTAATTCATCCGTGCAATTGGACAGCATCTCAGGTAGCTTAAACATATAAAAAGCGAATTTTAGCGACGAACAATTATTCCTACATTTTTAACGCGGTTTATGATATGACGTCATTAAAAACGATATTCGCCAAAGTGTCAATCAATCAATTTATTGAGGTTGTTTTAATATTTAAGTGAAAATGAATGTAGAAATGGCTATTATCGTAGCAAATGAAATCGTATTTGACGATGACAGTATTATAATAGAGAGATTGTTACAAAATATTAACAAAATATCATCTAACATAACCTATCTTCTAAATTCAAACTGTTTCAAACTACGAATGGATGACAACTTAAAACACTCTTCTTAACCATCATCCAATAGTTCCACAAACCGCGTTCAAAATATATAACAATGACGTCACGTGTTTGTCGATAAAGTATTTAGTTCCATAACCACTATAACCTGATTCGTCGTTAAAATTCGCTTTTAGTTACAAATATTTTTGACCGGTAATTACCGGTTATGCGCTTAAAATCGGCGTATGAGTTTAGATTCAAAGATCGATGTTCTCTTGCAAACCTGAAATTTCAATCCTGATCGGTAATCAATTCCCTTTCGCCTTCGAATCTTCCTGTTTTTACGATTCGTTTGGTTTGGATTCAAATATACATTCAAGTCTGAGATGTTCTGTTGCACTAGAGAAGGCAACCATAAATCTATTCGAGTCACGATTTAAACCTTCTAGCGAAAGAAAGCAGCGAAAGTCACTACATCTCCATTCGACTGAAATTAGAATAGCGTCAATCGACGCCGACGGTTGACACCGGGTCTACGCAACGCACAGCTCAGATTAGAGGGTGATGTAGCGACTCGGTTGGCAACACTTTTCTCGATATAAAGCAAAATCGATGTAAATTGAAACGTCACATATCGTTTGACACTTCTGTCAATTTTGTATATATTTTTTATGTTAATTGGTTAACAAACGTCAGTTTGAACAAAGCAGGTAGTAATTCCTATAAATAGCAGTCCTGTTTCTTTGCATCAGAACGACAACAACATTCGATTTTGGCCGCTTCGTAAAAAACTGTATACCTTATTTGACAAAGTAGTTACTAGTTCATTGCATAATTATGGATGATGATATTCTTACGACTTTAAAGATCTTAATAATCGGGGAGAGCGGCGTTGGTAAATCAAGGTAAAATGCGCAATTACTTTTTACGAACCTTGAAACTCATCGTGGTTACATTTTAGTTTATTGTTACGGTTCACTGAAGATAATTTCGATCCGGAACAGACACTGACGATTGGAGTCGATTTTAAAACTAAAAGGGTACTTGTGGAGGGCAATACGGTTAAGTTGGCGATATGGGACACAGCGGGACAGGAAAGATTTCGGACGTTGACGCCTTCTTATTACAGGGATGCACAGGGTGCTATATTGGTATATGATGTGAGCAATTATAGCACGTTTGCTAAGTTGGAGACGTGGCTGAATGAATTAGATATTTACTCTACGAAACGGAATATAATCAAAATGATTGTAGGAAATAAAACTGATGTGGTATGTCTTAATTTTATCATTGCTTCATATCATTATTACCTAATTCTTTGTTGAATCAGAATAAATGCTAAAATACAAAATGCTTAACCTTTAGATATACTTTACTAAACATCTTTACTTGATTTTGCCTATTTTTAATTTTCATTTTATTAAAAGAGATTTGAACATTCTTATTATGTGCCATTTCACTAGGAAAATCGTGAAGTTACTAGAGAACAGGGCCTTCAGTTTGCTAGGAGGCATCAGACTTTATTTATTGAAGCCAGTGCTAAAACAAGAGATGGAGTGCAATGTGCCTTTGAAGAGTTAGTTCATAAAGTGAGTAATCTGTAAATTATTAGTTTGAACTAAATTATTTTCGATTAATTTTTTTTCTAATATAGATTATACAAACACCAGGTTTGTGGGAAACGTATTCCGACAGAAACATACAAGTTGCTAATAACAAGGATCACGTACCACAAAGTAGCTGTTCTAACTATTGTAGTTTAATTTAATATTTTACATTAACTTATTTTAAGTGTATTATAGGATGTATATTTGTATGTAAATTCTTGCATTATGTTGTAGCAGGGGCAGGCAGGCTATTTTTTTAATTATAATTTTGGTGAATGTAACATTACCACCAAATATTTAGATAAAATAAAATAATGCAGTGCTGTTAACCAAATTACCTATTACTGTGAATTGTACATCACAAAATAATAAGGCATAAATTAGTGTATGTGTGGCCAATAATAATATCAAGAATTGTAATATTTTTTCTAATTAAAAGCTGAAATACATTTTATCGAGTCAAAACTAATCGTCTTAAATTTGGTTTAAAACTCCGACTTTACAAATTACAACAAAATCATAATAAAAATGTAATTAACATCTGCTGTGTATAATTTCAAATATATTTTATATGTAACTACAAAAATATTTACAAATGCCACCCTACTCATCTTTATAGTAGTCAACGTCTTCTACGTATATTTCATCAGAAATTATTACATCTTCATAGACTTCACTGGTAGCAGAATCGTCCTGAGCTTCGTCCAACGCATCTTCATCCATATCTTGCTTGTCTTCTGCGTTGGTTTCTGCTGTAAGTAAAAACTTCCTCCTCTTTTTTGATCCACAGTTAGTATCAATGTGCTTCCTGAGGACGCGTGACCTTGTGAAGCGCTTCCCACACTTTTTACACTCAAACGGCCTGACACCCGTGTGCTTCCACATGTGACTCTTAAGATGACACATCAACTTGTAAGCATTACCACAATGAGTACACATGTAGGGCCTCTCGTTACGATGTATTTTCTGGTGGTAATAAAACGAGTTATTCGAATTGTAAGTTTTCCCACACAAGTTACACAAGTATATTTTTTTCTTGTTGAAGTGCGAGGGTTTATGACGACGTAAATAATCGATTGATGTAAACTTTCTGGTGCAGTTATTTATTGTGCACTTATAAAAAATGCTGGGCGAACCTTTAGAAACGGTTACGTGATGTCGCATGTGTCCGCTTAAACCATATGGTGTTGGGAAACTCTTCGTACATATTTTACAATTGAATATGCCATGCACATTTTTATTGTGAGACGTCAGACTGTCATACTTGGAAAACTTTAAGTCGCAAGATGTACAATCATAGCTCGATTCATGCACTTTTATATGTGTTTTTAATTCGTCGGAGCAAGTAAAGCGAAACTCACATATTTCACAAGTAAAACACTCACCCTCGACCATCTGCGCAACGACCCCCAGATCTCTCTCCTCCTTAAGATCGCTCACTGGACGTATGTATTCGACTCTCTCGGCATTTCCATCTTCTCCGATTACGCAAATGTATTCTGCATCTTCGTCGACCTTAATCGGCTTTGGCAATTTCTTGTGATAACGCATGTGCCCGTTCAGGGCATTCCCCGTGGAGAAACTCTTTTCACATAACTGACACTTGTGCAACCTGTGTTGTTCTCTGCTGTGCTTTATCAGTTCTTTATATGATTCGCATTTAAGGTTGCAGTGCTTGCATATATTTCTATCTGTGTGTGTTTCTAAATGCAGCTTAAGGTTTCCTTGCTTCATGAAAGACTTGTCGCAGAGGTGGCATGAAAATACCTCGTCTCTGCTTCGATTTACTGAAGTGTCTTTACTTACTTCGTCTATCCACTCAGTCTCAAAGTACTCATCTGTTTCTTTAAATTCATCGCTGATCACCTGCTCTGGCTCTAGAGGCCGAGTTTCTTGGTCGGCTTCTGTTGAAGAGCTGTTTTGGACATTGCTGCGAAGCAATTTATCTGAGCGTTCGCATTGTTTCTTGAAGTTGTACGACATCGTCAGCGTCTTTATGCACGGGGCACATATTAAGCTAGGCAAGGAATCGTCTGAATTAACCTGGAACAATTTCGATTGAGGGATTTGGGGGGTTGGCTTGCGGTACGCACTTACCTGAACCGACGCACACGTTGTGAGCATGTGAACCAAACTGGCTTCGTTGGGTTCGGCCGACGTAAATAAATTGAACATGTTTGCGTTGCTTGTTAAGCAAATTCTGCATATTTCTTTCGAATTCTCCCCCATTTTAAATATTTCCCTCTCGTAAACGCTTTGGTATGTTCAATCGAATTGACGTGCTAAGCTAAACTTTGCGAAAACACGTAATGGCTGTGCAGCTGAACTGCGTTGAACGCTATTACATATAATTCGTGTTTCATCGACTCTTCTGATTGATGGAAGTAGTGTTACATATAATCTTTATATGTAAATATGTACAGAAGCGATCAATAAAATCTGAGTACATTTGTACAATATAAACCTTACTTTAATATTTTTACATCTAAACATCACTAGCTCACCAGTAATTCTACGTTTAAAACAAATTTTATTTATCTTGACCATTGAGGTAAGAATATCTGGATAGCCGAGAGAGTCATACTAATGTTACTTTCTCGTCTAATCTGGTTACTAAATATGGCCGCCGTATGTCATAGGCCACAGCCCTCTCTAGACATTTTACAAACGTCATTTGACATTTCAAATTCAACTTCGCTAATTTTATTCACATAACCTACAATCTTATCCAGGATCTTGTCGTTGTTGATGTTACGTCAAATAAGTCAACAAAACATACATCCGATTGCAAACCCTTAACGATTATTTCAATAATTGTTGTTAAAGTTTTAAGCTTTGGTTTAAAGTTAAGCTTGAATTGTACAACTGGGCGTAGTTAAGCCGTCCTCCATTTACAACTTATTTGAACGTGAATCGATTCAAATTCACTTAAAAATCACTGATTGCATTCCATTTGCAGTTAACTCATTTGGCGATCAGTGATGGGGACGTGATTGAGCTTCCCCTCCGGCATCCCGTACTGACCAAGCTGGGCTGTGTTCGAGAACTACATCCTCGAGTGCAAGTTGGGCACATCGCATCTCTTTCACGCACGATTTCAAACTCATTTTGCATCTCGTTCAACTATTTCCAGACATAATAGCTGCATTCGATTCACACGTCGAATCAATTCGTTTAGATCAGTTTGGATCAGTTCACAATCGTGAAATTAATGTGATCCTTGATAGCGAAACGAACAAGTTTATCTGAACTGTTTTGTTTATCTGTTGTCGCCACATAACCGACACATAAACTTAGTTTATCGATCTAATGATCTAAATGATTCTTTAAATAAGCAGGATCACTTTGAAGTGATTTAGATCACTTGAAATTATGGTGGGGGTTAACTGATCTGGCAGGAAACGAACGCAGAAAAGCTGTTTGGATCGATTTAGATCGATCCAAATCGGTTAATCGAATGCAGCTTGCAGCTCTTGTGTTTACACTATTACCATGACAATGGACGCATTTTTAACAAATCACTTATAAGCAGATCGTGAAAAGTGCGATCGTTGCCATGGAAATAATGTAAACACAAGACTTCTTGAAACAGATAAGCGAGATGAAAAATGAGTTAGAAATCGTGCGTGAAAGAGATGCGATACACTCCCAACTTGCACTCGAAGGTGTAGTTGTCGAACACAGCCCTGGTTTTCTAAATCAGTTATCAGTTTCATGTGATTTCATACGTATTTTGAGGTTATGTTAATTTTAGTTACAAAACATTATTCCTTTAAAAGTCCCTCTCATTATAGCCGTGGCTGTATTGCACGCAAGCAATTAGGCCAAATAAATTTCCAGGAAGAAGAAGAAGAAGAGTCTCTCTGTTCACTATAAAATCAGTTAATTTCAAAATCAAATTGATTTGATTTTGGGTGAAGTGATTGTAAATGGAGGACGGCTTTAGGTCTTTACAAAAGTGAATAGAGATTAGCTAAATTCAGCTTTTACAATCTTTTTTAAAGATGCGGAAGGTTTTACATTAATAATTACAGAATTCTACTTCGATAATAATAATAATATCTGTAATATAAACTTATAAACGCAAGGACTCGTTCTAAGTTAATCATTGTAAAAATTTTTAAATCGTTTTTTTAGTGATGGTTAATCAAATTCATCGATTGTTGGCTATATTGGTGGATTGGTTAACCTGTTTCAGAAATGATTGGTGAACCTGGCTGTCAATTCTGTTTTTCAAGCGAAGTCAAAAATAAACATAACACATAATAGAAGAAATGAGTGTTTCGGATGGAATTAAGTCGAAGCTTACGAATAAAAAGAAAGTTTTAGTGCAGAACGTCGTCGACTACATATACAGCTTAAGCAAAGAAATGAGTTTGTAATTGAGGTACTTGACTTTGAGGTTAGATTCTTATTCAGATCGTTTGCAGACATAATCGGCACTCAGGGAGTTATAGGGAACGAATTGGAGTTAATTGTTTTAGTCCGGAATTGTAAATTCCTGTACGACAGAAACCAACCGGACTTTACGAACATCAAGAAGAAGAATGCAGCATGGAATGCCATTGCAACCGTCATGAATGCTCCAGGTAAATACAGGAGTTTAGGTGTGCACATTTCATGTTGGTTGCTGATTTTTTACAGCACTATAAGTTTTTATTATTTTATCTTCTGTGCTAGTCCAAGAAGTGCAGCAACGTTGGCGATGCCTGAGAGAGGCCTACAACAAACATAAGAAAGAAGCCGAGAGTGCCAGTAATATAGGCATTGAAAATATGAGGTTGTGGGAGTTTTATGAAGACATGAAGTTTATTGAGCCGTACATAGTTCCACGAAGGTACCTGAGCAAGTCTTTTGCATAAATCACTTTAATATTCTCGTGTTTAATTTATTAGATCTGCACTTTCTAAGTTTGCTGTATCGTGTGCAAGTGATGAAGGAGCTGAAGATATTACCAAAGAAGATAGTGAGTTTGGGTCACCTAACACTTGTTTCTAAATTAAATGCATTGCTTGCTTGGTTTCAGATAGTTGCGTAGCATACTGCAATGAGTCTTCCTTTGACATTTTCAAATTTATAGCCGCAGTTGAAGAAAGGCCAATTATATATGACAATAAGAACTTTGACTTTAAAAATGTCGACTTAAAGAAGCAGACTTGGAAGGAAATATCGCAAACGTTTGGAATATCAAGTAAAATTTATTGAAAAGAAAATGTATTAGTTTTTTTTGTTATTGAAACAAGATTTTCTTCTTTAATTAAACAATATATTCTCAGAAGCTATCGTCATTAAGATGATTTACTTTTAGTTGACGATTGTGAGTGTAAATGGAAACGCTTAAGAGAAAGATACGGGAAAGAAAGAAAATTGATTCAGAAAGGGAAAAACGAAGGGCGAATTTGGCAATACTTCGACGCACTCTCTTTTCTAGACAGCTTTGTGAAAATCCGCCGGTGAGTTAACTCGAAATCTTGTGTAATTTCTACCCACGTTACTTTGATTGTAGGCCCTCGGTTTATTTGTCAAAACCTCAGGACCCCCAAGATTTATTTCATGTAAACTCTGACCCAGACAGTGTAAAACCAGAGCAAAATCAAGTACAACTGGTTGGGGCAGTGGCAGCCTCCGGCTTGGATTTTAGCGATGAGTTAAACCCGTCTGTGTCGAGGTGTTCATCGAGTTCCGCACACAGTGAAACTAAGGTGTGCAGGAGCGTGCAGATGAGCCCCATACCGGAAGCGCGACAAAGTAATGCTCTAGATGAGGATGACTTATTTGGGCAAATGATTGCAGCGGAATTGAAAGCGATGCCCAGAGGAAAAAAGAAAATGAAGTTGAAGGCTGATATGTATAGACTGTTGTATGAAAACGAAAGCGAATAATTTGTAAAACAATTAATTTACAGGTAAAAATATTGTATACATCATAAACAAACAGCAATACTTATAAGTTATTTGTTGATTTGAAGTGGTACTCATAATAGAATTAATTTATTATAACATTCTTTCCTTTCTTACTTACAATGTCCTATCAATTAGCAGAGAAACTAAAATACATAATTTTTGGGAACATTTTACAATTAATTAAAAAATTAATTAAAATTAACAGAATTTAACAGTTGCATAAACATAAACTGAAATAATTGTTTATGAATTGACTAAAGTAGTTTAATTAATTCCTACTACAGTAAGGATAAGAAATATTTCTTTCTGTTTAAAAAGATTCTCGTTTTTTTAGAATCATTATAAAATTAAAAACGTAATAAAACGTACATGATAAAATGGATAACTAAATATTATTGTGTGCATGGAAGTATTGAGCTTAAGTGACATAAATTAAGAAACTAAACGAAATTTTCTATAAATGTAATTAAAAAGAAATTCAATGATTGAATGAGTGAAAATCTACTGTTTTCTTTAAAAGAAAACCAAATAAAGATTCACAGAAATCTAGAAATTCATTTCTGCTTTATTAAAAATTTAAATAAAATTAGTTTCTCCTTTTAAATTTAGATGTAATCTTGGGTTAAAAATTTGTTAGGCAAATAAAAATCTCGTAAGGACGTGTCGCTCTTGAGCAAGCCCTCGATTTCCGCTTTAAAATTATTTCTCAGCAGAATTTCCATTTCGTCTTTAAGTTTTGAAAACGAAGCGCAGTAGGGCCTCTTCAGGATGCTTTTAATTTTACTTACGTCCTTCTTTGTCAGCGGCTGATGTGAAACGTTCAGTTCGATGATTTCAGATGGATACACACCGATCCACCTCGCGTTAGGAACTGCCAGGTGTTCATTCAAGTGGGACATCTTCTGTAACAAATTAATAGAAAAGAGCGTGGTCGTAAGTTGAGAAGGTTTCGACTATTTACTATCGATCCGAATCTGTAGGTCAACATGATCTCGATGCCGTATGGATCGGCATCAACTAAAATAAAAACTGGGACAGACATGGCCATCATCAGTTTCTTTATAAAGAATCGCAAATTCACATCGGGATATCCTTTACCCTAAAAATTGAAAATATTATTCACCTGTAAGCGTTTTATTTGAAGGTGCCAGTCCATTCGAGAATAATTATTAGTGGGTAGCTCTTGAGATGCGATTGATAGTACTCTCAGAAGTGTTCATCGTCAAAGGACACCTTTAGAAATACTTACAGTAATCATAACGAAAGGCCTTGTTAGCTTATTGGGCAAATCTTCTTTGAGTAATTTCTGAAATATTGCGTCCTTCTCAACTATTAATATGAAGTAAGCGTCTGATACTAACTGCGTAATTTTTTGAACATCCCGTGGCACCAAAGAACCTACAGTTTGAAGTTTGGTAACTCGGATTAAAAACAGATTGTGAGAGGGGGGCGTACCTCCAGGGACGTTGCAGTTAATCATTTGGTCGGAAGCAACAATTTTTAAGTCGCCATAGATTAGACCCTTGCTCATCGCTGTGATTCCCAGTTGCCATGGGGGCTCATCTAAGAGGCAACTTATGTGATCTATGGCATTGCTAACCTGAGATTCACTTTTAACAAACTTAATCAACTGATAGTACAGTTCGCTGAAATAGAATAAGTTAGACTATCGTTGCTATGTGTTCTAGTTTTTACCGTTTGGTGCAGCTGGAGTCTTCCGACAACATATTTATGACCTTACCAAGCAAAAATATAATTAAGTTGAAATGTAATTTTGATCCATTTCTGTGAAAGTTGATTATTGTTGTTTTAGCTTCTCCCAGCGGTTTCATCATTACCCTAGGAAATTACACTTAGATATTTTATAATTATCTTAAGAATTCTGTACCTGTTATTTATAAATAAACAATTGCCCCAGTCTCTTTGGTCTCGAATCTCTAAAATAGGTGATCTCTTTTGAATGACATCATCACGTAATCTCATGAAAATTTCGCTTAATTTTTCAATAATTCTGAGCCTCGACAATTTACTCGACGAGTTGTGTTTCTCGTGGCACAGTAAGGACCTGTCTCCGATTACGTGGTTCAAACCTTGCCTCAACCTTTTCTCTGGTAACGTGAAGTTTTCTTTAGAACCTGTCGATAGTGCCCCGTTACTCCGTGTACGATTAATAAATGTCCTTGTAAAACCAGTGCTTTCATTTTCCCCTGAAGTTAGAAGTAAACTAAAACTAAATTTTTTGAAATTGGCCGGATTACCTGATGACTTCTGCGATAAATTCACCTCATCTCTGTTACTACAAACCAGAGTAAATGATCTCTGAGTTCTGATGCTTACGTTCGGCTGCTGAGATAAAACATTTTGCTCAACGTGAGCTAAAATTTGATTGCTTAAAATTTCTAGGTGCCTCTTGGTAAAGTCTTCAAACTCAGTTGCGTTTACAAAGAGGGAAGTTTTATTTTGCAAGGTCGAGTAATGTTTGTTGTCCTTCATCTTAAGTACGCAAAAGTCTTGTAAAGTAATTTGATTTGCGTCTTGCTCAAGACGATCTACTTTCGCGTTTTGTGGATTGGAAGCGAAATCATCCTCATTTTCTTCATTCACTTCACCTAGTAAATGCGATCTTGAGTTCTCTTTTTCTGCAGGTTGCTCAGATTCTGTGGTTAAAGTCATTTTAATCTTGGCAAGGGCGTTGTCAATGTCTTTTAAGAATCTGTCGACATTTTCGCCACAACTTTCAGTGTCTTTAATTAGCATCAAATTTTCGGATTCAACGTTACTTCTGTCATCAAAATTTATCGGGTCTTGCTGCTTCTGAATGTCCTCGTATGATTCTTTTGGTTTATTTTCTTGAAGTTGGCGGTGTACCTCTGTTGCATCCTCATCAAGATAAATAAAACCTCTTGATTTGAGGATTTTTCTTTTAGAGTCCAAACTATTTTTTAGGTCGAAAAGCGTCATATCACAGTCATTTGATTCTATCGGTGAGTAAGAACAACCAACTTTCTCTGTATCAGACAAGGTTCTGGATTTTTCTAGATTCTTGTCAGATATACATAGATTTTGGAAATTTAGTTTAGATGATGCATTATTGGTTGTTTTAAAAATACAATTTGAGATAGTTTCGCTCTTCTCTTGTGATTCCCCTTCAATCAAATTTGCTTTACAACCTTCGAAGTTTGATTTTGATTTTTGTTCTCCTCTTGACTCATTTATGTGATCCGCTTTATACTGTTGTGAAAAAATAAAAGGAAACGGTTTGTCCTTACAATCTGCTTTGTTGTTGCTTTCATTCTTCTTGACTTGATTTACTTCGAGATGAAGAGAGCATTTTGATTTGAGGCTTTCACCTACTACTCGAGGTTCATAGGCATCAACAAATGTAGCATCTGATTCACCAAAGTCATTGTCTTCTTTATTATATGACTCGTTAGGCAAACATTTTAATAGTTCTTTATTTACATCGCTTACACATAAATCTTCTGATTCTGTTTTCTTAATAAGTGAATCAATTGACATATCAGACAAAGAATCTGTTACTTCAGAGGTTGTGAGGGTTGCTCGATCAATATGAATACTTGCAACAGCGTTATTATCACTTTCCCCTTCAATCAAATTGGCTTGGCTGTGGGCCTTATTCTTTTCTAAATTATTCTCAAGATCTTTCAAATCCAGTCTTTTACTTTCACTGTCTGTGTTTGTGTTTCCAAAAATACTCTCCTGGTCTCTGCTTGGATTGTCTTCACGGAAGATAAAACTCTTCAATCGGCTGTGTTCCTTAACTTTTTCTGAAACGTTCCCGAAGTACAGTTCGAGGCTTTCACTGTTTGGCTTCAATTTTTGCTCTTGATGAATTTTCCCCTGTCTCAACTGATCTGCCTTGCACATTGGTTGTGAGAAAACAAAAGGGAATGATTTTTTTTCTTTAACAGTGATGCTGGAGTCTCGGTTGATCTGTTTGTTGTGGTGGTCACTCGAAGTCCTATTGTTTTGATTTTCCTTAACATAAATAGAGTCTCTTGTTTTGAGGTTTTTTCTTTTAGAGTCCAATCTATTTTTTAGGTCGAAAAGCGTCACATCAGAGTCATCGGAGTCATCTTCTTGACTTTGCTCACAAATACTTGCCAAAAAATTGTCATTTGTAGTACTTTTTTCTACGTCCTTTTTTCCTGTTAACTTTAGATCTTTTTTACTTTCTTGAAAGTAGTTCTTGTAACTGTTAAAATCACTTGCGCCTCTCAACAGCTCTTGTGATTTTTTTTCGATCCAATTTAACGGAGGATTGTTATTTCTTGATTTCCATAGTTCATCACGGATTTGATTGTCTTTCTTATTTAATCTTGACTCATCTGCCTTACATTGTGGCTGTGAAAAGAAGAAAGGATACGAGTCAAAGCCATTTTTGTAGTCATTGATGCAACTAGAAGTTGCGTTTTCAAAAATCCTCTCCTTGATTGGATTGTCCTTAAGAAAAGTAGAATCTTTTGATTGGCTGTGGGCCTTATTCTTTTCTAAATTATTCTCGAGATCTTTCAAATCGAGTCTTTTAATTTCACAGTTTGTGTTTGTGTTTCCAAAAATACTCTCCTTGTCTCTGTTTGGTTTGTCCTCAAGGAAAATAAAATCTTTTATTCGACTATGTTCCTTAACCTTTTCTGAATTGTTCCCTAAGTAAAGTTCGAGGCTTTTACTTTCACTATTTGGTTTCATTTTTTGCTCTTGATAAGTTTTTCCCTTTCTCAACTGATCTGCCTTGCACGTCGGTTGTGAGAAAACAAAAGGGAATGATTTCTTTTCTTTAACAGTGATGCTGGAGTCTCGGTCGAAGAACGTCACATCAGAGTCATCGGAGTCATTTGCTTCTTCATTATTTGATTCTATCGGTGAGTTAGAACAACCAACTTTCTCTGTACCAGACAAGTTTGTGTATTTTTCTAGGTCCTTGTCAGACATACATAGATTTTGGAAATTTAGTTTAGACGCATTAGATGCATTATTGGTTGTTTTAATAATAAAGTTTGAGATAATTTTGCTCTTCTCTTGAGAATTCCCTTCAATCAAATTTGCTTTACAACCTTGGATGTTTGACTTTGATTTTTGTTCTCCATTTGATTCATTCGTGTGACCTGCTTTATACTGTTGTGAAAAAATATAAGGAAATGGTTTGTTTGATTCTAATCTTGTACCTCCGATGCTGTCTTTACAACCTGCTTTGTTGTTGCTTTCATTCTTCTTGACTTGATTTTCTTCGAGATGAACACAGTATTTTGATTTGAGGCTTTCACCTACTATTTGAGGTTCATAGGCATCAACAAATGTAGCATCTGATTCACCGGAATCATTGTCTTCTTTATTATATGACTCGTTAGGTAAACATTTAAATAGTTCTTTATTTACATCGCTTACACATGAATCTTCTGATTCTGTTTTCTTAATAAGCGAATTAATTGACATGTTAGATAAAGAATTAGTTACCTCAGAGGTTTTGAGGGTTGCTCGATCAATCTGAATACTTGTAACATCGTTACTATTGCTTCCCCATTCAATCAAATTGGCTTTACAACCTCGGTTATTTGGTTTAGATTTTTGTTCTCCACTTGTCTCGTTTAAGTAACCTGCTTTATATTGCTGTGAGAAAATAAAAGGAAACGGTTTGTTTGATTTCATTCTTCTACCTCCAATGCTGTCTTTACAATCTGCTTTGTTGCTTTCATTATTTCTGTCTTGATTTTCTTCGAGAGGAAGAGAGCATTTTGATTTGAAGCTTTCATCTACTACTTGAGGTTCATAGGCATCAACAAATGTAGCATCTGAGTCGTTGGAGTCACTTTCTTCTTTATCACATGACTCGTTAGGCAAACATTTTAATATTTTTTTATTTACATCGCTTACACATAAATCTTGGAAATTTAGCTTACGCTTGGATGACTCTGTTTTCTTAATAACTGAATTAATTGTCATGTTAGATAAATAATTAGTTATTTCAGAGGTCTTAAGAGTTGCTCGATCAATCCAAATACTTGCAACATCATTATTTTCATTTTCCAATTTATTTTTTCTTAATTGTCCAGATGAAAGCGATCCAAATGCATTTATGTTTTTACTAGGAGCACAAATCGCAAATGAACTTATTAAATTATCCTGCCTGTCAGTCTTATGGGGAGTCCTATGATGAACAAATGGTAAAAATTCTGAAGTTTTTTTAGATTGATCGTTTTCTTGCTCTTCGATGTCCATCAACAATAAGCGCAAAAACTCTTGACTGCATTTACTAATATCTTCTTTAAATAATTCAACTGACGATTCAAACGAATTTTTAATCTTACCTTCAGCATTAGTAGGCAATGTGTTGGGAATAATAATGGAGTTTTGTTTAAAACTTACAGAATTACTTACATCTACTTTGTTGCTTTGCTTAAAATTAAGTTTGTCTTCGTCACTATGATTCTTTTGGATGGCTGTTTCACCTACAATAGTTTTTGGAGTTGGCTGAAAATACGTGTGAGTCTTTGCAGCCATTTTCTTATAACTTTGCTTGAGGTCCTCTTTGTTATCATCAGAAGAAACCGTACAAGCAGTGAAAAGGCCATTTTTGGAGCTCTCAGGACATGAGACTTTCTCAAGCCACGTTGGTTTTTGAATAGGATCCTCTTCGTCAACAGAAGAAACAGAAAGTCCTTCAGAGTATGCCTCCAGTCTTGTTCTCTTAGCACTTGAATGCACTTCATCTGTGCATACCGTTCTTCGTTTTAAATTTCCGGCAACTTTCGAAGCACTTGTTGAATTTACTGTTTCCATAATATCGCGTTCCGTTCTTTTTTGAACAGTATTTTACGTTTCGCGAAATGACCTACTACGTTTTAAATTTGACGCATTAATTCACTGTCGGTAAAGTCGCTATCTTTACTGAAAATGTTCAGGAGGTATTAAAAAAAATAGACGCGTATTCCGTTAATTAACGCAATTTAAAACTTCTCCCTCTTGAGCAGGATGGTGTATTAAATATATATTTGGTTAATGAATTAATTTAAATTTGAAGTTTTATAAGCAAGTGTCGGTAAAGTTGGTGGCGTCATTATAATGCCGACATAATTGTTCATAGATGGCAGCACGTGTATTATCAAAAAATATAGGAGTATTAATTTTCACAAACTTATTTTTAATTTTTCTTGAATTGTGAGTGTGACAAACATTTCGATCCAGCAAGCAGATTCCGTTCCTCAATTCGAGTCGAATTCGCTATTTTTGCCACTGTCTAATTCGACCCGAATTGGGGAACGGAATCTGCCTGCTGATTTCGATTAGTAACTGTGTGTTTGTCAATTTTGATACCAAATTTATATGTATTTTTTCTCATCAAAATTATGAGAGTTATGATCAGGGGTTATTGGGACCAGGTTTGGGACGTAAATAATGAGACGTATAAATACCCTTTAATTACGCGTAGATTTTGTAATTATTAGGATTAGATAGTTCCGTCGCGTCGCAGCGATGTCCGTTTGGGAGGCACGCCGCATGATCCGACTTCGATCGGTACGAATTCAGAATGCATTCAGAATGCGTGCTCGATTAGTCGATACGCTTAAACCGAACTTGTGTTAGAGTAATTATAAAAACCATTAAACAAAATTAATAGGTATTATTTTAACGTAAATATCGTAAACCGCACGGAAAATATTTTGGGAATTTGCCTTGGCGCCGCTGGCTTCGTGACGTGTTACTGGCGGTGTAGTGGACCGCTGTAATTATTGCTGCGCTCATCGCGTAAATTGTGTAGCGAAATAACTGGTAAACTGAGGCAGGGACCATTTAGTTCGAGCCCTAGTAATTATCTACGTCGTAAAAAATGAATTAACTATTGTAAAAATTACGTTGTTTTCTGTTTCTTCATTTTCAGGTAATAATTAATTATTTATACACAATATAATATCTATTTTGAAGTAAAATGCATAACGTTGTATACAAGTATTAAAAAGCTTCAAGAACCTGAAAGCTAATAGGTCGTTGTTAAAAGTAAATGTTAATTATTATGGTTACAACAGGGACCTGTGTGGTTTGTAATCGTTTCAGAATTTTTATAAAACGCTCGTGTGCCCTTATGACATACAATGGCCATATTTAGTTACCATTTTGGACAAGAAACTACTGTTAGTGTGACTCTCTCCTGTTTATTCTTTACTCGTTGTAATTTTAAATTTTTATGTTATTTTAGAGCAAATATTAGCTATCTACGTATTTTCCTTTCTAAATTTTCTGGTTAAAGAACGTGTATTAAATTTTAACATTTAAATTCAACATTGCTAACCTTGCTGATTAATGTTCTTATTTAAAAATACCACCAATAGAGGGCAGCACACTTTTTTAAAACAATTTTTGAAATTTTATGTTATTTTATATGTAGTTGTATTTGATTGGTTATTATAATAATATAAATATGGAATTTACATCGTAACACTTATTTGACATAATTTTGTAATCGAATGATTTGTAGATTCTTGAAACATTCCATAATCACTTGTAACTTTTTTCATTTACATTAGTATATTTCGTAGCTTCTATTTCTCGTTTAAGAATTCAAGTTAGTTTCTTTATTGCTAATTGCAACATACAATAGTCGCCCTACAAAAGCCACGCAGTTGATGAACTATTGCTCAATAACTCGTCCTTTTCCTATCACCTGCTAGGACAGCGAACACAGGATGTCCTTTATACAAATCACCTGGCAGGACTTGCCAAGTAAATTATTCTAATCACGAGCAAAAATAGAAGAGCATTCGCGTTTATAATACCAGAACATAATATAATGATTGCGACTCTTTTTATTGAAAGACGTGGAACAAACTCACTGGTGACGTCTTGCATTTTTCCGTTCGGCAGGAACATGCTTTTAGAGAATGTTATCGTAGGGCGCGAGTTTGAAATGTATGTAAAACGAGAAACTGAAGACAAAAAAAGATAAATGGAGACGCCGCTCGTTTAATATATTTATTTGTGCGCTCTTGTAAACGAGTATCTGCCAGATGGTATTCGACGTTTAAGAATTCGTATCGAACTTGTTGATTACTAACAATAATTAATCATGATAATTTTAATAATATATTTTTATGCATTACAAAATAGGTACTTATTTTCATGCATTTATGCATGTTTATAAAAAATCCTAAGGCCTGTTGCTTGTCATAACATATAAGTATTCATTACAGGTGGATTATGCATTGCAAATATGTATCTACAACATAAACAAATTTTTCTTGAGCAGGTGCGGCTGAAGTAGGTGAAAGATTGCACTTCTTGAAAGGTACAAAAGCGTATGCTAAAGATGAAAGCAAGACCACGAGCATGATTGATCTCGAAGTCGCACTGAAATTTTTCAGTTTTAACACCAAGCGTTTATTCAGAAAAGACAAATCTGCAGCTGCAACATAATGGAACTTAGAAATACAATCGTATAAACCACTCATCATTGTTCCTACTGTCTAACCATATAACGGCCGTTGCAGAACGTAAGAATAACCACTTAAAAGCCCCCCCTCGGACATGAGTAGCTATTATAAATATCTATATTAAAATTGCGACAATTTATTGTGTTTGCGGGAACCTCGGCCGACAATGCCGCCCTATCTCGTGTTCATCTATTTTTTTTTCAAATGAAATCACATTAAAGTCAGTTTTGCTGGAAACCCCCGGACAATGCGGAGATTTAACAAATTGATAAGTCAGGATTTACAAGGGGGCTTGTCCTTTTCAATTGGATTTGTAACAGTTTTCTTTCTTTTTTTGTGTCTGCGGTGTTTAGCTAAATCGTTTAGTGGTTGAACAAATAAAAGATTTCATTTCCGAATGCCTGGAAACTGAATTACCCGTATAATTTTTAGACTCTTTTATTACATTGTGCGTGTGAGAATTAGAATTATTGTATTAAAATAATAGAAAACTATAAAAAGTAATTGCAAATAAAATTGCATTATACAGGGTCTCTCAAGATCCTTGAGTTTTGTTGATGTCTTCCCGTACTGCCGTAATACAATACCAATAATACTAATACTGTATATGTAGGTATACAACCTCCGTGCACTTACGTGTAGAATTTTCCAAGTTATTAATTACATCAGTGCATATACAATAATAATTACTTTCATATATTTGCTTCAGACTGTAACTTCCTCATCAACCACGTTCTTTACCTTGCATTTGGCGCCCTGGTATATGTATAAAACAACGGAAATTCACCTCCGGGGGGTTGCTAATGCAACCCTGTTGAACGGCCTTATCTGCAAGCTTTAATTCAAATTTATTATTTATAATACTTTTATGGCACGCACTTAAAATAAGTTCCTGTTCTGTCGGGTTAACATATGGACAAAACTGGCAATAAATATCTCCAGGGGAGGCCGATTTGCATGCAGTTACCGAACTGTCGTCAAGATACGTCTGGGGATTATAAATTTCATCCACTGTGAGATTGTTTTGACTGAAAGGCAATTCTGCTTGATTTGCAGCGTTAGCTTTTTTGGGGTACGTAAATATTTATGTGCGAATCCCTGTTTTATGATGATGGCCCACAACAAAGAGGTAGAAACGAACGTTTACGTTTGTTTGACAAATGTGTATCCCGTCAGTAATTTACTGCTTAAAGCTCTGTATAAGGAATGACTTCGATCTGGTTTTTAACTTTATAGTGTTAAATATTATTTGGTTTAAATTATGCGAGTCGTTACTTACTTAGTGGAAACTTGTAATGCAAATCTGGTTTAATTTATGGCCATTAAATTTAGTTGCATGGTATAATAAAGATGCAAGTATACATGGTTAAAGATTAAAATTTAAAAAAAAAGATTTCACACAATTGTTCTTAAAACTAAATAAAACGGTCGGAAAAGTTTAATCCGATTCTTAAGTTATTAGATGCATGATGAGGCTTATAAATAAATTACAGTTTAGAGTATCCCACAATAAATAACATCAACACGCTCCGCAACACGTCCAATAATTTAAATACGAACACGAGTGGTCAAGTCAGAAAAAATCACCCTCGGACATAGCACCACAGGACACCAGCATATTGCTCGATCCGGAGGGGCTAATAATCCCAATAAAGATTGACGCACGCGAAAACGACCGCTATTTCGCCCCGCGTTAAAAGCGACGGGGGTCACGGTGCTCACCACCCTAAGCAGCGTCGGTAACTATAATAGACAAAACACTGTAAATGATTCACTTTTGTTTTCTGAAGTGCCCGTAAACAATGGGTAACACTAAACCACTGTTTAGTATAATGCCAGATAAATAAAAGACATTCAACTTCGTGGGAATGTTGCACTGTGAGGCGGTCGTGAATACTTTTGTTTTGGATTATTTTTTGGCAATTAATAATGTACGACCCTGTATTTGTTAATAATCTAATCTCATCGTCTAATGTACCCAATATATTATTTGGTTTGAGTTAGTTAATTAGTGTGCTTCTTTGTGACTCCCTGTATATTAATTAATTATAAAGTCACTTAGATCTTGTCCTGCCGCATGAAAAATTATTATAAGTCCTTACAGCCTAGATGGTAAATATTTTTTTTTGTAAGAATAATTTTTTTTTACGGAGAAACAATCATTTCCTTCGTAATTAGCAGACTTCGGACAATTCGTAGCGTTACCATGGATACGAGAGCCAATGAAAAGTGCCCATTTGTCGTGTAGCCATGGTAACGTTCCGAAATGTCCGAAGTCTGGTAATTAGATACACTTCTTATTAGTCGCTCCTCGTATACATATAACTTTGGTGGTGTCTCTATTTTCAAGCCAAATTAATGAAAATCACTAAAATATTCTTTTTATTTAAGTGCCGCCGGGATCGGGGTAGAACACAAAAAAAAATCCGCTTGTAATGGACTTCAGGGGACCGAATGAAATAGCCCATATAACCGAGTATTCATCATAAGAGAATTAAAAATATAAATTAAGCAAATGTGTTTGTTATCTCAATTTTTATTAAAAGCTACAAAAGCTATACTCTATTAATTTATACATATTTCGACGTTGAAAATGGATCATTATAACAGAGTTCCCATTATAAGCGAATTGATTATAGGTGCATTCCACTGTACATATTAAATTTGTTTTTGAGCAAAAACAACATGTTCAATCGTCTCTCATTTACAGACGACAAACAATAATTATTAATGATTAGTATCCGTAAGTATCAGTTCATAATTACAACCATCCAGCAAAAGTTTTAGTATTAAAAAATAACGTGTCCACTTTTTTGGCCTCGGCTGTACAACCACCCAGCAAAAGTTCTATATTATAAAATTGACGTAAAAAATGTCCACTTTTTTTGTCCGCGACTGTAAGTTTCTTCCAAATATTTTTATGACCGAACTCTAGTGTCTAAAATACAATTGCTATTTCTAGAATCTAATTTGGTAAATTTAGCGAAGTAAACAATGGTGAACTGTGTGGTTTGTAATCGTTTCAGAATTTTTATAAAACGCTCGTGTGCGCCTATGACATACAATTGACATATTTAGTTATCACTTTGGACAAGAAACTATACTGTTAGTGTGTGACTCCCTCCTGTTTATTCTTTACTCGTTGCAATTTTTAAATTTTTATGTTATTAGCGTGTATTAATTTTAACATTTAAATTCGACATTGGTGACGTTACTAACCTAGCTAACCTTACTGATTTATGTTCTTATTTAAAAATACTACCAATAGAGGGCAGCACATATTTTTTAAACAACTTAAAATTTTATGTTATTTTGTAGTTGTATTTGATTACTTTTTACAATAATATAAATATGGAACATTAAATTTTAACATTTATTTGACTTAATTTTTTATTTGTAATTTTGTAATAGAATTAATTGTAGATTCCTGAAGCATTCCAGAATCACTTGTAACTTTTTTATTTGTATCCGTATATTTCCTAGTTTCTATTTTTCGTTTAAGAATTCAAGTTAGTTTCTTTATTGCTAATTGCAACATACAATAGTCTCATTACATGGAAATACCAAGGTTCTGTTTTTAGCCACACTTCCGAGAAAGCTCCTGTAAAAGAAATTTAAAAAAATCGCAAAGTAACCCACGCCCACCAATTAAAAAATTAATAATGGTGGTTTTTGAAATAGTTTGGATAAGAAATATAGAGTTGTCCTTTCTTCAAATTTAGTTGCTACTTAAATTCCTAAATTTCTTCTTTCTGCAAGTGTTTCTTGGTATTAAGTATTAGCGAGTTATCGCAACCATCACATTAACTTACCGTAAACGTTAAGATCATGTGATCCAAAGGAAAATGAATGCGGTCACGTAATTTTAACGTTTACGGTAAGTTAACGTGATGTTTACGATAACTCGCTAATATCTTCTCTTGCTCTCTTATATCTTTCCTTCTATGAGATTAGTTTCTTGTTTTTACTTTTTGCTTCTTATAGTACTTCTTCCTTTTTTTCAGTTTTCCATTTACTGTTATGTTTATATTATATTCAGTTTTAGCTTTTTTCTTTTTTCTGATTCTGCTTTGATCATATCGTCGTTAAGAAAAATGAATTCATCTTTTAGCTTGCATGTGTTTCTCAGAGTTGATTTTTGATTTATATCATTCTGTGATTCTACTGAACTTGCTTCTTAGTCTACATACTTCATTTGGCTTTGCTTTTTGTTTCACTGTTTCCTTTCTTTTTTGATTTTTCGATTTTTATTCTGTTTCTTTTTTTTCCATATTTCTAGTCCCTTCCTGTCCGATTAGTTTTCGCTCTCGCTTCTTACAGTATTTCTTTGTAATTATATTTCATTTCCCCAGTCAATTTTGACTTCCTTTACTTTTATTTACTTTCTATTTCTCTTCTTGTAGGTTACAGTTGCTGTTTTTCTGTTTCTTGCCAGTTCTGCTTTGGTCGGGTCGTCGTTAACAAAAATGAATTAATCTTTGATTTCTTTTAGCTTGCATCTGTTTCTCATAATTGATTTTTGATTTCTGTCATACTTTGGCTCCACTAAACATGTTTTGCTTCTGAGTTTACGTGCCTTATTTGGCTTTCTTTGTCTGTTTCTTTGCGTTTTTCCCGCCAAAATATTACATGACATTATTTTCATTTTTCTTTGAATTTTCGATTTTAATTCTGTTTCCTCTTCTCTCCACGTTTCTCGTCCTTTCCTGTCAGATTAGTTGTTTGCTCTCACTTCTTGCATTCTTCTTAATATATTTTTATTATTTTATTCCATTTCCACAGTATTCCGTCTTTTCAATGTTGACTTCCTTCAGGTACTTTTTTTACTTTCTATTTCTATTCTTGTAGGTTACAGCTGTTGTTTTGCTGTTTCTTTCTTATTCTGCTTTTGGTCAGGTCGTCGTTAATACAAATAAATTCATCTTTAATTTCTTTCATAACTGATTTTTGATTTCTGTCATCCTCTGGCTCTACTAAACATGTAATGTACATATTGCTTCTTAGTTTACTTGCCTTATTTGGCTTTATTTCTTTGTTTCTTTGCGTTTCTTTTTTGGATTTTTCAATTTTATTTCTGTTTTCTTTCTTAATCATTTTTTTAAGTAGCCATTCTTTTCCCTTCATTTTTTTTCATTTCATTTCCTCTTTTATATATTCTAGGAACTTACAACCTGTTTTCTATTATTTCATTTCAAAATATGTGAAATTTTTCATACGGATTTTCTTGTAGATACTTTTTTTTACTTTTTCGAAAATTTATTAATTCTTTCCTATTTTTCTTTCCCTTTTGGTCCTGTCATCAGTCAAACAATCAACGCCGTCCATTTTTCCTTTTATATTTTTTATTTTTGACTAAAATTTCGACTTACATGCTAACTTTACTAGTCATATCGTTTAGCCTAGATTGTTTGCTTTGCTTAGTTCATTTCTTTCTTGTTTATTTTAATATTCTCCTCGAGCGTCTTAGTAAGTTCTAAAACATTCAAATTTTTTCTTAATCGAAGAAGCTAACAATGAATAATGATTTAGCTCGATGACTAGTTTGAATTTATTTTCAATTTTAAGTACGGTTGCGCCTCATTAAAATTCACATTTTAATTGAAACATGCGGCTTCATGGCGGTAATTATTTCTACCCCCTGGCCGCTTTAAATTAGATAATGCAACCATTAACACTCGCGCCACTCCGGGGCAATTGTAAAATTGGGCAATTTTAAAGATCGTTTTCGGATAAGATTCATAAGCCACGGCGAGGTGATGCTGGTCGTAAATTGAAGCTGAAACTTATCTTGAATCTATACTTTGCGTCGATACTGGTGTTAAAATTATAATTGTTTAAAGTTTGTTCGTTAGCCTTGAATAAAAATAGCTTCGTTGATTGTTTAATGTTTTGTGGATGTGGATACTTAGGTTGTTCCTCAACAACAACAAAAAAATCACAAATTGATATCCGGAGTACCGTTTATTCCTGAATCACAAACGGCATGGTGTCCTCTTATCTTATGGTGCGTGTGAACGGGGTGGTCTGAGGGCTTATCTCTCATCGGCCACCGCAGGACGCCACTTCGGTTACGCAATTTAGGGGAGGCACAGTTTTATTAGATTTTGCTGCTGTGGCTTGTGAGAAACTGTTAGTTTATGAAAATCAGACCGCATTCACAGAAATATAAAACGTCTACAAAACCATCGAAATGAACCTGAGAAAGAAAAACCCCAAATGAATAACTGAGTTTCTAAAAGAAACTGATTTTTAAGCTGAATTATAAGGGCGCAAACCCCTGACCCCGACACCTTATAGTTTAGATACTTTTAGAACACTTTCTATACGACGCTACATTTTGTTGTGTGGTTCGCAGTTTCCGTTATAATTGATGAAAGACAATGACATTTCAAAGAATTTTCAAAACGCAGTCAGTCGGGCAATCATACAGTGAAATCTCGATTAGAAAGTTTTCTAGAAATTGAATAAATCGTTTTTTTTTCTAATGTATTTGATAGTCAACGGTTTTAATTATACTGAACGTGCGAATATTGTTTGTAGTATTTTCTTGCAGGAAAGAGCTAAACGTTTCAATGTAATATTTATGTACGTTGTAATTAAGGTAATAAATACATGAGCGAGAAGGACGCCGAGACGTTCATCTTCATAAGCAGGATTATTAATGGAGCTACTTCATAAGTTCGTTACAATATTCAGATAATAAAAGTTAAGATCATGAAAGTCGTCGACAGGTGCGGTTCATTATCTTGCTGTGAATATTGCGGCTTAGTAGTCCCGTTACATTTTTAAAAATTCCCACTTTGATTAATGGTCAAGTTATTGTGCGTGAAATAATCTAAGGCGAATGAAAAACGCAATTTTTTTTGTTCAACTAATCAACCGCAATTACACAGTGAGACAAGCAACATTTAAAGTATCATCCTGTATATTTGTTGCTTTTTTCTAAATAGTACAAAAAAATTTGATTACTTTCGGGTTAGTAAATATTACTTTTTGTGTTACGTTCATGAATCCCCCCCCCATCTATTTCTCTTGGAGAAACTGAATTATCGACGTTGATAAGACCACAATTAGTCCGAGTTGGTCATCCTCGCAATAATTGCCCCTTATCTCCGGTTTTCTTTGCTCTCATTTCTTGCCACCTTTTCTTATCTTAAATTAGCACTAGTTCGGCCTGAATTGATGGAGACTATTAAACAGATAAGAAACGTGAGAGGGGATAGACGAATAGAAATAATCAACCTTACACTTTAGCTTTCCCTCAAATCGATTTTTAGATAAATTTTATTTCTTTTTCTTTATGACTTTTCTATTATGTAGTTGCTTCACATTAAAAAATATTCTCATTGTTACATTTAAAGTTACTTAACTGGAAAACTGTCAACACTTGGGTGTTTTTTGGAAACTGTTTTTTATTTGCCAGATTTTTCAAGGAATATAAAAATTAACAACGGTGATTATAAAAGTTGGGGTCTTTGTTACACTGTCATGCTGTTTATACTTTCTATGCAAGAGTCTGCTTGTCTGATGGAAACCATATCGTGTATTTCTTCGTAAATATTTTGGCAGGCAGGAAGTGGTGTCATGTAACCGCCATCGCTCCTTGATACTGAAAAAAAAACGATTTTATGTAATTTTTAAATAATTTATATAAGTATTTCAGTATTTGTTTAATTTGAGTTCAAACTATTTTTTTATGTGTATGTATGAGTATCTATCACCAAATAAAGTTAGGTATTTAAGAAGTAGGTATATAAAAAATCTTCTATTGTTAGCAATTTCAATAAACCAGTCAGTCTCTTGTTTAATCTGTTTAAATATTTGTTTGGTTTAAGTAATTATTGTCATTATAACATTGTTCGGATTTGCAACGCGATTTTGTTTATTTACGTTTATGAGTAATGAGAGTTTGTTTCCTGCCGTGCCTTTATAATACATTTACATTTCAAAACCTCGATAGTTTTGATAAGTAAAATTGCAGTTGAAAGTCGTTGAAATGCAAGTAATACTTAGAACCAAAATAATTTCGTTTTATTTTTTTAATTAAAATCACCAATATACAAAGTTACAAAATTGTATAGATTTAAACAAAAAAAAAGGAAATTTTTAAACCTACACGAAAATATATAAAATGATTTGTAACTTAAATTGATGCTTATTTTATGTAATGTCGCGTCCAACTAAACCGAAACCCCTGCATGGAATTCCGTCCTTATTGATGCCGAGCACAGAACCCCTCCATTGGTATCGATTTATTTGGATGCGAGGATACTTTTTGAAAAAAAATTCCAGAATATTTGTAAGGCTTCATCGTTAATTAAACCAGTTTGATTTTATTTGTAACAGTGAATTTGTATTTCTCCTTAATACTGACTAATAGCGTTTTCGATTCACTTGCACCGGTTGCACTCAGTGTATTTGCATCTTCTTTTAACCTCATGTAATAACACGAGATAAAGGTATTCTGAGTGCGCACTAGTGCGGTCAATCGAAAACGCTATTAGATAAGTCCTGACGTCACAATTTTTCCAAATATCAACGGTTGCTAGGGTAAACAGTAAACATCGAAGCATATGACTATATATTAGCGTTTTCGATTCGCATGCACCGGTTGCACTCAGTGTATTTGCATCGTCTTTTAACCTGTAATAACACGAGATGAAAATACTCTGAGTGCGCACTAGTGCGGTCAATCCAAAACGCTATAAGATTCTTGACGTTTGAGGTTAGGTGTGTGTGTACAGGGTGGTGTAGTATGCCTAAAATAAGTTAAAAATCATATTACATAGATTAATGTTGCAACTGGAATCTTAACATGATCAAGTCATTTCTGCTTTATTTTATTGTTATGTGGGAATGAAAAAAAAAAGTCGAATCCATGTGTTGAAATGTATTATGAAATTCTAGGTCAAAAATTGGCCGCAAGATGTCGCGACCTAAACTGAAATAGTTGTGTTCATTAAAAGAATAATGAAATAAAATTTGAACTGATATGATTTTAATAGGTCTGTTCCAGCAAGAGTTCGTAACTAGTTCGGAACCGTTAAAAACAGTTGCCCACCGAAGTAATGACCGATTTTAACGGCGCCGGCAAATGTACAATTTTGATGACTGCATGCTTTTGACGGTTTCGAACTAGTTACGAACTATTGCTGGAACAGACCTAATTACAAAGAATGGGAAAAATGACGAGGTTTTGCCTTTATATGTCAGTTACAGGGCCGGCCACAAGGGGGATGCACCGGGGCCCCGGGCCACACAGGAGCCCCCACCAGGTCTGTAACTAGACAACCTAGCGCTTATGGCAAACAATCTCAAAAATAAACAAATTTGTCAAAATCCAAATTATATATTCCACAAAAACACACCTATATATATACACATAGGTGTATATAGGTACATAGGGTGTTTAAAAAATATGTTCGGATATTTCACCCAGTTATAGATATCATTAATACAAACACAAAAGTCTTAATAAACATAAGTCTGAAAATCAACCATTTTCGAGATACAGTCGATTCTGTAAAAAATAAATTTTGCTTGTTAACCCTTTAGTAAATTTTCAGTTTAAACGAATACTAAGTGTTCACTTGAAAAGTTTATCAAGTAGCCTTTGAATTGTAGATTACATTGTAAAGCAGATTTTGAATTAGACTGATTCGAAATACCACTTTACGTTGTGTCGTGTTAGATTATATGCAAAACACTATAACTGTCATCCGTTAAACGTCAATTGGTTTACAAAGTCATCAATTTTTCGCACTATATTCTCACATCAAAAAATTAAAACCAACTTGATGAACTTTTCAATTGAACAGGCGTTAGTAATGTTAAAAAAATCTCGATTAAAATCAATTACACTGTACTAATGTCATCCTTCCATTCTACGCATGCTCATCTCCATAAAATGAAACCAATTGTATTTTAAATCGCTTTCATAGTACACGTTATTGCTACCAAAACTCAACGGCCACTGCGCATAAATAAGTTTAATTTCAAAATCTCAAAAAATTTCGGAAACGATTGATTTCCGGATCTATGTTCATTAAGACTTTTGTGTTTGAACTGATGTGATCTATAACTGGGTAAAATTTCCAAACATGTTTTTTAAACACCCTGTATAAATAAAACGGGATTAACATAAACGAATGGATAGGGTGTCTCAAAAGTAACGCCTGTGCGTAAAGGACTCGAATCGGGAAGCCGAAACAAATCAAAATGAAATTCACTGAAATCCACAAAGTGCCCCTGTTTCGCTTACGCCTATGGCATGATCTCCTAGTTACGGCCCTGGTCTCCGTACTGCATACTACATTACTGTGTGCTTTAAAAAGGGGCCCCGTCATTTAGAAGGCCGGCCCAGTTACTTCACTGACATTCGTTGATTATACTCATACGAGTTTTTCAAAACATCTTCATTAAAATAATATTCTTTTTAATATTTAATATTTAATGAAATAAAAAATTAAACTGTCACGATTTTTATTGCCAAAAAAAAATTTAAAAATGACGAGGTTCTGTCTTTATTGCATAGCTGTCATCCACCAGATGTCACTATGTCAGTTACTTCACTGACATTCGTTGGCTATATTCACACGTGTTTGTTAAAACATCTTTATTACAAGATTAGTCTTTTTTAATATTTGTAAAGCAAATTAAGAAAAACGAAATAAAATTATAGAACGATTTTAACTGCAAAAAATTGGCGAGATTTTTCCTCTATAAATGGTACAGTGATCATCCATCAGATGTCAGTTACTTCATTGACATTCGTTTGTCATATTCACACGTGCTTGTTAAAACATCGCTGTATTCTCTTTTCTTATAGTTACATATAGATTTGTCTCACAAAATTTTTCGTCAAACACGTTTCTCGATAAAGAAGAAACAAAACAATTGAGAAATAAATAAACGACATGGCTACCGATTTATCTGTCATCTGGTGGTGAAGACTGTAGTATACAGAAAAGAAAAAATAACGGATCTGATTTTTTCTAATAATACAAAGTTTGAATAAGAAAAAATATTTCCAATAAATAAAGATTCCATATATGTAATATATAGGGTGTCCCAACATCATTTAGATAAATAATATCTTATTTTAATTGGTAAATACGTTAAGTTAGAGCAGCCTCTATAAATAAAAGGAAAATAGCTGAGTGCTATCTTCCCTTAATGTGATTTTTTTAATGAAATAAGTTATTCCATGGCACGTCGCTCGTCTAATTTTTGAATTTCAAACAATTCTTTGGATTTATAATTAGTGTGAAAATATAAAAGTGTATAAAATATACAGCAGCGATCAATAAAATCTGGATACGTCATTTGCGCAATGTAAACCTTACTTTAATATTCTTGACGTTTATTTAGTACAGTGGCGAGCATGGAAAACGGGACACTAATTTTTCCCAAATAGCATCCGGCTTTAAATGACAGTTCTAACGTTATACTTGGTTATATGCCTCACAGCTCACAGCTTATGTTATAATGTCGTAATAATCAAACTTCAGTAAATTATAAACAAATCCTAATGCAGAACCGCACTTTAATGAATATAATAACTTCAAGTAATGTTTTTAAAGAAGTATAATGCACAGAAGCGGACAATAAAATGCGGGCAAGAATTTGACATTATGTATCCTGCACATTCAGACAAATTTAGTAAATCAGGTGATTTTGAGAGGGTTATGTTTCTGTCAAAACGTAAAATAAGATTTGAAATGTCATACTGAATAAACTGACATTTCTCAGCAACTTTCTGTCCAAGCTTCCTCCACTACTTTCGGAACTTAAATGAGATAGTTTGTCAAAATATAAAATAAACACGAACTATGCCCGGATTCTATTGTCCACTACTGTACATAGATACAACTGGCTTTATATTAATAACTTAATTTGGTTACAGTGTCTTTTCATAGCTCACATAATAATGACATTTCAATGATAATTACAGTTTTCTGTAATCGGAAAGTAGGACCACACAGTTAGATTTTTCAGTACTTTAGATTTTAGTTATGGTCCGTTTCTCAAGCTCGCCATTGGCATGTACATAGAAAGTGACACTAGTAAGTCTGGCGTTTACTATAAATTTTACTGTTAATAATTCGTATTTGTTCCGCTCAAAAAATAAGAGTACTGAGTACCTGGTAGCGACACTTAAACGTCAAATTCGACCGCCATACTGTTTGAAACATATACGCATACTATTTAACGTAATTTGTAAATCAGTAGGTATCAAATAAAATGGTAAACGTGACACTTATATTCGAGTCTCGCAACTACGTAGATTCTTATATTGTGGTATTGACTTTGCTCATTTTTAAATTTGACATTTCAATTTCTTTCTATGTTTTGAAGGAAAAATTTATAACCTCACCAAAAGCCTGACCTATCGAATTTGTTTAAATAGGACAGGACATGTCAAATTTTTGCTCCGAATTTTATCGTCCGCTACTGTATAGCATAATGTAAACTTGTGGTCAAAAAAATCACATTGAAATTTAATGACGTCGCGATTATATTTACATACTGTGTACCAGCCTTGCAGTCGGTTACATTTTTATTCTAGTTTTCCCTTCACCTTCTTTATTAGCGATAACGCGCGCAATAATAATTTACTACTTTGACAGATCGAAAGCCAATTTCCAATACAAAAAAAGAGTGAGTCAGTTTTTTTGTCCGCAAGTTTACATATTTCATTAATACCAAAATTATTGAAAAGATGAAAACTGTCAAAGCAAACGTAAAATATTAGAAACTGTCGAAAATGAGCAAAAGCGACCTCCTTGAAGTGGAAAAGGTATTAAATTCTACAACCACCGAAAATATCTTGTAAACTCAAATAAATTTGATGAGAAATATTTTTTTTAATACTTCTGAAAGTCATGGAATTGCTTCGCAAGCTGCGCATGGATACTTTACATTCCAAGAATCTCTTTTGTACAGGTTTTGATAAAATTTCGTGACAACATAATATTAGAGAATAGAGAATAAAGAGATTAAAAATTTATTTTGACACTTTCACTTAACAATTTTAATTAGCCTCGTTTACATCGACTTGGGTAACCCTATACACATGACTTTTTTCTCAGAAAAAAAAAAAACCACGACCTCTAAAGTAAAATATTCTTACCATTTTTCAGACTCAACTCAAAATTTCTTTTTCGTTTCTTTCTTAACGAGCAGATTTTCAGCACGGCCGCGATTAAACCGACAATAAACAGCAAGCACGATCCTAATAGAACAGACAATATTACATCCATTGAAATACTGGCTTTTTGTACGGTCGGCGCTGTACCATCATCACCATCATCATCCTCTGTCCTATCGAGAAACGCATCTTTACAGGGCAATCCCAAAAGATGAGAGACGCTCGCGTTGTACTTGAACTTCAAACTGATTTGTTTATGAGCGAATAAATTTTTCACGAACTCGCATTTCCATTGGTTATTTTCGACGAAAATAGTAACGTTTCCAACATCCGTGATCACCATCGATTCCAAAAGGTTATCGCTGACATGCAGAAACCTAAGCTGGGGTAGAGGCCTCAAGACTTCGCCAAACATAACCAGAAGATTGTGCGACAAATCTAGGCTTTTCAAATTTTTCAGTTCACTGAAACTACCTGAGCGAATGCGTTCGATTTTGTTGTAAGCCAAAGACAGAAACTCTAACTTCTTGAGCTTATTGAACATGTCAATAGGTGCGGAGCTTATTTGATTGTGCTCGAGCTCGAGGTGTTTTAAATCTTGAGCATTCTCCAGGAAAGCCAGGTCGGAAATCAAGTTTTTATTCAAAAATAACCAGCTCAA
This sequence comes from Dorcus parallelipipedus, assembly GCA_958336345.1. Taxonomy (NCBI): domain Eukaryota; kingdom Metazoa; phylum Arthropoda; class Insecta; order Coleoptera; family Lucanidae; genus Dorcus; species Dorcus parallelipipedus. The sequence continues at coordinate 26,221,197 of OY284483.1, forward strand.
ATTCGTGAAATTCAAAAAAATTTCCGGCGGCACGAGTTGAATTTGGTTTTCAGATAAATCCAAGTAATCCAGCTGTATCAATGGCTCTAAAAATTGGACGTCGGATATCGAGTTGTTGAAACAATAAAGGCGGTACATCGAGTTGTTGAGAGGGAATGCGTTTTGGTCGATTTTTTTTATCCCGTTTGCTTCTAGGCTTAAATTTGAGAGGTATTTCAAGTTTTTGAAGGTCATTGCCGGAATCTGACTTATCCTATTGTATTGGAGGCTTAAGATCATTAAATTTTCTGTCCCGTTGAAGATTCTGTCGTTTATACTTTGGATTTCGTTGTTCCATAAATACAGTTCGCGTAGTTTTCTTAGATTGTTAAATAATTTTTCCGGTAGGATTCTAATTTGGTTATACCCCAACCTCAGTTCTTCCAAATTGGTCATCTCCTCGAGCGCATTCTCACCTATTTCATTGAAACCACTTTCTTCAAGGTTTAAAATCCTTATTCGAGATTTTTCTGTGCATTCGATGTAGGCCATCACTAGATCTCTGTGTTCGCATTCCACACGTGGAGGACAGAGTGTTGACTTGCTCAGACATGTCTGCACACCCACGATGACCGCACACATGTACAATAAGCACAAAGTTCGTATTTTTTCTTGCACACAAATTTCGTCCATAACGGAACGCGTTATATCGACATTTTCAACGTAACTGTTGGCTCACTTAGGAAGGCAATTATCTTGTATTTGCTGTTGACTTTTCCAATGGTAAATATTTCGTTTGGAAGTGACGACATATTTTACACGGAACATTTCATTTACTTCAATCTTTTCTCCGAGTCAAGGACGCGTGTTTGTCTTTGGCCAATAATTTTGTGCATTGAGCAACAATTTTCAGCAATTTCAAGACTAATTGTAAGTATTTTAGTTCGGATTAGACACTGAGTATTCAGATATTTAAGCATCTCATTGCATTTTATTACACAATTTTGGAGTGATATGTCTGGCGCGTGCAACCTCCTTTATAAAAAAATATTTGTAAAACGAATTTTTAAAAAATAAACTTAAATAGATGATGATATTGTAACCAGATGTTATATCAAGGTTCTTCAAATGTCCCTTTTTAACATAAAACTTCCCACACCACCAGAAATACGTCGCAACTTAAATTAAATTCCGTTCACCTTAAAATTTCCCGCTAAAATGGGAATTTCCTGCATATCTGGCAACACTGAGCTGCCTTAACATTTTTTTGTTGAAGTCGTTTCAATTACGTCAGTCAACGCCATCTCTTCAGTGTTTTAAGCAACTATTCTTATATAATGCCCATCAGCTATATCTAAATTAGTTGTCTTGTGATCGCCTGAATTTCATTTAAAATTTTTTGATGCTCTTTAAACGAAGCTAATTATAATTTTTTTAAAATTTATAGCGTTGTCGGCTGAGCGCTCTAGAGCACTCTCAGAGTACCTCCGTCTTGTTTTAACCTCATATAATAAAAGGGGATGGAGATACTCTCAGAGTGCTCTGGAGCAGTAACTCGAAAGCTCTATTAGTTTTGTCGATGATTCTCATATAGAAAAGTAGCTCCAATAATGAATATTTATTTTCCTTTCAGAAGGTCAAACAGTACAATTTTTAATAGATCGACGCCATTTATTAAATTAATTAATGGCTTCGCTATTATGATCGTTACGTTTCAAAGAGAAAAATTATATTTGTAAAGTTGTGAAGAGCACTTTAAGTGGCGCCCTCTCGGTATGCCGAACGCACATAAAATAGAGCGACAAATCCATTTCTTATCATTTGAGATTTTTCACCTTTTTGAAAATGGGTAAAAAGTTTTTTTTTTTTCCTGTGTGGAAATAAGAACTATTTTATGAATTTCAAGCGATTTGTCAACCCCGCAAAAAGGTTAGAATCGCTTCAAAAATTCATCCAACGGGAAACTATCAGAAACAAAACTGATACGGTGAGACTTTTTCACCATTTTTTAACCTGTAAATGAGAGGTTCTGACATATTTCCTTGTAGGTAGAAGTCAATAGATGGCGCCAACAGAGGACCAAGTCTCAAAATTTCAAAGGAATAAAATTTTATGTGAAAAGTCGTGAAACGCCGCGACCGTAACCAGCGTTGGCTTTTGGATGCAGTGGACCATGACCTTGAAACGTCTACTTTCTCTGAAACGAATTTTAAGTAATTGATGTGAATGTGAATGAAGTTAGTCACGGTCGTTTTTTAAAATTGTTTCTCTGAAACGAATTTTAAGTAATTGATGTGGATGTGAATGAAGTTAGTCACGGTCGTTTTTTAAAATTGTTGAGTTGGCGCTGAGTGGAGGACCTTTCTCCATCAATTTATCTTCTGTCGGTTCCTGTCTCGTAATTATTTCGTTATCTGTTCACGATTCAGTTCAATTTTCAAGGATAACAGAAGAAAAGTATGTATGTGGCGAAATCTTTCCTCCGTTATTTCTATCAAGGTCAAGTGGACTATAGTCGACTATAGTTACGGTTTTCACTTTACTTGCATACTTCTGTTAATAGTCCAGAATTTTGTTCAGCCACTTTTGACTTGCAAAGTGAAAAGTTATCTTTTCGCTCTATTTTAATATTTCTACTCCACGACATTCTTTTTCTATCTTCCATGACGTATGGGGGTGTTCACTCTTAAAATTTTCAGGAAATATCTCTAAATTTTATCTTATTTTGTAAACTGCATCTGGTTGGCCTTCGATATAAAAAGTTATAACGAGTGTTTTTTTTTTAATTTGTTGTCGAAGTTGGCCGTGACAAGGTGCTTATTGTGAACGCACCGCAATTTTGATTATTTGTTGTAAATCTTATTGTCTGTTTTCACTGTTACAACAGATCTCTTTTTTATCGTCGTTTTTCGTTTATTACATAGATTACATTCTAGTGTTGACCTATCGTACTGTTGTGTTCGAAAGCAAGGTTAGCAATTTCAAACGTCAAATTATAACAACTGTCATGACGATGATGGTTCACAATGAAATTTTCATGGCCATCTTCGACGCCAGATTAAAAAGAAACACTCTTTAGTTGCAGCACAGTATAAGTAATTACCCAGTAGCGTCACTTAATAAACGTCAGTGTCAAAAAAGCGGCCATATTGTTTGACACCCTTACGAAAATGTAATGTACTATTGATCCAATGGATCTTTACCATCACGTCATGCATATTAGAGTAAAATGCATATATTCTTCAAGTCATCTCTGTTTAATAGAACAGGATAAAAGCGAGTGAGAATGAAAACATTTGCCGATTCGGACGTATAAAATTGATGACGTAATGGTAAAGATCCATTGGATCAATCGCTAGTAATTTGCAAATCGGCAAGTATTAAACAAAATGGCAAATGTGACAGTTATACTCGAGTGACGCTACTGTATAGATTCTTATATTAGGAGGTTTTCGCAATTTAAACATTATGAATAGGGATGGCAAAAAGAATGTATATATCAATATATCGACTCATATGATATATCGTTAACCATATATCGGTACATTCGATATATCGTTAGAAATATATCGATATATTCATATATCGATATATTTAACTGATTGTTAAAAAAAGGTAAAAAAAATAAGTCCCAGCATATTTAATAGATTTCAATTTATTAGTAAAGCAGATTTTATTTTAATATACTCGCACAAAAATGAATAACATAAGAACTAATAATATTTACTAATATTATGAAGTAGTAATACAATTCTACTACCGTGCTAACGCAACATCATGTACTGACAAAATTGTCCATTTTACAATTTTAGTAGCTTTTTGTATTGCATTCCAATACATAAAAATATTTCCAAATTTTGCTTTTCGGTGGTGCCACTACGATGTTTTATTAAATAAGTTATAAACATAAGAAACAATTTAAAAAATCTATAATTTTCAAAACCGCACTTCAGATATCAAATCGTTACTTCCGCATGTCACAAGAACGAATGACTCACAAAGTTGTTTGGTTCTTTGTGTCGGCCGTTTCTAAAACCAATAGGCGTTTACGAAAATTCATCCGGTTGATAACCGAGTTAGAAGTGTGAGAGAGAACATTAAGAGACTTAGTGCATGTAAGAGTGAGAAAGATAGAGTACGGTCATTGTATCCACCGGGTTAATTTTCGTAAACGCCTAATAATGTAGTTTGTTCGGGGATTTACATAGCTAATATTTAAAAATACATTTTATGGGGATGCACGATTGTGGGTTTATGCAAAAGTTCAACGTAACTTATTTTCTTTTCTACTTACTAGAGGCTATTTACTAGAGAGCAGAGCAGGCGTAAAATGAAAGAAATTAAAAAATATTTCAAGTAATTTTCTGTATCATCACTATAAAGATACCGGTAACAGATTTCATTGTTTTTTAAAACTGCAAGCTAAAAAATATATCGAAAGGTTATTTGCAAAATATATCGATATTTTTACCAATATATTGAATTATAATATCGATATAATATATATCGATATTTTCCATAAATATATCGATATTTCTAATATATCGATATATCGTTGCCATCCCTAATTATGAATAGCGTTTACGCTAAATGTTATGAAAATAGTAACGCACTTGCTCACACAGTTGTGAGCACGCGCACTAAGGCTACATTTACATTCAATTTCGTGCCAGTACGAATTCGTAACACGAAAGTTTGACGTGTGCTTTCTTATGATATCATTTACATTGGCCAATGTAATGAAACTGAATGTAAATGTAGCCTATTAGTTTTGTAGCATTTAGCGTAAACGCTATTCATAACGTTTAAATTGCGAAAATTCCCTATTGTGTCTGCAGTTTCATAATGACCACTATTGCCAACCATCTGAATGTTATTTTCCTTTTTAAGAACTGAAGAATTTGAAATTACCGCCAACAAAATAAGAAATAACAGTTTTTTTTTACAACGTTCATTAGTTGTCAGGAATTTCATTTTTCACGCGTTGAACTTGAATGATTTTTGTAAATTACAAATTGAAAATCAAAATATATTCGATATTCCATAAAAAATAGAATTGAAGAGTGGAAATTCACAAGGGTCTAAGTGCCAAGATAAATGACGCTGAGATCCTACATAAAATATGTCTAGAACATAAAGTAAATAAAATCTTTCTTGAATAAGTTTTATTAAGTAAAGAAAACAAGAATAAATGAACTAAACACATTGTTACATATTTAAAAAAAAATGACACATAGACTCTTAAACAGGCGTTGCCTGAAATTTTCTGGAAATGGCACTTAGACCCTTTTGAATTTCCACTCTTCAATTATGAATTTAAAAACAAATTCAAAAACCGAAGAAAGTGGTTATTGCAAAAAGAAATGATGTATCGATTAGAAAGTATTTCAAAAAAAAAACAAATTTTGAAATTTCTTTCTAGTTGTCAACACTGATAAAGTATTTTTCATAAGAGAAGAGCTCTGTGTCATAAATAAAACGCGTCTGACGTTGCATAATCAGATATAAAAAGCATAACTACATACTGAAACATTTGTCGGTTGTAACTTCGACGATTGATGACGCAGAGCTCAAGTTCCGTGAATTTAATATTAATGACAACGTAGTCCAGTACTACCACGTACTACTTTAAACGGATTTCAGTACATGCCTAACGAGTTTAGATGATACAAGCATCATCTTTCTTTAATCTCGGTTTCACTTTGTTCAGTTTGGGGATCCCCTCCTTTCACTTCTTCTCGATACTTTTCAAAGTTGTTAAGATACATGATTTTCAAATTTACAGTTCATAACATTGGATTGTCAAATGCGAATAAATTCAGCTATTGTCAAATTAAGATTGTAACTATTGCGATTTATTATTTTATCTGAAATTTTCATAGTTATTTTTACATAGTTCTGTAACAACTACAAACTCTGACCTAAAAAAAAGGGAGGTAAAATAAGGAACTATGAAAATAATGACGAGTACTGCCAATTGTTCAGTGTTTCCAACCCACTAAATTTGCTTCGTGCCACGTGCCACGTCGTGTGATAGGAAATTTTATTTCTACGCAAACATCAGATTTGGAGAAACTCAACATTTTTTGCCTTTAAGTTTTTCTACCTTAAATTCAACATAACCTCACTTACTTTCTTCAAGAAATTGAATAGCGCTATTTGTTTGTATCACTTGAACTGTTTAAAAAGTTAAATTTTGTTTCTTCCTAAAGATAACTGTCAAACGTCAAATTGTTCATGTCCGACTTATTTGTTATTTCATATTATTCCGCGACTTCTTTATATTTAAATGTGACGACTTGGCAACTTGGCAACAGTGCAAGTAATACAAAGTGGCCAAGAATCAATGTTTGAGTTAGCAGTGCTTCCGGTTGTTGACGGCTCGACATTGACGGCCGTCACTTTCCAAGCGTCATTTGACATTTCAAATTCAAATTAAAATGTTAAGTTTTATTCACATAACCTGAAATCTTGTCGCTGTTCAAGTTACGTCTAATAAACCAACAAAACAAATAACCGGTTGCAGTGTTGCAAATAGCCGAATAAAAAAATGCTCTTAATTGTATTGCCAACTCAAACAGTTATTCTTGACCACTTTGTAGTATAATAGAAGAATTGACTGTTGATTCTTCCAGGGCAGGAAACTCAAAGGTGAGAAATACTCTATTTTTAAAATCAGATCACAGTATAAGTAATTATCCAGTAGCGTCACTTTAACGTCAGTGTCAGAAAAAGCGGCCATTCTATTTGATACCCTTATGGAAATGCAATCGCTATGTAATTTCCAGCTGGGTAGGTATCAAACAAAAGAACAAATGTGACAGTTATACTCGAGTGACGCTACTGTGTGATTCTTATACTGTGATCTGGTAATCAGTGTTGCCAGATGGAAGGAATAATCCTTCCTTGCAGGGATTCTCGACTTCTGGTGCGATAAAAGGGATTCTTTGATAAATATAGGGATTTTTCTAATTTTTTCCGGCTTATTGCAAATGTGGTGTTTGCTTACGTGTTACGAACTGTCAGTATCATGACAAGAATATCAGTATTCGGTATTCGCACCTCTGTAACTTTTTCATTTCTATTCTTTAGAAAATGGTACCATACGTCCAAATAAATTTTTGATAAAGGTAGGTCATGGAAGTGTAAATGCATGCAACACCAAGCAGTTTTTGAAGTTAGTGACACATCAAGCTGTAAAATGTGGCCAATTAAAATTCAATTTTACTTAACTACTCAAGAACTAGACAATATTTTAATGTAAATAATGTAATAATTTATCTTCCAATGCCTATCTTTATTAAAAATTTATTTGGACATATAGTATTATGCGTTCAAAAACTTCCACGTTTGGAGTTGGCCATGAGTTGAGGGCAAGAAACACGACAAATAAAATAAGTACAGCAGCGACATACGTTTGTCGAACCAACGCCAACTCCAAACGTGGGAATTTTTAAACCCCTGATGTTTAGTAGTAGGACGTAAAATATTATAAAAAAATTTCAACTTACATGTCGTACATGCCACAAACCTTTCTTCACTGGACATCTTCTTACTGAATTTCTTTATTAAAACGACTAAAACCAGCGCCAATACAACGAAAACACTTGCACCGATGACAAGACTCAAGTAGATGTAATTCTGGTTCAATACGAAAGGTTCGACTTCCTTGACATCCTGGGCATTCATCATTGTACCACCAATTTTCTTTCTTCCAACGTTATCGATACAGGGTATTCCGTTATAATGCGAAACGTTCGAATAAAACGTATAGTTCAAAACAACGTTTTTCATAGAGCAAAGCTTCGCCACGAACTCACACGCCCACTTATTATCATCAATGAACACCATGAGGTTTCCACTCGTGGTGAAGACAAAACTCCTCAGATTGTTGCTGTTGATGTGGAGCGATCTAAGTCGAGGTAGGTATATCAAAATTTCCCCGACGTACACCAGAAAGTTGTGTGACAGATCCAGCTTTTCGAGTTTCTTTAATTCGCTGAACGTGCCAGAATCTACCTGCGTGATTTTATTGTGCGACAAAGAGATCTGGGTGACATTCACGAAAATGTTAAACACGTCCACCTGGATGGTTTCGATCTGGTTGTGGTGCAAGTCCAAATAGTACAAGTTGATGGCACTTTTGAGGAAATGCAAATCGGAAATCTTATTGTGACTGCACAGAAAATAACGCAGCTGCTTCATACTTGCGAATTCATCAATGGCCACTTCACTAAGTGAATTGCTTGATAAGTCTAGGTACTCTAATTTATTTAGGTTTCGCAAAAATCTAACTTGAGATATCCTGTTTTTGTAAAGCACTAATTTCAGGAGGGTTGAGTTAGTCGCAAAAGCTTCCGGGCTGAAAGTTTCTATATAATTCTCATCCAAGTGTAACTCGTTGAGGTTAATCAATGAGCTAAACGCGTCATTACTTATTTCTGTGATCACACTGTATTTCAATGATAATTTTCTTAAGCTAGTCAAATTCTGAAAGCTTGTGTTTGTCACGTGGCTTACACAATTCTCAGATAGGTCGATGGACAAGATGTTGTTTAAACCACGAAATAGATTATCGATGTTGCATAAACTGGCGTTTGTAATAAGGACTTCCGATAATCTTCGAAAATCGGTGAAGACGTTTTGGTCGAGCTCAGTTAAGTTTGTGTTCCTCAAGCGTATGATTTTTACATTAATTTTGTTCTTGCAGTCTATCAAGGTTAGGTTGTTAAGGCTCGGAGGGCACAGGTCTTCACTCATCACTTGCAGTATTAAATGTCCCAAAAGGAACATTCGTTTTATGTACCACATTCTGTTCACTTAAACCAATTGCGTGCTACTAATATGCATATTTGAGAAACGCATTCGACTTATCTTATCAACTTTCTTGCATATTTTCCTGTGAGTCGTAGTTATTTACTGTGTGTTTTTATAATATTTTCAAAATTTAGGATGCTTAACACGTTGAGTGCCACCATGTATTAAAAAAAATGGGTCCCGTAGGCCACCACTTTTTTTTTCCTGAAAATGCATATATATACAGGCTTATAGCTAGAGGTCGTTACACATTATTTTTTCAAGTATGTTTTACCCCTTTTTTTCAAATTTTATTTTGCGGTGACACATTGGTCTCACGCGGCCTGCTGTGGTATCGTAAGTCTTGTATGGCCACGTGAGTCCAATGTGTCACCTCATGTTCAAAACTGTCCGCACGCGTTACCTATCTGCGCATGCCGCATTAGATGCGCCGATTCATGTATTAGATGCGCCGATTCATGTGTGTTGGTGCATCATGTCTTACGAACAAGGAAAACTCCCCAGACTGCACTCAAATGCAATGTTTGTCATCAACATTATTGTTTAGATTGTTTCTTCGAAATGCATAAAACCGAGAAATGTTAATGTAAAAGGCATTTTTTATTTAAATAAAAAATGCATTTTCAATTAAAGTTTTTTATTTATATAAAAAATGCATTTTACATTAAACTTTCTCGGCTAAATATCTTATGATATTTCAGGTTCTTTGTTTACTAGAAATTACAATTTCTTTTATTAATAAATAGAAATCCTTATTCTTGTGTTAGTTTGTTTATTTTGCTAATAAAAATATGGAAAATATAATTTTTATGGGTTTACCACTCCAATATAATTTGACATGCCGCGTGATGCCACGTTGGTCTCATATTAGCAGGCTAAAGATGTAGAAAGGTCCAGCTGGCCGTAGTCTTGCCGACTGTATGTATTTTATGTATGTATGTATCGCGCGGCCACTATGTCCCAAAAGGACGCGAGACCAACGTGGTCTCATACGGCACTCAACGTGTTAAGTTAATCGACTTTTATGGTAACAAGAAACATAATTATTTTGTTTGTTAAATGTAATATTGTGCAAAGTATAAAATAATCCGTTACTAAACGTGCGCTATCATGACACGATCACTTGCGTTGAATTACTAAGAATAAGACGTCTTATCTGATGTGATGGCATCTGTCGAACGCAGGGTTGATCTCAAAGGGTTGCAGCAGCTTGTGCTTGTCTCCTGTAATGATCCGAAGTCCTAAATATGCTCGGCATGAGCTGCGACGGTTACTGATGATAAACATCGCTGTGGTCTCTAACAACACCCCGAGCTTTGCCCACTAAGGGATCGTCTGTGCGGCTTCAATGGACCCTCGTGGAATGATTTATAAGTTATAGACAATCATTTGAGGAGTTTGTGTGTGTCCTTTTGCCACTGTTTTTCGTTAGACTTTATTTAAAATACTTTTTATTTTCATTCATGGTTTAGTTTTCTTTTATTTATCATTTGTTCAATATGCAAAAAAATTCTTTATGAGCGGGCCCTTGTAGAAATAATTTATAAATTACAGACAATAAACAACTGCAAGTGGGATATTGCGTTTTACAGGGTGTTATAAATTGGAAGTTAATAAATGTCGACTCCAGGAAAAATAAAAATCGAAAATGTTTTCTGTTGTAAAGCGCCGTAGATTTTTATCGTCAGGCTTAGATTAGACTCCAGTAAAAATTATTACTGTATTTATTTGCTTGCCTTAATCCATGGTTTAGTACACTTTATTTATTATTTTTTATATCTACAGAACCTTCAAATCAAACTAAGAGCCACGTGACATTTGGGGCGCAATCATTTAGTGCTTTTATATTTTTACGTATTGCTACCCTGACTAGCTCACTGTAAATGGTACTAAATATTCGTCTGCTGCTTGTAATTTAACAGAGGCGTTAATTTGTGTCGAGTGCTTGGTTAATTTTATTTTCCTGCGTTTATTCTTGTTTCTTTTTTAAACGTCACTTAACTTTAATCATCGATTAAGAATAATCATTCCTATACCTTCAACACATGTAATCATGGCAACGTTTACTTTTAACGGATGATTAAATTTAAGTAACGTTTTTGAAATCCGCCATCAATGTTCGTAATGTATAATTACATCAGTGTTACCAACGTGTAAAAAGTAGTTTCCAAAAATCCCTTTTCGACATAAAAAATCCCTCAATTTCTTACCAGATTCAGGAATAACCAAAGAAAAAGTAAAAACTCATTAAAAAAGCGCAAGCTAAGGAAAACAGATACAAAAGACGGCCGATTTTACAGCACAATTCAGTAGATTAATAATGAAATGAAAAAAGACAATTTGAAAAGAATGGCGGTGACAAAACAAAGAAAACAAAACAAAAATTCAAAAAATCAGCAATAAAATAAAATAATAGTAGTAATAATAAAAACAAGAGACGATCGATTTTATAGCACAATTTAATTGATTAATAATTTAAGAATTTTTAAAAAGTACGAAATAATAAAAACGAAACATAATCGATTTTATAGCACAATTCAGTAGATTAATAAATCTTAAAACTGAAAAGGACGATGAGAAAACAAGGAAAACGAACCATGTAATACAGTTTTTAAAATATACGAATTAATAAAATTGAAAAAATAATAAAAACAAAAGACAATCGATTTGTCAGTACAATTTTACAGTTTACAATAATTCAGTACCTACATTAATAAATTTTTAAAAATGAAACGAACTATGAGAAAAAGAAATAATATAATTTTTAAAAGATACGAAAAGATAAAATTTTAAAAAATAATAAAATCGAAAGGCAATCGATTTTACAGTTCAATAGATTAAAAAAAAAATTGAAAAGAACAATGAGGAAACAAAGAAAACGAAGTATGTAACAGATTTAAAAAATACACAATGATAAAATTAAAAAAATAATAATAAAAAGTAAAAGGCAATAGATTTTATAGTTTACAATTTGATATTTTTCAAATTCAGTGGTTTAATAAATTTTTTCTACTTTGCGTTCACAATGGATTCATTGTGACACCAAAAACAGTTTCACAATGAAGCTCATTGTGACACTGTTTTTGGGGAAATTTTAGTCATTTTTAATTGAAAATATTTAATAGATTTTACAAAATAGCTCAGTATTTATTTGTTACTTAACAATATACTCACAATGAAGCTGGATAAGAAAAATTAATAACTTGTTAATGTGACTTTTGATTAAAACGAAAGGTTTTCAGTGTTGCCACGCATTACAACTAAAATTCCCCATATACTAAGAAGATCCAATATTTTTCATATTTTTGTTCAATAAGTGACGCAAAGTAGAAAAAATAGTATATTATACACGTTTCACTAATAATTCACAATAATAATATACTATTAAAAAATGAAAAGAACGTGAAAAAAAGAAAAGAAAACGAAATAATAGAATTCTTAAAAATTACGAAATAATAAAATTAAAAAATATAAAATAAAAACAAAAGACAATCGATTTTACAGCAGTAGATTAATAATAAAAAGAAATTCTTTGGGAGGAAATGTGACAAAACGATGAAAACTAATAAATAAAATTAAAAAATATACCTATACAGTGTGTCCCAGATTGAGTAGGCTACCATGGGTAACTTTCTTATTAGTGAAGATAGAGATTTGGTTAAATGGGCAATATTTTGCAGTTTTATGTGCTGATTCAGATTCCGTTGAGAAAATTTGAAAATTCCGAATAGTTCAGATATTATCGCAGAAAAACTGAAAATCGCTATTTTCTTTAATGTCCAATAACTTCGCAATTATAAAAATATGAAAAAATATTTCATATAAAAGTTACTATGTTTGATAAAATACAGCTGAAAATACAGTCAAAATAAAATTCAAGATGGCGGTTGTCAAGATATTGATAGCAACTTTCTTATTTTAAATGGACGCCATATTGAATTTTTGTACGATTAAATAGCATTTTTTTTTCTCGTTTCAACCGTGTATCACAACACATATCTAAAAAAAATTATTTAAAAAATTTAATATTTTTTTTGCAAGAGATGGCGCAATTCAATATCTCGCACAAATACAATTAATTGCTTGTTTTACTGACGACAAGTAACATGAATGTCTTACCACGCAAGTCATTTTTTATTATCATCCAGAAGAGAAACTTTTCTCAATGTATAACGGCTTTTCAATTTAATATAAAAATAATTTTTATTTGTTGAATGAAGTCCATAATTAGGTGGTTTGACACATACGTTATTTTCTTCTCCAATACATTTGTAATTTATTATATTCTAATTAATTTATGTCGACGTTTAGAAACTAGGAAGTGCCTAGTGCATACATTAATTTTTATTTGTTTGCATTAATCCATTTTTTATTATTTTTGTTGGAATTCGGATTTTGTCTTTTGTTTTATTTTATGTAATACAGTTTCGCTACGAGAAATAGCAAGCTTATGTTTAATGTTTTTAGAATATAAATAAAACACAGTTGTTGATTTTTGTAATTTTGCATCGAATGTCAATATAATTTTCTTAAAAGAAATATTGAATTTTCTTATGACCAAACTTCCATATTTCCAAGAGGTTATGGGCCCAGAGCATGGTAATTAGGTCATAAGTGTTTGAAGCAAAATACAAGAAAATCCGTGCATGATGAATTCCACAAACGTGTTGAGGTTTGAAACGCTTAATCGCGAAAATTTTGACACTTGGAAAATTCACATGGAGGCTTTGCTCGTCAAGAATGACGGATGGGATTTTGTAAATGGTACGAGTGCGAAACCTGAGTTGATCATCGGAGATGAAACATCTACAAACGCTGTGAAGGCGTGGATAAGAGGTGACAGCAAGGCTAAATCAGATATTGTTCTCTCTATTTGTGCCACGGAATTAAAACACATAAAGGGTTGTAATACATCACGAGAGGTATGGCTTAGATTAGAAGCAATATATCAATCAAAAGGACCAGCAAGGAAAGCATCTCTTTTAAAACAATTGATGTTACAACGCTTGGAAGAAAACGGCGACATACGCGAACACGTCGGTCGTTTCTTTGACGCTGTCGACAAACTAAAAGATATGGAGGTAGATATTAATCCAGATGTGCTAACAATAGCCTTATTGTACAGTCTACCATCCAGTTATGAGAACTTTAGAGTTGCAATAGAGTCCCGTGACGATTTGCCCACGCCGGAGGCTCTAAGGACCAAGATCATCGAGGAATATGACGCTCATAGGAACGAACGTTCGTCGTCATCAAGTGCCTTATATATAAATAAAAAACATGGTCAAAATTTTCAGAACAAAAGGACTGAAAAATCGGAAAATGAGAAGACGGACATGAGAAACAAAAATCGTTTGAAGATTCGGTGCCATAAGTGCAAAAAGTTCGGGCATAAAGCCGCGCAATGTCGCACTAAAGACACTAAACACGAGTTCGCAAACGGTGCCGAAAATGTGTCGTTAAGCGCTGAAACTTTTCATGTAAAATCCACAGAACGTGCACAAAAATGGTGTTTGGACAGCGGCGCTACCTCACACTTATGTAATAACGTCGCGTTCTTTTCGGACATAAATGATTCGAAGCGTGGTGTTCTTAGTCTAGCGAACAGTTCAATAACGCAAAGTGTTGCTGAAGGTACCGCCGGATTCACGGCAAACGTACGCGGTACAGTAAAGAACATTTCACTGGATCGGACCTTACACGTTCCTGATTTACGCACAAATCTTTTGTCTGTAGGTAGAATTGCCGATCAAGGTTTCGAAATTAAATTTGATAAGCATAACGCATTTGTATCGGATTCAAATGGTAACGTAAAATTAATTGCAGATAGAATTGACGGACTTTATTACGCGCGCGAACTCGAAGAGTGCGCTCGAGTTACCGCATCCGAATTAGAATTTCCCAGAAAGATCACATGTGCTTCGAGGATCTCATGGCACCGACGTCTCGGACATTTGAACATGTCAGACCTTCGCGAAGCGGAACGTAAAGGTACCGTGCGAGGACTGAAACGCGATGAGTTGGGTGATGGACTTGAATGTTCGGTTTGCATCAAGGGAAAAATGAACCGGGCACCTTTCCCGAAGAAATCCAAACGTAAAACCGAATTATTAAATTTGATTCATTCGGACGTCTGCGGACCAATGCGCGTAGCATCCCTCAATGGGGCGAAATATTTCGTAGAATTTATCGATGACCATTCGCGTTGGTGCGAAGTTCGATTTTTGAAATCCAAGGACGAGGTATTGAAAGTTACCAAGGAATTCATTGTACTCGTCGAAAACCAAAGTGGACGCAAAGTCAAATGCCTTCAAAGTGATAATGGCAGAGAATATCTGAGCAACGACTTCGATAATTTTTTGAAATCACGCGGGATCACAAGAAGGTTGACCATTCCGTACAATCCTGAACAAAATGGCATCGCTGAGCGAAAGAATCGAACTTTGCTCGAAACGGCGCGATGTTTGCTGATTCAATCAGGATTGCCACCTCGATTTTGGGCAGAGGCGGTGAACGCGGCCAATCATATTAGGAATCGTTGTCCTACAAGAGTTCTGAATGGGAAAACACCCCACGAGATCTGGACGGGAAAGATTCCTGACGTGAGTTATTTACGTGATTTCGGATCTCGAGTTCATTGTCTAGATAGGAAGCCAGGAAAGGGTAAGCTAGAACCTCGCACTAAAGATGGAGTGTTGGTAGGCTTTTCAGATGAATGCAAAGGCTACAGAATCTGGTTGCCTGAGGAGAGGAAAGTTATTATTTCGCGAGATGTTAGATTTTCTGAAGATCGGTTTATCGAAGTTAGCGAGTATCAGGACTTCACTTCAAAGGACATAACTGGAGGGGAAGTTGATACTCAAGAATCTACATCCGAGCCTGGCATCGTAGAAGTCGAACTAGATTCTCCGGTACCGATTTCATTTGAAGATTCAATCAACGCCGACCAAGAACAAGTTGAAGGTACGCCTAACGGCTCAGAACAAGTGGCCAAGCGAACTCGAGGCAGACCGAGGATCATACGCACCGGTAAACCGGGGCGACCACGGAAACAATACGGGGTGAGTGTACAGTCTGTTACAGAAATGGTCGAACAAGGTCAAGCATTCCTATGTGAAATACCGGTACGACAAGCTTTATCAGGTCCCGATTCCGATGATTGGAAAGATGCAATGGTCAGCGAGCTAAGATCTATCATCAAGAACGATACATGGCAATTAATCGATCGTCCTGAGAAAGCTGAGATCATAGGGAGCCGATTTGTGTTGCGCAATAAATATGGACCTGACGGCAATTTGGAAAGAAGGAAGGCAAGACTGGTGGCGCAGGGGTTTAGTCAACGACCAGGCATCCACTTCACGGATACCTTCGCACCAGTTGCTCGACTGAGTACCATCAGACTGATGACTGCACTAGCGGCTCGAAACGGAATGCACATTAGGCAATTTGATGTCAACACTGCATACCTGAACGGAGACCTCGAAGAGCAAATTATGATGGAACCCCCGAAACAACTGCCTGAATTACTTCAAATAATCGCTCGCGAGGGTGGTAATGTTGATCTAGACATAAGATCAAAGGCGAGAAAAGCACTAACCGAATTGAACGGAGGGAGTAAAGTATGCCTACTGAAAAAGTCTTTATACGGACTTCGTCAAGCCGGAAGACAATGGTATACGAAGCTAAAACAGGTCCTGTTGAATTGCGGCGCTACGCCATTCAGTGGCGATCCATGCTTATATTATAAGGGCCGAGGGGAAGGAATCGTCCTTATCGCGGTGTACGTGGACGACATCCTAGTTGCCTCACGAAACTCGAAATCAATCACGCAACTTGGGAGGAAACTGTCGGATAATTTCGACATCAGAGATATAGGTCCCGTTGATTATTGTTTAGGCATTAAATTCGATCATTATGAAGACCGAATCACAATGAATCAACGAGGCTATATCAACGACCTTCTGCAGCGATTTAACATGAATGATGCAAAACCACTAAGCACACCTGTCGATGTCGGTTCGAAACTGACCAAGGAGATGGACGATCCGGAAGATATGCCATATCGGGAACTTGTGGGTTGCTTAACATATCTGGCATTGGCAACCCGACCAGATATAAGCTTCGCGGCGAGCTATCTTGGGCAGTTTAATAATTGTTATGGTAAGACCCATTGGAATGCTGCAAAAAGGGTATTACGATATCTCAAAGGCACCATAAATCTCGGATTGACATATTCGAAAGATTGTGATGCACTCAAAGCTTATGTTGATTCTGACTGGGGAAATTGCCCTGACGATCGACACTCACACTCAGGATTTATTTTTGTTTTAAATGGAAGTCCGATATCCTGGGATTCACGGAAACAGAGGACGGTCGCTCTATCCTCGACCGAAGCCGAATATATGGCCTTGACTGAAGGAGCCAAGGAAGTCATATATTGGAATTCTATACTTCGCGAATTAGGGTTCAATGATTTGACGGAAGTAGTCGTGCTAAACGACAATTTTGGTGCGATGAGACTTGCCGAGAATCCGGTTTATCATGCACGTAGCAAGCACATAGATATCCGTCATCACTTTATTCGTGAAGCTGTTAGCAACGGGCATCTCCAAGTTCGACACATCTCTTCAAGTGACAACATAGCTGACATGCTTACAAAGAGTCTCCCCAGACCTAAACTACAAAATTGTATCAACCTGTCCGGGATGCAACATATCAAGAATGGTTGTTGAATGTATAATATTCTCGCATCGAGGGGAAGTGTTGGAATTCGGATTTTGTCTTTTGTTTTATTTTATGTAATACAGTTTCGCTACGAGAAATAGCAAGCTTATGTTTAATGTTTTTAGAATATAAATAAAACACAGTTGTTGATTTTTGTAATTTTGCATCGAATGTCAATATAATTTTCTTAAAAGAAATATTGAATTTTCTTATGACCAAACTTCCATATTTCCAAGAATTTTTCTTTAATTTATTTTATCATTTGTTACATATAGAAAAAACTGATTAATCAAAATAAATTTCCCGTTTTTCTTCATTTTTTTTAGTAAACATATCACTCTTAATTGATCCTATTAAATTTTATTTACAGATGGCATTGTTGTGTTATTTCATTTAAGGTACTAACTCAACACTCCGTATAGGTAACGCAATCCCATTCCTCTTGGGAGAAAATTGAGAAACAAAGGTAACAAATACAATTGTCGCAAGTGCAATAAGGAAGACAATTGTTTTAAATGTGTATTAGGTTATGTCTATACTCTATTCAAGATAAGAAGGTAATAGACGTCGCTGCGTTCGAAAGAAAATACACACAGCTAACAATTTTAAAACGCGCCAAATTTTAAAATGGAATTAAATGAACGTGATTTTTTCAATTGAGTATTTGATGTAAATTTATAAACATTATTTATACAATTCATGATTTATTTGTTACTGTATTTTTTGTTCTTGAATAAATGACCCTGTAACTAAACAGAGATATTTATATTACCTGTAAGGCCCAGTTGTACCTACAATTTCAGCTTAACTTTAACCTGAACTTTAAACCTTTAGCAGCAATTGTTGAAATAATCGTTGTTAGCGGTTTAAGCTTCATTTCAATACAAAAAAATATCGGAAAATAAATTCTCGTTTCCAATTTATTGGCTCGTGCACGATTACAATTTAATTCCAGTGTGCAACTTATTTTTATTTTGACATTTCCAAAGCAAATAAACAACGAAATAAAGTAAATAAATTGGTAAATTAATATCGTTTTGATTTCATTATCTGTCTTGATGTTGACAAATAATGGAAATTGATGTTTCGAAAGCTAAAGCACGTATTCGACTTTCCAAATGCATTCTTTCTGTTGAGGCTGAGAAAGACTGATCGGGAAAGCAGGGGGTGGTTTGAACTTGAAAAATTAGAAATTTTAGATTGGTTTATACAGAGATTAATATGATAAGTTTTCAAATGTATCATTTTTTATTCTATTGTAAGGAATTCAGAAATAGTAACTTTTCGTATTACACGTTTTCGTATCCACGTGTTCACCCCAAGTTGGCAACATTGTTTGCTTTAGACAGCAGACACAAGCAGTTCCGTTGATGTATTTCTATTGAACTACAAACCTATTAAAGGTGAGTGTTTTAAACAAATCACTTATTTCCTGTTAAAGTATAGTTGTCGACTCTTTATTTTAACTCTAAGTTAATGCAAAAGCTGAAGAAAGTAGTAAATTAATTTAATAGTTGAAATTTTGACCATCGCGTTTCATAGGTGTCGCTGTCACATAAATAATCGCCGAAGTCACGCATCATCCGCCATGTTTACTCCATACTCCAGAAATATTTTTTTGCAATATTTACTATTAGCTCCTGAGAAAAATAGCGTAACCATGAACATGAATGCACCACCGCGTATTTTATTATTTTCATTTCTTAAATTTTTCTTTTATTAATTCGCGTTCTAATTATTAAACAGCGTTGTTTTCGATTCGCCGCTCTAGAGCACTCTCAGAGTATTTTCTTCTTGTTTTAGCTTCGTGTGATGATAATAAAAGATGGTGATGGACTGAGAGTGCTCTAGAGTTATAAGTTTTGTTTTCAGATGGTTCGCCACAACAATACGATCCCCAACGGCCATTTCCACAAAAAATGGCAGAAGCACGTGAAGACCTGGTTCAACCAGCCCGCGAAGAAGCTCAAGCGTCACAAGCGCAGAACCATCAAGGCTCGTCGAATTGCACCCCGTCCGATAGAACTCCTTCGTCCTATCGTCCATTGCCCATCCGTGCGTTACCACACGAAGTCCCGAGTAGGTCGAGGCTTCACCTTGCAAGAACTGAAAGCGGCCGGACTCAATAAGCGCTACGCCCGCACCATCGGCATCTGCGTAGAGCACCGCAGGCGGAACAGATCCTTCGAGTCCTTGCAGCAAAACGTGGCCAGGCTCAAGAACTATCTGGCGAAATTGGTGGTTTATCCCAAGAAGCACTCAGAAGCAATCCGGAAGCCTGAGGTGTTGGTTGTTAAGGGGTTAAACGTTGTTAGCCCCCCGCAGGTTATCTGTAAGGCTAAAGTGCCTAGCGAAGAGGAGAAGGGGTTTCATGCTTATGCTTTCTTGAGGAAGGCGCGTAACGAAGGCAAGAAAATAAGACGTAAGTTGAAGCGTAAAAACAAGGATGAAGGGTTTGATGAAAAAAAAATATAAACTACTTAAAAAAAACTTCCTTAATCGTTCGTTTTGTCTTATAAAAGAAATAGTATGAGATAGATCTTTCTTTTTTGTAAAATCTCGTACGTAATAAAAATTTGGTACTAATTACTACAAACTTTATCTCTAAAGTATAGTTTATTTATTTTATTTTTTTGGCTTTATTGTGCAGAATTTGACATTGTACTAAACGAAAGGTAAAATACCTTTTTTCGACAAGAAAAGGAAAACCATAAGGAAACTTTTTTTTTTGTTAATCATTGAAACTTGCTTTTTAGAGTAGATTTGGAACAAGATTTGAACAACTTAAATTATGCAGTAACAATAACGTATAAAAATTAAATTCAATTTAAAAATACCTGAAAAAATAGAACGTGTTCTTTTTCCAATCCATATTTGCTCCCCAAAAGTTGTTCCAAACAGTGACGCACCCAGAAATTTGTCTTGGAGGGGGCTTAAAAATAATAATTGTAAGAACATACAAGGATATATTAAATAATAAAGACACATATCATGAATTTATACCGAACCAACATAACAAAACAAAATTAAGTTAATGTGCTCCATTTTTTGCACATTTCTTGTAGGTACTTGCACGTAATCCAATAAAAAATTCTTTCGAAAGGGCTGGGTCTAGGGGGAGCTTCAGCCCCCTTAGCCCCCCCTGTGAGTGCGCCAGTGGTTCAAAATATTATCATAAAAGAAATAGGGTAGTCTAAAACGGTCTTAAGAAAAATTCTCTGTAAAGCCATTCGAAATGCTGTATGTACATACAAAATATGTTGTATGTACAGAGAGATCAAACAAATGTTTAGGGCACTGTAATGCAATACAAGCAGCAGCTGCCATGAAAGTCAGAGCTATGTAAGTCTTCATCCTTCCATCTGCATTTATGTAATCCGAACAATGTAAACAATTTCGCATCCAAGAGATTCCCTGCAGCACTTCGCCCGCGTTTGCTAATAAGCAGCAAGCCTGCTCCAGTAATCATGACTAATTCTTCTCGGAGCAATACCGGTCAAGTCGGAGGGCCCCCTTGATTTAAAACGGCGGCGGCGAGATTAATTCCCTTCTCGTGCAGGGACATGCTGCAATGCGTGCGTTTTACTTATCTGGAATAAATTATCAATAACCAGTAATTACGATGCACCGTGCGTCGTGAAAATGTAAAGCAAAAAAAAAAAAAAAACTCGAAATAATACCGTATTGTGCAGATTCTGATTTGTTTTACGCGCCGAGTACCATTCGCTCTGATACAATAAAGTACCCTCCAGCACGAGATTGTAATTTTAAATAAGTTCTGCTTCGATTTATTTATTTTTTTGCTTTGTTGTAAAGGACGCCCATTCCCCCCCAACTGTCGCCGTTATTTACACGAAACAGTTCCTTTTTGTTCTTGTTAAAAATTTAAGGAAGACATCAATATAATTCAGATCCAAATCTGATTAGTTTACAATAATTTTATCTCTTCATTTTTTTATGATAAATATACATATAGGGTGAATGTCAATAAATAAGGAGTTGTTAAAAGTATTATCAAATTACAACCTTATGAAACTATTGGAATACTTTAAAAGGGTAGGAACGGTAAACGAATGGGCAAGCATTGATGGTAAATTAAAAAGAAAACTAAAGGCAGTCGTTTGTAGAAAGATAGTATCAAAGCAATAATATAAAGCGGAATCAAAAAACTATATAAAGAGGGTGGTTTTTCCTATTCATAAGATACACTGCTCTACACAAAGTAAACATTTTAAAGTATTCCTCGATTATGATATTCAAACACACAATGCTTACGCAACAACTGCCTAATTTGATAACAGTATAGCATTACGTTAACTTATTCAGAAGGGCGCGTGTTGAACACCTTGTCATTTGTATTCACGTGCGAGGGTGGAACATGTGACGATATTACAAAGTGATGTCCCGACCGGCCGAGGAGGAGGAAAAAAAAGGGGTGACGAACGTCATAAAAGCAGGAGGGTTGATTGTGTAAGCAGAGGCGCACGAAAATCCAGATACAATCGTTTAGGCTTCAAGTTTAAGCTGCTACTGTTACTTGCCGTGCATGATGATCCAAGGAGGTTTCGAAATTCATTCTTGCGATAGATCATGCGGAATAATAGCAAAATTCTAGCCGCTAGTCCAGTCCTGTTGATGATGACTGCGAGTATCACCTGTTCGTTATCGCCACACTTATCTCTCGATGCAATTCCTATAATGCGGGCACGAGCCACAGTTAACCTACTCGATTATACTTTTTGCTCTTTTGCTTTGTAGAAAATGTTACGCTCCTAGCAACTGGATAATATATTGTTATGTATTGCGTGTTTCGGGCAGAAAGTACTTACTTTTTTATTCCAGAGTATTACAAAGTTCATATTACACTAGATTATCTTAATCTAAAATAATATTCATTATTGTATAAGTCATAATAATATTAGTAGATACTCGTATTATGGCGTATCAAAATTATTTCTGTGTTTGGTTTAAATTGGTATAGAAAAGGCTTGGGTTCAAGAAAAATGTGTTCATTGTCTTTAGATATGCAAGGGCTGCAGTTAACTTCAAGATGACAGCTGTATATGTAACAGTAAAACAAAAATTTTCAGACTTATAAATCTATGTGTCCTGTTTTCCTTATTTTATACTTTTATTTGTTGTATATGTAGATGAAGTCATAGTAAATTAATTTGCAAAATTGGAATTGTAAACGGGGAGAAAAAAAATGGCAAGATTTTTGATCGCGGTCTCTCAGAAGCGCAGGACATTAATTTCCGATCGAACCCACGAACATACTTCCAGCATTTACACTACAAGGGCGTATTTCATAGTACCTTGTCACAATCTTATTTTATTTTCCCGTTCGCATAAGAAACCCAACATGCAAAGTCATTATAAACTTAAATTAGGTTCTTGGAGTAAGTGTGCCTTGCTCGTGTGTATGTGTGTGTGTGTCGGCCTGGTATGTTCGAGTCACGCAAAATGCTAGTAACACTGTCCATGTATACTTAAGCCCTTTTTGGTTTTGCCTCTTCTTTTGAAGACTACTTTAAAGCGGCGGCGGTGAGTAATTTCCCCGTGGTAGAGAGTGCCTGTCGTCATCAGGATTTTAATTATTGCAATTTCAGTTAATGGCTAGTTAAGTCTGGGGAAACATCGCATCGATCAATAAAGATTAATGAAGACTGCACTTGTATTCTTATTCTTTACGTTTACAAGACTAATACACTGTATGTACTACTTAAAGAAGATGCCAAGACGGAAAATAACTTTCAACAACTAAGTTGACCGCTAGTTGGATTTAACACAATACTTCATTGTTGAAGAAGAAGAAGAAGTGGGTGTACCTCAATACCCCAATATCGTTTGAGTTATTGGTAAATAATTTGCCTGTCTCTGTCCCTAGCTGTATACGAGAGATATGCACATTAGGCGTGATGAGTTTCAGATTATTAAATACTTTCCTAACAGATCTTACAGAGTATGTATATGAGGGTGTGCCTCAAGGATCTGTATTTGTGCCAGTACTATACGTGTTATTCATATAAACGTCAGAAATTTTTGCTGTATAAGTTAAATAAGGGGGAAGTGAATATTTGGACATTTCAAAATTAGCCAGGGATGTTTCATTCCATACGTATTCAAAAAGTGATACATGAGATCCTAATTTGGTACTTAATGATAATTTTCGATGCTATTTGTATAACTTACTGTAGTCCTGTGGCATTTTTTCAACGGGAAATTACCTGTTACGAAATCGTGTGTGATTTATAAATCTACGTGACCACATGAAATCAAAATTATCGCCGGACGTGTCACGGCAGATGCGGAAAACATTGCACGAATCGAATTTCTATTGTACAACCTGAAGCTCGAAATAATAATTATTTTACGTGCCATTTAACTTTGGTATTGTAGCAAAATATTGTAAACACGAATTCCTTTTGCATGCCGTGATACCTAAAATAAGTCTAAACAAAACTGAAGGCCTGGAACTGCAGTATATATAAGCCAGCTTTGCCGACGCATTTTACAAAAACAGGTTTTAATTTGTTTGTTGTTACGAGTATCAAAAGGTAATATTTTACGAAATATTCTATTTTTGGAAACGCTTCTTGTTAAATCGTTTCATTTATCTAATGATATTTTTCAAAACTTAACTTTCAGCTTTTACTTTTTTGGTATATATTAATTGCTTTCCTTAGTATGGATGACCATAAATAGTCACTCTACTTGGACTTTCAATTTTCAGACGTTTTCTGACAGTATGAATAAAATAATCGCCGCATTCTTCCTCGTGTGCGGAATAACGACAGTTTGTGGAATTGTGTGTCTCCCAAACGCATGTGATACAGTTAGATGTGCAGCCCCCACGTGCCAAAATGACCCCAACTATACCATACAACCCGGAGGTTTTTGTAACTGCTGTGAAGTTTGTTATCAAATTATAGGTAGGCATTGAATCAGTCATTTTCATTTGGTTAAAAAAGGGAAAAACTTGCATTTGTTTATGAAAATGGAAAGCTTGAAGTGATACAATTTAAAGTTACCCTCTGAAGGGCATGTCTTAGGTAGATTCAGAAAATTTTCACATTTTCAGGATTTAACTTTATTTCCATAGTTTTCTCGGGATGACTTAAAATTGACGCGTGACAATTAAATGAGTAATGTATTTTGTTGGACCCTGTATATCCTCAGAAAATTATTGGTTGCGTTCAGCCAGGCACATCGCCTCGTAGCGGTTCGTAACATTACGTACGACGACAAATTCAAGCCATAATTTATGTTTTCTGCTAATGAAGCGAACTTCATTTAGTATTTGCCAAATTTCATTCAAGTAACATATTTTAATTAGAAAAAAAGGGCAATTGCATCAGATATATGTGGCCCTAGCAATCCACAATACGTAACATTGTATCTCCTCCGTTTAACCGCTGCGAACCGCTTTGTAGTAGCAGCGTAGAAAGTAATCGCTATTTCTGGTTGAACGCAGTCATTAATAAGCATGTGCTCTTTTATAATAAGATAACACCTTTTTCAAGTCTTAAATAACCATCGAATTTTTAATTTCAATACTGTGTCTTAAATTTTAGGAGAAGGTGGAGACTGTGCAGGTTCTCCGATACGTGGTGTGCCCGATCCAAATCCTAAAGTGTGTGCAAGTGGTTTAGTCTGTACCGACGGAGTGTGTGTATCCGGAAATTAATATTGTCCACATTTAGTTTGCCTTTTCTTCCTTAAAAAAGACTCCACAGAGTCTTTTACAAAGGCAACGTTTGTTTTCTTAGTTTAGTCATTTGCAAATGAAAATAAACACGTGTGTACTATGATGTTCAATTCTCTTCCTTTCTAAAAAATATTGCGTTTGATTAACCTTTGCTTAAAAAGTAACTGATGTGATAACTGTTGATTTTCCTTCTCTGCTTGTATTTTAATGGTGTTTTAGCGTAAACAAAAATTGATTTGTTTGCCCCAAATTACCGGTCTTTACGATGAAGACTCTCCCATTTTTTATCTTCATCTTGAAATTTAAAATTGCTTGGGGCATTCGAAATGTACGGTCGGCGCCAGCCCCAAAGCCAACGCAGATTATCAGAACGCAACGAGCTGCAGATTTTCCCCGAAAGCACCGTGAATGCTCACGATTCCGAAAGTCACGACTCCCTTAGTTAGAGGGCGCCTGGACGAAGCGGTCATGAATTAGAGAATCCGCAGTTTATTGCTACCGTTTTGAATTCCATAATCTTCGCCCATCTGCCACAAATTTGCATCGAGCGTGTTTCGTTTATTGCATCTTCTTGGGTCGGCTGGGGCAAGGCTCGAGGCGGTCGTTCGTTTGGAATTACCCTTGTCATCGGTTTCTGTAGCACATCAAAAATTCCTTTCGATTTAACCAACAACCTAAACAAATTATTACTAAAATGGACTAGCGTTCGACTGGGACAACCAATTTGCTCGTGGGGTCGCCAATTAAGTGGACCAAATTGGAAAAACAATATTGCTGCAAGAAATTTTAAAGACCTATTGAGATCTTTCAACTTTGATTTGGGGAAATCTAAGTCTTTTCTATTTAACTTAAAGAATTAATCATTTTTTCATGGATCATGATGAAATTTATGGAGTGCACCCTAAGAATGTCCTATGAATGGAAATAAACTTGTGAGACGTAGAAGTTTATATAATGGTTAGGACAAAGAAGGAATATATTAGTGTAGACAAAGACTGCAAAGGTAAAGTGTAGGTACATGGCACGTACGCACCGTATAGTCTCCTATACTTCCTTTTAAACGACAACTTCTCTTGTGGTTTTGTCAGGACCATGTTTAATACAATATGTATACTTCTGTAAGAAATCGCCAATTTCGTAAGTCACTCAGGACGTATTTTTAAAAAGATATATTCGATACAACGTCGCCTAGGCGACCGGGGAAAATTTGACCACCTAAAAAATTTACGTAAATAAACGATTTTCTTTGCTGAATGAGTCATGACTGACTTTTAAAATAAAACCGCGTTCGAAAATTTTTTGCTGCATATTGCACTACCAAACAGTCGCCGAGTTGACTCATCAAAGAAACCACAGTATGTAAACAACTAAAAGTGAAAGAACCAAGAAAATCACGATGATTCATAGAGCAAGTGCAAGAGTGTTCATAATCGGAATTTCCGGTCTAAAATCATATAAAAGGGACTGGGTTTCATGAGCATATCATCACATAGCCAATAGTCGTGTGGTCGTATACATCTCGCACTGGGAGACTTCCAGAGTCCAAAGGCGAAATTAACATTCACAGAATGTTTTAGAGTGTGAACAAACTCCGAAAGATCAGTTCGTCTCTTTGTACCTAGTACCATGGTTTGGGTGAGAAAACATTAATTTAATTGCCAATTTGTTATGTTATTAAAACTAACAACTGCTTTATATATGCTCTTATAAAATTATTTTGAATTTGTTTTGTATTGTGTATCATTCTGAAGCAATCTTCAAATACATTTAAATTTACATTTGTCTAAATGCTCTTTAATAATTGGACTCAATTATTATGTGTATTTAAATCTGTTTCTTTCTTATGTCTTAATTTGTTATATGATACTGCATGCCTTTGTTTTAATACTGTTTAGAATTTCACTTTACGCCAAATTCCTTAATTCAATTTGTAATTGTTTTTATCTATTGAAGTGAAATGAGAACGATAGGTATACAAGAAAGGATGAAGGATGAATGGATTAGGAATAAAATGTATAATGACGGGGATGGAAATACAACCCTAAAGCGAATAGGACACGTAGGGAAGATAAAAGAGGATAGGTTTTCTAATGCTGTACTTAATGGAAATTGACATAGATAAAGAAGAAGTTCGATGAAAAATGAGGAAAGGACAATGACAGCTCTAAGCAGGAGTATAAAAATATAGAAAATGAATAGAAGATGCGATGGCCTAGGGGCAGAAGAGATGAAGAAAATCAAAACACAATAGGAATTGGTGCTATAATTTTGAATAAAAACTTTTTTCGAAAATCAATATAACAGGTGATCAATATCTTTCCTAATCAAGTGACCTATACATAACGATAGGAATGCGATAAAAATAATTCAAATGGCATTTGAAATAATGAACCAAACAAGGACATAATTTTTTCCAGGTCACTTGATTAGAAAAGATATTGATCACGTGTTAGTTATTATAATTAATGCTACTGAGTGTTCAATAGAAAAATTCATCAAGTTGGTTTTGATTTCTTAAGAAAAGAAGAGCAACTTTCTAAATCGATTGATGTTTGAATGTATAGGGGCATTCAACGGACACAATCGATTTATGATTGCATACGGTTTAGCGTTCAACGCATCTGATTCGATTCAACATCGATCGTGAAATTGTCCATCGTAAACATTTTGCGATTTAACTATGATTAATATGTCGTTGCGGTTTATATCATATTATGTGCGAGTGTATTGTTTATTTCAAAGATTTATTAGAAAAATAACTTAACCGCACTACTAATATTGTGATATTGCTATTGTTGAATAGTTAAATACCAAATCTGATTCTAATCAATCGATTTGTTTGTTGAATGCCCCTAATGACAATAATGTTTGCTTTGCTTGTAAGCTGTGTCAATGCAGTTAGATAGTAAAAAAATATGGTTTTGGTTTAGTTCAAAACTAATCGCCTTTTGTTTCACCCAGGATGTCGTTCTTTCTTCTTTGATAATTTTTTCTTTTGCTATCGTTGCTGGTGAGTAAATTTGGTTTGATTTTTGAGATAGACTTTTTTTTTTATTCGATCGTTTTCCGACGATCTTCTTTTGCTCGAAAATCGATTGCCGGCTTTTTAGATATTGGCGAATTTTTACCAGATCTTGTTTCATGGGGGGTTTTTTGATCGGTCTTGTTTACACAAAAAGTTTCTGTGATATCCTTCGATTGGTTTCGTTCGAAAGCGATCGTCTTTTGTTTCTGGGAGATATCATATGTAAAAGATATCGTCTTTGCTGCTACTGATAAGCTATATGATTACTTTCGTTTGAATTTTGACAATGGCCTTCATTTTTTCGGCCGTTGAAACTAAGGAAAACAAAAAAGTAAAAAGAAGAAATAAAATAAAATCGTCAACATGCAGAAATGCAATCGACCGGACTACTGAAATTAAAAAAAAGAACGGAAATACAAAAGACAATCGATTGAATGCCTTGTGTTTAAGAACGCGCCTGTGTCTAAAAAAAAATAATAAATAAATAAAAGAAAATAATCCAACAAAGTGATTAACAATATTGAGAAGGCTATGAATGAAGTTTCTTTGATTTTTATAAGCCATATGTATAACTTAAAGGAATGCTTTTCTTTTCAGTGTTAATATTCTAATTTAAACAAAGGAAAACATTCATTCGATTGAGTGCCTTGTGCTTTTAACCCCACCACCCCACCGATTTATATCTAAAAAATACTTGAAAATAATATGGAAAAGGAAAAAGAAACAAAAAATAAAATAAATAAATAAATTCGCATAGGAAACAATCAATTTGATGAAAATTAAAAATGAAATATTATTTGTTCATAAAAAAAAATTTCATATATGTACGAGCCCTGCGTCCAAAGTATTCGCCTAGCTGGTATAGCTGTTTTTGAAAATAAAATCTTTATCAAAACTTTTATTTAAAAATGTTTAATTTTTATTTATTTTTATTATTATTCTAGAAAAGTAATCTACCACTGAGTAATGTATTAACTGTCTCTTTCTTAACCAAAGGGAGGTAGGCGATACTTTGATACAGGGCTCGTAGATACATCTTAAAATTGGGGTTAATAATAATAATGATTTATTAAAGCAGTTGATCACAAACGATGTAAGTAAAAATTATTTAAATTATCTGGCAATCATTAACACTTTTTTTTAAAATCATTAATCGACTAATAATTTTAAATAACGCCATCTGTTGATACTTTTCTGATGTATGCGTGGCATACAGCACCATTTATTTTTTTTCTCTACACAAACAAATTGTATTGATGGAGACAGCACCATTTATTTTTTTTCTCCACGAATAAATTGTATTGATGGTAAAATAGAGTTTTTTTTTTTAATCTGGCCTAAAGAGGATAAAGACATAGTGTGTATCAATCCCCATTAACAGGCCAAATTCAAATAAAAAAATTTAAAAATAACGGGTTTTTTCCATTCTCCTTTATTTTTTTCGTCTTAATATAGGTACCCTACTCGTAATTTCTAAGTATTGAAGTAAATGAGGGAAGACTCTCATGTCTTTACCCTCTTGCCTAAATCATTAATCGACTAATAATTTTAAACAGCGCCATCTGATGATACTCTTCTGTTACAAGCGTGCCATACAGCGTCATCTATTTTTTTTCTCTACACGAACAAATTGTATTGATGGAAAAATAGGGTTTTATTAAAATCTGGCGTCGAAGTTGGACATGAAAATTTCATTGTGAACCATCAACGTTATGACAGTTGTTAATTTGACGTTTGAATTTAAAATTTCTAACCTTACTTTCGAGATTTCGAACTCAACAGTAGGATAGGACAACACAAGATGTAATCTATTGTAATAAATGAAAAACAACAATAAGAATGAGATCTGTTGTAACAATGAAAACAATCAATAAGAAAATAAGATTTACAACAAATAATCAAAATTGTAGTGCGTTCACAATAAGCACCTTGTCACGGTCATCTTCGACGCCAAATTAAAAAAAAAAAACACTCGTTATAATGTCGATAATCACCATATTTATTCACGATTTCTGGCGTAAATTTTTATCATGTTTTTTTTTTAAAATACTGTCTAAGTACTATCTTAAAATTGAGGTTAGGAAGAAGGCAAAATACACGCAAAAATTACTTCACTTATTTTGGACAATTTTCTTTTATTTATTTCTTTTTAAACACAAGCGCATTCCAAAACGTTCAAAACATTCAATGCTTGTCTAACTTCATTAAAATAGAAGATGAATAAAATCAGAACGAAATGCAAGAAAGGACGAAGCGAATTGCAGGAATAAAATGATTAATAATGGGGACAGAAAAACAACGCTAAAATGGATAGGGCACGTATGGAAAATAAATGAGGATGTACAGTGCTAGTCTAAAGTTCCTTCTTCTTCTGTTAATCTTGGAACCAAATAAGATAGAAAGTTCAGACAAAAACCAAATCAATATACATAAAAAGTACTAAGTCCAGAGACAAGTCCAATGACGTTATCAGTTTTCAGCTTCTAGATTTTGTTTTTAAATTTGTAACATTATAAGACAACAATCATCGTATTTCTCTACTATTGCAACTCGAAAGCTATTAACTAAGAAATACTGCTGTTAATAATCACAACAATAATAAAAATAATAACACTTTTCAAAATGTTTTGCAATAAAATGTTTTAATGCCAGGAATTAGAGGGCAATAATATTGAATGTTTTTGTTTTTGTAAATACGTTTAGTTAATCTCCTTTCATTTCATTTTTTTATTTTTTTACCATTGTAAAAACAAATGCTAGAAACTGTAATTATACTAATTATATTTCTGGAGTTAGTACTTTTTATGTACTTTCATTTGGTTTTTATTCAAACTTATTTTGTTTCAAAGTTAACGCGGAGATGACTTTAGACTTGCACATGTTTTTGTCATTAACTCAAAAATAAATGAAGAATGTTAAAAACTGACAACATCGTTGGACGTAGAATTAAAATTATTTTAAAATGATATGCCACTCAAGTTATTTTGCCATTTAAAATTTTTAAGCCCATAGTGAGCACCGCGCCACCTAGCGGATATTCAAAAGTTAGTATTTTTTACGTACGGTTATCGCTGAAAAAAATTGGTACACCAAATTTTTCCCTACGTAAATGCAACTAAAATTGGGCATTTGTATTATAGCAACCAGAAAACTTTTAAAAATTTTAAAAGTTAGCTGTCACCGTGTTTCGACATTTTGATAATTTTTAACTTTTTTAAATAATTTGTAAGAAAGATCTACCACGGCATTTAAATAAATTCGAAAAGGGTAGAATTGTCGAAGCGGACAATAAAATCCGGGCAAGAATTTGACATGTTGTGCGTATTTCAACAAA
The DNA here is from genome assembly GCA_958336345.1 of Dorcus parallelipipedus. Taxonomy (NCBI): domain Eukaryota; kingdom Metazoa; phylum Arthropoda; class Insecta; order Coleoptera; family Lucanidae; genus Dorcus; species Dorcus parallelipipedus. The sequence goes on from OY284483.1 coordinate 26,252,784, forward strand.
TTTGGTAAATCAGGCTTATTGAGGTTATATTTCTGTCAAAAGAATCATAGCAATCATACACCAAACATGTTTGCAATATACCTAAACACCCGTTAATCAAAAAAATTGCCAACAGTTGGCCAACCGTTTACAAGCAATTACCTCTGGTGAATGCGACCAATGCTGTAATGGAAAGTGGAGTGAAGAGACATAGACAAAGAAGAAATACGAGGAAAAAGGACAAAAGATGCGAAGCCCTAGGGGTAGTAGATACGACGAGGAAAAAGAGAAACAAAACAATGTAGGAGATATTATGATTTTGAATAAACAAAAAAGAAAAATCTCTTGACAATTCAAGATTTTGTCTTGACACTTTCTTGACGAAAGATATAATCGATCAAAGGAAATTTTATTTTATGGAAATAAGACAGTATTTTTAATGACATTGACATTTTTAGGCAAACGAATCGTCATGTATATTTTTCACGCTTTACGTTCTAATATATTTTTCCTCTTTGCCCCTTTGCTTTCGTTTTGGTACTATTCTTCCTTATACACTTTCTTCTTCTTCTTCTTCTTCTTTTGTTCTTGTACTGTTTGGTGTTTTTCTATTTATCTAGAAATTGCAAGTTGTCGCGACGTAAACTGTTTATCCATATTTTTAAAATTTGGCAATTCGCCAAAATTTATAAATATTGTCATTTTTGTCATAACTTGGTTAACACTCACGTTTGGCACAAATATTAAAATTTATTTGATTTAATTATGAGAGATAGTAAAAAATATTTTCTGAATTCTGACTGCGACAGTGCAACATTGTAAAGTAGGCTTTATACGGACGCAGTGCAATGAACATTGCATACAAAAATTGCATTTACTCCCGGCTTCATATTTAAGCAATTTCTGAATAGTTGCAATAGAAGGTACCAAATTCTGAATGTAAATATTTATGGTGCATCATATTTGAATGGTCTTATTGCGGTTAATTAACAATTATGTTCACACACATTTGCCAATGCGCATGAGCACGGTAAAAATTGCATTGTGTAAAGCCTGCTTACGTTTAATATTGCTTAGCTGAGGCGATCAGCTGCTTCTTTTGTAAAACTATAATTATGTAAATCTAGACATTCATAATTTTGATATTAATTGGCGTTTATGAAATGATATTAACCATCTATAGGTTGTACATAATTGAGGTTTTGCGCCGAGGGAGATAATTAAATGAAAAGCAGCCAGAGAAAAATTAGTAAATTTATCTACGGCAAGGTTATTTTTGCAACTTTTCAACTCTAAAATAAAATATTTTTTATAATTACCCCGTATGAGCAGATTATTTAAACAAAAAAAAATTATAATTAGGTATCTTCTTTTCATGTTTCTGCTGCAGCACATTTCAGAATTAAGCTATCAAGTAAAAACAGGTCATGATTTCTACAAGACCATCAAAAAAATGCAAAACGCAAAAATGTGTTATAGTAACAGGTTCACAGCCAGGCAGCAGCGGCATGCACGCAAGTTCACCTCGTGACATGCCACATACAAAAATAAAAGAAGCAACAAACCGGAGGAACAGCTGAGTTGCAGAAGAAGTCTTGACCGTGGTGATATGCTGAAACTTGAGGTAGGTTACGCACAAAAACGAACAAACACACCGGACAGATCGCATCGAAAATGAACGCGCGTGTGTAAATAAATTCCTGGCGATAAAAACCCTGTTACATCAGCTGCGCTTACAACAAGTCTTATTGCAATAAATAAACTATGTTAATGCCTTGCGATGTCTGTCGGTTTTTTTTCCGAACGGTATTGTCAACGAGGCGCAGCAGCTACCGCAGAAATTCATTCGCAAACAGGTTCGTCCTGTATCAATTACTTGCTGTTATGCAAATGCAACCCGTTTTGCGAAATGCTGGAATTATTTCTTTGTCGCTTTAATTGATGTTTGTCACGAAATTGTCGGAAATGTCCTGGCCTCCTTCAATTATTAAAATAATTACATTCGGGTTATTACCAGTGCAGTGGTTTACACAAACTGAAAATCTACTAATTGCGAGGGAAAATTAGGAATAATGAGAGGAAATGGAAGCTTAAGTACAGAGTTTAACAGAAATGTATTTTTTTAAACATTCCTTCTGATTGAGGACAAGAGTCCTAATGTGTCAAAAAAATAGAATCCATTCGATTAAATTTAAGAAAACAGAAATGTACCATATCATTTCCCCTCCCCCCAAAACAGGGAATATTGAAATAATGTAATGGCATGAATTATTTAAAACAAATACATATAGTAAAGATCTCGCAACGGAAGAAGCGCTGTGGGCGGAGCTTATCGTCTTACGTAGTAGGTTCTTCTCAAGTTGCGAGATCTCTACCCGTTTAACCATCACCCTATATAAAATCTCCGTTTTTTTTTTTTTAATATGTACTCTTTCTCATTCCTTGGATACTCTAAAAATGCAACTTACCTACTTGTGTGACAGGTCCCTGATTTTTTTTTTAAATTTTTAATTAGTGTCAAGTACGCCCAATGATTTTTCTTTTATTTAACGACCAATCAATCGTCGATTTCTTTTATTTTGCGGCTTCGCACGACTTCGAAGCATCAGATAACGTCCAAGGCGGACACATACAATATAAATACGACGCAGAGCCTATCTGTTGAGACAGTGCGAAATGAAGAAAATAAGTCTGAAGATAAAACAGTCGGCACGTGACACGTTCGCCGCATAAAATTTTATTCGAACAGCTCGAAGCAACGTGCGTTTGCACTATTTCAATTAGTATCTCGAGATCAAAACTTTGGCTCATATTTCAGGTACATCCAGTACATTCTGCTTCTTATCTCAACGCAAGAACACAACACAAGAACGTCATATAAATAAATTACGAGGTTTTTGTACGCTTTATGGTAACAAGTGTAAGGTGAATTGTCCAGGGCCGGATTTGCTTGTGAGTTCTAACTCCAACACTTGGAGATTTCCATGCATGAGTAGGCAAGAAACCCTTGCAGAAGCCAACTCCCAAATTACACAATTAAAGGCGCTGATGATGTCCGTATCGAGCACGAAATTCGTAGTCGCTCTTAAATAAGGGGATCTGCTTTGTACAGGTGGTAATAAGAGACAGAGCAATGGAAGTTAAAGACAATGTTGCTTAGATCATGCAAAACAACATTGTGTCTTTTTTCCATGATCATCATGTCACAGCCATTACTGAAACCTATACTTAAGATAAAACTATATTCGCAGTAATTATCAATTTAATCAAATCTGACGATGAAGATAAGGAATTAAATTTATTTCCTCCCATCAAGTAAATAAGCCATAATCATTTGAAATGCCTTCACGTATACAGGTGTCCAGCCACAGCATGTTCATTAGGCGTAATTAAACGTAAAGCCTGAATGTAATTAAAACGAGCGCTGTTATTTAAAGTCACGAAGTGGTTAATAACAAATTATCTCAAGATTTAAACCCGTTAAAAATTCATCCCGCGCCGTTTTTTTTTTAAATTTTACTCGTTTAAGTCGTTTTATGATTTCATTAGATATTAATTAAAGCAGTTGAGTTTATTTTGTTTGTTTAAACTCTGTGCAGATTAATCTTTGATACTTAATCAGAATTATGAGTTTATTTGTCTTGAAGAGAGAGGATTCTAATCAATTTTAAGTAAAAATCAGGAATGTCATTATTGCATGCAGATTATTTCTTGGTATAATATCCTGATATTTATAATGAGGATAATTATTTTTTCTCTCAAAGGCCGAACTCTCAAAATCGAAGCTACCTTATCTGGAAACGAACGAAGTGTTTCAATTAACTTAATCACACCACCATTAACACGATTTCCATATTACTAAAACTTATAATAATTTCAATAATTTTATGCGGCGAATGGAAATTACACGTGATGCAAATTACACAGTGGCCGAAAAAATCCCGTGTACGAGGCGCCATAATTAAAGCAGATCAGATTTAAAAACAACGATGGGGAATCAGGCCATTCATTTCCATTAACAATTAATGCAAACATGTACGTGGATTGGCAGGTGCAGGGCGTAATCACGGTGAATTAATTTGTTTTCTACACTTATTATTTGTCTCGTTTCCATAATGAACTGGTAGTACGCATTACAGCGATAACCTGTGTTTATGAGGAGGACTTGATTTCAAATGTGCTCCTGTTGATTCCAATTAACAGGACAGGACTTTAACAAACCTGAAGTTGCTTTGACTTGGGGCTTCCAGGTCACTTTCATCAGACGAAATTGCTCCTGCTTCTTCTTCTCCCTCCTGTTTCGTTAATGTTCGCTGTTTCGCTGTTTAATTTTTTCGATTTTTTTCCTTCTTCCCACTGCTTTTAATATTATAGTGGAAGTCGACTTTTCTGTTTCCTTTTTGGGGTATCTCTCTGGTCTCTTCAATCTTCCTCAATATCTGCTTCAAGCATAATAGGTCTTTCCCATTCCTAATCTTCCTCTTGCTTCCTGGTCTTCATATTCCTCGTCAACCAGATCTTTCAGAATTCCTTCGACAATCAAAAAAGTGATTTTGCTGAAAGGGGATCAAAGGTTTTATGCAACACTTTCCTCTTTCCTTTCTTTCCAAAATATGTACTTAGTGTTGAGGTAAACCAAAACATAGAGGTATAGTTTGATGAAGTAAAAAATTAGAAGCGAAAGAGAATCCTTTGCTTTACGTTACGGAAAAAAATGTAGAAAAGGCAAGATGCAGGCTTAAATTAGATTACTTTTGATAATCTCAAAAAGAAGTACAAAAAAAGAAACGAAGCTGTTTTTAATTAAGTTATGAATGCGAATTATTGGCGCTACGTCTATTTGGTCGTCGTTAATTTGCAAAACGCTAAGCACTTTCTTGAATAATCCAGTTTTTTCCTTCCAAGAGCAGTTTAAGCGTTGCCTAGGAACATAAACTCGTGCAACCGCCTTTTTCCGCGGTCTTCAGCAAAGGAAACTATTATAAAACGGCTTCACCCTAAATGGAAGCTGCTCGTAAAACAGAAATTATGCACAACATTTAGTGTTGGACGAACGCGAAAGAAAGGCGGAGTAATTAACTTCGCTATTGCCGACGACATACTCAGCACTTTATTTATAGGAACAAACTCGTAAATTAGCATAATCATTGCAGGAATGAATTTATTAAATACTCACGTACTTGTATGGGCGCCGTTTTATAAATGGGGACTACTAGAATGGTTTGCATAAATTTTCAGATTAATTTTATAGAATCAATATTAAGCTTCTAATTAGATGCTGGGAATGTTAGTAAGTGACCAGTTCATTTTTCATAATTAACGAGAACCTAAGTTGATTAGGATGTAATTTTCTCTTTGCTTAAATCCATTCTTATAAATATCAGTTCGATAGTTATTCTGAAAGTCTACAAGAAATTAGAACGTTGCAGTGGTATGGGAACACACTCGAATAATTTGTAGACGACCAGTGAATTTCATACTGAATACGTCTCTGTTCTTCTTCATCGTTTGCATCTAAGCAAGCTTCTATGTTTAGAAGTGTCTGGTAAACGCTATGCAGACTCGGAAGAATCTAACCTAGAGACCTAGAGCAAGTGTCTAGCTTGCGTCTACGACTACAGCCTAGATTTTTCCGCAATACCAGTCTAGGCTATCCTGTTACTTTGTGTGCTGCTTCTCCTCCATTATTAATAGAACGGCTAGACAAGATTTACCGCTTGGCGTTCCCGCTGCGCAGCGATCTTCTTTGAAAGCGCTTCGCGAACTTAATGAGCTTTTATCGTTTTATCCAGTTCAGATTTTATTCTTCATTATTTTTTGTTCTTCAAGTAAATTGTCGAGACTACTTTTTGTTTACTTCTTTGTACGAGATCTAACTAGAACTTTTGTTTTCAGAATATAGCTTACAAGAGTTAGTCAAAATTTTCAAATTAACTACTTGAAGACGTAATTAATCAAAATTGAAGGAAACGAATCTTCTATGAGCTTTTTAATAATTCCAAGCAAGAATTTAAAAATGTTTAATTAAATAGTTGTGTTCGAGAAATGTCGATGTAAGAACCAAATACCTTAGTACCTACATGGAGAATCTCGGCTCGTTAGAGTTAAGACAGGCGACTTCAAACTTCCTTGCTGAAAACTAGTTTCCCTCACTTTTATTTTGCGAAAACCAGATTTTTTTTTGGTATTTAACTGACGTATCTTACACTTAATTAAATTTAATACGAGTGCGTGAAACTATTAAATACAAAGTTGCACATCCTCGATTTATATGCTGAGCTCTTTTCAGATACGTTTCAGATATGTATGGATTCAATCTTCTAAATAATTGTTTCTCGTTCTTAAATTTTTTGTTTATTATTTATTTTTTAACAATTTCTCTTTTTTACTTCTTTATTTTTGTTCATTAATGTTCTCTTCTATTTTTTTCTTGTATGATTGTAAGAGGCCCAAAATAATTGTATTTTTTGTTAGATTTAATAAATTTAACCAAAGGATAAAACATGTTTCAAAATATTAGAGAATTAAATTCATACGGGAAAAAAATAGAGAAATTTTGTCAGTAAGCTTCTGAAATGCTGTACAAAATATTCGTGTCTTTTTAGAGAAAGATGCAGACAACGAAATATGTTTATTTTCAAATTAATTATTTTAGTTTGTTCCTTATTCAGGTTTTCATATTTGTTTTCATATTTCAGAAAATCGTTCCATATTTTTTATGTCTGAATGGTTTAATTTGCTTAATTTTGTAATTTTTTATAGAGCTTTCTTACTGAAACAATAAGCAATAATAATAATTCATTCTTGTCATATGATGTTGTTACAAGATTCAAGCTTCAGAAGTTCAACAACGCGCTTGGCGAGTTATTCACATTGCTAGCTGCAGCTGCGGTGGACTTATCCGATGTTTTCTTTCATTCGGCATTCTCCTTTCATGGGGGAAGTACCTGAAGCCCAGTTTGAAGAACTGTTTGTGTCTTCTACCAAATTTTGTTTCATAGTCATGATTATTTAAGCCCAACAGATAAAAATTTCCCGAATAACTTAATAGCATTTGTGGAAGAAAAACAAGATTACAATTTTGTTCCGGAACGTGAATTAAATAGTCTCCTATTTTACGTTAATTTTTTTTAAAATTTATTTTATTAATTCCTTACTTTTCTTCATTTCTATTTTTTCATTTTTTTGATTTTTTTTTAATCTTAAAAATAGATCTTTACTTCAACTTTTCTTTGTTTTAAAAACATGCGGAGAACCCTAATATGTCTATTATAGTGAAGTTTGTTAAATAAAATTGGTAAAGAAAACTCAATTTTTCTTCGTATGAAGACAATTCGAATTCTCTTTGCCAATTTTATTCTTTTTTGTTTTATTTGTAAGAGGCCCATTCTTCCTTTTTTTTTCATTATTATTAAAGGATGCCACATGTTAGGTTTTCTGTTAGTCTAAATAATTTTATTAACCGAAGAAAAAAAAATGTTTCACGATTAATAAATCTGAATTATTTGTGTTATTTTCGAGAAAAACATTTTTAGATTGGTATTTTGTAATTCAAATATAGGAAATTTCTGTTTTGTTAACTGGCGGTTGGTGACATTGGGTGGCGCTTAAAATAATTTCAAACAAATGTCAGTTTCTAAAGCTCAATTTAGACGTTTTAGGAGATTTTTCTTATAAATAATTTTTTCATGGCGCAATTTTACAGCATGTTAACGTGTAATATGTCAATAAGAAAAATAATTACATATTACACGTCGACATTTCGTAAAATTGCACTGTGAAAAAAATATTTATAAAGGCCGCTTTACTGTTCACAATTATTTATTGCCTGCAATGAAAATTGCAGCGATTTGTATTGCATGCATGCGCGGTATTTGCACTTTGTATAAAAATACAACACTCCGCATGCGTGTAATACAAATCGCTGCAATTTTCATTGCAGGCAATAAATAATTGCGGACTGTAAAGACCGCTCAAGAAAAATCGCAACGTCTAAATTGAGCTTAAGTTATTTTTATAATTGAGATGCCAACAAATACAGGTTGTATCAAACAAATATTAATTTGGAGGTTAGTTTTGGAATTTGAAATGTCGCCAACCTAAAAAGATGAAATTTCGGATTATTAAAATGAGGTTGTATTTTATGAAACCCAAATCAGTTTTGTAATGCAGTCATTAAAGCATCAAAATAGCAAAAGTATGTTTACTTTCGAGTTAATACAGACTGATTAAAATTTTTTTTTATCAACTCCTGCCATAACATCTGGACGGCATGTCTTAGCTTAAGTGAAAAGTACGTCATTGCATTCCTTGATCCTGTTTTACAGTAAAGCTAAGACATGCCGCCATTGTTCCAAGTTCCATGACTTTACTACTAAAATTCATTCACTAAATCATTGTTTTTGAAGTCGATTTTGTGCTAGGCTTCCGTGTTTGATTGTAATATGGCTAGGTAAGCGGGTATACATATATTTTAGAATCATCTATTTCTTTTTGTAAAATAATAACCGATAATTTTGAGTTGTGGAACATATGAGTCCCATTAGTATTTTTGACGGGTCATCCCAACAGTATAAAATATACATACTTTTGATAAAACGGGCTCTAAGGGAAGAATTCCAGCATCTTGCAGAGAATTTATCAGATGTACTTTCTTACATTTATTTTCGTGTCACCATTCGTAAAATAAAACATTCATAAGTTTTTGTAGTGTGTATCAAATCCCGACTGGGACATATACGTCCCTTAGATTAATGCGGACGGGACACATATGTCCCAGGTAATAGCCATAGAAAAATAGAAGCATACTTTAATTACTTCTAATAGAAATGATTCAATAATAATCCACTGTTAAAATATATGAAGATATTAAAGAAATCTTAAAATAATAAAAGTCGTATTTTAGGAGTACTGTCCCTTGTTGGGACATATGTGACCCTTTAGGAGCGAAAGGGTTAAGGTTGTGCTGCCGGTTACGTTCACAAGAACAATGTATTTGCGGGTTGCCTATCTGTCAGGCGGACACATGAAAACTTACTGCAGCAAGACGATCGTTAATTACACCATTATAGGCAACCAAGTATACGCACCCCATAAAACAGTATTGCTTTATTCCAAAGAATCTCTATTCAAAACAATTTGTGTTCAACGTACTTCCTATGAAGAAAAAAATCTTCAAAAGAGTTTAAAATTTTTTAAAAATCACCCGATATAGTGTCTTTCATAAATTCCGTATCATAAGGCATTTTTCTGAAAGATCAAAAAATATAATATTTAATCTGCTTTGAGGCATATTTTTGCATCAAGAAGCATATTTACGTTCTGTCTTCATATAAAAAAAAATAAATGTAAATAAATTACATTTGTTTATTAAAAACGAAATGAAACAAAAAAAGAGTTTTTTAAAACGAAATTTCTAAAGTGCGTTAAAAAACCGTTATCAAGTAGGCTTAAATCAAACGCAAATTTTGCAAAGTCATGTAAACGTACGATTATTATAAACATAACCTAACTTTTTATTTACATTTATTTACGATTTTCTACAAAATGGATAATAAAACGCAATTAATGAAATAAAGTATTTATTTGATTACAAATACTTCGACGAAGTAAACAAAACATTTGTTGACGCTGTTGACAGTTCATAGTTATTCAAGGTTGTACGACGTGCCGTTATAATAAATGCAAGTTCAGAGCCTTCTCGATAACGGATTTTTTGAACGCACGTTATTTTCTGTAAAGAACACGGAATTTAAGGTAACGTTTTGTTGTTAGTTGTGTTTTAATAGGTTGGTTATCATAGTAAAATTAGACAAATTTAATTTGATGTCATTTTAACCCAAGGTTACTAAAGAGAGAAGGTTGCCTGGTAACTCGTGGAGAGATGCGTCATCCAGTAGGCCATCTATTTATGTAAATGCTTTAAATGGGCCTGCCTACTGAGTGACGTTGTGGTGACGTTGAAAGTTACCAGACAACCTTCTCTCTTTAGTAACCTTGATTTTAACCTATGTCAAATTATAATAACTCAAACCAAATTGATTAACCGTTGCGGTGTTGTCAATTCTCAACTTTCTGTAAATTTGGCTGTGGATACATCTCGTGACGGAAAGAAAATATTGCAGCATTGCCTAATTCGGAGTAACTTTAAAATCTAAATCCTCATGACATTCATCGTCAAAATTTAGTTACATACACGAGTGCCACATTCTCACTAGGCTTTCACTGCATACTACGATGGTAAATAGATAAAGAATGGATAATGGACACTTTATGTTATTGGTCACACTTAATTTCGTCTGACTGCATCAATTATACAAGAAAAGTACTGCATTTTTTCGTGTTTGAGAATTGAAATTTCTCGAAGGGTCGCCGAGTGGCTTAGCGGTCAAGCCTAGCCGACTTGGAAAGTCGTGTCGCTCGGCAGCGTAGGTTCGAATCCTACCATTAGCCATGGATGTTTGTGCTGTTTAAAGGTTAAGACCCAGCTTAAAACATACTTCGTAATTGTCTGGAATGGCTTACGGCCGTAAGACAAACAACATTGCTGCGCAAAGCAAAAATTGAAAAAATAAAAATTTCTCGAGTTTCCCGGCAAATTTTAAATGATCGACCAGATATGGTTGCGTTGTTTTTTGTTTTGATTGATGACATTTTTCCCATACGGTATGATCCTTATGAATGGCACTGTACATTAGTGCACTACAATGGACCGCATTAATGTGACGTCAGAATAGGCGCGAAATTTGAATCTGAGTCATTCCCAATTTGGTATAAAATAAATTGAACCTTAAGGCATAAGGCAATAAATATCACTTTGTAAGGATCAGTTTTTGAGCCACTCGTACGCAAGCATCACACATATTTCAGACATGAAGTGTTCCAAAATGAATAATTTGAAGTTTTAACTAAACACCTGACTCGAGATCATACGTCTAAGGTATCAAAATATTTATTTATAGCGAAATGAAAATAACACAGTTTGTTGAACATACCGTAAACTTATGAACACAAGGAACCAGAACAAGCACCAACGAACAAAAATCAGATAAACAGACAACAGAACAAACACCAACAATCACAAAAACAGTAAACACAGATAACTATCGAACATACGAAACAGAAACAAGTGACAATTAGATTATGTATTCGATAGCAGTAGCTCGTGCGCATGCCATGTACGAAAACAGCGTTACATCATTTTCAATTCGCGATAAATAAATATTTTTGATATCTTAGGCTGATTATTTGAGTCAGATGTTTAGTTAAAACTTCAAATTATTCATTTTGGGATACTTCATGTCTTAAATGTTTCTAATACTTGCGTACGAGAGACTCAAAAAGTGACCCTTGTAAAGTGACCTTTATTGCCTTTTGCTTTAAGGTTCAATTTATTTCACATCAAAACGGGAATGTCTCGGATTTGAATTTTCGCGCCTATTTTGACGTCATCACTAATGCGGTCCATTTGTTACTTGTTTTCTTTTTCATATTTTTGTATTGTGACTGAAATAAAAAGTAATAATAATAATAATAATAAATGGCACGTGTTGTACAGGGTTTTTCAAAAATAATTTGCACCCCACCTAGAGGTTTTATTTTAGGAGCTATGGAAAAAGTTTAATACAAAAGTTATAGGGTCTTACACGTATTATCTTTTGAGTTATCATAAGAAAACAAAAATGCATCACAAAGTGAAGAAAAGAATACAATTTTTGTTTTTTTTAATGGAACAACCTGTATATTGTTCGCCAAAATCAAAGATATATTTTTCCTGGTTTCAAAAATATGTTGATATTTTTGGATGAATCGTATGTGAGATATTTGAGTTTAAAGTATCAATAAATTAATATTTAATAAATCAAGGCGGACCGGAAAAAGTTCTTTATTATCAATTTATTTTGTAACGTTTATGTTTCAAATATTCGAATTCATATTGCTATTTGCTAATTAAAGGAGTGATTTAGAAGTTTTTAAGTATTTTTTCAAGGCTGCGTTGATTTTTTAAATGTGAATATATGTGATGATATTTTAAGCTCAAATATATCACCAACGGCTGCTCCAAACATCAACATATTGCATGTTTCTGAAATCAGGAAACAATGATCTTTCATTATAATGAACAATATACGGGCTGTTCCATTTAAAAAAAGGAATACTGTATCTTATTCTTCACTTTGTTTTTTTTATGATAGCTCTAGAAGATAATACATGTAAAACACTACAACTTTTGGATTAAGAGTTTTTCTCAAGCTCTTAAAATAAAACCTCTAAGTAGGGTGCAAAATATTAAAAAAAACCTGTAATCACATCTTCCTTTTTAATTTATAAACATAATACAATACAGGCGTCCATGTTACCTAAATTACAAGATGACAAAATATTGGATCATACATTAGGAGAATTTTCTATCTACAACATATATTAATGTTTTTGTTTTTACTCACAAGGTTCAAGCTTCAGAAGTTTATCGGGGATTATTCATATTGCCATATTACTGCGTCTGAGGACGACTTACTTGACGTTCTTCTCCTCTTACAAATAAAAAAAAAATGGTCTTCCTCATTGTAACTAATCCAAATTGCTAATTTGTTTGACTGAAAACATTTAAGGAAAAAATAAGGCGTACGTATCTCCAATTGTAAACGATGTTCATCGTTTAATTCAAGTCAGATTCGCGATGGAAGCATGAAATTGTGTTAATTGTGACGAGGGAGCATGAAACCTCCGGAGCTTCGTTAAAGAGCGTAAAATCTCCGCTCAGCGCCCGATGGAATATGCATGAGTGCCCGCGGATTTTTTTTTTAATTCCTCGCCTGCACCACGAACCGATCTGTTAATAAACCATAAATTTTATGCGCTCGCTTTACATATTTAAGAGCTGTGTGCACAGGTCCCTGTCAATATATTGCTCCCGAAGTAAATTCATGGGCAGTAACAGCGCGGGTTTCACGACTCCATTTTATCGTCGATAAGTATTCAGAGGCTTTAAAACGTCAGAAAAGTATTGAACCATCACTATTTAATCGGTTTTGCAACTACATAAACTCAATTGCAACTTTGTATCGGGCACACTTTCAATTAACTATTAACGTAAAACAACATTATTTTTTTTATACGTCAAACTAATTTTAAAATATGCTCCACATAATATAGTGAAACTTTCATTTGAAACATTTTTTAAATAAAATGAGTAACTAAAGAGGTATGAAAGAAACCGTCTTAAGTAAAACGTCCTGTATATACATACCATCTGCGCTCGCAATTAGGTATAGCACAAGCGAGGCAAATGCAACGTCGACGTCGGCTGGTCGAACACGAAGATCTAGTTAAGTTATAAATTACATAGCATTAAGACATTCCTCTGTGCTTTATTGTCTAAAAAGCAGAGATACATTCAAGTATATTAGCTCTCATCCATCATTATACTGTTACGTGATTGATGAAAAAAGGGCCAATCTATTTCATTTGTGCTGCAGTGTTTTTTAAATCTTTCAGTATCCACTCGTTGGCCAGTTATCTTTACCCACTTTTTCAAGTCGCTAATTTTCTTACAGCTTGAATTTTCTCCAAAAGTAGGTATGGTAACACTTCTTCCGAAGTTTGCGGTAATTTCGAAAGGCTGTTGTAATGTATGAAATAAAACGAAAGTAAACCTAAACGATAAAAACTAAAGGTTAAAGTAGAAGCGCACGTACATAAAATATTCTTAAAGACCAAACAGGTAAACGATTAAATCGTTTTGTAATAAACCTCAACGTCCGCGAAGAGTACTAAAATCCAAGTATGTTCCTGCTCCTTCTGGCGATCAAATTGAAAAAAATTCACGCGGGATTTCGCTTAAAATATAGGGCCGTAATTCAGGCGTTTACGTTCCAACGTATTCGGAGAAAAATCCACAAACGTTGTAAAAGGTGAATAATTTCATTAGATGCTGCGGTAACGCTATAAGTGAAATGCCTCAAGATATTTTAAGTACGTCCGTTAATTAAGAAAACTTAATGCGTATTGTATTACTTCGCAGTGGATTAATATAATAATAAACTTAATTCACAGAAGTATACATATAAGTATGAGCATTGAATTTAAACCTAACATAGAACGGCAACGCAATGCTTAAAACTGGCAGCCAGAAATTGGCGATTAACTGATGCATTATTTAGTAAATAATCTGGTTGTAGGATAATTTGCAAAGGTGTAGAGTCTCTATATTACTATACCTACACCTATACTTTTGCAAATTATCCTACAACCAGATTATTTACTAAATAATGCATCAGTTAATCGCCAATTTCTGGCTGCCAGTTTTAAGCATTGCGTTGCCGTTCTATGTTAGGTTTAAATTCAATGGTATGAGCAATCGTTTAAAAAGTCTTAAAAGTTAAGAATCGTTTTAGAACGCGATGATATGCCAGTTTAATAAAGTTAGGTGATAACTGTCGTATTAACGCGAATGGGGCGACGCTTTTAAAATTCCTAGGATTGTGCCCCCTTGTAACGTTAGGCTTATACAAAGTAAGTATTATCGACGACGCGATGATGCAAATTATACTCCTTCGAAAGGACGTTGAGGCGACGAGGAATTAGAAGCTATTAGCACCGCGTAAATTTCGTAAAAGTATTTTCGTAACGCACAGTTAATGCAAATAAACTGCGTATAAATATTCTAGACCTGAAGGTAACTAACTTTGAATGCACTAGGCGTTGAGGGAAATGTTTCTTTAAAAAGCAATTCGTTTAACTATTGATTTTTGCATTTCATTCAAGAAGGACCTTGTGTTCTTATTAAACCAAAGTCATTCCAAACAAGTACCGGTTCCTCCGCCTTTGTTTTATTTTATTTATGCAAATAGCTCGGGCAATGAAATTAGTTACTTTGTAACAAACTTAACAGGTTTTGTCAGTTCTGTGTTGCAACTTTGTGTCTGTATAAAAAACTCGGTGGTTACCATTAAAAAAAGATCCTCATTAATTAAATACCATTAAGTTTAATGACGCAAATATCAAATAATCGAGCGATTATCCGCCGAACCGGTCTTCATGGTGTAATATATTTTCTCGACGACTATTTATTATTATCGGCTCTGTAGAGCAACCGTTAAGTATTGGGAATAGCACACGCTCGCCGAGCTAGAAAAATGCACAATTATCACCTGTACCCACATGCTAGGCACACGACTTCAATAATTATATCGTTAGGTACCTACTGCAATTGTAACAAAAGGTGCACTTGAATAACGATCCTGCGAAGGTAAACGATCCGATGGAACGATCGATATCGCGAAGCAGATATTTTAATTGAAAAATTTGCTAAGAAAAAGAGCAGGCGGCGATATTTTATTAAATCCTGCGGTGCTGATTCAATTACGACTTTACGACGATTTAATACGTGATAGTATTTGGTATGTCACTAATTTAATTATACATTTAATTTTCTATTAAAATTTTGTGAAAATATTTTTGCCATTAGGGTATGCGCAGGCTGCCTCAAAAGTTCTTTTCATATTGTTGACATTGGGAGACAAAACCTAAAAATGTTAGCAAACCCCTTCAATTGCCCTTTATTTACCCTTAAACCGAACGAGAACCATTTTATGCCTAATTGTCCTTTCCATTAATTCTTGCTCGATTTTCACTCCACAAATGTCCTTTTTGTTAATTCCTGTAGGACTCTCATTCCACAAAGAATTTGAAATCTTTTTACGCCCAGAATCAACGAAAAGAACTTCGTCTCCTCATTTGCCCTCAACCCCTCCTAGGATTACTATTCAACATCTTCACAAGTTACCTAGTAATAACTATAACCTTAGTCCACGCTCATAGTATGGAAAAGAATTAGAAACGTCATTCGTCTAGAACAATAGAAATCCTCTTGGCAACAAACATACTTGTTGAAAGGACCTCATGGGATTCAAGGACTCTACGATGGTGTGGCTGGGATGATTCCATTTGGAGCTACACAAATAGTTTATTTCGATACAACACGACCTGATTAGGTTATTCTCAATTGCCTTTAAGAAAAAGTTTAAACATAAGACGATTTACATAATAATTTAATAATAATGTCCATGGCGTGCACAAGTGACACTTTTGTTCTGGAACAGGAGTTATGGGATCCATAGATGGCGCAAGTCAAAAATCTAAGTGAGTAAGAAGAAGAGGTTGACTCAGTTACAAAGAATCCAACGTATTGTATGTTTGAAAAATTTTCACTGAGATATTTTCTGTTTGGATTCTTTCTTTCAGCTGTTGTAATCCGTGGGGTTTATCTCTTTCAGATAACCCCACAGGAAAAAAATAAGGAGTTGTCAAATCGGGGGTTCTTGAGGCTCATCTCATTTGGAAAAGCGTTTTCTTTGTGGCTGTAGCAGTAAGCTGATTTTTAAAAATTTTTATCAACTCTTGCTGTAAAGTTTTGGATGCTATGTCTTAACTTGTTGTAAAAAAAAACCTCAAGAAGTGCAATTACTTATTTTTTACCCCCCTATTCTGTAACTCATAACGACATGGTTAGATGACGATAATCGTTATCTAACCAATCAGTACACAGAAATGCGTTGTATCTAAGCACTGATTGGTCGAAATATATCATTTAACGAATGTCGGTATCTAACGATGTCGTTATGAGTTACAGAATTCGCGAAATCAAACCTCTTGTGGTCAAAATTGATACCATGGAAAGGGTGAACAACATCTCATGGATTGCTTTAATATTGAAAACATGCACCAATGAAACTTTCATATTTAATGCAACTGCAATGTTGTTCACCCTTTTGTCGCCTATTTTGCAATTAACAGAAACCTCTCACGTTGACAATTAGGTCGCGAATAGGGGGGTGAAGCGTGAAGCTAATATAAATTTCATGGCAAGAATTGATAAAAAGTTTTTAAAAATAACTCGGCGTATAGGCCGAAGAGTAATCCTACAACAGCAAAAAAAATTATTCCCCATATGAAAAATTTTAATACAGGAATTTTGAAGGCCATCTCAAGTCTATTATTTAAAATGAGCTGGGAAAATGTTACTATTGTGGTTCGGAGAATATGTGTGTTAGTTGTAGCATTAACTTAACAATATTACATGAACAGAAACCAAAAGAAGATTGACGTTTCCTAACGGAGAATTGTTCTTAAATCAAAGGACTAACAGAAAATGAAAGAAAACTGTAAGAAATATCGGGGTAAAGTGAAAATCAATTCAATTGAAAAAAAAAGCGAAGTGAAATAAACAAAACGATTCACAGAAATAAATGAACAGAAAGATTGACGATTTTCTGACGGCGAATTGCTCTAAAATTAAAAGATTAACGGAGACCAAAAGAAAATTGTAAAAACAATAAAAGATTGGCGTTGGGAAACAAAAAAAAGACAAAAGAAGATTGACGTTTCCTAACGGCAAATTATTCTAAAATCAAAAGACCAGTGGAGAACAAAAGAAAACTAAAAAAACCAGAAGATTGAAGTTTTCCAACGGCGAATTATTTCAAAATCAAACGATCATAGAAAACAAAAGAAAATTGTAAGAAACGTCAGTGTAATATGAAAATTAATTTGATGGAAAGAAGCAAACACTACAATACACAAAAATTAAATGATCAGAAAACAAAAGAAGATCGACAATTCTACTTTGACGAGGAATAAAAAATATGAAAAATTTATTTCGAATTTCGCGCCAAGAACTTGTAGTTCGACAAAATTTACGTAGGTGGCACCGATGGGCAAAACGCGATTTAGTTTTTCAGAGTTTTTCAGCGGCGAATTATTCGAAGCTCAAAAGACGAACAGAACAATCGAAAACTATAAGGAGCATCGGCGTAATGCGAAAATTAATTCGTTGGAAAGATACAAAAGAGAAATTAAACAAACAACAATGAAATGCAGAATTAAATTAAAGAAAACATAAGAAGATCGAAAATTCTACTCCGTCGGAGAAATAAATATAAAAAATTTATTTCAAATTTCGCGCCAAGAAATTATAATTTGATAAAATTTAGATAGGTGGTACCGGCGGCGGCGCAACGTAATTTAGTTTTTCAGAGATGAATAATTCGAAACTCAAAAGACTAACAGAAAAAAAAACGAAAACTATATAAAAATTGTAGTTCAATAAAATTTACATAGATGGGACCCCATAAGACGATTGCATTTTTCTTTATAAATACCTATACAAAATTGTACAATGTTTTTAAATGACAGAACGAAAGTCTAGATCGAAATTTATCGTAAATAAAAAAAAGTTACCGAGTTATTATCAAGACTCTCGATGTTTGTAGGTATTTCAAATTTCGCGCCTAAAATATACCTATGGTCCGACAAGATGTACGTAGATGGCGCCACATAATTTCACATGTTCTTTAAAAAGATGCAACCAGAAGTCGTCGCCGTCGTATTAATATAATTTCATTATAATTTAAAATTATTAACTTGCACGTAAGTGAAGTATGAAAAATTAATTAATTAATAATGAGCTCTTGCCAAATTGTCTTTAAACTTAATCCTGAAGAGCCTCTTTGAAATGCACGAACACTTTCTTCTACGTCCTGGATGTTTTTCGAAACAAGACAGTAAGAAGAAGAAGTTCAAGATTAAACAGGCTTCAAAGAAAAGGAAAAAGGAAAAATGTGAGCGAAAGAAAAACACGACAAAAAAGTCTTTGGAGTTTTAAATTGTTAAAAAATAACACAGATAAAATAATTGTAAGCAAATATAATGGGGGGATCACGTGATTTTAACTGAGCGGTGTTGTCAGATGTAAGGATTTCTCTCAGCAAACAGGAAAATTTGTTTCCAGTAGGAATTTGCTTTGAAAGTTAGTTTAACTGAGACTGCATTTTCCCTTGTATTATATTGTATGTATTCCATTCCCATGCCACCAACAAGTCTATTTTTAGAATTATCGCGTCATCTATTTTGTCGATTATTCCAGAACTTTCGAATCGAACGCCACATATGATATTCGAACTGTGCCAGAATGGTCGAGAATGGAAAGTTCTCTATAAAAACAGAATCCGTTGCGCTATTCGAATCAGCTATTATTAAAAAAGCGACGAGTGCGATTAATAGCGGTTAGTATAAGTTGGAAACTCAACACAAGAGAAAAAATATGCATTATTCGTTTAAAAACTTGTTGCAAGTCGATTTTCATTGCAACGGATTCTGCGAGATTAGATTAGAATACATTTAACTCTATTAAAGTGAACTTATTTTGTATTTATTAAAAGTTATTTGAAATTGAAGCAGCTGGGTTAGACTTTCGTAACAGACATTATTTGAATGCCATTTTGGTATAACAACCGACACTTTTGATTGAGCATCACTGTACATAAATTGAGGGTCGCCATTTGAAGACTGATCAATCACCAATATTTTTAAAAATTAAATATTGCTTTCCGTTTCAGAAATAATAACATTCAAGTCGCTTTTATATCGACCTGAAACCTGTGCGTGATTGACAGAGTAGCTTTTAGCTCGCCATTTTTGTGCCTGCAGTATTCAAAAGCCATTATGCAGCAGGTAATGTATTTCCCCTGCTAAATCGAACTCATGCTGCATGTCATACCGAGCGCCCATAATGAGAGCCATAAACTGACACTCGGTGTATTTGTCCGAGTCATAAATTTCGCGGACGACTCAGCACCGCACCGTAAATCAAAGAACTTAATTAAAACCACTACTGCGCTTTGTAATTTGATATGATGACCAGGTGAATGGTATCTGGTGCAATTGCATACCGCGTTGTTTCAACCGCTAATATCCCCTCACCCCCGGGCGTCGATTAAAATATATACCGTGGTGTTTCTAGGGGGTTAATTATTATCGAAGTGTAATTTCAAGAATCGTGCGGTTCGGCTGGACGTGTCATTAGTATTACCGAAATGCATTTTAAGTTTGTAGTCTGACTGCTCCTTGAAGTCACCACAAAGTACCATAAAACACGAAAGGAGTCTTCTGTGTAATTTTAATTTGCATCTGCGAATCTAACAAGAGTCTTTTTAGTCCGCCGGTTGATGTTTCATCGTCTTCAATCATTTTTGATTTGATTGATTTGCGACTGAGGTTAATTAATTAATCCCGAGTAATCTAATCTTCGTCGTTTTTTTGCCTTTTTTGTTTTTTGAAATTACATCGTGTGTACCTTGAAGCTATTGTATTTACTTATTTTTATTTTGTCGTTTTCATATGGAAAGGATTTCTCCCGCCACATCTGAGCTTGCAAAGAAAGATAAGACTTTTATCGGCCGAGGAACAATGTGCACACGATAAATCACTTAACGTATGGACATAAAATCATTATCATGCACGTCATACCGCACGACGCGAAGCATTAGTTACAGTTCTGCTGCGATTCTTTGTTTTATTAACAAATAATTATAACCTACGTGCGCTTCTCCCTTAACGTGCGTACGTGTTACAACATGTAAGTATCGCGCACAATATAGAAACCGTGCCTAAGTTTGATTATAATCATAAAGAGCACAAATAAAACCGCAGATGTATAAGATCGATTAGGTACGACCGAGTTGGAAAAAAAAATGAAAACAAGAAATTTTTTTTTCCTGGTATGACAACGCGCAGGTACATACAAGACATTGTATTGATGAAGTTTACATACTAGGCGCGAGCTGTAGAAGAATTTGCGACAACAATCGCGTACGACAACTATTTGAAACGTTATAATCGAGATAACATCTTTCGAAGTTTGTTCTCCATATCGGGAACAATACCGTCTGCATAAGTGAGTATTTAAATATAAGCACAGGCGCAATTTACAATCATTAACAGATTCGTGAGGATACTTTTCAAAGGAAATAATTGCTTATTTTTATTTCAAGAATCAATACTATTTTTTAATTACAGAAATTATACCATTTTTTTGCTCCTCCCAATGAAGGTAGGTATCTTTCGTAAAAATGAATGAAAGGACTTTATAAATCAAGTTAACTTTTTATCTTGTGTAATAGGATGTACGTCTATTGTTTATGTAAAAGTACTGAATTCAATATATTCTTTTAAGAATGAAGATGTCATTCTCATTAACAACTTTTTACATTGGCTACTTCCATCAATGAATATGTGTCGTCTAACAACTGAAATTAATGATTAAAAGCTAGAGCTTGTCCACATCCGAACATTTTGAGGTTAATCCAATGTTTATCCATTTTTCAAATAAGAAATTGTTACAATTCAAAATCCTGGTAAAGAAAAGTTTGCAACATTTGGGGATTTCGGT
Organism: Dorcus parallelipipedus; assembly: GCA_958336345.1. NCBI lineage: Eukaryota > Metazoa > Arthropoda > Insecta > Coleoptera > Lucanidae > Dorcus > Dorcus parallelipipedus. The sequence goes on from OY284483.1 coordinate 26,273,992, forward strand.
CAATTTAGAGTTTATTGTGGCAACCCTGATCATCCCCGAGCTGTGCCCGAGCGTAGGCTTGAGATTATTGATCACGGTGTTCCGCGTCCTTTTATGGGCATAAATCGATACTAACAATTTCTATTAGTCGAAGCTGACTACATCTGCGATCGCTTCGCTTTGTTTCGAGGCATTACTTTCATTCTTTTTGTTCCGAGGCGTCACTTTCCGTTTCATTGTGCTGGTGCTTGTATCGTTGTGTTTGAATTATCGAAGTTTTTGCCGAAAAGATTAGGAACGTGTTCGGAATTTCACAAGAGTTCCGCTAACGATTAGGGAAAATTTCTTTTACGTTGTCTAAGGCTTGGCTTTTACATAAAAATCCAAACAATATAATATGGCTAACGACTGACGCCGTCGTTTCTTTTAATTTAGGCTTTTCGCTCCGGTATCTTTTACTTTTGGATACCTTTTACAGATAATTTTTTTACTATATGCTGATTGTACAAAATATAAATTAAGAAAATGACGTGTTTCACGAAAGTTAGAAGGAAATAGCTACATAATTTTTTTTTGACTTATCTATCGATCGATCAGCGAGTAGAGAAAAAAATGAACTGTACTTCTGGATATTTTCTTTTTCGTTCTGGTACCTTTTGCTTTTGGTTAACACTTGGTTAATTAAGCAGTGCTTTCGGAACTCATCATACTCATCCTATGGTTGCATACAGTCGAAAATAACGTACGTGCCCGGCTATAGGCTGCTTGACCATTTCGTACTTCGTGCAGAAGACGAGGACTATCTTCGACATACAGGAACCCCCCCCCTTTTTTTTGGACTGCGTGAATTCGTACCGTATTTTATTAATTTTTTTACTGTTTAGTGAGGCTGCATTATTTAAGAGCAAATTTTCGACAGATTTTGCTTTCGGAACTCATCATACTCGTCCCGTCGTTGCATACAGCCGAAAATAACGTACGTGTCCTGCTGTAGGCTGCTTGATCATTTCGCACAGAAGACAGTGCGCAAGACGAGGACTATTTTCGACCTACAGGACCCCCCTCTTTTGGACTGCGTGAGTTTATACCGTATTTTTTTTTTACTATTTCCTGATGCTGCATTATTTAAGAGCGAGTTTTCGACAGATTTTGCATCGTTGTTGAATTAAATTGTTGTAGTGAACATAATGCGTATTTGATCCGAAGTATCGAGTAGATTAATTAAGTAAATTGTACCTACATCTGAGTGCAATATTTTTAAATTGTCTTAGGCCCGGTCTATTCATCTCTCAGTAAGTGGCAAGTAAGATACTGGATAGATTAAGGATAGGCAAACGCATTGCGCTAATTTGTCATGTAATAACTTACTAACTAACTAACTAACTAACATTTTACTGACAGATGAAGAGACCGGGCCTTAATCATAGCTTATTCAGCGGTCAGCTTTCGTATATGTTTGACTTTTGTAATTACTTTGAATGAATAATTAATGTAACTATTTATTGTAGCTGCTTGTATATTTCTACCTTTACCTTCAATGTACAAGTGAGTAGAGTAAAAATCTCCTGGATTTATTGCAAAACCATTGCGAATTTGAGGACAATATTTCGTATTACCTTCTTCGGATGGGTAATTGTTCACCCTGGCGCCTACAATACAATCTTAAAACCACACCCACTTCCATTGAGCTCTTCTGGGGCAACGGTTGTTGTAAAGCAGCGCAAACTTGGCACCTAGTTTAAAAGTAAGTAAGACAGGAGTTTTGTGGTGCAAAATTTTTGGAAACGCGAACTGAAGAAATAATCAACAAAGTTGAAGATTTGGTATGGACTGACCGCCGAGTAAAACTTTCAGTTGTTGCTAGAGAAACAGGAATATCAGAAACGAGTGTTTTTAAAATTCAAAACGAAGATTTGGGAATGAGCACAGTGTCGCGTCGGGACGATGGATTCCCACGCTGCTCAGTCATGTACAAAAACTTTGCAGACGACAATTTGCGAGGAGAATTTAACCGCTTTATCCCAAGATGAAGACTTCTTCTATAGAATTTTAACTGGAGATGAGTCCTGGGTACACTGGGACCCTCCCACGAAACAAGAGTCCATGCAATGGGTTCATAACGGCTCTCCTCCACACAAGACGGCAAGGGCGCAATTTTCTGCGGGAAAAGTAATGGTCACAGTTTTCTGGGACACGGAGGGGATTCTCTTAAAGCACTACATACGCACAAATAAAGCACAAATTGTTCAAGCAGTAGTCAAGGAGGAATTACAACCTTACAGTCCCGACCTGGCCTCCTGTGACTATAATCTCTTTCCAAAACTCAAAAAACTCTTGAAAGGGCGTCGCTTTGAATCCAATGATGACTTGGAAAACGCTTGGAAAAGAGTCTTATTTTGCAGAATTACCAAAATATCTTTTTTCGATGGCATAGTGTTATTAGAAAAACGTTGGAATAAATATATTAATGCTAATGGTTCTGAAAAATAAAATTTTGTTTGTCCATAACTCGTTTTCATAGTTGGTAGATAACATAGAAAACTCCCCTCGTAACTCCCCAGTAAAAATTCATTGTAATTAAGAAAATATAAAATTAGTTACGCTGAGATTGTATTGCTTCCAGGTTGTATTCGCTTGATTCTCGGCTGATTTCAAGTCCAAAAAGTCTGCTTAATTAAATTCAAAACTTATAAACAATATTCTTTTTTTAGAAAACTCGAAAGGTTTGCACGTTCTTGTTTCGCGTCTTTTTTTTCTAAGTCCTAATCGATTTGCAAGAATGAAAATTTTGTCAACTACATATCATTGCACTTGTTCAAATTGATTTGACGGTAGAACAAATTTCTTGTCTTTGAAATTTTTGAGACTATGTTCAAATGAATCTTGCGTTTCTTCGTTAAGAGCTGCCACATATATGTGGTGGTAGAAGTGGCAGAAGTTTCTTTTTTTTGCTGCGCACCTTTTTGACCTTTAATCTCCCTCAAATGAAATTACACAGTGCATCAGGTTCGAAGGGTGACTTTAATATCCGAAGTAATTTATTGTTTCTTATCGTAATAGAAAATTTATTAAAAAAAGAACACCACCGACTCGAGAACAATGCAGAAGAACTCTAAGATCAATCCTGGCGATCTGTGATTCTCGTTAATTTTCTCCGGCACTATCTCGCCTCTTCATTGGTTTCGCATTATTGGCGGCGGCTAATTTTTTGCCTGCACGTGTTAAATTTTTGCGCCTCGGTTAATAACAAATCCATACGCAAAGGTCACAGGGAAGGGAAAAAATCGGATTGCGCGGGTGCGTAATTGGCTAGAGAATGGGAGAGACGAAAGGGCAGAGGTAATTGCGAAACGTACATAATTGGCAGTTATTTCGAAAATTGTACAGTTCTATACCAAACTTATCTCCTCCTCCATCGACATGTTTCGTTGATCGGGCCTGTTATTTGGTTAAGAGTTAACCCTCGTTAAAAGTAGAGGCTGAAACAGATTCAAGCACCAGACAAAACCTCCAATAATTTTCAGATAACTCGGAGATCTTTACATGTACATATTAATTTATTGATAATTACAGAAATGTTTGGATGAGAATAGATTGATCTCTTCCAATATTGAATATTAAGTTATAAGAATGATTTCTTGCATGAAATTCACGACGACATTCTAACAAGTTTTCTTTGATTAAACGACAAAAACGCTGCAATGTAAGTTATGTTGTGTTATAAATCCGTATGTTCGTGGAACGCAGTTCTATAAATATTTAGCCCCGAACCTGCTTTGTCCAGGTTTACATAACAATAATTAAAAGAACAAGTGCGTCTCACAACAGGTTTGCGTTCAAGTGCACTCAGCAGCCAGCTACCGCCGAAGAGCACGCGCTGTCTCTGGACATCATCTGCATAAAACGTCCACAAGAAAGTGCGAATTCCACACACATACGTTTTCTGATTTATTTGTTAACAGAATGCGGCATAAACAGCAACGTTGGTATTGTGTTTTTAACTTCTTTTGCGTCGTTATTTACGCGTATACTACCAACACCTGCCTCATTGTTTTGCTTTGAATTGTAAAGTAATGGTGTTTTGCTCTACTTAGCTTTCATATATTCAAAACTGAATTATATACTACATGTTGGACTTAATAGTAAATATGCACTTTAAATAAAGGCGCTAGAAATCTCTCACTCTGTAAAGTTAAAGTTGCAATAAATTAATTCTGTTAAGTCAGAAGAGGAGCATGCGATAAAGCTCAAAATATGCAAAGAAACGATATCTGCAAAAAAAATACAAAAGAGAATCGGAATAAATAACAACAATAGCCGTCCTCCATTTACAACTTATTTGAACGCGAATCGATTCAAAAATCACTTAAAAATCACTGATTGTATTTCATTTGCAGTTATTCATTTGGTGATCAGTGATGAGGAAGTGATTGAGTTTCCCCTCCCGCACCCCGTACTGATCAAGCTGGTTTTCCAAATCAGTTATCAGTTTCATGTGATTTCATACGTATTTTGAGGTTATGTTAATTTTACTTCCAAAACATCATTCCTTTAAAAGTTTCTTTGTTCACTTTAAAATCAGTTCAGTTCAAAATCAAATTGATTTGATTTTGGGTGAAGTGAATGTAAATGGAGGACGGCTATTCTTACCGTTAACTGTAAGGCTAAAGAACCATTATACAGGGTGACTGACAATTGTTCCAACAGAAAAAAAAAAACTAAGAAGCGACATCCGAGAGTACGGGAAAAATGTTAAAAAATGTTTTCTACTTTAGTTTTCGAGAAACAATTAATCAATAATTAGCCCCAAAACGACGATGTGCTTCTGATTAAAAAATAGAGGAGTAGATGATCGAAATGAATGCCCTCATAAAAGTTTTATGTCAGGCACGGCGGCGTAGCATCGATCATGAACTTGACCTCTAAGTGGAATTTCACGTCAACTCAGTTTTTAGGTCAACGCCTGTCGCAGTAAAACATTTTTTTGATACCACGCAAGTCTCTTACTTTTATATTAATAAATATATTATGTAATCTGGCTACGCCCCTTCTTCAAAAAATACCATACTATTTTTACGGCTATATCACAAAAAATAATTACACAGAGTGATACAGGCTCTGGAAGATAAATGCAGAAAAAACAGAGTACATGATTATAGATGGACTCGACGAACCAGGAAACCAGAATGAAAAAATTTGGGGGGTTTCGAAGGATAAAAATAGAGAAAGTACAGATTTTTATAAAGTTCGGAATATATCTAACAACGCAACGAAAATAAGAGGGAGATAGATGATAACTAATAAAATCAAAGTATGTACCAAGAAGGGTGAAGGCACAAAACTCAGACCTACTGTAACATGTGGTTGTGAAACGTCGCGTCGGTTATAAATAGAGAGACTGGAAATTTGGGAAAGAAAGTTGAGGAAGATTTATGGGGGAAAGAAAAATGGAGAGATATGAGAAGGACGAAGAATTGAGGCAGGGATGGGGCCCCAAATGTCATACAGTTATTAAGGGGCAAGAACTCAGAAGGCTGGAGCACACAGAGAGAAAGCAAGGCAAAAAAAGGAGAGGTAGAAATCGGCGTTGATCCAGAAATAGATGATTCTAGGCCAGTAATGATAATCTCAAAGAAACAAAGAAAGAGCAAAGAACAGAACAGAATGGAAGAAAATTAAATGGCACAGTTGCTGCTTTACGTAATCCTGGTCGTCAATGCCACATTTAAAATTCATTGATTGACTACAACTTCCATTAACAAACTACAAAAAAAAGGATTGGCACAAGAGATTCTTCTCCTCTTTTAATTATTAATTATTTACATAATTGAAGCTGAAGCTAAGGTGATACTTCAGTTAGGATTAGCAGAAAGTGTATATGAATGTAAGACGACAAGAAAGAGAGAGAGAGGATTCTAAAGAGACGAGAAATAGCAGTAAGTACCGTAAGTTTGAAGGTAAGACGATGAAGAAAGTGTGAGAGAGAAAAAGAGAAGATTTCTGAAGAAACATTTGGTTTGGGTAAGTCTGTGAGTTTCGTTTCAAGAAAACTATCTTGTTTTAATTCAAGTTAATGAGGACAACTTGAACTAAAGCAACCCAAAAAGGATTATCTTCATTAATTTGAACTAATCAAGGTAACCCTTTTTTGGGTTGTCTTTATTAACTTCAACCTAAGCACGATTATAATCATGAAACGAAGCTCAAAGATTTCCCAGCTATGGAACCAAAGAGTCCTCGCATTTTTTCAGAGTTCTATACAAGCCTAGGCGTAAAGAAGCTAGACTAGACTTATTGTGAAAGGCTACAATTTTAATGAGTAGATCATTTTCAGCGAGGAAAATATTTTCCAATTTCTTTATCTGCTGGATGACGGTCTGCAGGCCAAGAAACGAAAGATATGGGATAGATAGGCTGGTTCGCCCTTCACCACTTGGGGGCCATCGGATTGAGATACGCCTAATCAGGGTGCACGGGCGTCTGCGACCTTGCAGGAGCATCCATGCTACCATACCGATAAGGGGTATTCGCCCCTCGCCCCTCTGGTCAAGTGAGACCTATCTAATCTCTACTAGCCAACCAGGCTAGTACCAGAACTGAGATCCGCAGTTCAAATGTCGGGATGGACATCATCCCTAGCCCAGCATATGGGCTATCAACCACTACCCCTGTGAGTCCAACCAAATCGACCGGACGAGACTTCCCACCAAATTCAACTTCAGCGAGGAACGTAGGGTGGCCCCCAGTCAACCGGTCTCCACGGTAACAGTTTACAAAGCCACGGGCTTTCGCCCTCCAGATAAGTGATGTAAACTGGTACCGTGGGGACCGGCTATCTGGGGGCCACCCTACGTTCCCTGCTGAAGTTGAATTTGGGGGGAAGTCTCGTCCGGTCGAAAGCCCGTTTCATGGTCGGACTTTCGCCCTCCAGATAAGGCTCTGTGCAAACCAGAGCACTGGTCGACCAACTAAGATACGGTGAATTTGTCACACCCAAATAATATCCTAGGATCTTCCCTTCGTTCCCCCCTGCCTGCCGGGAACCAAAGGTATACAGAATTTAAAACAGTTCGTGTGGTGTAATAAGCAAAAAAAAACTTGTCGGCGATGAATTTCAGGTCTCATAAACCGTTTCATATTCTCCAAACAACCCCAGCAATTTGTATTTTCTTGTAATCTGGGACATGCATTCACGTACGCGATTTGGTCAAAACAGTTTGGTTGTAACAGTAGCGACGTTTAAAATAATTATGTCTCCGACGGCGACAGCTCCTGCAAGTGAAATTGGGGGGAGCTGGACATACTCGCTGAGCCTTAGCTTTGTCTAACACTCATAAACAGAGGACAAATAATACATAGCGCACGTCGTGCGCCCTCGGACGCTACAGGCGATGCCTTGAGCCCGGCGATCACCAGACCTAAATCCTTTTTTTTTCGTGGATGAAGCAGCTGCTACATTCCGCTTTAGTATTACATTAATTATTTTCGAATCTATTACAATTTATTTTAGAAATTACTAATAATTACGTCGCGTAAAAGAAACAACTAGGTTTTCCGTTCCCAGCTGTTAAACGTGTAACAAAATGAATTGAGATGTGTGTCATACTGTGTGCAAACAAGTAGTCAATAAAAATTTTTATAGTCCTTAATATACTGTCGCATTTATAAAACGTCGTATTTCGTACACAGTGCCGCAGCTTGATTTTGGGCTAATTTTTTAATTAATTATAAACTGTTCTAAAGAATTTTTAAAACATATTGCTGTGTTGTTCGGTAAAGTGAAACACAATGCATTATCTTTTTCAGAAAACGAGATTTTTCTTTTATTCTTTCTCTTGTCCGGCTTTCTCTTACTTCTTTGGCTTGGGTTGCTTTTTTCCAATTAATTAAACGTTAGGTTCTCTTTCTTTTTAATCTCTGTTTGTTTTAAAAACAATTTGGAAACGACAAACTCGCATTCAAATCGTTCCAAAATTGGTGTCGATAAACTCGCATTCAAATCGACCCTAATTATAAATAATTTCAAGAAAATTAAACTTCTGTTTTTGTAAATAATTGATTTTCTGTAAATAATTGATAAATTCTTTAAAGAAAATCTTGTTTCTTCCTTTAATTGAAATAAAATAAATAATTCTTGTAAATAAATTAGGACAGTTTATTTAATAAGTTTTGGTTTGAGAAATATCGACAATTTTTTTTACAATATTGAACAAATTAAATCAACCCGAATTACTGAACTCGACCTTTACCTTTGAGAGACAATAATCGAGTCCGACTCCAAACTCCAAATACGTTTGAATTACGCTTCATGCGCATGCCCCGATCCCCTTCTCTTTCTCAAACGCGCAAGACAAATAGCGCGGACGCGGTTACCAACGAAAGAAATCGGCTCTGAGTGATTCTAGTTATTTTTTTTAACTTTCGGAAATCATGTTGGCACTACAAATTCCGACTTTGGACATTACCGCAGAAAAATATCTCAAGTCGTTTTATTTTCTTTTAAAATTTAAATGTTTGCTTTAAAATTGCTCACAATTGTTGCACGAGATGTTTTTCCGATCGTTGTGTCCTATTCGTTACGTACTTAGGTAAGATAAGTGACCTTTTCATTTTTAAATTACAACTCTAATAGTATATTATTATACAAGTTTCACAAGAAGGCTTATTGTAACACGAGTGGGGTTGGGGTACGACTAGCGAAGCGTAGCGAGCTAGGAGTGCCCCAACGGAACGAGTATAACAATGCCTCTTGTGAAACGTGTATAATATACTATTTTTTCTACTTTGCGTCACTTATTGAACAAAAATATGAAAAATATTGGATCTTCTTAGTATATGGGGAATTTTAGTTGTAATGCGTGGCAACACTGAAAACCTTTCGTTTTAATCAAAAGTCACATTAACAAGTTATTAATTTTTCTTATCCAGCTTCATTGTGAGTATATTGTTAACTAACAAATAAATACTGAGCTATTTTGTAAAATCTATTAAATATTTTCAATTAAAAATGACTAAAATTTCCCCAAAAACAGTGTCACAATGAGCTTCATTGTGAAACTGTTTTTGGTGTCACAATGAATCCATTGTGAACGCAAAGTAGAAAAACATTCTTAACTAATAAACAATATTTGGTTTCATTTCTAAACAAAATTAAAATCATTCATTCTTTTTGAAACAAATCAAAATCTTTTCAAAATTAGTTAAATTTTTACTATTTTGGAATAAATAAGTACATTTTGATACTGCGTTTTTTTTTCTCAATTTTCTTTAGTCACCAGTAATCTCTTAAATCAGATAGTGTATCATGATTTAAATTGCAGGCAACATGTATGACATTATTTTCGTTTGCAACCGTACATATTTAATGTGTAGAATTCTAATTAGCAGATATATTTAAAAGAAAGAAAAAGGAATCCTCAAATTTGCCTCCAAATTTTTCCTCAACGTTGGTAACTCTTCTATAATATAAATACAGAATGTTTAATAATTTTTGCCAACTGATTGTATTTTTTTGCCTAATTACGGAGGAGGGTGAATGACATGAGAAATGCCGCTTAATTTCTAAAAATCAATATCGGTATTTCACCGGCGTTATCACCGCGCCCCCATGCGTATAAATATTCTTGCGTTATCGCGTCGATAAAAAAAAGAGAGTAACGACTCGATGAATATTCATAGATTGCGCGCGTAACAACTTTCGCGAACTATCAGATTTCACAATTCGCACAAAACGGAATTCAAAACAGATACACACAGGCGGAGATCAAATCTCAAACTGGAATCTTCTTCACCGGCATTTATTTATTTTTTTAAGTTGTTGATCTTATCAGCTTACGCAAAACCAACTGAAAGATAAGACTGTTTTTTTTAAATTCCAAGAAGATATACATAGTGTATTCCATTTTTAAATGTTTTTTTTTATGATAGGGGACCCAGCTAGACTTTAGAAGACTGAAACACTCTGTTATAAACTAGTTTGTTATTTATTATTTATAACAGGGCGCTTCAATATCTATGAAAGTCTTCTAGGATTCGTTTCACATGCAGCCCTGACGATTCGTTGACTTCTTCACAGGACTAACCATCCGTCTCATCTGAGATGGGCCTACAGTAATCAGCACTAAAGCATGAATTTAGGTGAATTTTTAGTTAACCTAAAATCCGTGCTCTAGTAATCACTATTGGCCTAACCACAAAACTAATTTTAAAATGCTATACCGTAGCAACTTTTTGCGCTATTTATTACAGATCATAAAAGTCAATATTTTGCATTGTCGGATTAACGAAGATAAACTGAGCAATCAATTAATTCATTATGTATTACACTAGGCAAATCGGAAATAAATTTAATAAAAAAATCATAAACGATCAATAATTGTCCCGTAAGAAATTTATTGCGCATAAACCATATTGGATAATAATTTTGACGTGCACGACAGTATCTTTGAGAAAACGGAACTTGATTTATGGCGTTTTTTACGTGACGGTGATAATTTTGCATTAATGTACAATGGCTACCGTTAGTTTCACGACGGGGGGTCCTTTACAGGGTCGATGGCAATCCTTTCGTTTTTTTACTGCCCCCTGTGCTTCTATTGAGACGTCCGATTTTTTCCGAATAATAAAGTGATAATATTTCCCAGCTTGCTCACAACAGCAGGTGGAAACACGAATACGTGTGGTCTTTGCTGGTGGCGCGATGAATTATGGGCCAAGAAGAATTTTTTTATCGATTTTATTCGTTTGTTGTCTTCAGTTCGCAACTCTGAAGTGGCTTTGAACGCAAATTGAAATTCGTGTGTTATGAGACTTAAGTAATTTATTACCGTGAGTTAACGGTAATTAAAATAAATTAGAAGGCAGGCAAGTAATAATAAATAACGGGTAATTAAAATTAGCCATTCATTCGCAATTTATTAAACAAATGGGTCTCGAGGATGGCGTGAGACTCTTGCGATGATAATGAAAAATGGGTCCATTAATAATTACGCTAGGGAAGAATAGGTAGAGTAAGAACTAACGAAGGCATTTATTCTGGAAACATTTTCAATAACCCAGTACTCACAACAGGAGGAGACGCAACGCCCACCGACATTAATAATTTTTCACGTCCAACAAAAGCCCGCCATTACTGACCCATAACACCATAAACACATAAACACAACCAGAACATACCACGAGAGATGCAATCGCGCTTTTTCTCTCCCGTACGTTAATTTATCGGCGGCATTTAATCCGGCCCGTTTTAATTTTATTAAGCATTCACCGCACCCGATAGAAATTAGATTTTAAATTAATGTCTAAATTATGATCGATAAAGTCCTTTGTTCAAACGCTGTATAGTAATTATCTATTGAAAGGAGCGAGTAAATTAAAGGATTTCATGGATTCCGATTAGAGAAGAATCCGAAAAGAAGCTGCCAAGGAATTTGTATTATACACTGTTGCTATATGGGGTTCATCGAGTTCACATCACAACACTACTTACAGTGTTATATAGCAAAAATAATTGGATTATTAACATAAGCTTGTTTATAGCTTCCAGCCATGAAAGCGTTAAACTTTGCAAGTGCCGATGAATTTTGACGCACTCATCTGCAAAAAAAATATTTTTAAAGTCAGGGAAGTTAAACTCTCCACAATGAAATGAATTACGACTCACGTATTAATTGATAAGAACGTCACGCGTACTTGTGTACAGCTGCTGGTCGACCGACGATAAAAATGTCACGTCATGCTAAGCTGACAGAATTTAATAAATACTCGTTGTTAAGTTAGAGCCGCAGAAAGCACACATTAATGTAACATAAACGTACGTTAACTTGTTAATCTGGAAGATATTTTATTGTCGGACGCTGCAAAATAATGACCGGGTATTACCATAGCTAATGAGATGATAGGATTTTAAAGCCTCGGGAATTAAAGGAAGAAACTACCGTTAGACCGTCCTTTAAACGATTTCATTAATATCTACATATGTACTTTTATAATAATTGTAATTAATTGTTGTATAAATATAATTCTTAACGCTGTATAATTCAGCCATTAATTCTAGACATGTGAAAATGCAGAGGAATTGATATGAAGTTTTATCCTTAATTTCAGTTGAATATATTCTGAGGTTCAGAAGGAAATAAAATCGTCTCTGGCACTGAGTGTATCGAAAATAAATTTAAACATATTGTCACGCTAACGTGTTGCCTCCACCATGTCGTTGTATCGTGTCCGTTGGATGCGTCGGCAGCAAGGTATGTCTTCGGCCTGTTGTAAAAGTCGACTAGGTGTTGAATATATGTAACTACAGGACTGTACTTCATATGTATCTACGATTAGTTCTAAATTACGTAAAATCATGTAAAACAGTTATTGTTGATATAAAAAAATATTAATGTAATGTGTCAATCTAATCTTGTATAAAGAAGTTTTTTCTGATAATTATATTATTATATATAAAGTTCGTTTTGTGTTTCGTGCTAACTTCAACTGTTTATGGGCCCAGAGAGCAAGTTTTAGAAGAAATCCGAAAATTTAATAAATTATTATTTAATGGCTGCATCAAGCGTTGTACGAATAGAATCGCTATCGAAGGATAATTTTGATACTTGGAAAATACATATGAAAGCTCTATTAATCAAAAATCACACTTGGGGCTATGTAATAGGAAACAAAATTAAACCAGAAATAGTAGACGGAAATGCCACGTCCGTGACTGCCGCTGCCGAATGGGAAGAACGGGATAGTGAAGCTCTGTCAGATATTATTTTAGCAATTAAACCTTCAGAGTTAAAGCAAGTCAAAGATTGTAATACTTCGCGCGAATTATGGCAACGATTAGAATCCATTTATGAGTCGAAAGGGCCAGCGCGGAAGGCTACTTTGTCGAAGCAAATAGTGCTGCAAAGGATGAACGAAGGAGATGACGTGAGAAATCATCTTCGAAAATTTTTTGACGCTGTAGATAAGTTGAATGACATGGATATTACAATCAACGATGATCTACTGTCAATTTTGCTTTTGTATAGTTTACCTGACAATTTCGAGTACTTCAGATGTGCCATCGAATCCCGCGATGAATTGCCCAAACCCGATGTTCTACGAATAAAAATTGTTGAAGAGAGTGATGCGAGAAACAGCGATCGAAATAATACTTTTCAAAATGCTATGACTGTCGAAAGAAGGCACAAAGTGAAAAGTCAAAGAAATTTTTCAAATAAATCGGAAAGAACCGAAAAAGAAACAATTAAATGTTACCGTTGTAAGAAAATGGGTCACAAAGCGTCGAATTGTTGGTCATTACTTAAGAACGTCCAACATAAGACAAACAATATTGAAGAAAAGAAGCAGACGCTGTACATAACGTCAAATTCAAATTCCTGCAAGTTTGTGCCTGCCCTAGATAGCAACAGCAACAAAACTTGGTGCCTTGACAGCGGATGCACGTCGCACATGTGCAAAGATCTCGACGTTTTCTCTGAGGTAAATTTTGACATTCATGACAGTTTAAAATTAGCAAACAATTCAACGACAGAAATAAATGCCAAAGGTAATGTCGAAATTTGTACAAAGTCTGGTGGACGACACAAAATTTTCACTGTCCGCGATGCCTTACATGTACCGGACTTAAGAACAAATCTCTTATCAGTTAGCAAGATAGTAGACAAAGGTTACCGCATAGTATTCGATAAGGAATCAGCTCGAATTATGAACACGAAAGGCAAAACAATGTTAGTTGCGAAACGAGAAGACGGACTATATTATATAAATGAGTCGCGTACCAAAGAGGAAGGAAAAATTGCTTAGACTGAAAAGGGGCGAAAAGGATCAATTATGGATTGGCATGTTAGATTGGGACATTTAAATTTTAAAGATCTTCGCGAAGCTTTAAAGAAAGGAGCCATAGGGGGTATTGAAGTTGCAGATCTTGAAGCTGAAGTTCAGTGCGAAGTTTGCCTCCAATCGAAAATGACAAGAACCCCTTTCCCAAAGAAATCTGAAAGAAAAACGAAACCTGGTGAACTGATTCATACCGACGTCTGCGGACCCATGCGAGTTCTTTCGAAAGGAAACGCGCGTTATTTTGTCACTTTTATAGACGATGCGACAAGGTGATGTGAAGTAAAGTTCATTCGTCGGAAGAATGAAGTATTCAACGAGTTCCGGGATTTTAAGAAAATTGTGGAATCTCACAAGGGTAAAATAAAATTCTTACAATCTGATAATGGAACGGAATACGTCAATTCTCAATTTGATGGTTTGCTGAAGAATGATGGAATTCAACGTCGCCTCACAGTTCCATACAATCCAGAACAAAATGTGGTAGCGGAACGAATGAATCGCACATTAGTAGAAATGGCTAGGTGTTTTTTGATAGAATCTGGTCTTCCCTCTTCTTTTTGGGCAGAGGCTGTATCAACAGCGAGTTACGTTAGAAATCGCTGCCCTACAAGTAAATTGAACGGTCGTACTCCTTTTGAAGCTTGGACTGGAGAAATTTCAAATGTAAGCGAATTCGAAAGATTCGGAAGTAAAGTCTACTGTTTAGAACGGTCGACGAAAATAGGAAAGTTCGATCCTCGTGGAAAGAGTGGAATTTTCCTTGGTTACGCCAAAGAATCTAAAGGATTTAGAGTGTGGATACCGAAAAAACAAAATGTAGAAATTTCACGAGATGTAAAATTTCTGAAAGAAAATCTTAAAAAAGGAGAAAGCGATGAGGATCCAAAACAAAATTATTCATTTATACAAAATGATTCATTTATTAACATCAACATGACGCCAAAATCAGACATTTATGAAAATGAAGAAATAAATGAAGATGTTGAAGAAGAAATTGAAGAAATAAATGAAGATGTTGGAGAAGAAAGTGAAGAAATAAATGAAGATGTTGAAGAAGAAAATGAAGAAATAAATGAAGAAGTTGAAGAACGAGTACCTAGAAGAGTTCGAGGCAGACCACGTATTATGCGAACAGGTTCGCGAGGTAGACCACGAAAAATTTATCAAGAATACGTAGGGAAAATTGATTTTGCTTGTATGGCCGAAGTGTCTGTAAAATCTGCAATATCTGGTTCACAAAAGGAAGAATGGATGTTAGCAATTGCAAATGAATTTGCGTCTATCTTAAAAAATAGAACCTGGGATTTGGTCGAACGTCCAAATAATAAAACAAACGTGGTAGTCGATTAGTTCTTCGAAATAAATATGGAGCAGACGGTGAAATTACTAGAAGAAAAGCTAGAGTTGTGGCAAAAGGATTTACTCAGGGACCAGGAGTGGATTACAGCGAAACGTTTGCACCTGTAGCACGACTCAGTTCAATACGACTCGCCGTTGCAATTGCCGCTCATTTTAATTTGTACATCTGGCAATTCGATGTAACTACCGCTTATTTGAATGGAGTGATAGAAGAAGAAATATATATGGAAATACCAAATTATACTAAAGAAGCCCTCGAATTCATAGTACAAGAGAGACGTGCACCGTATGACATTGTAACTGAAGCCAAGAAGATGTTAGCACAACTAAACAAAAATAGCGTATGCCAAATTAAAAAATCTTTATACGGACTGAAACAAGCAGGTCGTTGTTGGAATCAACGATTAAATGCGGAATTATTAAAAATTGGCGTCAAACCGACAACTGGTGATCCATGTGTTTACGTAAATGGTTCAGAAAATGATTTGCTTCTGATCATTGTTTATGTTGATGACATTTTAGTCATGTCTCGTAACTTAGAAGAAATAGATAGAATTTACCATTGCTTACAAAAATCATTTGAAATTAAAGATTTAGGTAACGTCAAGTATTGCCTTGGAATAGAATTCTCTCGAGATGAATCCGGAATACATTTGACACAAAAAGGATACACAACGGATATTTTAGCTCGTTTTCAAATGTCAGACTGTAAAGCCGTAGGAACACCGATCGAACCTGGAACAAGATTATCCAAACGTGATGCTTGGACCAAGGACGACGGAGAAAAACCTCCATACAGAGAGCTAGTGGGGGCTCTTATGTACCTCTCTGTCGCAACACGTCCAGATATTTCGCATGCTGCAAGTATGTTAAGCCAATTCAATGATTGTTTCGGTAAGGAGCACTGGCAGGCAGCGAAAAGAGTTTTGCGTTATCTAAAAGGCACTCTGGATGTGGGAATTACCTTCGGGAATGGTATTAATAAGATAGTTGGGTACGTAGATGCTGATTGGGCAACATGTGTAGATGCTCGAAGATCTTATACCGGATATGGTTTCATGATGTATGGTGGCATTGTATCATGGGAATCCAGAAAACAACAGACAGTAGCACTGTCATCCACCGAAGCGGAATATATGGCTCTAAGTGAAGCGTCGAAAGAAGCAATTCACTTAAAGCGAATGATAACTGAGATGGGAATCAAGAACCTATCAATCATACAGTTATACAATGATAATATGGGTGCTCAGAAAGTAGCTTCAAATCCAGTTTTTCACTCTCGAACTAAGCATATTCATGTGAAACAACATTTCGTACGAGAAGTTCTTTCATCTGGAGATATTCGACTAGATTATTTGTCAACGAATAAAATGCCAGCCGATGTTTTGACGAAAGGTCTTCCGAAGACAAAACATTGGGAATGTTTGAAAAATTTTGGTATCGTCAAATCAGAAAAATGAACTCGTACAGCCTTTGAGAGGGAGTGTTGAATATATGTAACTACAGGACCGTACTTCATATGTATCTACGATTAGTTCTAAATTACGTAAAACAGTTATTGTTGATATAAAAAAATATTAATGTAATGTGTCAATCTAATCTTGTATAAAGAAGTTTTTCCTGATAATTATATTATTATATATAAAGTTCGTTTTGTGTTTTGTGCTAACTTCAACTCTAGGGAGCAGCGATGTTGTGGCGATCTGGTCGGACCTTTTGGATGTGTCGGCAGCAAGGGATGTCTTCGGCCTGTTGTAGATGACTGGTCTGATGCAGCGGCATAACGACGTCAGTCGTTCGGTGAAGATGAGAGCGACGTATCTCGTCTAGTGAATCGGAGTACCGATTGATTTCCAACATCCAGCCATCATCGAAATGAGAATGCAATCACTGTAAACTGTCCTATTAACTTATTTCCAATTAAAACTCTACTAGATTATGATTATAATTATTCTGTCGTGACAATATATTACCAGAGTGCACGCCTTTAATGTCTTTTGAAAGGTGACAAAAGAAGAGAATACAAATGAAAGCTCCGGCGAAAAAAAATTAATTTGTATTATATTCCTAGTAAAAGTCGTGCTTAACACAAGAGATCAAATTGTATTATCCTTCTGGGCTTTGTGAGAGTAGCCATGCTAAGGACATCGAACGATGCAAACGAGTAGATTCGTGTTAAACCTAATTTCAGTCTTACTTTCCCCCCTTGGCATAAAGCGTCTCAACAAATCAAAAGAGCGATCGTTCGCGTACACTCGGGGCCCAATTTGCGTAACAACAATAGCTGCTTCTATGTGCTCGCCCCCGAGTGCCAAACGGTTAAACAATCTTTAATGGTATTCAATTATAGTCATCGAGATCGGTTGAATGTACCGCAGCTTCGAACCTACCACAGTAATAACTACCGGATATTTACCTATTTATTAGATTTATAGGATTTCTTCGAGTAGACTGGACGTAGACGGGGCAATTTCATTGGAATCCTTTAGCGCCGTGA
This sequence comes from Dorcus parallelipipedus, assembly GCA_958336345.1. Taxonomy (NCBI): domain Eukaryota; kingdom Metazoa; phylum Arthropoda; class Insecta; order Coleoptera; family Lucanidae; genus Dorcus; species Dorcus parallelipipedus. The sequence continues at coordinate 26,291,663 of OY284483.1, forward strand.
TGTATAGATAGTGGCGTAGCCTACATTAAAGGCAGCCTGCGCGCAACAATATTTCACGATATCTGACAAATAAATCTAGATTTTTGCGGTATTGTTCAATTATATTAGTGCCACGTGAACGTCCTGTACAATAAAAATTTACGCGAGGTTGCAACTAAGTTGCGGTTCAATGCGAAGTTGAACGGTAACATGTGGAGGGACTCTGTCATGTTTATAAATTGCAGTTCATTACAAAGAGCTTATTGTATGCTATATTTCACAAGGAGTACAAACACTTTCCACTTTAGTCACATATTACAAAACGATTCTAAAACTCAATATAAAATAGAACGCATTATCAATTAAAAGAATACGATTTCATAAAAATGGATATTACATTTTTTTAATGGAAGAAAAATAAAATAAATGTAAAGAGAATTTTTATCTGTGTGAAATCGACATTTTGAATCATGTATTCCGACTTCGATAAATCAAATAAGATGTGTTTAGAAACACAAGAGAAACGACGACGATCCTCCGACGGAGCGTCAAAAAATGTGGGGGTTCGCACGTTGCTTAGCGACCAACGAAGCACGTCACGATGACAGTCGACAACAAATGTCAAAATGACAGATATTATATAAACGTCAAATCGACAGACACCACCAAACGTCAGATTGATAACGTCAGATTGTCTATGTCAGAGGGTGTGTTTTTTATTCAGCATTTTGCTGTGACGGATGTAGACAGTGATTTAAAAGATTGAACAGAAATCTATGTTTGTTAGATTATAATAGATTTATGTTGTGTACTAATTTAGTGAAAACTTGTCACCACAGACCTTTATCGCCTAAAACGATTTCTATTTAGGGCAGAGATATCCACTTCTTAATAAACTGGCTAATAGTTATTAGACGAATAACTACCATGGAAACAATTCATAAAAAATTAATCAACAATTCAGAAAAATCAAGTTATTCGTCGAATAACCTTAATAGGAGATGGATATCTCGACCCTTTTAAATCACTGTCTACATCCATCACAGCAAAATGGTGAATAAAAAAATGCGCACATATTCAACGCGAAGCGTCACGCTGACATTCGCGTAACAAGGCAACGATGACGCCCGTCGCAAATAAAAAAAAAAAAATTTAGGCCGCTCCTTGACGAAATGAAGCGAAACTGTATTCGTTCATAACTGGCCCGCAAATTGGATCGCATCCTCAAATTTGGTCACTAAGGACGTATTCGACATGACGTTTGATGCACGTACTGAGCAGAAGTTTGAGGCAGTGCGGCTGCGCTTTAGTGCATGTAAGAGTAAGAAAAAGAAACACAAAATAAACACAAAAAGACTGCCCTCTGGCGAATGAGATACAGCTCTGATCATCTATGATTAGATTACGTATTTTGACCGACCAACTCAAAGCAACCCAAAGCTTTCTGTGCAGCTATCGTCGAAAGTAGTCGAAAGCACAACCCAAAGCCTTCGTGCACTTATTGTCGGAAATACATCCAAAGCCTTCTGTGCAGTTGTTGTCGGAAGCACACACAGGCCTTCTGTGCAGCCATTGTCCGAAGCATTCTACACACACTCCACACATTCATTGACCCTTCGAAGCCAGCTGTTGTAGAAGAGATATTCGATTATCCTCAGGAGTTCACACGCACTCCACGCATTGGAGAATAAGAACATCGTAGGAATAAAATCGACCTGAAAGAGTTCACTTGTACTTCAACTCTAACAACATCGTCGAAGACCGTCGATGAAATAGAAAAAATAATTGGACGAGGGAGAAACAAGAAACACGGGAACGTGAAGGATTAGGTGATCCGAAAATAAAAGAAGGATCGACGACATTCTTCAACAGAGTGCAGGAAAATGTAAAAAAAATCAGCAAAAGAAGAAACTGCGCGAAACGCCTGTGGTTATTCCAAAAAAATAATTCGACAAAATAAAATTTAAAAAAGAGCAATGAAAGGCAAAGAAGAAAATGTAAAGAAATGTAAACGTAAAGAAACGTCAATAATAAAAATGGCCACAAACTAACGAAATAGAATGTGCATTAGTCTTTTGCTTTTCAAAATTCTTCCGGAGATTAATCGACGTTTGTTTTTCGTTCATCTCATTATTATTAGTATTTCGATGTTGTTTAAATTTTCTTTTGTTTGTTTGATAGTTTTTTTCTGTTTTTATTCATTCTCCGCCGGATGAAATCTCGTACTTTTTTTTCTGTTCATGTAATTCTGCACTGCTTTTTCAGTTCTCTTTTCTTACCAGTCTCATGTGCAGTTTTATTTCAGTTCACACCTTTGATTTTCGATCGTTCTTCGTCAGAAAAAGAATCGTCGGTATTCTTTCGACCTCCGCATTTAGTCTTTAGTTGTTTCTATTCTCTTTTTTTCTTCGTCTGCAATTAGTTCTCCTTTTACATTGACGTTGCTTTTTTTCTGCAAGTCCTTTTATTAATTTGTCGAATTACTATTTCTCTTCCTGTGTTTACAGTTTTCTCTATTTTTTAACACTCTCTGTCAGTGGAAGATCATCGATAGTCGTTGGTTGTTTCAATTGTCTTTTATTTCTTTGTATGGAATTAGTTCTCGGATTACATTGGCGTTTCTTTACGGTCCTTTTTCTTCTGCAAGTCCTTTGATTTTCCAACGATCCGCCGATTGTTTTTGGTTCATCTTTTATTAATTACTTTGTCTGATGACCATTTCTCTTTTTGTGTTTACAGTTTTCTTTATTTTTTAACATTCTCTGTCAGTGGAAGAACGCCGATATTTTCCATTCATGTCGTTCCTAAAATTTTGTTGATATTTGTTGCAATTCATTGACGTCTTGTGTCTCTAAGTAAATGTACATAAAAAAATTGAAATCTCATTTTTTAAATTAAAATGAAAGAATCAAAAAAATTCAAATTTTGTTTAGTTTCGGAGTTACCAGAACTTTAAGTTTGATAATCAAAAATAGTTATTTATGCAACTAGTATGTAAAGTAGGACTTTTTAATCGAGTGCGAACATTTTCGGCGTCAGCCGAGTGCGCAAATAGTAACACGAGATTAAGAAAAAAAGCGTTTACACATATGTTGTATACAATATTTTTTTAACAACCGAACAGATTTCACATTTTTTATCATCAACTTCTTTGTTTATGTTGTAAATAAATTATTTCAGGTTTTTATTTTCACACTCGGATAACTCCGAAACTAAGCAAAATTTGAAACTTTTTTATTCTTTCATTTTAACGCAAAATGAGATTCTGTCATGAGATTTCATTTTTCTTTACCTGTTATGAAACACTCTGTATATCAGCATAAGTGACAGGAATTGATAGTATTGAAATTATGAAAAGAATTGGCCCTAAATGTCTTGAGTCTTGAGCTACTAGCCCGCTGAAAAATTAATTTTAAATTTAATTTCAGCGGCTTTCCTTGCAGAGTGGATTATTAATGAATTAATGAATTTCGTTAGTTCCTTGAAAGGATGTAGCCAATGCATTTATTTAATTTAGTTTCCAGAAGAGCATGTTATTTCTATTATTGTTTCCGAACGCGTTTCTTTCCTTGAGGATTTAATTTTTTTCTTCTATGAATTTCTTTTATAATTTCAGTAGTATCTTTTCTGGTGTTCTTTTACAGTTCTACATTTGACGTAAGTAATTCCTGAATGTTTACTTTTCAAGATACTTATAGGCTGGTGTTTTACAGAAACCTACAGCTTACGCTTGTTGCTTTCCAACATCTTTTTAAGTCAAAATAATTTCCATATTTAAAGTTGGTTCTTGTCCGATGAAAATTGTATCACAAAATCTTTTAAACGGACACTAAATAGCGCACAAACACTTAAAATCAAGTTAGTTTTTCAGTTTCCGTTGACAATCTTGTTTATTTTGACAACATGTTTATATTTTTCACTTCTGACGGAGCTGTCGAACGACGGCGAAACGTTTGTGCGCTATTTAGTGTCCGTTTAAAAGGTTTTGTGATACAAAATAATTTCGGTAGATGAGAAAGAAAATTGTCAAGAAATTTTAAATTTGAATTATCCATTTGAATAACATTTGAATTGCTCTACCTTGAAGAAGATTCTGTTTTCAAGTAGCAATTAAAAAAAAAGTCAATACTTTATCTATAGGGTTTAAGTCCATCGCACTATTCTGTCATTTTAGAAATTTGACAGTAGGTACAGTGAGTTCAGAATATCTATGTTCAGCTGGGGGTATGAGCTTGTTTTTTTTCGAGAGAAATTCAAATTATTCTATGTAGCGGCAATCATATATTTTTCTCTTTTTTTTGTAATTTATGTCACTCTTATGTATGCCTCCAAGTCCACATTTCACGTTTATATCTTAACTTCCATTCCTATTCTAGTATACTCAGGTTCTTCTAATTATTCCTCTTGAGAATAAGATTATTCGTTTTTATTGTCTGTTTCTTGCCAACAGATACCTGTTCTACCTTGTCATATTGCTATGTTATTTTGATATTTTAAAATTTTCACCCTGTATATAATTAGTTTAAGTTTATTATTTTAGAAATTGTACTTTAAGTGAGATGTTAAATAACCGTACTTTACATTAGTGTGTTCCAGAACACTGGTGAAATTTTTATTTTACACAAATAACTAAAACACTTTTCTGTCCGATTTAGAAAATGTCAATTGACATACTTGACGTTACGCTTTCGCCAATAACAAAAAGCTGGTTCAACCAGAGATTCCACGAAGTACTCCAGAATGATCAGTAACATTGGGACGACAATCTCACACAACATGAGTCGAGTTCCAAGACATCCAAGGATGAAGTGCTGTCCTCCGAAGTCGAAACTCCTGGACGAGCCGATCATGTCATCGTGAAAGACGTTTCAAGATTATCTAAGACGTTTCAAGATTATCCAGGCGTGGCAAGTTCATCCAACACGCTAGAAGAGGAAATCCGAAGCAAACGTCGAGCCTACTTCTACAAGAAGAACGGAGGAAGACGTCGTATTCTTGTAAAACTCAAGAACCAAGAAAGAATCCGTCTTTCGAAGTTAGATGAAGTTCGACTGGGCCTCTTCAGGATGTAACTTCATTTCTACAATCTACAAAACAAGATAGTTATTATTTGTGTACGAGAATTTAGATTTAGAATTTAGATTTGTTAACAATCTAAGGATTTTTAATTTTTTCTATATTTAAGGTTACAGAGTTTTTTTTGTATCTTTAAAAGTATATAAAAGGGAGATAGATTTCTGGGTAATTCATGCATTCAATCTAGGCCTTGAGCAATTGAACATTCATACTCTGCACTTAGCAGTGAACATTCATACTTTACACTTAGCATTGAACAGTTTAGTATTAACAATTAACAGTTTGTAATCAATCTTAAGCTTCTTCAGAGCAACAATTTGTAATCGAAAGTAGTGACCAGAACATGTAAGAATATTCCATTTATTTATTTATTATTCCATATGGTTAATTAAAAATGCTTGTTCAAAATAATTTGTAAATACTTACCAACAGATGTAAGCATATTTCAAACATAGGGCACTCTTGATAAAGGAGACTATAATCGCATTTTTAATTAAAATTTTAAAATTCCCACGACGAAGTGGATGACAACTCAATTTATGCCAAACATAAATTGAGTGCATTTACACTAAACCTCTAAATGTACTAACTAACAACAAATTTATTATCAATAAATAATTTGTATGTCAATTTTTAAAATCGATTTTTACTTACCTCCATACACTTCACGTAGCGTGACAAAAATAACTGACATCTTAAAATCACCACCATTAGGACAAATACACTTCAGAACCCAGTTTTGTAATACAATTTGGTACCCTGAGATATTATATCAATAAACAATTTAATAACGAAAAGAGTCTTATGTTAAATTTTATGCGTGACTTTGTCACTTGATGTAATTAAATTCTAATCCTAAAATTTAACAAACAAATTTCATTTAACTCGCAAAAACATCGCAATGCGTATCTTAAAGAGCCATGTGGAGTACGGTATACTATTATGTATTATGTACTATTATGCATACTATTTATTTATTTTTATAAAAGTTTTGGCAGTCTTTTGCTTCTGTCTCATTGTCGCAGCGAACTTGTTGGTTTTCCTGATTAAATCCAAATTTAAAGAAACAAACCTAGCACGATTAAAGCTTAAAGAAAAACAGACAAAATTTATCATATAAAAAAATTAAAAAGGAACAAACAAGAATATGGTATTTTAAAGTCCAAACAAGAAAGAAGATAGAAGCAGTAGATCTAGTACCTACGACTGGAGATTATAGAAAAAAAAAATATGCATATGATATTAGAAAAAATAAAAGGGCCACAAACAAATATGAGGTATGTACTCGAAGTCCAAACAAAAAATCTAGGGATTCAGAAAGATGAGAAAAAACATGGTGGATACAAACGAAATAAAAATAAATTAGAACTCGATGACTGTAAATAAAGGGCAAAAATTAGAAGCAGACTGCATCTTTAGGTCTCCAAGGTATCTAGAGCTTTCTTGATTTAATCAAAGATTCATCTAGCATTAAGAGACAAACAGAGAAGAACAGAATATTCCACTACCCCTTTTCTTATATATTCCGGTTCTTTTCCCCCTCATTAATTCAGGTGCTTTTTCAATCCAGGATTTTTTGCGAGACGGACATTACAGTGTTTCTTCTTCCAAATGAAGTGCCTTCTGAAGGGGGCACAACTTAATTTCTCCTTTATTTAAACTAAAAAAAAAAGATTAACTGAAATTACTCAAATTAATTGATTTTATCAATTGATCAAAATGTTTTGAGGAGTAACTGAAGTATTCAATCTACTTTTTTAACAACGCTACATAAAGTAAGAACTAGAATAGCGTGTATGGAAGAAAAAGTAATTTCAATTGGGGGCTCACTTTCCGACGCAGTCTTTTAGGTCTGCCTCATTAACAAGTCGGAAGCTTTGTAGATTCATAAAGTAAATTGAACAAATAAAGGGTGCACCCGTTTCGAGGTCGAACTAATTAAGCCTCGTCCGTCGATAGATTTACTTTTATGTAGTGCACTGCAAGGCCCTTCGGGTAGGTAATTGAAATTTACTACTGCGCAATCCAAGTATTTAATTATTATTACTGAATTTGTTATAGTGTCTGCAGGAATAATTTTCAATGTACGAGTGTACAGTCCGTCCAAATGCCAAGGCGTTTAAAATAAGAGGAGTTGCATCAAACTAAAAAAATGCATTGCCTACAAACCTGCTAATTAATGAAATGCGCATTAAGGTCGTAGAACAATTAAAAGAAAAGGAATTAAAGATGTGTTTGCTTTTTTATCCTTTTCTCACGTCTCGTTCGATATAAAAGGTAAAGCGACCCTTTTGAATGGATGCTCCTGAATTCATGTCAAATCGTCACGTCCCTTAAAGATAGTGCACGCTGAATGAGAAATAATAGAAAGAAGAATGCGTAACCCAGTATGGTTAATTTACATTGGATGTAGGTGGTCTGTGCACGTGGAATTATGGATGTCCTGGGTTTAGATAAGAAAGGTGAAATGCACCTGCTGGTTATAACGATTAATCATAAATTAAATTATCATTATTTATTTATTTACATCCACCGCACGAAAGAATATTTACAGTGCTGGCCAGATCTAAACATTTTTGCCATACATACTACAAATTATTTAATTAGTTTTGATTTATGTAAATATAACGTGTTTTTAATTGACGGTAGCATTAATCAATTAAAGTAACATTTTACTTTAGTACATATAAATAAAATGAATGCCTGCAGATGTTTCGATTAATAATAATATTACAAAGTCGTATTCTTAAAAATAGACTAGTTTTAATATATTTATTTAATTGGTATTTGCGTGGAGTAGTTTCTTATGTAAATATCACCACACTCTTAAATGATACATTTTTATGTCTTTTACTGGTTAAACACAGCTTACATTTACAGCAGCTGCAACATTTTATGTTATTATTACATTTACTCGTTCACTTGCATTTGACTACTTCTTATACATAATAAGCAAAACAAATAATCTTGGAGACATCCACAGCTCATCCATAACTCAAAACAGTATACGTGCTGGAACTAATTTTCGCCTATTATTACAAGACGCACCTTCAGAGCTTCTGATGTGAATGAAACCTTAATTTTTTTTAACGTTGCAACATTAACGCGTCATATCATCGAAAGGAAATCAAATCACTGCAAGTTCGATCTTGTCTGGATACTTGTGAGATTTCTAGATTCATAAATCCTAGTTGTAAAAAAAAAAAAATAAAACTTCTAGTAGGTCAATCGCAGCCGTTTTGCAACGCTCAGAATACGAATAAGTGGTCTAAAACACGCTCCTCCGAATAAAGCTCGGGGTTAGCATGATTTATAAGAAAAAAATAGGATCAAGGATTAAATTTAATCCGTCAACAAACATACTTTCCGTTAGCCCCAAACGTTCCCAACCCTTTACCGCAACCCGATACTTTAGAGCATCCGTATTTACAGTGGCAAAATGCCTTCCAAATAGTATTAATTGCGACCTGCACCCCCTAGAGAAAAATAAAACCCGAATGTTACAAATGTTAAATATGTCGGATGGCGGGGGGCGAGGCGAGGGCGAGAATTACGCGGGGTCGCGTGCGATCAGACCAATTTATCACGTACGTGCGATTAGTCTTGAAGCATATGTCGAACGATATTTTATTTATTTATATCGGTCTCTTTCTGGCGCACAGAGAGAACGAAATAGTCGGGGACTGTGGGGGGTGAGTTTTAAAAAGTGAATTAAACGTATTTAAATGTGTTGATCGCTCTTTACGCTTGACGAATCCCCTGCGACCGGTTTATGTTAAGCGAGGCCGCGTTCATTTATTTAAATTAGTCAGTCAGTCGATGATACAGGGTGAACACAGAATCTAAAAAGTTCAATTGGTTGGTTACTTGAAGTTATCGGACAAAAAGTCGTTCGTTGACATAACAGAAAGAGATCGTCACGTAACACTTTGTATAATAATTAAAGGAACTAATTGCACTTAAACAAACTATAAATAGGTAAATATATAAAAAGAAATACAACATATGAGGTAATATACAAATAAAAAGTAATTGGAATATATTGGACGCAAATACATAAAATAATATGGAAGATATAAAAGAATAATAATAATAATTCTTTGCAGAAATTTATTGATCACTATTTTGAAGCTCACAGGACTTCAGCTGCAAGGAATGTATACACATAAAATATATACTTATAAAAATCCCACGTCTATTAACTAGAAAACAATAACTGCTTTAACTCCTGCCGAAACACCTGGCTCACATCATCCTCACCGCAGCGTTCCAGTCGGCGGCACTCCGCTATCTGGCAGATAGCGGCGGGTCACGTGACCCACAGATACGGCACGTGACTATCTCTAATTCCCTATTCACTAAACGAACGTTTTACCGGCCGCTCGTTTAATGCGCATTATGATTTTTCCTTTTTCTCTTTTTCGAGAGCGCGCCTTCTCCAATGTCTGCAAAAATCCAACCGTGGACGTTTAATTGGTAATGGAAGGAAACCTATGCGCATTAAATTTGCACTCAAAAACGAATGGGAATGCATTTCAAATTTGTTAAAGGAAATATTTGTTAAATGAAGAAAAAAGTTGAAAAAAAAAACTGTATCACAAGCGAATCAAGCAAAGGTATAAAGTGTACAGTCGCGCGCGAAAAAATTGGTCGTCAAGATTATTCAAAAATTTGATGAAAACGTTACAAATTAAAAATATCTTCTTTTTCTCTTGTCGCATGTACCTACTAGGTTTTAATCAATTTGACAAATAGAACTCTCGGTGTACAGTTGTGGACAGAAAATTTCGGATGTCACTGACGTAAAAGTTGAACAATTCTTTTATGTATACGTCAGATGAATGACAGTGACATCGGAAATTTTCTGTCCGCAACTGTACAAAGCTTATGACCATTTCACAATAAAACACTTGTCAATGTGTGAAAGAATGAAAGGGGTGACCGATCTTTTTTGCTCACGATTGTGCAACTGACAAAGAAAGAAATTGCTAAAAGTTTTAGAAAAAAAAAGTATAAAGCAGAATAAAAGAAAGAGAGTACAAATACAGTGAAAAAATTTGGGAATTAAAGACAAACGGCATAATACTGCAAGAGCCAAAATGAAAGAAATAGTTGGTAGCACTGATTTTAGAATAACATCGAAGCACAAAGAATTATTGGAACTAATTAATTGTCAATGCTTGGTGCCTGCCATTCTAACCTACAAACATATATCTCGAAATAAAAAATACACTAAAAAAGTACTGCCAACTATTTCAGTCTTGGACTCGCAATGTAGATCAAAAAGTAAAATAAAAAGTGAAGAATAAAATACAAGAAGCCGCGACAAATCGCTTCAAAGTTACAATCAATTATCGTAAAAGAAATGAACAAGAAAATTAGACGAGGACTCAAAATAAATCAGAAATTATTCTATTCTATAAAGACCTCATAAAATATAGTAAGATAATTTTATTAAAGACAACAAAGCAAGAGGATATAATGAGAGGACGGAGATGAGACTCTTCAAAAGTGAAGATGAAGAACAAGACAAACGGAAAATAAAAGAAAATCATCAGAAGGAGTAGAACATGATGAAATAGAAGAAAGAATAAACAGTGTAAGAAATTGGCATTTAGTAAATCATCAAACTCGTTACGTTAGTCAAAGTCGATCAGTTGCCATCATGAGTCATGACTGACCTTTGCAATAAAACTGCATTCGGAGAATATCTGCTGCATATTGCATCATCGAACAGTCGCCGAGGTGACTCATCAAATAAATGCATAATCAAGCATGACTAAGAACGGATGATTTAGGAAAATCACGATGATTCATAAGGCAAGTGTATTATGCCCGACAAAAAAATCTGGGACATGTAATATGTTCTATTGTAAATACGATGAAAAAAAAATTGTCCGTTTTGTTTATTTTTGTGTCTTATTACATTACCATAGAACAAAGCAAAATGAATTGTTTCAAGCTGCATTCAAACTAATAAAATAACTCAAAAATGCATGTATAGAGTTGTCCCAGTTTTTTTTGGTGGGCATAGTATCACATGCAAAGTTTTTCGTAATCGGAATTTCCGGTATAAATCATATAAAAGGCGACTGGGTTTCATGATTAGATATCACAAGTAGTATGGGCGTGTACATTACCCAGAGACCGAAGCCAAAAATAACATTCACCGAATGTGCTTGGTCAAACTCCGAAAATCCATCCGTCTCTCTGTCTGCAGTACTATGGTTTGGGGTTTGGGTGAGAAAACATTAATTTTTTGCCAATTTTTTATGTTATTATAAACTAACAACTGATTTATATGATTCACAAAATGCTGTTTCTTCTCGTCATGAGATTATTTTGAATTTGTTCTGCATTGTGTCGTATGATATTGTTCTAAAGTAATTTACATTATGCTCTCAATAATTTAACTGAATTATTATAAGTACTTATTCATTTTTGTTCTTTCTTAAAATTGCTGTTTATTGTTTACAATTTCGCTTTACGACAAATTCCTTAAATGCATTTGTAAGTAATTGTTTTTACCTACTTATTTTGTATATATTTTCTCTTATCGTAAAATTGATAAATTTGAAAGCAAAAGATAAAATTCATCCCCTTTCTTTTATCATTTAAAGAAACGTAACGAAATAAAACTTTAAGAAATACAAGAAGCAATAAAAAAACTAACTATGTACTGCAGGAAGGTGAGTACTAGCATAGCCATGGGGGTTCAAAGCCATTTTCTTATGGAGAATTAACATTATGTACCAAATGTGTATGTTTGGTTGCCTATCGTCGCTCTGACAGGCGTTCGGTGCAGAAGGAAGCGCGGGAGTAGACACGATGGAAGTGATGGCGGCTACGGCGGGACGCGCTGAGGGAGCAGTTTTTATCAAACAAGGGCAGTATTTATTAAATAGAGGCATTTTCTATAAATCAGGGATAATTTTTATTAAACAGTTTGAGAAAAACAGTTCCCCCGCAGACGCCTTCGCCATCCTAGCGTCTCTCCAGTACCGAGCGCCTAACAGAGCGACGATAGGCAACCCTACGTACACCTTTAGTACATAATGTTAATTCTCCATAAGAAAGTGACTGACTTACTAGATTTTTTTGGCTTGGCATGGGAATAAAGTATTTTAAGATTCAAAGGTAGAAAGAAAATCAATTCAACTGCGATAACTTATAAGGAACAGAGAGAGCTTGTTCTTTTCTTCTACCAACGTTTCGTTCTTCGTTATGAGACTGCCGATCTTCTTACTGTTCTCACTGCTCTTCTTCTTGCTGTTGTCACTTCGTAAACTCCCTCTCTCTTTAAGAAATTATTAAAATTCATGGAATACCAAACTGAGAAGATACTATCGACGCCTGACCGAAATAGGAAAAGGAAAAAAAGAAAGGAGTTCGCCATAAAGCAAAACATCTTGAGCTTGATTCACCATTTTATTTGCAGAATAAATTTTTTAGCTCCAAATGCTCGTGATGATATTGATAGAACCATCCAAGCACCTGACTTTTTGCAAACTGTAAGTTGGAGGAAGCTGCATAGCCGAAACGAAATTGAGGAAGAACAGGATATAGAACAACGGCCAACGAGAGAAAGTCAACAACATAAAATAAATCCAGGAAAGAGAAGAGGAGACAAGAAAGCTAAAGGATGGGAAGGCGACATTATGCAGAATATTTTTTAACTCAAATGATTCTCAGTAAAACTTAACAAGTCAAGTCAGAATCAAGTTTATCAAAGTTAATTTTTTTCTTGCAGTTGTAAGTACTTAGACTTGCTCGTAGTTTTGTTCGAAGCACCGCGAAATCCAATCGTCTGTTTTTTTTCTTACAAATCTAAAGCAGGTGCTTAGACGTTTGCAATAAACTTCGAACAATTGGCTAGTTTTTATTGTTCTTAGAACATCGCCACGCCTTGTAGAGCTGGCTTTAAAAAGCGAAGTGGCAGCATACAATATTTAATGTCAGCACGTTCATCTAGTTAATGATTTTTTAAGTACTTTTGAAATAGTAAAGTGTTAATTTCAGGTTGCAGAAATACAAAAGGCTACAAAACATCCTTCTTATTTAATTTTAAATGAGTGTATATAAGTGCACCACAAATGGGCGAAGAAGTTTTATGATAGTTAACCAGATTGATGTCTAACAAAATAACAAACACGTTTCCATTTTATTAAATAGTTTGACAAAGACAAATGAATAGTATTTCATGAAGCAAATCGTCAAATATCATGAAATTTGCATTTTATTTTGTCTTATGATTTGAAATTATTCTTACGAACACCTCCGCCTACTCCTCATCTCATCAAACAAATCGTCAAGCATCTCAACAAACTTTAAAGCAAGTAGGTACAAGAAAGTACACGTAAAAAAAAGATTGCTTTTTGCCTCATCATATGAGTTATTTTATGTTAATTATGCTTTAACACAACACAAAATGCGAACAACTGTCAACTGCAAGTCCAAACTCCACATGAACCTCACCGACTGACTGCCTGTTCAACTCAGGGCTGACAAATAGCACGAGCAGATATATTTAATCTTCTTAATTAATCGGCCTAAGCTCTCATGCGTGTTGTACGTGAAGTTTAATTAATTAATTAATTATGTATGTCGCAAAAACGAATTCGTTTCCAGCAAGTAAAGAAAATCGAGTTTCGCCCGAGAAATTACAGGGCGTTACACGCCAGGTAAACTAGAGTGTATGTATCGAGGAGCCCCCCTGCTTATTTCCGAATACAAAACGTATCAAAAAGTCACCCACAGGGTTATGTGGATGGGACAAAGGCAGCCCGATGGTTCGATACAATGCATGTGACGTGACCGGGGGATGCATTTGGAAGTTTCAAGTGGTTGTACTCGGGGGTTAATTGTTACATGTTTTTAAACGTCGCATTCGAGAATGAGGAAGATATGTTTTTAATTCGTATGCAATTTAACGTGCAAAGTTCAAAACAAAAATGCAAATGGGAAAGGGGGATGATGATCAAGTTTTTTTTTTATTTATGTAATGAGGTTTATTTTTCTTCATTTCTTCTTGTTTTTTTGTTGTAATCTTTGACTTTGTAATTGATTTTATCTAACACTGTTTCCTTTGTTTTGTCCTTCTTCTCCTTTTTTTTGAAATTAAAATGTTATTTTTTTAAATAATAATGCTTGTTCTACTTTTTATTTCATTTTTCGTTAAGTCCTTATGATCTTTTAGGATGTTGGATTTTCGTATAATTGTTCATTGGACTCACTTTTTCCAAATCATTTTCTATTTTATCATCTTTACATTTAAGCGTCTTATTTTAGTTTTCTTTTGTGGGATTGAAGTGAACGATTTCCTATTTTCTTCCTTTCGAACTGTACTGCATTTTATACTTCAGCTATATCCCTATGCCCCCCCCCACTAAGAGAATCAGGCTTTAATTTGTACATAATTGTACGTTTCCCAATAGGATTCTTTTTCCCATTTTCTTCTTGCTAGGTTTAACTGGATTCCTTTCTTTTTCTTTTTTAAAAAAGTGCTCCTAACTAACTTTTTCTTTATTTCTCTCTCTCTCGCTCTCTGGCACCTATTTTTTGTTAGACATCTTTTTCATTATCTCCGTATACATATTCATTCTCAGTCATTTATCTCTTTTATTTATCTTTCTTTAATAACGAAAAACATGAAACCAGTTCTACTTATGGGTGTGAGACGTGGACACCAAATAAAAAACAAATAAGTAAGCTAACGGGTACGGATATGAGATTTCTTCGAAAAATAGAAGGAAATAGAAGAAGCAACTTAGATGATAGCTATAATGAGAATGGGGGGGAAGACAGATTAGTGAAAGAAGTGTTTGAAGCTAAGGAAACAGGAAGAAGACAAAAAGGCCGACCTAGAAAACTCTGGAAGGAAGTAGTACGCTTAGCTGCAGAGAAAAGAGGAGTAAAATGGGAGAGAATAAAGGAGCTAGCATCAGACAGAAAGGGGTGGAGGAAGATATGGAAGAGAGCAGCCCCCGAATACTCAACTCCAACATAGCTTTACACCGAGAGGTAGGAAATTAAGTAAGTATTTATCTTTTCTTAATAGGACATCTTTTTCATTATCTCCATATACATATTTCTTCCAATCCTTCATCTCCTTTATTTACTTTCCTTCCTTTTCCTGTCCAAATCTGTTTTAACACTTTCTGTTATTTTATTTCTTTCTCAACTGTTTTACTCTTATTTAGAACTTTTACAAAGTCGTTACTTTTCCCTCACTAATTTATTTCTGTTGCTTCTTCCTATTTTTTTTGTTAATTTAAAACGCTTCTCTTTTTGTAATCTTATTCTTCCACACAGTCGAATGTAGACAGAAATTAAAAATAAAATTTACCGAACCGTCTATGTAAATTTCGTATCTCAACTGTTTCTCGAGAGCAAATTTTAAAGGCCACTAACTTTTGAAATTCCTGCCAGAAAAACAAAACGAAAAATTTCCGCGAAGAAATCAAAATAAAAACGTAAAATGTGATTTAAGAGAGATTCACGTTGAGGCAAACTTAAAAGAATGAAAATTCAGTGGCGCCATCTATAAATGCCCCCGAAGCAAGAGAAACTAAAGTTTAGATAAAACATCTTTTTTAACGTCAGGGTAATTTTACTTGCGAATTTCATCTATCAATCAGGGGAAAAAGAGAGTTAATGGCGCCATCTGTGTAAATTTCCCCCAATTACGGAAAAAATAGTGTCGCCATCTATTTAAATATCGCCTAATTAAGAAAGAATTTAGCGAACCATCTGCGTAAATTTCACCTGATGATTGTTTCTTGGGCGCAAAGTTTCAAGGCCACTAACTTTTTAAATTCTTGCAAAAAAAGAAAAATTATAGAAGAAATCAAAATAAAAACGTAAAAAGAAGATTCAGATTCACTTTGTAGAAAAAGAATAAAAATCCAGTGGCGCCATCTAAATAAAGCCTCCGAAGCAAGATAAATTAGAGTTTGGATCAAGTATTTTTTTTAACGTTAACGCTAATTTTACTCGCGAAATTTGTCTGTCAATCGGAGAATTAAAAAAAAGAGTTAGTGGTGCCATCTATGTAAATTTCGCCTAATTACTTTTAAGCGTAAATTATAAAGACTAATTTATTGTTGAAAAGACCAAGACAAAGCAGAGAAGAATGACGCAGTCTGTCGAAAGAGTTAGTGGCGTCGTCAATGTAAATTTCGTTTAATTCTTTTTTAAGCGCAAATTGAAGAAAATAGATAATTGTTGGAAAGATCAAGACAAAGCAGAGGAGAATGACGCCGCCTGTCAATCAGCAAATTAAAAGAGAGCTAGTGGGGCCACCTATGTGAATTTCGCCTAATTTTTTTAATACAAATTTTAAATTCTAGTAATTTATTGTTAGAAAGACCAAGATAGAGCAGAAAAATACGACTTCTGTCAATGACAAATTAAAAAAAAAAAGTTAATGGCGCCAATTTTTTGAAGCGTAAATTTTAAAGAAAATAATAATTAGTAGTCGAAAAGATCGAGACAAACCCGAGAAGAATGACGCTGATTGTCAATGAGCAAATTAAAGACGACATAGTGGCGCCACCTACACAATTTTCGAGTGCAAATTTTAAAGACTAATAACTCGTAGAACGACGCCATTTATGAAAAAGTGCGTTAAAAAAACCATTATCAAGTAGGCTTACGTCAAATGTAAATTTTGCAAAGTCACGTCGTAACCGCAGTATAAGAATCTACACAGTAGCGTCACTCGAATATAACTAACACATTTGCCATTTTGTTTGATGCCTAACGATTTGCAAATTGCATTACATTTACATAAGGGCTTCAAACAGTATGGCGGCTTTTTGACACTGACGTTTAAGTGACGCTACTTATATTGTGTCGTAACCATACGATTGTCGATTATTATAGACATAACCTAACTTTTTATATCCATTTAATTACGATTTTTTCTACAAAATGGATATTAAAAAAGTTAATGGAATAAAACGTTTATTTTATTACAAATACCTCGAAGATGTAAACAAAGCCTTTGACAGTTGGCGCTGTTGATAGCTCACAGTTATTTAAGTACTAAGCTGCGACGTGCCGGCATAAAATGTAAACAAGTTCGGAGCCTACTTGATAACGGAATTTTTTGAACGCACGTTACTAAAAGTAAAGAGAAATTGAATATTGAAAGCATCGAGAGCGTGATATTTGATTTTTAGGCCGTATTGACCCTGCCTTTATTTGTATGTCTCTATTCACATAGAAGCTCACTATATCATGGCATCTGCCGAATAATAATCTGATAGCTACGCTCAAAGTGGCACCGATCCGGTAATTAACAGATTACGCTAGAGGGCACTGATATCGTTAGTTGCTTTCGCAAACTGCTTTGTGAGCCAATTACAGGCCTTTAGCGATAAACAGTGCGGATAATCTATCAAATTAATGTTTATCTGGTAATGCACTGCCTCTCTCTGATACCTTCAAATAGTATACAGGACCGTAACCATTATCTTAGCGTTCTCTTTCACTTAACATTCTCATACTCTTTTATTTTTACTGTTAATTTATTATCAAAGCATTTTAAATTTAATTTTATTTATGTGAAACGTGTTAGTTTGCAATGCCAATGAATCAATATAAAGAGTGGATCTTTTTCTTGGGTTCATTTGGGATGAATATTTGATGTAAAATAATAAAATCTCAACAGGAAATGGGCTTTTTTTTATCAAAAAGAAGAGGTTAAGAATTGGATTAATTGTTTCCCCCTTTTAATTTCACTATGTAATAAAACTTGTAGCCCCTTTAAAATTCAACAGTCTACAAAAGTACAATTTATATGAGTAATCAAGTCAAGCACCATTAATTGTGGCACTTATAATTAAGCTCCGCACGGATTTTCATGACTGACAATGAAGCAGCGAGTACAAATTGCACAAATAAATTACGCCCGTAATTGCAGACTGCTTTGATTCCAAGTGTGTAAATACATAAGTAAGCACGTCAACCTCTGTATCATTTGCAGTCAATCATTGACAATGTGTTTTATTTTCTGTGATGCACTGAATTAAAGAGATCGTTTTACGAGACTAGGTTCTTCGCACCTGTCTATCCCTTTTAGGAGCTCCTTATTAAGCCAAATGGCAGATGAAAATGCCCCTTTCAAATAATTTGTTTAATCAAAGCGGGTTAGTTTCTTGGTGGCGTGAGATGAGCATTTTACTAGCGTGCGAACCTGTTAATAGATTCTAAACTATTAATGAACCACACGTGGCGTAGGGGATGCCCGTTTCGATTTAATGGTATACTAATGGTGTGAATTCGGCTTTTATTGTTTCAAGTCACGAAGATGATACTCACAGTTCTAAAAGTGCAAAACATAATTTAAATAAATGTACGTAATAAAAAAAAATTATAAAACTGACATTTTTGCGCCACTTGTATTATGCAATTCGAAAGGATGAGTGAGGAGTAAAAGGGAAAAGAAAATGGCGACGTAATATAATAGTTGTGTCCTCTGTTACTGTAATTTTTGCTGAAAAAAAAGTCTTTAGAACAGATGTTTTTAGTTCCAAAATATGTACAAGAGAGTTGTCGTCTTAGTAGCTCAGTGTATAGAGAGCCTGGTCTTACAAACCAAAGAGTGCAGGTTCGAATCCCACATAGGATGAAAATTGAAAATTCAGTGCACGTAAAGATCCAATTGTCCTTGTTCCAATTTAATGGAACCTTTCCCAAGGTCACTTCCTCCTAAAGGTGGTAGCAGACAATTGGCTGCCGAAACGTCGTATGTAATAAGCTAAAAAGTGACGGTAACAGCCCAACACAACAACTTATACATTGCAAAATACCTGACTTATAGAACGAGTGAAAAAAAATAATTACATACATATATTCCAATTCAAAAAGAATGGCATCTCCGTAGGCGTTGGAAATTCAAATTTATGTTTGCAGCAATGCATCCTTGATAATAAATAAACATCCCTAACTTCCACGTGCTTCTGCTGTCAATTTGTTTTTGACGTTCATTGAAATCGTTTTGTAATTTGCGTATTTGTGCTTGGCATTTCTTTATTTCATTTGATTTCATTTACGAAAAATCTGTGCCTTTTTCAAGACACATTTTTCTCAAGCACTTGAAAAATGCACACGGGAAAAATGGATTAATTTTATTCAGCATACCGAAAAGGAAATCACCAATGACTTTCAAAAATACATGAGTGTCCGAGAAGTTGCTGATATTCCACCATTTATAATTACTCCTTTAGATACGTCTGACTCGGAAGATGATTTTGGTTTAATTGAGGATGAATCAGAATCGGATGAGGAAGACATTTTTATTATGGTTGTAGATGATTCCGAATGAAGAAAATGTGTTACTGTGGTCCATTGCTGATGTAGTTAGTTTGTCTGATATGTGGTATTTTAGTAAAACAGATGTTCTCATTTGTATTAAATATCAGACAATGGCCGCTTTCCAAAAATGCACCCTGCACTTAGAGGACATGTGTCCCACATTCCAGTAACTGAGTACACGTGTTCTAGAAGTGTTTCTAGTGTCCCGGTAGTGTAACTTCGAAAACGGCCGGACACTTGGCGTACAGCAAAAATTACCTCACATTTGCGTATGATTTGAAAATTTCAAAATTCACCGGCTAGTCTGCCGGTTGAAGCAGTTATCTACCTATACGTTCCAAAATTCACCGTAAATTCATTCATCCCCAGCATTGGCACTAATCGGTTTTCTATCGGTGCAAGTAACCGGTAGATTTGCAATAGATTTGCAGTGAATTCCGAAATGTGACCATTCCAACACAGAAAATTTCAAATTGTTTAGTTTTAATCGTAGAAACAGTAGGAATCTCGTAATATATAATATTCTTCTCTTTGTCAATGCATTTTCGTACAGAAACAAGATATTCCATCGTCTTTAACTAATTTGTAAAAGCTCTTTTATTTTTGTGTGACAACATAACCTCAAAATAATTTAATGGTAGTTTCACAATATATTCTAGTAACTTTTTTCACATGGGATAAAGCCCGATTCACTCAGTCCTCGCCTACTGCGATGCCAATCAATTTGAATGGAACTTTTTTTATATAAAGTTTATGTAAATAACAAGAAACGAAACAATAGGTTTGGATTTATAAGTGACGTAGCAATTGGGAACCCGAATTCAAAAACTTGTTTCGGTTGTCAAGCTTTCATCGGGCTGCATTGAAGAGAAGAGATAATTTATAATTAGACGTTAGAAGCATGATGAAGATCTAAAAGCCGAAATCCGTAGTTATAAAATACATCTACAAATTAAAAAAAGAAAAGGGAGAATTATTTATAAGAACCATGACGTCATACCTAATTAGGACATGACCCAATACAAAAAAGAAACAAAAATTGAATAGAACATTTAGATGAAAAAAGCAAATTTTAATTGTTTAGATCAGAAGTGGTCAAATTTTTTTGACCATGAGCCATGCGATCAAACGGGTCGTTGCTAAAAATGTTTTTACTTTCCGCTACATGAGGAACGCTTTGTAGAGAAAGTTACTTTTCTGAAAAACGAAAACCTTACACCTGTGTACGCAGCGGGCCGCACGTGACCCGCGAGACGTATTTCGCCCATCCCTGGTTTAGATTATTTATTAGAGCAGAAAGCAAAATAAAATAATAAAATCGAAAAGAAACGTAATTTAACTTATAATTAATAAGCTACGGGCTCAAAAGAAGCGTCCTCTAATTTTATCAAGGTACCATTAGGACTGAGGGTAGTTTGGAATAAGGGTTTTAGTTCTTCTGGAGCTGATGATTCTAGGTGAGGGAGTTTAGAAAAGTATGGGAACGGACCCGGGGGAAAAATAATCCTGGAAGTGGCTGATTGAATTGAAGAGGAGGAGGAATAAATGTTTTCATTATTCTGAGCCATATTGAGGAGTTTGTGAGGGAAGTGGTTGTTGTTGCGGTGGTGATTAAAGTTGAGATAGTCGTTGATGAAAACAAAAATAATTTAGCTTCTCATTGGTAATCTACAGACGTGAGGATAGCTCGCAATAAGGTAACAAGGGCATTACTTCTTCTGAGAATGATGGTTCTAGTTGAGGGAGAAAACTTGGTGGTGGTTTAAAAAAGTATAGGTATAGCTCCGGGGGAAAGAAGAATCCTGGTGATGGCTGTTTGAATTGAAGAAGAGAAGGAATAAATGCCTTCATTATTCAGGAAATGGTTGTTGTTGCGGCAGTGGTTGAAGTTGAGACAGTTGTTGATGAAAGCAAAAATAATTTGGCTTCTCATTGGTAATCTAAAGCTTAAAAGTAGAGTCCTCTAATTTTATCAGCCGTGAGGTTAACTCGCAATAAGGTAAGAAGGGCATGACTTCTTCTGAAACTAACCGTTCTAGTTGAGCGAGAAAACTTGGTGGCGGTTTAGAAAAGTTCCGATTAAAAGATGAATCCTGAAGGTGGCTGATTGAATTGAGGAGGAGAAGGAATAGATGCCTTCATAAATTCTATTAGTATTGAGGAATTTGTGTGGAAAGTAATTGTTGCGGCGGTGGTTGGAGTTGATGAATACAAAAATAATTTAGCTTCTCCTCGGCAATCTAAAGCTTAAAAGCAGAGTCCTCTAATTTTATTAGACGTGAGGTTAGCGCGCAATAAGGACATGACTTCTCCTGGAACTAACCGTTCTAGTTGAGGGAGAAAACTTGTCGGCGGTTAAGAAAAGTATAGGCACAGCTCGGGGTAAAGTAAAATTCTGGAGGTGGCTGATTGAATTGAGGAGGAGAAGGAATAGATGCCTTCATAATAGTATTGAGGAGTTTGTGTGGAAAGTAGTCATTGTTGCGGCGATGGTTGAAGTTGAGAAAACAAAAATTCTTGTTATTGGTAATCTAAAGCTTGAAAGTTAGCTCGCAAAGCTTGTGAGGTTAGCTCGCAATGAGGTAATAAGGTCATGACTTCCTCTGGAACTAACCGATTCTAGTTGAAGGAGTTAACTTGTTGGTGGTTTAGAAAGGTATAGGCACAGCTCGGAGTAAAGAAAAATCTTGGAGGTGGCTGATTGAAGTGAGGAGGAGAAGGTATAGATGCCTTCATAATTCAGAATGGTAGAGCGGAAAGTAGTTGTTGTTGCGGGGTGGTTGAAGTTGAGATAGTCGTTGATGAAAATAAAAATAATTTAGCTTCTCACTGGTACGAGTAATCAAAACCTTAAAAGCAGAGTCCTCTAATTTTATCAGACGTGCCATTAAACCCGAAGGTGCTAATAATCAAGAAATAAGATCATTCTTCTGGAACGACCGATGGCTCTAGCTGAAGGAGGACACTTGGTTTTGGTTTCAAAAAAGTACAGAGCGAAGAATCCAGAAGCTAGCAGATTGAAATGAGGGGGAGAAGGAGAATTAGATGTCTTGTTTAGGGTAGTATTAAAAAGTTGTTTGAGTGGAAAGCGGTTGTTGTTGCGGTCGTGGTTAAAACTGAGATGGTTGTTGATGAAAACGGAAGCAATTCAATTTATAATAATAATCATCTAACGCCTTAAAAGAATATCTTCTAATTTTATCAGAGTTGCCATTAGGCCTGAGGCCGCCTGTAATCAGGGGATAAGGGGGTTAGTTCTTCTGGAAGTGATGGCTCTAGTTGAGGGTGGTGGTAGGAAAAGCTTCGGAGGAGAGAAAATCCAGAAGAGGAAGAGGAGGAGGAGGAATCGATGCCTTCATTGTTTAGAGCAGTACTGAGGACTTGTTTGAATGGGAGATGGTTGTTGTCGTGGAGTTGGATGGAATTGCAACAAGCAACTGCTATTTTTGTTGCTGTTGCAATTACATAAATGACAACATAGATGGAAGAGCTTGTTCTTCTTATTTTTGCATTTGAGATTGCTGAGGGTGCACTTGATGTCGCGATTGCATTTTCTGTTGCTTTGCTTTTTCAAAACTTCAGAGTCCCTTGTACAGCGTGACAAACAAACGTCCGAAGCTTTATCCTCCCCCCCTCTCAAATTCAAAATAATTTACAAAATAAAATTTAAACTGTCTGAAACCTTTTCTTTTTCTAATTTCAAATAAACAGTGATTTTCTGGCGCATTTTAATGTTAACGAATTAAAACAAGAAATTATTTTTGAACTTTTAAATGCCAGGAAATCTACGTTTACGGCCCCCCGAAATTCAAGTCAATAATACCAATTTAATACAAAAGGCAACTGTCACGAATTATCAGTCCACATCGGAAGTGACGTTCAATCATAAGTACGCGCCCCCTTCTGGCGGGTGTTAAACCGAATTCCCACCAAGCAACGTACGCAGGGGTTACACAATTGAGGAACGAACCCCGACGGCGATTGTAGCTCAGCAAAGGTGGGATCACTCGCAAAATGTTTAAACCGCATCCTCCAAGCAAATCACACTGTATCATCCTTGCTTAAATAAAACAGTTTTAGTTGGATGGTTCAAGAATTTGAAGCGTGGAACCTTCGATTTTAAATTAGCGAAGTTTGATACTACCCCCACTTTGTAGGGCATTGGCTGAGACCAATCAATCAATGTCTCTCTGATATACATCTCATTGTGGCCGTAATTTTGTTGGCATTTTTGGATAATGTTGTGGTTAAGAGAGTCAAAGTTCGAGGATGACTTGCATGGGAAATTTGAATATTACTTTCATTTATCAATGCGAAATTAGGTCAACATTACCACACTTTTGCCTTTCACATAATTAAGCTTTAGGGTTAATGACGTCAAATCTTAACCTTGTCTGTTTGTATTTGATATCTCAGTTAAAGAAAATAATAATAATTCCCTCGCGTGTGAAATTCTATTGCGCGAGTCACTGTTAATTGCATTAATGGAATTATTTTTTTTTAAGTTTTAATTGCGCCTATTGCGCTTTTACCCCCTCAATTAAAAATTGCCCCACTTAAGTTAAATTGTTTTATGCGTCATCCCTTTGTATCTCGTAATTCATCTAAAATGCATGCGTTTTAGATCAAGTAGAGATAATACTTTGTGTGCTATTGTTACGGGTGTTATAAGTAATTATAGCGTTTGAAGCAGTGGCCACAAAAATGTTCAAATGAAAATGATTCCCCTCTGTGTTAAGAGCAACGTTAATGTAATCACTTACTACGCGAGCCACATCATTCCAAATTTTTTTTACGAGTTTTATTAATGCAATCCTGATTGACTACCTACTACTTTTTTTTTAATTCATTTTATTTCAGAAGTTATCTCTTGTTAAATGTTACATTACTGTTATTCTTGGTTAGAAAATTTTCTTCGCTGGTGTCCCAATGTAAAATTAAAACGAAATTGTTTTAGAACCTCTGAATCCGGTTCTATACATACACGTACAATATGGAACGATGAATATGTAAATGATAAGCAGTCGTCAGGACATGTGCTCTGTTTGAGTAAGCATCTCTCCCGTCTAGTGTTTAGGAACGCGCCATCTAGATCCTGCAGCTGACGCACAATTATGACTATCCAGGGACGAAACGCGCGTGCACAACGCGATTATCCTTGTCGTCCTCACCGGCATCCTCGCCGACAGAGGGGTTTTCCTGCTTGGATGGAAAACTCCACATCTGACACCGTATTCAAATTGCTCAATTAAATTAGTCATTTGTGTTTTACCCAAACTAGAGCCGGAATAATTAGCTAGGCTTTGATCTGATCTTGTTTTTGATCTGCTCGCGTTTTGTTTTATTGTTTGAAATTACATGTGTGTTAATTTCTCTATGTGTGACGGGCGGGCACACGAATTTCATTCCCGAGCGGAATTATAATAGAATTCTTTTTTTTAAAACAACTTTGTTTAATAACATCGAGCTTTGCAAGTCTGATATAATTTAACCCTTATCTGCTTTGCGTTTCTAAATATTTTTTGACTTGTTGTAAAAAGTAAAAAAAGAATCCTTCAATAATTACTTCCATTGAAAGATTTTCTTTGATCACCTGGTCTAGTGGTCTCCAGCCGGTGGTATCACCAACTTCTTTTTTTTTGGATTGCTCTCACTACCTTCTTTTCCTTGTTTTGTTGAGAAAAAGAAAAAAGGAAAACAACGATGTAGAGATGGAAGATCTAAAAGATAAATTTCCACGGAGAAGCAGCAGCAACGACGAAGAAGAGCATCAGCAGCAGTAGTCTTTTTACAAAAAAAAGACGAAATGTCGGCAAAAAGAAGAATTTGTGACGAGTTACATCCGGAAGTAGAAGAATATTGTGGCAGAGATGGCCAAGAATGAGAAAATGATGAATAAAAATAAAAGGCAAAAAGCCAATGATCACGAGAAACACCAAAATAAAACGCCCGACAAAAATAAATCATCAGTATCTGAAACAAGTGGAAAAATTCAAAATATGAGTAAAATGGAAGGTTAATAGAAAAAATTAAACAAAGGGTTCTCTGTAGTTAGCTCTTTGATTTCGGTAGTATCACCACCTTCCTTTTTTTGATTGCTTTCACTACGTTCTCAAACTGAAATCTTCCTTCCGTTTGTTTGTCAAGAAAAAAGAAATAAGTAAAACAAATATGTAGAAATGGAAGATGGAAAACATGAATTTCCACAGAGCAGCAACAGCAGTAGCTACGACAAAGAAGAACATCAGCAGCAGCAGCAGCTTGTTGCAAGAAAAGACGAAATCTCGGCAAAAAGAAGAATTTATGACGCGTCACAGGAAGAATAGTACCGAATACTGTACAGAGTGACCAAGAATGAGAAAAAGACGAATAAAGATAAAAGGCAAACATCCAAACTCCAAAACAAAACGCCCGTTAACCATAAATCATCATAATCTGAAACAAGTGGAAATATTCTAAACATAAGCACGAAGGAGAAAGAAGAAGACCATCCTTAAAATTTTCCGTTGCATTTTCGGTCTCCAACTCGTCCATACCAATATCCTTTACTTTCGTCCATATATCAAGATCTCTTTCCCCCATGCACTCAGCACTAGTTCCTGTTTCCTTAGAATCTAAACTCATGGACTTGTTACTCTCTTACCACGTGCAACTTTGTGGCTCTTGAAAACACTTTGCTGGTAAGTGGCATTAGCTCTTCTTGATCCTGCTGCCATTCTTGCTTTGAGATTTAGGAAAACGAAAGAAAATAATCGAAGGAATTAATCGTAGGCAATTAGAAATGGTCACATTTGAAGCGAGTTTGGGGACTATTATGAAACCATTGAGAAGACAAAAAAAGGATAACCCGAGAAACTGATAAAAAAGATCTGCACTGGTGACTATAAGAAACAAAGAAAACAGGAAGACCCAAAAGCAAGTCTGCAGCGGTAATAGGAAAGTGATCATTTCCAGAAGTCTTAGACAAAGAAGGCTACCCAAAAGGAAGTAAGGAAGAGAATGGCAGTTAGGTGCCCTTTTAAACTAATTTTTTGAATTTCCTTTAATACTTCCACATTTAAAAGATGCGTAATTATAGTTCTGAGCATATGAAAACACGTAGCAAAATGATTTTGACTAAGTTGTCTACGTTTCAATGATATCTCAGTACTTTTTGAAGCGCGTTGTCTTTACGTCACTGTTAAGTTTCGAATCGCAACATAATATCTTTGTTTGTCTGAGCTATCCATCAATTAAGACATGGTTGTCCCTTCAACTAGTTCGCAGGTATCGTTGCGTAATAGCGAATACCTACAATGTTCTATTTTTTCTTAAGATGGAGAGGTTTTCGGTAGTTGGTTCTTCACCTAGTGATTTCCACATCTTCTTTTTGGATTGCATTCACCACTTTCTCAAACTTAAATCTTCCTTTCGTTTGTGTCTTGTCGAGGAAAATAAAAAAGTAATTCAAAGATGTAGAAATGGAAGATGAAAAATGAGTTTCCACATAGCAGCAGCAGCAACCCTGAGGAAGTCTTTTTGCAAGAAAAGACGAAATCTCGGTAAAAAGAAGAATTTGTGACGTGTCACATCCGGATGTCAAAAGAAGAATAATATCGGATACTGTACAGAGTGGCGAAGAATGAGAAAACGATAAATAAAAATAAAAGACCAACAAAATGCCCGTTAACAATAAATCATCAGAATCTGGAACAGGTGGAAAAATTCTAAATATAACTAAAACGGAAGGTTAATAGAAAAAATGAAAGACACAGTTGAGATAGAGAGGGAAAATTCTGTGCGATTAAAACAAAAAGAAAACAAAAAATATCGAAGCATACTATTCCAAGAAAAAATTCAATGGTTAAGAGATTACAGAAAGAAGAAAAATGAAAAAAGGAAGAAACATAGTTTACAGAGAAAACGTTAGTAGAAATGCAACTGCGAGGTATAAACATGTAATGAGGATGATAGTGTATGAAGGACGAAGGGGAAAGAAGAATTGAAGAAGATCAGCAAAAGAACGAATAGAGGAGGTTAGACTGCAAAAGGAAAACAAATGAAAACTGACAAGAAAGAACACAGGACAAAATGAAATGGAAAGAAGCATGAAGAAGATAACCAACACCCTAACTCATCTTTCTTACACTCGCAAGAGTAGAATGTCTCTATCATTAAACCAAGTAAGTAAGAATAAACAAAGAATCACAATTAAATATAACAAATAACATGTCCAAAATCGATTAAAAATTAATAAGCAAAAGTAACTATCAAGAAGACATCGGATTCTTTTTGTGAGGGACGGGTAGTTAAAAAAATGATAACAGAAAAGGAATGACTTATCCTTAACGCGTTACAAGTTGTAAAAGTCAAACTCCTTAGAGATTTCTACTTTCTTATCTATCTTAATATCTAACAGGAACGTTCAAGAATCACTTGATCATTTATTTTGAAATAACTGCCTTTTCACTCCCGTACTACTCGTATATGAGAGTCAAATATCACGTAGCACCATCTGACGATTTTCAAACTAACATGTCCTTCCTTGGTATGGGAGTTATCCAATCTTGTTGTGCTGTCATTGATTTGTGACCCATTTGGTTTGGATAAGTTTGGGCCTACAAATGGTATTGATGTTGAGCCTTCTTTTTGGAGTGAAAGTGGGCACAATACATGGATAGATGCCCATTATCCCAAAGGTGGTTGTTCCCAAGGCAATGACTCAATGGAATCATGAGTTCCATAACTGCTTGGCTCATCTTTGAATGTTTTTTTCCCCAATGACTCGATCGAAACTGGTTCCTTGCATGTCGCATGACATGTGTATGGCTGGGTTGGTGCCAGGATGCTCTGGATCGCTTCTATGAGTAGGATCATCCGGCGACGAGATTGATCCATGGCTTCCTGGGTACATTGGCTTTAGAAAATGGTTGCTTGGATACGTGACACCAAAGGTAAATACAGGGAGGAATTGGGAGGATAAAAATTTCCCTCTTAGGAAGTTTGAAAGGATTTCGAAAAGTGTTTCAGATGATTGGTAAAGACGTTGTTTGAGAGGAAAAAAAAAAGAATTGTGCTGTATAAATAAGCACTTAAATTGGGAAGGAAATTACTCGGTTTCTTCCGATCTTGAATCTCGGCCAAATTTGGTCAGACGCCTCGACATCACCTATGGACGTTCTTGTGCTGAACCAGCACTTCTTGTTTGGGGTCTCTGGATTTCTTGAGGAACTAAGGTGCCTCTCCCAGTAGGTTCCTCCATAGATCTGACAGGTACTCGCTCCGTTTTGTCTTGCAATACTTTCAGAGTTCCTTATGTCCAAAACATAAATCACAATTTCAATTTCTGCTCCACTGAACACGCTTTCAATAACTTTCTTTACTTTGGTCCAATCAAGTCGATCAAATCCACACCATAACTTTGGCATTGCATGTTTCCTAACCTTGTTACTTAAAGAATGGGTTTTCAACTTCTTCAGCGCTTGCTTTAATGAGTTTAAGGTGAATCTTTGATAACTTTTCTCCTTGGGAACCAAATAATAAATGAACTTTCTGCCATCCTCCTGTCTCCTAAATTGTATCGTTATTCCACGTCACGTCCCATTTTAAAATTTTCAGCGACACAATGTGCTAAACAATAATCTCTTGGAGCATTAAACACATCTCCACTAACTTGTATAATCTCAAAATTTTTCTTCAAATTCGGATTTTGATTTTCAATGACATCATCATGATTTCTTACTTTGCACGTACTTGAAACAGAAACTGAAGTATTATGATGAATGTTAATTTTATGAAAAATAAACATGAAATCATAATACATAATTGTAATTCTTGTCAGGGTAAAAATATACCGAGTATAAATAAATTCCCCGCAACCAGTGTTATGAATGAAATCAGAACCCATATAAGGAAACCCAGCAATTACAGATGAAAACAAAAAACACTAATTTATTTGTTTTACATTACACTCACAAAGTAACTAAATAATTGCATCCGTTGTTGCATTCCACTTTTCATTTCGAATTTCATTTCGCTCGTATTCGCAGGATTCTTTTCATTTTTATTTTTTCTACAGGGCGTTCAAGATTAAGCCGATTCATTTAAACGTTAAACGTGCTGTTTGTGTAATTAATGCAATCAATTATTATTTTATTTACGATCACATTAAAAAATTACCGACAGCTTAATTTTCTGCCTGTCAAGATAACTTCAGAGCAAATACGCGACTTCTACGTGTTATTAATTTCTGGAGCGGTCGTGGACGGCCGGCTAATCTGCGAACAAGAAGGCGAATATCAAAAAGAGGAAAACACGAAGACGTTGGTTCATTTAAAACGACGTCAAGTTCTGTAACGTATAGCTAAGCGTAAACAGGTGCGTGGTAACGTAAAACCTACATCTTACTCCCACTTTGGTGGTTGTTGAGGAGGACACCATGTAAAGTAAGCGATTGTTTAGTTATTAGTAAAGTCCTGAGGTACTGGACGTGACCACAGGTGAAGCTAAATTATGGTGGAAGTAACCAGAAGAAAACTCCTGCTCAACGAACTGTCTTGAACGTCTTAGAAGATTCCCTCGAAGCTTTATAATAAAATATTTTTTGAAACAAAGTTTCTTTTCTTTTAATTTCAAGCCTAACCCTGCGCAGTACATAAACTATACAATGTCACAATAAACTGCCGCATAAACGGCACTAACTGCACGACAAGCAGCACTATTTACTTTTTATTAACGCATTGTTCGGGGGCCATTGTGCGCGCGGGGTTGTATTTTTGTATTTCGTTTTTCTGCTGCTCCCCCTCAACGCACAAAGCTGTCTGCGGAACATTAGCTGACGTCGGGTATCGGATGACCCATTATCCTGTAATTCCACGATCAACTCACGTATTATCATTTAATACGTGCTGCGTATCGAATAAAACGCTTCGTTTATAATCTGTTTGACATGCGTTGCGACATCCGCAAATAAAACGATTATTTCATTGGTGGTGGGTACCCTTTCTTGGATGGAACTGGCATTTTTTTTTCTTTTCTAAATAACAGTAGTAATTACACACGCCAATTTATCCAAAAAATGGCACACCATAGAAGAGACAAGAAAGATGAACTTTGGACAAAAGACGCTTAAGTGATAAAGAACTTTGTTGTACGTTAACCTAAC
The DNA here is from genome assembly GCA_958336345.1 of Dorcus parallelipipedus. Lineage (NCBI taxonomy): Eukaryota > Metazoa > Arthropoda > Insecta > Coleoptera > Lucanidae > Dorcus > Dorcus parallelipipedus. Next base: position 26,322,180 of record OY284483.1, read on the forward strand.
TCGAAGACTGTCAGAGGCAAATAGAAACAAATTAGAATCAAAAGGGTCATATTTGGAAGATCAACTAGGACATGGACTTGGGAGAAGAGTCGGGAACCACTGGGAAGATAAAAGAAAATAATCATGAATGCTGAATATAACCCAATAAAGCAGTGAATTTGGAAGATCAACTGTAACATCAAGTTTGCAGAAAATCATAAATTAAAGAACAGGGAAATACCGTAAATTGAAAAAGTAATGACATAAGGCTTAGACACGGATAGTTGTAGCAACAAATTAGAAGCAAAATGATCGTATTTGGAAGATCAAACAGGACATGGATGGATTTAGGAGAAGATTCGGGAACTACTGGAAAAATAAAAGAAAACAATCAGGGGTGCTGAATGTAATCCAATGAAGCAGTGCATTTGGAAGATCAACTGTAACATTGAGATTAGAGAAAAAAAGAAAATCTGTAAGTTCAAAAAAGGAATTACATAAGGCTTGAACAGGGACGGTCTGCTCTATTGGAAAAACCATTGCAATTGAAGCTCAATTGAATTTTCGAAATTAACTTAATTTTAAAGCTAGCAGTAGACATTATTGTTCTTTTCCATGGCAAAGTCTTTTTGAACACATAGTATATACTATATCATATATATATATATATATATATATATATATATATATATATATATATATATACATCCCGGTATCATTGGAAGCTCCTTTCATAACTGTTCCATGCGGCGTCCAATATGGCGACACGCGGAGGGTATTGCAAGTGTACTATCATTTGAAGCTCCTTTCTTATTGCTATACTTAAAGCGTCCGGTGATATACACTTACTTTCTATTAATCATCAACCAGGCGTCCTATTTGTGTATACGTTTTCATTCAATAGACAATGTAAGCTCCAGCAATGTTGCCATATTTATTAAGTACAATTGGTCATGCATCATAGTCTTCTTGAATATGAGATCATAAAATGAAGAATTCCAAGATGTTTGCAATTAGGTAGACTAGATGAAATGTTTCGAAGAAGCAATTCGACAATCCCACAGATCCCAACTTGAAATTCGAGATAGTGTTGACTTATGACCAAAAACATTTACGATGAAGAAAAACCCCACAAGTGTCAGATCAAACAAAAGATCTCGAAGATGCAAGGTTCCAAGATGAGGTCCGAGTGATTGTCGAATTCGCCTCTTCAAGACCTTTCATTTCATGTGCCACATGTGTGATTTTTTCTTCGTCGTAAATGTTTTCAATCATAAGTCGGCACTATCTTGAATTCCAAAATGACATTCGTGTGATTGTTGAATTCGCCTCTTCGAGACCTTTCATTTCATGTGCCACATGTGGTGATTTTTTCTTCGTCGTAAATGTTTTAAGTCATAAGTCAAAACCATCTTGAAAACCACGATGAGGTCCGTGTGATTGTCGAATTCGCCTCTATGAAACATTTCTTTTAATGTGTCATATGTGTGACTTTTTCTTCGTCGCTAATGTCCTACATCACAAGTCGATACCATCTTGAGTTCCAAGATGAGGTCTGTGTGTGAGGTCCGGTCCCAACACCGATAAAACAAATTCGTGCTCAGATTATCTTCTTAGTTGCTCCTTAGAAGCAATGTGCAAAATATGTAAGTGGCGGGATCTCTAATAATAAAGTTACGTAGTACCGTGCTGCCCCCAACACCGACAAAACGAATTTGTGCTCAGATTATCTTTTTAGTAGCTCCTTAGAAGCAACGTGCAAAATATGTAAGTCGCAGGATCTCTAATAAAAAAGTTACATAGTACCGCGCCACCCCCAACTCCGATAAAACAAATTGGTGCTCAGATAAACGTTTTAGTTGTTGTTGAGAAGCAAATTGCAAAATATGTAAGCGGCAGGATCTTTAATAAAAAAAGTTACGTAGTATCGTGCCGCTCCCAACACTGATAAAACGAATTTGTGCTCAGAGTATCTTTTTAGTTGCTCCTTAGAAGCAAATTGCAAAATATGAAAGTGGCGGAATCTCTAATAATAAAGTTACGTAGTACCCCGCCACACCCAACACCTATAAAACGAATTGGTGCTCAGATAAACGTTTTAGTTGTTGTTGAGAAGCAAATTGCAAAATGTGTAAGCAGCAGGATCTTTAATTAAAAAGTCACGTAATATCGTGCCGCCCCCAACACCGATAAAACGAATTTGTGCTCAGATTGTCTCTCTAGTTGCTCCTTAGAAGCAAATTGCAAAATATGAAAGTGGCGGGATCTCTAATAATAATGTTACGTAGTACCACGCCGCCCCAACACCGCTAAAACAAGTTTGTGCTCCGCTTATATTTTTAGTTGCTCCTTAGGAGCAATGTGCAAAATATGGAAGTGGTAAGATCACTAATAAAAATGTTAGGTAGTACCGCGCCGCCCGCAACACCGATAAAACAATTTTGTGTTCAGATTATCTTTTTGGTTGCTCCTTAGCAGCAACGTGCAAAATATGTAAGCGGCAGGATCTCTAATAAAAAGTTACGTAGTACCGAGCCGCCCCCAACAGCGATAAAATGAAATTGTGCTCAGATTGTCCTTTTTGTTGCTCCTTAGAAGCAATATGCAAAATATGTAAGTGTTTTTATAAAAAAGTCACATAGTACCGCGCCGCCCTCAACACCGATAAAATGAATTTGTGCTTAGACTGTATTTTTAGTTGCTCCTTAGAAGCAATGTGCAAAATATGGAAGTGGTAGGATCAATAATAAAAATGTTACGTAGTACCGCGCCGCCCCCAACACCGATAAAACGAATTTGTGCTCAGATTATCTTTCTTGTTGCTCCTTAGAAGCAACGTGCAAGATATGTAAGTGTCAGGATCACTAATAAAAATGTTACGTAGTACCGCGCCGCCTCCAACACCAGTAAAACGAATTTGTGCTCAGATTGTTTTTTTAGTTGCTCCTTAGAAGCAATGTGCATAATATGGAAGTGGTAGGATCACTAATAAAAATATTACATAGTACCACGTCGCCCTCAACACCGATAAAACGAATTTGTGCTCAGATTGCTTTTTTTAGTTACTCCTTAGAAGCAACGTGCTATATAATGTAAGTGGCAGGATCTCTAATAAAAAAGTCGCGTAGTACCGAGCCGCCCCCAACACAGATAAAACGAATTTGTACTCAGATTATCCTTTCTGTTGCTCTTTAAAAGCAACGTGCAAAGTATGGAAGTGGTAGGATCACTAATAAAAATGTTACGTAGTACCGCGCCGCCCCCAACACCGATAAGTGGAATTTGTGTTCAGATGGTTTTTCTTTAGTTACTCCTTAGAAGCAATGTGCAAAATATGGAAGTGTGGGATCACTAATAAAAATGTTACGTAGTACCGCGCCGCTATCAACACCGATAAAACAAATTTGTTTTCAGATTATCCTTTTGTTGCTCTTTAGAAGCAACGTGCAAAATATAGAAGTGGCAGGATCTCTAATAAAAAAGTTACATAGTACCGCGTCGCCCTCAACACCGATAAAACGAATTTGTGCTCAGATTTTTTTTTAGTTGCTCCTTAGAAGCAATGTGCAAAATATGGAAGTGGTAGGATCACTAATAAAAATGTTACGTAGTACCGCGCCGCCCCCAACACCGATAAAACGAGTTTGTGCTCAGATTGTTTTTTTTTAGTTACTCCTTAGAAGCAATGTGCAAAATATGGAAGTGTGGGATCACTAATAAAAATGTTACGTAGTACCGCGCCGCCCCCAACACCGATAAGAGGAATTTGTGTTCAGATTGTTTTTTCTTTAGTTACTCCTTAGAAGCAATGTGCAAAATATGGAAGTGGTAGGATCACTAATAAAAATGTTACGTAGTACCGCGCCGCCCCCAACACCGATAAAACGAGTTTGTGCTCAGATTGTTTTTTTTTAGTTACTCCTTAGAAGCAATGTGCAAAATATGGAAGTGTGGGATCACTAATAAAAATGTTACGTAGTACCGCGCCGCCCCCAACACCGATAAGAGGAATTTGTGTTCAGATTGTTTTTTCTTTAGTTACTCGTTAGAAGCAATGTGCAAAATATGGAAGTGTGGGATCACTAATAAAAATGTTACGTAGTACCGCGCCGCTATCAACACCGATAAAACGAATTTGTGTTCAGATTATCCTTTTTGTTGCTCTTTAGAAGTAACGTGCAAAATATATAAGTGGCAGGATCTCTAATAAAAAAGTTACATAGTACCGCGCCGCCCTCAACACCGATAAAACGAATTTGTGCTCAGATTTTTTTTAGTTGCTCCTTAGAAGCAATGTGCAAAATATGGAAGTGGTAGGATCACTAATAAAAATGTTACGTAGTACAGTGCCGCCCCCAACACCGATAAAACGAATATGTACTCCGATTATCCTTTTTGTTGCTCTTTAGAAGCAACGTGCAAAATATATAAGTGGCAGGATCTCTAATAAAAAAGTTACATAGTACCGCGCCGCCCTCAACACCGATAAAAGGAATTTGTGTTCAGATTGTTTTTTTAGTTGCTCCTTAGAAGCAAAGTGCAAAATATGGAAGTGGCAGGATCACTAATAAAAATGTTACGTAGTACCGCGCCGCCCCCAACACCGATAAAACGAATTTGTACTCAGATTATGCTTTTTGTTGCTCTTTAGAAGCAATGGGCAAAATATGGAAGTGGTAGGATCACTAATAAAAATTACGTAGTACTGCGCCGCCCCCAACACCAGTAAAACGAATTTTTGCTCAGATTGTTTTTTTTAGTTACTGCTTAGAAGCAATGTGCAAAATATGTAAGTGGTAGGATCTCTAATAAAAAAAGTTACGTAGTATTTTGCAACAAAGTTGAAACTCATTTGTTAGGTTGCCGACTGTCGTTTGTTCTTTTTAAAAGTAAATTCTGGCGGTTCAGGTAAATTCACAAAACTTTTCACAAAACATTTTCTGATAATAAAATGTATAGGTACCGTTTAAAGTATGAACAAAAAGCCTGCACAGCCTACTAGGTTATACCTGTTTTCAAGAAAGTTAACCAGGCTGAAGCCATTCAAATTTTTTTATTTTCTATGTCAAAATTTTGCATTTTCTTGCTGCGTTGTATCAGTATTGCATTGTGTAACACACTTGAAGGGCATTAAGATTATAAACAACGTTTATAATTTCATTCGCTTTTAAAAGTGTCATAAATATTCGCTTGCATAAATGATATGCACAGCAAGAGAGCGTCCGCTGCACATTTCAATTACAACAGTGTTGACAGATTTACTGGACGCCTTATTGTGCTATACGTGAAAGCCGAATATACACGCTCCTATATACGCAAACGACACTAGCGCCACAGGTGGATATACGCTCGAACTAAAAATATACACTAATTTTCATTTGATCATCATTCGGGCGTCCAGAAAGAATTTTTTTAAATGATAGACAAAGGTCGCACGATGCCCCAAAATTTTTTTTACATGGGATACAATCGAGCGTCCGCATACGGACGCTCAATTACTTCGGACGCCCAATTGACGGCAAATTGACAATATAGGGACGCTCAAATGATAGCTGGATATATATATATATATATATATATATATATATATATATATATCAATGCGTAACTGCTTTCATAAACTCAATGGAAAACGCGCTAATCTACATATTCAGTACATACAACAGTCAAACCAAAGTTATAGTCGGCGGTGACTTCAATATAAACTTACAGGAAGCATCCCCAGCAAAAAGAGCTTTAATTGATTTATTCGCTAGTTTTAACCTAAAATTTATGATATCAGATTCTACAAGATGTCTCGGTAGTAGTAACAGCTGTATAGATAACATCTTTACAGATGCCGATGTATGTCAAAAGGAAACATTTGATCCTTGTCTATCTGATCACAATGCTCAACTGATAAAAATAAACATACTAAATGAAGTTCAAGTTCCATTACAACCAGTAAGAAAATTTAACAAAAAAAACAGGGAAACCTTCTTGCTTAAACTTCTTGCCGAGGACTGGTCTGAAATTTATATCAATCCTGACCCAAATGAAAAATTTGATATATTTCTGAATAAGTTTATAAACATATACGACGATTGTATACCACTGCAGCTCCCACAACAACATAAGGAAAACAACAAAATGAAATACACTTCATACGAAATTAGGCAAATCAAAGAAACAGTGGGTCTTATTCTTGATTCTTACAAAGTTACCGGAGATGAAAATATCTATCCCATCTACCTAAGATACAAACAGTTCTATCTAAAATCGGCTGAATCTGCAAAACAACAATCAAATATAAAAAAACATTAGTATATCAGATAACAAACAAAAAACCATTTGGCAGATAATCAATAATGAAACGGCCAGGAATAAAAAATCTGGAAATAACTCACCTTCAGCGAATCAGTTCGAATCATTTCTAAGCAACGTAATGGATGACTCAATAAGAAACACCCCCCAACCTGCAACATCGCCAGAAACCCTTCTAAAGAAAGTACCGGTGAATGGTTCGTCCTTTTACTTCTCCCCTGTATGTACTTCGGATATTAAGGAATACATAAAATCTTTTAAATCAAAAACCAGCAAAGATATTTTCGGATTAGACGCAAAAATCATAAAATACGTTGCAGAAGCCATAAGTAACCCCTTAACGGATATCGTAAACTCTTGTCTGCAAGACGGCATATTTCCATACAACATGAAGTTAGCAAAAATAATCATGGTACACAAAAAAGGAGACGAAACCGACCCAAACAACTTCAGGCCCATTTCTATCCTACCAATCTTTTCCAAGCTTCTGGAGACCGTAATGCTTCACCAACTAACAGCGTTCTTACAAAAACATAACTACCTTTCCGAAGAACAATTTGGTTTCCGTAAAGGGAGAAATACAGTCGATGCAGCATTGTCACTTACTTCATATATCTATGAAGCTTATGAAAACCATAAGGACTGCAAAGCCCAGTTTTGTGACCTTACTAAGGCTTTCGACTGTATGCATCACAAACTTTTTTTACATAAAGCCGATTTTTATGGAATTCGTGGTGTGGCGTTGAATCTATTGAGCTCCTATCTCAGTGGCAGGCAACAAATTGTACATCATAATGGTAATTACAGCAAACCGATAACTGTTACACAAGGAATAGCCCAAGGATCTTTACTTGGTCCGCTATTCTTCTTAATCTTTATTAACGATTTGCCTTCCAATTTAACTTGTAAATCAGTTTTATATGCAGACGATACAACAATAATAACGTCGAATGAGAGAGAAATATTCCTGCAGCAAGACTTCGATAGTGTAAGAAATGAAGCTGAAATCTGGTTCTCCGCAAATAAGCTACAGCTCAACAAATCCAAAACAGCAACTGTTCATTTTTCCACTAGCAGGAAAAAGAACAATAATGAAACGGCAACATTCCTGGGCCTGCACCTAGATTCGAAGCTTACGTGGAACTGTCACATACTTCAGTTACTTAAAGAATTACCTAAAACGGTCTATGCAATTCGGCGAATTAAACAAATAATTAATACTGAAGCGGCAAAAATCGCCTATTACGCGCTTTTTCACTCAAAAATGACATATGGCATTCTGGTATGGGGACACGCTCCAAATGTAAAAGACGTTTTAAGACTGCAAAAGAAGGCGGTGCGCGCGATTGAAGGAATCCCGAACACTGAGTCCTGTAGGCCCTTATTCACGAAGCATAAAATCCTTACACTACCCGCTGTTTACATATTACAGCAAATACTCCATGTAAAAAAAAACAGGCATCAGTACAAAACTCGTTCTGAGGAGCATTCTTATCCAGTCCGATCAGGTACGGATCTAACGGTCCCATATCACAGATTGAAAACATCTGACCCAATCTCCTTAGGAGCGTCTCTCTTCAATAAAATACCGAAGAAGTGGCAAGAAGGCAGTTTGAAATTCCTTGAAAAAACCCTAAAGCTTCAACTAACGGTAAATCCCTATTACTCTATGGATGAATTCTTACAAGCATCATTTTAATTTGAATTTACTCTGTTTGTACATTCTTTTAGTAATATTTCTAACCTATACTTTGTACAATAATTTCTCATTTGTGTTTTACACGTGTATGCTTTGACTTAACTATGTATTTGTAGTTCAATAAAGCTTATTATTATTATTATTATTATTATTATACAGGAAGCGTTACAAACCTTTAGCTTAATGCATTGTATTAGCCCATTTATTTCGTTCTTTCTTCACATCTTCACATCCCTAAATCGCTCACGTCCTTCAGACCTTTTCTTTTCCATTGAGTATTCGGTCTTCCTTTTCCGCCTCCTTCTTCCAGCTTACAAGTCGTCTTTGCTATGCCTTGTATTCTTTATTCATCCATTCTTATTAGATATCCCACCATCTTATTCTCTCCGCTTTGATTATTCTCACCGTGTCACTTTTGGTTAATTGTTCTTAACCATCTTCCTTCGTATATCATTCTCAAAACCTTTGGTCCATTTTTTGGGGTCTTTGGGCAACTTCCTCAAATCTCTGCATCCCTAGAACTTTTTCATTGCGTCTTTTTTCGATCTCCACCTCTTCCTTGCCATTTTACTTAGAGTACTAAAATCTCGTACATCACTGACGGTCTTGTTACTCTCTTATCACGTGTAACTTTGTGGCTCTTGAAAATACTTTCCTGGTAGGTGGCATTAGCTCTTCTTGATCCTGCTGCCATTCTTGCTTTGAGAATTGAGAAAACAAAAGAAAATACTAGAAGGGATTAAGCGTAGACAATTAGAAATGATCGCATTTGAAGCGAGTTTGGGGACCATTAAAAATGAAACCATTGGGAAGACAAAAAAAAAGATAACCGAAGAAATTGATTAAAAAGATCTGCACTGGTGACTATAAGAGACAAAGAAAACAGGAAAACCTAAAAGTAAGTCTGCAGCGGTGCAGGCAGTGCGAAAGTGATGATCTTTAGAAATCAGAGAAGGCGCCATAAAACTGAAGGAGTTTCGTTACATCAGATCTTGTGTAATGGAACGGTGTGCGATCCATATTTCAGTAACCATAAAGTTACGGTCGTCAACGGAATTCAAGGATTGGCATCCGGTGTGTTATTGGGTAAGTATCCCGGACAGGTTCTTCTTTGATTGCACAATTAATTATGATCGTCCTTCCATAGATAATATCCATCATAGTTTCCTGCAAGCTGGCTAGATTATTGCGCGCGGAAATAGATTAAAAGATAAGAAGATGCAGTAGCACCTACGATAAAGAAGACCATCAGCAGCAGCAGTAACCATGGTGAAATCTTTTTGCAAGAGAAGATGAAATCTCGGCAAAAAGAACTTGTGACGTGTCACATCCCGAAGTCAAAGGAAGAAAGATATCAAATACTGTGCAGGGTGGCCAAGAATGAGAAAAGGATGAATAAAAATAAAAGACAAAAATCAAATGGTCATAAGAAACCCCCCAAAACAAACGCCCATTGAAAATAAATTATTAGAATGTGGAACAAGTGGAAGCATTCAAAATTTAATCTAAAATGGAAGGTTAATAGAAAAAATAAAAGAAAGAGTTGGGATAGTGAGGAAAAATTGTTCACTGTTCACTTTTCTAGCAAAACAAAAATCATCAAAGCATAGTATTCCAAAAAAAAAACCCTATGGTGCAGAGGTGACAGAAAGAAGAAAAATGAACAAAAGAAGAAACATAGTTTACAGAGAAAACGTTCAAACTTGCAAACTGGTTCAAAGAATAATAGTAGAAAGGCAACTACGAGGTATAAACATGTAGTGAGGATGAAAGAGAATGATGCACGAAGGAGAAAGAAGAAGACCACGAAAAGAATGAATAGAAGAGGTTAGAGTACAAAGGAAAAAGAAATGAAAGAAGGCAGATAACACAGGACAAAATGAAATGGAAGGAAGCATTGAAAAGATGATCAACACCCTAACTCACCTTTCTTACACTCGCAAGGGTAACTACGTGGTATAGACATGGAATGAGGATTGCTTACAACTTGAATTTCTCCATCATGAATTTATCAGTCTATTCGGTACCTATTTATGGTCTAAATCCAATCAGATACTTTTGAGTAAATTTTGACTGAGGTTTCGTCTGAAGACCTTTTCTGTCTATAAGCCGAAACTTGAGCGAACTAATGTGGATCCGGCCTTATTTTGCCTTTTAACTAATAATATATTTTCCTTTTCGACGACTGAAAAAATAAACCATTATTATTCATGGGTTACAAGAAAAATCCTCCTCTGCAGCGACATTGTTATGATTCACCTTCGAAAAGAGAAAACCAAAAAGAACTAGGAATGCATTTCTCTGCATGCGGCAGAACGCTGACGACACTTTAGTAAATGAAGTGAATTTTTTGCGCGCCGGACGGGATTTATTAATTCCTAATATGGACGACAATCAATTTCTTGCTTTCGCTGCGTGCCGAAGAGATTATCTAAGGCATAAATAAACACGGACGACAAATATAAATTAGTTTTTACGTTCGTTCGGCCGGCTAATTTTATCGCTCACGCAGAAAGAGACCATCAAGAGACTGTTATATATGGGGCACTTAGTTTATGTTTCAATAAACACGAGATGGTGTTTTTCGATTGAGCCTGCAAACGGAATTACTTTGTAGAGAGAAGGCGCAACAGTTTTTAAAAAGTCGGAAATCTACCTTCTCGTTCTCACAATTGAAACTGATGATATCAACAGTTCAAGTTCAATCATGTAAAATACAGCTAGGAGAGGAATATCATCAGCCAATCAAGAGCCTGCCACTTCTATTTAACTTTAATTGAATGACTCATGCGAACGGAGGGTTCGGAATTACCAACCCTCGCATAGCATCACACGTGGGCATTTGATGGCCCAACTAATAACAGCAATTAACTACCAGAACTGGTAAAGTCTCGCTGGATAATGAATTTATATATTCACGGGTGGCTCGGTTATGGTAATTTCAATTTAAAAGTGATGATAAAAAGGTTATTAATATTAAGTGCTTTCGTAACACATGGCACCGTTTGTTACTACCGGAACATGAAATTTATGTAGATTGCACAATTCTGGCTACAAAGCTCACAATCAGGCAAGGTCCACCCCAGGAACATAATACTTCTAGAATCATTGGAAAAAAATACATATAGTTATGATAATTAAAGATTAAGCAATTATAGAATAAAATTAGAATCTCCACTTGTCACGGCCAAATTGACGGATTTTCAATATTATTTTATGATTGACTTAATTTATTGATGATTTCCAATGAAATTTCCAAAATAATCAGACCTACTGGTGTTTATGTCAAGAGTTAATGAACAGATTGCATGTCAACAGTAGATTTAAGCGAGGGTTACAACCCCTAATGAGTGTGGGAACCTGTTTGATTAGAGAAGATCCTGACTTCCGCTTGATCTCACAATAGATAGCGGAAGTTACGTCACCCTTTCACCGGGTGATAATTAAACACTGCATTGCTTTTTCACCGTCTCTCTCTCTCTCTCTCTCCTGGGTATTACCAACCAACAACAACAGCAGAAATCACTATCAATAATGGCTAATTGTAACATATTGCCCGTAACTCTGGAGTTTTATGCAGAATATTATAATAAAAAAAAAAACGCAAGAAAAAAGTATGAATATTTTGATGTCCCCCCTAGTATTTATTGGTCAACACTCGAGACACAAAACATACAAATAGGATTAGGTAATGTTACAATGTGGCCAGGACGTACACAATCAAAATGCAGAAACAGGGGAGAGCTTGGCCTTCATGTTTGAAATTGTTTGGGGAGGTTTATCCTCGACGAAATCTGGGCTTTATGAATGCGACGATGCGCTGCACGTTTTCATACTTTATTAGCTCTTTGTATTTTGTTTAAAAAAGGGCTATTGTTGAGGAGGATTCCGCGCTGAAAAGCGGTCGACAGACAACATACGAATTCAAGACGTGTTAAATTAATTTTTTTTCCATCTTTCATGTAGATAAACTTTACATTTTAATAATAAAAATACCGGATGGTTGTAAAAAATTGTACTAGTATGTGAGACATTCTTGTAGTTTCATATTTAAGTTGTTATATGAAGACATGAAGATTATTATACTTATTATTATAATAATCTGAAGAAATGAGCAAATTGTTTGAAAGTAATCCTTATCCAATTTATGAAATTATAAATTATAGGTAAAAATGTGTGGCAACAAACAGGGGACGAGACGCTAAAACCAGCGCAACGCAATTACAATCATCGAACCTAATTCTCGACGTTTCTGCTTTTTTTCCACCAATTACCAGACGTACCGAGTAATTTAATATGAGCCTTAATCATCGCGCAGAAATTTAATGACGCAGCGAAAGCCTTCTTTTTTCCCTTGGAGATGAAAATCGTAGCAATTATCTTATGTTAATACAATTGGCGGAGGCAAAAACCGTAAACTATTAATAAGTTCGCGTATGCGAGACATCATTAAATGGGACGACATTTTTCGAGGCGTTTTGATAATTAAATCTAAGTCAAAACACTTCAGGGTTTAATTGCCAGGTAGAATCAGTAAACTGGAGCTATTAGGGCAGATGGTTGAGTCTCAAGTTGTGAATCTCATTTGACACAATAAAGAAAAGAACCAGTCCGAAGAATATATGCGTTTATTAATTCCACATTATGTTACTTTACAAATTCGTGTAAACCCTTTCCATTTATGTGTGTCTGACACTCGCGTAGTATAGGTCAAATAGTTTTTTCTTTATTCTTTATGGGACACCATACAATTTAGTCTTAACCTCGACTCACATAGACTTTGTAGCATGCAGCGATTATCGCGCAGCATACAACTATTCTTAGTATCTTCATTTTATTTAAATTGATTCGACGTGATGGGACGTGGCAAATTCAAAATCAAAAATGAAAGCTGCCAACTTCCAAATTCAAAAGATTCGAGGATCTTCTTTGTTGAATCCCTATTGGGGGCTTATCATTTGGGGCCGAGACTTTAATGTACAAATCATTAAAGTTAAGACTGTTTAGAAAAGAACTGATAAATATGCAATTACTATTTTTCAAAGTCATTACATTGGAAGCTCATTGGATTTGATGCTAGAAGTCGATTCAAGGATTTTGTCGTACATACAAACCAAGAAATACCAAAAGGAAGAAAAGTCCCAATAATAAAAAAAAAATAGCAAGTCTAACAATAATTTACAGGCGCTAAATTTAAAACAATCTAAAGGACTGTGTCGTTCCTTTGGTCAGTATTAATTTTTTCATGTGAATGCCAGATTTATTTGCCTATAGATATTAAAATAACTCGTGCCTTGTATTTGTATACAAATAATAATTGCCATTTGGACCTTGTTAAGGACCATTGTTGTAGGAGCCAGCACCTTTCCTAAAAATTTTAGGACGCGGGGGACTTGAATAGGTTTTCACCCATTTGGACCCATCTAAAGGCCATCCATCTTTCTCCCTGACAGTTATTTATGCGTGACTTGTTTACGTGCGCCGGATTAATTTACTTTTGCACATTCTGATTAAACTTCTTGCCTTGCTTAATTGTGTATGAAATAGAACGAGTTTTTCCCTGAAGCCGTTCAATATTACTTATTCTACATAGCTCGCGAGACCAAGCTGAAAAAAAAATCAGTATCCGAGCTATGCAACACCGGAAAAAAGATGTTTTGCTTCTGTTGATCTCTAAAATAAACTTCTAAGGAGATGGGCCGGCGCTTGATTTTATGTATTTGCATGCGCAGGTGTTTCACGCAGTTTACGAGCGGTAACGATAATCGCGGTCGTAAAAGATATCGAGTCCTGAAAAAGTTGTTGTGCTGCACTTAACGCGGCTTAAAAGACTATGGTGTAAACAACAAACAGTTAAGATGTCACTATAAAAATTCCCAAGGGAATTGGTTCGGGGTAAAACGCGTAATACTGGGTTATAAAAAGATGCCAAAATATTTATGACGGACACGTTGGTTATGGAAATAAACTTCATTTACAAAAAAAAAATTAAATCAAATTAAAATACTAGAATTTCTCAACACCAGGAGTCTAATAATTGTTGTGTGATTTATTTGTTTACTTGTCAAAGCACATGTTCAAGGTGGGGTCGTTGTTATCCTTATTTTATACAATTCGTAAGGAATAATTGACTTCAGGTGATTTGCATGCATCTGTCAAGTAAATATTTTGGAGTTCGTATTTCAGGTGATCACGTCAATTCCATTTAAAGGTCAAGTTCACGCCAGACGTTGCGCTACAGAGTATGAGGAATAGTCGAAAAGGTTCACGGCATCTTAAATGATCGCACTATACTTGTTATGTCCAAATTTTATTGACATCTCTTGTGACTGCTGTAACTCAGAAAATTTAATAGTGGATGTAATAAAGATTTTCCAAAAAAAGATACTGTAAGTTTATTCACATTTAAAAGAATGTATTTTAGAAAAAGTAGCGTACTTCCTGAACGAAGATTACTTCAAAATAATTCGACAAAAGACAAATAGAAAAATAGTTTTAATTTGGTCGGACTCTCTCAGTTATTGCTTGTCCCTCACTATCCATTTTGTTTAAGCCCTCATTTATCTAGTTCTATCAGGCTCTTATTGTTTGTCTTTTTTTGCCTGTTTATTTCTATTTGTCTAATTTTGATTGTTCTCCATTGCCTATTTTATCTCTTTGTAAATGGTATAGCCCTTATCTATTTCTATCTTTTTTTGTTTGCTTATCCCTATTTGCCTAATCTGATTGTTCCCTCCTGCCTGCTTTCTCTCTTTGAAAGTTATATAGCCCTTACTATTAGTCTCTGTCAAACTCTTTTGTCTATCTTTTTTTGTTTGTTTATCCCTGTTTGTCTAATTTTGATCGTCCTCTGCTTTATCTGTTTATCTATTTCTATCAAACTCCGTTGTCTACCTTTTTTGTCTGTTTGTCTAATCTGTCTAGTTTTGATTGTTCTCAATTGCCTATTTTATCTGTTTGTAAGTGGTATCTATTTCTATCAAACCCTTTTTATCTATTTTCCTTTGTCTATTTATCTCCATTTGTTTAATTTTGATTGTCCACAATTACCTGTTTTGTCGGCCTGTCATTAATTGACAAAGGATTTGTCTCAGTCTCTAGTCTATCTGTTAAAGAACTAAACAAACGCAGGCAGTAGTTGGAGCGAATGACAGAGAAAGACACTGACGAATTTAGATACGGACACTTACCTTTATGTGGGCTCTGTTCAGTCCTGTCTATTCTATATTCCTATTTCTGTCAAATTGCTTTTTGTCTGACCATCTTTGTTTGTCTTCAAACGTCTCCAATAAGTTTGTCTTTATCTGTCAATTACTGACAGACAATCTCTTTGTCTTATTCTTTAGTTTACCTCTTTATCTACTTAGAGAAAGAGAAGTAGACGAGACTATTCACCCCTTTCAATTTCTGCCGGGCGGATTAGTTCTTCTTCCTTTATCTATCAGGTATCTATCTGTCTATCTTTGGTTGATCCAAATGCTTGCCTTTTACTGTCTCTAGTTGTTTCGTAGCTTCTCTTTTTTTCTGTTTGCTTTATTTAACAAACTATGTACTTTATTCTTCTAACTGTCTCTATATCTGTCTATCTATTAGAGAAATATACGAATGCAGGCTCTTATACAAACGGATAGACGGACGCAGATGTTGACGAATAGATGAAAACGTCTTCCTTTAGGTAGGTAGCTCTGCCTACACCTACGTATCTGTTTCTATCAGCCAGTTTTCTTTTGCCTCTATACCTCCATGTATCCAGTTGTTTCCTGCAGCTCATCTTTATCTGCCTGGAAGCGTTCATAAGGCGCTCCTCATCTGTTATTTGATGACCTCTTTATCTACATACATATATAGAGAAATAGATGAACGGGATTTTTAGAGTGAAGGCGTTTATTTCTGTAAGACTCTGTCTGTCCTCTCCTTTTTATTTTGTTTATTTTTGGTCTGTTATCTATGTGCCTGTCTATCTTTGATTATTCTACTTACTTGTCTTTTACCGACGACAAGTGTTTGTCTCTCCATCTGCGTATCATTCCGACAGCCGTATTCACCATTCACAAATTAACCGTCAGTTTACTAAGCTACCTTTAAATTTAAATCTCTGTTAAATAATGCATAATTAAGGCGAGTTTGATAGACCATTAGCTCTTAACAGTGGTTGGTGAATACAGTTTTTGTATTTAACAGCCTGTTAGCAGCTTAATCAACCTTTAAACATGTAACTGAGGAATGGTGTATACGGCCATGAGCCTATTAGTTGAAAAACATTTATTCCATCTGTCTCTATCTCTATCTGTTAGAAAAGTAGACAAAGGCAAAGCTTTAAGTAACTTCAGGAAAAGATATTGTCGAATACGTCTACCTTTAAACGGTTGTTCCCATCAGTTACTAACAGACGATCTCTTTGTCTTGTTATTTAGTCTACCTCTTTATCTACACAGAAAAGTAGACGATGCTATGACTCTGTCTATTCCCACCTTTTTATTTCTGCCGGGCGGATTTGTTTATCTCCTTTTATCTATCAGGTATTTATCTGTCTATCTTTGGTTGATTCAAATGCTTGTCTTTTACTACCTGTAGTTGTTTCGCAGCTTCTCTTTCTCTTTCTTTTTTTTATTGGTGTTATTTGAAAACTACATATTTATTTCGTTCTTCTGTCTCTATATCTATCTATCTACTAGAGAATTATACGAATGCATGGCATCAGACAAACGGAAAGACGGAGCTAGATCTTGTTGTCTCATTATTTAGTCTTTAGTTTATCTACATAGAGAAGTAGACAGAGACTATTACTCTGTCCTTTCTATTTCTGCCGGCAGATTTGTTTATCTCCTTTTATCTATCAAGTATCTATCTGTCTATCTTTGGTTGATCCAAATTTTTGCCTTTTACTATCTGTAGTTGTTTCGCAGCTTCTCTCTCTCTCTCTCTTTTTTCTGTTCGCGTTATTTTACAAACTATTGCCCGGTTGCACCAACTTTTTAAGCAGAGCTTAAATTTAAGTTATGTTTAGAATGCGACATTTCCGTATGGTCAGTATAATGTCAAATATATTCTGATTGATATTTAAACTTCAAGTTAAGTATCAATTAGAATGTGGCTAAAATACTTTGTTAAATCTATAAGTAATGTCATAGTCTAAACACCACTTAAATTTAAGCTCTGCTTAAAAAGTTGGTGCAACCGGGCATTAGTATCTTATTCTTCTATCTCTCTATATATCTATCTATCTATTAGAGAAATATACGAATACAAGCCATCAGACAAAGAGAAAGTCGGAGCGAGTTGTTGTTGAATAGATGAAGACATATTCCTTTATATTTTATTTTATATTTATTTCGTTCATCCTTAACCAACGTTTTGGGGATAATTTTGCATTAATTATTTCAGGATGGAAACTAAAATACATTTGTTCATGTTCTGTCTATTCTTGTCTATTCAAGAATCACTCTGTATTTTGCTTAGAATTCTCATATTTATATTTGTAGGTAACAAAACAGCTTGCATTGCATAACCCATAACGTATTCAAAAGCGATGAAAATTCCCCCCCTTATTGAAAGGCAAAACCGCTATTATACCCCATAAACACGCTTTGTGAAAACTGCATTCAGTATGTCGCCCGTACATATGTTAAGCCCCTAACTTAATCCAATCAGTAAGTACATTATTTTCTCGTTTAGAAATCCGTTGCTATTTTGACTGGTACCGAGGGGGTGTGGGATTGTCCGTCGGTAAGTGAAAAATAATTCGGACGTTTGAGCTGCCATTTACCACTAGGCGCAATTTTTTTCTTTCCTTTTTCTTCCGGAACTAAACGGAGGTGATTTATTAATCATTTGGGTTTTTTTCTGCGCGCCTCGGAATCACAGACGCACTGATCGAAAGCAATAAAATGGATATACCACAGAGGCAATTTGTGCTGTGCTCGAGAGAATTTATTGCTGAAGTTGCTCATTGAAATTTATTGCCGTACGTATTAGTTAACGTTATTTACAGACGCGCCTTTTCTTTATTTTCTATGTTGTACATGATAGTTTCGATCCATTTAAATATGGTTCGATTTTTATTCGATCTAACTGTGTAAATATTTCAAAGATAAAAATTCCAAAACTTTTTAATGCGAATCCGTACAGCATCGTTATAACTTATAACTAGGGATCGGAATAACATATTTTGACGTCACCATGTCAGCGGTGCACATGCATAAGTATCTGCAGTCTATTGATTTATTATTTGAGTAAAAATAACATTCTTTTTCAACGATATACCAAATCTGAAAGTAGTGGCTTTCATCCAGCCATCCCTAGTTATAACCCTTGACAGATTCACTTTATATCTCTTTATAAATTAAAGTGTTTTCGTTTAATTTGAGCGTCATTATAGAATTAGAACAAGAGAGAAACTGCATGTTGTTTGTAGGGGTGAATACCTGAAGTGTTAAAACGTTAGTCACACTACAAAAGCACTTTAAAAAAACTTAGTGCAACTTAGCGAATTTTTAGAGTGTGTCTTTCACCAATGATGTTTCTTTTTGTGTTCTATTTCTTTGAAACTGCGTTACGGGAATTTTAATTTAATTTAATCCTGCGCAACTATTTTTAATAACAAGCAATGAGCAAGAAGTTTTAGCGCCTGCATTTAATTGAGACATCAAAATAATCCCGCCAAGCCTCTCCAAATGCGTGAACTGAAGGGTTAACTGAGAGCGAGTTATGTGTGAAGTCACGCACTAATCCCTAGAGCCGTTGTTCCCTCAGGACCCCCACACCAGTTGCACCTAAACGACTTATTCGCTTTCGCTTTCAAAAGATCTCTGCAAACCTCGCGTTTTTTTTTCTTTAAATTGCAACTTTGCAAAGTTGGGTCTAAAAGTCGTAACCGGCATGAAACGCGAAGGGTTAAAGTTGACTTCCGGTCGAAGCACGCGCCATTTAAATCGTTTCTGTTATGA
Source organism: Dorcus parallelipipedus (assembly GCA_958336345.1). NCBI lineage: Eukaryota > Metazoa > Arthropoda > Insecta > Coleoptera > Lucanidae > Dorcus > Dorcus parallelipipedus. Next base: position 26,341,107 of record OY284483.1, read on the forward strand.
GCATTTTTTGCATAACCGTTAATAGATACGGGTCTTATCTGTGTATACAATATATTAATTATCGAAGCTTTCTAGTAATTACACACGCATGTGTGTGAGCTATTACTGTTAGAAATGGATCTGAATAACAGCACAACAAATTAAAAAAAAAGTTTAATTAATTTATTTATTTATATATTGAGTTAAATTACAAAAACCTGGGCCCATCACACATTAAGAATAACACCAAATCAACACTTAAAATCGAATTTAATATTTGAAGAGGAACAACTTCTTTTCATTGCGAATCCAGATTCGATAAGGTACCATCCATTAAATAATTTAAATGACAATGACGTGCGCGTCCCATATTTTAATTGCCGGCCGTAATAAATACATCAGGGCACTTGATAATTCGAGCGTTCACACGCTCGAATCTCGATGTTCAATTGTTCGCCCTCAAATAAAAAAAGCTAATGAGGGCCTCATCTATTAAAATGACACTGGTACTTTTTTCTCTTACAAATGTTCCGGGCGTGGGGTGGGTTTTGCGAAGGGGTGGCGGACGTTATGACTGAAGATTGATTAATGCGTCGTTAATTTGGAGGGCGGGTGATCCGCTTTTTTTCGGAGGAGCTTTTTGCGGTGGAGCTGCAATCTCGCACGCTCCGGCATCGCATCGCATGGGAACGAGACAGTTGCGGAGCAAACGAAGCTTAAGGACTGTAACCTTTGATTCCTTTCCTTTGCTCGCATCCTTCTAATGCGTTACAGTGGTTCTAAACATTTCAATTTGATCCGGCGAAAAAAACAGCAAAATTTTTAGACAATCAAAATTAGTATACCTGAAAGAATCTTCGAAAAATTGACGGCCCCCAATTTAAAAAGTCCTTCGATGTTGAAGGATAAAAAAAAATAATTGCAAGCTTTCTACCAATTTAGGCATGAGTTTATGATTGTGATGTGTGAATTCAGATCAGCGTTGGTCTTTAAGGAACCGCCATCCAGCAAACCAAATCGTTTTGTCGGGCTCGTTCTTCAGTCCATCTAAATGGTATCTTTGGAATCCTTTGAGAAATAGCAATGGGGACGAAATTCCAAATACGTTTCGTGCGTGAAAGAAATGGCCAAGATCTTCTTCGACCGCACCTTCTCGGCCAAGACCTTGGATTCCATTTTTTACTTCTCCAGGGGCTACTGGTTGCAAAGAAAAACCTTGGAGGTACTGCACGGCTACAGCAACTCGGTCATCAGTAGAAGGCGCAAAGAGAGGACTGAATTATAGTAGGCACAGTTTTCCAAATTTTATTCATTTGTCTTTACTTTCTGGCAGATTATTTTCTATACCCCCGCTAGTTTTCTCCTCTTTTTCTTTCCATCTTTTCCCGAGTGCACTTTTCCCTTTTGCACGTGCTATCTTTTTCTCAGACAAATAGAAAAATGCTCTTAATTTGGTTGGGCGTTCTCAGTTACTGCTTGTTCTTAATTGCCCCTCTTATGTAGGCCCTCACTTATGTATTTCTATTAGACTGTTTCTTTTGTATGTCTATCTCTATTTGTATAATTTTGGTTGTTTGTTATTGTCTATTTTATCTGTTTATACGAGTAAATGGTATAGCCCTTAGTTATCTATTTGTATCCTATTTATTCTGTATATCCATTTGTCTAATTTTGATTGGCCCCTACAGCCTGTTTTATCTGTTTGTAGGTTATATAACGCTTACTTATCTGTCTCCGTCAAATTGTTTCGTCTATCTTTTTTTGTCTGTTTATCTCTGTTTGTCTTTGATTGTCCCCTGCTTTACCTGTCTGCTATCCTGCTAAAACTTTCAACTGTTCCTTTATCTACTTCTATCAAACTCTGTTTGTCTACCTTTCTTGTCTGTTTGTCTAAATATGTCTGGTTTTGATTGTTCCCAATTGCCTATTTTATCTGTTTGTAAGTGGTATCTATTTCTACCAAATTGTTTTTTTATCTATTTTCTTTTGTCTGTTTATCTCTATTTGTTTAATTTTGATTGTCTGTTTTGTCAACCTGTCATTATTTGACAAAGTATTTGTCTCGTCTCTTGTCTATCTGCCAAAGAACTAAACAAACGCAGGCAGTAGTTGCAGCGAGTGACAGAGAAAAACATTGCCGAATTTAGATAACGACACTTACCTTCATGTGGGCTCTGTTCAGTCCTGTCTATTCTATGTTCCTATTTCTGTCAAATTGGTTTTTGCCTGACTATCTTTGTTTGACTTCAGTCGTCTACAATAAACTTGTCTTAGTCTGTCAGTTACTGACAGACATTCTCTTTGTTTTATTCTTTAGTCTACCTCTTTATCTACATACAGAAGTAGATGAGACTATGACTCTGTCTATTTCCTCCTTACTATTTTTGTTTTCCTTTATCTATTAGGTATATCTGCCTACCTTTGATTGATCCAAATGCTTGCCTTTCACTATCTACAGTTGTTTCGCAGCTTCTCTTTCTCTCTCTTTTTCCAAAGTATTTACATTATTTTTCTATCTGTCTCTATATCTGTCTATCTATTAGAGAAATATACGAATGCAGGCTCTTAGACAAACGGAAAGACGGAGGAAGATGTTGACGAATAGATGAAAACGTCTTCTTTTACATAGATAGCTCGGTCTACACCTACGTATCTGTTTCTATCAGCCTGTTTTCTTTTGTCTCTGTACCTCTATATATCCAATTGTCTCCAGCAGCTCATTTTTATCTGCCTAGAAGCGTTTATAGGGCGGACCTCGTCTGTTATCTGATTTCAGTCGGATCCAATAAGTTTATTTTTATCTGTCAGTTACTAACAGACATTCTCTTTATTTTATTCTTTACTTTGCCTCTTTATCTACATAGAGAAGTAGACGAGACTATGATTCTATTCCCTCCTTTCTATTTCTGCCGGGCGCATTTGTTTCTCGTCTTTTATCTATCAGGTATATCTGTCTATCTTTGGTTGGTCTAAATGCCTGCCGTTTAAAATCTGCAGTTTTTTTCGCAGTTTCGCTTTCTTTCTCTTTTTTCTGATCACATTATTTGATGAACTATTTATCAGAAATATACGAATGCAGACCATTTACATAGTTAGCTCTGTCTAAACCCACGTATCTGTTTCTATCAGCCTGTTTTCTTCTGTCTCTGTACCTCTACGTGTCCAATTGTCTCCAGCAGCTCAACTTTATCTGTTTGGAAGCGTTTATACGGCGCTCCTCGTCTGTTATTTGTTGATCTATTCATCTCGTTCTTTTGTCTGCCTCTTTATCTATCTAGAAAAATAGATGAACGCAGGTTTATAGAGTTTAGGTGAAGACGTCTATTTCTATAAGGCTTTGTCTATTCTCTCTTCTTTAATTTGTCTATTTTTGATCTGTTATCTATGCTTGTCTATCTGTGATAATTGTAGTGACTTGTCTTTTCTGATCATAAGTGTTTGTCTCTCCATCTGCATATCATTCTGAGCCTATTAGTTGTTTCGATCAGCCTGTTTTCTTTTGTATCTCTACCTCTATGTGTCCAATTGTCTTCAGTAGCTCATCTTTATCTGTCTAGAAGCATTTATAAGGTGCTCTCCGTCTGTTATTTGTTGATCTATTCATCTCAGTCTTTTGTCTGCTTCTTTATCTATCTAAAAACATAGATGAACATGGGTTTTTAGTGTTTAGGTGAAGACACTGTCTATTATCTCCTTTCTATTTTTGGTCTGTTATCTATGTCTGTCTATCTTTGTTAATTCTGCTTGTTCGTCTTTTACTGATCACAAGTGTTTGTTTCACCATCTGCGTGTCACTTTGTGCCTTTTAGTTGAAACACATTCTTTCCATCTGCCTCTATCTCTATCTGTTAGAAAAATAGACGAAGGCAGAATTTTAAGTAACTACAAGGAAAGACGTTGTCAAATAAGTCTACCTTCAGTGATTGTTCCCATCTATCTATTTCTGTTTCTTTTGTCCGTCTATCTCTACGTGTTCAATTATTGTCTCTAGTAGTTTGCCTTCGTCTGCCTGGTAGGTTTTCTACGTCTTTTATTTGTCTGTCTGTTTATCACTTAGAAAATTAGATGAAAGCAGGCCATGGAGAGAATGCAGAGTTTAGTCGAAGACGTCTGTTTCCACAAGACTCTGTCCATTCTTATTTTATCTTCCATCTACATACGTCTGTCTAACTTTGATTGCTTCTCTTTTACTGATTGTCTTTCCGCATCTACGTGTCACTCTGAGGCTTTTAGTTGAAAAAACAAATTATTTTATTCATAACACCATACGTCATTTTAGCCAATTATTTATTAGATATCGAGTTGCTTACGTACGTGCACATAAGATTAACTGAAGAGCCTTAGTTAATTTTTAACAAATTAACCGTCATTCTTTATTCCATCAATTTATCAAGAGGCGAATTATTAGGAGATGTTACATTTTGACGATTCCTGTTCCCTGCAGGCAGCAAAGGACCTCTCGCGCAGTCCCGACTCGGCAAATATTTTGAGTTAATTAAAGAGAAGAGGAACGAACAGCCGTATTTGTCGAGCAACAGAAGAATGTGCTAGCTGCGAGCTTAAAGAACCAGTCAGGCAGCGAAATGCGAAGGGGTCGGATCCGTATTCCACAAAGGATTCAGCGTTTCGAATCCGAACAGACATCAGCCTTTTCTTTGATCCCATCACGTGAACGCAAGAAACTCGTCATGACACGACGCCACGTACTAAATCAAATTAGAAAAATAAATAAATAAATGATGCGCGGCGGCTTGTTATGTTGTTAAGCAGAATCTTGTAGTCTTGAGTGATATGGTACAAGGAATTTTTATAGGAAATTGTTATTTATGTGGTAAGTTAATACTTCTAGGTATTTACAGGTGCAAGAAATACCGCGTGAGCGCCGCAACAAATTATCTAAGACGTATAAATTCGCCGGTTTCCTTCTAAGGTATAAACTGGTACACGCAGCCTGTTTAAGGATGCACATGTCTTGTGAACTATGAACTCTTTGCGTTCTTGCATACGGGTGTTTTTCTTTTTTTTAAAGACATTACATTCTGTCTTAATTTTTTCTTTTTAAGGCTGCAATATTTTGAAAAAGAAATTATTTGTTAAATTATAATCTTTGAAAGGCCGTTTATAGAATGAGTTGCTGCTGACGTTATGGTTTTATCGGAATAAACACATAACCATACATCATACACCCGCTGAAGAGTACGAGTTATCTTAGTAATTTGGCACGTGGACACGATGCGGGCGCATAGCTCGTGCCCTGGCACCGGTCTTCAGCAGTTTACGTTACCTGGCGGCTGCGAAGCACCTGGGAAGGCCGCTATCGCTCGCGCCGGACGCGCGACAACACTCTTCCATAACATACCGGTGTTACAACTCTTCGGCCTACCACAACATTATTTCTTCTGTGCCGGGCTCTGCATCTTGAAAGTGCAAGTAGTTGGGTAAGGTCTGCGCGCCGGCAGGATGGACGCGTGTTACTACCTCATAACAGGTGCAAGAGCGCGAATTTAAAAAGTCATTCACCCAGCGCGAAGGCGGGCGATTTTTTCCCATCTTCCGCAAAATAAAAGAACGAAAGCGAGCGTGGGTCGGTTTATAAATATTATCCAGGGGGGGTTAGTGAACCCAAAAAGGCAATTCCTTTTTTTCTTAACCAAGCGCTTGATTGACACAATTCTATTACAAGTATCTATGTCTATTATCTACATTGACTGGCATATCTATTATGTACATATATGCCTTTCAAATTATTAAGTAGATACTTAACGTTTTCATAAACAGACTTCTTAAGGTTAGCTTTTTATTATGTATTAGGTATACGATGGGTTATCAAAACTTGGCAAATCTATTAAATTTTAGCTACCCTCCCTTTTCTCTTCTCAAACAGAGATAGATGCATTCACCTTATTTAGTATAATATTGGAAAAGGTAACAAGGGTCAGCGGAATAAGTAGACAAGGGGTTTAGCAAGGCTAGAAGGCCTCTGCGCCCTTTGCTTCTTCATGGTTTCTGGTGGAACCACGCACCAAGTTATTCCACCACACAAGAATTTTTTCAGGGCTGCTAATCAACTTCTTTTCGCTGCTTCTTATAGATTCATGAAGTCACCAGCAGCGATAAGAGCAACGAGGAAAGAAACGTCGGCAGGAAAACAACAAAAACCATGCAGACGATTTTGGAGGAAGGCAGAAACTGGAAAGTACAAAATTATAAATTAGGGTTAGTTTAGTACGACAATTTTTTTAAGAAAGTATAAGTCAGACAATCATTGGGCCTGTATGGTTTTGACCTGAGGACAATGAACAAAACAGGGGGAGAAGAAATTAGATGTACGGGAAAAGGAAAGCGCTGAGAAAGATTTACGGATGAGAAAGAATGTCCAGCGCAGAAGAGAGATCGCGAGGAATTAGTTGGTTGATTATAAGGGAAAAAGGAGAAGGAACGGAAAACCAAGGAAATGTTGAATAGATGCAGATTAGAGACTGGGAAGAATTAACCAAGAGGAGAAGAAGTTGGAAGTATGGAAAGGGAAAACGCCGAGAAAGATTTGCGGAGGAAAGAAAGTAGAAAACACTGAGAACGAAGAACAAGTAATAAAGAACTGATGGACCTGTACGGCAGTAGTAATAACACAAGTAATTAGATGATTGGGTCACTTCTTAAGAAAGCTGTGAATAGATATCAAAACGAGGAGTATAAGGCCCAGTTTTACAATCGTGGAATAAGGAAAGAATAACTATTCGCTGGATATCTTTTGACCTTCCTCCGTATCTACGTCACTACGTCGTTTTTATCCGACGATTGTAAAATCGGACCTCAGGGAAAAAGAGCGAAGGAAAAGAAGACCAAGGAATTGCTGGATTGATGTGGATCAGAAACTGGAAGAATCAACTAAGGACAAGAAGAAGAACCAAACCTTAGGCTTCCAATGCCTGAAGAGCATAAGAAGACAAAAGTGAAAGTATGGAAATTATAATAGACGAAAAGACAATAAAAACTTCAGGGCAGTTAAAATATCAAATGAAGAATTGTATTCTAAATCCTGGGCGAATTAGAATTGCAGATTTTTGAATGTCCAAAGAATCGTTGAAATTTAACAGCAGCCATATCGAAAATTACTTCGCAAATTAAAGTACTTCGTATTTATAGAAAATTTGCAACATGAGTTAGTTTGAGGATGGAAAAACAACAAAAGACAAAACAATTTCTTAACAGAATCCATATTGAGTACATTATTATTTGTAATTTAATGACTTCCTCAGAAAAAATGTTTGCAGATGGCTCAAAAGTTAATGAGAATCCAAAATTAGGCAGAAATAGAGGTTAAGAATGAGCAAAGAGAAAGTCAAAACGAAAACTTCGCAGCAGTTAAACCAGTAAACAAAGAACTGTATTTTGTATATATTCCCAAAAGAACTAAAGTCTAGACTTTTGGATGTCCAAAGAATCTTTGAGTAAGTTTAAGATTAAACTAACAATAGCAAAAAGGATTCTGGAGCATTTAAAAGCATATCAAAATCAAGTAAAAGTAAAAAGGAATGAAAATTAGAAACTGCAAAATGGTCTTGAGGCCGAAGGCATGAAGCTTGGATTTCAAGCACAGAGAACCAGCTAAAATTGAAGGCCTAGAAAGGCGAGGAGAAGAATATAATTATAATTAAGACTTTTTAAGACCAATTACAGAATAGTTCATTTAATAACGCTGGCTGGAACTGGATAAGAAAAGTATCGAGGAGAATAACTGTGAATCTGAGAAGATTGGAAAAGTAACATATCGCAAAGCGTTATGTATTATTGAAACGAGAAGCTATAATAACTCTGATAGCTCACCTAGAATGGATGCCAAGCAATAGGACAATAAGCCAGATGGAAAGAGGTAAATGGGAAGCTAAGCAAAAGAAAGGAAGAGAAGGTACAGCAGAAGATTTAGAAGAAAAATGAACAAACAAACTGAGAAGTAATTGCAGAAAATAGATAAATCAAACAAAACTGATGAAGATTGAAAAAAAGCAATCAACTAGTTTAGGTACCTAATGGAATGGCTGGGATGAAATTTTTCGGATCTCTGTTACCTTTCCCCTTGTTTTTTCTGTTTAACTTTTTATGGTTTCTTCTTTATTTTACTTCAATTTATTCTTCCTATTCCCATTTTTAAAGCCAAAAGCAAACGCGATGATAAAAAGACTTAAGAGATAAGAAGGAAATTAATATGTGCACGTAGCTTCAAAGTAGGTCGTGTTAGAAAAATTTAATGGCTAGGAAGAGTAAGCCTAAAAGCGAAGAAGGGAACAAGAAGAACTAAAGATAATAAGGAGAATGTTTTTGGAAGAAAACGTGAAGAATAAGGAGAATGTTTTTGGAAGAAAACATGAAGAATAAGAAGAATTATACGCCATCCAGGATAAAAAAGACTTCCACTTCCTTTCCCAATTTTAATCTGTTTCATGATTTCTTCTTCATTAACTTCAATTTATTCTAAGTATTCTTCTTATTCCCATTTTTATCGTTGATTTCTTTTCGCTTTTGTAAAATGAAGATGTGTTGAACTTGGACACGAAGGGTAAAGTCAAAAATAAAGACGAGGACATAGGAGATAAGAAAGAAACTAGCAAGTGCACATCAAAACTCGAAAAAACTTGTAGGCCAAAGAGAGTAAGCCAAAAAGAGATGGAAGGAACAAGAAAAAAAAAACAAAGATGGTATTAAGAATGACCTTCGGTTTAACAGCAAAAGATTTTTTTATACTGAGGATGAGAGCTTATGTAGCTGTTGAAATGCATACGTAGGTATTCACATTTGCATTAAAATATTATTATAGGAAGAAACATTTAAATTTTTAATTTAAAAATAATTAAAAAGGAAGAGACCAACCGTAACATATGCAAATGAATACTGGGTGTTGCAGAAGAAACATGAGGGGAAAAAAAAGTTGCTGAAGACATGTAACTTCTGAGAAAGATGGCAAGGACAGAAAATGGGACAAAAAACTGAAGCAAGAAATATCCTAAACGAAGAAAAGATAGACCAAGGAAAAATGGATGGACAGGATGGAGGAAATGGGAAATAAAAGAAGAAGAAACATACGAAGATAAAATCAATTCCACAAATGTAAACTCGTGATTACTCAAAGGGATAATAGCTTTGAGACAAAAAAATTATAAAGATGAATTTATAAAAAAGGTAAATGTTTAAATGACTTAAATAAAATAAATTACTCCAATTTATCTTCTAATTTTCTGTAAAGTCAAATTCTTCTTAAACATTTCCTTAGTTTTGTAAGTATTTCATTCCATACAGTTTTGTTTCATTTCTTTCCCTTCTGTTATTTGTTTTATTTAAAATTCTTTTGGTTTTTTAAATTCCTCCTTACTTTATTTCCCTGGGTCCTTTTGTGCTCATTTTTTAATGTGGTTATTAATTTTTCTGACTTCGTTTCCTTAAGGTTTTCTTTTTCTAAAGATCATTTCATTTTCGTGTTCTATGTGTTACATTTTTCATTTCATTCCGTTTTAAAATTTTCTCTATTTCACTTCTCTAGTTCCTTTTCTTATTATCTTTACCTGTACACTCTTTTTTCATGCTTGCTTCTTCCTTGTGTCTTCTCTATTTAACACTTCAATGATTTAATGTGGTTACTTACTTCGTTTCTTCAATGTTTTCTTTTCGCTTGGGTGAAAATAGCTTCATCTTTTATGTTCTCAAGTATTTGTTAAACATCATTGATTTGATTCTATATCTTAAATTCTTTCCTATTTCAATTTCTTACCTCTTTTTCGTTATTTTTTCATGCTTGCTTTTACCTTGTGATTTTCCGTTCTAACTTCTTCAACTGATGAAGATTGAAAAAAGCAATCAACTAGTTTGGGTAGCTAATGGAATGGCTGGGATGAAATTTTTCGGATGTCCTAGGAGGTAGGGCTTAATCAGGACTAGAAGCATTAATAAAGTAGTTATTCTAATGAATCCAAAGCGAGATTATTAAAGCGAAACACGCGACTAGAAAAAGGAAAAAAGGCCAAGAAAGAAAAGGAAGCACTTGCAGAGTACAGAAAAGAATGGAGGAAAGAAAACTGAAGAAAAGTGGAAAAGGTGATGCAATGCAGAAGGTTCAAGCATTGTAAAAATAATCGATGTTTTTAAAAGATGAAGGCCTGGCAAGGACGAACTACACCGACACATATCACACGGAAGCAACCAGGTGTGCAGGGAATAAAAAGGGAAGGGAAGCAAGAAAAGACGAGAAACTGTAAGGAACCAAAACCTGAGAAACACTTGCATAGAACAGAAAAGAATGGAGGAAAGAAAACTAAAGAAGATTGGACAAGGTTGCAAATGTAGGTAGGTTATTAAGTGAGAAGATTGCTAATGGCTTGGTCACTTAGAATGAAGGATAATAAGAGAACCATGAAAATCATAAGATGGAAAGAAAAAAAGGGCATGCAAGAAACTTTAGAAAGAAATGGAGTCACAAATTGGAAAAAAAAAAGTTGGAAGAAAATTGCTGAGCTATGGGCCTAAATGGTGTGTAAAGGCTCCATCTATACGTACAGGTGTCTAACTTTTCTAGTTAATTAATGATATTACATATTGTTTTTTTAATAAATGTATAAACTGGAACGGCAAGTTTCATTAATAAGCCTTTTATTTAATGAAAAACGACAGAACAGAACCATCCAATTACCTCTGAAGTTTATATTCATAAAATCGATAATTAAAGTGATTGTAAATCAATTTATTAGAAAGAAACAGAAAATTCATTCATTACACCTGCATCATCAATCAGCAGCCTTATTTTTCCGGCTCAATAAACGCGAACTAAAAAATTACAATTTTTATGGAAAATACGGGACACTTTCCGATTTTAAAAATGCGAAGAGTAATTACCGTTAATAACGCATATGTCGGGTCCACCATTAATGAACTTAAATTACTATGCATATGAAGCATATTGTTTTGCATTATGCATTTAATTCGACCTGAAGATGTCACCGGATACTACAGCTTAGAAAAATCATGGTGACGTTGCACGTGAGTCTCCATTGTGCATGCAAATGTAATACCAGCTACAATTTATCACCGGCGGTATTATCTGCCACTCTAAACAATTAATTCATCGTAATTACTGCAACGTTGATTAATTCCCAACCGTAAATTATTATTCAGGCGAGTAGATCAACTTGTGTCTCAGATGGGGTATTGTTACTTAATGATGTTGATAAGCTGCAAGATTGGAATTAACCAATTAAGAATTTTGCAAGGAATTTTGGAGCTCTCTTAATAAGATTGAAAAGTAATTGGTTTTTTCTTCTTTAATTTTTGATTTACAAACGACGTATAATTACGAGACCAGACGTGACGGTAAACTATTTCGAACCTGTTCGAGGGCTTCAAATAAGGGGATTATTATTGGCATTGAAAAGCGTTAACCATAAAATCGATTCAAATTACATATTTACCTGTCAATAAATCAAGCGAAATTGCGTTTATTACGTACCAACCTCACAATGACAAGGTTTTACAGCTGTGAAATAAAACGAGGACGAGGCGAGCCTGCGTAAGACTTAATTAAATTTTATGTGAAAAGCGCGCGTACTATGCTAAAGAAGTTGTAATGAGGTGATTTTTTTTGAGGGGCACATGGCTTAATCATGCCGCCATCCAGTTAGTACAAATTAGACGCCGATGTCCCTGTAATGAATATAATGATGCGATCATTATAGGCATGGAAAGAAAAATAGACTGCATTGTAGCAAAAGGTAGGCAGCAAATGAATGCAAGAGTATTTTGTCCAAGTGTCGCTTGTTTTTACAAGACCGCGGCGATCTCAGATGTCTGCGCTTGTCACATATTTTCCTTTTAGTTAAAACACCGCTGGAAAAATTAAAATTGAAGAGGGAACAGATGCGATGTGGAAACCCAAAAAGTTAATCTGAAGCTGGCAAAAAAATTAATTTTAAAATCAGTTTCAATCTAATAAAAAAAATAACGTAGATTTAAAAAAGTCCTTCCTCCTTGATGATTTAAACTATGTACCTACAACTTTGCAATGCAAATTATCCTCTCACGTAAAGTAGCGGGTGGGTCCGCCTACATATTAAAAACACATTCACATTCAACATTTGAACCAATAGCATTTCCTCCATATCTCTATTTCCAGCGTTTTCCTTGCCCCTTCCTGCGAGGCAAGTATGCACGAGGCGGCGACCAAATATTACTATAACGCAACAAACAAGCTGTAAGTAAGGAGGGATGGATATTTATAATAAAGGCAATTAGAAATTAACATGATAGAGAAATAAATAACGAGCTCGGTTTCAAAGGAACGCCTTTCGACAGCGACATCTACTCGCCAAACAGACTATAAATATCGTTGAATAAAACATTAGATACGGCGAGCGGAAGATAAATTATTATCGCCTGGAATTTATTAACGACGTTTTTATTTTGCGCAAGTTCTATTTAAAATGTAATTCGCTTTTGAAGTAATTTGTTGTAGTGCATTCGGTAATAATTAATAAATCTTGTAAATAACAGTTATTAGAACTGGTTTACTTAATACTACAGCCATATGTGATGTAGACTAATTTTTAATCATTTAAACTTTTCTTTCCTTGACGATCTTTTTTTCGTAATTTATGTGTTATTATTATTATTTTTTTGGGTTATGGAATAGCAGTCCTTAGCAGGCGCGCATAAAAGAATATTACTTCGCCACTTTGTGTGGGATGACCTATTTAGTCAGCAAATTAGTTGCAACAATGCAAAAAGTGTTCTGGAGGGTTTAAGAACATATTAACAGCAAGGAAAAGTAAAAAGGAAATTAGAAATTGCAAAATCGTTTTGAGGCCGAAGTTATTAAATGGGCGTGAAGCTTGGATTTCGAGCAAAGAGAATCAACCAAAAATTGAAGGCCTGGGAAAAATATCGAGGAGAAGCAAATATGATTATAATTAAGACTTTTTAAGACCAATTACAGAATGGGTTCATTTAATGTCACTGGCTGGAAATGGAAAAGAAAAATACTGAGGAGGACAACTGTAAATCTGAAAAGACTGGGTAAGTATCGTAATGCAAAAGTTTATGTATTATTGAACGAGAAGATTGAAATAACTCTGATAGCTCACATGGAATGAACGAAAAGCAATGAGACAATTAAAAGTATCGAGTGGAAGCAGTCAAATGGAAAGAGGAAAAGGAAAGCTAAGCAAAAGAGATTGAAAGAAGCTACAGCAGAAGAAAAGGAACAAATAAACAAACAAACCGAGAAGTAATTGTAGAAAACAGAAAAAACAAACAAAACGATGAAGGTTTTAAAAAGCAATCAACTAGTTTGGGTAACCAATGGAAGGGCTGGCGTGGAATTTTTCAGATCTCCTAGGAGATAAGCTTTAATGAGGACTATAGTCTGTTTTTAATTCGGAAGGGTACTTTGAAATTTTGCGGTGCTAAAAACGAGCTTGTCATTGGTAGTTGACCGGTAACAATCACATCGCAATTCGCAGCATAACAGCCATGTTATTTTATCAGCTGATCGAAGTTTCGTTTTGTGTGAAGAAAATTTCCAATTCACTCCTCCGAATTAAAAAAACAGACTATAGTAGCATTAATAAAGTAGTTATTATAATGAATCCAAAGCTAGATTATTAAAGCGAAACACTCACTAGAGTGGAATGAAAAAGCTACTAGGAAAGAGGAGAAAAAGGTAAAGCACTTGCAGAGTACAGAAAAGAATGGAGAAAAAAAAAACTGAAGAAAAGTGGAAAGGTGTTGCAATGCAGAAGGTTCACGCACTGTAAAAATAATAGAGGTTATTAAAACAGGAAAACCTGGAAAGGATGAAGAACACTACAACAATTTAAGGTATCACATGGAAGCAACCTGACGTAAAGAGAATAAAAAGGGGAAGGACAAGCAAGAAAAGAAGAGAAGCTGCAGCAACAGATTTAGTAGAACAAGGAACCAAAACCTGGGAAACACTTGCATAGAAGAGAAAAGAATGGAGGAAAGAAAACTGAAGAACATTGGACAAGATTACAAAAGTAGGTTATTAAGCGAGACGTTTGCAATGGCTTGCTCACTTAGAATGGAGGATAATAACAAGAGGACCATGAAAATCATCAGATGGAAAGAAAAAAAAAAGAAGACCGCGCAAGAGATAGGGAGAGAGGAAGAGACTCCCTTAGCAGAAAAATACTGAGGAGAATAACTGTGAATCTGAAAAGATTGGGAAAGTAACGTAACGCTAAAGTGTAGGCATTAGGGGGTTTTTGTAACACATTACCATAAAAATATCGTTACGTTAAAGGCTATGTTGCTTAACAACCTTATGGATCTAGCCAATCACAAACAGAGTTTTAACGTTTAACATACGTAAATTTTAACGGAATCTATTGCCAAAAACTCCCTATTGTGTAGTAAAGTACCAATTATTGAAACGAGGAGATTATAGTAGCTCGGATAGCTCACGTATAATGAATTAAAAGCAATAGGATAATTAAAACTATCGAATAGAAGCAGCCAGATGAAAAGAGGAAAAGGGAAGCTAAGCAAAAGAAATGGAAAAAGACTGGAGCAGATGATTTAGAAGAAAAAGGAATACAAAAACCGAGAAGAACAGAAAACAGAAAAAAACAAATAAAACTGATGAATCAACTAGTTTTGGGTAACATTAGCATTAGAAGCATTAATAAGGTAGGTAGTTATTATAATGAATCCAAAGTGAGATTATTAAAGCAAAACACGCACGACTGTGGTATAAAAAAGCGACTAGAAACAAAGGAGAAAAAGGTAAGGAAGCACTTGCAGAGTACAGAAAAGAATGGAGAAAAGTAAACTGAAGAAAAGTGGGAAAGGTTATTCAGTGCAGAAGGTTCATGCATTGTAAAAATAATCGAGGTTATTAAAACGGGAAAACATGGGAAGGATGAATAATACTAAGATAATAATAAATTATGGAATATAATAAAGAGGAGTCATTAGCGGGCGCGCATATTTCGTTTAGTTGATAAAAAGAGACAAGCGTGTAGTTTTTGACACTTTATAGTGATATGTACAGGCTGTCTCAGAAAAACTATTTCTAACTTTCATAAGTAGCACAGGTCATATAATTAAGGAACTTTTATTAATAGAGCTGTGGCTGGAAATGTTTTCAACGTCAAGTTAGAACGAAATAAAGAAAATGAGGATTAGATATAATCTCGATTAAGAAGTAACTTTTCTATTTATTTCTACACAATTTTAGCTACACAATTTTAATTTATTTCAATTTATTTGAGCAAACTTGAAAAATTGTAAGAAATGTTCATAAATTGAAGAATGGTATTCCCAAAGGGTATAAGTGCCAAATACGTAATTCCTAGAAAATTAAGGAAAATGATGTTTGTCGTTGAAGGCGCGTGAGGGAGAGAGTCACCTATGTATAATTATATTAAAATTAAAGCTGGTTCTTGTCCTATGAAAATTGTATCACAAAATCTTTTAAAAGATTTTCTGATATATTTATATAAAATATTTCCACATCAGATATACACTTAGAACCTTTTCTAATGTGTGCAACAAGGCACATAGAACCATTTTGTAGAAAAATACTTGTTTAGCAAAATTTGGCACTTGGACTCTTTGGGAATACTACGCTTCAATTAAGGCCACCATTTTCGAAGCATAAGTTATGATGACGTATGGCATCAAAAGTAAGAATAAATTCGAGCCACTGATTATAAAAATGAATTAACACGGGATCGTGCAGGCAAAGGAAAAGGACCATCTTTAAAAGGACAATCGCTGGATTGGGAGTTAGTCTTGGCCCGCACGATTGCAAGATATATGATGCCAAATCATTTTGACATTTGTGGTAATATTAAATCGAATGTTGGTGCCAATACAGAAGCGTAATTAGTGGCTCGAATTATTCTTGCTTTTGATACCATTCATGATTGTCTTCAGATATTTCGAAGAATTCGTCGTTCAATCATACATCGTTATAACTTATGCATTCAAAATGGTAGCCTTAGTTTTGAACATTTCTTATAATCGTTCAAGTTTTCTTAATAAAATGAAATTAATTAAGATTGTATAGCCACTACAAATAAATAGGAAAGTCACTTCATACGTCGAGATTATTTCTAGTCCTCATTTTCTTTATTTCGTTTGAACTTGACGTGGAAACATTTCTGGACACAATTTTATTAATAAAAGTTGCTTAATTACATTTACATTACTTCTGAAAATTAACAACAGTTTTTCTGAGACACCCTATAGATATAATTAAACCTCGTATGCACCTATACAAAATTATACAATTTTTTCGGTTGGTTATTATTAGTTTTACATTTTATGAGTTTGTTTCCACTGCTGTCGTCTTTCATTGGGAGTTTTTTTTTCTTTTGAAAGTAAATATTATTTATTTTTTACAACATTCTCTAAAAGAGATGATAGATCACATCCTGGAAAACTTTTTAAGTCTGCTATATCGGATGTTATCGCTTTTTTATTTTTAAAGATATAAATTCCGTTAAATTAGCAAAGATTCTATGTTTTTCAGGCTTATTCTGAATTTCTATTAAAGAAAAAAAAAACAGTTGCAATGCTAGTTTCAAAATATTTGTACAACTGTATTTTTTTTAAATAGCAATGTAGTAATTTTTGTAATCTATTCGGTAGAAATTATTTTTCTCTTCGTAATGATATCAAAATTTCTTAAATTTGTTTAAAAAATACGCACAAAGTACCGAAATAATTTTAAAAAATCGTTTCCAAATGAGAAGGCCATATTCATCTATAAAATCAAACTCTCTAAATAATTTTGAAATTATATACACGGAGAACAAAAAAAATGAGATTAGAGTACGCGGTGCAAAGAAAATGCATGTCTGTGATTAAATAAAAAGTCAGTACATTTGACAGTTCATGAATGTATTGCATTAATTAATTCAGTTAATCACAGACAGACAGTTTCTCTTTTGCTCACCGTTTATATCAATCTAATGTGCACGTAAACAAAAAGGAAATGAAAACAATCGACGGTAATTTGGAATTTATTTATATTAAATTAAGCTGTCAACAGTTAGTGTTGCCAATCTAATTCAAAATCCATAGCCTACTCTAATTATAAATTTAAATGATCGCGCGGTATAATAAAAATTGCCTTCTTTTTTCATCATTCTTTTTTCTTTTCGTTCGTTCGTTTCTTTTCGTTTTCTGTTCTAGATCGTAGAAAGAAGCCGTATGTAAAAGCCTTATGAATTTAGAAAAGACTAGGATTATGGTAACATGAAAAGAAGATTGCAAAGCCAAAGGAATAGCACTCGTTCTAGAACCAGTGTTGCCAATCTGTAAAACTGAAAAATCCCTTTTGTTTGGACAGGAAATCCCTTTCTACATTGAAAAAATGAAGTAAAAAATATTCATTTATGGAAGCAAACGCTAAATTATAAAATAAAACAAAATTTTAAGCTTCATTAAAGCCTGTAAAGAATATTCCTTTTAAAGGAGTCTTTTACCCTTTTTGTCATAAAAAATATAACGATGTATAAAAATGAGTGAAAATTATTCTTTTTTATAGAGCGCGTGCTCTGACATAACATGACGGAAACTGTTTTACCGATAATCTGATAAGATAATTTATCTTCTCCAATAAAGCAAAATAACAAGGACGCTACAGAAAAGAAATACAAGACTTCAAAGCCTCCAAAAGTCCCTCGAATAATTGGTTTTAATAAAAAAATTCCCGTATCCCTTTTGGATATAAAAAATCTCCAAAAAGGGATAAATCCCCCAGGTTGGCAACTCTGACTAAAACATGTCAAAGCATTTCTTTAAGTATTCAGAAGTCCAATTGCAAGGAAATGGAAACGAGACGCTGAAATAAACAAAACCACACCTTCATTGTTGGAAAAAATAAAATATCTGCAAAGGTAAAGATAAAAGTTACAACGCATCTTCTACCCAATCTTGGAACATATGGGTCTGAAAGGCTCAGGCAACAAATTAAACCAATGGGAATGAAGTATCTACTTTTGCGCATAGTAATAATAATAATAAAAGTCATATCAAAAAAAGCTAATAAGAATAAGAAATAATATAAAGGAGATGACTTCAAAGTGGACCCACTGTTAAAAAAGAGGTTTGGATGTTGCATCAGAATGAATGAAGGACAGGTGGAAGAAATCATGGAATAGTGGCAGAGAAAAGTCTTGGTAAGGAAATCGTCTTTTTTAACATTATCTTGTTTTGGGTTTGTGTTTCTGCTGTACAGATGTTATAATAACCACTTCTTAGTAATTTCAGGAAAAGATTTGCCTTGAAATAATAATTTTATGCATATAATCATGCTGAATGAAGTTATTTTCGTTATAGTTCATTTAAACAACAATTTACTGAAAGCTTTAAGACGTCACATATAACGGTCTTAGCCGTGTGACTTTTATGAGATCCCCCCCATAAATTGCAATTTATGGTAATCCATCGGATGGTTAAGAAATTACCGCGTATTAATTTTATTACTCAATTAGCAAGGAGCGCTTTCAGTCCTGAACGCACGCAGGGCACACAAACAGGATTAGAACGTGCAGCCAATCGTCCCACGCACAGGTATCAGGTGTTAGACAACGGAAATAGATGGG
Organism: Dorcus parallelipipedus; assembly: GCA_958336345.1. Taxonomy (NCBI): domain Eukaryota; kingdom Metazoa; phylum Arthropoda; class Insecta; order Coleoptera; family Lucanidae; genus Dorcus; species Dorcus parallelipipedus. Next base: position 26,359,703 of record OY284483.1, read on the forward strand.
TGTTGCCCGCATTAATCTAATGCCCTATTGGCGGAGTATCACCTTAGAAAGAAGGGGGGAAAATCACAGGGGTGTGGCTGAAATATTGGGGTTGAATTCTGAAACGATACGGTTTCAGTGCGCGCGGCGTCGTTACGAAGTTAGGGTGCGTTGCGCTGCGGTTGTGGAAAACGGACGCGTATTTACCCGACAGACTGTACTTTGTGCTTTTACCCTCGGGTACTTCGAAGGTACACGCGCGTTTCATGGACTTTTCATCCAAGTAACTTAAGTTTAAGCACAGGATTTCAGTTCCAGAAGATATGGTAATATTGTAAGTAAGCTTTCAAAAGCTCTTTTTCTTCCTCTGATTATACCACAGCTTTTCGTATGCTTTACTTTTGAAGGCAAGAAAAAGTCGGAAATTTCTTTAAAGTTTGGACTTCTGGTTTGAGGAACATCCAAGCTTCAAAAAATAATTTAATTTCTTCTTCTTCCTAACTGATGTGCAACAAATTTATGATTTATTTAAATTCCTTAATTTCCGTTCCTCAAATTTCTTTCCTCTTCTTATTATTAGAGTCTTGCAAAAAATTTAGGCACTCCAAATGCCCCGTGAAAATTTGCTTGTATCACACTATCAAACGTTATCTTTTTCCTTTTAAAAGTAAATAACCAAACGCCGTCTTTTCTTTCAAACAAAAATATCGTCTTCTAAATTGCCCAATATTAAATTAAAATCCAATCAGAAAGAGAAGCAAAAGTTTGGGTTTGAGTTTAAATTGATGTCAAACTTTTATTAATTATTTATTTATTGAGGTGTTCGTTCATTTTTGCTTGATTTCTTTTATTTCTTCCAACCAGGTCTTCTTTCACAAATAATTTCCTTTGTTTCTTTTGCTTTCGATGAAAGAGAAAAGCCCAATTTCATCGTTTCGCCCAATTTGCGGTTTCCTCTGAAACAAAGATTTTCCTGTTTATGTTACTTCCTCTTTTCGCTACACGTTAATTATGACAGGTTTTCTTCAGAATTATTATTTTCTAAATAATCTTAAACTGAATGACGCTAAAGAAAAGCAGAAACAATATTCTGCCTTCCAGAATTTTCATTGGAAAATGGAATGGAATCGCTTCCCTCCTCATTGCCAAAAAATTAATTTAAAAAAAAGGCGAAGGTTCATGATTTTATAGTTAAACAATTGAAGATCTCAACGGACTAACACCCATTTTTCCCTTCCTTAAGTTACCTCTTTTGTTTTTGGGCACTCTGATCACTCGCTTAATTTTTTTACCCCCGCAACAAATTACATACCTACTTGCATTTTCGACAAACTCATTATTTCAACTCTGAGGTCTTCAAATTGGCAGTTAAAGTTAAATTAACACAGTACACACATAAAAATTTTTGGGAAAAAATGTTGTCTTCCTAATCGGTGTTAAAAAATACGGATAGAGTTTTACTTGAAAAGTTGTAAAGCTCATCTCATTTAGTGATATTAAAATCTTTTCCTGATTAAAATGCGTCTAAAAATAGGTATTAAAAATTATATATATATATAATACATATATAGAAATAACTACCGCAAGGATTAAAATGCTACTTTTGTAGACCACGTTAACACTTTCTAAAGTTAAACGTCCTAACTACGTTTATTTTGACACCAAAAACGGATGGACGCGAGGAAACACCAGACGCGAGGGAACTCCAGATGTTTATCTGTGTAGTATGACCCAAAATATTGTCCACAAAATGTTTTAAATATAGCAGGTATTTAGCAGCTGAAAACAAAAAAAATGAGAAATAAATTTATTATTAAAGGTAATGTTTCGATAAGAATTTAAGAGCACTTTTTAGGGCAGATCTTGAGACTTCAATTTTGTTCCCGAAAGCTGTGCACTTTCATAAACAAATCTTGAGGCTTGCTCTCGAATGCTGTGAACTTTCGGAAAGCAGACCTTGATGCTTAATGAAGCTGGAAACTTTCAGGATTTGATTTGACACCTATATATATATGAAATCAAAGAAGCTGTTCCCGAAAGCTCTCAGCTTTCGAGAACCTGCATCAAAATGAGCAATTTCCAATACTCAGGACTATGAATATTATCGAGTATTATTTTATTGTAATTTAAATAATAATTAATTGAAATACTTAGTGAGGAACAAGTGTTGATGTTTTATAGCTCATTTGGTTACTTATCATTATTCGTCCACTTTTGATTGTTGCCAAGTTTCTAAATCAATTAATTTTTTTATTAAATGGCAAGTATCTTGAACAATGAATCTTTTTCTTAATAGAACGAAAACAGTAGCTCAAATATCTCATAAAGAAAAATTCAACAATGCAACAACAATGGCAACATTTACTCTATAATCACAGTAATATAAGAAATTATCCAGTGGCGTCACTTAAACGTCAGTGTCAAAAAAAGGGCCATACTGTACGATGCCCTTATGGAAATGTAATGTACTTTGCAAATCGGTAGGTATCTAACAAAATGGCAGATGTGACAGTTATACTCGAGGGACGCTACTGTGTAGATTCTTATACTGTGCTAAAATGTCATTTAATGTCAGAATAAAAACTAGGTTATGTCATACTACAACGTCACGCCAGGCGGAAAAATGTGTTCAGAGCTCGTTTTGAATACATATGCTGGGTTTCTCAGTCCTGGTTTAACCTTAAACTCCTATTTATCTCCATAGGAACAATTGTTTTTATAATTGCTACCATGGGAATATACAGGAGTTTAAAGTTAAACTAGGACTGAGAAACCCATCCTTAGACATTATAATTTTTTTTTAAATTTTGTTTTCATTTGCACAAGAAAGTGCGTTGCTTTTTCTTATTGTGTTTAAATTGACCATCACTATCCTTAGCTTTAACATAACCTAATTTTTGCTCTGTCACTGATAAATGATAATATTCAGTGTCGCCAGTTAGGCAAATTACAAAATACTAAACATTTAATAAAACATACTAGACTTTTTTTAAAACACTAAATTTAATTTATTTATTATAAGAAAATACATCTATTTTGATTAAATAAATAAGTATCAAAAACAAAATCAAATATATTAAAATATAGAAGGCAGATTCATGCATGAATATGTATTATAGGTGCAATTGATAACATTCATAAAATGGATTAAAATTTAAATTTAAAATTTGTAGTTGAGACACTTAGTAGATTCTAGTTTCGCGTATCACCGTATGAAGCTTAGCTACTGCAGCCTTGTACAGAGTGTTCAGAAATGATTGAACGACTTTAGCGTGCTATCGTATTAGTAATTTTCACCTTACAACGTTGGTGCTCCTGCTGAGTATGATGAATTTGAACTAAATTCCATTACCTATTATTGTTTATATTTTCATTTCTTTATTTTACAAAAAGGGTTTTTTATATTACCACTTTTACCGCCGTTTATTTTTCATTGGTAAATGAAAAAATAATAATAAGTAAAATAATTTTGAAGACGATATGTCAGAGGGTCACTAAAACTACTTCTAAGGTCTTGAGTTATAAATATTTTGTTCATCAGTACAATAACTATGAATTAGATGATGACATGTTTCGGTTTAAGAAAAATTCTCAAATCTGTTGGCCATTTTTACTTAAAATTTGAGTAAAAATGGCTTTAAAATTAAAAAAAAAATGGCCACGTGCTAATGTGACTTGCTTAACAGATTTGAAAATGGTTCTTAAACCGAAACATGTCATCATCTAAACTGATGAACAAAATATAACTCAAAACCTTAGAAGTAGTTTTTGTGACCCTCTGGCATATCGTCTTCATAATTATTTTAATCTAGCGACAAATATCATGGATAACCCGTTAATATTTTAATAATAAGTAAATTATCTCAGGTGATGTTCATGATAAAACATACAGAATTTAGTACCAACTTCCAAAAATAATCTAGCAAGCGTAAATTCAAACGCCTTTCAATCATTTCTGAACACAGTATACATTTATTACAATCTGAGTACAATACACTTGTACTGAGACTGGCAACACTGATAACATTATCGCAGTATAAGAATACCCAGTAGCAACACTCTGTTACGTCAATCAAATTCAATCCCCCCACTACTTGATACCTACACTCATATGTAATGTACAAAGTGGTCAATAATAACTGGCAATACAATTAAGAGCATTTTTTTATTCGGCTATTAGCAACACTGCAACCGGATATATGTTTTGTTGATTTATTTGACGTAATATGAACAGCGACAAGATTGAAGGTTATGTGAATAAAAATTAGCGTTTCGATTTGAATTTGAAATGTCAAATGACGCTTGTAAAGTAATGGTTGTCAGTGTCAAGCCGTCAACAACCGGAAGTTACCCCAGTTGTACCATTTAAAAATAAAACTCAGCATTGCCAACTCAAACAGTGATTCTTGACCACTTTGTACACGCAAGGATGATATTTGCAAATCAGTAGGTATCAAGCAGAATGGCGATGGCCGTATAATGTGACAGCTATACTCGAGTGTCTCTACTGGGTAATTTTTATACTGTGACAGTATATCACAGTATTGTTTGATACTTATTAATTTGCAACTTACAGTACATCTTCATAATATAATCCATTCTTTAAGAATATAGTAGTTGGCGCTGATGTCTGCGTACGTATCACACAGGTGTAATAAGTATATAATCGGCAAGAGCGGTAAATTCAAAATTTTGATATTTAGAAAAACAGTGAACTTCTGAATTTCATTGCAAGTTTTATCAAGTTTTAAAGGTAACTTAAAATTAAAAGTCCCTTTAGCCCATACTATTTCCATTGATTATCCATTATCCAGAATCCAATATGTAGAAATGTCAACTTTAGCAGACTTTCACCTTTGTAAACTTGTCTCAAATTTCAACCAATCATAAGTCCGAAAATAAAGGGTGTCCCAACAAGAGCGCCGGATTTAGTTTAGAATTAAAGAAAAACACATTTATTTTTTTAAATAAGCAAACATTTTTATTTCAACATAAAGAAAAATAGTTCCGATCAAACGTGAAATACAACATCAGGCAAATGGCCACCACGAAACCTCTGGCACAGGGTTATTCTTTTGTTGAAATTTTGAATAACGTTTTCGCATAAATGTGGCTGTATTTCACCAATAATGCGCCGTATTTCCTCTTTAAAATGTTCAACTGTTTCAGGCTTATTGGCATACACCTTTTCCTTCACATAGCCCCAAAGAAAAAAGTTCATCGGCGTTAGATAGCACGATCTTGGTTTTCGCAAAACTTTCACCATTTTTGTAATGTGTTTTTACAGTAATTAAACGTTGTTCGTTTGAATACTTCTCCATATTCTTAAATCGCGTGGTCTGTACGTGACAAGTGTCAAAAAAAATCACCGTACAACTCGTATTAACAAAATGGCGGCAAATTTAAATCCGGCGCTCTTGTTGGGACACCCTTTATTACCCTATCTTTCTCAACGCTATGTTCTTAACGTTGATGGACTATAGGTATCAAACAGTATGGCGGCTTTTTTTGACACAGACGTTTAAGTGACGCTACTGAGTAATAACTTGAATGTACATAGTAACATCACTCGAGTATAACTGTCACGTTTGCCATTTTGTTTGATACCTACTGATTTGCAAATTACATTGCCTTTGCATATAGGTATCAAATAGTATGGCGGTTTTTTTAACACTGACGTTTAAGTGTCGCTACTGGGTAATTACTTATACTGTGACATTGTTACATTGCTACCAACTTTGAAGCTGTATCCAATCCAGCTATATAATAGAATTTTGCATTTCTCCTCAAAATATCTGTTATTAACAACACACAACGTGTTATTGGATTGATGAATAACAAGAGATTTTTTTAACTTTTAATTTTATGGAAGTAAAAAGCATTTTTTTTATAACAGCATTTGTTTATCACCGTTTTTCAAACAACAGTTGAACAGTTTTAAAGAATTTTGCGTGTGATGTGTTCACATCGGACATTGTAAATAAAATGCTATTAATTTTTTGAGTATTTGACAATTTTTTCGGCAACGAATATATTTGCATAAAAAAGTCTCCTATCGTGCATCCATCTGTAAACACACTGTATATTGTAGCTATCCATTCATGAGAGCATGAAGCAACATGAGAATTCTAACTCTTTTTAATTTTCTTATTTCTTTTAAATACAAAAGAAACACGTTAACTGAGCATCACTTACACTAGGAATAAATTAAAACGACGCTCTTTTTTTTACTTAGAACCCTGCACAGGATGTCACTGAATGACTTGGCCAAATTTTACAGTAGTATTCTACTATTCAAATTAATGATAAAAATTCATATAAACATTGTCCGAAAATGATTCTTTAAAACGTTACTTGAAATTTAAAAAATTATAAGTGTGATAATTAGGCTTACGATTACGGCCCACTTCGAACATATTGAATTGTAGATTCCCCGGCTTCGCACAACTCGGCAGATAGTGGGGGGGCATCTGATTAGAAAAATATTGTCTTACATACTTTTTCATTTAAGTTAAACTTTATTTAATTATTTACTGCGATCGCGTGGCCCATAGCAAATTTTCAATAAGTATGTTTAAAAGCGACGTGGGCCGAAATCGTAAGCCTGGTGATAATGTTCTTTACCTATTTTTTAATAGCAGTATGCCTTGAATATTTGATACAATAATAAGTGGCATTACTCAGTCACATTACCTCCAGTACATTTGCAGTTATTTTTTAAAATCTTTCATTTTGCTTAAATACAGTGCGTGATCATAACTTTTTAAAGAATCTTTTCGGGATAATGTTTATTAGAATTTTTATCATTAATTTGAAGAGTAGAATACGACGCTAAAGTTTGGCCAAGTCATTCAGTGACACCCTGTATATCAGTACATTAATAAATTCTAAATTAAATTCTGATCAGACTTTGCCTAGAAGTTGTATATCGAAATTTGTTTGACCAAAGTTTAAAACAAATTATTAATTAATGAATTATATAAATTAAAAAATATAATTCAATAATATAAATAAAAAGCGAAATAAATTTTTAGTTTTAATTTTTACCTATTTGATATTTTTATATAAGAAAAAAATGAATGAATTTCGATGGTTTATAGAATGCTTTCTATTTGATGTATTTCTGTATCGGGTACAGATTTTTCAAGATACAACGAAATGTCGCGTCGCGTCGATTAGAAAGCGTTCTGAAAGAAACCATAACGTTTTAAAAATATTTAGAATTAGCGTAGGGACTTGTACGTTAAAAGAAATATGAAAAAAATTGTAATTATTCTCAAAATTGTTTAAGAATTATTAAGGTGTTCCCGAAAATTATTATAGATTACGATTTTGTTGGAAGAACTTTTAACGTTCGAGCCTATACGTTAAATTTGTCAATTTCAGATTAATACAAAAAAAAAATGTATAAAAAATAAGGAATATTAATAATAATAATAAAAAAAGTTTGGGTTTATTTTTACATTTTCTTTTGTTTGGTTTTTCTTGATGATTTGTCTATTTATTATTTATCCTGAGGAAGCTGAGCAGCGAAACGTCGACATTTATATCAATTTTACAGAGTCTCCGATCAATTCTAATTACATATTTTGTGTTAACCTATAGAAATGTACCTATCATAAAATTTCTTACAAATTTGGTTTTTTTAAGCTTTGCTCAAATAATCTTGGGAACTCTTATTAAACTCTAAAGTTGAATCGAAGATGTTAAATGCGAATATCTCAAAAACTACTTATTTTATAATAATTTTGCTTAAAACAAGTCGGTTTTGGTTTTAACCTAGAATTCAAAAATGTATTAAAATATACGACTATTTTTCTCTGAATAGCCGGAAGAGCTTTAATGCTCTACAAGTTTGGTATGAATCATTTCTTTCTGTTTTGAAACATAAGATAATGGAAATGAAGTTCTTGCGTTGACACCCTGTACATACATATCTTATTCTATATATCTCATTACCATTTTTGTTTTCTTCGTGAATGGTATTTGATGAAAACCTGTCCGATTTCGCGAGTTTGTATCTTAGCCTTTCGTTGAAGTTTCCACGGTATATGTAAATTTCTTTATCTTCGGCCAGGAAACGTGACTCATTTCTGAAATTTTTGTTCGGAAGCTCGTCAAAGCGCTGCAATATTTTATTACGCCAGTGATGTAACGCAGGCGTTATCACCTGTTTTGCATAAAAAGAAAGAAAGGAACGCGCAGCCTATATTAGATAACTCAGCGTTTCCTACAGACCATTCATTATTCACCGTCAATTGTAAACAGGAAGCCTACACAGTCCGGGCCCTAACTACTAATTATAACAACGGCGTGCACACCAATCATTCCGGGCCGGATTTTTGTCGAAAACTGGTACGTTATTTACAATCTGGAATCAGATATCGTATTATTAATCGAACACGATAATTAGCGGTTCCGTGACAACTGTAAATAACGATTGTTTAATAAGCGTCGGCCCTGGGCTACTTTACGACCGACTCAATAAGGATTCTATAACTTACATGGACATGGAATTTATCGCCTGATGATTTTACACGTTTTAATTTTATAGCCGGAATAAATAAGTGTGGGATGATTGCGGAGCTGGGTTCTTTTTCTACTCCGACGATTGTAATCGGTTTGCTGCAGTATCCACATATTTTAATATAGTACCTATACAGGATGTTTGCTTAATCAGGTTACAATATTCGGTAGATTTCTTCTATGTAATTCAAAAACATATCTGACCTTCAATTGCTTATTCGAATAATTTACAAACTTCGTAAGCAAGCCAAATTAATCTACTTTTGCCTACAACAGGGCAACAACTCCTATAAGCTGAAAAGTAAACAAACACTTGCATTTTTTTTTTATTAACAAACTATGGCCTCTTCACTTTTTTTGATACTGTTGATAAAGAAAGGCAAGCAAGGCCTGGCCTGTTCGGTCACCATATTTGATTGTTTTGCATTTTTATTTATGGGATTATGGGGGTTCGTAGACAGCTTAATCTACTAAACACCAATGAGTTTGGTGAAGGCCAAAAAAAGTCGCTGTATCTGATCCCAAAAGTAGATTTTCGGAATTGATTGTAATAAGAAATAATCTAAATTAAATTTCCTTACACTTCAAATACTTTAAAGTTCCGTTGTAGATTACCCTATTTCTTGTACAAGATTTGATTCAATTTCTACAATAAAAAATTAGAACAAGAAATAATTGGACTGCAGATATGGTTTGGAGGCAGAACACGTTCTATTTCCCAGATAGCTTTTAATTCAATTTAAAATTTGATACGATTTACTGCACAAATGAAATTATTTAAGAAATTGAACCAAATCTTGCACAAGAAATAGGGTAGTCTAAAACGGCCTTTATGTCATATGGGATATACTTGTTCTTTTTACTTCATCCCTTTCTAGTATCAGTTTTCTTCCTATATTACTGTGAGACTGGAAGGAAAGTAATTTTCAATAGCTCCTTGAAATATCTCTTCGATATCACTATTTGGTGCAATGTTGCAGATTTTGGTATTTCTTGCCTATAGTCTTCTTTAGAATTTAGAATTTGCGGGAACCAAGTTAACCTTAATAGAATAGAGCTTTTGCGATCTGGGTGCTTCTTGATTGTCCTTGTCCATAATCTTTTGATCAACTTTTCTCTGAGTAAGAAAAGGATATCACCTGCAACTAGCAACAAGGTCATGTAAACTCCTTCTACAAGAAATAATCAAAATTCTACTTCATTATGCTTCTAATATTTCTGAGCCGAATACACTCTTGGTGTTTTTGGCCCTTATTCTTCATTAGAAGCTAGAATTTCGAATTCAAGATGATTTAATGCTGGACATGGTGGCCAAGTATGCGAATAGAACCTTGCGATTTTCGTCGAAAGTTTTTTGGTATTTTACCATTATCTCTATCAATATAGAGTACTGGAGGTTTTGCTGTTTTAACCAGTTTCATTTTGCCCAGTCGAATTGCTCGAGTTTAATTCATCACCAAGGCAAACTCTTTATAGGCCCAAGACTTCTCTGCAACTTATCTCCATTCAATATGGCGAGATCCTCCATGCAGGTGCAAATTACGGAATTAAGAAAATAAAAAACAGTCAATCTGCATAAATTCTATTTGTCTCACACGACTGGTTTCGTCTTAAAAGACATTATCAAATGCCTAAAGCTACAAGATGACAATTAAACGGACAAACTTACGTGTGTAAAATCGCACACACACGTGGTCGAAGTGAAAAATTTAAGTTACTGCACTACGGTGGGAGGGGACGTCGGCTGCTAGGGGGTCAATTAATAGACTCGAAGAAGTTGGTATTAATGAAAAACGTTTGTTCATTCCAAACACTACAAGAAGGGTCAGTCGAATGTAGTAAAAGTTTTCCAAACTTTCAGCTACATTCAGTAAATTCCCTTTAGGCAGTTGGAATTAATGGAATTAATGTTAAGGTTGAACTCATGGTCGTTATCCAAAAGATGCGCGCAGGGTGAAAGTGGAATCCTGTTTACCTAACCTATGTGACCTGAGGTGTTCATTAATTCAAGTTTGGAGGCTCCTGCCAGTTTGGCCAACGTAAATGGCTGAACAAGTATCCCATTCCAACATGTAGTGTGAGGTTATTTTCGCAAGCAAGTAGTTGCTTGAGATTAAGGTTTCTTAAGGTTAAGATTATCTCCATTCTTTGGTGAGTAAGAGAGTACAGTTCTGACCACCATGCCCTTTAGCTTAAAGCAGTTTTTCTTTGTTATCTATGTTCTTTATGAGTGATCATTTTTCCTTTTTATGTAGCTGGTTCTTATTCTTCCATCCAAAGCTGCCTCCAACTTCATTCATCGCCATCATCGCCAGATCTTTTAGGCCAATGCCGTGGCTCAAATCATTTCACTTTCCTTTAAGTAAGATTTTTTTCCCAAAAAAGTGTCACCTTCGTTCTTCTTCGCCCACTTCTCCCTTTCACGTCGAAAGTTGACGTTCCTTTGGTATTTTTAATACCGCTGATGTCGACTTTGGTTTGCGTGCCCATGCCACAGCGTAGTTAATGTATCGAAGAGGACATTAGATACCAAAACAATGTGGCCAGGCCAATAAATTCAAGACTATTCCTTAGGTGATGAAAGAACGCAATCGCCAAGTTTGTTGGCTTCAAGAGTTTCTTTGCGGCTGTCTTCTTTGTTTTGTGCAGGATAATAACTTCTGCCCTTACGTGTTCCTCCATTCTTTTTACTTTCGAGGGGCTTGAAGGTTTCTTTATAGGAGCCACAGTTACCTTCAAGTCCCTTGCCATTTGTAAAAGCCATTTTTTTACCTACAAGGCATTCTTATGATAAATTCGACGCCTAGAGAATCTTAAATGGCATTGCCTAAGTCGTTTCTCTTCTTCTTTTCTTTTTCATCAATTTTCTCTTTGGTCGCTGTGGATTATCCTCACCAGGGCGCAAGCTTTTACTTTTCCTTGTTTGGCGCAGATTTTCTACCGTCGCCGTCGGAGCTATGTATAAAGGTCGATTTAGACACATCTGTGATGTGTCCGTGCCGTGACCGGTCCGTGCTTCTTCCAGCACGGGGGATTGCGGCCTTCATTATCACGGACCGGACACGCCACGGACACATCACGGATGTGTCTGAATCGACCTTTATGACGCAAAAAAAAGCCAAGGAAGAAGGCCTAATGATTACGTGATTGTGGTAAATGTCTTTCATGAACTTACTTTTCCAATAGGAGCCCGATTTTTATTTCCTCCGCCACTCTTTATTATTTGTAAGAGTTTTCAAATCTTCCATCGTTTCTCTTCTTCCAACCCTCATCTCGTCCATTTCATCAAGCCTATGTCTTCCTTGGACCTTTTCCTCTCTGCTTCTTCCACTATCTTTCGTAATTAGTCTTTCCCGCACCAAAAATGAAACGTCCACTTTTTTACGCAAAAAATGTTACTTTAAAAAAAAGGTGAATAAATAAGTTGTGTCTTTCTTTTCTCGACTAGGCATACCCCGACATCTCCTGGCATGAATTGCCGGGTACCTTACACGAGTTCGCCGGACTGGGACATCAATGACAGCACGATTCCGAGAATAAACGAGTACGACGTCTTCTCGGAATGGGCAGACGGGCACTGCCGTCTCGTCTACAGGGCCGACTCGGAAGACGCCAAACGACACTCGTCAGGGTGGGCCATGAGGAACACCAACAACCACAACGTCCACATCCTCAAGAAGAGCTGCCTGGGCGTTCTGGTTTGTTCCATGCGATGCACGCTGCCTAACGGGGATAGGGTGCATTTAAGACCGGCGATTTGTGATAAAGCCAGGAAGAAACAACAAGGTAAAAAAATAACACCAAATCAACAAATGGTTAAACTCTTTGAACCTTGGTATTTCAAGGTTCGAAAATCTAACTAAAGAAAATGGTTCAAAAAGTTCAAACATTGCAAGTTTTCATGATTAAACGTTGGAAGGTTTGGGAAAGGAAAACATTGGAGACGCGAAAGAAAGCAATACATTTTCAAAAACATTTTGCAATTCAAATTTCGGCAGTTTGTCGAAGACCTCTTCGGCAACAGCCAAATATTTCCTTCCTTTTGATTTCTGAGGAAATTTTTGGTGTTCTTTTGAAATAAATGGGAAGAAAATTTTGGAATTTAGATTTGAATTTGTTACAGGAAAACCATGTCCCAACAGACAATGTTCCGGTCGATTAGAAATTCTAGCCTGTCGGGGTCACTGTGGTTATCCCGTCACGCATTTCTGGAGACACACAGAACAAGCAATTTTCTTCCAGGCCAAAGGAGTACACGATCACCCCCGACCAGAAGCTAAAAGCACGTCGGAAGCAAGAAGGAGTTTAGGCAGTGGAAGGCGTGTCCGAGGTTTAGCCGTGCTTCTTGCAAGGGAAGCTGCCTTAGGCAATAAGGTAAAGACCATCTTTAAAGTTAAAGATTTGGGGGTTGATTTCGAGGGCTACATCATTGAATTAAGTCAAGTAAATCCATGAATGATTGGTTGGAATATTCGTAGGTACGGCCAAACAAATCCGCCTGATATAATAATAACCAGTTTTCTTTACGAGTGATTAAGCATCGCAATTGTCAATACGTTCGATACAAATAGAATCAGGCCTGATAAATCGACCACACATCAGTAATAACGGGTTAGCCTTAGCAATTACATTGAGTTAAGCAATAATTAATAGTGTCCGCCGTGAAATATGCCAGACACGTCATTAACATATTACATATTACGCTTTACATATACTGAAATTACCGATCGCCCGATAAAATCGAACATGTAAATGGCTCCGGGTTCGAAAATAATCTCGCCACTTGTGACAATATATCAGGAGTTTTTACGTCGGCTATCTAGCGGTTTGTGACTTTCTATTTATGAGCTTTCTTATCAATCTCGATTTGAAATTTTGATAAAATTTACGTTGTCCGTGTAACTCACAAAAATCAGATAAAACGTGTAATTAAGGAACATTAATAAAGTGCATCGACATGACTGTATCCAAACCAAGCTTCTCAGCTAAAAATCGCTGATTTACAGCGTCATTACAATAATAAAAATATTTTTTTTCCTTTGCTATTTTTACTTCAGAATGATATCTTTAAACGATCAACTATTTTTTTGCACCAGCTCTTTGAACTCTGCGAACGAAGCTATGTGATAAACAATTGATACTTTCATACAGAATTGACAGATTTTTGACGGACGTACCTAGTCGCCAAGTTGTTCACAAAATGTCAATGCTTGATAAAGTTGTCTCGTATGTGAAAAATTATAACATTTTACGAATAATCAGCAATATTCCGCTCAGAGAATAGAATAATTGAAGATATGGATGCAGGCGGTCATCCGAAAGGTATTTTCTGTGATCTTATTGTTAGTCGAGCTTTCGACTGTGCCGATTATGATGTTAAGAAAACTGGAAAACATCGAAATGAGAGGGGCAGTTTCTGACTGGTTTCGATCTTACCTATCGAATAAGAAACAGTTTGTAGAAATTGGACATCAAGGAAGTAAAGGAGCTCCGCTCAAGGGTAACATTAGGGGTCCATTCTCGGCCCTATTTTATTTATTCTTTTCATCAATGACTTATCGAGTTGCATACCAAATCATGATTTAACGTTGTACGTAGATGATACCTCAGCTCTCGTGACTGGTGACAACCTTCAAGCAGATTCGAACAATATTATCACGCTGGTTTCATACCAACAAACTTTATCTTAATACCTTCAAGACATGTTATGTACCCGACAAAGGAGACCCTTGGATCAACTGAATTTAGAAATCAATAATACCAGATTAAATTCCCTTAGGGAAGTTAAGTTCTTGGGCATTTGCTTGGATGATACCTTAGGTTGAAATGGAATGTCTGCTGCTCTAAACTCACCTCGTTAGGTTTGCTTTCAATTTCGTTTTTTGAAGCATTTTTTTTACTACGCAACAACTTGTCTCTCTCTACTGTGCATAGTGCTATACAAGACTGTCTTATGGCATACTTCTCTATGGACTTTCCCCTGCAGTGCGTATTATAGCAGGCATTTCAAGGAGAGAATCTTGAGAATGTGTTGACGAATCTTATACCTATGCTGTATCCACAAGAAATAAATAAACTTACTTAACTTACTTCTTGTGATTGTTATTTATTCTTCTTACTTTCTTTGGGAGTTTTATTTTTTTGCATAGCGACAAAAATAAAACAAATGAAAAGTAAAATAATGAGTAGAAAAGGAAAACGAAAAAGCAATTGAAAAAGAAACAAATCGGAAGCAAATAAAAAACGAAGCGAGAAACAAGTGACTCTTTCAATTTCTAACACTGATGTATGTCACTGTTTTTATTAAAGTAGGTTCTTGTTTTTATTGAAAATAAATATATATGATTATTAGCAAGGAGAAAATTAGAATGAAAAAAAAAATCAAATGAAAGATCAAAGGCAAATCAAAAAGGAAAACTATGGAAAGGAAAATGAAATAAAAAGCAAAAATAAAAAATTGTGAAGTAAAAAAATAAAAAGTTTCGAACCAGTTTTTGAATTTCGAAAATAAATAAATGAAAACAAATAAAATAAAATAAGAAATTGAAAAATGTGATTTCAAATTTTTGTTCAGTATACTTCAGTATATTTTTGTAAGAGGAAGGGTGTCCAATTGACGGAATTTGGTCCAATCTGGCAACCCTGCTTTCATATCAAATTAAAAAAAAAATTATATATAATCTCTTGGTACACGACGAAAGTGATTTTCACGATTTTTTTAACGACTACATTATGAAGCTCATTTGAATTTCATAAAGTACCTCATTAAAGCTTTCGAAATTTTATTTTATTAGGTTGGCGATAATATATGCTGACACTTTAAATTACAAAAATAAATTTGTTTGACATTACCTACATTTGTTGGCAGCTCAAATTATAGATATAACCTCCAAATTCCTCCTGTTATTCATTCCTCGTAGAGTTTTTGCTTTCGGCTGTAATTAAAATTAGAATAGTTTTTATTTTATTTTTTATTAAAAGATAATAAAACTATAAATCTTCGAGTTATTTGAGAAACAAGGAAGTTATCTTCCAATTATAATATTACATACAATAATTATTACGAATTTTTGTGATTAATAGGAGCGCCATCTCTTGTACAACAGTCCAATTTTTAAAATAAAAAACAAGATGGTTTCATATAAATTCTATATGTGTAGGTCTGGTCGTCTGGTG
Organism: Dorcus parallelipipedus; assembly: GCA_958336345.1. Lineage (NCBI taxonomy): Eukaryota > Metazoa > Arthropoda > Insecta > Coleoptera > Lucanidae > Dorcus > Dorcus parallelipipedus. The sequence goes on from OY284483.1 coordinate 26,375,384, forward strand.
CACTAGATTTTCATTAATAACAAAAGCTCATTTGTTTTTTACTGGCCAATTATGTATATCAAGTGATTCAATAAATTTCTATATTACTACTAGATTGGCTGTGGAAAAAGGTCATGTCTTTGATTGTACTTATCTAAATTATACGTAAATGTAAAATTACAGCCAGCGGAGATTAACCAATTCACCGCGTACATTGCGGTCAATAAAATCCGGGCACGAATTTGACATGTCGTTCGTATTTAGACAAATTTGGTAAATCAGATTTTTATTGACGTTATATTTCTGTCAAAATTATTAAACGTCAGAATTACTAGTGACATTTTGTATAGGTCACAAATATTCATCAATCAGTAGTGACAGCTTGGGCACAGTATAAGAATCACACAATAGCGTCACTCGAGTATAACTATCACATTTGCTCTTTTATTTGATACCTATCCAGCTGTAAATTACATTGCATTTCCATAAGGGTATCAAACAGAATGGCCGCTTTTTTTGACACTGACGTTTAAGTGACGCTACTGGGTAATTACTTATACTGTGGCTTGGGGTTTCCGTTGCTACAGTTTCTGAGTGCGCATGTGCGAAAACTGGCGGACCTTCCACAAACGGCCGCGTGTAACGCACCAGTTACTTTTAAGTGGGCGTTTTTTAATTCAGCATTTTGTGTGATGGATGCGGAGTGATGACAAAGATTGAACACAAAACCATCCTTGTTAGATTATAATGTATTTATGTTGTGTAGGAAGCCTGAAGTTAAGGGCTTTCTATTTAGCATTGAACTGAGCTGAGCCGAAGTGAGATAACTTACTTGTTTCACTTAAATCTCACTTGGATTTGCAGTGTCAAAAAGAACGCGATGCTCAGTTGTTAGTGAGTCTCAAGTCTCAATAACCTTAAAATGGCTAACGATTTCATAAGTTCGTCAAAAATTAATGTTATCAGGGTATACGTTCGCACGTATAACAGCACGTACTTAACCTTACTTTTTAAACCTTTATGTTTATAAAACCGTCATTCATAAAACGTTTTTCGTTTGGTAGTGTCTGATATTTTGATTCGTTTATCTTCACCCCACCATCAAACTGAGCCAAGTGAAGTACCTACCGAGGTTGTGCAGTTGGGGTAAGGGGGAGGTAAAAATCTCAGTTTGGCTCACTTCTTAACTTCCAAATAGAACAATACATTTTTTCTGAGTCGAAGTGAGGCAACTGAGATTAAGTGAGATTAGTAAATAGAAAGCGCTTGTTATGAAGCAACATCGCATTCTATGATTTACTTGCAATCATTTCTATCCGTGCCATTTTCAATGCCATTTTTTCAACCAGTGACATCTAGTAGCAAAAAAATGAATGCCCGCCACTAACGGCCATATTGGCTCTGAAAACGGTAGTGTTAACATCAAAGGTGCCGACACGAGCTGTCCCTACTAATTGATAAGTATACTGTGGTATAGGTATACGTATTAAACATCAAAAGTATTAAGGCCTAACTCACACGGACCACAGCGTAACCACTTTGCTGCGATTTCTTGTGGTTATTGGGTGCGTTTTTAAAGTGTACGAACAAGTGTTCGTGTACTCGAACATGTAAAAAGGCGTTTAATACAAATCGAACAACCTAGATAGCGTTTTAAAATTTCCCGAGTTGTTGGAACATAGTGTTCGAGTTGTATTCTCTTGCACCTACTCGGCAGGAAGTGCACGAAGTACAGTGGCGGGAATTGAATAAACATAACCTAAAAATTCTGAAGTACGTCGATCACACAACACGATGGATACTTCGCCTTCATCGTCAGAACATTATAAGAAAGTTTACATGTCATAGAAATGAACATTTAAATTCGTTACCTATAAGCAACAAAAAACAAAAATTTAAGGTTATGTACATACACATAAATGACCTATTAGCGTTTTTATATTCTAGCGATCGAGCAAGTGTTTGAACAATTTGGAAATTGTTCGAACATATTTGGTTTGAACAGTAGGTGTGATTTAAAAACGCACCCATTGTGTGCAACTAGTTGTCGGCGGGATCGACCACTCGCGAACGACCATTAGTCGTTACTTGAAGTTAAGATCGATCACCAACGAACCACACATAATTTACCATACATGGTAAATTACGCACTGCTTCTATGAATAACTCTACGTCAAAATCTTCATTTTCGGTCTCCATTTTGCATAACGTCAATGCACAACGAAATTCGTATACTGACTGAAGAGGTGTCGTCGGCAAGTGATCGACGTGTCGCACTGTGTGCGTTTGCTCGACCACCGACAGTTGCGTTTTCTACACAATTCATTCATATTCATTCATAATTCATGACCGTCGACAAGGCAACCACTACCTTGCAGTCGTGGTGTGGTTACGCTGTGGTCCGTGTGAATTAGGCCTAGGTGAGGTTTACATTGTATAAATGACGTGCCCGGATTTTATTGTATTATTATTATATTTTATTTATATTGTTAAATATATATTTATTTTATTTGACCTTCAAATTCCATGTCCTGCCTAGAATGGAAATTTAATGAATCGCATTTTATAACTTCAGGTGATACTTTTGTATGGCCGTTGTAATTAATTAGGTTCTCTAGTCAGCGCCATCTCAACAACACTTAGAATAACGTTAACATCAATAATAATCAAAAGCTACACTGCGATCAACAATGATTGAAGGTTTAGTTTTGAAATATTTCTGAAATATTAACAATCTTTTATTCTGCAAAGTTATTTACTATCTACAAGGATATCAATAATAATTTCTACATGACGCCGTGTGGACAATCGTTGTTGATCACTGTGTATATCGCTAATAATAAAGGGCGCTACCTATCATTCAATAGTGAATTATTTTGTCTCAAGTTTTTACGTTGCAAAGTAACTTTCAGCACGTCACGAATTTTGTATTTGTTATCATCAAGAAATACAATAGTTATTTCAAATTTTGAAGAGATGGCGACCTGTCAGTTGAATTGAAACAACGCTCATGCGCGATAGAGGGCGTTGTTGCAGTTGGTCGTTACTCGTTTCTATTTTTTAATTAAAAGAAAAATAAAACTGTATTCATCGAGGAGTTCACTGGATGTCATTTTAGATGACATCTTTTGATCAATAGATATAGAATTAAATTTTATACTATCCAGTCGAACGCTGTATAGATTATATCAAACTAATCGAACGTTGGTGTAAAGCGCCATCTATTGGCCAATAACGAAAGTTTATTTGTCACACTCTTGTTGATTTTTATCATAAACAAAAACAAACTTAAGATCGATTGTAGTATGACTTTTTCTTGACTAATAATAATGTTAACGCAGTCCGATTGATTGAAAATTATTTGAAACGACATCTATTGGCCAATAGCAAAACTTCTTTGCTTAACAATATTATTAGGGATGAATTAATTGGATTACTATGATTTTGTTTTCTTTCAGTTAATGTCTCTCCGAGAACCAAAACGTCAATGCAGGGAAGTCCTCCAAAGCCCAAGAACCATGAACCCCCCTCCGCTTATCACCGACCAAGAAAAACCGTACTGTTCTTGTCCACCTTTCGAATGTGTTTGCAACTTCCAAGCTGTAAGCTACACGAACCAACAACCGTACAACTCTCATTCACCGCTCGCTTATCAACAACCCCCAACTTTGGATTCTTATTGGAACCAAGACCAAACGACGTACCAATCCGACGTAAACGTCAACGTTAACCACCAGTACGATTTCGCCAACATTTCGGCAGATCTCTTCCAACCAGAGGAGATTTTTCAACTGGACCAACCGATTAAAGCGGATTTCCTGCAGCAAAGCCAGAACGAGATCGCAAGGTCACCTCCGACGTTGTTAGACCTAGGAAGTGGGACGATACATCGGGAATACAAAACGGAGGATTACTGGAATCAAGGAGTCGGGAATATTATTAATGACGACAGTAACAACAGCACCAGTAGTAGGCTGTATTTCAACTCTTCACCTGATAACTCCCAAGTGTCTTTGGGGAATAACTTAACAACAACCAATGTCAATCAGAACGACATGAGATGCTTTCTAGAAAACGCAAAGACCGACGAAGTTGCTTATGATACCCAAAAGTATGATAAAGCAACCGCCGATTACTTTTCTCCTCATAACCTCGCCCAAAATTTTAATACGGCAGACATTTGTGATACAAAATTTTTCTTTAACGAAGAAAGCGTGCCCAACACCTTCGACTTTCAAAACATCAAGCAGGCTTACAAGGGCTGCAACGACCCGAGGTTTCAAGAAAAATACGATTTGCCCCAATACATTGATTACACCAGTCTGCTCGTTAATTACGACAACAAAGCGAATGACATCTCGTTGTTTAATGACCTCGATTTTAGGATTAATAATTCGATGGCGTCGAATCTTCACTATAACGTCGACACATTTGATAGCATAGTGACGCATCAATAGTTCCTGCGTGTGTTTCATTCCAAGTGTGTGCCTTCAGTAAATGGTTTTAATAAGAGAAAGTCTATGTGAATAGTAAACAAATCGGTACAAGATAATTCTTCACGCGAAGAAGAATAATAATAAGTAATAAGTCACAGTGTACTAATGAGTCACGTAAATTGACTGTTTTTCTCTCGTGTTATAAATGCTTCACTGAAAATATGTAAATGTTGTAAATATGAGATTAATAAATTGTGATATCAGTAGTCGAGTTGTTTGTGGACATACTAAGGACAAAGTCTGACAAAAAGAAGGATTCTAATTATTATTATTAATTATTACATGTCAAATCTAATAACTAATAAGGCGAGATATTTCTAGCATAAAACAGTATTTATTCTTATTGAAGAAACTTCAGAAATTTTGCCTCTATGGAGAATAAGTTCGGTTCTTGGCTCATTGTTGTTATTATATTAATTGTATCACTTATCACTGTCACAGTGTTGCTGTTGCCAACTCTATATTTCATTGAGAGCTAGATGTTAACCAAAATAACAAAAATATAAATAAATAAAGAAACAAGATACGATCGATGGTGGAAAGGAAAACTTTCGATTACTGTTTTTTTTTTGTTCAAGAAAAGGGACAAATAGATCGCCATTCATTGTTTCTTCGTTGTCTTCTTACTGCTTCCGCAAATTGCCAAAACGACGTTCTTGGAAAAATGTAAAAAATTCATTTGTTTGTACATTTGTTGATAAAGAAGAAATATTAGTTATAATTTATAAACATGGCACAAGCTCCTCCAAAAACAGTATTATTTCTGAAAGACCAAGTAATACTGAATAAAATAATAAATAATGGTACGTAACAAAATGGCGGTACATTTGTGAGTCAGAATCAGCGGATTTAGGGTGTAGAGAATCGTTTGTGCTACTTGTAAGCAAACTTAGCAAAGCATATTGCTGCTTCTCAGCTGCTACGTTCGCTAAACGCGCCCAATAATAAAAGTAAGTAAGGTTGGTACTTGGTATTAATAAAGGCTGCGTTTAGTTGATAGACGAACCGTCAAAGTTTAACGAGCTCGGGCTGACTGTTTTCTAAATGGAACTCATACCCACCGTGGTGTGCCGTGGTTGCCTTGGTCGCATCTTAAATCACGACCACCGTGACCACTCAGCTGATTAGTCAGACAACGGAAAATAACTACGGACTAAACGAAATCGACGACGCGACGTCGCCCATGAACTGAACGCAGGCAAAAGCACTGCCAAATTTGCTTGAGTCGTGCTTGTGTCAAGGGGAGAGATACGGCATGGGAGAATGCAATTACATTTGACGGAAGTTACCACTTTGCGGTAGGTGTTTCTGCAATATGGCTACTTGTTGACATCCGTACTGAAAAAAAATTATTGCTCGATTTTGCGTTTGTACCTGAATGCAGTACAAATCTATGTACGCAAACGATACATTGATATGTTATTATAGGCTTCAGTTAAAAAGTGAATGATTTCTAGGGTAGTTTTAGAAATTTTCGATGTTCAGTGGCGTAGCAAGAGTAATGTAAGTTCCTTTCAAGTGCTTTCAATCATTGTGCTACAGTGTATTAGAATAAAATTGACATTTCTTGAATCTTATTTGGTTAAATTTAATGTAGTAAGTGTTTTATAAACAATAATGATTTGTGGACGTTCCAGAATTTTGTAAAACGCTTGTGTGCATCTATAACTTGTATTATGACATACAACGGCCATATTTAGTAACCAGTTTGGACAAGAAACTCCTGTCCTTCTTAACTAGTTGGTTAGCAAGAAAAAAAACTAGAAATGCTGTATAGGATCAAACTGGACTGACAAACTACATCAATGACGTCAAGACTTATCAAATTCGTTATTTCGTCAAACTGCGCTGTCAAAACTAGAAATTTGACCAAACTTTGACGTTAAATTTTTTTTTGAAATCGTCATTTTAAAAAAGTTACGCAAAAATGGAAAGAAAAAAAGCAGTGGCGGTGTTAGCCTTATAGGTTAGGTTAGACTTCCATTTCGCGCCTCTTCCTGTACATTTAGATTTACCAATCATAAGACAAGTTTGATCAAACTGACTGATGGATCAATTTTAGGCGCCCCTAAAATTTGGAAAATTTGCTCAAACAACTTCCATGACGTCATGTGATGTCATTAGTTTAGTGTGACAGTCCGGTTTGATCAAACTGACTAATGATGTGACAGGGGCTTTACAGTTTCCGAGATTCCAATGGTGAGCCTCGAATTTGTAACAGCTTGCAGTGTGAATAAAAAAATGGCGCAGTAGTTTCATGCATGGAATTGTATAAGTGTGAACTCTCCTTTAGTCATGGCTAATAGTGTTTAAAGGACGGATTAAGGTGCATTTTAGGTCATGAGTACTTCACCCAGAGACTCCACCAAATAGTGTAAGCGAATTTTAGCTTACACTGTACCGTTCTGTAAATAATGGATTTTATTTAAAAAAAATAATAAAAAAAGAAAAGCGCATTTAATATTTACATTTAAATGTAATATTTAATATGTAGACCATAAATACATACTTCTGGACTTCAACAAGATCAAAAACGCATTTGTTTTTCAAGAATCTTTTACTTTCATTACAACTAGAATAAATCAAAATGCACTAACAAATGTGTTAAACTTTAATCATTTTTTAAAATTAATTTTATACAGGGCATACATACAATTTAGGCCTAACTAAAAAAGAAAGAAAATAGACGACTCACTTTTGATTATTTATTGCACATTGCAATTGTTATAAAAAATTTGTAAACATTCACATTGACAACTATAATTAGAAACAAATCATTTACAAGCTTCGAAACTTAGGATCCTAGACAAAATATATATATATATTAAACAACTTACTCGTATTAAAACTGTTTAATACTCGAACTGCATCATATAATCAACGTTCTCAATCATCATCACTTATGTATAAACTACTGTACATGATGATAAATACTTGTTTGTACCTGTTAAGAACACAATTTCAAAGGAAAAAAAAAAGAAGTTTGTTTTTATTTTAGTTTATGCAGCGGTGATTTGAAAAATACAAAGTTCCTAGTAGTTACAGACAGACAGTAATTAATTATGGCTATGGCACAGTTATTTGTGGAATAAAAATAAGGATCTATACTTTCAGTTATCGATCGATTCTGAGTTCCTTGCATTATATACATTCTTTTAATACCCTATTTTTTTTTTGTACCAACGACTACTAGATTATGTTTATTATTGTTTTGTGTTCAACATTAAGTAACGACGATCACAATCGACGTTGCTTAAACCCGGTCACACAATTAAATAACAACGCTCAATATCTAACAATAACTTTGCCTGAAAGTGTTTTCCGTAATCTGTATAGCTTAACAGGTTCCATCGATTGAATATAATATTATTATAAATAGTAAGTTGCTCTAAATGTCTCCGCTACCTTTTATATTACTTAACGAACACAGAAAAAGTAATGAGCGAAAAAAGAAACAATTTATTCTCATCGAAAATTTAATAAATGTTATAATGTTTTGTCCTAAACCTAAATGTAAAATAAATACTTATCTCAAATTAACTATGTATTAGTCTATGTAGTAAAACAGATTGCACTTACTTATTCCTCCTCAAACAAATACAAATAAAGGATAACTACTTTCAACAAATCACAAACGCCATCGTACATGTAATTGTATCGTATCACACTAGTCGAGTACAAATGAACTGCACCGGGTGACCTGAAAAAACAATCGTTTCTTGCGGATCAAAATACTGATTCAAAGAAGGGCTGATTTTTTCAGACAAAACTAATCTCATGTTTTCACGACATGTCATGGCATTAACACGAAAAAAAAAAAGAAAGAAAATTAAAGCGCTTGGTCCTCGAGTGATGCAGAAAAAAATCAGCCTCATTTATTTCTTTTCTTTATTTTTTTTTAAACCTACTTATACTTACTAAAATTGTTTTTTAAGGCCACACATCAGAACGGGAGACATCACACTCAGACGATGACTACTATTATACCTACATCCATTCTACTACATAGTTAAATGACGAATCACAAAACAAACGGGCAAACGTCTGCTAACGTTACAATCTTTCTTAACTAAAAACAACTTCTCTCTTTAATACTAATATTACTGTTGTATTAAAATATTCTTTAGAAATCAATCTCCTTTTTGATTTGAATTCATAAGGCCATAAGAGATGCTACATATTTTTATTTATTTGTTTATCTTTTGAATTGAGTCGTTAGAAACTTATTCATCACTGAGATAACATTTAATTCTATCTTTACTCATTTTATATTGTCCCACAAACGCAGTTAATACATAAAACATGTGAAAGATTGAATTTTCTCTACGAAATAAATCAGTTTGATGTTTTTATTATTGTTTTTAATAAAAAAATGATTTCTTATGCTATGTTATGGAAAAAAAAAATACCGTTTCGTTATAATTATTATTATTATTATGAACAATTGATTTATTTATGTGTACTAGAAAACGCCCTATAAATATATGAGCGTTCGTAATAATCACTATAATAAAATATGTGAAAAATTGAATTAATCATTTGTCCATTACATTATGGCACACAAAGTGTAACTTGAATAATTGATGTAAATTTGGAAGACGTTTATATGAAGATGGCAGTGTACTTAAAAAATCAATTTAAAATTAAAAAAAAAATAACATTCACGCCCTCAATTACTTTTACTTTAAATATGTATATGGATTTCTTGACTGAAAAAAGTTCCTACAATAGTGAAGGAAGACGGTTTCCAATTTAATTTAAACGTAAGCAAACCCGAGAGGCACGAACTAGCTGCAATAACATGAGTAAAGTTAGCATTAAAATGTATCGGTCCGATTAATGAATAATACAAAAGGAACAAGTAAAAATTCATTAAAAAAAAAGAGAAAGGTAAAATAATTACGTCCAACGGCAACCACTAACCTGTTTACATCGGTTAAAAAAAAAAAGAAAACCTCAAGTTTCGTTTAAAATTAAATTATGTACAGAACATGTCTAACTGCACAAAAAAGGGGTCCTAAATAAAAAAAAGAGACTACAATATATCACATGAACTTAAGATACAAAGTAGACATGGTAAATATTTGTATTCAATATATCTGCTCTACCAGCTAAGTAAAATTCATCATCGTAAGTGTATTTATAATGTGTTAAACTTCTCTCTGGATTACAAACGGAAACCTACATACCCTACGAGTTTGCATAGTTTTTTTCTTTACAAAAAAAAAGAGAAAAAATTGTAAAAACAGCCTCTAAGAATACGTGTGTGAAATTGATTTAATTAAAAAGTGTCGAAAACGACAAGAGAACTAAAATCAAACAAGACCTACCGAATACTCTCACTCATGGTCGTGTCATCTTGCGATGGGATTGCATCTTGAGTCGCTATCGAGCTTTCCATATTCGATTTAGACCGGATCGGACTCGCAGGTATTGAACTAGGGCCTGAATCAGTCACCGTTTGACTTTCCGACAGTGGCTGACACTTTGCAGAAGTCGATGCAGTAGACGGCTCCGCACTCTTCGTCATATCCGTATTTAAAATAACCGGTTTAGTTGTTACTCGATAGAATTTCGTACCGACTGGAACTCTATAGCGATTCTGAGCCTAAACAGAAACAACACGATTAACTTGGGTTCAAGCAATGAACTTCGGTGACTTTTACTTTTCTCGCGTGGCAATAATCCTTGTTGGTGACTTGCCCGACGCAGTAGGTCTTACGCTCTTCGTTTTCACCCCTCTTTAATCCGAGCGTTTCAAGGCAATCCGTGTGCAGGAAGTAGAGTGTATTGCTTTCTTGTAGGATCATATAGTTTTCATGTCGTTGATCCCAAATAACTAAGACGATGTCTCCAAGGCTGCATGAATCGATGCTCAGTTTTCCAGATTTAATCAACGACGTCTGGCTTTTCGTTAACTTATCTCTGTGCTTTACGGGACTCGTTGCTACATCTACTTTACCTATGCAGCCATACATTAAAAAAAAAAATAAACTAAAGAAATAAAAGACCCACCTTCAAATAATCCAACAGAAGCTGCCATATCTTCACGCCTCACATCTGTAACAAGCGAATCGTTCTCGCTTTCAACAACTTCGGGCCTTTCCTTCAGGAGTTTCACCTCGTTCGTTAATTTAACAATTTGCTTGTCTTTAGCTTCGATATCCGAAAGAATTTGCTGCCGCTCCTTATCAAAATCGGCTTTGATTTCATCGACCTTCTCCCTTTCAGTCGTCAAAGCCCTCTCGACTGCCTCCCTCACTTGCTTCTCATACTCCTCCTTAATCTGGTCGTTTCTGTCGAGGTTGGGTTCTGAGGGGGACCTCTCCATCGTCATCAGTTTAAATCTAGAGCGGATGTTGTCCATTTCCACCCGGTGTTCACGGTTCAGGTTCTCCCTGGTCTCCTTGAGGACCTTCTGCCTCTCGGCTTCCATTTCGATCAGGCTCTGGCGCAAGCTGCTCATCTCCGTGTCTTTGGATGTGAGGATCTTGTCGATTTCCTTTCGCAGTTCCGAATTCTCAGACGTGACGTCTTTGACGCGGTTCTCCAAGCAGGCGTTTTCATCCCTCAAACACTGGACCTCCTCCTTGCGTGCTTCCACCGCCTTCTTGTAGTCGCAGAGCTCCAGTTCGTGATCGGCGGTCAGCCTCTGGATTATTTCCTTTTCTTTATTGTCCCTTTCAATGGACAGGTGCTCCCAGGAATTATTTAGGCTCTCGCATTGTTGTTTCAGGTTAGTTTTTTCTACTAGGTACAGCGCTTTGAGTTCGGTGAGTTCGGATTTTAGTTGCGAGATGGCCTGCCGGCTGAGGTGCGCCATTTTAATCAAGATCGATTTTAATTTGTCCTGCTCGGAACGTGACGACTGTAAGTTGTCCTAAAATATATCTGGCTCAGTAATTTTTTTTATAATATTACTTTAAGGCCCAGTTATATAATTCCAAACTAACTCTCAACAACAATTGTTGAAATAATCGTTGTTAAGGGTTTAAGCAAATCGATTGGCTGCTCTAGAGCACTCTCATCTTATTTTACCCTCTTGTAATAATAAAGGATATTCTAAGAGTGCCCAATCAATGAAATTGGGAATGTACAACTGGGCCCAAATGAGCTAAGCACCTACGAAAACAAATATAACAAAACTAAAGAGATAACGGTGTAGTATGTTCATGCTAATAATAATAACGAAGTATGACTGAGATGAACACTAATGGACAACATGGAGAAGGAGGAGAGGGAAACTTCAGGCCACCAACTCCGTAGGTTAGATAAGGTGGAAAGCTAGAAGAATCTAAAATATAATTTACCTGCGACTGTAGAACAAAATACCTCGGTTTCATCTAATCTCGACAATTAATAATTAACTCAACTCTCAACTACATACTTACTACTAAATCATAGAGAGAGAAAAGAGAATCAAAATTAAAGATAATTTGTGAATAAGAAAGTAATACAATCTGCTGTGCTACGCTCTGTAATAATAATAAAAGTAAAATGTGATCACCGTGTCTACTTTAACATCTAAATTATTTATTAATCAAATTTAGATATTATTAAGTAGAGTTTATTTTAAATTATGTATATAGATTAGATGTTTAGAAATACTAGTGCTTAGTGAATACACTATATTTATTTAAATTCACTATCTTTGTCTTTAATACAACTTTAAAATATATAAGTAAAAAAAAATATGTAGATGAATGAACTTTAGGTAATGCAAAAAATTAATTAAGAGAAACCAAAACCACTTACTTGCCTAATTAAAGAAAATTATAAACGTACATACAAGCACTACTGTTACAAGGCGATGTGTAAATGTTGAACGTAAATTATTTGTAAACAGAAAGCAAAAAATGTCAACGCAGTGATCAATAACATTGTTAAAAGTACCTGCAGAAGAGCAACAACATCGTTAGCCGTGTCGAGCTGCTTCGCAAACTCTGCGTGACTGTGTCCGGCCTCGATGCTTAAGCTTGATGGCAGACTTTCATCTATATAATACTCATCAGTGACAAATTCGCCGGGTTGGTGGACCTGAACGGGGGAATTAGGAGAGAGTTGGTCAGCCTGCGCGTCTTTAGGACTTTGAGGAGTGTGGGGCGAGAGTGACTTGGAGTGTAAGAACTGTGCGCCCTGTATCTGTTGGTAGTGTGAGTTGAAGCAACTTTCCGTTGTGTTTCTGAGACTCGACAGCTCATCGATCGACTCGAGCGATGGATTTTTGATGTTGCTGAAACTGTCGGTGTTGCTTTGGCTGCCGCTGATGCTCAACGTCCTCTGCAAGTTGGCCGTGAGGAGGCTGCAGCAGCTATCCGAGTTTTGTTGGATCGAGTGGGAAATGTGAGGGGGTTTTTGGAATGTACGCGGCAGTTTCTTAGGCAGTATGGGATTTTTCTCACCAACCTCCGTAAGAGTCGACGCATCTTGGGTGCCCGGGCGAGGTGACGGGATGTCTTTATCGAACTGTAATTCCAGAGGACTCTGACATACTTTTTCGAATTCCTCCGTGTCCGTTTCAGATTCACAACCCCTAAAAGAATTAGGTAAAAAAAATACAAAGTAAAATCCGACTTCCACTTACTTGTCTAAGTCTCTAAGGTGAGACAGTCCGTGGGCTACAAGGCAAGTTTCACTATCAGTGGGCTTCAATAAATTCTGATCTAAATTACTAGCTAACCCCACGTCATTCACGACTTGCACCAACTTCTCTTCGACCCCCCTATCATCAACCCTATCCAGTTCGGCTTTAATTTCGGATTTAAGCATGAAGAACTGCAGTATAGCAGATATGTCGGGCACTGCTAGGTTCTCCGAGAGTTCCGGAAGAGCCTCCTTTAAGTGATCGATGTCTTCAGGCACAATTTTGGGTAGGGTCGAATCAAATATAGATGGTGCTTGAGTGGCAAACGAAGGAGGCAAGTCTTCCATACCCGGAAACAGCGACGTTAAAAAGTGTCCTTCAAACTGGGATTGGAAATCCTTCCTCCTTGTAACTTCGTCATTGTGTATAGTTAATAGGTGGCAAGCTAATTCTGATGCCCACTGTAATTATTTCAAAATTATTCGAGTGCAATCATAGTTCTTGGATGACTTGATACGATCTATATAGTAAATAATGTGTGTCCAACAATTATTGTAGTCCTGGGTGGCTATAGAGTCAAACATTTTTAACTAATTATTGTTTCAAATGGCATTAAAACATTAAATACGTAAAGAAACATTTATTTGTTGTCTAACAATCAATATTTGAGACTTCAATTCAACGATACGAAGTATAAATCGGCATTTATGTGTGGATACCACAGCCATCCAGGACTACAATAATTGTTGGACGCATGATACTTGAGACATTTATAGGCATGGCTTGAAATAAATTTGGGAAACTCACCAATAAAAAGGCCTGTGAGAATTTTCTACGTCGAACAACTTCAGCGACGGCTGTTAAATAAGTAGCAGGAGCCAAATGGATCTGCTGCAAGACCTCGAGGTGTTTCCGAAGTCGTTTCAAGTTCTCATGGTAAATGTATAACTTATGGCTAGTTTCTAGTATTGTATTTTCGACGTACATGACCCATCGAAGCCGGTGGTGAAGATTGACGCTGAGCTCCTCCTTGGCCCTAGTACATCGTCGGCGAATATCACAGAGTTGTTGGTGATTCTGCAGCATGACCAGCAGTTGTTTGCGGTGCGAAGCGCAAAGATCAGGCAGGATTGATCTGTCGCGAATATTGCCGGCCCTGTTTTGATTCTGCAATCCAAACCGTTTTCATCTGAACGAAAGCAAAAGATTAACTCGATTTGATACCTGTTGGAAGGACTGTGCCAAATCGCTCTGTTCTTTTACAACGCGTTTAGCCTCGGCCATTAGTTGTTCTAGTCCGAAGAGGCGCTCACCCAGGCCTTTCACTTCTTTCATGTCGGGTTTATCCGCTGCAGACAAAGCGTTTTCCATTTCTGCGTTCATTGCATCGAATACTTTGTGGTCAAACTGCAAAATTACAGAGTAGAACAATAAAAAAATAAATAAATAAACCAAATTACCTGTTCTAATCCTTTGGAACAATGTTCAAACAACTGATTCATAGAACTTTTATTATCAGCCGCCAAAATCCATTCGCGTAATGTGAGTGGCTTAGTTTCTTCAGTTTCCTCTTTGACCTCCTCGTCTTCTTTTTCACCGGAGGCTTGCGTCTTCAAAAAAAGCTTCCCACTCTCTAACAACGCCGGCAGAATAGGAATCTTCGACAACATCTGCAGGTCATCGTTAAAACTAAAACGAGCTTGGATTAAATAGATCGGAGTGATTTCATTTGGGGCGTACCTGTGCAGAAATTTTAAATACGAATCGTGCTCACTTAAATAATCGATAAAATTTTTTGTACAAATGTCGGAGCGCCTCTTGAACTCCGCGGTGATGTCCTCCAGGTTTGCGACGACGGCGGCCCAACCTTGCTGCTGCAGGTGCTGGTCGTGCACCAGGCGCTCGCATATCTTATTTTGTTCCTTGGCTAATTCGAAGATATGTTGGGCCAGCTGGGTCCGGTGAACTACGGTCGTGTAGTCCGCCGGAAGGTCCGATGCTTCTTTTACTTTTTCTTTCAGATCTGCAATTAAAGTTTTTGTTATCATTTAAAACTTCAATTTAAAAAGGGGAAGTACAGAATTGAAACTTAATTGATGTGAGTTCTAATTACTATTTCATATCACTATGGATTACACTTGCAAAGAAAAAAAATCAGGTCATACCAAACTAGATAACATTATTATCATTTATCAACTTCTCCCAGAAGTCATCTTTCTCAGGCAAATAATTAAATGCAATCAAGGGGGGGGGGGTCATTATTATTTGGCTAACGGTTTAAAAAAAATTATCATCCCATGCGTTAATTCGACGTTCTCGACGTAAACGAGGAGCGACAAGTGCTGCGAACCGTGTTACGTGCGAATTTCATTTATTTGGACCGACTAAAGGTCGCCAAACGAAATGACATTTTATACAATTTCCACACGTGCGTATA
Source organism: Dorcus parallelipipedus (assembly GCA_958336345.1). Lineage (NCBI taxonomy): Eukaryota > Metazoa > Arthropoda > Insecta > Coleoptera > Lucanidae > Dorcus > Dorcus parallelipipedus. Next base: position 26,390,880 of record OY284483.1, read on the forward strand.
CAAAGCGAAGGTCAGGACTACGCTCCGATTTAACGAGCACGTACAGTCCAGCAAGAGATTATGGTTTAATCACTATTATCGTCGTCGTGTAGACAGTGCTTGGACATGACAAAAAAAAGTCTGTTAAAACATATTACATAACAAAAATAGAATGGTTGTATTTGTTGTTGTTGTTGCAAAAAGTTGTTACAAAGTTGTAAACTCTGCCATATTTCAATTTCACCAACGATATTCAATAACATCGAATACAGGGTGTTTAAAAAATATGTTCGGATACTTTACCCAGTTATAGATTTCATCAATACGAACACAAAAGTCTTAATAAGTATAGGTTGGCAAATCAACCGTTCCCGAGATTTTTTGAGTTTTTGAAATGAAACTCATTTAATTTACGCGCAGTAGGCGTACATTCGTTTATTTTGTTACGTTTTTTATATACAGGATGTTTCGTAAGTACGGTCCGTAACTTCAGGGAGTCTTTTTATTGATTTTATTATTTTCTAACGTTCCTAACATTTGCTCTGATTAGTGTAGAAATTGAATATTTTTATGATCGTAATACCGGGCCATTTTTCTAATAATAATTGTAATAATTGGTTAGTATCAGGTAAAAAATACAAGAGACATTTTTTGTCGTGCATTATCAGGAACGTAAGAAAATAATAAAAACAATAAAAAACTCTTTGAAGTTTTACTTTTACACCCTGTATCTCGGAATATAAGCGTCTCCGGACACGTGTTTATATAAATACTTTTTATTAAAATATAGCAAATAATTACACCCTGATGTTACGGACCGTACTTAGGAAATCTTTAAGTTTTGTATTTATACAGGGCGTTTAAAAACATGTTTGGAAATTTTACCCAGTTATAGATCACATCAACAGAAACACAAAAGTCCGGAAATCAACCGTTCTGAGATTTCTTGAATTTTAGAAATGAAACTTATTTACGCGCAGTGGGCGTTGAATTTTGGTAGTAATGAGGTATGGTTTGAGAATGGTTTAAAATATAATTGGTTTCATTTTTATGGACATGAGCATGCGTAGAATAGAAGCGAGAACATTAGAACACTGTAATTGATTTTAGTCGAGATTTTTTAACATTACTAAAGACTCTTCAATTGAAAAGTTCATCAAGTTGGTTTTGATTTTTTTTTATGAAGGAAATAGGGATGAATGCTTAAGCCAATTAACGTTTGACGGATGACAGTTGTCCAGCAGTTAAAATGTTTTGCACATAATCTAAAGCCCCTGTCACATCATTAGTCAGTTTTATCAAACTGGACTGACAAACTACATCAATGACGTCAAGACTTATCAAATTCGTTATTTCGTCAAACTGCGCTGTCACACTAGCACTAGAAATTTGACCAAACTTTGAGGTTAATTTTTTTTGGAAATCGTCATTTTAAAAAAGTTACGCAAAAATGGATAGAAAAAAAAACAGGCAGTGTTGGCCTTATAGGTTAGGTTAGATGTTAGACTTCCGTTTTGCGTCTCTTCCTGTGCGTTTAAATCTACCAATCATAAGGCAAGTTTGATCAAACTGACTGATGGATATAGAGGCGCCCCTAAAATTTAGAAAATTTGCTCAAACAGCTTCCATGACGTCATTAGTTTAGTTTGTCAGTCCAGTTTGATCAAACTAATGATGTGACAGGGGCTTAACATGACATAATGTAAAGATCTAATTCAAGACCTGCTTCACAACGTTCTGAAAAACTCAAAGGCTACTTGATGAACTTTTGAAGTGAACACTTGATATTAGTTTAAATTGAAAAGTCACTAAGGGGTTAACAAGCAAAATTTATTTTTCACAGAATCGACTGTATCTCGGAAACGGTTGATTTTCAGACCTACGTATATTAAGACTTTTGTGTTTGTATTAATGATATCTATCAGTGGGTAAAATATCCGAACATATTTCTTAAACACCCTATATTTATTTAGATTTAGTTTTTGTGGAATGTATACTTCGGATTTAGACAAATTTTCATGTATTTTTGAGAAGGAGATAGGGCGTTAGATAGAATTTTGTCACAAGCGCTAGGTTGTTTAGTTACGGACCTAAAGGGGGCCCCCTGTGTGGACCAGGGCCGGGTGTTTTGCACCCTGTGGCCGGCCTTGCTGACGAAGTAATCATGAAATTAATAAAAAGAAGAGAGAGCATTTCGTGGGCTGTGGGCGTAATTTGCAAACTGCCTAACTCCATGTTTTCAAATTTTACAGGAGATACAGAAAACTCTACGATAATATCTAACGTATAAAAAAAATAATTTATTCACTCAAATCTTTTAAACTGTTTTATGGTATAAGATTATTATCTCTGAATGAGTTACGTAGTTTGCGCATTAAGGCGACGACACACTAAAAATTCATTCGATAAAAAAAAACAAAAGAAAACATAATAAATAACAAGGAGCGTCAATAATAATAATAATATGTATGTAATTATAGGATAAGCTTTTGTTTTTCGTTAATTTTATTCTTCGGTTTTCGAAATGTTTGTTTCAGTTCTCTTTTGTTTTTATCAAATTTATTGCCGTCAACTTTGATAAAATTAACAAAGCAAAATAAGACACCGTAAAGGCAACATGAGTAATGCATAGAATAAGATGAACCAAAAAAATAAATAAAAATTAGACGATTCTTTCGCGGAAAGTTTTTAAAACTCAAGGATTCGCATAGAATAAAAGAAAACTGTAAAAAAATTAGTTAAAAAATGAAATAAACAGATTAAGGGCAGAGATATCCATGTCTTAATAAACTGGCTAATAGTCATTAGACGAATAACTACGATGGAAACAATTGTTCGTCGTCCGTGCATTAAAGCTTCCTGTTCGTTTAGAGGAGATTTTTATCCTTTTGTGAGAAATAAAATAATGTCCACGTCCGGTTATTAGAATGTCCGCTTATCGGAAAACATTTTACATTGGAAACTACATATAAGGCCAAATTTGGTTACAAGGAAAATATCCGGCTAAGAGAGATGTCCGCTTATTAGAGTTGTCCGCAAGGAGAGCTTTCACTGTACTCCCCCGGATCAAGGACGCTGATCTTCTTTTCATTTCTCTCGTTCTTCAAATATTATCGTTTTAAATATTTGTGCAAAATTATTAAATCGTATTATCTACGTCATTGTTTTCTTTAGTTTATTTTTTGATTGTTTGCCAATTCAAGTAAATTTTTGTTTATTGTTCGTTTCACTTTCCGTACTTCTTTTGTTTTGATTTTCTAACTTTTCATATTTTGATGACATTTACTAATACCATATTGATGTTTATTTTGCTTTGTAAACTGTTTTTTTTTAATTTTTACACAATCCAAAGTCTCATTGCTTTTTTTGTTTTGTCGAAATTTTTATCGTCTTCGATTAAGATTATGCGATTTTTTAGATGTTGGTACACGACGGTTTGCTAATGTTTTGTTCCTAAAACTCACTTGATGATTTTGTAAAAATCGAAATGTCTTCTTTGTTAATTAATTTACGAAAAAAATAACAAAGGGCAATTTTAATTGAGGATTTTATTCCCTATCGATCGACATAAAATAATGTGGGAAGTCGATTCAGATAGAGAAGTTTTCTTAGGGTTCTCAGTGGAGGCGCAAGATGAATCAAAGAAGTTGGCGAGGAAAAAACAACAGAATACACAAACAGATTGTCAATAGATTTTGAGATGTTCAATTATTTTCTTGACTCCATCATTGAATCTGTTTAATGAGGAAGTTATTTCTTTAATTTTAAGCACATGTTTTGCCAATCTGAAACAGTCTGTACTTTACACATATTTATTATTATTAATAAGGATTAAAAGCAACGTGGAGTGCATATACCGATTGTTTCATTGAAGCTTGAAAAACAGCAGCCATACAAAAATTAGTCAATTTAAAACAGCCGGCAAAAAATGCGCATACATTTTCAACTTCAAATGAAACATATGGTATGTAGGTATTTTCAAGGTTGATTACCTACACGAAACTAATTTATCAAATTAATTAAATCTTCACCTCCGCACTCTCTCTTTATTAATTCCTAAATGTTTTAAGCTAAACGAAGAAAAAATTTAAATACAATTTCCATATTCATTCCTCTTCAGTGATTATGATTCAATCGTCAAAGTAAAAAGCAGGAAACCCGTTACCGACAGACGTTCGAAGAGAACCAAAACAAGGCGAAAAAAATCACCGTGCAATTCGAAATTGTCTCCTCCATAATTTCTTTTATTATATTACTCTACAGGACGGTTTGCTTTACGGAATTCAGCCGGCGCGACGGATGAGTTAAATGTGTCTCAAGTTTATCAACAGTCTCGCGTATTATCTGCGCACACGTAAAACGAAAATGTTCACCTTGCTTCGACGGGGGTCATTGTTCCAAACAAAACAGATATGTATTTTCAGGAATGATTCACGCTCAGTATTCGGCTAGGACTAGGTGATTATAACGAACGAGAAAAAAGTTACACAGCGAAACGTAAACTCGTGCAAATTTCCTAGCGTTCTCCTTTAATTGCCTACGAGTGTACATATGCCGTAATAAAAATAAAATTTATAGATCATGCCTGAAGGTGAAGCCTGAAGGAACACCTGCCTGGAAAAGGTAGGCCAAGTGCACTTAGCGCGCGCAAGGAAGTCTTTGAACTTAAAATAAATACACATCCTTTTTTATCGCGACGACGAAGGATGCGGTAAATATTTTGCTTGAACCTGATTAATGGCAGTAATGAAGAAATACAGATATAAATTGATTTAATTGTATGGCAACCATCTGTATCCATGTACGTGAAGTAAACACGTCCCCATATCCTCTCTCCCTCATTTGTGTCAATTCAGATTTAAATAGGAAATGCCAGGGCTTCGGACTCTACTTATCAATTTTCTTGGAAAAATGTTTCTCCTCAAATGAGAAGCGTATACATTTTCAGGACCGTTCTATTTTTATTTATGTATTTGCACACACATACACACACACACGCAGAAAAGAATATTCGTTTTGTCTGAAAATAACTCTCTTTTTCATTATTTGCTTGCGAACTCAAGCCCGAGTTAAAATTACCGGGCAATTCGAGGAAATGCCTCTGGATTATCCTGTGGATTTCGCACGATTTTCACATCTCAAATACGTAGCGCCTTTTTTTTTTAGGGGAAGGATTAAATTAAGCCGAATTTATTTTATGAGACCGCTTCGTTATAATGGCGAATTTGTTTGGTTTTCGAGATTATGCAAATCCATTTTTTTTAACAAAAGAGTTCATTTGCCTGTCGAAATTAATTCACAAATGCGATTACAAATTCACTTCATTATTATTTCAAGCGAGTTAGCGACAATAAGTATCCAAATATCGACGCACCCCAAGTACCGGGGGATTTCAAAACCTGACATTTTGTTTGGTTCTATTTAAAGGTGTCCCCAAAAATTCTAAATTTAATGCACGTTCTTCAACGCACATGTACTAAGGCCAAAATAAATTTGACGACGACAGTGAACTAGTTCACATTTACAGAATGTGAAATTTGTTACAAAAAATGAGGTCGTCGACATTTTTATTGCTTTTTTTGTTGATTTTTTAGTGTCAGTGAAATTTGTGTTTACGTTATTCCAAGAGAATGAAAATGTAATATAAAAAATATCCAAAAATTGTTTGTCAAAAAGTTTACTGCCCATTCAAAAACTACATTCGTGAATTTATGAAATTTTAAAATGTGCAAAGACTGCAATTACTTCAAAAACAAAACTATTTAATAGAACAGAAAAGAAAAATTGAAGGAAAAACAATAATGAATTAGCTAACCATACACGAGCGTTCATTACCGCCGGAAAGTGCAATCGTAAAGGAAAGAATGCGCGTTAATGTAGTATGAGATGACTAACCCACATTCTTTATTTCCTTCGGGAATCGGGGGATGTCCCGACGTTCCTGGCCGACACGATAACTACTTAATTAGTAGACTTGTTTATACTTCTACTCTTTCCAGCGGTTAATTTGCAACGTCAAGTGACATGATAAGTGGAGTCCGACCGAAGGTAGTTTTTCCAGTCGAAACCGAAGAAATTACGCAAAGTTAAGAAAATGACAATTCTTTGCTTTCTCACTTATCTTAGGTTTAGTTTGCATTATAAAGTAAAGATTGTTAGTCGGCTAATCATCTCATACTACACTAACGCGCCTTCTTTCCTTCACGATTGCACTTTCCGGCGGGAATGAATGTTGGTGTATGGCTACCTAATGGCATGAATGAATGCTCGTGTATGGCTAGCTAATAAAACGAGAGTAAATTGATAAATAAATTTAAAAAAAAGACCAACTAAAAGAGTATGGGCGAAGAGTCTGAAAGCAATTGGGAATTAGGACGAAGAAAGGAAAGTTTACGACATCGTGGTTAAAGCCGGTGGGAAAAGTGGTTACAAATGAGTACCGAACAGAGAAAATTAAAAGAAAAGACTCAAAGTGGAACAGAAAAAAGAATAGCACAAGTAAGCATGAAAAAAAAAGAGGAGGTTCAAGGAAGCGTGATTGAAGCTGGTAGAAAGAGAAATCATCTCATACTACACTAACGCGCCTTCTTTCCTTCACGATTGCACTTTCCGGCGGGAATGAATGTTGGTGTATGGCTACCTAATGGCATGAATGAATGCTCGTGTATGGCTAGCTAATAAAACGAGAGTAAATTGATAAATAAATTTAAAAAAAAGACCAACTAAAAGAGTATGGGCGAAGAGTCTGAAAGCAATTGGGAATTAGGACGAAGAAAGGAAAGTTTACGACATCGTGGTTAAAGCCGGTGGGAAAAGTGGTTACAAATGAGTACCGAACAGAGAAAATTAAAAGAAAAGACTCAAAGTGGAACAGAAAAAAGAATAGCACAAGTAAGCATGAAAAAAAAAGAGGAGGTTCAAGGAAGCGTGATTGAAGCTGGTAGAAAGAGAAACATGCAATTGAAACTAGATTAGATAGTAAAGGACGAGATGAACACCCAAAAAATTTCATTGTAAATCGAAGGTAAGACGAGTGAGAATCAAATTAGACAGTGCAAAAAATAATGACAATGAAACAAGAATAAAAAAAAAATTGGCAAGATTTGGAATAGGAAACCAAGGAAGTTGTGATTAAAGGAGGTATGAAACGCAGCTACAAAAAAGGCGCAGAAGGATTAAAATGGAAGCAGGTAAGGAAGATCCCGGAATAAGGTAAGAAACGTCGCTTTAAGAAAGACAGAGAGTGGACAGTAGAAGGAGGTTTGGAAAAGAATACCTGCAGACTGATACTCTCCGGCTTCCTCAACGGGATTCCGTTAGTAAGAAAGACTATTTAGAGCTCCTAAAATCTAGCCCTATGTAGAGCCCTTAAAATCTAGCCAAGCAACTGCGTGTAAGAAATCATGCATTTCATAATTATCAAGCTCGGTATATAAGTTAAATTCAATACAACGCGACCGCGAAAAATTCGCTCACCTAAAGATTATGTAAATAAACATAAGCCTGCATCAAGCCTTGGTCGAAATAGAGAAGACGTGAGTCAAACTAGATTTGGAATAGGAAGTCAAGGAAGTTGTGATTAAAGGAGGTACGAAATGCAGCTACAAAAAAGGTACAGAAAAGATAAAATGGAAGCAGGTTTGGAAGGCCCTAGAAGAAGATAAGAAACGTCGCTTTAAGAAAGGCACAGAATGGTTAAGGTGGAAGGAGGTTTGGAAAAGAATACATACATACCAAACTAACTTTCTTTGGCTCTCTCAACAGGATTCACACAAATGAAAGCTGGTCTGGAAGGTCCTGGAAGAAGGTAAGCAACGTCGCTTTAAGAAATGCACAGAAAGGAGGTTTGGAAAAGAATATCTAACATTCTCCAGCTCCCTCAACAGGAGTCCGTAAGTAAGAAAGATTATTTACAGCGCCTAAAATCTAGCCCTATTTAGAGCCCCTAAAATATAGCCAAGCAACTGTGGGAAAAAGCACAGGAGATCCAAGAAGGTGTTATTGAAGCTGGTAGAAAGAGAGGCATGTAATGGAAAATGGATTACATAGTAAAGGACGAGATGAAACTTGAACACCCAGAGAAGTTAATTGTAAATCGAAGTTAAGACAAATTAAGAGCGAAAAATTGAAGACCAAGAAGACACGAGAGCCAAACTAGAGGGTGCAAAAAATAATGACAATGAAACAGGAAAAATAAAAAAAATTGCTTTAAAGTTGGTTCTTGTCCGATGAAAATTGTATCACAAAATTTTTTAACCGGACACTAAATAGGACACTAAACAGGTTAAAAGATTTTGTGATAAAAAAAAATTGCCAAGATTTGGAATAGGAAGCCAAGGAAGCCAAGTTGTGATTAAAGGAGGTTAAAATGGAAGCAGGTCTGGAAGACCCTGGAAGAAGGTAAAAGAAAGGCACAGAATGGTCAAGTTAGAAAGAGGTTTGGAAAATAATACCTACAGACCAAAGTAACCCTCTCTAGCTCCCTTGACAGGGTTCGGTAAGTAAGAAAGACTATTTAGATACTCTAAAATCTAGCAAGCAGTTAGAAAAAGGTAGAGGAGGTCCAAGATGATGTGACTGAAGATGGTAGAAAGAGAGACGTGGAATGGAATACAGATGAGATAACAAAGGATGAGATGATACTTGAACATCCACAAAAGACTCTGTCAATTGGGAATTGAAGCTAAGGCAAATGAAGAGCGAAAAATTGAAGACCAAGAAGAGATGAGAGGAAGATGTGATTAAAGGAGGTTATCTGAAGAAGCGCCGGCCCATGTTAAAACTTGAATAATCGAGATTTTGCTACATTTTAACCAATTTCGATTTTGTTCCCCTATAATTTATTTTGCAAATGTTAAATAAACAAATTACATAAAAGCAGTTTAAAGTTTACTAACACAAGTATTGCAAGTAATCTAAAATGATGGCCGCAAACCAAAAAAATTCCTAAGCTCAAGAGTCCACCGACTTAAAAAAAAAAATTACTAGCGTCGCAGCCAATACAGAGCAAAACAAAGTAATGAAGATAAGAATAAAAAAGCAAGTGTTTACCGCAAGTAACTAATGGAAAAAAATTTAAATAATGGCACAGGCAATTTTCAATTATTTTTTTAAACTCGCACGTACGTTTTTTTAAGAAAAATGACTGAATTTTTCACTCGACCAAATCACGTTGCGAACTTATGGTCGTTGTGGAGCGGACTAAAGATCAGAAATAATTTTTTAACACTTAAAATTATCATCGCGAGATAATGTTGAAAATTTCCGCGTGTTGCATAATGTTTTCGTGCCGGTTGGGAACATGAGTTTGATTTAATTACCTAAAGTCGGCCAGCGAAAAGAACCCATTATTATTATTCAGCAACAAGAATGATCGATACTTGGGTGCGTTGCAAATCGAAAGCCCGCAAAATTTTCGCTCATATTTACATCGTGCCGCTTTCTTAAATTATGCAAGACGAAGTTTATGTAACGAGGAAAAAAAAAGTTTTTTTTAATGTAAAAATCGCCACAGGGCGAAGGGCACTGTGAATAATTTTCTAGTGAATTAAGCAGCAGATGTTTTAATGTTATTTTAATTGTTGTAATAAAAAAAAACTTATAAATTGTAAGTAAGTTCTTTGTAATTGGAAGTACACTCCGAAGAGAAAAAAAATCATGAGTAACGTACACTTCCAATTAGTTGCATGAATTTTCCTTTATGCACAGGTGAAAAAATTTCTTTTCTTCGATAGTAATAGTAAACCAAAGTGAGCTTATATACTCGTGTTTTTAATAGGCTCAAGGTCGTACATAGCAGATTAGCATTTTCAAAATCCTTTTTGTTTGAAAACTGTGGGGTAAACTTTACTGCCTGCAAAGAAATTTGTACGGCATTGTATACCTGCTCTGACCTTGAGGTTGCAGGTTATGGGCCCTCATTTGTCAGGCTTACTATCAGGCTTACTATCAGAAGACGTCATAAAATAATAAAACAATATTTCGGGGGGAGAAATTCAAAAAAGTAGTTCCACAGTAGTTATTTGTGGCATTCCACATTCCAAAATTGTTAATATAATTGAATTTAATGTTAGGCAATTACAGAGGGTGTTCCAAGTATCTCTTAACTGAATGCTCCTATTTTTGTTGAGATAGATAGGAACTTCACATCAAAAATTGAAAATAAAGGAGACACAACAATTAAAATTGATATTTTGATAAAAATAGGGCCCCCGCTATTTTGAAGTTAAAAATAAATCTATTTTAACGATTTTCGTATCTACAGATCTTCTTGTATAGAAAGCAGCATGCTACTTTTTCATACAATAATTAAAACATCATGTGAATCACAAATTACCTCAAATATTATTACAATCATTCTCCCCCCCAAAAAATTCGATGCAAAATGCTTATATGTACAGGGCGTGTGTCATAATTAAACCGACAAACAGAGAGGGGTTACAGAAGACCCTTTTGACCAATAAACTTATATCCGGAAACGAGTCGTTTGGGCACCGTGAATTTAACACGTAAAATTTGAAACAAAGAACATGTTCTACATTTCAAGGTCATTTTGTTATCCGAAGTTTATCAACGAGAGTTGTGTACACAAACAATCACTTCATTGATCATAAGTTTATTGGTCAAAAATGCTTATTTTAGTGTCTTCTATAATTCCTCTCAGTTTGTGGGTATAATTATGGGGCACCCTGTACATCCCCAACAAAACTGATTGTGAAAGAAATTGATAAGTAACATTAATTAAAAAATTAGTAGATTCAAAAAAGTTCAGTAGATTTTGATTCGTTCACACTGTAAACATATACAATTCTATTTTGTTAATAAAAAAAAAAAAATTATTTATGTGTTTTGTCAGTCGTTGTTGTGCATCGACTTTCGACTTGGAAAAAACCATAGTCTATGCAAATAGGTTTTTAAAGTTGTAAACAAATGTGTCGCGTCTACCGGCTTTATTCACCTTTTCGTAATTAACTGCAAATAAAGCTTGAATTCGTCGGGCGAAACTTCTGCCTGAACTTAACTGAAGAATTACCTCAAGCTGTTAACAGAAATAATCAGAATAAATTAATTAATTATTCAACGGCATCCTCTCGTGAGCCCGAAGTTATTTTAGTTTACTTTTGCATGCAGGCAAAAAATCATTGGTCGTTGCTATGCCTACATATATATTACTCTTCTTGCAAAATTAAAAGTAACCTTCTTGTCTAAACAAAACACATGCAAGTAATCTTCTTATTTATAAATTTATGTTAACATAATAATAATAAAAGTCTAAAATGATGTGATAAGTGATAAAAGTGATAAATATGAATCACGCACACAAGGATACGTGTACCGTGACTTATTAAAACGTATTTGCAAGTAACAAATATACTTAAACAATCATAATATTTAATGAGTAACAAAAGCGCTGTGACATTTCAATTATTATTTTTTTTTTAAATTCAATGAGTGCAGTGGAATTTCGATCATCCGACGTCCGCTTCTTAGAAATTTTGACATATCAGGACATGTTTGTCGAATTCTATTAAATTGGGCATCGGTAGTGAAATTTTATTACTTTATTGTATCGTCATGAAACGCAAGTGGCTTTAGTTCAACAACTTTTAGTTCTTTAGTGTGATTAACATTTCTTAGGTGCCCTCAATATGAAGTGTTGTTTATTCAATGATAAGATTATCAATAAATAAATATCGAAGGGCCTAATGCAGATCATTGCAGAATTCCAGAATCGATGTTTTTCTTTTGTTAGTGCTTCCCACTAGCGAGTTATAACGTTCCAGCTTGCAAGACAATATTTACAAGAATATATTCTGACGATTACAGAATTTAGGCGTTTTTGATTATAGTTTCTTTTTTAGACTTTTCTAATGTTTTTTATAAGCCACTATGGTACTATAAATAAATAAACATTCGGCAACACTCGAGTTTTCAACTTGCCTCTCCGATTATCGAGGTTCTACTGTACTATGTGGAACGTCATTTTTTTTAAAATAAATAATTACAAAAGTAACTGTTAATGTTAATCACTTGAAATTGAAAACAACAATATTTAATCACATCGACGTGCAAATTAGCATATAAGCACATTCCTTTTGCGCTTGATCTTTAATTCAACGTCATGCTGGAAAATTATAAAACTATACGAAGAAGACGACACGTCTCGAGAACTTGATTACCGAATAAAATAAAAAGAGTTTTGACCGTTCGTTTTGGTTCCTTTCAAAGAAGATAAAGTTCGCGTTTCTTGAATTTATCTTTTATCTGAAATAAACTCCGACGTATTTGCCTGTCTTATAGTAACGAATGTGCAAAAAAAGTCTAAACAGGCACGCTCCTAAAGTACTCAGCGTGAATTCCATGCGTGAAATAATAAACATATAAATTTGGTAAACGTCGAATAAAAAAAGAAGAAGGAAAAAATTAGATCCTGCGGAATTTCGCGGCTGACTTTCGATGAACTCAAGTACGTGCGACTGTACACATTACTACCTCGTCAAATGTACGATGATTCATGAATAAATATATGTGTACGTACAGAGATTGCGGATTTATTAATTTATGCGAATGTATTCGTTTGCAAATGAACGCTTAAAATAATGATAGGTCTGTTTTCTTTTACACGCCCTTGCTTTTAAGTAATGAACATTTATTATATCATCATCTTATTTGAACTCAATTTTTAATAGTGTATTAAAAACCAAGTTTCATAAGATATGATTTCTTGTGAAACGTGTATTTTATACTAATTTTTTAATTTTGGTTCTTATGGCCGTTTTACACTATGCTAAAATTTGATACAAAGTAAGTGAGAAGTGCCAATTCAACCAATCAGAATTCAATGTGGTAGCTCATCTCTCTCACTTTTTACCAAAAAATGTTATAATGTAAAACAGCCTTTAGATGTAAAAAAAAGTCAAGAATCTGCTCCTTTTGTAATTTTTCAAATATGTATAGGAAAATTTTGTTTTGTTAAGTGGCGGTTGGTGATACTGGTTGGCGCTTAAAATAATTTCAAATGTCAGTTTGTAGGTTAAATTATAATTTGAGATGTCAACGTTGCCAAAGTACTGTCAAACAAATGTCAATTTGGAGGTTATTTTTGTAATTTGAAATGTCCAATGATGTGGTAAGACGTAGATACACAGTGCCTTATGTTTCCGGTATTCTCGATTGATATCAGCATGTGAGTGAAATAGCGAATATCTGAGTAATTTTAGCTCATGTATGCGACAAGGATGTCACTCAAAGCCTAGATCACGTGACTTAGAATGAACAATGCTTTTGAAATGGGTGTATATACCATCTCACTCTTAAGTTAATATCCATTCCTCTTTCTCTACAGGGAATCTGCTACTTGATACATCATTGGAAGTGTCTTTATGCATTGTCGCCAACCTATAAAGTATAACTGTCACATTTGCCGTTTTGTTTGATACCTACCGATTTGCAAATAACATTAATTATATTTCCGATTAGGTATCAAACTGTATGGCGGTTTTTTTTGACACTGACGTTTAAGTGACGCTACTGTGCTTTACGAGCACAGTGCTGCCAACTCCACCATTTTTCGGTAGATCTACCGATTTTGAACTCAACCTGTATTTCAGAAGTTACAAAAGTTTCTTGATTAAACCATTTTTTGTTAAAATTCAGTTATTTTTTATGCTAATGTAAGGTAATTAATATGGCCGAAAAGAGATAAAATCCTGTTTAATGATATCTCACACAAGATGTATTAAAAAAAAATAAAATTGACATAATTGTCGTTGCGCTTTGTTTTGGTAATTCAGTGAAAACTGTATCAGCGAAAAGTTGATAAAAAAATCTACTTATGAACAAAACCCCCATACAATCTTTTTTATAAGATTAATATTTAAAGCATTTGAAGGGATATTCTATATTTTTGCCCAACCCTGTATATTATATACATATACATAAATATTTAGATGATTTTATACGTTTTTTAAAATTTTTATTATTACACCTAATTGTCGTGTTGTTTATTTTACGAATAAATATTGTTTTACACTAGCTCATTTAAACAATTTTTTGGAAGAAAATTTGAAGACTAAATTGATTCAAATAAATACAGAGGAGAGGGCAACTAAAAGAATTTGTCAAATAATGAAAAATAACTAAAAAATATCAATCAATCATATTTATGAACCCATCATAGACGGTAAGCAGTACAGGTACGTGAAGTATAATGTGAAAGTATCACATCGTCAGATAAAAGACAAAAAAAATACCTAAAACTAGTACTATGTATACACATAAACAACAGATATATCACACGTTAAAATTCATATGCCAGGAACTCCGCAGTGGAATAGAAAGCTTTTTCCAGTAAAAACTCTTTAACTTTCCTTTTAAATAGAGGAGGAGAGGAAATTTATTATAAAAAAATTTACCCAACACGTAGATGCCAACAATTTTAAAAGTGAGAGAATATGTTGTGACCATTTCAAATTATTATCGATTGTCAGTCTTAAAAACCGTATGCATTGTGTTTGCTGAATTTGTACATTATCAGTGATAACATTAAGCTGTATTTGACTTCCGTAGCAAATTAATTTTGTTTTATTTAAATTAAGACAGTTCACTGGAATCAAACCAATTTTTGATAACAGTGAAATCATGATTAATAGTATTAGTTATTTCTTGGGTGTTGTCACTACACCAAGTGAATGAGGTATCATCTGCAAATAAATAATATAAATTAGAAATAACAATGGTCCTAATATGGAACCTTGAGGTACCCCGTGAGTTATCGGTAGTTTATTTGATACAACTTCATTTGCGCCATCCTTTACTTTTACCAATTATTGAAAGCGTCCTTCAAGATAAGATTTAGACCAATGTAATGATGTACCCCGTATTCCTACCTGTGCAAGTTTATTTAAGAGTATTGAGTGTGTGTGACGCAGTCAAAAGCTTTAGCTAGATCGCAGAAAATTGTTACTAAGGTTCTTCTCCGATTTACATGTTTATTAATGTGTAATTTAAGAGCTCACACATAGATAGCATCTTCCGTATTTTTACCCAACTGAAATCCATATTGACAAGGTACTATTATATTGAAAGATTTAAAGAAGTTTAAAATTCTTTTCTTAACAGTAGTTTCAATTAATTTAAATAAAGTAGGAAGAAGGGCAATAGGTTTAAAATTTGACACAGTGAAATCATTTCCTCCTTTACGTGAAGGTGTAATAACAGAAGTTTTTAAACAGGAAGGAAAAAGCCCGTCAATAAAAGAGTTGTTCATTAAATCAACTAACACATCAATTAGCATATCTGAAATATTACGGAATATTTTTAAGGGTAGGCCATCGGTTCCACAAGAATTTTTATTCTTTAAATTTACTAAATTTATTGTTCGGACTTCAATTGAATCTGTGGGGGTTAAAAAGAAACTATGTTGCTGGGAAGCAGTAGTTATTGAAGCTATTGGATCAATGGGAGACCTTAAGCTGCAAGTAATTTCAGAGGCTACAGAACAGGAATATTTATTGAGATATATAATCGCAGAAGCAAGTGTGGAAAAAAAAATAGGAGGTCCAAGAAGACCTGATAGAAGATGGTAAGAAAAGAATGAGGTGAAACCTGTATACCCAGTTAATTGTAAATCGAAGGTAAGACAAGTGAAGAGCGAAAAATTGAAGACCTAGAGAAGAAGAGAGCCAAACGAGAGGGTACAAAAAATAACGAGAATTTCTTCACCGTGTTTTAACCTACGGTTAATTTATCTGCAGTTAGAATGTGACGTACGGTTGGCTGTACATGAACTATGTGTCACATTCTAACAGACCGATAAATTTAATCTTAGAATAAGGCGGTGAAGAAATCGGACATAAGAAGCCTTAAAATCTAACAGAAAGTCGAACACATACATACAGTGTAGTAACAATTTGTACATCGTACAACACCCTGTATATGTAAATAAAATTTAAGTTGACTTTGAAAAGGAAAGACGTTTTCTTCAACACATTCATCCGACATTTCGTAATTAGTTATTACTAACAATAACCATTATTAATTAATTATTTTGAAAGCAATGAAAGTGAGCATGTATTTAGTATTTTTTAATAACACATTTTTATCGTTTACTTAAATTCAGGGAATATCCAAGCTATACTTATACACAATTCCGAATTTTAAAGTCAACATTAAAGTGTTTCGTACGTAAATCAATTTAAAAACGAATTTATTTTTAGCTGCCGCTATAAATTTGACAAATTCTAGTTTACAGCAGTTATCAGCGATACACGGCGATGAAAAAAAACGTATTTTTCGTTTTTGAAAAACGAGTTTTATAATTTTGCGTAACCAAATAAATTTTCTGCAAATATTCGTCATCCAACGAGTCGAGGACCTCTCTACCAACAGATGAGAAACCAACTGTACAATACGTGTGCCGCAGATGATAAATAATCGTCGTTGTAATTACAATTATCATTAAACTGTTAACAGATTTGTAAATAAATATGTTTTTGTGTTACTTTCGAGGTTATTGTTGCGCTCTGCGGCGTTTTACTTTCCTTCTCTCTTTGTTCACATTATATTATATCTGCAATACATTATCAGCGAATAAATATAAAATATGTATGTACTTACTATCTTCCTTGCCTGAAGTACGGGTGTTTGCTTAAATTATTTTATTTGCATTAAATTATTTATTTTGAATTTCTTTTAGTAACACTAATATTACAAAAGTTAAATTAAAAAAAATAACAGCTGGGGAATATCCTATTTATGTAGTAGTTTAAATGAGTAATTATTTCAAATTTATTTATAATATTGCAAAATATTTCAGTAATTTTTTAAACTGTTGTAATTATGATGAAACTCAGATCCTGTTGAAAACACCTGGTACTAATTATTGAAGGTCATTGTTTTTTTTTTTTTTAATGGATCAAACAAGCATTAACCTGTGTGGACAATAAAAAAACAGGGCGACACATTTCCATTTTATTTTATTTTATTTTATTTATTCAATAATTTTTTTACTTTCTCTTGTAAATGATCTCATAATTTTAGATGTTAAAAAAATTTCCCACCACAATACGCGATGAGTTTTTGTACATTATTTATTTATTATCATTTAATAATAATAATTAAAATGTGTAAGGTACACTGAGCGTTAAAAGTAGTCTCCACAAAAAAATTTTACACCATGATCTAAAAGGTAAACAAACACGCGTTGAATTTTATTTTATGTTTTTATTTTATGTTTGTTTACCTGCGTGCTCAGTTGCTTGTCCGTCTACTTATTACAATGGTCAGAAGAGATTAAGTAACAATACTTTTGATTCTCAGTGTACACTACAATTAAATATCTTTAACTTCATTAATTTTCAAGCACATTTTTTAAAAATTAAAATCATAGCCAATGACTCTAAAAAATTATGCACCGTTTCATTCATGTTGTTTTTTCTAGCTAGTAATATTTGTTTGTATTTCTCCTTTTAATAACAAGCCAGTGCTCACAATAATTTAACAAAAAATATAAGTATTTCGTGATTAAATTTATTGTAATCTTTGGAGCTTCTTCTTTATGTTATTTATTTTCACATAAGCACTTGTAGGATCAAAGATATCTTTAGACAAACAAACTATTCAATATTTTCTTTCACACTGATTGATCTATCTGTACACAATGCCAGTGACTAATCACCTACATAAACATTGATATTGACAATTAAATACGATAACAAGGTGTACCTAACTAAATAGATGTAGGACTTACCGAAATTTGATCCAAAGTCAATACTGACTGCAGGTGGTTTTGTTGATTCGATGACGGACTTGCTGAACAGAAAGATGGGATTCGTATCCGTGCCAGCGGAATACGAACAGACTCTCGCGTTCGGATCCAAGCACTCACCACCGCTCACTAACAGCACCTGCTTCTCGAATGGTATCTCGCAGGCCCTCTCCACGAACTTTTTTAGTTGTGTCACGCTAAAAATCACACTACCGTAACATGTGCATTTCGTCTAATATCTGTGTACGCACCTCTCTGACACGAGGCTCATGTCGAACGTCATCATAGTGCCCGTATCCACGTGGAATACGTACAACATCTTAAAATTTTCACGAGCGACTTTCAGAGGATGTAGGTATCGGTGCCTGCAAGCAGAGAAAATCAAAGCACATGTACTTCATGTGAATCGTCGCAGACAGAATTTAGATAGTGTTATCAGTGGAATTGTAGAAGATTAGTGCCTCGAGGAAATGTGCTGCCCCTGCGTGCGTGAGTGACAGTATTAGTTGAAATTATCGGACCGTTAACGGCAGGTGAATTTGTCAGAGCTAAAAATAATTATTATTGAAAGAACGTCAGATAATGCAACCGTTGTTTACCAAACTAACTTGAAGGTAAACAAAGAAAATTTGCGAAAACGGAAACAATGCAACCCGATTCGATATGCGTTGTGCACGGTTATTGACGCTCGCGAATTTTGTAATACGTAAATAGAGAAAACATGGGCTGACATACTAACTTATGCTGCTTTTCATGCGTTTTTCCTGTCCATAGCTTTCGTGACAGCTATCTGACATTTTCTCAGCTGATGTTGACACTTTCGACTTGCTTCATTTATCGTTCGTTGCACTAGCACAGATCAACTACCGTTTCTAAATTTAAACATCTTGGCCAAAACGTAATTTGACCATCAGCTGACTAGGAAATGTTTTGCAAATATTCCTGCGAAGTACTATGCATTAAAACCAAGGCTATTTACACACTTGTCAATCCCCCCCACTCTGACTAACACGCCATCTGTCTCACTTACCACAATTAACAGTTGCATGCAGCAGCACCGTAAAATTACAGAAAACTGTAATATCTTTTAAAAAGCAACCCGTATTTTAAAATTAATAATCAATAATGCGTCTAGAATGCCGTTAATTAAAAAGTCACATACGCCAAATAGTGATACAATGTGTAAAGTTTACTTTATTATTTATTTATTTATTATTATAAAATTATTCATTAATTTGAAGCATCCTTTTTTTTCAAGCAAATTGTTTGCTGTACTGAACATAATTAAGCAATTATTAAATTTGTTAAGAGAAGAGAGGTTTTGCGAAAATTAATAATTTTTTAAGTGCTTAATTTCGTAGCTTGTAAAGTAGAAATCTGTATATTGAACTCGTTTTGAAATGCGCCTAAAACAGATGGCGCTTAATTACGTTAAAATATTACTTTTTAAATTGAACCTAAATTACTTTAATAAAAATATTGTAAGAGGAAATTTATGCTTTAAAAGTGATATGAAATATTAGCTGGCACGAAACAGTGAACCAAAAAAGAAGTAATCATCACATCGCAGTCAAAATATTACCATTCTCATTTTTCTGAATTATTCAAATTAATTTGGAGCCATATAAAGGGCGAACGACCTCTCCAGAGACTTATTGGAGATATTTAGACTAACTTCAACTACCCTGGACGACCCTTTGTTGCTTGCTCGTGGTTCCCGGCTTGCGGTTACTTTTATAAGCAGGTTTAATCCTGCTTATCTCAGCAGTAACCAGGGGCTACGCAAAGCAAATCAAAGATATGTATGCAGGACGGAGGCTATTTCGCAGAAATATTTAGTAGAAGTACCTGTAATATATGACGTTTTATAATCCACATTACTTTGAGTTTGGCGCGTACTTCATGTTTTTAAATGCTGTTACGATGAACAAATAATATTGATTATTCAGTGTTAAATTTCAGAGTCGAGTTCATTTTTATGTTTTACTTTTTTTTATTTTACTTCTGCCAGAAGAAAAATGATATAAGTGAGTTATAGAAGCGAGAGTTGCCAACGTAATAAAATTTACTAAATTTAATAATAGTAATAATAATTTAATAATAAATACCTGTTCTCTTATTCTATAATAAACTATATAACTGTACCTACTTATAAATAAGTTATAAGTAAGTGCATTTATTTTGTACTTTTACCACCATTTGAAAATGTTTATACAATAAACGAAACCGGTTGTGGCCAAAAAAATTATAGAAAGGACATTTTAATTTAATTTTTGATAATACATCCAGAGAAATAAAATCAGTATTAGTATTTCTGTTTCTTAATTAGCACCAAGAATAATTTATTTTTTTTTGCTAGTCTTGTCTGTTTAATCAAAGATCTTTCTATGAAAAAGGAGGAGGCTAAAATTAAGCTCATTGTCTTGTTAGGTACCTGGTCACATTTGAATGCGTTCTGTAAAAGTTCTATGATGTGAATTTAATAAAGCGACGGGATTAGGTATAATTAATTCTTTATTTAAAAATGTTGGATAAAATAAATCCATGTTTTGTCTTACAATTAGACATCCTTAAGTAGATTTAGTTGAATTTGCAAAGTTGTTGTAATAGTTTTTTTATGTCATTCCGAAATGCAAGATAAAATAAAATCTTCATTCACGTGATATCCAAAATAGCAGGGAGATTGGTACATGCGAGAGCCATTACACATTTTTAACGTTTTTTTTTTCATAAGTCACAAGTTCAGACGCAAGTATAAACTCGAATGAAAGACCTCAGTAATATACGATTATATTTATCTTATGAAAATAAACGAGTTTGCAACATCGGTTAAATCTCATCGTTAAGCGCAATTATTTATTTATTTACACATCTGGAAACGAGGCAGTGAGTAATAATAATAAAAACAAAAACACATAAATTGCATGGTTTACCAAAAATAATTCGTCTTTACCTATTTGTATGATTGCGTAGTTTTTCGCGAAATAAATTACAGAATTGCAACCCCAGATTTGTATATGTATTTCAAGTGGAAAATTAAAGAAAAATAGATTACTATGCCAGCAACAATCAAGTAAACATTGCTTCGATTAGCAAAACGATAAAAACCAGATGGGGCACATAATACAGTGCAGTGGCTAAACAAATTATGAATGTGAAGTTTCAGTTCTGCAACTTGACCTACTTTTTTACTACACACTACAGGTTACACCTGGAATATTCTGAGCAAGGTCGTTTTGTGAAACATGCATGCATACACAAATATAATAATTTATTTACGAATTTATTCGCAATATATATAGAGCTAATTAAATAAATTGTACACTTCTGCGCTTATTGTGAAACCTAGTACTGTCAGTTTCATAATTATTAATTGTGTATTCGCACTATAATCTGTTTGCTTGTACTCCAAACAATAACACCTGCATACGACGAGAGATCAATAAGTAAATTACCTAAATTACAAACAGGCCGAAAACTATGAAACATTCGGGGATTCTATTGATAGTTTTCTTACAATAATAAAATTTATGAAAATATACCTATTAAAAAAAAAAACAAATTGCGAATCTTCACAATATAAATAATGATATGAATAAAATATGGCTGCATACGTTTAATTTGATCATTTCCCAACTTTAACTTTTTCCATTTCATAACTTATCTTGTTTGGAAGCAACTTCTCGCCCGGTCTTCACTCGAACGAAAAAAAAAACTTTTAAGGAGATATCTGGAAAATTCACATGTAAGTACGTGCGAGTCACGTATAAAACCTGTATTTATAGAAATATATTTCTTAATGGGCCCATAAAATACGCATGAGTAAATCCACCGCGTTTCACAAGCAAACGCTTTGTACACAAGAAGTCTTTGACAAAAATTACAGCGATTTATTGAAACGGGGACAACACCCGGGAAGCACGGGAAAAGCGGAAAATGACCCCATAAAAATAAAAAAAAGGTTGTAATACATTCCGGCCGTACGTTAATGTTTTTCTCGTCCGAGTCTCAACAGTCACGTCCACGCAATATTCGAACGAAGGAGTAAATTGTTTTCGTTTGCTGGAAGTTTCTGTTATTCTTGGAGCTTAAAGGTAACATCAAAATCACTCGCTGTAAATTTGTGTTATTTATGCGTAAAATGTTGTCATAATATAAACTGATGCCGAAATTAAACCGAATATTTATGACTTGGCTTCGAATTACATACTGTAATTTCCGGTAATTTATTCATGAGATTATTGGTTTGCTTTACGATCCGCAAAATACATCAAATATTTTTTTTTGTTAAAAAAATGTTGACATTGTGAAAAACCGTGACCCCTTAAAATGAGATAAAATAGGCAACACATTCTACTCCCGTGCTTTTAGTACATTATGAAAACACGACGTTATTTCTGATTTGTTTGATGAGTTGCCTATTCTAAAATCTTCAGGGGTCAGCCTGTATAAAAATAGCCTTTCCTTGAAGGAAAAACATCAAATTTTTATTTCGTTAGTTCGATTCTTCTAAAACTATACCACAAACGTCGAATGAATTGCTTTAAATTGCTACAACTTGTCAGTTTTGATGTTTTAAAAGATGCAATTTTCTTTCCCCAGTTCTATTTTATTTGGTTATCAAATTACTGGCAAAGAAAGTTATTAAAAAAAGAAAAAAATGTTCTCATTTCGTGATCACTGTAAAATTTTGGAATTTTTGGATAAATTTGAACCTAGAAGCAATTCCAAATTATCTGTGTTAGGACTTGTGGGAGACGCCCCTGTTTAGAAAACTACAGTCACCCTGTACACATCTATTTCTTAATTTTTTTTAATTATAAAAAGATATTTTGATTCAAACTAATATTTTTTTTCTCCTCTTTATTACTTTTTCTTCAATAAATCCTCATCTTCTTCTCGATTAATCAATAAATGCCCTGGAAAATATTTATAGGATGCAAAAAACCATCACTAATTTCATTTATTTGTTTTTAGTAATGTAATAAACGCTGCAAAGTGCTTTCAAAGCTGTAAACACTAAGTGCATGTCACGAAATCAATAAGCACTCCTACGCAAGTTTCATTAACAATCAATAAATGCCATAATCTGGGGCACTTACCACTATAAAAATAGCGCGAGTCGTTAGGGATTTTATTGTTCATAAAACGAATAAAATCTATAGACAACGTGAAGTTTGATTCATCTTTTATTACTCGATGTTTAACTGAGAGCTCCTCGGAAAGTCACAACAATGTTGTTGTTTGTTGTATGGACGTCATGTAAGTTGATGCGTTACGCTCCATTTCAGTTCATGGTTTCATGGCGGGACGCATCACTGGACACGACGTCTATAGATACAGACATCAGCGTTATAGGGGAGCCTGAAAGAGCCAGCCAAGAATTTGCCATAAAATCCTTAATTAAAATAAATAAATAAATAAATAAATTGAACTTTAAAATTTGAAAATTTTACTTACTCCCTACTTTTTGTTAACTGCTTGTTGGACGCGGTTCTTTGTTATGACTAAAGCAAGGATTTAGATGCATTTTTAGGTCATCAGTAAACGCGTACGCCCACCTAAAAAACTGACCTAAAAATGCGGCTAAATCCTGGCTTTAGTTATGGCATGTCCATCCCCCCCCCATGAAATTTATTATAACGCGAACGACATGCAGGTGTCAAATGCCATCGGCCTATTATTCTCCTATAATTACACACCCCCCTCTGATTGTTCCTCACGTTTCAGAGCAAGTGGGCAGAAAACAAAGGGCGTCGTGGCCCCGTTTACCAGTTCCGCCCTTGTCAAGGGCACTAATTTAATTTCCCTGAAAGTGCATCACTGACAAAAGAGGTGTTTTGTTTAACACCGGCACGAGCGATTCATTAAAACGATGGAAGATCTTAATTGGCCTTTCCGACAAACGTTTCGGTGCGATTGCAAAAGCGAATTTCCTTTTTTTAAAAATTAATTACGTATCTCAAACGGACACATTTGTACGACTTATGTAATTAAATTTTCTTGATTCGGGGACAGAAATTAAATAGCTCAGTATTTGAGGTAAATTATTTGCTTGGGGAAGGAAATTAACTGCATTTATTTATTTATATACACATAAAATTATGAAACTAACAAAAAATCTGATATTAAAATGAACAAAAAGAAAAGTTAGTATTACAATTATCTACTTTAAATTAATAACAATTTATTGTTAATGGTCAAACACATGTGTATGCATGTAAATATGGAAAATTAAATTTATCTTTTAATATACGAGTTTGTAATGCCATAAAAATAATGTTTTAAATAAATATAAATGATACAAATATGGTTCACGTGTAAGCTATGATTGTCGACAGTGCCAACCAATTGATTGTTTATAACGCCCGGCTTTAATTTATTGGTATTTTTTCGCTATCAGTTCAAAACACGCAATAGGAAATAATTGATATTTTAGTACGAACCTCGTATAAAAAAAAGACGTGACATATTGCCATAATTCAACGTTTGATGTTCGCTTTTTAATTACCTTCAATTCGAAACAAACAATTTTTGAACTGGCAATACTTATGAAAGAAATCACCGGGGTGTTAAGAGAGTTGCTGCGAGAAACGGGGGGTTGCTTGAAACCCTGAATTTATAATAAGAGTTAAAAGGTGAATGATCTCTGAATTAGTGCTTAACTCAATCTCTGAAATTCTGATTCAAAATCTAATTATTTCAATTCCTTTTACTCTTCAAGGTAGCTTTTACATTCAATGAATACAATTCACTTAATATAATACTTTTAGTAGTCAGTACAACGGGTGTTTTAAAAAGGTTTGCAATGTGAGTGTACCTATTCAAAATAATACTACAGAGTTATGAGTATTATTTTATTTAAGAATAAAATGCCTCCCCCCGGCATTCCTTTATCCCCATTAATTTAAAATTAAAATCTCTTTTTGCGCAGCCACTCCTTGAATTAAAAAAAGGACAAGAAGAATCTCGTTAGTTACAACTGTATCGTATATTCAGAGCGAACAATAAACACAAACAGAGAAAAAGTGATATCTGCAACTCTGGCGTAAATAATTTCGAGTTATCTCTTGAATATGTTCTTCGCACAAAATAATAATTAAACTATTGGGTAGAGTTCGAGTACAAGCCGGGGCCGAGGCTTGTTTATTGCGTTGGGCAGTAGCAGACGGGGGTCAAATTGAAAACCGGGGTGGAAATGCATCGAATTGAATTGCATGTCACTTAATGTCCGCCGGTGTGGAAAATTAACGACGTTTCGTGCGGCCGAAGAGATACAGACTTGCATCTCATGTTCAGGATTTTATTCAAAAGCGAATCTTATTTAAATAGTTTCTATTGGTACTTTGAGGAATTTGAATCGCCTTGAGAACATTATTTTATTTTTAACTCATTTATATAGGATGTTTATAAGCCTATAACATTGCAGTTGAGAATTGGAGTGGCAGGTCTAGAATGAAATTATTCAACGACGCCTCATATCTAGGCTATTATTGAATCTTCCTTCCTTTCAATGTTAAGTAAACAAGTGTCGACAATGTGCAATATGAAATGAACGTATTTAAATGAAACCTCTTAACAAACATTTACACTTTATAAATACTAAATTTTTTGTACATACATATAGTATTTTCTGTGTCCACAAAAGATTGCCCACGAACAAGCGAATGTACAGAGTGGATCAATTTCGATGTCTCTTATGGGCATCTCTGTAACTATAAGAGATAGAAAAACTAGTGGCCAAGTCTCTATCTCTTTTTTAGAGATAAAATCAATAGTGTAAACAAAATCTTCTTTTGTTTTGGAGTTACAAGCAAATATTTACATTTTAGACTTTTCGTCAATCGCGTATATCTCGTTTATTTTTACAGATATTAAAAAACTGTTTTGATATTATTAGGACACTTTTTCGAATACATTTCAGTGGTGTAGGCAATGTCCTCATCAAATAGAGATTTCTTTTCTGTTTTCAAAAATGTATACTTTATGCCAGTGCCCCCCGCTTTCCCTCCCTTTTAAATTTCTTACCAGTTTTCAAAGAATTACCCTCTTTCGAAATACAGGAATACGAGTTTGGTGAAGATCGAAGTGACACCAACGATGAAGTTTCTGAAATTGAAGATGACTCCGTTCGTAAGGGATTTGATCAGCATGAGTTGAATGATTTGGCACGAGATCTGGGACTATCCAAAAAGGCTTCAGTGCCCCCCGCTTTCCCTCCCTTTTAAATTTCTTACCAGTTTTCAAAGAATTACCCTCTTTCGAAATACAGGAATACGAGTTTGGTGAAGATCGAAGTGACACCAACGATGAAGTTTCTGAAATTGAAGATGACTCCGTTCGTAAGGGATTTGATCAGCATGAGTTGAATGATTTGGCACGAGATCTGGGACTATCCAAAAAGGCTTCAGTGCCCCCCGCTTTCCCTCCCTTTTAAATTTCTTACCAGTTTTCAAAGAATTACCCTCTTTCGAAATACAGGAATACGAGTTTGGTGAAGATCGAAGTGACACCAACGATGAAGCTTCTGAAATTGAAGATGACTCCGTTCGTAAGGGATTTGATCAGCATGAGTTGAATGATTTGGCACTAGATCTGGGAGTACCTATCCAAAAAGGCTTCAGAACTCCTAGTATCAAAACTGCACGAGAAAACTTGCTTGAAAAAGGAGCTAAGGTATCCTACTTTCGAACAAGAGAAAGTGTATTTCTGCAATACTTTCGAAGTAACGCATGACTGTAGATTTGTGTATTGCCATAACGTACTACATGGTTTAATGGAGGAGTTGGGAATCCCAGCCTATAACGCAACTGAATGGCGACTGTTCATCGATAGCCCAAAGCGAAGCTTGAAGTGTGTCCTCCTCCTCCACAATGGAAATTTATTTGGTGCAGTTTTAATAGGCCATTCAGTATGTTTGCGTGAAGAATATGAAGACATATGCTTCACCCTATGCTTTTCACGAGCTCTGCTATCCCATGCACATACACAAAAACAGGGATACTTGGTATATCCGCGTTGCTGACCAAGAAGGAAGCAGACCATTTTAAGGCCAACACAGATGATCCATTTTTTGTGCATGTGTTATTTGAAACAAATCAATGAAGGGAGTCATTGATTTGTTTCAAATAACACATGCACAAAAAATGGATCATCTGTGTTGGCCTTAAAATGGTCTGCTTCCTTCTTGGTCAGCAACGCGGATATACCAAGTATCCCTGTTTTTTGTGTATGTGCATGGGACAGCAGAGCTCGTGAAAAGCATAGGGTGCAGTCGAATTGGCCGCCAAGATCTGACCTCAAACCTGGTGATCCAAACATTCTACATCGGCCACTTGTCGACAGAAAGAAGATTATATTTCAACCGCTGCATATAAAACTGTGTCTCATGAAGCAATTTGTTAAAGCTTTACCAACTGATGGAGACTGTTTCAAGTATCTCATGTCGGCATTTCCTAGCCTGTCCTTTGAAAAGATAAAGGCCTGGGTGTTTGACGGTCTATAGATTCGGCAGCTGGTTGGAGAACTTCAAAATGCTTGGTTGCAACATGAGCATCAAGTTGCATTTTCTGTATAGCCATCTTGTTGAAAAATCTTGAGGCAGACAGTGATGAGCAAATCATTCTGACATTTGTCTTGTTAATTTTACAATGTTTTTCCTTGCGTTGTAAAGACTATTTTATTTTCCAAGAGCAGTTTCTGAGTACTTCGAATCTGTCAGACATAGTTTCCTGCTGAAGTAATAATTAATTTGAGCAGCTTATGATAGTTTTGAAATAGTCAGAAACTACTGTTGGAAGCAATCTAAAACCGACGATATTTGGAGAATATCTCAACCCCTGTGGCACAGATAAACGAGTTTCACATTTTATTTATATTAAAAAAATCACCTTTGCTTACCTTGTAAGTCTTTAACAAAAATATATCCAATGGATAGTCAGGATTTATTTTTATATTAATTAAGGACGAAGTCAATTAACATGTCCCCAAACAAATTTAAGCGTGTGAAATAATAACAATGGGCGCGTTCAGCCAGGACAGCGCTGAGACAGCATTGCTGTTTTGCTAAGTTGCAGCGGCTGTGAGCAGCTGAACGACTTGTTTTCTAATTGACAGATGTAGTGTCGCAAATGTCAAATGTGTTTACAAACAAAACCGACAAATACCATCAAATGTAGCTGTTGTTCTGACTTGATGGAGCAAATGATTAATCGCTTAGTACTGGAGATTGTAGAAGATGGAATAGAAATATATCCAGTAATAGATATATTTCCACTGGCAGAAAACAACGAAAACGTTTTGCAGTTGTTTAATTTGAATGCGGGAGACAATGAGGCTGTACATAATGCCGATTACTATGAGGAAGTGATACCAAGATATTTACCACAAGATTCTTGTGAGCATTTTAGAATGTCAAGGAACGTTATGGAGGTATGTATATTAGTCAATATTATAATAACGTTAGATGCAGTAGTCACATAATTTACATTGACAACAATCTTGACGATTTGAAAAATGCACTAAAGTGTCTATTTTAGATGCTTGTAGGAGACATCAGCCATCGTGTAGATGTTGAAGGTAGAATTGGCATAGAAAAAAAGTACTTTTCACCATATGGATGTTAGCCAAACCCGAATCCTATTTAGCATGCTGTGATCGATTTGGATTATGTAAAGGCTAGGTCATTTCATTTTTTACCAAATTTGTAATATATATACTATGTGAAATGACGCAACATGAAATAAAGTGGCCTACTAATGAATGTAAATCATTTCGGTATCCATACCTTTGTCCTTAGCTTTGAAAAAGCACTTTTTGGATTTTGTGTACAATCAGCAACGACAAACAGAAATCCACCATTGCTCGCTGAGTAATCCAGCGGACGTGCAGCGAAAATAATTTTGCTGCGAAAAATGGCGACCGCTGTCACAGCGAAACCACAGCGCTGTCAGTTAGCAATGCGGTTGCTGTTTCAGCACCATACCGGCTGAACGGGCCCAATAACACAGTGGCAATAAAGTGTGGGCGTTCTGCTTTGACATGATCATTACGCCGCGCCAGGCGCATTTAAATTTGTTTGCACGTGTTTTGATGTTGCTTATCTTGCTGTTCCATGTTTGCGCGCGTAGAGCCGCCGTTTTAATTTTGTTTTGTTGGATTCCTAAATGAGTAGCAAAATGATTTTGTTGTAGGTCAGTTAAACACAGAATCTATCAACTACAGGAGTATTTGAATCGCTTTATGCAGAA
This sequence comes from Dorcus parallelipipedus, assembly GCA_958336345.1. Lineage (NCBI taxonomy): Eukaryota > Metazoa > Arthropoda > Insecta > Coleoptera > Lucanidae > Dorcus > Dorcus parallelipipedus. The sequence goes on from OY284483.1 coordinate 26,419,875, forward strand.
GTCACTTTTAGTCGAAGTTGCGTTTGGTGAAGTATGGTATATATGTAAATACGATTTTCTGCGAAAACGTAATTTCGGCCAAAAGTGACTTAAGCCCTTTCTGCATAAAGCGATTCATTTATATTTTTTCAATTTTGGGGCTGTCTTGCTTACTTTGTTTAACAATTTCTTATCTAATCAGTAAAGGCAGAACAGGTATAATAATTAGACCTCTGCACGTACCTGTTCAGTGAGTGAGTACTAAATAGTGTAATAAATTTAATAAATTCAAAAATGTTGTTGGGATTGGGACTGGGACGTTTGTTGGAGTTCCTGAACGGAGGCTATAAATAATATTTATTTACTTATTTATAACATACATTACGAATAAAAAAAAGACACGTGTTACTGTTGATCCGAAGTAGGTACATAATAAGAGTTTATACTAAACAATAGTTTAAACTATAAATCGTACTGATAGGTGCAAATGTGTATACTAAATAATTTAATTATACAGGGTGTCCCAACAGTGTATTCTCGGGCCATATCTCCATGACTGCTGAAGGTACAAACAAATTTTCAACACAATTTCGTTTTTAATTTAAGAGATCCACAACACAAAATTATTTTATTTATACAGAGTGAATCAAAACAGTGGTGCCGGACATAACTTTTTTATTTCAAATGGCATACTCTATATATGAAACCAAATTTGGATTGCCCATAAAATTCTACACATTTTCTGTATACCGTTGCCTATACCTAAACCTAACCGTTCTTGAGATATTTAACATTTTGTCTAAAAACTGCCATTTGCAGCCACTATTTTATTTATTCATATTTTATTTATTTTTAACTCTAAGAAAATGATTTTTGGTACAGATGTAGCTAATACATAAGCTTATCATAAGCCATTATTAAATGTACTTTTATCGCTACAGGATGGTCATGGTAATAAACAAAATCTCAGAAATTTCAAAATGACAAAACTCAATTTTCTTAAATAGCATGCCCTATATTTTTCTACCCTAAATTCTTCGTTTAATAAAGTACTTTCATTTTTGTTAAGCATGTCTTATACCTATCTGAGATATTTTCTGAGATTTTCAGATCTATTTGAATTATTTCTTTTCAAACGAACACTTGTCTAAGGTGACTGTGGAAAACCTGCAAACAATGAACCGTATGACATTAATAATTATTTTTCAAAGTGTTAGACTGTTGGGAACTTGTTAAGACATGAGTTATTAGATTTATTGAATTATTTCTTCACTAAATGGTTGCATAGCCAAAGTTGGTTGGATCCGCTGGCGACGGGCATGACGCTTGGTCGAGCAATTATAGGTGTGTGTTCGAATCCCCTCCTGGTACATATGGGTCCTATGTGAGAAATGGAACACTTATGTGTCGGACTGTGTTCAGGATTCATTCGGCCCCTTCGAACTAGGTTTTCTGCGTTTTCCCGGTTTGTAAGACGAATGCAGATGGAAAACACCTAGTAGGTCGGTCGCAGCCGCAGCGGGCAATATTACAATAGACAGCTTAACGCATCCCTAACAAGTTCATAGAAAGCTTGGGGCATGTATGACGTAAGTACAAAAAAATGTATAACTGTTTAAAGGAGTCACGTACTTGAACTAACTAATGCCTGTACATTATTGTCACTTGAAAATTAATTACTAAAGCCGACAGCTTCATTTGTTTGCCGTTTTCCACGGCCACTTTAGACAATAACTCGTTTTAAAAGAAATAATTCAAATAAATCCAAAAATCTCAGAAAATATCTCAGATAGGTATAAGACATATTTAACAAAAATGAAAGTACTTTATTAAATGAAGAATTTAGGGTAGAAAAATATAGGGCATGCTATTTAAGAAAATTGAGTTTTGTCATTTTGAAATTTCTGAGATTTTGTTTATTACCATGACCACCCTGTAGCGACAAAAGTACATTTAATAATGGCTTATGATAACCTTATGTATCAACTACAACTGTACCAAAAATCTTTTTCATAGAGTTAAAAATAAATAAAATATGAATAAATAAAATAGTGGTGCAAATGGCAGTTTTTAGACAAAATGTTAAATGTCTCAAGAACGGTTAGGTTTAGGTATAGGCAATGGTATACAGAAAATGTGTAGGATTTTATGGGAAATCCAAATTTGGTTTCATATATAGGATATGCCATTTGAAATAAAAAAGTAATGTCCGGCACCACTGTTTTAATTCACTCTGTATAGATGAAAATAATTTTGTGTTGTAGATCTCTTTAATTAAAAACGAAATTGTGTTGAAAATTTTTTTGTATCTTCAGTAGTTATGGAGATATGGCCCGAGAACACACTGTTGGGACAGCCTGTATAGAAAATTCGTGTTTTCAAAATTGCTTTCGCCTCTTGAAGTTAGTTACCTGTGATAATGCGATGCAGATGCGGTTGAGAAATTTATTTTGTCTCTGGCGAATTTCTCCAGGAAATGTTGTCCAGCGATGGGCTATAAATTAGGGAAGAAGTTTCGCAGGTTCGAGTCAAGTGAGAAAACGCAGGAGTTCGGCTTAATAAAATTAAGCGAGTGTTCAATAATGCAAAACGTCTGTGAAAAAAAAGGATTAAAGCATTAGAAATCTGAAGCAAAAAAGATGTAAATGTTGTTTATGTAAATTAAATAATTTAGACTTTTTATTGTATTGTGTAATAAGCTGCTTTTAGAATTACGTTTATTATTATTAGTTGCGACTTACTTTCTTTAAAATACATAAGGAGCTTTATGGAGAGAGAGAGAGAGAGAGAGAGAGAGAAAGAGAAAAAAATGTACTTGTCTTGTAATTGTCACTACTCCCCATTACTCTGATCGCTTTCCCTTAGCAATGCACTAATCAGAATTTTTGTATATTCCCTTCTCCGAAAACTTTTAATAGGTCACAGAGCTTGGGATACCTTGTATAAATATTGCGCAACGGTGAAGTTAAAAAATAATGAAATACAGGGATATCCACATAAACCGTTCGTTAAAAGTTTTCAAAGTTGCAGTTCATGTAGATATTTGAAACTTAAGGAGCAAGGGTTTTCCGTAGAGATCTCTTTAAATAAAATAAAATTGTCTTTGTATCACTTCCGGTTGGATACCGGAAGTCGCTATCAACTAGCTTATTTTAAATGGAATGCTATATTTTTTATCACGTTTTTGAATTCTACATGTAAAAATATGTTAAAAATATCTTATAACTGAAAAACTGTTAAAGTTAGGTATAGGGAATGCTAGTATAGTTCGACACAGCATTTAATTCCACATACGATGGTGTATTAAAATATTGGTCGTTCCATTTGAAAAAAAGTATTTTTCTGTGTTTGAATATCTTCGAGGGGAGCGGGGCGTTTTAGACACCCTGTAGCTTAATAGATTATGCTTATCGAATTTCTAAGAACCTTAAAGCTTCAACTATAATATTAGCTATTACAAATAAAATTGCTTCAATCATCATAGCTGTGTTATAATTTTGCAGAATCCACATTTTTAAGAAATTTCAAAATATCTCAAAAATGATGCATTTTAGAGATAGGGAAATGTATTGCAACTTAACATATTTTTACATGTAGAATTCAAAAACGTGAGAAAAAATATAGCATTCCATTTAAATTAAGCGAGTTGATAGCGACTTCCGGTACAACCGGAAGTGGTACAAGGACAATTTTATTTTATTTAAATAGATCTCTACGGAAAACCCTTGCTCCCTTGCTTTAAAATATCTACGTGAACTGCAACCTTGAAAACTTTTAACGAACGGTTTATGTGGATATCTCTGTATATCCAGTCACATAGAAGTAAAAGTGCGCGTTACACCGCTGTTTTTATTAGGCTTTCATAAATTTTAATATATTAAATAAACCTCTACACTTTCTTAGTTTAAGCCCCAGATCAAATCTTTAAATAAGAAAAAATATATTTTAATTTTACTGTATAAGAAAATAAAACTTTAGTGTCGCACCTGTCACGGCAACTTCGTTTGGGGAACAAGAATATAAACAGGTGTATTGTGGGTTGCCTACGGAATTCTCTTAAGTCTGACTATCGGGATTACGTACGGAGTTCTCTGTAACTCAGCGGACCCGAGGAAGGTCCCCGGATCCCCGGCAGAGAGTGCCACTGGTTCTCGCCAGTTAGCCGCGAGCAACGCCGGTGCAAGGCAGGCATTCCTGGGCACGGTACGCTCGCGGTGTTTGTCATAGCACAGAAATGTTAGGACCGTCTCCCCGAGACGGTAACACAACGGGGCCCACTCTAAGAGAATTTATTTTTTGAAAACTCCGTTTTGACAAATGAATTTCCTCTAATTTTACTAGTACGAGTAGTATTAAAGAAGAACGATTTATTGGTGTGCTACTTTTATTCTAAAATTGTTGTGCTTTTACTTGCCTTACATCGTTAATTAATAATTTGACCATTTTTATATTGAGGAGGGAGCCAAATATTTTTAACACCGACCACAATTTTGAGAAAAAAATATATAAACGCCAGTTATGAATTCCAAAATAATAAAAAGAATTCTTTTATAACGTCACAAGTTCCGCCTTACTTGAATGTTATTACATCAGAGGATGACGAAAAGTTTATTTTCTCCCTAAATTCAGCGCAGTGAAAGCACGGAATTATAAATCAGGTTTATGCGGTGCTTTTACGCGAAGTGTTACGACCACCTACGTGATATGAGAAATATTAGCTTCAATTACTTTAAACAATTTAAACAATTCCGCCAAGTTTCACGAGCTGAAAGTACCTGAGCCAAAAATTTGCGTTTTAAACAAATTTAAATCGAATCGAATCCACCTATTATTATTATTAAGCCCATTGTGCAGAAAGAAGAAACGAAATGATTCGATTTAATTGGCCGCCCGTTTACTTGCTTTTCAATGGACGCAGCGATTTCAGGGTAAATATTTAATTCGTTTTTAAAACTGCATCATAATTGCATTATGTTGAGTTGAAGAGCAACGAGGTGAAAAATATTATGGGAGGCGAAATTAATCAGCCGGAGTACAATAAAAAAAGTTCTGGCTGAAACTTCATTAAACTCCCTTCGTTGTACTTTTAGAAATTCAGATAGCAAAAAAGAGCAATGGTGAAATGGCTATTTAAAATATAAAAATGGAATCGAACGCAAAAAATTAAAACGTCTTCTGTGTAAGAGAGGTCCTTGAAGTTAAAAACAAAAAATTACTGGTGTACTACTTTGAGAGAAAGATGGAGTGATTCCTCTACAAGAGATTGCGAAGTTTTGCAGTAAATTAACCCAAAACGACGTGTTTTTTTGAGAACCGAATGTAGCAGTTGATACATATCAACTTATTAAATGTTTGCAAAGAATACCAAGATTAAATCATTTCCTCCAAGCATAACATTTTCATTAGAAAGTTTGCCGGACTTCTTTTTTGCACAAAAAACTTCCAATCTTTCTTTCCATATACAGCCACTTGGGGTGCACTTCAAATTATCATATCGCGTTGCTTAGAAACTTTCCTGAAAATCTACCAGGAATTCCTGAATTTATTAAATGTCTTCGGGTACGTACAGTATTATTAATACGGAATACCGATTTGCAACTCGAATGTATTCTGTTTCGTCAAGGGACTAGATGAGAGAAACTGAAATAAATTTGTGAATATTAGATGTTCGCTCGTTATTCGGTATCTAGATTTACATTTAAATTGCTGAGAGAAAGAGATTGTTATTGTGCTACTTATGAAGACCCGCTTCTAGCTGTAACTCACTATTTTATTGCGCGCGGAACTTAAATTTGCGTTACTTGGGGTTGTTATCTTTTCCAATTTGGCTTACGAATCGGTTTTGTAATAAAAGTGTATAACTTCGTTAAAGTTTTAAGTTGAACACAGTGCAATCTATTTCCTTCCAAAAGTTTCTCCTTTCTAGATTTACAATGGTCGGTTATGCCTTACAATTTCCTTGCATGTGAAACCGTGTGAAAATGTATCTTTCTTTTATTTGTTGCACTTTCGTATAATATTTTATGCATTTCCCTCGCATTTATATTGTCCATCGCCTTTATAAATTTCAATTTTCACTTGATGGAAATCAAATTGATTTGATAATATTCAATTTGTCTTTTTTTATATTGGTGATTTGATAGTAGTGACCAGAAATAAATAATTTCAAAGATTTGTCAAGGTCACTAAGGAATTCTTTAGTAACATATCTTGGAAATCTTTCATTCGTTTTTTTTTAATTTAAAAATTCCATTTTTGTTCTGTTTTTTCTTTTCAAGTTTAAGTTTCAACTTTTACTCTCACTGTTATAGAATTTAGATATTTTTAATTTTTTTTTGGCTTAAAAAAACAGAAAAAAATTGAACGTAACGCTATTTTAAAGAGGCGATCGTCTTTTGTTTCAGGTTCAGTTTTTTTGTTTCTGTTATTAACTCCTCTTTTTGCTTTTAATATGTTCATCATCTTCACATCATCTGTTTTTAAATTTCAACTTTTTGACTCGGAGATTTTCTTAAGTGGAACAAAAATCTGAATTTAGAATTTGTTTTTGTTCATTTTATTTGTTTACACATACATATCATCTATGCTGACGACACCACTTTCATAATTTCAAGCAACAACCCTGATGATTTAATCTCTAAAACAAATAATACGTTGTGTGAAATGAACCAATGGTGACCAAAACTCAAATAATGCCACTAGTGACAAAAAATATTACAATTGAAACTTCGCCATTAGTCAGACTTAATGGTACTTCAGTATCTTGTGTTAATTATTATAAGTTGCTGGGAGTGTATATTGATTGTAAATTAACCTGGAAATGTCATGTACATTATCTAGAAAATAAGCTAAGTAGTACGGTCAATTTCGAGGTTTTGAGATGTTTATGTTTTGGCTTAATTCACTCGCTTCTTGCGTATGGTATTATTTTCTGGGGTAACTGAGCTACATCCGGAAAAATTTTCAAAATTCAGAAGAAAGCAGTTCGATTAATGGGAGATCTGAATTCTCGGCAAAGTTGTAAAGAGCTATTCAAGCGGTATAACATTATGACTGTTTCGTCACTTTACATTTACGAAATAGTGCTATACGTGCGATCAATTGAAGATACTGTTAGCCGAAATAGGGATTATCATAATTATTCCACAAGAAAAAAGGAAAATTGTCGTCTACCTTTCAATCGCTTGTCGATCCCATTTTCGCAGGCTTAATGTATTTAAATAAAATTAAAACATTATGGAAAAATCAGTTGCCCAGTTGTAATCGTTGTTTTAAGAGCAGATTAAAGCAAATGTTAATATCAGGAGCATTCTATTCTGTAGATGAGTTTTAAATCACAGTTGCTGAATTAATTTTAACATATTTTAATTAATTTCTAGAAGAGCTTAAATTAATCATGACGATTGTTGAAACTTTCTTTTCACTGCCAATTGTAATTTAAGCTGCTTGCTTTTAAATTATGTAATTACATATTTTATTTATACTTTGACCTTAATCTTGACGAGCCCTCTTGCCTATGTGCATTTTTATTTTTTGTACCCCTGGCTTGATGGCAAATAAAATTATTATTATTATATATTTTTTTTTCAAATTTAATTTATCATATCGTTTTGTTTTTAGTCAGTTCATATTTTTCAATTTTCTCTATTTCTCTAAAATTATTTATTTATTATTTTTTAATTTGCTTCTATATCGCCTTTGAAACTTCAACTTTCTTTTTGTTTCTTCCTCGATTAATTTTTATTTTCAATTTTAAATATGTAGATCAAAAAATTTCTTTACTTTCTTTTTATTTTAAAGAGGCGGTCGTCATTTGTTCTTGTCCGAGTTTTCTGTTCATGTTTTGTTTTTATTTAAAAAACTTAGTATTTCGTTTCATTATTAATCAGTCCGTTGTCTTCTTCTATTTCCAACTTCATTCGCCCTGTAACATAGAACATTTCATTTTAATGTATTTTTTTTAAATTGTATTTGGAATCGCTTTTTTAAATGTCAACTGTTTTTTCTTAATTCAATTTTCATTTGTAAGTATTAGGATTGTTCTTTTTTTCAATTTTCGTTTGTTCTTTAAAACATAACATTTCAAACTAACTAAGTTTTTTTACATTGTTTTTGCTTTCGCTGTTTAAATTTCAACTGTTTTTGGTTTTTCTCTTAATTCAACTTTTATGTTCAACTGTAATTCTTCTTTTTCGAGTACGAGATCTTTTTAAATAGATAGATAAAAAAAGTGAATTTCGAAATTATTGTCTATTAGAAAAGTGTTTAAGCGTCCTGATGAAGTGAAGTATAAGTTAAAGTTGATCGGGTTAAGGACGAGAAAAAAAACTAATTCATTCAGCTGACGTTTCGGCTATATTTTGTAGCCTTCTTCGGAGCCTAAACCGAAGGAGAGTGTTAGTGGTACAAAGATCTTAATGTAACATAAGAGAATTAATACCTCTGAATGTGACAAAACTAATATGGTCAAATGTATTTTAACCTTAGTGCTGCCTTGTCTGATAGCAACTGTAAGTCAATTGTTTTTCTTTATACCTACCAGCCACGTGCTGAACCTTACGCTTGTTCCAGGTCTCATTGTGATTACTTAACCAGGTGTACCTATGGTAGCTACTATATTTGTTTTGTCACATTCAGAGGTAATAACTCTCTTATGTTACATTAAGATCTTTGTACCACTAACACTCTCCTTCGGTTTAGGCTCCGAAGAAGGCTACAAAATATAGCCGAAACGTCAGCTGAATGAATTAGTTTTTTTCTCGTCCTTAACCCGACCAACTTTAACTTATATTATTGTCTATATGTCAAAGAAGCGATCGTCGTTTTGCTATCTACCTGAATGGCAGCAAATTGCAAGAGGGCAATTTGAGATCTCCAGCATAGCCGGCTAACTCCTGGAGATAGGGGGGAAGTCATACGGTATATTGTACAAAGTACAATAATTATAAAAATAAAAATTCCCCAGTACGGCACTATTGTCTTTATTTAAAATAATCATTAAAAAAGCACGCTATAAAATAAAACTAAAAATCCAAAATAAACAAAACGCAACCAGATTGTCAAACAAAATCTAAATCCGAAAACTCTGTACCGACTTTACGTTACAAAAGTCAAAACAAAATTCGTGCGTTATCGCAATTAAAATTAAAATACCCGACTTCGGTTACATCCTCGCGCCTCCAACGGCAGCTATCATCGTCAAAGCCCGTAGGGTATCGAATCCGGGGGAAGACCACTGAAGCCAAGACGTCGCCTCGCAATTTCCAGCGACCTCTCACGACGCAACTCACCAACAGCGGTTGGACGAGTCCAAGTCCGGACAGACGGGGGAGTAATGGCGATAAATGTAACCGCTGTCGCACTGAAGTTGGAGGGGCCCACGGAATCAATTCCAACGGTCCGGGTAGCCGCAGATACGATGTTAGTAGTAATCGTAATACATCGAAGGGCAGAAGAAAGAGCAACAATCAGCAAAACGTAGAACCAAATAAACACACATAAGAAAGAAAGGAAGAAAAACATGCGTTACACTTTGTACCACGTTCCAGTACGCGCCATATTTACCTACTCTCCAACTACCGGGACTAGGTTTTGCGCAAGCATTACACAATGCTTTCAAATGCAGGGGCGACGATTTATAAAATCCGATAATTAAAGTACCGTAGACATTCATCTCCAGGCGATTTCAGCCAAATGAATTACAAAGCACAAAACCAACCACAACAGTGGGACTAACTTGCACCCTATATACCGAGCCAAGAAAGACGGTGTACAGAAATTTTCGATGCATGTAAGATCAATCTTTCGTGCTATGTACAGTTTATCTGTGTATTTTTGCGATTACTTGACTAAAATATATTATTATTATCTCAAGAGGGGGGTTGATAGAAGAAGAGAGTGTGACACGCGTAAGTCTGAGGGAGATGGAGACAAATCTGTATTGCGTGTTGCAGGCCATCGTTTAATCGGCGTACCAATAAAACGCGCATGACAGAATAACGGAATGTTCCTGCTATTTCACAATACAGGGTGTCTGACAATACTAAAATGATTTTAAAGGGATTTTCACCCGAAACAGTTTGTCTTTTATTTAATTTTCTTAACGTTTTTTTTTTTAAATTTAATTTACTAGTCCTTTTCGTATTTAATCAGACGATTGTTTTCATATTTTTAAATTTTCATTTGTTCTTTAAAACAGAATATTTCAATAACTTACTTTTTTTTTAATTATTTTTTGGTTTCGATTATTTAAATTTCAATTGTTTTTGATTTCGTTTTTTTAAATTTCAACTGTTTTCGGTTTCTTTTCTAATTTAATTTTTATCTTCAACTGTTTTTCTTGTTTGTCGAGTACGAGAGCTGCTTAAATACATACTCATACATAAATACATTTGTTTTCATACAATTTTTTTAATGATTTTTTAATTTAATTTATTAGTTTCATTCGTATTTAATCGATTGTCTTCATATTTTTCAGTTTTCATTTGTTTTTAAAACATAGTTGAATAATTTATTATACGTTTTTCAATTTTTATTTGGATGCTGACTAGCTTTTCCTTAATTTGATTCTATTTTAATTTTTTTTAAAATTTCGGCAGCTTTATTTTTTTTTTAATTCCGGACGTTATTTTGGTTTCAAATTTCCACTGTATTTTTTTTGTTTGAATTTAACTTTCAACTTTCATATTTTTTAATTTTTATGTGTTCTGTGTTTTCTGTGTTACTTTACACAGAATATTTTGATAGTTATCTTGTTATTCTTTCATTTAATTCTATTTTAATTTCGACTGTTTTTTATTCCGAATGTTATATTTATTTTATTTTTGTTTTTTGGTTTAATTTAACCTTCAACTTTCATATTCTTGTTTCTTCTTTATGTGTTCTTTTAAACGGAATATTTCCATATTAGACTTGTTACTCTTTAATTTGTGTCTACTTTTTAATTTTTAATTTAATTTCTTTAAATTTAGACTTTGTTATTGTTTTTTTTGTCTTAATTTAACTTTCAACCCTCGCTTTTGTTATCGAGTCGAAAGTCTTCTTAAATAGAACGTTTTCGTTCTATCGATTTTTTACTCAACATATTTTGGAGAAGCGACTGTCTTTTGTCTTTGTTTGTTTTGCGTTTTATTATTATTATTACTATTTTTATTTTGAAGCTGCTGAATTGGGAACATTCCAAGTAATTAGAGAATTGATGAATCGAATAATACCCATTTCTTTTCGTGTTCTGTTTTAATTTAACTTTCCTCGAAATAATTTCCATGATATTATTTTATTTTTTAGTAGATTTTATTTTCATTATTAAGGATTTCAATAAATAATTTATTCGATTTTTTTTTAAATGTAATTAAGGTTAGGCTTGCAAAATTTCTTTTATGTTTTAAAGAGACAATAACCGAGAAGCAATATTTGATTTTCTGAATAATTTTATTTTCTATAATACAGGATAGTAAATAAAATTTAATTTTTAATGTCATGTTGACTCCTATAACACGAAAATAATTTCCTGACATAGCTATTACGGGTTGCAATACTTATGTAAATATTTTGTTATGCGATTGATGATTTATGAGCTGTCGAAGTAGCCTTTTCCAGTGATTCATCTGTTTACTTATGCGGGAGCTTTACGTAAAGCTCTCGAATTGGCTGAAATTTCGGGCGGGCCAGACATAAATTTAATGAAATATATGAGATTCTGTCGTTCAAGTTTGCCGCACGAAACATTAAATTTTGCACTTTTCTATTTAATTATTACCTAAACTACCAAATAAAAACTGAAATATATTTTTTTAAATAAACTGCCTGCGATGAATAAAGTTTGATATCTGCCGGAGTGAATATTTTTTTATCGTGAGCTTCGTGAGATAAAGCTCGATTTTAATGAAACCTTTTGGTTTCCATTCAACTGAAATTTATTTCCATTTCCAGTTTCAAGAGTGGATTTTTGTTTGAATGACTTTTACACAATTAGATTGATTTAATTAAATCTGCAACTCTTACGCTGGATTTCACAAACGTCACTTAACTTTAATCATCGATTAAGAATAATCATTCCTATACCTTCAACACATGTAATCATAGCAACGTTTACTTTTAACCGATGATTACATTTAAGTAACGTTTGTGAAATCCGCCATTATGCTGAGTTTCATAAAAGTCGATTAAATTTAATCATTGATTTAAGAATAATCATTCGTATACCTTCAGCACATGTAACCATGGCAATGTTTACTTTTAACGGATGATTAAATTTAAGTAACGTTTGTGAAATCCACCATTAGTTTTTTTTTTGCAAACCTTTACATCTAGGTAACTTCTAACGTCATGAAAGCACGTAGTAGATTGCGGAGTTTCGTCCTCAAAGATAAATATTTTCTGGACGTCAGCCATTAAAATTAATAGGCAAAGCTTAAATATGCGTCATATTTTATTAATATAGAGCTTTTGCATTCGCGGAAGCTAGCTACTAACGTGATTAAAACATCGCCGAGACAAATATGGTAGGTAGCAGTATTTCATATTTAGTGAAAGCTCAGAGGTAAGCAAAGACCAGGTGAGAATTTGGCTGTGAAAATTTAAAAGTTAAATCCTGAAATAATTTGTTTTAATTAAAAAATCAAGTTCATTCTAAAATTTTATTATCTGAGATGGTGAATTAAAAATTTGACAATTTTTATATTGAGGAGGGAACTAAATATTTGTAATACCGACCACAATTTTGGGAGAAAAAAAAATATACAAGCGCCAGTTATGAATTCCAAGAGAATAAAAAAGATTCTTTTATAGCGTCACAAGCTCTGCTTTACTTGAATATTATTACATCAGAGGATGGTTGACGAAAAGTTTATTTTCTCCCTAAGCTCTGCGCACTGAAAGCAAGAAATTATAAATCAAGTTTATGCGGTGCTTTTTCGCAAACTATTTTAATATTACGACCACCTACGTGATATGAGAAATGCACCCTTCAATTACTTAAGACAAGAAGGCAATTTCGTCCAGTCTCACGAGCCGAAAGTACCTGAGCTAAAAATTTGCATTTTAAACAAATTTAAATCGAATTCACCTAATATTATTAAGCGCATTGTGCGGAAAGAAGAAACGAAATGATTCGATTTAATTGGCCGCCCATTTGCTTGCTTTTCAATGGACGCAGCGATTTCAGTGTAAATATTTAATTCGTTTTTTAAACTGCATCACAGTGCATTATGTTGAGTTGAAGAGTAACGAGGTGAAAAATTTTATGGGAGGCGAAATTAATCAGCCAGAGTACAATAAAAAAGTTCTAGCTGAAATTTCATTAAACTCCTTTCGTTGTACTTTTAAGAATTCAGATAGCAAAAAAGAACAGTGGTAAAGTGGCTGTTTAAAATATGAAAATGGAATCGAGCGCAAAAAGACATTAAAACGTCTTCTGTGTAACAGAGGTCCTTGAAATTAAATTAATCAATAACGTCTTTCTTATTTAATTAAAGTTGGTTCTTGTCCGATGAAAATTGTATCACAAACTCTTATTAATCAGTAACATAGGTCGCGCATCCTGCAATCAAAACTCTTTGTTTTTATTATTAGTAGGTTACATACATATTTTATTTTTTTATTTAATTTAATTTATAATAATATATACGTTCATAGCTTCCTTTATTTGAAGTAGTTTGTTACACAAAACATTTTAAATCTAAGTCTGACGATTGTTTCACCGAAATTCGGAAAAGGCGGTGACAAAGGCAGAAATGACTGCATTGTTAAATATTAAATAAAGTAGAAAGTAAAACGCTCGTGAGAAGTGCAAGTAAATTTTCAATCAAAAATAAAACGTAGGTATGATACAAGGAAGTACCACGCGATCGAAAATGATATGATTCAGAGGAGGCCGAGATCCAGTTTTCTGAAAGATGTTTCAACAATGAACGTTTTAAGCTCCGACTGGGACATTTTGAAGCAATAAAAATCTCACTCTATTCGACAGACAGTATTACTAATTTTTCTTTTACATTTATAGCCTACTCCGAATCCTTTTATTTTCGAAACACGTACGAGTGTAATTGAAATGAGGCATTAAAAAAAGTAGACATGTTATTATTTGCAGATAAGACAAAGATAGATGACCTTGAAGGAACAATTCGAAACAAACATACTTTTTCTTTGAGGGTACGAACTGTATTCTAAATATTTTATTTTGTTAAAATTTTAAAATAAAGTTTTCGTTTCTGGATGATCGAGTATGCACTCGAGATTCGACGTTTTCGATGATCGTTCGATGGAAAGTTAAAAATATTGATAAAATGAATAAAATTAATTCAACCATAATGTGTCAAATATATTTTGAAAAAACCAGCTAAATGCGATGAAAAAGATAAACAAAAAACAAAATATGTCAGGCTGACAAGAAGACGAAAGAAGAAACCACGAAGATTCAACGAAATACAAAAAATAATTTGACAAAAATAAAGCGAAACAAACGACACGGAAGAATAAGGTGATCCAAGAACAAAAGAAGATCTACGATTCTCTAACAGAATAAAAGAAGAAAGCAGAGCAAAACAAACAATGAAATTCGAAAAAATAATTCGACAAAAAGAAACAAAAGTAAAACGAGACAAACAAATAAGAAAATATGAAGAACAAGGTGATAGAAAAAGCAAAAGAAGATCAACGATTCTTCAACGAAATGTAAAAAAGGAAAAAGAAAGACAAAACAAGAAACTATGAATAGTCAATAAAATTAGAAAAAATAATTCGAAAAAAAAACAAAAGTAAAGCGAGACAAACAAACTTGAAAATATGAAGAACAAGGTAATCCAAAATCGAAGAAGGATCGACAATTTTCCAATGAATCGTAGAAAAAGGCAAAGGGAGCCAAGGCAAAAAAGAAACTACGTAAAGTTAATAAAATTCGAAAAAATCATTCGACAAAAAAATAACAAAATTAAAACCAAACAAACTACAAGGAAATTTGAAGAATAAAGTGATCGAAAAACAAAAGAAGATCAACAATTCTTCAACGGAGTGTAAAAAAGCAAAAGAAACACAAAACACGAAACTATGAAGAGTCAGTAAAATTTGAAAAAATAAGTCGATGAAAGAAACGAAAGTAAAGCGAAACAAACAAACAAACAAACGTGAAAATAAGAAGAATAAGGCGTTCCAAAAACAAAAGAAAATCGACAATTCTCCATTGGATCGTAGAAAAAAGCAAAAGGAATCAAAGTAAAAAAGAAACTACGAAAAGTCTAGAAAATTCGAAAAATAATCCGACAAAAAAAGAAAATTAAAGCCAAACAAACGACAAGGAAATTTGAAGACTAAGGTGATCTAAAAACAAAAGAAGATTGACGATTCTCCAACGGAATGTAAGAAAACGAAAAGAAGAAACTACATACGAAGAGACAATGAAGTTGGAAAAAATATCTGAACTAAAAGAAATAAAAGTAAAACGAACATGAAAATATGAAGAATGAGCCAAAAACAAAAAAAAGATCGACGATTCTTCAACAGAATTAAAAAAATAGGAAAAAGAAAGACAAAACAGAAAACTATGAATAGTCAACAAAATTCGAAAAAATAATTCGACGAAAAAGAAACAAAAGTAAAACGAGACAAACAGACCTGAATATATGAAGAAAAAGGTGATCCAAAAGCAAAAGAAGATCAACAATTCTCCAGTGGATCGCAAAAAAAGACAAAAGGAACCAAAATAAAAAAAAAGAAACTACGAAAAGTCAATAAAATTCGCGAAAATAATCCGACAAAAAAGAAGAAAATTAAAGCCAAACAAATGACATGGAAATTTGAAAAATAAGGTGATCTAAAAACGAAAGAAGATCGGCGATTCAAAAACAAAAAAGAAAATTAACAAAAACAATGAAAGGCAAAAAGATTTTGAAAATAAATGACTAGCAGAAAGGAAACTTGAAGAAGAGTTAATAATAAAAATGACCACAGTAGATTAATTGGAACAGAATAGGCTTTCGATTACTTAATACTTTCCCGAGGAGCAGATGTAACATTTTTCTTTTGTTTTTTTACTACCTAAACAAATTATTGTTTTTGGTGATTATTCAACCAAATGAAATTGAGAACTTTTGTTTTCTATTCATAGAATTTCTACATGTATTTTATTGTTGTTTGTTCTTTTTCGTTTTTTCTCTGGTTTCATATCTGTTTCATGCGCAGTTTTTTAAATTACAATCAACCTCTGTCAGCGAAGGATTGTCAATTTTCTCTTGGTTTCTATTTGTCTAACTCTGTATTTAATTGTTGGCCATTTCAATTATTTTTTTATTTCCTCGTATGGAATTATGTTGGTGATGTTATTTTGCTTCTGATGGTCTTTAAATTTTTGAACGATTCATTATTTTTGGATTTTTTATTCTTCGTATGTTGTTCTTTACATATTCCAGTTTTCTTCTATTATCTTTATCTATTTTTTTTAATTTACAGTTTTCTGGCATTCTCGACCAGAGGAAGATCGCCGACACTTCTTTGTTTTCAGTTCGTGTTATTCTAAATTAATATATTAGTATTGTTTATACGGGTTACTTTTTATATATTTTTGTCGAATCAATATATTCATATTTCCTCAATTTTTTTTTTGAAGGTAACATCATACGTCTTCTGCTTTCTGTTTCGTCTTTTGTTATATTTTTATTGTTCTGTAATTTATTTTAAAGCATTATAGTGAAGCACTAATTTATAACACTAATTTATCAGTTTTATGGCGGATTTCACAAACGTTACTTAAATTTAATCATCCGTTAAAAGTAAATGTTGCCATGGTTACATGTGTTGAAGGTATAGGAATTATTATACTTAATCGATGATTAAAGTTAAGTGACGTTTGTGAAATCCAGCGTTAACCTCTAATGCGAACTAACTACTCCTTCCCGGTCGCTTGCTTTTATAAGCCGAGCAATTTTTCGTGGAGCTCCTCCGGAGTGCCAGAACATCTGTTCTAATTTATTCCGCCTTCGGAACTCTCTCGAAGCGACGGCTGTTTCTCCGGAAGCTTCCAGACCATGGCGCGCCAGGCGGTAACGCATGTAGCCTTGCATCATCACAATACATATTTCAATTTTTACACATTTCATTAGAGTTTTTGCTTCATTGTCCTTTTTTTGTTTTGAATGAATTATTAGTGCCTTCAATTAGGTTTGAGCGACATTTTAATTTCACCACATACAAACACATAAACAAAACAATAAAAGTCAGTTAGTTTAGTAAAATACCGCGCGGGCCATTTAACTTGACAAGGCTTGTTACATTTTGGTTCACAGTATTAGTTAGGCATGTTAATACATGTAACATCCTTGGCCTTAGGTAATACTAAATACTTTTAGGTTTTTGTGGTGGTGAACAGTGTTACTAGACGGGTAAGTTGGTTGCCTATTTATGTTAGTCACGTGGCCTCTCAGTTTTATGTGAAGGTTTTGTATAATTTACTTAAAAAAATATTTTTGGTATTTTAATTCAACTAGATTTTTGATTCGTTGAGATTTGTGCAATTAATATTTTAATTAAATTTTATCTTTTTATTTTTTTATCTCACAACTCTCCTGTTTTTTATTTCGATCATAAAAATATTAAATCCAAGTGTTACATGGCGTTCAAATTTGTGTGTCCTGTGTGGTTATTAAGTGGTTGTCGCACATTTTCTTCTAATTTAACAAGCTGTATCCGTAGTTCCAGTTTGACGGCAAACTAATTTCGGAACGCGATAAAACCTGAAAGATAGCGCTGCACAATGTAAGTGTGCTTTGGGAATTGACCCGACTGACTGGTGGTAAAAAATGGGTTCCGCGAAGTTATTAATAGGGCGGATCTCCTAAAACTTTGCATAAAAGTGTTAACATACATCATTTGAACTGCCAGGTTTCTTTTCTCTATGTTATTCGTCCAGAAAATCAATAATGTCTAGTTGAGATAATAATTCATTACTTCTATTTAATGATTTATATTGTATGTTTTGGAACGCAGGTGTGGCGCAAGGAGCAAAAAAAAAGACGGATCGCAGCTTTGCCGGGCGACTTCCTGTTTTAATTGAATCGGGTGCGCGAAGGACTTCGAATAAGCGTTTCGCTCACGGTCAACTTATTTGATTTATGGATTCACGTTCCTGTGAGTTAGGGACGCGAATTCGAAGCGGGAAAAAAACGAAACAAACGTGAACGTCAGCGAAAAGATTAACGAAAGAATTAGTTGCTTTTCCTGCACAAAACCTGATGCTACGACTTTTACTATTCTCACGTTTCCGAAAGGCTTCCAAAACTGCAAAGCCCGAACAAACCAGAAAGAAATAAAGGAAGAAAGCGAAACAGTACAGTTGCGCTCTTAGTGGGCATCCATTTTACAAGAAAAGCAGGAAAAGAAATTAGAAGAGGTAGAGTTTTATTTATTTATTTTATTTATTTATTTTAGAAGTGTGGTACGGAAGAAATAACAGTCATTATAACAGAGTGGAATAAAAGAGCCAAATTGGCCGAGGCGCTTAGATGCCATCTGCTTCTAGTTACGCCACTATTAGAGTATGGTTTCGAAAAAAGTACTCGCTTCTTCACTTGGTCTTTGTTGCTGGAGTGTGGCGACCCTGTCGCTTCGTTCTATAGTCCAAAGAAATTAAATACGATGTCAAATTTAATGGATACTGGGCCAGGGCGCACGCTCAAACACAAATTGCTTCCCATACTTACGCTATTATTCATGAACATGATCAAAAGAAGTTTCAAAATAAACTAAAAATATTTTTTGTAGCACTACGTTCAGTTTTGAACGTTTTCATTTTTGAGGTACAAGTTGGTCTTTAACGTGTGGCGCCCTCTTTACTTTATTCTACATGCGGGCTGAGCGACAGTTCTGTGATAGTTTTTTATTTTGGAAGATAAAAAGTATTTAAGAAAAATTGCTACAATTAAAAAGGGCTACAATCCTTAGAACTCCCATGACCTCGATTCTCAATTGTTTCGAGGCTGTCACGTCTTCTTCATTTTCTTATGACGGATTTTAATAGATGTTTAAAATAAAGAGTTCTATTTTGTAAGATAGAACAAAGAAAAATTACCTTAAACATTAAGGGCTACAATCCTTAGAACTCCTTCTTAGACCTCGATATTCAATTGTTTCAAAGTGGCCACGTCTTCCTCAATTTTTTTTACAGCATGAAATATTTTTATGGCGGATTTTAATAAATGTTTAAAATCTGTGTCTACTTTGGAAGATAGAGCAAAACGTCTTTAAGAAAAATTACCTCAAACGTTAAGGGCTACAACCCTGAGAACTCCTATGACCTCGATCTTCAATTGTTTCGAAGCGGCTACGTCTTCTTCGCCTTTTTCTTTAATAGCAAGCTTACGTCTAGACATTTTGAGAAAGTTGCGAAAAACTCTTGCGTTGTGATAGGTTATGATCTCACTCGGTTGGGTTATATGAAAAAAGAGGACAGGAAAGGTGAAGGAATATTGGATGCAAAGACTAGAGAATTGGTTCAAAAAAAGGAGGAAAGTGAGTAGGTAAGATCAGAGTTTATTGGGATCGGAAAGTCATGAAGAAGTGGGTTGAGAACCAACAATAACAGCACCAAGGAAATACAGAAATAAAGGAAAAGGAGAAATTAAAAATATTCAAGGAAACTTTAAAGAAAAGAAAAAAGATTGTTTTCTTCTGTGCAATAGGAGAAGCTATGATGTGAGGCAGACCAGGATTAAAGGTGCTTGGGGTCCTAGGCCCCCTTTCAGATTATGTAAACTTGTCAAGTTGTCAGGGCAGCCGCTAGGGTGTCGAGCGCCGTTGTGCAAAACATATTTTGGGGTCCTTGAATAATGCATTTTAGAATTCTGAACAAATAAAATATACAGGACAGCCAACACACATTTGCAAAACATTTAATTGTACATGCCATTTCCCTGTCTGAAAAACAAATCAACACAGTGTACATACAAGGTGATTGACAACTGTGACCGCAACTGTGACCGCAAAAAAAAAATAGTGAATGACAGATTACGCGAAAAATGTTTAAGAAATTCTATGGAATAGTTTATAATTAATAAAAAATGTAACCATCTTAAGCCGGTATGTACATATAGAGTATTTTATAATACAATTAAAATTAAAGAAAAAACTAGGAATTTTTTTATCACAGAAATTTGAATTATTTTCATGTAGTGATTTATTTGTCAAAGCAGGTGTTCAAGTGAGGACGTTATTGTCCTTATTTTACACAATTTTCTTCAGGTGATTTGCATGCATTTGTCAATATTTTGGAGCTCGTATTTCAGCTGATCACAATAATTCCGTTTAAAGGCTAAGTTAACGTCCAACGTCGTAATATCAAATTCACGGAACTTAAGCTCTGCGTCATCAATCTCCGATGTTACAACCGATTTCTTATTTCTTCGTCAACAGTGAATAGGAAAAAAGGATGGAGTTGTGGCTTTTTGCCTGATTATTATGCAACGCCAGATGCGTTTTATTTATGACGCAGAGCTCTTCTCTTATGAAAAATTCTATAACAATCATAGAACTATTGCCACAAATGATGGTGGATGAAATTCATTTTACTTTACCGAGGTTTGTTTTCCCCTAATAAGGGTTGTTAAAAGTACCATGTAAATGGTAGAGGAACAATTCGCTGACTTTAGCAGACAGGATTAATAAAAACAGGTGTAGCGAAGAACCGCGGCAGATAGCAGATGGTAAGATAGAAAATAGTGGAGATAGTGGCATACTGGGCAGATAGTGGCAGATGCTGGAAGATAGTTACGAAGTACGGGACGTCCAGCGTTCGGTTCTCAAGTAAGGGGGAATCCTATACTGCCTGTTGAAGAGGCTCAAGTTGGTTTTAATAATAAATAAAAATAAAAGGATACATTGGGTATGTATTTTTTTTATTTACTCTGTTACCCTTAAGGTAGCTCCGCCATTAATTAGCGAGTGCAACTTCCAGCGACCCTCTAAAATTTTAAGGGTCGTGACACTATAAAACACTTTTATAACTGTATTGCGGTTATCTGCTGCTCTTTCGTAACCAGGAACGAATCGTCGTTTTGGGTATAATTTTTTATAATTTCTCGGAAACTAGAGTACCTACATACAATTTTTTTAATGTTTTTCCCATACGCTGGAATATCGCTTTTCTTCGTGTTTCTCTTTTTGGCGAAACAATTGTCAGTCACCCTGTATATATTTACTTAATTAAAGGACTTTGATAAAAATTGATTCTACTGAAATAAAGTTTACTAACAAGGTGCTTTTGAATAATTATTTTTGCTATGTTTTAACCGTAATCCGTTTTTAGTTATATCTATGTATTTAAATAATTACAGACAATTTGGCGCCCCTTTGCTTAAGCGCCATTGGGCCTGCAAGTTGTATCTGGCAATAATTACGTAGTATCAAAATTGTTCACTGTACACACAGATAGGCATACAACCTAGAGCTTTTAAAAAATGAAAAATTTAATAAACAAAATTTATCAAAATTAATAATGGTTTATTTCTACATTTCATTGAAGCACAATCTTCCAAAATGGTTTCAAATTCAATTAATTTTAACAATTTCCAATCTATCTAAACAAGCACGGCAAGTTTCTCTTAGTTTCCTATACGTAGGTACATTAAACTTTAAAAATCAAACATCAAATCAAACTTACTGTTTCTTTAGGACCCCGAGGGCCCCCATTTGCTTTGGGCCCCTAGGCTATAGCCTAGTCAGGCTAATGGACAATCCGGGCCTGATGTGGGGTCTTATGAATACATTTGTTTTATTAGTTGTCTTCTCGCCTCGGATTTTCCTGGTTTTTTCTGTTTTGCTTTTAGACTGGACCATTATTGAAATTTTCTTTTGAATAAGAGGATAATAGTAAAAAGAAGAGAATCTTTTTGTTAAACGTAAAAAATAATATAAATTTTACAAAAAATGTTCACGAAAATTATTCTCCAGAACATACTAATAATAATAATAGTAATAGATCAACAATGTCATGAGGAAAAAATTAGTGTAAATTTAATCTTTTGCATTCTTTTAACATTTTATATATCTTCGAAGTAATAGGCGAGTAAATTATCAAAAACAAAACTTTAAAGAACATTCTCCACATAAAATAAAATCTTAATTACTATCCATAACATGTTTGTAATAATAATTATAATTTATAATCCGTACTTCGACGAAACAACAATGTACAGGTCAGTACAGTTTCAATAGTTTCAACAGCATTGGTTTGCGTAAATTCCTACTACGAGCTTTCAGCGCTTTACATCCAAATATTCCATGCGTGTAACACTATAAAATACAATAAGCTCCCGAGAAGTTTCAGGAAGGGTTTCAAAGGGAGAATAATTTTCTGTTGTCCGAAGACCAAACAAAATTTCTTTTATTTCTCCTCATTAGCTGCTTGCTACGACCTTCATAAAGCGGCTTGTTTGCTAAATTGAAGTTATCTTCTTCCTCAAGGCTGCTAATATATCCAAAATCGTCAATTACATCTAATTCAGATACTACATGTTATTGCTTTAAATAGCTCCAAAAACCACTGAAAAGAAAAAAGAAATAGGGGAAAAACGACTACAAAGGTTTAGACAACTTTTAAGAATGCCAATCGAAAGAGCGTTGTGTGAAACAAAAACAGAAGTAAAAGGCCCAGAGGAAGATCACAAGAAATCTGGGACAGCACAATGGAAACATCAAAGAAGCTAACAGTGATCTAAGTCAAGAGCATGGCAGGAGACAGGAAGATATCGCTAAGAATAACAAAAGAACATGAATGAAAGATGAAGAAAGAAAGATGGGTACGTATAAATAGCTACAATTTCAGGAAGAGTTGAGCCCTGGTTCGGGGCTGGCACATTTTGGCTTAATTAAACAGCAACCCCGTACGCCCAAGAATCGTTGGTGACGACCTCAGTTAAAGAAGGTAGCCGTGGGGTTAACATTTGGATGATGGGAAGGTTTTACTTCTTGCTCCTTTGAAGAAACGATGCAGATTAACAGTTGAAGGGGAAAGGTTGCACTTAGGCATAACATCTTTTGGCTACAATCGACTAAATACAATCATCACGCAATCGATTGTCAGAGCCTCATCTGTTACTAAGAAGCACATCGTGAGAAGGAGGGATTGTGAGTTGAGACTGTATTTCAAGCCCCTTGGCCAAAATTGAAAAGGATTTTTTTAGATCCTCGTCTACTATAAGAGGACAAGTCATTGGAGTAGGTTAATATTTGGAAGGATGAGACAATTGACTCGACTTCATTTTATATTTTCCGCTGCAGTAATCGTTTTATGTGTCGATGCATAAAACAATCGCTTGTCGGGATAGAATGGAATTCACCCCCATACCCTTTGCGCGGGTTAAATTCGATAGAAATCATCGTGCGCTCTCCCAATCTGCAGCAATATTTCACGGCCCCATTTTATGCACATCTCCGGGCACAGAAAGAATTCTGCCGCGCGTAACCAATTCATCATCTGCGATTGATTTAATTTTTTTGGAAAACGCTTCCCCTCCATCATCGTCGGCAGATAAAAACGAGCTCACGTTTTCCTGTGGAATCGGCGAAATTAAAAATGTTTTTCGGATGTGTCAATCACTTGGACGTCTTGGCGAGAATTAATCGACGACGTAATTTGATTGGCATTTATCAATCTGATTGCTTTGCTTCAATAAATAACGTTTTATTTCACAACTACTCCGTTTCTTGAACACTTGATGAAAATCCCTTGATTCCTTAAAAGAACTTAATTGCTGTTTGCCATGCACACGGGATCCCGGGGGATTCGTTTTAATTATTTTGTTAATTATATAGCTCCTATACATTAACATGTACATTTACTGTGCACTACATTAATTCTCGGGCGGTCCCACATCGTGTGTTTATTTATTTCCCCAGCTTTGTTTAAACCAAAACGTTAATGTTTGCCGTGGGCAAATATTTGATTTCATTTCTCAGTAGATTCCGTGTTTTATATATTAATTAATTTATTAATTACTTAGCGGTTATATTTCATACGTTGCAAAACAAAAAATTAATAATTCAATTGCAGTAATGTACAAGGAGGGTCAATAATTTATTTACCTTCACGTAAAAGAGGCAAACAAATCGACATTTAACTCTTCCTGTAACATATTTTGTTTATCATCACTGTTCATTAATCTTCATTACTTGAAGAGTACTACATACACTTGGAGGAATTTTTTTTAAAGTCAAGTCAGGACTGTAGAGTGGAAAAAGCTTTGACTTTCTTAGACAAGTGAAAAGAAGTGTTATCGTCAAGAAGCAGCTTTCTAACTTTTTTCTTCTCAAAGGTAAACGTGTTGTTTGATTGTTTGAAGCAGAAGCAAATTACCTTCTTTTTTGTAAGAGGCCTTCGTCCGTCAATCTTCTCGGAAATTTTTCTTTTTGTACTTTTTAGGGGTGGAAGATCCTTACGCTTCCATGACGTAAACTCCATTCATGGTTCAGGATGATTAAAATACATTTAATCTTCCGTCACCAAATGATGGACGTGGTTCCAAATTCTCCTTCTGAAATAGTTTCCTTCATAGATCCAAATTATTTTTTAAACCTGTACCTTCATCCATTAATCTTGTTTGGCGATGGAGACGTCTCTTTGATTTAGGATTAATCAGATACTTTTCATTACTAAATGACGAAAAAGTTTGCTTTCTGAAATGATATCCGCATTCGAATTGACTTTCTCACAGATCCAAATTATTTTATATTTTGGAGGTGGAGGATTCTTATGCTCTCATAGAGAAGATTCCATTCTTGTTTCGGGATTAGTGAGATCTTTCATCACCAAACGATAAAGAGAATTGACGTTGTAGTTCGAAGTTCTCCTTTTGAAATTGGAGTGACTTTTAATGGGTCCAAATGTCCATGGATTTTTTTAAAACTCTTTCTGAAATTGGAGCGACCTTTAATAGATCCAAAAATGTTCATGGATTTGATCTAAACTGGCGAAATTTCTACTTCTTCCACTATTTGGATAACCTTCAGCTAAATATGTAAGTTTTTAACACATTTCTTTGAATGACGCTTTCATGAATCGCCCAGTATGGGACTCGTCTCCCTTTTTCGTTCGTTTGCTTTAAAATTTGATCATCATGCATCTCTTCTCCATAAATTCTTTATTAAGGAAATTACTTTTGTAATGTAATAGTGAACAAAATGTGTGTGATTGTTGTATCTTATAAAGAACAATGTTTTTTTTTAATCAGGTTACGTCTTTTCTTTTCTTTTGAGAAAAAGTTTAAAGTCACTTGTAAATAATTGTTACACGCGAAGTAAATTCAAGTTCAAACGTAGTAATGTCGTTGCATTCTAGGTCTGTGCCCCAAAGTGGGGGTAAACGATGTCTAGTATCAATATCAAGCGCCGCGACGTTGAATTCTGCTATCAGTGTGCGCCGTGCTTTCCCTCCGACCTGAGAACCCGAGTGCGTCGGTGAGAAATTAGTGCGCTCGCGATTTTCCCAAAAAGTTTTCCCAGTGATTGTTCTTTTTCGTTTCGAGGCTTCGGAGTCAGGTACGCATTTATTATAATAATTAAAATCCTTCCTGAAAAAAACTTCCGCAAACAACTTCACCAAGTGCGTTTAATTATTACGCAACGCCTTTAATAATAGCATTTACTTTCTCGTGTGTCGGCAAATTTTTGTTTGGCAAATAAAAACTCGGTAAAAAGTTTGCGCCCGGGCAGGCTTTAATGCGCATTCTTGTCAGGGACAAGTTTTTTTATTTTTTAACTCTGACATTTTTCGCAATTTGTTTGGAAAATGTTAAATTGTAAGAAAATAAATAAGAAAGTGAAACGGTGTTTGCCCAAGTTATTAAATTTTTTTGGAGTGATTCATATGCATCAGCTGTTATGTCAATATCTTCCTTAAATTAAATTTCAGGAGAGAGAAAAAAAAATAACCAGCACGTGTCTTGTATTTATAAAGTTTTTAAAGCAATTTTCAGGCCCCATATAAAACGTCCAAAAAGTTGGTTTACTTTGTTTTTTCTTTTCATACTTATTAAGAAAGTTGGAAACGGTGGTTTTTATAATTCAAAGCTTTTTTTCTTAAACCCAATTTGTTTGTTCGTTAAATTTTTGAAATTCTAAATACGTTTTTCCACAGCTATGAGGTCATCTTCACAAGATCTCATTTTTCAAATTTGTACTTAAATTTTAACATAATACAAGCGAAGTAGGTATAGATTTGACCTGGACTTCTTAAATTTCTGATTGATAACAATAAACGACATCCAACTTTACTTTATAATAATCAAGACACTAGAAGCGGTGCAAAATTGGCTTTGCAGATAACCCAAAGAATTTTTTCTGTCGGTATTTGTAAGTTACCTGATCGTTCGGATTTTATACATATTAAAGAAAGGACGTTGTGTTGAAAAATAAAATTTGTTTCATTAACTTTGTGTTATTTTTGTTATCGCTGTATGAGAAAGTCCAGGTCAAATCTATACTATACTATAATCATTTAAAAATATAAGTAGAATAGCATAACATAACATAATTAACTAACGCCTTTCTAGTATTAATATCGCTGAACATTTTGAAACTCTCATAGAAACCGGGCGTTACATTTTGACAGATTTTTTTAATTCGTCAGGTAAGACAATTTTTTTTAGTAATTCGATCGCAGCCGCAGTGATTATTACGATTCAATAAATAATTAAAGTTTTAAATGAAACTAAAAAATATTGGCATAAGCAAACAAATTTGATAAGCCCTTGACAAATATTTTTTTAGTCTTTAAGGTGTATGTACGTATACGTATTGTCAGTGGCGGCCTTAGGGGCGGGCGAACTGGGCAACCCCCCGGGGCCCAGCACTTGGAAGGGCCTCGCACCACCTCATAATGTATGAAAATACACTGTTAATTTGAAATTTGTTTAATTTAGATAATTACATTTAGTTCACTTTTACTTTATTTTAATTAATATCTTTTTGCTCTTTACAAACCTTTATATTATTAGCAATAAATTTTAGTGAATTATTACGATTTCCCTGGAATATTTATGTTTACTTATTTCCCTAAGTTTGCCAAGATTTTCCCAAATGTAGAGAAATTTCCTTATTATTGGCAACCCTTTCTGTACAGGGTGGGCCAAATTTGATACTTTTAATAGGAAACATCTGTTTTTAGAAGAGTTAAACAAAAACTGAAATTGGCTCCCCAAGCTCGATTTTTAAGATAAAATTAATAGTGAAAACCGCATTTCTATATATTGTAGCGCTAAGGACTACAGGGTGTTTTTCAAAATTCTACGATTTCTAAAAACCTCTATAACTTTTTTATTTATGAAAGTTTTTGATTTCTGTAAAAACTTCTTTGAGGCACTTTTCATACAGAATTCATTACTTCAAATTATTTTTTTCTAGATTGATCAATATTTGAGGTATAAGCAAGAACTTCGATTTTTTATATGGAACGCCCTATATATTTTTACATTTTTGAAAAGAGCATAGAATTCTATTTGTAGAAATATAAATTACTTGATATTTTATTCAAATAGTTTTTGAGGTATAGTGTAAGTTTTAATTAAAAGTTTAATTGTTTTTGCAGCATTCAAGTAGGCTATGGATGACGATAACTAAACAATTTAAGTTTTTTTAACATCTTGGTAGACCGCTGTCAAAGTTTGACACAATCTCTCACAGTGTTTGCATTTCTCTTGAATTTTAGTGTCTCTGTAAAGTACGCTTGGGAAGATAAATAAAAGTGTATGAAAACTACGAGAAATGCGACATGTTATAATATTTATAGCAACCAAAGATTTCATGAAGTGCTTTTAACTTGGAAGTGTGTAAGTGAGTTGAAGATGACAGCGTATCTGCCGAAATACGTATCTACGGCTATAAATTATTTTGATTTATATTTATGGATATAAACTTTTTTGATTTATTGTTTCTAAACCACCGTCTCCTTACTAATATTAGATGTTAAAATGTTTTATAGAAGTTGGTGAAAACACAAAGGTACCAATTAATTTTTACCATGAGTGATATCCTGAAAGAGATAGCGACAGAGAAAGATGACAGCGTATCTTCCGAAATGCGTATCTACGGTTACAAATTATTTTGATTTATATTTATGGATATAAACTTTTTTGATTTATTGTTTCTAAACCACCGTCTCCTTACTAATATTAGATGTTAAAAGTTTTATAGAAGTTGGTGAAAACACAAAGGTACCAATTAATTTTTACCATGAGTGATATCCTGAAAGAGGACAATCTTTTCGAGATATTTTCTGGAGATTTAGAAACAATTTAATAAATTTTAAGACATTTAAACTACCAAAACCTAAAAATTATGAATCTCAAAAAGAAATAAAGAATTAGAGGATATCATAGTTTTGGGAGATATCCGAAAATAACCAACGCCAGTTGAAGCAAACATCTGGCTTAGCAAGAACTTCTACAAGACGAATTTTAAAGAAACCGACCTTATCGGATAAGAAAAATGCACCACTACTTCTAATAAAAGCAAAGCGGCATGGAAATTACTAAAAAATGAGAATTCCATCTCTGTTCTTCCTGAATACATCATTAATTTAGATAATTTCAGTCGTAATAATGCTCAGGACATCAGTAGTGCTTTTTGCAGTTACTTTGTAAATTCGGTAAATGAATTGGTTACTAACTCTTTTATTAAAGATACAATTACTATTGACTGCAATAGTTGTAGTATATTTTTATATCCCATCGACGAGGCAGAAACTTATAGTATACTTCCGTCTGTCTTAAAGAAAAATTCTGCTGGAGTAGATGGTATTCCTTGTTCAATTATTAAGTATGTTGCCGAATTTCTAACTTTTCCATTATGCAAATTAATTAATCAGTCTTTTAAGGAAGGTATTTTTCCATCTGTTCTCAAAACTTCTAAAGTTGTTCCTGTTCTGAAGAAGGGTACTAAGACCGATATAAGAAATTGTAGACCTACATATATCAGTCCTTTCTGTACTTTCTAAAATTTTTGAAAAAGCAGTGTTGGGCGAGATTGATTAATTTTTTTGACATCAATTAGCAAAAATCAATTTGGTTTCAGAAAAGGATTATCAACTAATGATGCCTTATGTTTGGCGTATAATATCATCTTGCGGAACGTTGAATGTAAAGAAAAAGTGGTTGGTTTATATTTAGATCTTACAAATAGTATATTGATTTACAAGTACACTACACGAAACTACAACTACACGAAAAAAGCTTTTTTCGTGTAGTTGACAGAAAAGTGACACAATGTTTAATCATAAATCGTGAAGAAAGTGGAACTTGTCTTGTTAGCAACACTTTTCTTCATGTTTCCGTTAGCAACACTTTTTTTTCATTCATTTTGACGTATCAGAGGTCATTGACATTGATTGATGTCATAGATTGATGTTTTGTTACTATGTCAACAAATGTTTGACATACCTTGATGTATTATTATTATTTGTCGACGCTCTCATAATTTTAGCGTTATTTTCGTCAACTACACGAAAAAATAGCATGATCTACACGTTAGAAAAGTGAATTTCCATGTTCGTGTAAATTTGATCCAATTCAAACATTTACACTCACTTGAAAACTGTCACTTTTCTAAACTTGTAAATCAATATACTATTGATAGACATTTCTATACAAATTAAACCACTATACTGATACTCGGTCCTGCTGGAGACTGGATTGCTAGTTTTCTAAGCGACCGTTCTCAAATTGTTAGCGGTCAGGCGTAGTATCAGAAGTTGCTCAAATTCATCACGGTGTTCCGCAAGGTAGTATCCTTGGACCATTTTTTTTTCATTACTTACCTTAATAATCTAAGCAAATTTATTGAACTAGGAGGCGGCATTCATTATGCCGATGATGATGCCTTATGAATATTTAATTACACGTCTCATGACCAATTATTACATAAGCTTAGTGTACTACTTAGAAAAGTGATGGATTGGTGTAATTGCAACAACCTGTCTTTAAATGTCAATAAGACAGTTTTAGTTCCCTATTCATTAGGTCCAGCACAATTTAAATTTGAAGATCTTAACATTGATATTCCTGTTGATACAACTGTAATTTTTTTGGGAGTAACTTTTGATTCAGGACTAACTTGGAGTGATCATTGTTTCTAATTGGCAAAATCATTAATTTCTCCATGCTATTTATTGAGAAAAATGAATGGCAGCGTGTCTCTTGAAATTTTGAAAATGTTTCATTTTGGCTGCGTGCAATCTAAATTAAATTATGGCATTCTTTGTTGGGGAAATTCGTCCTAGTCCAATCTTCTATTTATAGTTCAAAAACGCAAAATAAGAGCCATCGTGAATAAAGGAGCACATATGAGTTGCAAAAACATTTTTAAAAGAACTAAACATTTTAACTTTGCCTTCTCTGTTTATTCTTAGTTGCTTAACGTATGTCAGGAATAATGAACAGTTGTTTACAAATGAATCAGAAATTCGAAATTATGTAAAAAGTGAGCAAATAAAAATCAGATTAGAGTAGGCGGTGCAAAGAAAATGTATGTCTGTGATTAACTGAATTAATTAATGTAATACATTCATGGACTGTCAAATTTATTAACTTTTCATTTAATCACAGACATACATTTTCTTTGCACCGCCTGCTCTAATCTGATTTTTATTTGCTCACAAGTTATAATACCCGATCTCATGGAAAACTTAATTTGACTTACCATAGCGTCGAACAACCAAATTTCACAATAGTGTGTTTTACATTGCAATAAAACTTTATAATCAACTCCCCATCAGTTTGCGACAGTTAAATTCTACTAACAAATTAAATGCTATCTTGAAGCAAATGCCTTTTACTCAATAGAAGCATTTCTAGCAGCTTTAATTGACTTTGATATTAGGTGATCTTTCTACTCATTGTTTATTTTGTCTTTTTCTTTTATACTTTAATTTTAATTTGTTACTTGACAATTTCCAATTTGGGATAATTTATATGTATGTATTTATAGCCATTGTGCAATGTATGATAACTGCGATCAAATCAGCAATAAAGAATTATTATTATTAAATGTCTTACAATAACGCAAGTAATTTTTTGTCCTCGTGCAAAATTTAAACTTTGCTCAATGGGTTTTTTAATACAATCCGGCAATGTCTCTCTTTAACGCAATAAAGAAGTTTTAAAAATATACTCAAGGGTCATTTTGATAGAACATTGTGGAACGTATTAGTATTATACAAGATGCCCATTTTAAATCGTGACCCCTGAAGGTTTTAGAAAAGGCAACCCGGCAATCAAATCAGAAATAACTTCGTATTCTTCTAAAGTACTAAAAACATGGAAGTAGAATGGGTTGTCTATTTTTCATTTTGAAGGCGTCAGGATTTAAAATAGACGCCACGTATAATTATTTTGAAAATAAGTTTTCGGCGAGAAATCAGTGTAGTCATCCTTACTCAAAGGGCCCCATATAAATCTCACGCCTGGGACCTCGCAACTATTAAAGCCGCCCCTGTGTATTGTTAGGTAATTTTAGTTAAACGCTTTTTTCAATTACGAGAATGGGTTTTTATAGTTATTTTGTGACTTATCTGTTAAGCTAAAATTGTTCATTTGATAAAGCCTCTTTTTTAAACTTTATTATGAAAATCAGCTTTATATTATTAATTTCTCTGTTCTTTACTTAACATTTATTTAAAATATACTGTGAGATTCCAAGGTGTTTATTTTGAAAACTCAAAACAATCTTTGTTAGAATCCGGGGGATCAACGGACCTCGTGCTATTTATTTTCAGTAA
Organism: Dorcus parallelipipedus; assembly: GCA_958336345.1. NCBI lineage: Eukaryota > Metazoa > Arthropoda > Insecta > Coleoptera > Lucanidae > Dorcus > Dorcus parallelipipedus. The sequence continues at coordinate 26,451,604 of OY284483.1, forward strand.
CTTTGAGAATCTCTACCAAACACTTTCTTCCAACTAGTTGCATACGAGTGGATACATATTTCGATCGCGATGTATTCCTACCACAAAACTCTAGTGTTAATTACTCCTGACTTAATTACTTAGATCGGTAATAAGTCTGCGCTGTATCTTCCATCGGGTTTTCCTCAACTAACAGCAGTGAAGAATGGGTGTAGGTAAATAGATCTTAAAGTAGGCGCCAGGGTGAACAAAATGCTCGTCTGATCCGAAATTGACAGTGACCGTGTTCCCAAACTGTCGAGACCTTGCAGTTGATCGTTTGCAACAATCACAGGAGATTTGATTTATTCACTTGTACGCGGAACGTAGTGGCATATATATAAAATAACAACTGCTTTAATTACATACACAAAATAATTATAAGAGCAGAGTTATAAACGGTTAATTTGATGCGACAGAATGACGACTAAAACTCTATAACTAAAACGATTCAAAATTGTTATACCTATACTTATTTATTTACTTGATAGATCAGATCAGATCGCTTCATTACTACTAGTAGCGCAAGATCTGTCGAAAATTCTCTTTTAATGCAATGCAGCGTCACGCGATAGTTGATAAAAGTTATTAATTAAACTCACGTAAACAAGAATGTGTCTGTAGGTCAAGGTCAATCACCTTCTCCTACAAATTTTCTGTACGCTATCCATGGCGATTATAAATCAAGTGCGTTATGAATCTCCTTTCGTAGCCGAAGAAACAATAGAATTAATTACAAGATCGCGTCACGTCGCTTGTCTAACATTACCTGGATTTAGCAAAACCAGGCTCTGACATGGGGACTGGACATCTTCCCTTATCTCGTTTAGCGATGCACTAGTGAAAATCAATTATGAGTTTATCTAAATTTCCTTAGTAGAACTCCGATAATTGTAATCACAACGATAAAAAGCATTACGAAAGTTAAACGAGTAACGGACGAAATGCTAACGAAACGAATAACGTTAAGAGCAAGAACTCAAAAATTGAAATTCATCGCGAGTCAGCGGCCTCATCAGCGGTTATTGCAGCGGATAAATTTTAAAACGGAATTCCAACGTGCTTGTGGTGACGAAGATGAGCATTAAACGCAGCCCCTGATTACCAAACTGGTTGCGTGCGTTCGAATATTAAATTCGGAGGAGCCCCCGATGAAAGTAACGGCCACCTGACGACAGTAAATTCGCAGCGTTCGCAACGATAATTTTTCCCGGGTCCCTCGTAAAAAGCGTTCGAAGTGGGGTATTCTCTTGGGGCGAACTTTTTATGATGATGACCGACACGTCTTGTACTGACGTGCGTGAGTATTCCGAAGCTCGTCTTCTCTGATCAAAAACACTCGGCGATGACAACCTGTTACCTTCAGTTTCTTGGAGAACTGTCATATGTAGGGGGATTCATGGATCTTGTGATGGGCCGATTATTTCTAAATTATTCCGGAGCACTCTCAGAGCATTCTTATCTTGTTGAATAAAGTTCATTATTAGATAAAGTTATGTATGTAATGATTTTTTTATTTCTTAACTGTTAGCCACGTTAGTAGCCTGATGAAGGCTGCCAGGCTCTAGCAGGGGAGTGGAAATCTTTCCTTATCTGGTTTAGCGATGCACTAGTGAAAATTGACCAGTCGGAAATGATTGTTATCGAAAATTCTCATACAGGGTCCGGCAGTCAAACCTGAGGGTTTTAGTTTGAGTGTCACCCAAGGTAGGAGCAAGAAATTAGGAAGAAAACGATTCCACAAGTATGGAAGTTTTCCGGGGTTCTGACGGTTTGAACAGACCCACCCCTCCTCCTTGGCATAGCTGAAGACGTAGTGCAAAATTTTTGCACCCACAACAATTCCGTGTAGCAATCCTTCTGCGGGGAGGAACATTGAAATGCTGGCGGAACTTTCGTTGCGTGATCGTAACGGAATCGCCGTTTTTTGAAATACGCCTCTATGACGAAAGCGCGATGCTCATGGCCCCACTGCTCCGTAGTACAAAACTTCCATACTTGTTGAATCGAATTACACCGTTATCTTCGCAATTTTTTGCTTTTACCTTGGGTCAGTAAAACCGTCAGGTTTGACTGCCAGGCCCTGTATAAGGACATGTTACGAGCAATTGATAAACGTTTGCTTACATTGGGATATCAAGATTACTACAACAAATGACTAAATATATTAATTATATATGCATTTCTTATCAAGAGCAGCATCTAAATATAAGATTAAAAATTGAAACCAATTTAAAAATGTCATAATTGTTCTATTGTATTCTGAAGAATATGGCGATTACAACACCAGTTGAACATACAATTCAATTTACTATTAACCCTGGCAACGAGACTTTTCTGTTTTTCGTAAAGTATATCAAAATATCAAAGTAGAGTCAATTAATTACTGGGCGCTGTCAAATTTTCGTGAGAATGGCTTTTAAACGTAAATCCAAAGATCCAGTGAAATCTCCTTGCCAAGAAGGTCAAACAGCCACGTGAAATTCCGAACCGTGCAACCGTTAGTAACATTTGTGCTGAAGAGGCCGCCGAAATATATCATCTACATTGAGAATCTGCCAGAAGAAATAATGATCCAAATGTTCTCGCACATATCGCCGAAGGAACTCTTTTTAAAGTCCGACCAGTATGCAGAAGGTGGGAAGAACTTGCCATGCGGTCTATCCTGTGGAAGAGAATCGATGTTGATAAAGACATTCCACCGGAGATTTTGTTTGAGTGTTTTCGAGTGGATCAAATCGGCCCATCTTTTGAAGACTTTCAGCATCAAAAACAGGAATGACGCAAATGTCATCGCAGAAGAGGTTATTCTCCCATCGTCATGATTATTATAATTTAACGCCTTCAGTTATCAAAAAATTGTAAAAGCTTGGAATCTATAAAAATACAAAACGTAAAAATTGTTTCATACAATGCAAACTGTTATGTCACCTAATGACATGCTGGCGTAAATGATAGAACTTCAATTTCAGTCGATGCAGGTAAAATCTTCTTCACTTCTCTGTCCCATGTCACTCACAATCACCATCAACGATTTTGGTTTTTCAGATTTTTATCTCGGAAATTCTTTCGTTTAATTTCGGGAGACAAGTGCAGCCGAAAGCTCATGAAGAAGTATATCGGCCCCATATCCGCCAAGCAGATTAAGGCCTTTTTCGCTGTCCTCTCCGACTACGAGGTCCACGATTCTGCGGTTATGGGGAACATGAATTTCAGTCAGAAGTTCAAACTGCGCGACGTCATTCAGCAATTTCAAGAACTTCAAAATCCGGAACAATTTCTGAACATGATTCCAGGAGAACTTGACTTATGGCCCCAATTTGAGAGACAACGTTTAATTTACTTCGTGGGTATACAATTACAAATATGCACAAGATGTTAAAGAGGAATAAAAATTTGTGGATACATAAATTGTCAAGAAATAAATAAATAGCGCTTCTGTTTTGTTACAGAGGGCTGCTACGTTAGTAACACCTAATAAATGCTTCGTAAAACTGAGTGTACTGTGCTTCGTGTTGCTCTATTTATATGTGGTAAGGACTTGGTAGGGCGTAACCTATCGCGGGCCTTTTCTCGATACGTTACCCCCATCCTTGCATGAGTGATATGTGGTATCAAACAAAGCACAGTCCCCCTATGAAGATTTGACGTTACGAAGAACATCAGCAAGAGCTGTCGAAGAAGAAAATAGCAACAGACCCCCCCTCATTAATCGAAAGTTAATTTTTTAAGTTATTTTAATTCCTTTTGCTTTAAGTTCGTAAATTTTGATATTGCCTTTGTTTTTTTTATACCTATTTCTTAACGCCTTTGAAAACTTTACGGTAAAGAAATTTGAAATTCGATTACCTGCTTAAAATTTAATTACGACGTTAGCAAATTTATTCTCCGCATTAAGGTCATTAAAACAAAATTAACAAGACCACAGATTTCAACAGGAGCGATCCGGCTGAAATATTGGAGGTTCAAGTTTTAGCCACTTGTGGCTTGCTCGGAGCGCACTGCAAGATTAAAACCAATAATTTGTCTGGATTTTTGCTGCTGGGGAAAACAGATTTGGTAATTGGGAAGTTCCCTGCGCACTTTAGTATGACCCACATAATTTCAAGTGCGCGGAACACGCCCTTTATATGATTTCACGACCATTGGTCCGGTCCAGTGCATACTTTAAACTGTGAAAGCAGAGAGGCTGTTATACCGGTAATTGTTTTAAAGTGAGAACATAGGCAATGTTACAAACGGCCCTACTTGGAACGCATTAAAAATTTTTCATTATCTGTTCTATTTGTTCTCATTGAATTTCTATGATCTAAGTTTCAGTCAAATACCGATATACACAATCGTTGTGAAAGGACGAATGGAAGCGATACAAAAAGGTGAACTTGCCCGAAAAGCTCAGAGTAATCTTGACTTTCCTGCGCTTTTATCAACAAAGGGAAATTTTGTCTTGGAATAAACTGTTTACTGAAAGCAATATTGCGTTGTACCAAACAACACAACAAGCATGGTGCATCCTAAACACGGAAGACCTTGTTTGACGTGCACAAAGTCCTGAAAGTTTGAAGCAACGCTTCACATGTCAAGCAAGTTTAACACGACTTGACAAATTAGATTAAATATTAAAAAATGAAATTGTATCTCAAATATTGTTGCAGGGTGTAATAAATTGTGAATTCCGAAGCTGGAAGAATTAACCTTCCCTCATTAAATTAATTGTAATCGCTTCTTAAGCCGTGACTTCGAGGTAAGAAGATTATTTCGAAGGCATAAAGCATTTTACGGTGGCGTACTGAAGGGAATTTGCTTTTCTAACTCAAATTTGCTTTGCCTTGAGAAACGAGGAATGCCTCTACCTTTTTGCAGAGATTAACGGAATGTAGCCGTTATAATAATTTGTATAAATGACAAATGTACAACGAATTTGTTATTACGAGTAGGTTTATGCCGGAAAGTGAAAGGGGTTTAGGGAAGATCTTTGGGGTGAATTCACTTTTAATATTGTAGATGCAGATTCTAAAGCTTACAGGGCGTAAGGAATAGTCAAATGCGTACTCATGATTTTAATGCCGAATAAAATAGTAAAACAGAACCGCCAATGTATACAAGGAAGTATACATTTAAAAACAAATATGCTGAGGTCTTATCTCACTTGCTTAAGAAGCAACAGGTTCGTTTTAACAAACAAATAAAAGTTTTAAAAAGGCAGAAATAAAAAAAAAAAAACTGGCAGGTCAAATTTAAAAGTATTCGTTCATATTGGTAGGAGATGTTGCAAAGTCTTTAGCACAAAAGACAAAAAGAAAAATTCATTTCGTTGTTTGTTTTATTTTTAATTCGGTTCTGATTTGTTTTGTAGGTATACGATTTTAATTTTCTTCTGTTGCACTTCTTTTAGTGACTTTTTTAAAATTAATTAGCAGACTTCGGACATTTCAGAGCGTTGCCATGGTTACGCATGAACGGGTCTTCCTATTGATTGAGTAACCATGGCAACGCTCCGAAATATCCGAAGTCTGCTAATAAGATATTTTTTCTCTTTAATATTACCAATTTTTTAAAAAAAATTTATCAACTCAAATTTATTTATTTATTTTTAATTCCATTTAGGTATAATTGTCATTTGTTTCCAATTTTAGACTTTTTGTTTCATAAATTTATACAATCGATTTTATCTGTTTTCAAATTCGAATGTCATTTATTTCTCTTCTTGACTATGTATAGTTTTTGCTAAAGAAATTAATGTTTTAATGATGACAGTGACTCTTAATCATGAACATTTTCTACTGCCTTCCAGAGTCGACCTTCGTTTCATTTCGTTTAATTCGCCTTTGTTTTGACTTCAGATTTTTACGCCTTAACAATTTAGTTTTTTTTTTCACCTCTTTCCAAAAGTCTGAGAGATTTCTTTCGGGTAATTTAAAATTTCATTACATCATCGTCAGCTGGCAGCAGTCCGTTTTCTCATTTACCCCTCTTGTTCCCCTCAGTTATGACATTTCGATCCACTTTCTTCATGTTTGGATTGGCTTCCGTTTGGAACCGCGTCACGATGACTTCTTCGACTGCCAACGTTTCGTTCTCCAATGCAGAAGAACTTCCTCGTTGCTGTCAAACGATTAACGAGAAGCAGCAGCAGCAGCACCACCAGCCGACGACGGCCGCCGAAGCTTTCAAGTCACTTTCTTCATCTGTTTTTATGTTTTCTTTTGGTCGACCTTTTGGTTTTTGGTATCACAGTTTTTAAATTTAGTTATTTTTTTTTGTTATTCATCTGTTCGAAAGTTCTAGGGATCTTCATTTATTGGACCTCCACCTTCCATTTCAATCTTTTCGGCTGAAGCATTACGTGTCACTTTCTTAATTAAAACCAATGATATTAGTGACTATTTAAATTTTGAAAAATTATTGTCGAAAAGAAGCCTCGAGTCACTATAAATTATAGGTTAAATTTCCAAATCTGTTTATTAATCAATCATCCCATTAACAAACTTGACTAAAGTTGACTAGTTGACATGTTTCGGAACAAATTCCATTATCAAAACTATTTAAGTCGAATCCGACTAAACTAAACTAGTTTAGAAATGGCTACGCTTGCGGATTCGACTTAAATAGTTTTGATAATGGAATTTGTTCCGAAACATGTCAACTAGTCAACTTTAGTCAAGTTTGTTAATGGGATGATTGATTAATAAACAGATTTGGAAATTTAACCTATAATTTATAGTGACTCGAGGCTTCTTTTCAACAATAATTTTTCAAACTTTCTTAATTTGTTTTCGTGTTTGTTTTTGGTCAATTGATTTTAGTTTTTAATTCGTTTTTGTTTTCGTATCACATTTTTTTTGTTAATTTTTTTTTTTCGTTGCTGAAAAGTCTAGTATCTATGGCCAAAGCTGGAATCTAAGCACCTAGACTGATGTATTTTTATTAGACAGAGTGCTGGCTAGTTATTGAATATTGCCCGTAGTAGCTGCGACCGACTTACAGATGTGTTATATCTCCTACGGCATTCGCCTTACAAACTGGGGAAACGCAGAAAACCCAGTTCGAAGGAGTGGGTATGAGTCTGAACACGATGCCGAGCCATGAGAATTCTAACTCTCACATAGAAATATAGAATCCACACGTACCAGGAGAGGGTTCGAACCCACACCTAATAGTTGCCTCATCGAGCATTAAGCCCGTTGCCAACCAACTTGGCTATGCAACTACTTTATGAATTTCACTTCTTTCTAATCGTGCAATTTCAACCGATTTTGATTTGAGACCAGTTTTTCAGAATTAGTTTCGTTTCATCGATAGAGAAAGACAAACCTACATAACGAGCGAAAACCAAATGACTTCCTAAATCGATTGACATTTAACGGATGACATTTGTCAAAGAGTTGATCTAATTCCAGACCTGCTTCACAATGTTATGAAAAATTGAAAGGCTACTTAATGAACTTTTCTCTTGAACACTTGATACAAACAGTAGACGCGATAAAAGTGTGTCAACGGATAAAGCAAATGAATGAAAAATTGCTTGTCAGATCGAATGATGAATGTCTCTTGCAGCGGAGAACGCAACTTAACGTCGTAGTTTCTCTGCTGGACCTCAGAACTAAAAAGTTGAATCAAATGTAGAAGTAAAGAACTCAATAAAAAGAGCAGGCATTAAAATAAAAATAAAAAAACTGCAGCAAATGTTTATTTATCAACATGTTAGTACAGCGCCAAATTTAAAAGTCTAATTTTTCTGCCTCACCCTGTATAAATTATATAGTGTACGGTCGTTAAATAAGCTTAAAACGACGTATAGTTAAAAAAGTAGGTAGAAGGCAACAATAAACGAGGGTAACTAAAAAAAAATAATGCAAGAAATAAAACAAGTTTGAAAGGATGCCGAATGAGAGAGAGTAAGAAAATTAACATAAAGGAAACAACTACAAATACAAGAAAATTAAATAAAAGTGACGTGAAGATTGAAAACAGAAAAATTAAGAAAGAAAACATGTTTCAGTTTCAACTTAGAATGATACAGATACGTTCACAGTTGAACAAGATGTTTTAGAAAGTGAAATTTAATGAAAAGAGGAAAATGGATAAAGGAGGAAATCCCGAATTCCGAAATATTTTTAATTTAGTTGAGAAACACATTTCAGAAAATGAAAGAAAGAAAACAATTAAAAAACGCATACCGTTAAATCATTTATATCTGAAAATAGTATACAGGGTGTATTCGAATTGAGTGCAATAATTTCACAGGGTGGTAGCTTGGATCAAGACGATCAAAAATTGTTATCAGACACCATCAACCATCAACTACCTTGTTATAAATTAAAATACTTCGGTTTGGATACTAATGCGTTAAATTTAATTGAGTCGTATTTGTCAGAACGATCTCAGATAGTTATGGTTGACGGGCGTTCATCCGATGCCAGGAGAGTTGAGTGTGGGGTGCCTCAGGGTTCTGTACTTGGGCCACTACTGTATTCGATTTATACTGCTGACTTCCAGGAAAAAATGCAAACATGTAAATGTAATTTGCGGAACTTTCCTAATCTAAACTAAACTGTCCCTCAACATACAACCTCTACTTTTATTAGATCATTTGCAAATACTGTACCTTCCTTTTATAAGGCAATTTCAGGTAATCTAAAAGCCATGCCTCTGTTATCATTTAAAAGTAGATTAAAGTCCTTACTTTATCGCACACATGTATATTTGAAGTTTTTTATTTGAATTACTCAAAGGAATCACCCAGTAAAGTTTTGCCCGACGCCATAAATCACACTGTATATGTATGTACAGTCAGGTGATAAAAAGACGTCTCTCCCATAGAGTGTTATAGCACTATGCCGAGCAGGCAGATAAATGAGTGGAAGGAACTTAACATTTTATGGGGGAGACGTCTTTTTATTACCCGACTGTACATATATTATGGCACACATAGTATAATTATAGGACGTATACCATGATAATATCGATACCTAATTTGTTACACGAATCGAGAGCGTCAGCGAACCTCGCCTCATTATTAATTAATTTCAAGCCAATTTTGAATTATCTTTTCTTCAATAAAGACATTTATTATGATTATTATTATCAAACTTCGGCGAATCTTAGGACACTTCAGAGCCGGTATTGTTTTATCTCATGCGCACAAGTTTACGAGACACAATAAAAAGGGGAAGTATTTTAAAATATTTCCCGATTTCAATTGGTATAATTCATGACGTGTGTTAATAGTTTAATATTATATTAAGATCCCGCTCGCTATTTATGATACGGCGGCGGCGGACGAAGACGTTGCGCTGATGTCGGGGAAGAGGACGTATTCCATAATACAGCAGAGTGCATTATTGATTTATGTGTGTAAGAAAAACTAACTAACTAACACGTGTTATATTAATGAATTAATAAATAATTTTTTTAAATTACATAAATTAAATTAATTGATATTTTTTTAAAATTAAATTCATTTACTTACACTTCTTTAATTTAGGTAAAAAGCTATTTACGTACAACATATACGTTTTGGTATAGTAATCTGATAAATAGTCGTGTATAAACAATTAACTATATTTCTTATCCAAAAATCTCTGTCATGATGTCACATTGATCGATTTACGAGTTATTAACAAGTCGGGCGGATGCTTTATATTCGTAAATAATGTTTTTTTTGTGTATATAATAAAAACCGCCTGGAATATTATCGGAACACTCACAATCTTATGTTTTAAAAACCTAAATAAAACAATTTAGATTTAAATTACTCCGGCTCAGAAATGTCCTAAGAAACGCCGAAGTCTGATTATTATTATTAAAGTCGAGACTTAAATCTCATATCACCCTGTATCTGTGGCTTTTACATAATAGTTGTTTACAGACCTGCTTTTTATTAATTTTAATTGTTTATTCTATTCTAGAGAAGGTACTTCAATTAAAAGTAAAACTTATAGATAATTTTTTTTGCAAAACATTTTACATGACGTGTACCTACATGTCATAGATTTGACTTCGCACCTGTAGCATAAAACATTGATTGGATTCACAGTTTAAATTATTTAACGCTATTGATTAATACCAATCTCATAATCAGAAACAATTACATTTCATTTTAAATCAATTTAGTACAATTTGCAATAAAATATTTACGTTTTTGGTAACAGAGTCGAAACCGAGGCAGAAAATTCTGATTTAGTTCAACTTTGATCATCGCCGTTTATTATTTATTAAAAGAGATAAATATGAATTGCGTTTTAAAATGCAATCCCCGCCGAAAGTTTTGAATTTATCTGGTGGCAAAACTTACGCTCGCGGATTTAAGCTGAATTATATGAAAAGTTTCGCATCCGCATTTGACTTTCAAAGAAAAATGTGCATTATTAGCATCTCTGAGTTTATTTATCCTCTGCCGGTACTCCCCTGAAATACGAATGTATAATACATATTAACGAGACACATTTATAACGGACAGGGGTCGCTGTATGTATTTTATTCAGCAAGACAAACTTTTTTTGTAATCCCACGATTTATATGAAAAAGTTTAATACATAATACATGTAATAGTGTAGCGTAAAAGATCATTTATTATACAAATTCATTTACTTGAAACAGCGTTTCAAAACTTTCCACATTTATTCTTCTGGAACGTGTGCGAATGGATTGCAATTAAAAATGGTACTTTTCACTGCGATAATTTCACGACCATTAATATTTCTATCCGAGTGTATGTCGTATCCTTTTTGAGCTTCATTATTTTTATCAAACAAGTAAAAAAATGTTTATACCGTTTGATGATGAATTAAAATTGTTTTGAGAACCATGCGAATGGTATATTGTTTACTATTTATTGTTTCATTCCATACGTGGAAATTAATTACGAATAGTAGTCAAAACTGTTATCACAAAATTCTAAAATGAATTACCTACTCCTGATTTTTATTTACATCAAAGAAGTTTGCGCTGTTACCCTAGGCAGCTCAATGAAGAGAGGGCGGTTTAAAAGGTGTTAAAAAGGCGCCAGGGTGAACAAATACCCAGCTGAAGAAGTTAATGCTAAATACTGGTATATCGCATTCGCAATAGTTTTCGCAATAAATCTGGGAGATTCCAAGTAACATGAAAGTGGTTGTTGTTGTTTAAGTACTAACGATTGAAACTGATCGCACACACTCGAGTTTATAGCTGCATTTTCAACTCTTTTATCGATGTCTGTAGTTCTTATATTTTATTACAATTATATTTAGCCATAATGGCCCCACGACATGCCACTTGTACAACATCGTTGGCCTTTAATGCACCACCAACTTTTCCTAAATAAATTGACGTCCATCGATTCATGTAGGTCGTTGCAGTATACTTCGGTGAGCAATAACGTCAGAATAATTGAAGAGAGTCATATTTTATTTTAACTTGCGGAGTATCGATTGTTAATTAACTTCTTAATATAGAATGCACTGCCAATGTGAAATTATAAAGAAAAATAGCCCATCTAATATCGTTCGAAGGTTTACTTTGTTATAGTTACCTATTAGACACATTCAGTGGTGCACAGGGTGATTTCGACAAAATGAACCTAGTTTCTGTTTTGCTTGAATCATAATTTTTTAAATTTTGTAGACAATAGCAACCCCCTCAAATAAGTGCGACCTTAGTTAAACGTTAAATAGTTTAGACTCAATTTAAAAGAAAAGCCACTTTACAAAATCATCTTGGAATTAAATGGAAAAAAGAAGATGACTTATTCCATGACTTCGGCCGGAGAAAAATGTTCCCGGTTGTAAAGAGGGTGGTAATTTTTACTGCGGGTCGCTGTTTACATCTCTTCAATTTATAACTGGAGTAAACAAGTTTTATTCTGTAAAATCACATCCATATTTTCCCCGAGCAAAGGGGGTGGTTGTGTTTTGTTTATGATTTCAATTTCTTTGGCGCGCCCCTAAGACTTTAAATCGCGTCACAAAAGCGCTGCCTTTTGTCGTTAATGCAACAACGAGAAATCGTTCTTTGAACGTTTCCGTTTGTCGCAGAGGAAAATCTTGTTTTATTTGCAGTCTTAAGTTAATAACACCGTTTGAACATTAAATTGCTTTTCTTTAAGCGAAAGTTGTTTGTATTATTCGTATACCGGATGACCCAGAATCATTTTTAACAAACCAAATGAAACCAGATAAAATGACGACGTCCGTTGTTTTATTTTTCTGAAATGTGTAAATTAGACATTGAACATACCGGATTATATACAGGGTGGCATGTTAGTGTGGCAAAGTTTTCTGTACATTTCACATACGTGTTTGAAAATCATATAAATTAATAACAGAAATAGAATGATTTCGCGTTGGTAATTAAACATCAATAGACTAATAAGTGACCTGCTTTAACTGGAAGGTTAAAAACAAGCCCGGTCCTTTGTTAACAAATTGGGCGTTACAAGGGCAAAACATTGCCCCTAATTACAAAGCTGTGCGTCGTAATTTTCGACATAATTCCGACAATTAATATCCGGTTATTACGTAGCACGTCCTGAAAAGGGTCGCCTCAAGTTTAAAAAAAAGGTGCGTACGCACGGTATACATAGGCAGAAAGTGTCGGAGTAGATGTAATTATTCACATTGTTTTGCTTGGAAAGAGCCTGCGGCTGTTGTTGCGGATATTTTGCGTGTATACATCAGAGAAAGGGCGGTTAAGATAACATAAAGTTTTAGGTTTTTTTTTAAAGTGACAGTACAAGAGGAAGCACAAAACTTTATATAAATACAGGTTGTTATCGAATTGAGTGGAATAATTTCACAGGGTGGTATGTAGTTGGATTAAGGCGATCAAAAAATGTTACATATTATTATTTAACTACATTCGATAACACCCTGTATACCTTTATTAAGTAAATTTTGTTTTGTCAAAAAACAAGGTGTTTAACACCCACCCCCTTTCGCAGTCACTATAGATGCAAACCGAAGAGGAAATTAGAACGAATGTCAATAATTAAAACAAAAAAGGAACTAAACGAAACAACAGAATATTTGTTGTTTTGTTTTTCTGACTTCCGGAGTATCGCGTCATGGTATTGTCTTGTACTTACCAGTAAATTGAAATGATTGACATAATTTCTACGAACGTTGTGTAGTTTTCAATATGAATTAAAAAAAAAAAACGCAGATTCTGTTTCGTACGTTGTATATTTCATATGGAAATTTGTAATTTGTATAAATATACATATACGAAAAGATGTATACATATGATATGGAGACTAGATTTCATGCTTCAGGTAACCCTCCGTATATGATAGACTCATTTTATATTCTATTAAACGCACGGATCGGAAAAATATGTAGCATAAGAGGATTTGAGAAACGGGGGCCACATGGTAGCCCCCGTATCTCTACTTACATTACAAAGAAAAAAAAATGTAGTTTTGAAAAGAACTTTAGGTGAAGTATAGACTAAAGTATTTTCTCTTGCGTGCTCACTGAATTTTCAGGGCGAATTACGTTATTATGTGCTCTTGCAAGATTTATTACAGCCGGAAGCCAAACACATACTTTAGTCATTAAGCTCATTCATCGCCGGCGCTATAAAATAAGAAGTTTTATTGCCTGGATCTCTTTATCGAATCTTTCACGTCGGAGGAAAACTGTACGTATCCGTTTTATCAACTCACCTGACACTATAATTATCGCGTGCATAAAACTCGATTCTCCTTTTGATTTCCTGCCAAATTATGTAACGCCCGTCTGTTTGCTTTAACTAAAGTCTGTTTAACATTCGATCCTCAAGGTTACTTCTATTGTGAGGTCGCGCATTCTTTAGAGTTTATATTTTTAATTTCATGTTTATATTTTAGTCTCAGTTCAATAATTTTTTTTTTATTCTGTTTTTTATAATTTTGAAGCAACAATTACTGTTTACATTGGCAAAGTGAGGTTCTTATTTCTTATTTATTGTTGAAAGATTAATGAATTTTTATTATATACTCCGCAAGTATGTATCATGTGTTCAATTAATATTCCGGTAGTATTGGCTATGGAAATGTTTTGTTTTCGTAAAGGCATGTCGTAGCTTAAGCTCGCCGCGAACAGAATTGTCACTAGTCCTGTCGAGTTATTTCGTGTTTGTTTGCGTTGTTGGTTGGTTGGAGCATTACAGCAGAAAACATTTGTGACTGAAAGTTATTTTCGAAATAGTTCAAAAATCGATGGGGCACGGGTATACTGAGTACGAAGCTGCTTGGAAGAGTTTAGGGTTGAATTTCCCGATATTATTGACCACAAAACTCGAAGACAACCTGCATTGGTGTGTACAGTTGTTTCGTGAAACAGGAGGTCCATGTACCAGTGAGGTAATCGAAACTACAAGACATAATGAAAAATGCTTCTCACACATTGAGCTTTCTATGGGAACGTGCCACAAATTGTTACGTAAAGATTGTTCAGCTCCATCCTTACCTTCTTCGATGATAAGAAAATAAACAACTTTTAAGGACCCCACACACCTCGTTCTTTTTCGACAGTTGTACCCGACGGGTAAAATTGCTGGAACGATGAACGAAACCGATGAAAGTCCCTACACTTCGTTCTTGGAAGCCGTGTCACCAAACAGTTTAACGCAATGAACGAAACGTGTTTGTTGGCAGTGGCGGCCTAAAATCTGCCATTGCGCCTCTTTACCTCTAACCACACATGAAAGTGCAAAAGACCGCCGACCCGTCTGCGCCGACACTGCAAAAACACGTCGGTTCCTGTCCACACACCTCGTGTTTACCCGAACGGATGGCGTGAACCGATGAAAATATCCAAACCGACTGATGTCCAATGTTTTGACACGACGGGGAAACACGTCGGTTTATGTCCATACACCTCGGTTTTATCGTCCGTTCGTTCCAGCAATTTTACCCGTCGGGTAAAACTGTCGAAAAAGAACGAGGTGTGTGGGGCCCTTAAGTAACTTCTGCTAATTTTCATTTGGGTCTTAATCATAACTGTAGAGAACGTCATTCAGGTCTTTTAATCTTTATACAAAAATTGGATCTTCTTAATCCTAAACAAATCGCAGAAGAGGTCTTCGTTAATTGCAAATCAAATTGCGAAATATGTCACTTAGGTTTTAATTATAAAACAAATTGCAGCATCATAAAACAAGATACGAAGAAACGTCATTTGGGTCTTTCTAATTTAAGAAAATGTTATTTGGGACTTATGCCCGGTTGCACCAACTTTTTAAGCAGAGCTTAAATTTAAATGGTGTTTAGACTATGACATTATTTATAGATTTAACAAAATGTTAGTCACACTCTAATTGATACTTAAGTTAAAATTTAAATGTCAATCAGAATGTATTTGACATTATATTGACCATACGTAAATGTCACATTCTAAACATAACTTAAATTTAAGCTCTGCTTAAAAATTTGGTGCAACCGGACATTTTCGAGTGATAGGACACCGGCGCCGTGCCGATGTGATATAAAAGCAGCAACGAGCGCGAAATTTATTTTGAGAACGCGACGAATGTGGTGGCTAATAAGTGTTTTTGGTAATTATTTAATCATGTTCACCGAGTGTAAATAAATAATTAATTATTTTAACTTATTTACAAGTGAATGACTTGCAATCCGAATTTCTTAATTTTACTATATTTTTATAACAAAAAAAAAGATATAGAGTAGTCAGAATTGAAGTTGGAAATTTAAATTTCACTAAACCTTTATTCCCCAAAACAAATACCGTGGATGTTAATTAGTTATCTTAATCGCTAATTCCGTAAAAATAAACCGAAACGTTGCTCTGTAAATAATGCGTATTTGTGTTTTTTCGCCCACGCAATTACCATGCTAATTTTTTTATCATTTTTGCGTACTATCTTTCTAATTAAAACAACATTATGGCGACCTGTTGAGCTACGCACGACGTTGATAAAACCTAATTTTGTGTACCGGACGTCAACTACTTTAATTCGTTTATTTATGCGACGTCAAGCGTGACACGCTCAACGAAGTATTATTCATTAAAATTACTAGGGTATTGAGTGCGTATCTGGAACAGATTACATTCTGATACATATCGTACGGTGAGTTCCATTCAAAAAGTGGCACATACACATTCGATTCACATTTTTGAAATATTTATTTAAAAAAGTTTGAATTTACGAAGGCATGAGCAAAGAAATAAACAACGTTTTTCTATTTTGTTGTCTTAATGACTAAATTATGAAACCCATTATTAAAGCATCCAACATTTTTTGTTGACATTTCAAATTACAAAAATGATCTCCAAATTGACTTTTGTTTGACAATACTTGTATCTGTTGATTTGATGGGATCTTCTCCCTATAATTGACCGTTTTTTTAAGACTGTTTTAGGTTAATGAAATAACAAGTAATCAATTTAAAAACGAATTAGAGTAAGCGTTGCAATTTAAATGCATGTCTTGGATAACGTCGTATTAATACTAATTGTCAATCAATTGTGACATAAATAACACATACCTGTAATATGCCGACGTGTCACCTTGTTTGTTGACTTTTACGGATAACTAAATAACCAATAAAACTGTCCAAACAAAAACAAATTAAACTTATTGCCAAATTAAATAACTGAACCGACAATGTTTACTTGCGGAGAAATTCCCAAGAAGGGTCACCCAACGGTTTATTACTGCAATTAGTCATGCACTATCCTATCCGTCTGGACGGCTACAGTACCGCTGGCCACCTAAGATTTATGGCCGGCACTAAGGGACTACCCACTGACCTACTTATTTGTTTACGTTTTGATGTGACCCTTGCGGAGAATCCGCAATAAAACAATAATATTTCTAATATGCCTCGTGATCGTCGCTGCAAATCTGGACTTACGTTGTCGTAACTCAGTTCTCTTGGTGCGTCGGCGAATAACTTGAGAGATCAAAGGAACTAATTACGTTTAAATAAGAATGCGGAAGTTAGATTTAATTAATTATTTATTGCAAAAAAAAGGTAAAAACTCCTTGTACCAGCCACTGAGGCATCTGATATAATGAGCGAAAAAACCCTTGCATTAAACCAATACAGAGAAACAAATTTACGGTTATCAGGAAGTATAGTAGAACTCGCTTAACAGATTTCACTTTCAAATATCGGAGCGACCTAACTGATTTAAAATCACACAGCTGGTGGTTTCGTGCACACGCAAATAGTTGTTGGAGAACTCTGCTCCTCAATTAGATTAACAATTAATTTAGGTTCCACTTAGATTGGTCTTGGTACTAGTGTTTTCCATTTAAGATCATACTCTAAGACTCGTTCTGCTCAATCAACCAACGCACAGTGTACTTAATCAATGGAAGTAATTAATTAATTAATCAGACGTTCTGGAGAAGTATGTGATACGAAATGCCGCCCTCGGCGATCAATTTGCAAGGTAATCAATAGCAATAACCAGTTTTTCAAGGACTCCTGTCGGAGATGATGGGAAACCCTATCGCTAGCTAAACTAATTAATTGAGGTCGAATGGGTAGGATCTTCTCTCGCTACGTCCAATCGCCTTAAGAGGGTGGTACTATGTACTCCTTTTTTCAAGTCCCTTTTCGTCGTTTCGTTTTCGCCGGCTAAACCTATCTAACTAATTTATTGCGCTGTGGACATAAATTGACTGTTTTCGGCACTCCACTAGGTGTGGTTATGGCCTTTCAGTCTCTCGGCAAATTGTTTCTAATTAACCTGCAAATATCTCGGCAAAGACCACGTTTCGGTCCGCACACTACAGGGTGTGAGAGAAACTTTGTTAAGAAGATGGCTATGAATAGGTGGTTCAGATTGCTCGGCCTCGTAATTACGAAATTCGTAACGAGCAATTAATTGGCCTTGATTTCTGGGCTTAGATTGTGCTGGTACACTTGGTTTCGTCGGCAGGTATAACTTGTCTCAGACCAGTGATTTAAATTGGCGATTTCCCTGTACAAATAGAAATATCGCCGTTAGCGTATTTCCAACTTGGCAGAGAATATCTCCAAAGGTAGAACTATTTTCCAAGAATACACTGTATTTGAATTTTCAAATGGATTCGAGGGAACAGTTAATTGACGCTGGTTGGTTAAATCACAGAACTGGCCTAATAATTTATAAAACAAATGACCAACAAATTTTACTAAGGCGAATGCCACTTGTGGAATTTTAATCCTAGATTCAAATGTAAATAAAAATAGTTTGACGAAAATTATCTAAATGCAATGGGAATACTGAACTTTACAGTCTCTTTAGTCCCTGATTAATGCAAATTACATTATTCTTAACCAATTTATACCACCAAATATGTGACGAAGAATACAAATAAATGTAAATTACCTATCCGCGTATCCGCGAGTTGTGCCCACACGCACACACTCTTGTTTAGAAACCCGCGACGCGAACCCGACCGTATCCGTGGTTTTATTCAATTACCCTTTCTTTTAACACATTCTATTTTAACCGTACCGACGGCAAGCACTAAAAAACTCGCTCAAAGTCAAAACTAAAAGGAATTCGAGCGTTCGCTCGAGAGATCAAATTCTGTCTCCTTGTTTTTCGCGCTCCGTTCTTTCCAAGTAAAAATCAATCACCCCCCTTGGACTTCGGAAGATAATTTTTTGTAACCATCGGCCAATGATAATCGCTGCTTCTAGCTCCAAATCACGCCTATTCAACCCCAATTAGCTTGTCATACAGCATCGCGGTGGTCTCTCGCAATCTGAAACTGCCCTGGCCCTCTCTTCATTACAAGTGCCCACTTGACATTTTAATACAACTGGCGCCTGTTTGAAATAAACCAGACTAAAGCGAAATACTTAAACTTGCAACGAAATTTGATCTCTTTGATCTCAATTTAGTGCAACCCATCCCATACAAATCCGAATGAACACAAAGCCAAACGGTTATTCTATGACAGGTTTAGGATGCTCGTGAAACCGTAGTGCAATTTACAAGGCTAACTTAACAAGTTTTTAAGGACTTGCTGGGTGTTCCATTCTCCTGAAAAGGGACAGCGCGGCGTCCTGGAGCATCCGGCCGCAATTTTACTACCGTTTCATACCCAATAAAAATGAACAATCGATATGGTTATGCAACAGAAAGGAAGAGCAAAACTATCTCGTCTACTGAGGGAATGGATATTAAAAATGGATAATAAGAGAGAATGTTCAAAGCCTCTTGGCATGTATAAGTTATACGCTTTGAACCAGAGGCACCTACTTCAAAAATTTTCTTTGAACCTTTTCCTAGGCGGCCGAGTAGTATTCATAAATAAGAGATCATATCAAAGTTGAGTACTCAAGCCTATGTAGATCTAACTAACGAAAAATAAAGCAGTTAAGTTAGAGAAGGGCCTTCCATTACAGATTATGAAGTCTAGCAATTTGTTGGCGGAATTTACTTATGTCTAGATGTAATGTGAAAAGGAGAGTTCGGAGTCGAAAATATTAGGTTGTTCGGAATGTTTATATGTATATAAATTTTGCTGGCAATATTCCACGATGATATCAGCTAACTTTTCTGGAATAAAAAAATTGTAGGCATTTTTATCCAAACAACCTAATAATAACACCTAGGTCTTTAACTGTTGAAACACGAGGAAGTAATACATGAGACACATTGTAATTGTAAGAGATTTATACATGTGGAGTAGGTCCTGACCTTGCATTTGTTCACGTTGAGGATAAGTTTATAGGTCCTACACCAATCGGAAACTCGGTTAATGTTAGCCTGAAGAGGGGCACAATCATGAAGCGAGTCAACAATGCAAAAGAATCAGCCATGGCATCGTCAGCAAAGAGTTCAAGATGCTAGCCAATGTGCTGGCTCAGATTATTTATGTAAAGGCCAAATAGCAGGGGCCCCAGTTTGGATCTCTGCGGAACTCATGCGGAAATGATTGTTATCGAAAATTCTCATACAGGGTCCGGCAGTCAAACCTGACGGTTTTAGTTTGAGTGTCACCCAAGGTAGGAGCAAGAAATTAGGAAGAAAACGATTCCACAAGTATGGAAGTTTTGCACCCACAACAATTCCGTGTAGCAATCCTTCTGCGAGGAGGAACATTGAAATGCTGGCGGAACTTTCGTTGCGTGATCGTAACGGAATCGCCGTTTTTGAAATACGTCTCTATGACGAAAGCGCGATACTCATGGCCCCACTGCTCCGTAATACAAAACTTCCATACTTGTTGAATCGAATTACACCGTTTTCTTCGCAATTTTTTGCTTTTATCTTGGGTGACACTCAAACTAAAACCGTCAGGTTTGACTGCCAGGCCCTGTATAAGGACATGTTACGAGCAATCGATAAACGTTTGCTTACATTGGGATATCAAAATTACCACAACAAATGACTAAATATATTAATTATATATGCATTTATTATCAAGAGCAGCATCTAAATATAAGATTAAAAATTGAAACCAATTTAAAAATGTCATCATTGTTCTATTGTATTCTGAAGAATATGGCGATTACAGCACCAGTTGAACATACAATTCAATTTACTATTAACCCTGGCAACGAGACTTTTCTGTTTTTCGTAAAGTATATCAAAATATCAAAGTAGAGTCAATTAATTACTGGGCGCTGTCAAATTTTCCTGAGAATGGCTTTTAGACGTAAATCTAAAGAACCAGTGAAAGTCTCCTTGCCAAGAAGGATAAACAGCCACGTGAAATTCCGAGCCGTGCAACCGTTAGTAGCATTTGTGCTGAAGAGGCCGCCGAAAAATATCATCTACATTGAGAATCTGCCAGAAGAAATAATGATCCAGATGTTCTCGCACATATCGCCGAAGGAACTCTTTTTAACGTCCGACCAGTATGCAGAAGGTGGGAACTACTTGCCATGAGGTCAATCCTGTGGAAAAAAATTGATGTTGATAAGGAAATTCCAACGGAGATTTTGTTCAAGTGGATCAAATCCGCCCATCTCTTGAAGACTTTCAGCAAATTGTAAAAGCTTGGAATCTATAAAAATACAAAACGTAAAAATTGTTTCATACAATGCAAACTGTTATGTCACCTAATGACATGCTGGCGTAAATGATAGAACTTCAATTTCAGTCGATGCAGGTAAAATCTGCTTCACTTCTCTGTCCTACGTCACTCACAATCACCATCAGCGATTTTGGTTTTTCAGATTTTTATCTCGGAAATTCTTTCGTTTAATTTCGGGAGACAAGCGCGGCCGAAAGCTCATGAAGAAGTATATCGGCCCCATATCCGCCAAACAGATGAAGGCCTCTTTCGCTGTCCTCTCCGACTACGAGGTGCACGATTCTGCGGTTATGGGGAACATGAATTTCAGTCAGAAGTTAAAATTGCGCGACGTCGTTCAGCAATTTCAAGAACTTCAAAATCCGGAACAATTTCTAAACATGATTCCAGGAGAACTTGACTCACGACCCGAATTTGAGAGACAACGTTTAATTTACTTCGTGGGTATACAATTACAAATATGCACAAGATGTTAAAGAGGAATAAAAATTTGTGGATACATAAATTGTCAAATTAAAAAAAAAATAAATAAATAGCGCTTCTGTTTTGTTACAGAGGGCTGCTACGTTAGTAACACCTAATAAATGCTTCGTAAAACTGAGTGTACTGTGCTTCGTGTTGCTCTATTTATAGGTGGTAAGGACTTGGTGGGGCGTAACCTATCACGGGCCTTTTCTCGATAAGTTACCCCCATCCTTGCATGAGTGATATGTGGTATCAAACAAAGCACAGTCCCCCTATGAAGATTTGACTTTACGAAGAACATCAGCAAGAGCTGTCGAAGAAGGAAATAGCAACAGACCCTCCCTCGTTAATCGAAAGTTAATTTAAAAACTATTTTAATTCCTTTTGCTTCAAGTTGGTAAATTTTGATATTGCCTTTGTTTTTTTTTATACCTATTTCTTAACGCCTTTGAAAACTTTACGGTGAGGAAATTTGAAATTCGATTACCTGCTTAAAATTTAATTACGATGTTAGCAAATTTATTCTCCGCATTACGGTCATTAAAACTAAATTAACAAGACCACGGATTTCAGCAGGAGCGATCCGGCTGAAATATTGGAGGTTCAAGTTTTAGCCACTCGTGGCTTGCTCGGAGCGCACTGCAAGATTAAAACCAATAATTTGTCTGGATTTTTGCTGCTGGGGAAAAACAGATTTGGTAATTGGGAAGTTCCCTGCGCACTTTAGTATGACCCACATAATTTCAAGTGCGCGGAACACGCCCTTTATATGATTTCACGACCATTGGTCCAGTGCATACTTTAAACTGTGAAAGCAGAGAGGCTGTTATACCGGTAATTGTTTTAAAGTGAGAACATAGGCAATGTTACAAACGGCCCTACTTGGAACGCATTAAAAATTTTTCATTATCTGTTCTATTTGTTCTCATTGAATTTCTATGATCTCAGTTTCAGTCAAATACCGATATACACAATCGTTGTGAAAGGACGAATGGAAGCGATACAAAAAGGTGAACTTGCCCGAAAAGCTCAGAGTAATCTTGACTTTCCTGCGCTTTTATCAACAAAGGGAAATTTTGTCTTGGAATAAACTGTTTACTGAAAGCAATATTGCGTTGTACCAAACAACACAACAAGCATGGTGCATCCTAAACACGGAAGACCTTGTTTGACGTGCACAAAGTCCTGAAAGTTTGAAGCAACGCTTCACATGTCAAGCAAGTTTAACACGACTTGACAAATTAGATTAAATATTAAAAAATGAAATTGTATCTCAAATATTGTTGCAGGGTGTAATAAATTGTGAATTCCGAAGCTGGAAGAATTAACCTTCCCTCATTAAATTAATTGTAATCGCTTCTTAAGCCGTGACTTCGAGATAGGAAGATTATTTCGAAGGCATAAAGCATCTTATGGTGGCGTAAAGCTGAAGGAATTTGCTTTTCTAACTCAAATTTGCTTTCTCCTGAGAAATGAGGAATGCCTCTACCTTTTCGCAGAGCTTAACGGAATGTAGCCGTTATAATAATTTGTATAAAAGACAAATGTACTACGAATTTGTTATTAGGTGTTATGCCGGAAAGTGAAAGGGGTTTAGGAAAGATCTTTGGGGTGAATTCACTTTTAATAGCTCACAAAGAGTAAGGAGTAGTCTATGCATTCGTGTTTTTAATGCCGAATAAAATAATAAAACAGAACAGAATTACCTTTTCAATCACGATTAACTCATTAGCGTACAGCAAATTTTCAATAAATTTTCAATTATTTTTATCTCAAAAACGAAAAGACTTTTATTAGAAAAGTTTTACTCATCATCTCCTATAACTGGTTTCTTTTTGGCACCTTAATCAATGACTAAAGTTTTTGATTATGAAGAAAAAGAGGACACAAGAACTTAGTAGACCCTACGAGCCAAAAATACCAACTGCGATTTTTTTGTTTATTTTAAATCCGATTTTGAGTTGTAATAATCGGGATTACGCCTTGCGTACACTCGTAAATTCTTCTTTCAACAAACCAAATAAATACATCCAACGCCTTGTGTATTTACAGTAAAATAGAAAATTTTTATTTTAATTTGATTTATCTCCCGGCGCTCAATTTTTTTATTTCGGCCGTAAATATCAAAACTTTTAATATATTTGTTATTTCGTTCGTTTTACACGGCGGACTTACAACAATTAGCGATGCGTATTTTTCCTTTTACCGATTGAAATACACGCCGAGTTTTCGATTAAAAATTCTTTAATAATCTTCTTTTTTTCTTTATCGTATCGTTTCTTTCGGACAATGAAACTCCGGAGCGGAGATACGAGTTTTTTTTTGGGGAATTTCTTTTGAAATCGGTGGTAACTCCGAGGGTGTGGGTAAGTTCAGAAATCAATCGGTGCTTTTACACTGTTGTATTTAAGTATTTAGTTGCGAACGTAATTTAAGTTCGAAAGCTCCTGCGTGTCATTAGCTTAGCAATAGAATAAGTTTAAGCTTCGAGTTATGAGCACGCAATAAAGCAGGCGATGTATATGGGGGAATAAATGAGAGGAATTTGTTACTTGTTATTGTCAGTATTTGAAATTTTGATGTAGTTTTAGCTTGTAACTGTTAGCTGCGAAAATGAACATAGTTTAGCTTTTCTCTGCTTTTGTGCCAACTACAGTATATTATAAAAGTAATTTTAATTAATATCATACTCTAACATAGTTGTTTGTGCTTTACTTGTTACATACATCAATGTATCACATCGTCGGAAAATTCTGTGCTTTCTTTATGCAATTAGATTCGGTGACTGCAAAACAAGAAATAAAAAAGATCAATTGTTGGGATTATTCCGAGCGCAACGCAATTAACGTTCGTAGTTTGGCGAATAAATTTCACCGAAAGAAAGAGATTAATAGTTCCAGATTTCTTTAATCTCGCCTGTAAACAAAGTTTAAATCAACGAAAGTATAAACCGGTTACAAAATCTAAATTAGCCAAGGAATAAATTGTTTATGGAGGAAAAGGCCCGCTCGAAAATATTCAGAACACAGAAAGAATTCATCAAAGCCGACTTTTGTTAAACTCAAATTGTACGCAGACGTAATTTAATATATATATAAATATATATGTATATGAAAATGTTAGGCAGATACAAAATTGTCTCTGTATTCCAATTTTTTTCTTTCTTGTCGAAAGCCATTTACGTGACAGAAGAGCGTTCATTTTAGAAAATTGGACCAGTATCCAGTGTACGTAATAATCGGCAAAATGCTCTCCGTGCGCTCTTTTTCACAGGCTTTGAAGTTAATTAAAGCCGAATTACGTTCACCCGCGTCGGTTTTGTTCTAACCGACGAGACACAATTTTACTTTTTTTTGTCCTTTCTCGAAAATACTTCGCGACATATTAAATTGGAGCTTCTGGGAATTGGGGCAGGAATTGTGGAAAGATAATAATTTAAACGTAAAATTGCCACCTTCAATACTTATGGAATAAATTAGTTTTCTCTAATCCCTAGAAATTTTGCCTTTCACTTGCATTTTTTATTGTTTACACTGGCTTAGTCTTGTAGGTTTGGGATTAGTGAGTATTATAAGTTATAACATCCCCTAAATCCAATCAAAATAATTTAGGCCCGATTTTACAATGGCGGATAAGCATTATTCTTAGAATAACGTGACGTAGATGTGGAGGAACATTAAAGGATCTTCGGCGAACAGTTATTCCGTCCTTATTCCACGACTGTAAAACTGGGCCTTAAAGTTATAATTTACAACTGTAGATCATTGGGTTTTAAGGGGAGCATCCTAATTGGGGACACGGATATCATCCATCACATTACAAGAAGAAAGAAGATAAGACCATGTTTATGATAGCAGATGAATCTTCATACCACTGAAAACTAGCCTGAATAAATGCAAGAGTTCACATACTCTGAGTTATCGTTACAAGAGAAGAAGATGGCATCCTTACGTTACAGTCCCGATTTAGAAGTAGATAAGACCATAATTATGATAAGGGTTGAATCTTTGGGTTAACATTCCACTGAAGTCCAGGCTGAACAAGTGCAAAAATTCCCACACCTTGAGTTATTGGTGCAAGAGAAGAAGATGCCATCCATTTGGTATAGTCTCAAGATAAAGCAGAGATGGTCATGGTTATGATACGGGTTCAATTTATCTTATATGTATAGACCAATCTCAACGGGCGAAAGAGTTCACTTACCTTGAGTTATTGGTGCAAAAGAAGAAGATGGCATCCATAAGTTAAAAGACCAACGGGTGCAAGAATTCACATACTTTGAATTATTGGTGCAAAAGTAGAAGATGGCATTCATACGATAAAAGTAGTTAAGACCATGATTAAGGGTGGAATTTTTGAGTTAATTAATTAATTCTACTGAAGATCCGTTTGAACAGGGCAATAGTTCATATACCTTGAGTTATTGGGTTGGGTGCAAGAGAAGATATTCACAACAACCATCCAAGTGACTTTTGCAAGAAGGCGCCTAAGTATACAAAGCCACCAAGTCTACTCTATGGATTCTTACTCAAGTGAGATTTGGAGACATATTTAATGCGATGCTTACGTCAGATCTCTGACAGTTGTAACGAAACCATCCAAAGAAATCAACCGAAGGACGAAGAACAAGTCCAGTTACGAATGCTATGATGATTTGTTCAGAATTGCAGCAAGTTGTATAACCGTTGATGACTATACGGGTTTGCTATGCAAAGACTTATGGAGAATTCAGCGAGCAGACGGTGTTGTTACGATAATTTCTCGTAACATTTTATTAGGTTACGATTGGTTACGTTATGTTGGGTTGATACCATCAGCGGTGCTAGGGATATTGCCAGGATTTGAACAGGATATTGTAAAGGATTTGAACAGCTCGCGAACTCTAGCAGCAACCAGCAAGCAACATGCTTGTCTTGTCAAGAGGTCGGCTCATTCTTCTAGGAGCAGATATGAACATTGGCCGATCCGATCTTCGATAATTTGAAGATCTTGATGGTTCAATTTTCAATTACTGACGGAATGACGGAACCACTGGAAAATCAGTGAGCGCACCAAATAAAACGAGGAGATATGCGTTCCACTACTTCGGAGACTAGTTCATTTTTCTACAGTCAGCGATAGTTGAGAACACCAACAAGGCATGAAGGTACAATAGTCCTGTCGTGTTTGCCGATTACCAGACGACCATCAGGCAATTTTCTCTGGAGAGGACGACCCAACGTGCCATTTTGAAGCAAGCCTAAATTATTAGGAACATTCCAGCCTCCAAGTACGGTGAGTGTCCGTAATATACCCGCTCTATCACAACTTGCTGGCTGCACCCATCGATGGGCGATGAACAAGTGAAGCCATGAATGCTCACATTTGGTTAAGTTTGATGAAAAAGGAGCCAGTGGCAATAAAGAAAACATCACTGAAGAAGCTTGAGGATACCGGAAGTGCTGACGATGCAAGGTCGTCAAAAATTTTCATAGGAATGGGAGCGTATCGTAAATATTTGTGAATATTCAAACTTTAAAGCCATGGTAGTTGAGAGGCCAACTCATTCCTCCCCAAATAGAAGAAAAAAAGTCTCTAATTAATTAATATGTCCAGTAGCTTCCAAAATCCTTATCAACAAGCAGTGACTGGATGAGGATACCCGCGCTAGATCTTGGCTTTTTATTTTAATGGAATCATGTTAGCCATGTGGTCTTATTCATCCTTTTACCGCTCCTCTATGGAGAGTATGTTTTTTTATCTGTTTGTTGATTTTTCACGCTTCTACTTTTATTGTACTAATTTCTAGAATTCTTGTGATATATTGAAGTTCATCTTCGAACTTTTCACAGTAGAGTTTTAAATACGTCCGCCAGTATCAAAACGGTAATGTTCCTCATCAAATATAATTTATTTCCACATTATTTCATGCAACGTACCAGTTGTAATCTCGCATGAATAATTTCGGGTTATAAAACAGCATCAATGCGAAACGGGGGGCTTACGGGATCACGTTTGTGTGTGAATACGATTCGGAATTGCCTGGGTTTATATTTAAAATAAATATAGGGCGTGCATTAATCGGGATGATGGGAAATTGGATGTATTTAGTGAAATGAGATCTCCAAATAAAATATCGGCGGTACACAAATATTTAATAGTCAACTGTATATGTAGTGTATATTTTGAGTATCAAATGTAAATTACATTCTTACTCTATGACTGTGTACCTATTTGAATAAATTCCGCATAAAGTTTTGTATGCATATAAAATAAAGAGCTTTCGCTCGATGTATTATATTATCTGGGAAAGTTGCAGTTTGCATCGCGCTTTCCGGCAAAGCTCTCTTACATTTCCGGCCTGCACAAACAACATCCACTTGTTTCATATTGCGAACTGGGGTGGCGTATAACGGTCTCTTATCTCATTGTTCCTGGAATTAGTTCGAGCTTTATTACGCTGCGCGAAAATTAGTTCACTGTTCGGTGTTTATTAATTTAATTAGTTTTAATTTGAAGCACATACTAATACCTTTGTATCGTCATTGTAACCGCCGTATTAAATTTAATACGGAGCAAACTGGTTGTTAGACTGTTTAAAAAATGTTCAAAACAACTCATTAAAATTAAAATAACGTTACTCTGTCATAAAAAGGATTTGCGCTTTCATTCTTACGCTTAGGCTGACCTAACACAATGTGGTGGCAGGTTTGTTTCAGTTACACCCTATATCTTAAAAATATTAAATTAAAAAGAATATGTAAAATGTAACTTTAAATTATGTACCATTTAACTATGATATGGAGTGTGGATAGTATAGCACTGGCGATGATGTCTACCTAAAAGAAATATCTGGGAAAAGCTTCCCAGATGTGAGGATATTTAAAAACAGCGCGATTAAAAAAATATTTCCGACGGTATTATTCACCGCCAATATTTATAGTTAGGTGCGGGCTAAATATAATTGCGTCATAAAATCTGTTTTTCAGGAGTCGTATTTATCTAAATCTGAAATCGAAATCGCCACTGGGAGATTTACGGCGCGATTTGTATGAAGACATATTTCATTGAGGTTTACATCAGGCTTCCTCTTGGTCACGTCCAATAACAATAGTTTAAATCACCTGGTTTCAGACAAGGAGAATTCAGGTCAGTTGCAAGGATAACAGTGGATTATTATTTTTTAATTCGACAATGTCAAGTATTCAAATGTGAGTAAGAGCTTATCGCCCCAAGCCTGAAATTTTACCATCCACCATTTCAGGTTTGTTTAGTTTTTCCCTGTCATGTATATACATACGATGTACGAACAGAAGTTTCAGGATTAAAATAACTTTTATTCCTAAGCCCCGCATGAGGATTATCGCAACGCGTTCGGATTACGAACTTGTTTCGCTGTGGAATAATCTATCGTGTTCTCTTGTCGCCAGTCGTGCGTCGATTGGATATTACCCTGAAGAGAAAGGCTGTTACTAAACATCGCTTTTAAATGGGTGTTAACTCGTGACCTGAATAACAATAAAAAAAGGAAAAAAAAATTAATCTGGTTTGGATACGGAGCAGTGAAAAACATGGGCAAAATTTAATAACCCTTTTTATCCTTAATAGTTACAGCTGGATGTATTTCTCAGTCTATAATGAAAAACATTACTGAACGCTTAATATTTCTTATTTTTTTTACAATTTGCAAGTTATCCTCAAGTCTTAATAAGATCCATTTAATTTAAACCAACTTCCTGTTTGTAAAATTATGCTAATTCATTGATAGACATCAAAATTTAATTCTGTTCTTCGAAATTTACAATACATATATTTTCAAAATGGATTAAATGTATTTTAGAACTTATTGTTTCTTCAGGGATCCACGTTTTTCTTCACTTTCGGGTTTTTATCAGACTTTCCTCTTCGGCAGCTCCGAACAGAGGTCCTTCTCGGCGAACACGATGTCAAAGTAGATAGGATCTCGAGATTCGATGCCATCAACATCAAAACTTGTCCGGAAGGAAACAAACTGGCCCCAAAACTCGAACAAGGGGGTGACTCTAACCCATATAACGTGCTAACGGAAGAAACACAAATATAAGAGAAATTCGATAAACGCTACAGAAGCGTTAGAAACGGGCTCTTCCAGCAAGCAACACTAAGACCCCATTAACTCAGGGCGGCTTTAAATCCAAAGCATCATCAGTAGTTTGCAAAGCATGCTCATGGTCTGCACAAGATAGACAGATATTTAAATCGTTCTTGTTTTAGTAATTGATTATACCGTCTTTTGGCCTCTTTTTAATAGAGGGTTAGTGCTTCAGAACGTAAAGTAAATCTAATTTCTTTTGACATTCAGTAATTTCAGGCGTTTATTTTTACGTTCTTTGGACAGATTGTTCTGTTAGCAAAGGAATTCTTAACAATAACCAGAAGAGTTTAAAGTGAATCAAGTCTAACAGAGTTCGTCTGCTCCATTTGCATGTCTAATCTTTCTTGATCTTCTTTTCGGTCATAGTAGCATACTGGGTATTTCAACGGTATTTGCCATGTGAAGGGACCAGGAGAAGGACAATGAGCAAAACCTCTTCATAAACCTAAAAGTATCTACCATTCGAAAAGACCAAGTCTATGAAAAACGAAGAAGGTCTTTAGTGGTGATCTCTTCGAATTTTTCTCAACAATAACCACAAGACCTTAAAGCCGTTTTCATAATATGACTTTAAACTAGAATCAATCGAAGAAAACGAAAAGAAAAACATATCTTTTATTTTTACTCTTTCGTGGGCAGTTTTTTTATTTTCAAATCTCTTCTAATGTAGGTATGTTTTCTGTTTTTTGGAAATCCTTTTGTGTCACAGAGGGAAACCATCTTCTCACTAACCCAAATCAGGCTAAATCAATTGATGTTATATAAGAATAAGATGTTATTTTCCATGAAACTGTTTAAAATAAGAGTGTACGTATAAAGCAACTTCACCGTCGGTGCACATATACATATTTAGTTCTCTCTTCTGTAGCTTTAGTGCTGCAGCAACTACATTTTTTATATGTTCCTGCAAAAACTGGAAGATGTTCCACACTAAAAAGACGGATTTCATCAGGAACACCAATTTTCTTAAAAGTTGGCACTGCGACCTCTTCGTTTCCTTGACGAGAGACTTCCAATCAGTTGCCTTGCCAAAGCGAGACGAAACGTTAGTTGGTCTTGTTTGTTACTATGATTTCATTGGCACAACAAATCACTACTAGATTTTACAGAGCAACGTGTCTTTATCTGGCCTGCGCAATTCAAGTGTTTCTCCGCTGGCGCCACTTATTTAAAAAATCGGAAGCATATTATATCGGGAACGTCATTTCACAGCGTCATTTTCAATTAATGTCAAGCTCATGCAGTTTATGGCAAGTACAGTTGTATTTTCTTGCTCAAATATTGCTTCCTCGTGATTTCTTTCGTTATTTATGGTGTTTGCATTAAATGAAATATTGCCCAGGCCGGTTAAGAACTCTGTCTCGTGAAATCTACTAGCTCGTGCAACAAATAAACATTAATAATTATTTCTAAATCTATAAGAAAATGCCACCAATTTATCGACCTTCTTCCTATCGCGTACTTTTCACTAAACTGATCAAATGCAAAGGTCTATTAAAAGAATAATATTTGGAAAACTAAAATGACACTCTAAAAGAATTTTAGTTCTCCGTCTGTTCCATTCATGCGTCCAATTGTCCTTTTTTTTTCTTTTCACAGCGTGGTGATATAGTTAGTTGATATTTCATTGACATTTGCCATTCTAAAAGACCAGGAGAAGTACAGGCTTTAACCATTTCCTTTAAAAGAAGTAAGGCATAAGAAAAATATCTGTGCAATGGATTCCAAATGCATGATACCTACTCCTAATTTTTTGAACCATCAGGTTTTCAAGCGACATCTTCAGTTGTTTCTCAACAATAAGTAGAAGGTCATAAAGTAAGTCTGCTCCATTCGTACGTCCATCGTTTTCGATTTTTTCATATTAAGGTAACACAGTTAACGAATATTTTCTATACGATGATTGCAACCAAGGATCAGAAAGTATCAGGGGAACTCTTCAGATGTTTCTCTACAGTAGTTTTTGTTTTCCTTTTTGCATCATAGGAGGAAGGGCAAGGTACAGGCTTTTACCATCTTGGCCAAAATAAGTAAGATCTAAGAAAAACATCTGTACAATGGATTCCAAATGTGTGATAATCCTCACATCTTGGACTATAAGGTTATCGAGTGATATCTTCAGTTGTTTCTCAACAATAATCAGAAGCTCATAAGTAAGTAAGTCTGCTCTATTCATACGTCCATCGTATTCGGTCTTTTTATATTAAGGTAACACAGTTAATGACTATTTGCTATAGGATCTTGAGGTGAAGTGTTTAGTTGTTTCTCTACAATCGTTCTTGTACTTCTTTTCGCATCATAATGTTATAGTTGGTGGATATTTCAATAACATTTGCCGTTCAAAAAGACCAGTAGAAGGACAAGGTACAGGCTTTTACCATCTTGTTCAAAATAAGTAAGACCTAAGAGAAACATCTGTGCAATGGATTCCAAATGTGTGATTTCTTGGACCATAAGATTGTCAAGAGATATCTTCAGTTGTTTCTTAACAATAATCATCAAATGAGTCTGCTCCGTTCAGACGTCCGTCGCCTTCGGTCTTTTCATATTTTGTCAACGTAGTTAATCAATATTTGCTCTACGATGATTGCAACCAAGGATCCGAAAGTCTTCAGGTGAACTCTCCAGGTGTTTCTCTACGTTCTTGTCCTTCTTTTCGCATTATAGTGATATAGTTGGTGGACTTTTCAATGACACTTGCCGTTCAAAAATATCAGGAAGAGAACAAGGTACAGACTTTTACCATTTTGTTTAAAATAAGTAAGACCTAAGAGAAACATCTGTGCAAAGAATTCCAAATGTGTGATACTCCTAATTTCTTGGACCAATTATTTCTCAACAATAATCAGACGGTCATAAAGTGAGTCTGCTCAATTCTTTAAATTTGTTATTATTGCCACTGGCCACTTGTTTATTCTTAGACCCCCTTCTCCTCCTTTCCTTGACTGCCTTCTAATAGTATCCTTTTCCTGTGAATGTTTGTATTCTGTCTTTAACTTTCTCGTTTCTTCCATTTATCGCCTCTTTTTATCATTTTCTAAAAAACTTTAATTGAAAATTTCCAGCTCTGTCTTATTCCATTCTGTTGGGACATTGCCAAAGCTACTCTTTCTGCTCAAAAAAAGGGACATATTGCTGTGATATTACTCAAATTAATAAAAATTTCATACATACCATACCATCAAAGGAAGGAAATCCAATCAATATTTCTTTAATTCATATAAAATTATTTAATGTATCACATCTACACATACATCACAAACAAAGTATCTGAAAAATAAAAATCATTATTACAAACCAAATTCAAAGAAAGTGAAACAATTAAACTTACCAAAGTAATGAACAACAAGGAGGTGCTCCGGCGTACGAACGTAGGGTTCCTGAATAACTTGACCGACGACATCACCTTGGGCATTACATCGGATGCTCACCTTAAGTTGTGGACAGACGGCACATGTAGGTGAAGATGACAGATACCAAGGACTGACTGCGTGTGGTTGAAGACGGCAGATGAACAGAACGTCGCATTATAAAAAAACTTTAGATCAACACCCTGAAATTATAAATATTAGTTTGGGATGTCAAAATTATTCATGGGTTTTTTTTTGGGATATCTGTTTAGGAAAAGTTTATATTATATTAAGATTAGATAAATATTGAATACATAGTTACAAATTTTTAATATATTAAGAAAAAAGTGTATTATAACAAAATTTACACGACATTCTAAATTGACATTGATTAACGTCAGAATTAAAATTTGAAGTTTGATAAAAAGAGATGAAATTAAAATCCGATTTGAAAAAGCTCGACATGTTGCCATAAAAACGGTTAACATGGAAAATAAATATTTATACGAGCTGAAATAAAAGCAAACGGAATCCAAAAATTCATTCACAATCAAAGCTCTCAATACTGAACATCTAAATCATAATTCTCTCTGATTTTCAAAATTCAATTTAAACTTTACATTCAATTCATTCTTGAATCATTATTCGTTCACTTTAATTTATCTATTACGTTACAAATAGTTTTTCTCGTTAATTACTTCAAAATTTTGACGTTAATTTATTTATTTATTTGTTAGGGATGTAAACAGGACAAACCCATAAACAACATCCTCGGTGTAAATTATTCTACACGTTTTCTAGAAATATTCCTTAAAACTAATTACTTTTCTTTAGGCATTTTCCTTAATGCTACATACTACACAAACAGAGCGCAAAAAACAAATCAGCAATTCAGAGAAATGAAAAATTAAGTTTTACTAAATGTATCTAGAAGTAATAGAAAAATTATTGCCTGGTGTAAATGTTTCTTATAGAGACTTTATATTTTTGGAAATTAATTGTGAACACATCAAAATCCAAAAACTGACCGACTTGGTTCAACGTTCTCGATAAGCAAGGAATGGCAGAGTTATAATAAGAATTAGTGCGACAAGTTGACTGAGCTAATGGCACATAGTGGCGAGTTGAATAAGTTGGAACATTTACTCCGAATAATGTCACCAGATCAGGATAATCAAATAAATTATTCAGTATTTTAAAAATAGTGATTAAATCATTTATAAGGCTGGTTTATACAACAAGAATAAGAAATAAGGTTTAAGGCGTAACGTTTAAGATAAAAGTTAATCTTACGGGTCTGTGTGTTTGCGTTTATAAACCGAATAAGGAATAAGGTATACCGCGTAAGATAACAAAAGTTGGTTAACATTGAACTTTTAGGCCTTATTCTTAGGCGATATGTCATGCGCGCATGCGTACGAAGCATTGCTTTCTAAAATTATTTATAAAAAAATATTACTATTTAGTTTTACCTGCTAATTTCTAAAACCACTTATTTTGTACGTTTATTTTTCACGAAATAACCGGTATACCCAACTCACGATTTTGACGATTGACAATAACAAACCTAACCACACATGCGTGCTTTGGAGGAACACTAAATTTTATTGGTTAGTTTTAAAACAATAATAATAATAATAATAATAATAATAATAATAATAATAATAATAATAATAATGGTTTATTGTCATTATTTTCTCTCAGTTGAAAGAACGACAGAGTCAACAAGTAAATGTATAGTATACAATAATAATAATAGGATAATTAAATACATGACACCGACAAACATTGAGCGCAATGAAAGATATAAACACTGGAATATTTTACCTGTACAGAAATTACTTTTATATGTAATCATTGTGCAAGAATACTACTCCACTTCTTATAAGACACACATACTTCACCAATTGGACACACGGTCGAAACAGGAAGGCGATTGGATGGTTCCCTTGTGGCACAACAAGTATGGTGGTAGATCTAAATCTGTGACAATTCCCAAGATCTTCAACAAAATACCTGTGGAACTCAGAAATCTAGAAACATTTAACCTAGTGAAGAAAGAAATTAAAAGGTGGTTGCTAAATGAAAAAGAAACACTGTTATAGGGTGTGATATGCGAACTTACCTCTGACTGTTGACATGTGTTATATATACGTATTGGGTTCTCACTTGTTATTTGCAATTACTGTAAACACCCTCTTCTTTACAAACTTTATTGAAACATGTAACCTTACTTACTTGTCGAAGCCGCTGACAAGCCGTAAGTGCTTAGCGGCAAATGCGTTGTAACTGATTATTGAATTTTTGATATTGCAGATGAAGGTTTTTCTTTTGTATTTTTTTGTAACTGATTTTTAATTTAATCATTTTTTGATATTGCAGTTTTTAAGTTATTATTATGAGTACTTTCTCCTTTATTTTACCTGTTATTTTACTTCTTACTTTTTATATGTTTAAGTGGTTATGAATTTATATGATTATTGATTTAGGTTATATATGTGTTTGTTACTCTGTAATAATTGGTTATTGATTTTTGAATAAAGAATTATTATTAAAAAAAAAAATTATTATTATTATTATTATTATTATTATTATTATTATTATTATTATTATTATTATTATTATTATTATTAGTATTATTATTATTAAACGTATCTTATTCTTATTCTATTGAATAAACACGTACATTCTTATTCCTTAAACTTTATCTATTAGGCGTTAGTCCTTATTTCTTATTCTTGTTGTATAAACCAACCTTTACAGAATGTCTATTCTTAAGTAATAAGAAGTTGAAATGCTTGCATAAGCCGTTATAATCTGAAGATGTGCATGAGAATTTATTGGCTGTATAATACAAGAATCTCTTCTGAATTTTCTCTATTCTGTCAATGTAAATATTATATTGCGGATTCCAAACTGTGGTACAAAAGTTGAGTATACTGTTAACATATGCATAGAAAAGCATGGTACCAGCATTTATATTAGAAAAATTCCTGGATGTCCTAATTAGGGAACCAAGCATTTTATTAGCTTTCAGAGTAATTTTGTCAATATGCTTATCAAAAAGAACTTTGTTATCAAATATGACCCCAAGGTACCTAACGGAAGCAACTCTTTGTATACATCCGTTGGCAATAGAAAAATGACAAGAGACAAGTGTTTTCTTACGAGTGAAACTGATATGGTGACAGTTGTCTAAGTTAATATACAACATATTTAATTTACAATAATCATTTAAACGAGTCAGATCTTCTTGCATTAATGTGCAATCTCTTAAGTCAGAAACAATACGATATAATTTTAAATCATCGGCGTATAATAGAAATTTACAGTGCTTAAAACATGAAGAAATATCATTTATATAAATGTTGAATAAGAGGGGACCCAGATAAGGAACTCCGGATGTTGCAACGACACTTTGGGAGATATAATTACCAATTTTAACAAATTGAGATCGATCGCTTACGTATGAAGTCAGCCATTGAAGCAGAGCTCCATGTATACCAACCGCAGCAAGTTTAGTCATTAACACAAACAAGTTGATTTTGTCGAAAGCTTTACTGAAATCAGTATACACAGCAGCAACCTGTTGATTATTATCGAGGGCTGATCAAATGTCATTGCTATAAAGTAGTAAATTAGACTCCACAGACCTGCCCCTGAAAAAACCATGTTGTTGAGGTATAATAATATTTTTAACTGTTGAAAAGATATGGTCGTATATAAGAGATTCAAAAACCTTTGCTATCGCGGAAAGTATCGATATTGGTCGGTAATTACTCACTTCGTTTTTAGACCCTGATTTATAAATAGGAATAATGTGAGCACAAAGTAACGGAACAATTAAAAAAAAAATAGATTGGGAATGCCATCCGGACCAGCTCCTTTACGAGTATCAAGAGAGAGAGTAATTTATTGTTAACAAGACAAGATCAAGTATTTTGTTATGTGCATTGAAAACCCCATTGTATTGCATTAGACCACAGAAAGATAAAACATCAATAAAATGAGACGTCATGACTCAATGGTATCAAGCAAATATTATTTTGTGACCACACTATATCCGGAAGGTTGAAATCACTGCAAACAAGAAAAATATCATTAGGATGGACGTTAACAATGCTATCTAAATTATTAACAAATCGGGACAAAGAAGCATCATCTCTCGGAGGGATATATAAGGGAGGGATATAAGTAACAGGAAAGTCTAAATTTATACCATTATTGTTAGAAATTTTTAGAGAACTGTCAAAACATAACAGTTAAATTTAAGTCAATTAACGAATACTATCGTCTACGATTCGCAACAATCGTAGGCGAGGTATTTAAACCAATTGATAAAAATTTAAAGTCATATTAAAAGTTATTCGACGGATGTATCAAAATACGATTCGCAACAATCGTAGTTGGGTCATCTAAACAGAATAAATACATACAAATTCTTGAAATTTCTAATTAACAGTAGATTGGATACGATTAGCAACAATCGTAATCGATTTATAAAAGTCATTAGAAATTACAATACATGCACTTTTTCAAAATTATAAATTATAAAAGGACTTTCTTAACTGAACGACCCACAATCTAAATAAAGCCTCAAAAATAAAAAAGAAAAATCCTATAAAAAGAAAAAGAAAGAATCAACTAAATAAGAAATTAAAGAGATTCATCACTACATAAAAATTTGGCTTCATCAACGTAAAGCCATATCACTACAATATGATGACATGCCTTAAGGATTTTGGCTTCTTGTTTTTTCCTTGTGACTGAAAGAATCTTTTGATAATTACGAACTAAATGCCGTATTTAAGGTTTTGCTACTATGGCATAGTCTGAGTAAGTAAGGAGCAACGTAAGATATACAGATATAGTACACAAAGAGGTGAAGGTAGCATGGAATGTATTCGAGGTGGTCCAGAGCTGAAAAATATAACCAAAAACCATATGGGTTGCACCGGTTATACTGGTAGCTTGAGAAATGTATTTAGATACAATTTTTACATTAAGGGGATGTGGTAGGTAATTCAAGAAATAATATGAGATGTTTTGAAAGTGTTTTTTCATCGAGCCAGACTTGGAATACGTTGCCTTGTAGATGTTATTTCCATTGAGTCTAGGCCAAAAAAACATGACCAAATGTGGCATACTAAAAAGTGGAAAGAAAAAAAACATACAACTGGAACATCCTAATTGACACAAATGATATATCCGACAAGTAAATAGGCGTTTATGTGCTTTTTAAAACTTTTAACTAGTTGACCAATGGTCCGTGACATAAACGGCTCGTAAATTAAGGAAATTTACAAGCTCTCGAAAGGATTAGATTTACGAGCGAGAAAGGCGAGCGTCTGTTAAGAAAAGCAGAAAATTCGTGCGTTTTTATCGTATGTAAACTAGCTCGATTGCTCGCTCGTAAAAGTTTCATGGCGCTGGCTGGCTGGCGGTTCCTCGCGGAAAAATAAATTTTTCGCAAACGTCACATTTTAAATTAGCTTCACCGTTCTATTATTGTTGCCACTGTTGGTAATTACTAATTAACTAGAATCTGCCCCCAAGATTCGAGATAGAATTAACATTACGTAATGGTATTGGCGTCGAAAATTCACTTATTATTGTTGCTCCATAAAAAACTGCGACTATTTTAATTGTTGACGATCAACTAGATTATGCGCCCCCACAATCAATTCGAGATAGAATTGGCATTACGTAAGGCTATTTGTGAAAATCTGCGACTATTTTAATTGTTGACAATCAACTAGATTATGCACCCCCACAATTCGAAATAGAACTGACATTACGTGAGCTGTTCGTGGCTTCGAAAATCGGCGTTAACGAACAAGATAAATGACGTATGCAGACTTCCATCGATCAGCTGTCCGACTGCATAAAATATGAGTATTTTCCGGGATTGACTTGTGTATTTACTGGATAAGTTCATGGTAGATTATCCGCGACACATTTGCTTTATTGAGTTGCTGCGAATGCATTTACATACGGCACAGTTTAATAGAGTCATGTAATTCTGCTATTGATTGGTAGGTATGTAGGTAACTCGTGTCTAAATAAAAACCTGGTCAAGTAGGTTACATTTAATAATTCTGCTATGTAAATGCAATGGATAAATTCTCGATCACAACCCACTTGACTAGGTTTTTATTTAGACGCTCGTTACATACTGTGAATGCAATGAAGTTCCATCCAATCAACTTGAATTTTCAATAAACCTGAAAAGTAACAAATAGAGCAAAAAAATATTTTTAAAGAGAGGTAGTTAATGGACCGTAAGTTTTATCCTGTGGCGAAAGGAATAAAGTGCGACGAAAATAAAAGGAAAAGTAGAACTTTGAGCATCCGAAGTTTGATGACATTAAAACCATAAATTTTACCGCCGTTGTTGAAACTTACAAAGCAGGGAAGATGGCGATTATAAAAAGAACACGAAACGTACGCGTCATTTAATGCGCAAGATGTTGATGAGATGACCTAAATTACTTTAGCGTCTCCTGAACGATTTTTTTATTTTATTTTTCCTAAACACACCTACTGTACATTTTCGGTCTGTGAAGTAAGTTGTGTGAAACAACATCTAACTATAAAAATAATTTTAAACATTTTAGATTCGGTTTGTTAACGCAGCAATTAATTTTTTTAAATACTTTGTAATTATAAATTAAAAATTTAATAGGTTTTGATAAATATATCAAGTGCTTTATTGGATGTCTCAAGACACGCTAATTATTCCTTTGCTTGGCCTAATTGAAAGTAAATTAATATAAATGGGTGAAATCGATTAAGTTTCACTTATTAATACTGTAAGTTCTTCATCATAAAAGAGAATTAATTCTGCAAAATATCAATGGGAGCGCAAAAGCGCATCGTCTTTATTTGAGAACCTCTGCTTGCTCGGAGATATACGTGCGCCTACGGTTTTTACATCTGCGAGTTTACTGCTCATCATTTATTGCACGTAACAGTAAACTTCGCTCAGCTGGGGCATTTAAATCACATCCAGCACTTCTCAAACGTCTCTTATAAAAAGCAAACGCAGATTTTTCCCGAGTTATTATTGACCTTTGCTCCATACGTATGTCATAACTTCGCTTCTTTTCTTGTTTATTTCTAGGGGTTACTGTAAGTGAAACTTATTCGATTACACACTGTATACATATACCCTCATGTAAATCTGCTTTTTCGAAGGAAACTCACTGGTAATCGGCTAATGGGGTCGGTGCAAATTGCCAACTTTATTAAGCAGCTTTCGCACGTAATGAGCGGCAATATTTTTTCGGTTAATCTTGAATTATTCCGCTCTCGGACGACTGGATTTTAATTACCTACTTTAACAGCTACATCATGAGCGCTTTTAAAGCAAATTTATAACTTTTCCTGAGATTTCCCCCCAAATTAATATATCGTTCAAGTTTAGTGGTAAACGTGTACATATATTGGAAACAGCAGCCATTTCCATTTCTGAGAGTGCAAACAGAGCTCGTGCAACAGATGCACCGGGAATTAAAGTGGATTTAGTCGATTTAATTAAACGTAAATCCGATATGTCCGAGAATTTGAGCCCCTTCGAGAGTTGTTCAATTACAGTGTTAAACCATGAATTCCATAACATGTTGCTGTGATATTACCTAAAATACCACATATTTCCAACGGTTATGAGGAACGGACGTGAAACGATTACAAGAAGAATCGTCCACAAGAATGCTGAACTTCAAAATATTTTAAATTAATGTCTTCCAAACCAGCCAATAATACTTCACACATCAAAATAGTCTTTTGGAAATTCAAAACGCTTCAAGGGTCATGTACTGAGTCTATAAATCTAAAAAAAACACCAAAAATAGAAATAGAAGGTCAAAATTAGTTTAATGCTGTGACGCACCCGCCCCAATTACACTTGGTTATTGACTATTACTGACAAGTAAACAAATAATAAATATGTACAAACAAACCCACATAAGATTTATGGCAGATTTAAATAACTGTCTCGGGCTTCCGAGAGGTCGCACAGCTGGCTGTTAATCTGATCTATACTACGAGTCTGTTTGTTACCTGGTACTCGTATTGTCTACAGCGGCCAACTAAGGGTTATTTCTACTTGCCCTAGATTTTCTGTTTACAGTTGAACGACCTCCGGAGAATCCGCTATAAGGGATAACACCTTTAATGAAGGTTTACGTGATCGTCGTGCACGGGAAACTACGTCGTGATAACCTGGTCCTTTTGGTGGAGCAGCGTGTGACTCTTTATAACAAGGAATTTGACACTTTAAATAAAACGTAACAATTAATTTTAATTAATTATTTATTGGAAAAAAAATGGGAAAAACTCCTGATATCCGTCTCTGTGGGATCGGAGATCGTGAGTGAAAAACCCTTGCGTTTGAAGTCAATACAAATAAACAAAATTTACGATTCTCAGAAAGTACAGTATAACTCGTTTATCAGATTTCACTTTCGAATATCGACGCGATCTATTTTCTTTCGATTCA
Source organism: Dorcus parallelipipedus (assembly GCA_958336345.1). NCBI lineage: Eukaryota > Metazoa > Arthropoda > Insecta > Coleoptera > Lucanidae > Dorcus > Dorcus parallelipipedus. The sequence goes on from OY284483.1 coordinate 26,493,020, forward strand.
CACCGTTGGTGGTTTAATGTCTACACAGATATTTGTTGGAGAGCTCTGCTCCTCACTTAGGTTAATAATTAATTGAGTTTCAACTGAGGTCGAGTGAAATAATTGCGCCGCAGCACAATTATTTTCCGACTTATAATCGTGTCGTGAAAGCAGATAGCAACAATGCCGCTGCCTCAAAAGCTAACACCCAAGAGATGGCAGTCGAAGCGGACAAAACGTGTCAACGCAAACATGTAAATGTTGGCTGCGAGTCGTCAGGATCGCAATGGGGCCCCCGAGCATATTCTGTATAGCTATTTCGGCCCTAATTGGGGCCTCATCAGGCAGTAGCTCGAGAACTCCACTGCAACCCCGACGACCAACAGGATATACGCACGCTTAGCGCGTGAATGCAAACATGTGAAATGAGGTCGAGTCTTGGTACAGTGTTCGTCACTCTGATCGTACTCAAAGACTTGTTCTGTTTAATAAACCAACGCACAACGTGTCTCAGTGGGACCACAGTGTACTTAATAAATGGAGTTAATTAATGCATTGATCAGATGTTTGGAGAAGTATGTGATATGAATGCCGCCTTCAGCGATCAATTTGCAAGTAAATCAATAATGACCACCTGTTTTTTAGCCCCCCCCCCCGTGGGAGTTTTTGTTTTAACCCTACCTCTAGCTAACCTGATTAATATGGTGCGTGTAGTGAGCCAAAACTTCTTCTACTCCGTCACCTGAGCGTTTAATTCATTAATTGTATGTCTCACTTTCGCCGTCTAACATAGCTAATTAATTTATAGCGCAAGGAATTAGTTGACTGTGTTTGCACTTCACTATGGGTGGTTTTGGCTTGCAGTCTCTAGGCGATCGCTTCTAATTAACCGACAAATCTCTCGGCAAAGACCACAGTTTGACCCTCCAGCCAGGGAACCAGAGGGAGACCGCCAATTGTTTGGTTTCCAATTTGCCTGAAAGAATCCCCAAGGTATAATGGTTTCTAAAATACACTGTATTGGAAGCCCAGGTAGATGTGGGAAATAGTTAATTGCTGTTGGTTGATTAAATTACAGAATTTGTCTACTAATTAAAAGAACACTGACCAATTAATTTTACTAAGATGAAGGTCACTAGTGAGTTTTAATACTCGCTGAGATGTAACTAAAAATAGTTGATTAAATTTATCTCAATGTAATGGTACTATGAACCGTACTGACTCTTTAGTCTAATTAATGCAAATCAAATTATCTCTGCGCAGATATTACCACCAAAGGTGCGCTGAAGGAAACGAATAAATGTCAATTACTTAAGCCGTATAGTCCGTGTACCCCTGCCGCACTGTACACTTTGATTTAAGAACACTCGCGTCGCGACGCCTACGTGTTTGTTTTAATTGCCTTCTTGTCACAATGTATTTAAACCGGACCGAAACAAATGATTTAACAAAAAATGAATAAAAACTACAAGCGCCTAAGGAAAAACACAATTAAGTCAAATTAGAATGAACTCAACCGTTCTCGCTAGAGCTTCAATGCTATCTGTCGTTCCTTCGTGTTCGCGATTCTCACGAAAACAATTAAAACCCATCCCCTCGGACTTGCAGCAAAATTCTGAAATCCCTTCGACCGATGGTAACCGTTGATTTGAATTCTAGCACACGCCCTTGACTGCATTTTTCTCGCAAACAAGTATAAATTATGAGCTCCAAACTGTCATATGGAATGCGTCTGTCTCACGACGTCTGCGATTTGTTTCCTCGCTAACTACGTTTCAAGAGCCTCTTGAATTGACAGAGAATTATGTCGCTAGACTGGGAACAGAAACAGACAAAACAAAACACTTCAACTCGAGCGTAATTCGATGTGACTTTTCCGTTAAGTACATGTTACCGTGCTTTTAGCGTGACAACTTTTGTACAGAAACTCGAAACACAAAAATAAGGCTACTTCACATGGCAAATTTGCGGCTCTCTGTGTGCTCTATCATTAACCGAAGGAACTGCACGTCGCATAGCTGCTTATCGCTTGAGATATTATATTATATCGTTATTGAAATACAACATGCAACCACCGCATTTGTTTTGGAAACAAATTTAGCGACCGTTTCAATGCTTACCAAAAACAAATCAGTCAAAAATGTATTGAAGGTCAAGAAATTAAGATGGTGTTCTTATCCACATTCCGGATGAAGAGGTCGCCTGGGTTCAAGGATTACAAGTTGCCATGAATTGGACAGAGTTTTGTCAATTCCTGAGTAAGGTCCAGAAGAAACCCAGACATCCATTGACGGCAAGAAACTGGCCAGTACGTGCTCCCAAAAGCCATCGCAAGAGGAGACTAGTATACTTGGAGGATGGAAGGCGAGTTCGAGAAAAAATATCCATTGCAGCAGACGTGCAGGTCAATTATGAAGAACTATTAAAAATGAATTTAAAATTAGTAAACAGTCAAAAGTGATGTTTATCACTCAACAGTGTCCTTTGACATTGAACATAGAATTAAAGAATTAAGCAGTCTTACTACTGTTTGATACCCTTATGGAAATGCAATGTAATTTGCAAATCGGAAGGCATCAAATAAAATGGCAAATGTGACAGTTATACCTACTCGAGTGGCGCTACTATGTAGATTCTTATACTGTGTCCAGAACCATGTTAGAAAAAATGTCACTGTAAGTTTCTTATATTTAAAGTTTCCTTGACATTAGAGATAAAAGAGAGGAATGTTGACAAGTACATAATTTTATTTGGATGTGATATATCGACATATACAAGGGACTGTTCAGTTGATGAATGTTTAAGGACGATTTGCTAGGATCGTAATTAATGCATTTAAAACTACTGACGTAAAATTTATGTAAACATAAAAATATTAATTCAGTTAATGAATGTTTTAAGGACGATTTGCTAGGATCGTAATTAATGCATTTAAACTTATTGACTTAAAATTTATGCACACTTAAGAATTTTATTTTAATTAAGGAATGTGTTGAAGACGATTTGCTAGGATCGTAATCACTTCATTTAAAAATAAACTATAAAAAGAAAAAGAAAGAGTCCGTAGCTAATTTCAATGGCACTGAAAGTACATAACGTACTTACCAACTTATTTGCATAAAATGCTTACCAATCAGTCTCCTCGACATAACTTAAAATTAATTGCACCTGCACAATCATTTGAGTGCTCATATAATTTTCCGTTAGCAATCCTGAATGGAGCAAATGCATTCAGATCGATCCCCCCCCTACGTAATGCGAGTGGTTTTAAACCCCTCGATGCCTGCCTGCTTTCACATTTGCTTTCTTGTGCGCTGCATCACTTCAATCGTTGTCTCTTGCACTATTGCCTTCCCACGTAGGTGCTACTTACATAAAGAACTCTTGACAGTTAAATGCACTCTTTGCATTTCAATGTTGGCTTTCTTGCTGAAGGATTCTTAAAATATTTAACTAGAGAAACTAGGCATCCTAAAAGTTGTCATTTGGAATGTTTTCAAATATTTAGTTCCTTGTTACGGTTCATATGGTTATGGTAAGTATGTAATTGTCGACTTCATCTGTCATTTTATACGGAGCGGTACGCCGCTGTATGTGACGTCACTGCTTCGAATTAAACAACAAACTGTATATAAAATAGCAGTGTTGCTAGATGAGACGAATAATCCCCCTTTGGAGGCATTTGTAGCTTGTGACGCGCGATGAAAGATATTTTTTTAATAAATTGAGGAACTTTCTCCTCTTTTTTTTTCCTTATATACGCTTCCCGATAAGATAATGTGTTACACAGGATGGTAAAATGAAGCGAAAAGTAAAGTGCGTTATTAACTTATCAGGCCCGTGCAGTCGGTAATCAGACCATTTTTTTTACGAACGCGGAGTATAATATGGAATCGGTTTACTTGGGGAAAACCGGAAAAGCGCCTTTGTTATATCTACACATTTCCTGCTTCAGGGGCAAACGAAACAAAGCCAATTTGGCGACGAATTTTCGTATAACCAGTGTGGCGCCTTTCATATCTATTTTTCGCATGTCCTTGGAAGGATTCTTGTTTTTCTCATCATTAGTCCCTCCCAGGTCAAGTCCAGAGATCTCATTTGCTAAATTGCCTTAGGCCTAGTTGTACAATTCGAGGTTAACGTTAAACCAAAGCTTAAACCCTTCACAATAACATGGTTGCAATGGACGTTGCTATGAGTTTAAGCTTCGCTTAGAGTTAAACTGGAATTTTACAACTGGGACTTAGCTGGGTAATTCAGCAATAAAAATTTATGAAATAGTTTCGTGCACAGGGTGTTGGACATTGCCAAAGTTAGAATCCGAATTCAGGATCGATTATAACAAAGGATTATGGCTTCGTTTATTTTATTTTTTCTTCTCTTTTGGAGTAGCTAACGAGCAAGAGGAGTCTTTGATTGTTTGCAATTTAATTAAAATTTAAATTAAAAGTTGATTTTCAAACAACGTTAAAGAGATTTCCGCCAGACGGGACTTTTGCGTTGACTCTAATTAATCAGCTTTTCATCGTTTAGCTTGTAAAAAAAAACGTGAACTTAATTCTCTACTGTTTTAAGAAAGTAAGGGCACAGCGCGGTTGAAGTTTATTTCATCTAGCAACAAGAAAACTGATGAAACTTTTGGAGATCTTATAATGTCACCTACCATTAAGCCATTTTGCAGAATTTGACATATCAACTGACACTTGACAGTTGACGCGCACATAATTTAAGGTTATGTTAAACGTCTACATACAGTTAGAACGTCAACGTTATATTTCATCTCCATTATCTCTTGCTCCACTTCTTCATTGTGGCCGCCCTAATTTTCATCAAACGAAACATGTTAAAAGGCGGCAGCTTTCGTCAGACGAGCTTCACGGGAAAGCTTTCCACGTTTCATCCGCTTTAATTAAAAACGGCGAAGAGTTGTAAGTTTAGCCGGAGGGACGGGGCAGAGGGGGGCGTATTATTATTTCTAGCGCCAAGTCAAGTAAGTTGCAGCGACAAAACTTTGCGGAAACGTGTTACGACCACCTGTTGAATGCAGTGGATGGACGTCAAGAGCAAGTGGCGCCGCAATTTAAGGGCGATAACTGGCTTGACCGAGTCAAGTGGCACGTGCCTTTGGATCCTCTTGTTTAGTGTTTGTCTTTCACCAGATTCAACCAAATTAACTTCTAGTAGGTACCTATTCGACGTTCATGCTAAAACCCACTGATCTACTATAGAATTTAACATTATACATGTTTTTTTTTAATATAATTAAATATACAGGGTGTAATCGATTAAGTTTCACTGGTTAATACTGTAAGTTCTAAAATAAAAAACTGCCCCATCATGTTATAACTTAGCTTCTTTTCTTGTGTGTTAATAGTGGTTACAGTAAGTGAAACTTATTCTATTACACACTGTATAGTCTTGGTTCTATAAATGACTGTAGTTTTTATTTGTCCTTGGCATCCATTTAATGCGTCAAGAAAATAAGGCGTGGAATTGAAAGCGAACGGGTTACGAAATTTTAAAAGTTATTTATTTATCTATGGGGTCACTTAATTAATCCAAAATCGATTTCTCCTTAATTTTCAGCCCGTAATTATTTTTTCACTTCGCATTAAAATCCGGTGTGCACTTGTCCGAAAATTTTAATTACGTTTTATTTATTCGCGCCGATATTTTTTAACAGCAGAGATGATTAATTCGCATAGTATTAGAAGTATTCAACCGACAAATTGGTTGCTCTATTATGTGCGCGACATGTATATGCACTTTTAATGGATTTTGTTTGACGTTCGGTCGGTTTTTGTGTTTCATTTCGGCATCAGGTTTATGGAATGGAAAATTATCGACTAAACAGAAATGTAATTATTCGTGCATTTCATAATCATAATAAATCTTGTTTGAATTGATTTCATTAAATTATATTGCACCTTTAGTTATTAGAAACCTATCCGATATGATATTGTGCCGAACTAACCAGAGAAAAAAATTAAGCTTGAATTAAACATGTATTATTTTGTCTAAATAAATTAGGTATGCAGCAATTATATTTAAGATATGTAAAGCTATTTTTACATATACAGAATCGGTAAATGTTCAACTTGACATTTTGCTATAATGCATGCGACAGGGAACGCACTAGAAAAATAAAGAGAGAAATTTGACTAATCACGCCAACTTGTTTTCGATGCCAGCTACCACCCGCCCTGCCGGGCCGTTGGCAATTAGTTCTCCGCGAACCGAATCTAAGCAAATTTGCTATGTCCAGTACCAAATTTCCGATTCTGTATAAGTATTATACACAGTTGGTCTGGCCAAGACTACGTATACGGTTATTGTGAGTAAATGAAGGAGAGGCTCATTGAAACTTGTGTGGAAATGAAATAGAGATATTACAATGTTGCGTGCGAAGGTAGGAATGCTGCGGCCGCAGCGTGGCCCGCGTTATCAATCGGCAACGTCGATTGATGTAGCAATTTCATTTACTCATGCACTTTCTACTATTCTATCCTTCATTTACTCACAATAAACGCATAGGCAGTGGTGGCCAGGCCAACTATGTATACTGTACATATTGTGACGCGCCCACCCATTAGACTTGCTTATTGACTACTACTTACAAGTTAACAAGTAATAAAAATGTACAAACAAACCCCCTTGAGATTTATGGCCAATTTAAATAACTACCTTACCTACTACTTACAAGTAAACAAGTAATGAAAATGTACAAACAAACCCCCTTGAGATTTATGGCCAATTTAAATAACTACCTCGTGGCTTCCGAAAGGTCGCACAGCTGGTTGTTAATATTATCTGCACTACAGGTCTGCTTGCTACCTGCGATTGTCTACAGCGGCGGCCTACGGGTTATTTTCTACTGCCCTAGATTTCTGTTTACAGTTGAACGATCCTCCTTGGTTAATAAGAAACTACGTCGTGATAACCTGGTTCTTTTGGTGGAGTAGTAAAGCTCTTGAATGAACAAGGAGAGGATAATTTAAAAATGAAACGCAACAATTACATTTAATTAATTCACTAGGTCACAAATTTTTGGTTAGGGAGTTTTTTCTTTATTAGGTGGAGTAGGCTTTGATACTGATAGAGGCGCTATCATTTGTTTCGTTCAAATCTCAAAGCTGTCATGTTTATTTGTCAGTAACTGTTTTTGGACGTTTGTATTATTTTGCGTTGATTTATTGTGAAAAATGTCAACAAAAAGACAGTGTAAGTTATCTCCTGATTGTTTTTGTTATGTGTGTGGACGTTACGTCAACCCTAAACAAGTTAAACATAACATTAACTTATGAAACAATATTTTGGAAAGCCTACGAAGCTTATTTTGGGATGCCAATTCGTCATCAAGATAAGTGCTGGGCTCCGCATGTTTGTTGTGGCACCTATCGTTCAGCTCTCGAATGTTGGTACCATGGAAATAAAAGAAAATTGCCGTTACAAGTTCCAAAAATATGGAGAGAATCCATGGACCATTTAACAGATTGTTATTTTTGTTTGACGGATTTCGGAAAGTATAAAGGAATTCCCAACAAGAATAAAGTCACGTATCCCAATATACCATCTTCTAGTGCTCCCATTGTATCCAATGCGTCGCTTACCATTCCTACTCCTCCTTCAAACGTATCAGACTTTGAAAACATTCATTCTGAACATGAACATGATGAAGATTTTTTACCACCAGTCCCCAAAAGAACCTCATCCTATAAACCAGTCAGACTTAAATGATTTAGTAAGAGATTTGGGGTTAACTAAATCAAAAGCGGAAATTTTAGGATCGCGCCTTAGCTAATGGAATCTACTAGCACCATCGTGTAGAACATCTGTAAACCGTAAAAGGCATCTTAATTTTTCCTCTTATTTTTCAATGTCGGAAAGACTGTGTTATTGTTCGGATATCGAAAGTCTTTTCAAAGAAATTGGAGTACTTCATCAACCAGAACAATAGGCTTGTGCAATAACCAAAAAGTCACCCAAAATTTGTTACCTAGTGTTATTTATTGAAACAAAAAAAAATGGGAAAAACTCCTGATATTCGCCTCTGTGGGATCGGAGATCGTGAGCGAAAAACCCTTGCGTTTGAAATCAATACAAATAATCAAAAATTACGATTTCCAGAAAGTACAGTATAAATCGTTTAACAGATTTCACTTTTGAATATCGGCGCGATCTACTTTCTTTCGATTCACACCGTTGGTGGTTTAATGTCTACACAGATATCTGTTGGAGAACTCTGCTCCTTAGTCAGATTAATAATTAGTTGAATTTCAAACTAACTCGAGTCTTGGTACACGTGTTTGGCACTTCTGCTCTTTAATTGATGGAGTTAATTAATGAATTAATCAGATGGTTTAGAGAAGCATGTGATACAAATACCGCCTTCAGCGATCAATTTGCAAGTAAATCAGTAGCAATCACCTGTTTTTCAGGGACTCCCTTGGGAGGTGGTGGTTTAACCCTACCGCTAGCTAACCTGATTAATATGGTGCGTCTAGTGAGCCGAACTTATTCTACTACGTCACCAGAGCGTTAATTAATTGCTTTAAGGGCGGTGCTCTACCCACTTGCCTGTTTTTCAGGACCCTCTGTCTGTCGCTCTTTTGCCGTCTAACCTAGCTAATTAATTTATAGCGCAAGAAAGTAGTTTTTGACTGCTATATTTGCACTCCACTATGGCTGGTTTTGGCATTGCAGTCTCTAGGCAATCACTTCTAACTAACCGACAAATCTCTCGGCAAAGACCACCCGCCTGTCCAATGACACCTGCTATTTGTTTTCTCTCTAACTACATTTCAAAAGCCCCTTGAGTTGACACGGAATTATGGCGCTAGACTCGGAAAAGAAACAGACAAAACAAAACACTTCAACTTGAGCGTAATTTGATATGACTTTTCCGCTAACGTACATGTAACCGTGATTTTAGCGCGACAAACTTTTGTACAGAAATTCGAAATACAAAGATAAAGGTTACTTCACATTGGCAGATTTATGGCTCCCTGTGTGGTCCATCATTACCCGAAAGGGACTGCACGTAGCCCAGCATTGCTGGCTTGAAAAAAAAAATACCACGAATACGGACATGTGTTAGTTAATTGAAGAATTGGGAAATAGTATATGCAACCATCAAATTTGATTTGAAATCAAATTTGTTTTGAAAACAAATTTAGCGAAACGTTTCAATATTGACATTACTTTATCTACAACCCTCATAATAAAAGGTAAAAAAATAAACATATGTGGAATTACGTGCAATTTAATAATTTTTTTTCATATAGATTTTATTATTGAAATATAGGATTTTAAAAGGAGGTATTACTTTCAATATTAAAGGTAATTTATTTTTTTTAGCTTTGTTCTGTTGCCTTGCAAAAACCATCTCCAGTAAATAAAGTTTTATGGGAAGGCACAAACAACCGAACGACTTTAATTAATCAATTTTCCCCCTATTTGGCATCGTTTTAGCTCCGCATAATGTCAGTTATAATTGGGTAATTTCCTTTCATATTTACGGTGCTGGCACGATTAAAATGGAGGCACGTCTTTAATTAACGGAAAAAAGGATCATGACATCAGTATTTAGAGGAGCTAACCCTCCTTTTCCACAAAATTTAATTAATCATTCACTGAAATGAACAACGTCTTTATTTCTTATTTTAAAAATATATGTTTGGTACCTTTCATTTTAATAATAATTGGCATTTAACTCATAATCATAATGTATAGTATAATATTGCGTAATACTGTGTAATATTGCGAAATAACGCGTAATATCAAAATTACTTGTCTATTTAGGGTACGGATCAAGTAAGGAACATACGTGAACATGCGCAAAAATGAGAGCAACACACTAGATGGAAAAGCTTTTTGTACACTTGTTATTGTTCGTGTATTTTCAATGCTTCCCGTTTAAATTTTATAAATCATTTGTTTTCTCAAGTGTTTTTAATTAAATTAAAAAAAAACAATCTGACAAAAGGTCTCAGCTTAATGCCTTGTGTTACGTGCGAAACGTAGCGGAGTGATTTTATTAAGTCATATTTATCAAAGCCTCTGAAGTGAGACCGTACACTAAACACGAGCACCGTGACAGAGTAAAAACCATTACGCCTGAAAAAGGGGCTCGTAAAGACCACCACCATTTGCTTATCTCCACGATATTGCACGTTAAATAACCGAATTTATGACAGCCCTCCCCCCTGTCGTTTTTGTTTGTTAACGAATTTGTTGGCTATAAAAGTGCGGGGGATTTATTACGTTTGACGTTTTTCTGCGGAATTGCCGTACTTTCTGTTTATAAACAATAAAGAATGTTATGCTGTTATTGAAGACAATCCGGGACAGTTGCGAACCTGCACATTTACAAACCCGCCCCCGCTTTTCACTTGAGAGACACACTTTATAACTTCTGGTTTTTTTTGCAGTACAGTATTTCTTTTTGAAAAAGTAAAAAAAGAAGAAGGAAGCAAATTTTTTCCAGTTAAAAATTGAAAAATTAAAAAGTTGAAGATACTGCTCTTAAACAATAATAATAAAACTAAATTCCAGTGCGAAAAGCAAAGAAGAAGAAATAAAACATAAGCGACAGCTCTGTTAAAAAATAATTTACACAGTTCGGGCACAAAAGAATAAAATGAAGAAGAAAGCAAAGAATAAAAATTATGAAGAAATTAAAAACCTCATGTGCATTCCGACTGAAGAAGAGGAAAGCCAGTCTATCATATTCTTGTTTAGCTTCTGAGAAACCAAAGTAGAGGCGCAAAATTTAACCACATACTAAGAAGAAAATACAAATCGTCAAGTTAAAGAAATGTCAACGGCGAAGAGTAACGAATGAAGAAGAGAAAAACAGTTTAAGGGACAGGAAGAAGAGTGGAGAATAAAGACTGGAAAAGCAAGTTAAGGAACACAAAGTGAAGAATGAAGAAGAGGAAAGCAAGTTAAAAAACACAAACCAAACAACAAGAAATTATAAAGAAATTAAAGAGCAGCGTGCATTTCACTTGTAGAAGAAAAGCCCTCAGTGTTAGGAGATGCAAGAAATATAACCTATTTTTTATATGAAAAGTCAAGCAGAAAACTGGCGGTGATGAATAGTGAAGAAATAAGTAGAGAAAAGCAACTTAAGGCACACAGGAACCTTACTTGATACGAAAAAGAAAATATAAATCGTCAAGTAGAAGTAAATCGTCATGATGAATAGTGAAGATAGAAAAAGAGAAAAGCAACTTAAATCACACAGGATGAAGTTGAAGACGAGAAAGGTAACCCAAGGAACACAAGGTGGAGGGTGAACAAGGAAGAAATAAAAAGGAAGTTAAGGAACACAAGGTGAAGTGTGAAGAATGAAGAAGAGCAAAGCAAATTAAGAAATTGTCGGATCAACAAAGAATTATAAAGAACTTGAAAGTCAAAAAGTAGTGTGCATTCCAAGAATAAGAAGAGGAAGAAACCCTAGATTGTTAGCAGATATAAATAGATATGAAGAAGAAGATACAGATCGCCACGTTGAAGAATTGCTGAAGAATGAAGAAAAGACAAGAAAGTTACAAAGAAAATTATAAAATCTGAAGATCCAAAATGGGATTAAATTATGACTTCGCTTTTTTTTATTGAAAGAAAAAATATATATAAATCGTCAAGTCGAAGAAATATTGCTGACAAAGTTGAAGAATTAAGTGTAGAAACGAAATTTAGAGAACACAAATGGAACGTAAAGAAAAAAAAATGCAAATGAGGAAGAAATTAAAAGACAAATGGCAGGTGACATGAACAAAGTTGAAAGAAAAATAAAGAAAGCAGAAACATTTAAAAGTATCGAAGCCACAACTTAAAACTATCGGCGAAAGACAACAAGAAATGCAGAAAAAGTGATTCGTAACCAAGCCATGGGTCTTCTGGTGACGAAGATAATAAATAACTTGATTAATGAAATGCCTTTCTTGAGTCTACTCCCTTCTGCCTCTTTCTCTCTCGTTGCTGCGCCTAGTTTGATACATTTCTATTCTTTGAATTGGCTTCCGGTTGGAACCGCGTCACGTTGACTTCTTCTACTGCCAAGTTTCGTTTTCCATTGCAGAAGAACTTCCTTAGGACTGCTGCTGTTGGTGGTGTTGCTGCTGCTTCTCGTTAGTCGTTGAGACTGTCTCAACTTAAATGAAATTATAAATTGACTTACTACCTCAAATTTTTTTTTTTCCTTGGGTTTTGTACAATTCCCGTAATGTTCATAGGGGTTTGTACACCCAACCCTAATAGCTTATTGTACAGGATTTCGTAGTTGCCATTTTTTTGGGCAACCAAGTACTATATGGTTATTATCCCCCAGTTTTCCAGATTCGCAGTTTGGTAAGTCGATTTTTCCAATTCTACTCAAATGAATAATCTAATTCTACCAATAGTTGATATAATTTGACTGGAAAGTACCATCTTCGAGAACCATGGAACTCTTTGTATAGTAGGGCATACGCTACAAAAACACTTCCCTTTATTTTGGGACACCTCTGACCAACAGGTCTGCCATATCTCCCAAACATTCCTTCTTAAACCAGGCAAAAATCCTTTGATATAGTTGATTGATAATCCTCTCTCCCTTCCAAAAGGTTAGCTCCTTTGGCCAAAGTATCCACAGCCTCGTTACATACAACTCTTCTATACGAAGGGATCCATAGGAAAATTATATTGTACCCATCATCCCTTAGTTTAAAATAGGATTCCATTTTAATAGCTTCTAATAATGCATATGTTTCGACAAAGCAGATGTTGGACTCCGGTAGGTAAGAGTTTCTTCATGTATACAGCTATCCCAACACTGTTAGTATTGTAATTGACTGCAGCATCTGTGAATGCCTTTACATGGTTGGGCCACTTCGCCCTAGCGATAAGTTGGACAATCTTATCCACGTGAACTCTCGGCAGGGATTGCAGAGCTCACTTACTACCAAATGAAAAGTCCACATCCACAGTTCTATATTGCGTTATAGTCTGAACGTCTAAACTGAGAACAATTTAGTAAAGGTGAAGAATATATCTTAGGTTGTAAACCAGATACCCCAATAAACATGTTCAATTCGGCATGGGAGATGAAATTTTCTTTCTTTTCCTCTTTGACTTAATTGGGAAAGTTTAGCCAGTAATGGGTTATTACCAATTTTCATAAGGTTTAGTAAATATTTCCCTGCTAACCACTTACTGCGCATTTTTAATGGTGGTTCCACTGCCTAAACCAAAAGAGCCTGTATCGGCGAAGATTTCATTGCACCCAAACAAACTCTTAACGGCTGATATTGTGTTATATTCTATTTAGTTTTGTTGCCAACGTTTTGGGAAGGGGAAAAATCAAAGGGCAGGAGTGCGATCTCACCAGGCTGTGATATAACGGTTGCTTTCGAAAATTATACGTCGGATGCATTTGGAGCGTATGATCTCATCTTTCTCAATCCCGATTTTTTACCTATTTTGTAACTCGCTCATCCGTTTAAAAAATTTTATGTTTATAATATTTCCATCACAACAGTCATCTTTCACATCCCACATTTAAGTAGAGTGTGAAAAGATCGCCTGTTGTCATGGAAATAATATAAACACAAGATTTTTTAAACGGATGAGCGATATACAAAATAGATTAAAAATCGTGAGTGAGAAAGATGAGGTCATACGTTCCAGGCACATCGGACGTATAATTTTCAAACGCAGCAAACATTAATAATGTTTTTGATTGTCCTCTCCACCAAGTTCTCTTAAGGGCAAGTAGTATTTTCATATTATTGGCGCATTTCCTCGATATGTTACCCGAATGTTAATTTTCGGTCCAAAATGGCCCCAAAAATTTTACCTCATTCGTGAATGGGATCTCATGTTTATTTATGTATAAATTTTGCAAATTTTCAGGAATTCTTCTCCTGGAAAATATGGTGATATGTGATTTGGTAGTGCTCAATAATTTGGATGTGTAGATTTTCCCATAAACATACCGAGCAGAACGTCGCTATGTTTGTCGTCAGCATATTGTAACAAGCGTCTAAATAAAAACCTGGTCAAATAGGCTGAGATCGAGAATTTTTGCATTGCATTTACATAACAGAATTACTAAATGTAGCCTACTTAACCAGGTTTTTAGACACTTGTTATATATTTAGTATGACCTGACAAATTTCTTCCTAATGACATTGTGCATATGTTAAAGAGCAAGGGGCTAAGTGGAAGTTCTTTTGATGCCATTCTCGGTCCAACAATTCAAAAATTACTTTTGACAAGAAAAGACCGTCCTGTGACAATGTTCATAATTAGCCGACATAGGTTAAGCGGTATATCCCAGTTCACATTATCACAAGCCACCTTAATATCCACAAACATTGCAACTAAGTATTTCTTCTCTCCAAGGCCCGATTTTATAATCGTCGGATAAGCATAACGTGAGACGTAGATATGGAGGAACATTACACAATTGTAAAACTGGGCCTAAATCTACCATATATTTCAATCATTAACTGCACAATTCTGACCTTACACGAGAACTCCTTCCTAAAGCCAATCTATCTCTCAGGAAAAAGGCCCTTGTTTTCAATGTACCACTCCAATCTACTTTTAACTACCAGCTCTAAGGTTTTCAGTAAACATGATGAAAGACCTATTGCAGTGATATGGCATGTGATATAAAATATCAATTCCTCATAATATCGTGCTACGAAGTAACGTCATTGTATCCAAAAGACATTCTTCAAGATGCAACGTTCTTCAAGATGCAGCGTTTTCCAAGAAGCAGCGTTCTTCAAGATGCAACATTCTACACGATCAATAACGTTTATAATAAACTATAAAGAGTTATGGGAAAGACATTTAAATGCTAAAAGTGTTTAAATATTATTGAAATGTATTAAAATTAAGGTTCTTGAAACTGTTATTAATATTTTAAGATATTGTTGAATGGTATATATAGTTATAATGTTATAAATGTGTATACTTACTTAGTTTGGAATAAGATTCGAGATTTTTAAATGCGTTTTCGGAAAATAACTCTGATTGGAAAGATTAACCCTAGCGGGTTAGTAGTCAGGTTGGTGAATTTTCGAACACGAATATGGTTGTCAGGTCAGTATCACAATAACTACATCTGGCCAAATTTATCGAACCCGTCATTTTGTGCAAAATAATTCACAAATAATTAAACACTTTAATTAGAACAGATCAAATTATTCGTTAGTACATGTCACACATTTCAAATTACCCAAACTTCAAAAAAGGAAACAGATAAACATAACCTCATAACAGAACCTAGTAACTCTACTCAATGACTAGAGTTACTTGGGTCGCATATCTGTATTAATTTTCGAATGCAGAACAAGTAACCAGGTTTAATATACGAACGCTTTTCCAAGAACCTGACTGCTCCGCATGAATTTCCGAAAACGCCTTAAGTTTTTATGTCAAAATTGAAGTTTTTTGTCAAGATTAATCAGAAACGTCAAACATGTTGAAATATTTACACATATATGGAGGGGTTGGTCGTTTAGAGATATCAACAGACCGAGGTGTAATGGGAAGCAAATGGACACAGAATTTCAATCAAGATTTCAATCTTGCTTTAGCAACCAGAGAATCAACATCTATGATCAACATCATAAAAAAATTTGTAAACATAAACTTCAATTAAAACTGCTTTCGTTCGTGCCAATGATTACTAATCATAAATACTGGATTTACTTCGTGCACATTTATTCGTAACTTTTATGTATTGATTCTATAAAAAACGAAGGAATGAAACTCATATTTCATAAAATGAACATAAATAAATGTGCACGAAGTGAATCCAGTATTTATTATTGGTAATCATTGGCATGAACGAAAGCAGCTTAAATTATTTTGAGAACTTAATCATCTTTCAAATTTGGATTCATTATTAAAGTTTTAAAATATGGAAGAAGTAATAACGCTAAAGTAAGTTTGCATTTTAAAGGAAATTCTTTTGACTTTAAATATACACTACATTCAAAATATTTAAGCATACGATAAATACTCACCTACAAAAGAATTCTCTGTATCATAGAAAAGTTATTGTCTGTTGTGCAATTGGGCATTTCAGATTGTAACACCTGGCAGATCCGACTTTATCTGTGATACAGAGTTTTCATTTCAACATTACACTATATGAAAACACTGTAATACAAAATTCTAAAGTATCATAGGAATTTTATAGTCTGTTGTGCGAATGGGCATCTCAAATCGTGACATCTGGCAGATCCGAAATTATCTGTGTTACTTAGAATTTTGATCAGATATTACAAACTACACGAATAAATTTACTTACCAATTTATTTTCGAAAGAATTTTTTCTAAACTAAATTATAAAAATGGGCATTGATCAATATTGAGAGTTCCCACCCTGTCATGTCAGTTTGACATTTTAAATAAAAATTTAACAAAAGACAACTATACAGCATAA
The DNA here is from genome assembly GCA_958336345.1 of Dorcus parallelipipedus. Taxonomy (NCBI): domain Eukaryota; kingdom Metazoa; phylum Arthropoda; class Insecta; order Coleoptera; family Lucanidae; genus Dorcus; species Dorcus parallelipipedus. The sequence goes on from OY284483.1 coordinate 26,509,446, forward strand.
TTGTGTAGTGGATGTGAGAACAAAATTGATATTAATAGACAAAGAGAACAAACTTAAGAATTCTCACATCTGCAAGAACGCAACACTACAATATGTATAGGACGGTATGAGGATGGTAATCCTGTCGATTTACCAGGTTTTAAAATAGGGACTATCCTTGTCTCTTTCCAATTTTTAGGATCAACAACACTTGTGAATACAATACAGGCACGATTAGTACACAGGTGTATCTAAATAGTTGGACGCGATTGTCTGTACATAAAGTCAGTCAGAATTTGAACAACGAACAGTAACTAGTAGGTTTTCTGTCATCTGTCAATTACAAATGTCATTGACTTGATTTTAAAAGTATTTTTAAAATTTTCTGAAAGAAACACTATTTGGATCAATTCGATTTTGTTTAAATGCTTAGAACAAGTGGCAGTCGGTATGCATACAATATAAGAAGTGATCAAATGAAAAATGAATTAGATTTGGCGATGCAACCAAACACGTTCCTTCAGTTACTCTTGACATTTCTATTTGAACTTAAACTTACTTTGAAATTAAAACATCTAAAGCAAAAAAACGTTTTATTAAAAAAGAAAAAATTAAAGCAGATGTGTAAAATGACCACTGCCTGCATCAAGATACTTTTGAACTCTGACTAAGGTTAAACAATATTTCCGGCGTGTTATTTATGTCACAATTGATTGATAATTAGTATTAGTATGAAATTATCCAAGACATGCACTTAAATTCCAACTCCTCCTCTAATTCGTTTTTGTATTGATCACCGGTTACAATTGAAACGGAAATGTCCAACGTGAGATACGAAAGGCATGACGCAAATATAATTAGTGGCTCAGTGTCCATGTGCATTCATTAGCGGTGACAAAGGCCAAATTCCGACGCATCTACTCCACGTCAGGATTAACTGAACCCTGAAGCGTTGTCGTGATATATGGGGGTGCAATCAACACTGCGCTGTTCGACATTTTTATGTAATCCTATTTCGCCGGGCTGAAATCCGGTTCCGGCCTGAAAATTTCGGAATTTCTTTAGCGCCCCTATATTTCTTTAATACAAATTCCTAATGCGGAATAAAAGCCCGCCCAGGCTTCGGCTGGTATTCAACGCAATAAAAAACAAAATCGCGTAGGCGGAAGCGAACATACAAAGAAATTTGAAATTTTAATTTTTTTTCTGCCGTTATAAAAGTAAATAAAATATCCCGAACTTCGTTTTATATACTGTTAAATTAAATAATATAGGAGTAATAAAATAAAAGAACAAAATTAGAATACCTCATGTTTTCGATTTGTTTACTTACTGTATTAAAGTTTAAAGTTTGAAATATTTTTCTTTATTAAATAAATGCATTTCCTAGTCGTGCACGTGAAAAATACGACGCTGCAACGCCAACGGAAGACAGTCCAAGATTTATGGGTCGCTCTGTGTAAAATGTCGTTCGCCGTAGCGTTTACGACGGGAAGTTTACGCACACGAATGTTTACTTTAAATGATTTATATTAAATATAAAAGTTGTATAAAATGGACGGGCAACTGAGATGATAATTCTTGGACTTGTCCTGCAGACCGTATTTATTTATTCGGGGCGTTTACGGCGCGCAAGATACAGTCGGACAGGAACGTAAACAAAAATAACGTTTTATTAAATTTTCTCGTGAAATTTTCGTTTGAATTTGTTTACGACGGTTTTATGCGCGTAACTGGAAATCTATAATATTGTTCAGTATTTCTTTCAGACACCCCCGTTTCCAAACCGATTAAAGAATCTTTTCAGCGACGCGTTTCTATAAATATTTTTAAATCTCACCCGCCTTTCAAATTATTAAAAAAATTAATAATTTCGCCGAGCTGTATACACAAAAAAATGAAATTTATTCGCGTTCGCAGTGTTAACGTCACATTTCATCTAGAAAAAAAAAGTATCATTATCGCTCTCATATCGCGCACCCTTCGGTGAGTCCTGCGGTACGCTTTGGGGGTGGCATTTTCTTCGTGCAAACAGCGCCGGATTCAATTTAAAATCTTATCCGTTTGCGTGCGTGTTCCATAAAGCAAACGCAATTTAAACCACCCCCTACAAAATTATTTCTGATGTTTGCACAAGGTTTATTTGTCGCCGTAATTAAAATACACTTCTCATTTGCAGGTAATCCGGAAGGGAGACTTCAAATACGAGTAAGTATAATACCTGCAGGCGTAAACATAATATTGCATATTGCGATAAATAATAATTTATTAAATAGAAAACAGAAATATTAAAATTGCGCGCGTTTTAAATTTGTTGGGATCTCATTGACAGCTGTCATAAGTTTACAAGCAAAGTGTTTGCTAGAAAAAAAGTCTAGGGAATTTATTGTTATTGTCTCATCAAAGTAAAGGAGACACAAGAGAAATTATGATAGTGCAACGAAGCATGCGAATTGCTTATTTATTATTTATTTATGTATCTGTTGCAATATAGAAATGTCAGTTAGTGGGCATTCCCTCCTTCTGAAAGGATAGTAAACTCTCTTCGTGTCGCTTGGAAATGATAAATGAAAAAAGTTGCCGAAATCTCGCGAGACCAAATGTTCTATTCAGTGCAGAGAGCCTCTGTACGATCACGACGATACATCCATAAATCCTCGGTAAATCCTTTTCATTATTTATAGGCGAAAACCTGAAAGCACAAACGTCCTCTCAGACGTGTGAGAAAAATTGCCACCGAAATTTTAATTTAAAAAAGTTGGCAATGATTGATGCCATTAAAAAAAAAAATATATATATATAAATTATTTTAACTCTAAATAGGTTTTTAATTTAAAACAACTGTTTGGTTTAAAATAACTCGAAGTAAATAAGCAAATATAAAAAATAACGCTGGCGAATGCCAATGAACAGAAAGTGAATTAAGCAAACAGAATTTCTCGAGAATTCCCCAAGTTCTAACTTCAGGTTATAAAGTTGACGTAACTCGTATTCCTTCTTGGAAAGTCGTTTTTTTTCAGACGATCTTTAGACTTTGTAAATTATACACTCATAAACTTCGTTTGCATTTAATCAAATTAAATCGACTTAAATTTTTCTATTTTAAGAAAAAAAATTATTCTTACGAGTATTCTCTTGCCTTTCTTACCTCCAAACTTGATAGTAAATAATTTCAAAGATTCATAAAACGAGTTGCTCGCTTCGCGTAAAAGCAAACATTTATCTTTTGCTCATAGAAACCTTTCGCGAAAATATCTCGGGGGTGTTTAAATAGATGTCGCGAGGGCGGCAAATAAATAGTTTCACGGAGACATTTTAAGTACCTGTGGAAAATAGACATTATCGACAAGGACACTGATGTATCTAGGGATGAGGTATTGTTAGAAAAAGCAAGGTCAAAGCAAATGAAAAGAGCAATAGACGAAATGGAATTTTGTATAAGAAGGAATGAAGCAATGCTACCAACATTTAGAATCTACCAAATTGACCCTATATAAGGTGCGATCGCTGGAGGGAAACTCGTCGGTGTTGAAGAAAACCTATCTGGAATTATGCCCAGCTCAGTGGAGACGGCGTGGGCTACAATTGAATTGTCGGTAGCTCGATACGTGGATGTAAAATAAAAAGGGCTCCACCTAGCGAATACATGTTCCAAGTAGTATAGTGAAAAACGTGGCACCACTAGGACTGCACACGCAGTTAAAAGCGTTTGAGATTCCCTCAGATTTAATTTCCGCAAAACATAAGTGTTTGTCAGACACCCTATATATAACGCAACTATCAGTTATCCTGTACAGGGTGGTCCCGAAAGAAGGTGCCAAAAAGCAATCGGTTATAGCAGATGATGAGTAAAACTCATATACAAAAATTTTTCCTAATAAAACTCTTTTCGTTTTTGAAATAAAAATAATTGAAAATTTGTTGAAAATTTGCTGTATGCTAATGAATTTAGATGTTACAGGTACCGTTGCTAAAAAGAATGCAAATATTGTTGCCATACAACCAGTATTACCTTTTCAATCCCGATTAACATTAGCGTACAGCAAATTTTTTAAAACATTTTCAATTATTTTTATCTCAAAAACGAAGACTTATTAGAAATTTTTTTTGTACATGAGTTTTACTCACCATCTCCTATAACTGATTGCTTTTTGGCACCTTCTTTCGGGACCACCCTGTATTAACAATAAATAAGAATACGGTAATGCAATGCTTATTAATATGGCACAAAATGTTGGCCCAATAAAATGAGCGAAACGCTTAGTATTCGATTACAGGGGCGGCTTTAACAATATGCCCAAAAATAAATTCGTTACTTTAAATAATTTATAAATTACAAATCGTCAACTAACGCGAAATCACCGGCAAGGATATTTTGTACGGCTCACAAAATAACGTACAATAAATTCTGTCGGAGGGACAGTAGACGCAGTTACAAGAACGAAACTTATGAAGACAAGCAACAAAACGCAGGTTCTTAAGAAACCAAGGCCCACGGCAGGCAAGGACGCGTATAAATAGAAATAGAAACTAGTAGTAGAAATAGTACTACACCACACTCGAAAATTCCACCAATTCTACGTTACGTACGGTCTGCGTACCTACGGTCTCACAACAATGGCTCGACCAAATCGGCAGCTCCTTCAAGGGTTCCGGAGCGACGAACGACGGTGTTACAGTAGAAGAGGCTCTCGAAATTAGCGGCAATATTCTCGCCAAATCTCGTTCGAGGAAAAATCCAAAATAAGCTACTACGAAAATGCGACTAAGTTCGCGAAGTGCACGTCGAATAATAATGGCCACCAAGAGACACGCTGGACAAACAAGCCGAATATCGAAGACACGCCCGCGCCCCTTCCGTCCTCATTTCCAGAATAATCTTCAGTGTCTCCAACTGTCATGGAAAGCGACTAGAAACAACTTACAAACGAAACAAAACCAAAACCTTAGAGTTTGTAAGCAGATAAGCGATCATTGAAGCCAAAACAGAAACAAAAGATTAGGAAATTGATAACGCAAAAACAAAACGTAACAGCAAATGGAAAATCAAGTAAATAAGTGACAAGAGGAGAGAGGAGCAAAATAATTAGCAAAAATAGTTAAAGATTGAGGGAAACTCACAGGAATATAGAAAGGAATGGAAAATGAAAAGAAGATAAAAAACAAAGTCAATTGTGCAATAAAGAAAAAAAAAAGATGTAGACCAAACATAAAGCGTTCTAAATTTACCAGGAGGAGAAGTGAACGCAAAGTGCAGTTTCTTTGGGCAAAACTTATTTCTGAGGGGAAGAGAAATACACTGGAGGAAAAGAGTTGATGAATAAGTGAAACCAAAACGACTAAAGGAGATTAACTTGAAGGTTTCCGCTGCCGTCGTCCTTGTTTGAATTAGCTTTCGGTTGGAACCGCGTCACGTTGACTTCTTCTACTGCCGACGTTTCGTTCTCCATTGCAGAAGAACTTCCTCAGGGCTGCTGCTGCTGGTGGTGTTGCTGCTGCTTCTCGTTAGTCGTTAAGACCAACAGCAGCAGCCCTGAGGGAGTTCTTCTGCAATGGAGAACGAAACGTCGGCAGTAGAAGAAGTCAACGTGACGCGGTTCCAACAGGAAGCCAATTCAGACTAAAGGAGATAATTCAATTCAATGAAAAGAAGATGCCTAGGAATAAATTTTTTCCTTCCACCTGAACCCATCAAAGTTTGGATTCGCAGTCAAGTACTTTTTTGAAGAAATACCTACGTGCTCTATTAAGATAGAGTTAAACGCATCATCTTCAGATTTTAGGAACATTGCTAGAGGTAGCATAGGCGAAGGATCTATTAAATAAAGAACACGTATCTTGAAGAATGGTTAAGTATGAAGTATTAAGTAAAGTGCGATTAAGGATGGAACACCTTGGTCCTTAAAATGCAAACAGATATGGGTACTGGTAGTCAACTAACCTGAAGAATAGTTAAGTATGAAGTATTAAGCAAAGTACGATTAAGGATGCAACTTCTTGGTCCTCAAAATTCACACAGATATGATGGTCAGTCGTATTTAGCAAATTCGAAGAGATTACAATAGGGGAGTTATGGGTGCACTCGATGCAGATTGCATTTCCTACTGCAATTGAACTGAATATTACACAGCCTTTGCTCCCGGAGCAACCACGCCCTAATTTGCAGGACTTTCGAAAAATGATCCGAGTAAATCCGACTATGAATTTTGATTGTACCCCGAAAAACTCCCTCTCGCTTTTTGTCGGTTTCTGCGTGTTTTTTCGATATTGCGGCCGCTAGTAACTTTTTTATGGAAATTCGTAAATACGTGTTTAAGACACGTCCTTCGGAAAATTTTTGGTGGCCATAGCGAAGCGATCGCCCGTCGCTATTGGGAGTCAGGGGATGAAACGTTCGGGGATGCAGACTACTTTTAGGATTTTTTTTCGACGAGCCTTTCGGCATCGTATGGCAGGAAAGATCCGAAAAACCGATGGCGGGGTCGATTTTGCAATCGGACGCGGGGGGAAAAGATTTTGTACGGGGGTTTCCAAAAATGGCCGTTTTTGACCGTTCCAAAAATTCCACCGCCCTTATTTACGGACCGAATCGAACCAAACTCGGAACGTGGACATGGGGCAGTAATATCTTTATATCTGCGGACGCTCGGCCCCGAGTCCGGTCCTGGATTTTAATTATGGCCCGAAAACCGCCACTTTTACACATTTTCGAAAATTTCTGGAAAACGTGATCTTAGAATTTTTTTAAACTCTCTCACACGCAAGAAGACCTCCCCGGGTACTTAACCTATGGGCCCTATATCCCGGGAAAATGCGAGATATGATTTTTTACGGTACCTTAGGGGGCTCGGATCGAATCGAGCTGCACGTCATCTATGGCAGAAAATGACGAGGAACGCGATGCCACCGCGCGTTTGAAGATCGGACGACCGGGAGGACGGCTACAGGGCCGTATTCCAGGAAAATCATTGAGGTTTTATTATAATTCTTTTCTTGTTTTGGTCTCTACTATCACCTATCACCGTAGGTAGGTTTTTTTTTATTAACACCCAGTATTGTATAGTAATTGGTAATTCTAAGCAGATCTAAAATAAACCGCTTCTTGTATCGTAATTTCATTAGCTTGATCTATACACAGGCGAAAGACGACATCGCAATAATTAAAGATAGGCAAAATTAAAGCGACATTTTCATTTCCAATTTCAAGAAACTTTTCTTTGATGTAGACACAACGCAGTGTTCAATTCTTCACACCCAAGTTCTTACCTTCTATTCTAATTCAGTGCTTATTTTAAACTTATCTGCGTGTATGTTTATGTCATTCGTTTAAGACCCTCTGGCGATCTTTAAATTTATCAAAAATGGTAAATGAAGATTTAACTTCGTTAATTAGATTTTCATATATTTTTTCTATGAGCATAGTTATGTGTCTTCTGCACAGAAATAACTTCTATTTAGTTTCAAGTTTTTCTGAAAATCGGCCGTGTAGATTAAGTACAGAAATGGACTAAGTGGAGAACCCTGAGGAACACCTGAAATAATTGCCCCAACTTCGAAAAATTTCAATTAACCATCACATGCTATGCGACCTGTCCTATCGGACAAGAATTATATATGTATATTTTTTATTTAAAGAATAATATTCAATTTGCAACAAAGGAATTCACAGTTGATGATATCGAAAGCTTGAAATTAAATAAGTGATTTACATGTGTACGGGTTTTGTGCGTAATAATAATTGTCTATTAATATAAAATATCACGGTGCAACGGTTGATAGTGTTGGGGTTATTAGTGGATACTGATTTACTATAATTCGTCGTACTAATAGCATCTGTCACATATGGCTTACGTGTCACGATTATGCGTACAATCCAATCATAAATTCGTGGCTCCTTTCTCATGTGAATTCGACCACCGAACGTTGTGGAACTTTTGACTCTTACTTTGAGCAGCTGACAATCTAGTACATACCTAACAAAATTTTGATTGTAAATCGTGAGTGTTTCAAATGGTTAAATTAAAATATTATAAAAAATTAGACCACCCGCACAAGTTCTTCAACAGATTAAGATTTTAGACATTGATAAAATTAAAAAAGAAAAGGATGTCATTACTGAATATAAAGACGAAAACAGAATATCAGAGTAAAACTATAATGAACAAGGCTTCCATAGGGCAATGTGTTGGGCCCCAAATATTTTTTAATTTGTACAATGGCGTTGTGCTTTAGAGGTTGAATGACTGGAAGACACCAAGAGACAAGTAAATTTAAAATCAAGTTAAGCCCCTTTGCATACAAAATAAAATATTGACTTTGTTCGGAGACAGATGTACATGTCACCAGCCTGTGACAATAGAATAAACTCGCTCGTAAATCACGCCAGCAAGTTTGATGGATGTAGAAATGCAGTTTCTGCATGGAAGACGACATCGTATTTCATCGAAGTTGTATGTACTTCTTGTTGCTGACGTACGTTACGTGCTTATTGCAAAGACGTTCGACCTCAATTCGGTTGGGGTGGTTGATTCGGTTTCCGTTGCAAGTCATCATTGGATTCCATCATTTGATATATCGAACGTCTGCATTTTGGTGGGCGAGGAAGGCCAACAGAACGACTCACCCATTCCTTCATCTTGTTTATAATCTCAGCAATTCAAAGGTATTTGATTTATTTTTGAATTAAATTTTCGCTTTACTTTTAGCAACTTTTAATTGAAGCTTTAATTAATCACGAAAATAATGATCTAATAATTAATTTTAATTAAAAAAGTTTGATACTTGATGCAGTGCATCTTGTTTCTGATTGGCGATTTCATATTCTTCCGGAAACGTTTCATTAATTGTAAGTCACGTCTACCAATTTATGTAATCCATCACCGTCTGAAAATGAAATGAAATTATGAAACGCACAGCCTCTTGTTTGTTTGCATTCAATTTGCGAATCTCACGCCTGTATTTTATTTCGAATAAAAAAAAGATACCTTTGCGTGCATTTACTCGCCGTGCTCCCTCCATCGTCGATAACAAGTTTGAAGATTAATAAAACGAGATTGAACACCCCCCCGACTTCTGACTTCCGGTAAAAGCAAACATTTATCTTTCGATTACAGGAAACTTTCGGGAAAATAACTCGGAGAGCTATAAATACTCGTACACGTGGGAAAAATGAACACAAGACTATTCCTGGAAGGACTCGATATTTTGAAACTTTCATCACGCGCTGCACTTGTGCTTTCTTGTTTAAAATTATTTAAAACATTAAAGAACGATACATCTTAGTCTTCTTAGGACTGATTTTGCAATCGTCGGATAAACATTATGCTTAGAATAACGTGGTGTAGGTGTGACGTAGATATGAAGGAACGTTAAAGGATATTCGGCGAACTCGTCCTTATTCCACGACTGTAAAACTGGGCCGCGAAGCCATCCCACCCTAGAATCCTTTGATATCTTCACGGAGTCTTGTTTTAAGTCAACAGGAAACTTTATATCGTGCACGTCGTCATTTTGTAGCGCTTCAAAAAGGACGAAAAACAACGAGTTGCATTCACGTCATCTTTCTGGAAGTCCTTAATAAGCTTGCATGAATTAATGTGCAAGTTCGAACGAGCGGAATTTCAAGTTCAGAAAGTTAGAGGCAGGGGGGGGGGGGTGCTCTTTGCATTCGTTAAAAATTAATTGTAATTCCGGATGCGCGCAAAAAAATCTCTACGTGTACCGCTTCCAAATTTCGCAACTTCTTCGGGAGAGACGTGCGGGGGAATGCAAATAAAAAAGATGGATCCGTTGCGAGTTTATTTGCCAAATTGAGTTAGTTCCCGACGAAAGTATAACTCGAGTATATAAAAAGGTTTCGTGAAAAAAACCTCCCTGACGTTCGTTCCACTTTGTTTCTTGATTGGCTGCTTTATTAAGAGTGACAGAACAGTAAACAATTGTAACAACAACTATCTTGGACTTGGGTTTGAGTTAGTGTCATTTGGAATTCTTTCACACAGAGTGATTCCAAACAAGTGCAAAAATTTCAATTTAGAAGTTTTTAATTTGGGATATACAAGTTTTAACAAGCACTCTACTAAAAGGGAAACCGAAAATTCCGAACGACTCCCTTAGATTTTAATCTCCCTTTAATAAACGAAGAGGTTTCACAGAGTTATCAAACCGACTAATCATCAAATCCCATCCCAGCTTACATTTAGACTCGGATTACCTTTAGAGGAGAGCATATTTCAAGTGCGCGATTAATTTCCATTACCCGTTCGAAATCATTTAGCGCTCGACAGGTGGAGCAATTAATTTTCATTTTTGTTTGCTTCGGTCAAGCCATCAACCAACTAAGCAGAGTTTGCAGTATCGTTTTCGGTGAAGCGAATTGAAATTGATTTACGTTTCAAGCGCCCAAAACTAACGCGGATTAATTTCCTTCGTTTTAGGACTCTTCTGGATCGAAAAATTGGGAAAAATTAATTACGTCTAAATAAAATTGTTCAGATCAATTCCACTATCAAATGCAGAAGTATGCAAACTACGTAAGTCATTAAAAAAAAATTATGCATATCTCAGGCCTCAAATAGGCTCTGAGAAAAGTTTAATAAATTTTGGAAAAACGTTATTCTGTATTTTATCAACTCAAGGTAGATTGTAAAGTATGTTCCACTTTCGTAGAAAACTTTGCTTGGCAAACTAGTGACGACGTTATCCTAAATCTCCTGATGTATTGAAGTGCATCACGTGCGCTTGCATTTCCAGTTGAATTATATTCCAGGCAGCTGCTATCTGAAATAAGTTACGGGTATTTAGGACTTTTTTTTGGGGAAAAAAGAGAGAACGACCGAAATTCCAAACTTGGGAATTACGTTCACCGCTGATTTAGATGTAAGCTCCTCGCACAGGCTTGCAAGAATCGATAGACTCTGAGAATGTGATAAAGATATCGAGTAAATTGAGCACTTTAGCTGATTGTTAAAACGTCGTTAATATTCTAAATGACTAAATTAAAATAAGGCGAATAGGGGAGAGAATTTCAACTTTAGGTTTTAGACAAACTTTCTCATATGATAACGGGCGCAAAGGAAATAGTTTATCAAAAGATGACCCCCCTTGATCCAACTGGAGGACCGCCGCGCCGGATGAAACACCTAGGTACTAACTTGAAGGGTAGGCAACTTAAGTCACTCTTATGACCAAAATTTAATGGGACCAAAGGGGGGCCCAAATAGATGGCGCCAGCTCCCGGAGAGAATTGATACACGCGATTAATGCCCTTGTCGTAGTTCTCTTTTATATTGGGTTTTGCTTTGTTACGTCACTCTCCACAGCCATAGGCCCAGTTTCATAAGATATAGTTAACACCTCGATCAAGTTAAACGTCTGATTAAGCAATATCATTGGAGGAAAGTTTAAATTTCCTTTCACTCCTCGATCCTTCCTACGTGAATGGTGGCAGCGGTGGGATTAAAGTTTCGAGATATCTTTAAATCATTGGGGTCTCGCAATTTTTCCGAGTGGTGGCAGCGTAAAATTTTGTAATTTCTCTATTTTCTTCCATCCATTATAGTTTGTTGTTAAACTAGGAGGAGTAACAGTTGTCGGCCTGTTGCGTTGTAGGTAGATTGACGCTGTAGCACTGAATCAGAAATTAATTTGGCTTGTTTAGGAGATTTACAAATTCTTCAACTAACCAGTTTTAGCAACACATTTGCTTACAAGTTTAAAACTGACTGAAAGTGTCAAATGAATTACGAAAGATGTTGTAGAAAGGGCTGTGGTGAAAGTTGAAGACTTTCTTCGTTTCTAACCCTTCTTACTTTAGTAGCGTGATTCCTTTGAAAAGAAATTTAATTAAGCATTTTAAATCAAAATAATTTCGCAAGAGTTTGAACTCAAGAAAAATAGAAACTAATTAGGAAAGAAACTTATTAAAGTAACGGTTCGAAATTCGCTGGCACCACCGGATTTTTAAGGGATTCCGGGCCCTGTAATGCCTAATTAAATTACATAGCCGAATATTAACCCTTTGGAAGTGAGTCCTTGAGCTGGAACTGTGCAAGCGCGTAATATGACCGCAATTTACTCTAATAGAAATCAAAGTCGTAGACTAGCTTAAAATAGGGTATATTGATTAAAATAAAAAAAGGACATTTTGGTTTCCCTCGAAGGGGGGACACAACATTGAATTAAATGGCAAGCATCAATAAAGGAAATTAGAATATACAAAACACCTACCAGGCACAGGTACGGTTTCGGGGGTGGATCCCAGCAGCAGAGAGCCTGGAACTGGATCCCGGGGGTGAAAGCTCGACGGTCCCTTTTCTTGGGGGGGAATTTTCGGCCTTTGGCACTCACACAACAATAAATTTAAATTTTTAATTGTTGCAAGGGAGGACGCAAATTTGTATTTAAAAGAAAATTTAATAAATGAAAACTGTCCGAAGGAGAATGAAAAATTAATAAATTTTTTGAGAGGGGAACGTTCGTTCTGCTCCGAGGTAAGATCAACATTCATTTTCAATTTTCCAATTCCTTCCCTCTGCGCGGTCATTATCTCATTTCAAATATAAACAAACTCCCCTTAGGAAGTGACTCGCGGCCAATCGCTCAACTTTTATTTAAAACGCAAATTTTGGTCACCTAAGGGACTCGGCTTGCCTAACGTTAAGGTAATTTTGGGATTGTTTTTCGATTGTTTTTATCAGTCCGCGTAGGTGTTGGCTCTTGGTCTCACGCGATAAACGTCTAGGTGTTTACTTCACGGTAATCTAAATGGTTTTTATCTAAGAGGGCCTCTCATGTTGAGACTACCTTGCCTCCAAGGCCTAGGAATGTTTATATTAAAATTAATTTTGAAATTCCTCTGCGGATTTGGTCGAAGCAAACTGATTTTAGTTTAATGAATTTGAATTTAAATTTCTGTCCGTTTACAATGTTAATTTTTAGGTTTTAATTAAACAGCCAATAACTTTGCGAGTCCTTGGCGGGAAAAATTCAAATTACTTCTCCTAGTTTAAAAACAAAGTACTTTAATTTCTTCATTTAAAGACGGCGACACGGTAAGAAAGGTTTAAAACCAGGAAGATTCACATCTTTCACTCCTTGATCCTTCCTACATAAACGGTGGCAGCGGTGGGATTAAAAATAAATAGAAAGAAAAATAATGAAAATCCTCAACCAAACATTGTTTCTATCAACGTTAATAGCAAAACAAGAGACAAATAGTGACAATGTACATATGAAAAAAGACAAGCAAAAATTAAGTCAAATTAAACACAAAACTTTAAAAAATCATAAGTACGAAATAATAAAAGATTAAACAATTAAAAAAAATTGAAAGTCAGCGGATAGTCTTTTGATTGAATCGATTTTTAGAAATGAATACCTAGTCTGAAAGTTGTTTGCCTTAAACCTTGTTTGAAACCAAAGTAAAAATATTTAAGCAAAAACACAAGCAATTTACGAACTCAGCAACCAAGCTTTGTTTCTATCAACATTAATATCAAGATAAACCCAATGTACATATAACAAAATAAAATCGAAAATAATTAAAACTCAAACTAAAAAAGCAGTTGAAAGAACAAAAAATAAGGAAAACGATAGTGTTCCATTAGATTAACTTGAAGGATTCCAAGGACGTTGTCCATCTTTTTCTGGTTTCTGGTTGTTGTTCTTCTTTCTCTCTATCCCTTCTCTTAGGGCAAGAAAGAATATAAATGGCAAACACCAAACAAAAGTTTTGCCGGAAAGAGCAAAAGAGAGAATTTGGTTGCCTGGAAAAAGTATCTTTTCCCAAATTTTAGTTCGTAACGTGACTTGGATGTAACACCAAGGTCATTTTACTAAAGAAGAGTTCACACACAGTGAGCGAGTAAAGGCTCTCCTTCATTAAAAAGAAACAAAACAAACTTCAAATACCAAAGTTTTGTCAGAAAGTTCTTAGAGAGAGAGAGAGATAATTTGGTAGATTGGAAGAAGGATCTTTTCCCAAATTTAGTTCGAAACATGACTTGGATGTATGACTAAGGTCATTTTACTAAAGAAGAGCTCACACAGCGAGCGCCTAAAGGCTTTATCTTCATTAAAAAGTCAAAACATGATTTTCTCGGGCGAGAAACAAAAGAAATTTCAAATACAAAACAAAAGTTTCGTCAAAAAGTTCTTAATTTGGTTGACTGAAAGAAGGACTTTTTCCCAAATTTAGATATAAATGAGACTTGGATATACCACCAAGGTCATTTTATTAAAGAAGAGTTTACACAGTGAGCGCGTAAAGGCTTTCCTCCATTAAAAGAAGTCAAAAATGATTTTCTCGGCCAAGAAACAAAAGAAACTTCAAAAACCAAACACAAGTTTTGTCAAAAAGTTCTTAGAGAGAGCATTTGGTTGACCGGAAAAGAGATCTTTTCCCAAATTTAGATCGAAATGAGACTTGAAGGCACCCTCAATGTTATTTTACTAAAGAAGAGTTCATACAGTGAGCACGTAAAGGCTCTCCTCCTTTAAAAGAAGTCAAAACATGATTTTTCTCTGGCAAGTAAGTAAATAGTTGTTAAGCCGAGGTAGTTGAATCCGCTGGCAACGAGCTTGACGCTTGGACGGGCAACTATTAGGTGTGGGTTCGAATCCCCTCCTTGTGCATATGAGCTCTATGTTAGAGATAGAGTACTCAGACCAAGATTTTGTGCCATTTTATGGCGCAACAAAAAATGAAGTTATGAGTCTTATTCAGAAGTTGGTAAAGGATAAGTGTTTAGTAAAGTTCGAAGAAAAGGAAGAGTTCCTCAAGAATGCTTATGAGCTGGATGTAGACATGATCATGGCCGATGTGAATTCCCGTTACAACGGATTTTGATATGAATGGAACACGTATTTTTTGTCTGTTCTGCAGTATCTAGAAACTGGAAATCTAAGAAACTACTGGAATCAGACTGATAGTGCTGATAATCTTCATCATATATTTAAATGTGAAACAGTTGCATATGAAGCTCATTAGGGGGGGGGGGGATCAAATTGAAACGTTGTGATAAAATCAATATAAAGGATTTTGTGAACTTGCATCATTTCTTGTCGATTGAAAGAAAGGACGAAGCTGATCCTGATATTGTTTTCAATTTTCTTATGGATCTGGGCTTCCTGAGCTATCCTAACGAATATCGGTATTTAACGATGTCGTTATAAGTTACAGAATTTTTTTTTTGGAAAATTGCTACAATCTCACGCACTAGACTGGTTGAAGACATCTCTTTGTCTGCCATGAAAGACGAGAATTTATTACAGAATACGATTTTGGATATTTACACGAGGATGTCTAAAATTTTGGGACAACTTAAAAACCACTACTATTCCAAAAATATAAATGAGGTCAGAATATTATGCATCATGTACAATATTTTAAATGAAGTAGAATCATTTGAACTTACTGTTGACTTACCAATGAAAGATGCGGAAGGTAGATCTGTAACATCAGATATGCCAGACTTTTTACTGCTGCATAAACAAGGTCAAAAATTCTCCATTCTGTGGGAACTGAAATATAAGAAGGATAATACGAAAGACAAATATACGACATCTCTACATGCCTTGCAGGAAGCAAGGGGCATTGTAGCCACCATAACTGGGAAGACTAAAAAGTACATGAACTCATTAAAGAAACTTGGAAGAGATGCACTTGTCATAGGTTTGTCCGAAGACAGTGTTATCAACGTATCTCTCTCATATTCTTCAAGTATGGAGGAGAAGACTTTTTCAATCTCAAAGACGGAATATGTTTTCTATCCTGATTTGTACAAGACTTACAGCTCCATGATTTTACGGGATTTTAAGTGGAAAATGAAGGATCGTTCGTATCAGCTCTCCTCTGATTTAAAAAAAAAACTGGAAATTTTACACTGAGATAGGTATAGTACCTTTTATTGTACCTACCTAATAAGGTAACATTTGTACGATTAAGTGATTGTGTAATAAATATTTTTTTGTATGTGTTGGATTGTGTTTCGGATTCATACCGGCTCCTCCGAACTGAGCTTTCTGGCGTTTTCCCAGTTTGTAAGGCGAATGCCAAAGGACGTAAAAAATTGGGTAAAAAAAAGACACAAAAGAAACTTCAAATACCAAACAAAAGTTTTGTCAGAAAGTTCTTAGAGAGATAAAATTTGGTTGCCTGCAAGAAGGATCTTTTCCTAAATTTAGGTCATTTTACTAAAGAAGAGTACACACCAAGTGAGCACGTAAAGGCTTTCCTCCATTAAAAAAAGTCAAAACATGATTTTCTCGGGCAAGAACAAAAGGAATTTCAAATACCAAACAAGAGTTTTGTCAAAAGCACTTTGGTTGACTGGAAAAGGAATTTTTTCCTCAAATTTAGATCGAAATGAGACTTGAAGGCACCGTCAAGGTCATTTTACTAAAGAAGTGTTCATACAGTTCCATTAAGAATGCTTTTCTGCAAAGAAGATATAAGAATTGGAGAAGGACGGCATGGTACAACCGGAAACCAGAAAAATAATTGCCATTAGGTATCCTTATTTGTCACCAAATTTTAATTTAAATTGACTTGCCTCTCACTTACCTTTGACAGATGACAAGCTTCTGCTGACTAAAGGTATCAGGTGTACCCCGAACTAGCAACAGTGAAGAATGGGGTGGGTTAATTAAGATGGTAAAAATTATTAAAGGGCGCCAGAAGACTGCTTTACAGCCAAAACATAATCGACCAGTCGACGTCTCCAATCGACCAAATCGGGAAGAAATAAATCAAAAATAAACAGAGGCTTTACACTCACTTGTACGTAAAGGTGGTAAATATAAACACAACAGTGAAGGTTTACTTAAATTTAATTAACACAATTAAACAAGTCGTACAACGATTCAAAGTACTGACAGGTTTCACAAGGCCAAAGTAATGGCTTACGTTAGGGCGGTTGGTTCTTTATTATTACAACACGCAACACAAAGGAAAAGGCCATATTTCGCTCTTAAAAATGCATGCGCAAATTGGATTAAATAATAAACTTACGATTACGACCGAGCTGTCAAGTCACTGTGTCAAATACGCTGCGAAGTTGGCGGTCGTCACGCCACCTGATGATGCTGGCCGAGCCGACAACTATTTCATATCGGACGGGATCCGGTTACAAGATGGCTGAATTACGCTACTCGCCGCTACAGGTCGACACGGTCGTAGCCTATCACGAGCGGCACGGTGAACCACAGAGGAAGCTCCAAAACCCAATTCACATCAAACGGAAAACCTCGCGTGGAAGCTTGCGGAGTTAAGAAAGAACCTGAGTATAAAAGGAAAAAACAAAAAATAAGGAAAACGATAGTCTTCCATTAGATTAACTTGAAGGATTCCAAGGACGTTGTCCATCTTTTTCTGGTTTCTGGTTGTTGTTCTTCTTTCTCTCTAACGGAAAACCTTGCGTGGAAGCTTGCGGAGTTAAGAAAGAAGCTGAGTATAAAAGGAAACGGTTTCGTTAGCGGCCATTTTGGTACACGCCATTGCACATTTTTACATTACCTGGGCCTAATAAGTTCCCAGGCTTGGAATTGGTGTTAAAATTATCCTCAAATGTGTTCGATGGTGTCACTAAATCTTCCGGCACAGCCGCAAATGAATTACTTCTTCCAAAGAGCAAGAATTCCAGTAATTTACAATGCCCGTAAAACACGTCTGGCTTGTAACACACTTCGAATAACAGAGAATCTCAACGAGGCGAAATTCTGGTGGGCGAAGGTTGCTAGGATACGAAGCCGAAGACAGTCACGTGTTGTGTCACCCACCAATAAACTTCGAGGAAGCAAAGAAGGGGTACAGGCTTGCCAACTATCGAAAGCGGGTCAGATATCGTCTAGATTCCGCTTTTTCTTTGGCGGGAAATTTGAAACGTAACATATTTTGGTGGTACATCCAAGACTGATTTGATTTAAATTTTGGGAAAAATTCCTCTTCCAATCAAGTAAATTCTCTCCAGGAATTCTTTGGCAAAGTCAATGTCAGGCACGAATCTGTTGGCGTAAAAAAGAAACTGGAGCAAACGTCAACCGCGGTGATCGGTCATGTCAGATCATTTATCCTTCCTTGCACGCATTCCCATTTCGATATAAACGAAAGGCGAAGGCAAAGACCATGACATCGTGATGTGTCAAGTTCAAGGTGCGCTCGCGTGATATAGCATGACACGCTCATATTTTCTGCCATTTTAGTCGATCGCTCAGCACGCAGCTTCAATATTTAATGCAGTTTCGTTATTTACTTTTTAACTTTGTCGACCATATCCGCAAGGTACCGCCCGTCTGGGCGGCGGGGGGTTTATTAATGTTTTCAAATCATGACAAAAACATAAAGTTACGTAAATAAAAAATAGTCATTCGATAATGGGATTATATAAACTGCCGCCCTTTCACGAATACGTCGAAGAGGATGGAAATGCAGGGAAGGAAATTTTTGCCCAATCTTTAAATGCATGGATTTCTTTTTCTGGGGAATAAATGAATCGTAAGTTTTGGTCGTCCACATTCTTATCAATTCCAGTCATCCTGGAAATTTTAAAATGAAGATGAATGCTCTTCCTGCTCCAGTTAACTGAACCAGCAGGAAGTTAACGTCTGTGCGGTGCACACAGATCCCTGTCATGAGCATGCAAACGCACGACGAATTTCAAACAGTATTGCCTTCGTTACCTCGTCGTACATTGAATGGATTTCAGAAGGCGATATCCGCGTTAGTTTCACGCGTGGACGTGCGTGGAAGCGTAATAAGGGTGCAAATATCGCGCCCTCGGCCCTCTGATTTATGATATCGGGCACAGATCGCGTAATATTCGATCAAATGGAGATTTATTAGAGCCTATCTTGCCCCGACAGACTTGACCCTCGGATGCCCAGGGGTTGAAATCATTTCTAGTAAAATGAAAAAATTAATTGATTTATTTATTTATCTTGTTTCTTTTATTTCGTATTACCAAATTAAATTTTTTCAATTTCATTTCAATTGCCGAAAAGAAAGTGCTATTGATAATAATCAAGCTTGAAAATCCTTTTCGTTTCTCAATTTTATTTGTCTTTTCCTTTTTGTAGAGCCTAAGCTTAGATCACTTTATTCGTGTGTGCTTTTTTTTTATTTTTTGAAAAATTAAATTGAATATAACACAATTTTGACACAATCACGTAAAAAGCAAAAATTTACAAATAAGTCAGTTATTCGTGATCACTCGTATTTTATTCTTCTCACAAATAAACAAAACAGTAACAATAAACAATTGATGCTAGACAAATATGCTAAAAAAAGAACGATTGCTCTATCAAAAACAAGACAAAAACAACCGACTAAAAAAATATTTACGATCGATTGGCCTTGCTTTCGTCGAAAGACGAAGAAGAACAAAAAACAGAAGACGATCAACATCGACAAGTCAAGTCATGATCGGTAAACAAAAGAAGAAAGTGGATACGAAAAATTAATTCGATTAAGAAAAAACAAAAGGGAATTTGTACGGTACTGTCAATATTAAAATTAACAAAAAAAAACGGATGCAACGACGGTAATCTCAAATTAGGAAATCAAAAGTTTTTTTTGTTTAATTGTTCTTTTCTTTCTTGCTCAGTGATCTACATACATCGAAAATGAGTAATTTTTATATTCCTCTTCTTTTTCCTCTTTCAAAATTTAAAAATGTATCGAACTTACAAATGCTCTTCGATTGTAACAAAGCCAAGAGATTGATAAAGTACCGACAAGAATGACGTCACAACGAATAAGGCACCACAACGATCAAAATAAAGATCAGGGCCATCTATTTTGCAGTGGAGGAACAATTTCCTTACAATACATCATCTTAACTTTCTGGCACTTTTAGTTTTACAATCTGATTCTCATGTTGAAAGGTTTTATTTTTATGTTTCTTTTCTTCTTCGTTGAAGAATTCATTTCAAGACCAACGTCAACGCCATCTTTTGTACAGTTTGAAAACAATTTACGCGTATTTATTATTAAATGGTTCCTCTAATTATTTATTGACAGGAATGTAAATGTATTTTCTATTACAAGAAAGAACAGAAGACAAACCAACCAGATAAATGTGTCTTGAAATTCCAAACCAAAATTAATCCGTGTTTTTTTTCCCACGTCACATTGTGAAAATTCAGTTTTCTTTTCTCTTTTTGATTTTATAAAACTGTAGTTCAAAGTTTAAGAAAAAAAATTCAAATTACCGGTAGCAATAAGGAATCAATTATCAGCGCCATCTGTTAGTGGATAGAGGAAATAATTTCATGTTACCCTTAGCTAATAAAGAAAGAATTAGGAGCGCCATCTGTTAATGGACAGGGTAATTATTCTCTTTCAATTTTTTGTCGATTTCGAATTTCAAATCGACTTCACATTTTTCTCATCTTGGTTTCATAAAATTACAGTCACAATTTTATTGGCCTTCAAAATTTCAAAATAATTAAATTAAAAAAATCACAATTTCAAATTACCGTTAGCAATGAAAAAAGAATTAGGAGCGTCGTCTGTTAATGGACAGAGGTAGTACATCGTCATTCTTGCCGATTTCGAATTTCAAATCGAAGCTAAAAGCATTCGGTGAATAAATAAACATTTACTGTGAAATTATTTTTCGTCGAAAAATTAACAAAACAATAACAATAAAGAATTGACTGAAAAAAACTTCAACCTTTTTCCTATCAAAAACAAGAAGAAAAAAAAAAACGATCAACCAAAAGATATTTATGATCGATTTACCTTTTTTCCGTCGAAAGACAAAAAAGAATAAAAAACAAAATACGACCGACAAGCCGAGCCATTCTCGGTACACAAAAGAAGAAATTACAAATAAAGTAACATGTGTCCAACAATTATTGTAGTCCTGGGTGGCTGTGGAGCCAAACATAAATGGCAGTTGTTACTTCGCATCGCTGAATTGACGTCTCAAATGTTGTCAAACTGTCAAACAACAAACATGTCCTTGTTTTCGTATATAATATTTTATTGCAATTTCAAACAAGAATTATCTAAAAATGTTTGATTCCATAGTCACCTAGTACTACAATAAATTTTTGGACACGTGTTAGATAAGTTCGAAAAATTAATTTGATAAAAAAAAAAACAAAAGGGAACTATATGGTACCATCAATATTAAAACTAAAAAAAAAGTTGTCTTTAATTGTTTTTTTCTTTATGGTTCAGGAGTTTGCATCGAAAATTAGTAATTTTTATATTCCTCTTTTGTTTCCTTTTTCAAAATTTAGAAAAGTAACGCATTCATAAACGCTCTGCAATGACAATCAGCGCCATCTATTTCATAGTCGAGGATCATTTTCCTTACAATCACACACCATCTTCATTTCCTGACACGTTTAGTTTTATATTCTTATGCTCATGTTGAAAGGTTTAATTTTTATATTTCCTTTCTTCGTTTAAGAATTCATCTCAAAAAACCAACGTCAACGCCATCTATTGTACAATTTTAAAACAATTTACGCGCATTTATTAACAAAAGGTTCCTTTAATAGTTGGTAGGAAAGTAGGTAAATGTATTTTCCATTACAAGAAAGAACAGAAGACAAATCAACCAGATAAATGTATCTTGACATTCCAAACCAAAATTAATCTGTATTTTTTCTCCCACGTCACATTGTGAGAATTCAGTTTTTTTTTCTTCTTGTTTTTATAAGAGTATAGCTCCAGTTGAACTAAAAAAAAAAATCAAATTACTGGTAGCGCTAAAGCGTTAATGGACAGTGGAATTAATTTTATGTCACCGTTCGCAAATAGAGAAAGAATTAGGAGCGCCATCTGTTAATGGACAGAATAATTAATTTTCTTTTAATTTCTTGTCGATTGCGAATTTCAAATCGACTTAATATTTTTCTCTTCGTGGTTTTATAATACTATAGTCACATTTGGACTTCAAAACTTAACAATATTAAATTAAAAAAATAATAATAATTTCAAATTGCTGTTACCAAATAAAGAAAGCATTAGCAGCGCCATCTAGTAATGGATAGAGGAAGCACATAATCAAACTAAGTGATTTTTCTATTAATTTTATGTCGATTTCGAATATTTCAAATCGAGTTCAGATTTTGTCTCATCTTAGTTTCATAAAACTACACTCACAGTTGGCTTTCGAAATAAATAAATTTAAAAAAAAATTATAATTTCAAATTACAATTAAATTCTTTCTTCTTCTTCTTCTTCATTAAGAATAATTAGGAGCGCCGGCTGTTAATGGACAGAGGAAGTACATCAATATTCTTGCCGATTTCGAATTTCAAATCGTCTTTAGATTTTGTCTCTTGGTTTCATGAAACTACAGTCATAACTGGTCTTCAAAATTTCAAAATAATTAAATTAAAAAAGTCAAAATTTCAAATTACTATTGGAGCAATAAAGAAAGAGTTAAGAGCGCCATCTGTTAATAGACAGAGGAAGTACATCATCATTTTTGCCAATTTCGAATTTCAAATGGACTTCAAATTTTGTCTCAACTTGGTTTCATAAAACTGCAGTCCCAATTTGTCTTCAAAATTTCAAAATAATTAAATTAAAAAACTTATAATTTCAAATTACCGTTAGAGCAATAAAGAAAGAATTAAGAGCGCCATTTGTTAACGGAGAGAGGAAGTATATCGTCTTTCTTGCCGATTTCGAATTTCAGATCGACTTCAGATTTTGTCTCATCCTGGTTTAATAAAACTACAGTCACAATTGGCCTTCAAAATGTCTAAATAATTAAATAATTAAAACAGTCTCACAATTGGCCTTCAAAATAATCAAATTAAAAAAATCATAATTGCAAATTACCGTTAGAGCAAAAGAAATAAATAGTAAAGAAAGAATTTAGAGCGCCATCTATTAATGGACTGAGGAAGTACATTATCATTCTTATCGATTTCGAATTTCAAATCGACATCTGATTTTGTCTCATCTTGATTTCATAAAACTACAGTCACAATTGGCCTTCAAAATGTCTAAATAATTAAATTTAAAAAACCGTAATTTCAAATTAGCGTTAGAGCAATAAAGAAATAATAAAGAGCGCCATCTGTTAATTGACAGAGAAAGTACATCTTCATTCTTGCCGATTTTGAATACTCGTATAAAATCGACTTCAGATTTTTTTCTCTTCTTGATCTTATAAATCTACACGGTCGAACTTCAAAATTTATAAATAATTAAATTTAAAAAAAATACCGTTTGCAATAAAGAAATACAGTCACTAAATAAATACAGTACCGGAATCCATATGCTCAATATGTGAGACAAAGAAATCACGTTTTTGCACTAAAATGGCCGATTTTTCTAATGATTTTCTTTCGGTTAAGTTTAAATGGCCGACTTTTCTAGTGATTTTCTTTCCGGCAAGTTTAATCAAACTTAACACCTGTCAAAAAAAAAAGATGAAAATGTCCAAGTGTGTCGTTGTTAGCGCTAGACATTTAAATTTCCCGCCAATATTTGCACTAAAATGGCTAGTGATTGCGGTACTGTAATTATTTAGTGACGGTAATAAAGAAATAATTAGCAACGCCATCTGTTAATGGATAGTGGAAGTACATTATCAAAGTGAAGCTAAGTTCACATGCATTGCGGATACGCAAAATTTTTATTGCGGATCGTTTCTAATTGGTTCATTTTGAATTTTGAACCAATTAGAAACGATCCGCAATAAAAATTTTGCGTATCCGCAATGCATGTGAACTTAGCTTAATTCGTTTTCTTTTAATTTCTCATCAATTTCGACTTTCAAATCGACCTCCTACGTTCGGCTTTACCGGCAATCGAATTTCATAGCGTTTCCGATTCACTGCACGAGAGCACTCTCAGAATATTCTCAACTCAATTTAACTTCATGAAATAATATAAAATGGAGATACTTGAGACTGCTCTAGAGTCTAGAGCAATGAAAATCGAAAACGCTGTAAGTGTTTTTTTTTTACAAATTAGTATCGCCATTTGTTGAACGTAACAAAAATAAGTCCCTACAGTTAATTTTTATTTTTTCTTTGCTTTCCTCGACGATTTATTTACAAGTTTCTTAGTTGCAGTAAGAAAGATTTCATCTCAATTCATTTTTGTTTCGTCTACATCGAATTCTTTAAGAGAAAGTCCCCGGATCTAGTGACAAAATCACTAAATTGGCAACGCAGCAAGTCAAAGAAATTCAATTTTCTATTTTCAAAATATACCCATTTCTGTTTTGGCTCCGCCTTATTTCAAGTTTCAGTGAAACAATCGGTATATCGTGTCATGCTGTGAAACGCTCATGTAACTCTCCTTAGCTGAACGCAGTTTTAATGTTGTGTTCCTTACGTAGTAAAATACCATGCCCTTTTTCCAGGAGGTTAAAAAATACTAAGTTTTGAAATAAATTTATTAACAAAGTTTTACACATTTGTGATTGATTTTTATCGACTGTTATTAAATTCCTCTCCCCCAACTTGCCGAAACACAAGGACTGCTTGATTCTTTTCGGGGTGTTTCGCATTTTTCGTTTTATTTTATTCTGTCGTCGCTGTACACGCGTAACAGCTGAGGAATCGATTTTATCCCCGCCTTGAGGAAATAAAATACATTTCAGGAAAAGGCAGTAAAATGAACTCGCAAACGTTCGGGCCGACAAAGGTAAAGGTGAAAGAAACACTTACATGCAACACCTCCTTGCAGCAGTGCTCGTAGAGAATAAAATTAAAAAAAATTCCACCTTTTAAGAAATCTTACTGTCGAATTCACCAACGTTATTTAAATTTAACCACTCCTTAGAAATAAT
Source organism: Dorcus parallelipipedus (assembly GCA_958336345.1). Taxonomy (NCBI): domain Eukaryota; kingdom Metazoa; phylum Arthropoda; class Insecta; order Coleoptera; family Lucanidae; genus Dorcus; species Dorcus parallelipipedus. The sequence continues at coordinate 26,534,195 of OY284483.1, forward strand.
TGTTGCTATAGATTAGTTATTAAACAACGTAGGTGAATTCGATACCTAATTACGATTTGCATTAAATTTGATTAGAAAAAGGTTTTTCATTGTTATGTTACATAATGTTACACAAATAAATCATTTCCCTTAGAATATCAACAATGCAAATCCATTCAAAGGGAATGTGCCTGCTTGTCCCATTTTTTCTCTTATTAAAAGCGTTTCCCTAAATCTATCTGCGTTCCAAATATTCAGGGTGAATAACATTACCATACAAAAGACGATTCGTTTGCAGATATGTTAAAAAGCTCTCGCCGAAGAAAGGCAGATGTGATACCTGAGTTTCACCGAAATCTCAATTTAATTTTGTTTCGCTCCGGTTTTGCTGTTTGCTCAGCATTGACCGAAGGAATTTAAATATTTAGTGGGGATCGAACGCGGACACCAGAACTTTGCTGAATTTGATTTGCCCCAGATCCCTCATAGTCCTAAATAAAGAAGGATAATATATAGTGCTTCCTTATTAAGGGTCGAATCTAGTTGTATAAGGTATCAAAACAACAATTTAAAAAAATGTGGCTTATTTAAAAACCCTGTTTCTTGTACAAGAGTTGGCGCAATTTCGTCAACAGATTTTTAAACCAAATTGTATCAAAAATTAAATAACTATCTGAGAAAATAAAACGTGTTCTATCTTCAAACTATGTATGTAGTCCAAAAATTCCGAGTCCGAATATTTATTGCAGAAATTGTACAAGACATAGGGTAGTCTTAAAGACTATGGAAAGTTTGGAATCAGTACATTTTGGTTTATCTTTGAATGTTCCATATTCCATCAGTAGAACTACTTCTTCATCTGAGAGAAGTAGTCATCAACTGTGTTTTGCAGGAAATTAGTTTTTCTTATTTTTTTGATGTGGAGGAGAGGCTTTATGCAACTTCGTCATTCAAAACTATGTTTTCTTCTAATTATTATAATTTGGGAGTATTCAAAGCCTCCGCTCAGTCAAAATTTTGGAAAAAATTTACCCAAATTCTCTTCAGCCATTTTTAGACAAAGCTTTTATTCGAAGAAAGGGTTTTCCCTTTGAGACTGTGGTTCTTCCTTGTATTCTTTATTATTTGGGGAACTTTCTGTATTTATGGTTGTTTCTATTCCATACTCAAGCAGTAGTTCTACAACAGATATATTTTTCAGGAAAAAAATAGTGGGAATAAAACGTTCAACAACTACTCGAAATTAACATGTACGAAAGCAACACAAAACATATGATAAAATTTTAACGATACCAACACGATCTCCACCAGTCTACAAGCGTATTCGGTCACGGAAGGGGTGCAGCCCTCGGAGCATGCCTACAAACAGGGGCCCTCCTCAGCGAACATGATGTCAAAGTAGACAGGATCTCAACAAAACTCGTCCGGGGGGGTGTTATTGTTGCCCCAGGAACTCGAATAGGAGGATGATCCTAAACCACAAAACGTGCTAAAGGAAGGAACACAAATATAAGAGGAACTCAATAACAAGAGGAGAAGCAGATTCGATAAAACTTACCTCAATGACCACGGCGTGGCGCGTGGGTGGTGCGTAATTACCGGCAACAAAATGTTGGACACTAAAACTTCCAGGAACCTTTCACAAACGACAATCAAATCCCTTAACTACAAAGCAGCAGCACAAGGAGCGCAAAATATTCGACCGTCGCTTGCAAGTCGTACTCGTAATTTGCTAAAAGCTCGAAAAATTATTGGCGGCAGTGTTCCCAAGTGTTATAAAAAATTATCAACCACATCAAAAGTAAAGGAGAAATCCTAGAGTACAGAAATAAGACCGAATCTGAAAATAGACAAAAGGTTTGAAAATTTGAAGAATAAAATTGAACCGTAACAGTATCTTTCGTTTTTTATTAACAACACGAATATTTTCGGGGTGCACTGACCCTGTAGGCGTTAAGCAATAATTAATGAAGTGTATGCAATAAATTAATTAATCGCGAAAACCGTATATGCGAGCTAATTACTCGGAGGATATCGCTTTTATTTATCAAAACGTAGACAGACAATATCCCCTGTCACGTGTTTTATTTAAGGGCAGAAACGAATGTCAGAGAAAACATTCATTAAGATTGATGGTGACCGAGATAAAGTGTTCGTGTTATTTGGAGATCTTCGTTGGCGTGAAGCTTATATTAAAAAAAAAGAAAAGATTTCGGTTTATTATTGCGTGCGTATTGTCTTTGGATTCCTCCAATTTTTTTTATTCTGCAGCACTTCGAGAATAACACGTTCAGTGCATTATACCAAAAATTCTGAAATCTCATGGTGATGAGCTTTTTCCAAAGACTTTTTAGTTAACAGCTTATGAGTTATACTATTGCCTAATTCCATTCATCCAAACTCGAACCTCATAACCACTGCCAGGATTTCTTGCTCGTTGATGCGGTTACAATGCCCCGTGATGTTTTGCGTTCTCATTTAACGTCATGTCCATTCGGTTTCAGTTCAGCGAAAATTAAACGCAGTCATTTGCAAGTGCTGCTGTTGTTACAGCTGACACTGCGTTTACGTAGTCAAATTAGGGGTGCGACGGTTACAATAATGTACGACCAAATATGAAGGTCGCGTGTCCATCAGTTTACAGAATCGAGAAAAAACATGACAGAAATTAAAATATTCTTGCATTTAAAACAAATCATTTTTCATTCTATTTGGAAAATAAGTGAAACATAAAACATAAAAACAACATAAAACATAAAATTGGAGACACCCTTAAATGTTAAGGTAATGTAAAAAACAAACGAGAGGTGCATTTTTGATTAGACCCACTTCGGCAATAAGAAATTAAAGTTACATTCTACCTGGGGGTAAGTTTTTATTTGGTCGTAAAAAGGTCGTTAAGTTTCAGTTTCGTTTCTGGCGAGTAGAGTTCTTAACAGCCTGAAACTTGCGACCTTTACGTTCACAACTTTAATAATCAACTGCCTATCTGTTAATTGCGTAAGTAGATTTTGTTGGTCTAGGAATTTCTTTGTAAAACATTCGCGGAAGTTTCTATCTAATAAAACCTTCTGGGGCGTTGTAATGTAAAGAAGATTAAACAAGCTTCGCTTCGGAATGTTGCCTGCTTCCTAAAGGGAGAAGCTGCGCTCACTCTCCGAGTGAAATTTTCATTGAAATTTTAAATTACTTTTTTAATTCCGGCGACTAACCGCGAAGCACTATATTTTAAATTGCGCACGATCTACAGGAGACACTAACCCTTTTCCTTTTTGTTTCTTTTGCTTTCGCGCAGATGGTTTTATTGCCTTTAAAACTACGAGCGAGACCTTTTCTACTTTTATATATCGTTTCGTGAACGTATTCAATTTATTTTACGTGAAGTCGAAATATATCTTGAAACTAAATTCAAATTATTCAAAACCATTTTTATTTTTAAGCTTTTTGAATATTACAATCATCAGAGGTCTTCTTTGTTAGGACAAAGTAAAATATGAAGGATATTTTTCTTCAAGATAATATGCAACTTTGTTGAAGTCACGTACGCGGTTGCACTCGGAAAAGTTTTGGGGGGGTGCGATACAGTAAATTTTTCCTGGCATCCGCCCTTACAAAATTAGAATTTCCGTCGTGGATTCCGCCTTTCTGCGTGAATATTTGATGATGTCATTTGTATGGAGACAAAGAAGTTTTGTAACAACAATTTGTCAGGAAGTCGTGACTCCAACCGGGGGGAGGGGGGTATTATAACATTAGCACAAATATTAAACGAACGTCCCAAGAAAGGAAACTCGAGCATATTTTTTATTTAAAAAATATTTACGACTTTAAGAATTTGTACATGTCTTCTTAAAGTCGTAATCGCCTTAAAGTCGTAATCGCCTTAAAGATCGAGGGTTAATTTAGGCAAAGATTAGATAATCCAAATTTACACAACGGGAAATTAACCGTCAAGGTGAAATTATTCTCGGTTATCATTTCACGATCTCCATTTACGTCACTCTTTTCAGCGCACCTTAATCTTTTGCCCCCTTCGTGTTGCAGAGTGTATAAAAATGAAACTGATTAAAATAAAATTTCCTAAATTACTTAGAAGTCACATTTTCCGTTTGCATTAGTGACTACTAATACAATACCAAATTACACACTAACCAAAAAAATCTTGCACCCCTCTCTTTGCCTTTAAAATAAAGTTACAAATTAAAAAAAAAATCAGTTGTTCTTATTGTTCTTATTGTTCTTATTGTTTTGTGTTTAATTAACTTGCGATGATTAGCCCCGTTAATTGGGTTTCAAAAAAAGCATGTTCACAGTGGATCTCAAGACATCAAATAATACAGAAGATCCATTTTCGAATAAAGATGGCACCTGCCTTAAAAATCTGTGTACAAAAGCAGACGGGGGTCATTAAACATTTTCCAGCAGAAACAGATCTGTTTTCATTAGCCACGGGAATTTTGAAAATAAGCTACCAAATCGATGGGGGTTGTTAGGAATAAGTTGGCAATATTTTAGAGCTTATTGTGGCAATCCTGGCCATCCCAGGCCGCAGGCTTAACATTATTGATCGTCCTTATATGGACATTTTGTTAATAGTGGGTTCTGATTGGTGGACGCTGACTACATCTGCGATCACTTGGCGTCATCTTACTCCACTTTGTTTCAAGGCGGCATTACTCGTTCAACGTTGGTGAAGTTGTGTCGCATGTGAAGATTTCTTTTACCCTACAAAAGCTTGGTTTATTCAAAAATTTAGGTAATAATATGACTAATGCTACCTAACATTGCTACCTACCTGAGAGGCAGAAAATTACAGGAGGGCACTTTAAGATCTCCAGCACAGCCGGTTAACTCCTGGAGATAGCGGGGGTCGTGCAGAAGCCCAAAAGTATAAGGGTAAATAAATAATTAATAAAATAAAAATTCCCCAATGCGGCATTATTGTCTTTGTTTATAATAATTAAACACGCTATAAAATTGTAATCAAAAATCAAAACAAGAAACGCAAACAAAACGCAACGAGGTTGTCAAAAATCTAAACCCGAAAACTCGGTACCGACTTTTCGTTACAAAGTCAAAACAAAATTAACTAACCTCGGCAACAAACGCTTGCTTAATTTTCAAAAGAATTTAAAACCGTACGTTACCGCAACTTAAATCAAAATAATCCGACCTTGATTACATCCTAGCGCCTTCAACGGCAGCAGCTATCGCCGTCAATGTCCCTAGAATATCGAATCCGGTGGAGGATCACTGAAGCCAAGACGGCGTATTGCAATTCCCAGCGACCTCTCACGGCTAAATTCACCAACAGCGGTTGAGTTAGTTCAAGTTCGGACAAACGGGGGAGTAATGGCGGTGAATGTAACCATTGTCTTACTAATCCTGCGGCAAATTCAAGATGGAGGGACTCCCGAATTCAACACCAGCGGTTTGAGTAGCCAAAGATGCGATTATCGTAGTATATGTAATAAATCGAAAGATAGAAGGAAGAGCAACAATCAGCAAAACGTAAAACCTATACAAGCAAAAAAAAAACGTAAAAGAAAAGAACACATGCGTTACACTTTGAACCAGGCCCAAATACACGTCATATTTACCTAATCTCAATCTGCCAGGATTAGGCTTGGACAAGCATTAAACAATCGCTACCTACTTGGAGGCCAGCAAATTAGTGCGAGTGACTGACGTTTCTCCAGCACCGCTCGCCAAAGCTCTTGGAGAAGGGAGGTTCGACGTAACCCCAAAGCAAAAGGTGGGCAAAGTGAACAAAATAAGAAAAGGCACCAGCTGATCACACTTGCTTTTATTTAAAATGCTCTAAGATTTAAATGTCGAATAAGAAAATAAATTACACATATACGAGTTCGGCCCAGCAAGGGATCCCAATAAAACGAACACGAAGTGTAGTTAAATAAACAACACGCTAAATTCAATCCGACCAACAGATCTGTTCTTCGGTCACAAATATTGCTTAGGGCGATTAATGAAAGAGTAGCGTCGTCTTGCAGGTCGAGCCTACTTTCACAGACGGGGGAAACCGGGTTGCGGGGCTCAAAACGTTGGACAGTGGTTTAGGTTCTATAGAGATGCGGAAAAAACTAATTATTTTTGAAATTATCATTGTCCGTTATCATTTTTAATTTATTTTACTTTTTTTGATGCATTATGTCTTTAAATGAATAAAATAAAATGAATGAAAATTAAGCCGAATTAAAAAAAAATAATTATTAAAAATCAAAATCTAAAACGAAATAGAAACTTATACATATTTTTAACACCATAAGAACTTAGAAACTAAGGCACTGGATGAACAACAAAGGTTTCACATCAACAGGTCGACAGTTGAAGCGATATTTACAGTATGTCAAATATTAGAACAATTGTAACCTAAAACGAGGGTCGCAAGTGGTCGCAGCTAAAAAGTATTTTATTACTTAATTAGAAGTCTAATGTATGCAGAAAAATAAGTTAAAACATAGCGCTCGACGGAGCTCAAAAATTATGCCCTATTAAATTTTTTCACAAAACATTTTTCAACAATTCTTCGAGTCCTCTATGTAATGGCACAACAATTGAAATAATTATTTTTATTCAGCATAACATATTCTCCAATAGTGCTGCTATTCATTAAAAAATATTTCTTTAATGTAGTAATAAAATCGTAAGAGAAATTCGTATAAAAATATGATGAATTTTTACACTGTCAGTAAGCATTACAACTCAGGCGACTTTAAGGGCTCATATAAGAATGCAATATGGAAATATATCTGATTATTTTGTCAATATACATCAGTTAATCATTAAAAATTACTAATTTAAAATCAAAATGCTCTTTGCAGCGTTTTGAAAAAATGGGGTTTTTCCGCATATTGACCACTGTGCGTTGCGAAAAGTCAAATCCGACCTTCTTTTACACCCAAGGGGATGACGATATGATCCACCCAAGCTAAACTGCCTCTACAAGTCCCACATGAAGCTATGACTTGAACTTAAGGCCTAATGGGAAAAAAAGTTTTTATTTACCAGAGGTTCCTGGATGAAAACTCTGTATAAATAATGTCATTTACGACCATATTTATTGTAAACCTGCCAAGCATGTATCGAACCGTAAAAGAAAGTGCGCAGAGTTAAATCCATGCAGGAAAGAAATGGGTGGGTACGTGTGTCCCTTAAATTCTGCAGAGGCAGCAGTACGCGGAAAACTTGAATAAACGGGATCGAAGTTTCCAGAAAACTACGCAGATGCGTAGCGTGCGTGGGTCTAATTCGAATCAGGGGAACGCTATGGCCTTCGGTTGTTTATGTTATTGTGATTTATTTTATTTTATAGTTTTTTCTCATGCTGGAATAAATAAAGAGCAATAATATCTGAGGATTTATTTGGATAGGCTGAAATAGAAAAACATATTTCTGACTTTGCCAGGATTTCATAATCTGTTTGAAAAGAAGTCGCCTAATCCCTAATCAATCAGAGTATTCTCATTTTATTTTAACCTCATGTAATAATACGGGATGGAGATATTTTGAGTGTGTTCTGGAGCAGCCAATCGAAGACGCTGTTAGTGTAACTGTTTGCCTATTTTTTTTTTTTGATGACAGGTCTTTTTGAAACACTGAAATCCTGGCATCCGAAATGTAATAAATGGAATAAAAATTATAAGTAGAAACTAAGAGGGGAAGAGAACATACGAAATGATGGACGGTTTACGCCATGACTAATCTCATTAGCTAACAACTGGATAAGCTCTTCGTGACATGCCTTCCATTATACGAATTTTCAAACCTCACATTTTTAAGCGTCATTAAAATGTATTATTTTGGACGTGATCCAAATTCATTTCGCAGCTTGTTCTAATAACTAATTCATCCTTCAAGCTGACCGTAACCAGCGTATTATGATTTAAACCTTTCATTTCCAGGCTCGCTTTAATTTCCAACAATCTTCTTCTTGTTAAATTTCAATTCATGCAAATGATGTCATTAGATAAGCTACTAGGGGTGGGCGAGGAGGAAATTCTCACGGAATAAGAACCGATGGAAAGGATTGATTTATTAAATTCCCCGACGAAGCTGGTCGGGAAGAGCTTAGCCTAGTCCGCGAGGGAAAACTCCGATCGCTTTCGACACTCACCCCTTTAAATAAATAAGTGCTCGACACTAATTAAGTAGGGTAATTTTGTAATGCGAATTAATTATTCCTTAGTTAGTTACGTCTAATGAATTTTGGCGGGCCTGCTGAAATAAACCTTGTCCCAGGGAAGGTCCCTCTCGTTTATTTATTGTGTGAAACAGCTTGTTACTTCTTATTAATGTCGTCGGTAGTTAGCTATTTCTATTGGGGTTTCACTATACACAGTGAATTACGCAAACCTACAGAGTTTCAGTATTATGATGATGCCAAACAAATCTGAGGAACCTTAGTACTACCACTTGTCTATTTTTTTTTTTAGAATTCTCTCTACAATTGATCTAGACTTTTATATGAGCCTCCTTGGCATAGCTGAAGACGTAGTGCAAAAGCTTTGCTGCCACAACAATTCCGTGTAGCAATCCTTCTGCGGAGAGGAACATTGAAATGCTGGCGGAACTTTCGTTTCGTGATCGTAATGGAATCGCCGTTTTTGAAATGACGAAAGCGCGATGCTCATGGCCCCACTGCTCCGTAATACAAAACTTCCATACTTGTTGAATCGAATTACACCGTTTTTTTCACAATTTTTTGCTTTTACCTTGGGTGACACTCAAACTAAAACCGTCAGGTTTGACTGCCAGGCCCTGTATAAGGACATGTTACGAGCAATCGATAAACGTTTGCTTACATTGGGATATCAAGATTACCACAACAAATGACTAAATATATTAATTATATATGCATTTCTTATCAAGAGCAGCATCTAAATAAAGATTAAAAATTGAAACCAATTTAAAAATGTCATAATTGTTCTATTGTATTCTGAAGAATATGGCGATTACAGCACCAGTTGAACATATAATTCAATTTACTATTAACCCTGGCAACGAGACTTTTCTGTTTTTCGTAAAGTATATCAAAATATCAAAGTAGAGTCAATTAATTACTGGGCGCTGTCAAATTTTCGTGAGAATGGCTTTTAAACGTAAATCCAAAGATCCAGTGAAAGTCTCCTTGTCAAGAAGGTCAAACAGCCACGTGAAATTCCGGGCCGTGCAACCGTTAGTAGCATTTGTGCTGAAGAGGCCGCCGAAAAATATCATCTACATTGAGAACCTGCCAGAAGAAATCATGATCCAGATGTTCTCGCACATATCGCCGAAGGAACTCTTTTTAACGTCCGACCAGTATGCAGAAGGTGGGAACTACTTGCCATGAGGTCAATCCTGTGGAAGGAAATTGATGTTGATAAAGAAATTCCAACGGAGATTTTGTTTGAGTGGATCAAATCCGCCCATCTTTTGAAGACATTCAGCATGAGGAACAGGAATGACGCAAATGTCATCGCAGAAGAGGTTATTCTCCCATTGTCATGATTATTATAATTTAACGCCTTCAGTTATCAAAAAATTGTAAAAGCTTGGAATCTATAAAAAGACAAAACGTAAAAATTGTTTCATACAAAGCAAACTGTTATGTCACCTAATGACATGCTGGCGTAAATGATGGAACTTCAATTTCAGTCGATGCAGGTAAAATCTTCTTCACTTCTCTGTCCCACGTCACTCAGAATCACCATCAACGATTTTGGTTTTTCAGATTTTTATCTCGGAAATTTTTTCGTTTAATTTCGGGAGACAAGCGCAGCCGAGAGCTCATGAAGAAGTATATCGGCCCCATATCCGCCAAGCAGATGAGAGCCTTTTTCGCTGTCGTCTCCGACTACGAGGTGCACGATTCTGCGGTTATGGGGAACATGAATTTCAGTCAGAAGTTCAAAATGCGCGACGTCATTCAGCAATTTCAAGAACTTCAAAATCCGGAACAATTTCTGAACTTGATTTCAGGAGAACTTGACTTACGGCCCCAATTTGAGAGACAACGTTTAATTTACTTCGTGGGTATACAATTACAAATATGCACAAGATGGTAAAGAGGAATAAAAATTTGTGGATACATAAATTGTCAAATAAAAAAAATAAATAAATAGCGCTTCTGTTTTGTTACAGAGGGCTGCTACGTTAGTAACACCTAATAAATGCTTCGTAAAACTGAGTGTACTGTGCTTCGTGTTGCTCTATTTATAGGTGGTACGGAATTGGTGGGGCGTAACCTATCACGGGCCTTTTCTCGATACGTTACCCCCATTCTTGCATGAGTGATATGTGGTATCAAACAAAGCACAGTCCCCCTATGAAGATTTGACGTTACGAAGAACATCAGCAAGAGCTGTCGAAGAAGAAAATAGCAACAGACCCCCCCTTCATTAATCGAAAGTTAATTTTTTAAGTTATTTTAATTCCTTTTGCTTCAAGTTGGTAAATTTTGATATTGCCTTTGTTTTTTTTATACCTATTTCTTAACGCCTTTGAAAACTTTACGGTGAGGAAATTTGAAATTTGAAATTGTTACTTGTTATTAATGTCGTCGGTAGTTAGCTATTTCTATTGGGGTTTCACTATACACATTGAATTACACAAACCTACAGAGTTTCAGTATTATGATGATGCCAAACAAATCTGAGGAACCTTAGTACTACCACTTGTCTATTTTTTTTTTTTTTAGAATTCTCTCTACAATTGATCTAGACTTTTATATGAGAAGCACGAGTTCTAGGTACCTCATTAATAGGAGTAGCCAATGTAGGTAATGTCGCTTTAATCGCAGTAGTGAGAGAGGCTGCAAATATGCGCTTTATTAAACTGGTAAGTCAATATCTGTTCAGATTAACAGTAAGCCGTCTTTGTGAACAATCTAAGCGTAATGCAACCAACTCAAGTTTACCCCTGAAATTTATATCATCCAACCGCAGACGTGATTACTCAGGCAACCGGAAACTTGTTCTAATTATCATGATCGGTAATTAATTAATAGGTATATGCAATTGAGCTTGGCCTTACGTAACAGTAAGTGACTGTCATCCTCAACACTTTGAAGAGAAACCATCTGTTTTTTTTTTTTAGATGGCATTGTTTGAATTTAAAGACATTGGCCCGTATCCTCACGTTATGTTTAATTTAATAACGCGTTTATTTCCTACGACAACACTCGTCCGTCACTCTCTTACACATTAAATCGACATAAAGCTATATCGTTTCTTGTTTATTTTAATCACGACTTTAGTTAAAGATTATCTTAATCATAAGATGAGAAAATGGGCCATTTAGAAAGTTCATCTTTAATATGGACTAAGATCGATAAGTCCTTTTTGAGGCAACGTATCGAATTAATTAATTACAGACTTCCTTCTAGGTGGAGAAAATTCTGATACTTAAATTAATTAAATTAAAATTGGTACTCACCTAATTAAGACCCTCCCCTAGGCTTTAAATTTGTGCTATTCGCGTTCAAACCGAAATCATTTTAGGTAATTCAATTAGATTGCCTTTTATTCGATAACACCCTGTAAATAAACCCCCGTTAAAACACGATAATTATCAAGACAAAGCAAAATGGTTTGACAAAGTTATTAAGCAAATGATATCAAATTACACAGTCTAATAGTTTGTATTCATCCCTCCACTGTAATTCACAAAGGCCCGCGAAGCTCTGAAGGTGCCTTCACCTTTCTCCGGGGCGTTTAAGCTCAAAAATGTCTCGGAGGGTGTATTATCGGGGTTTATGTGGTTTCGCTTTTCAGCCAAATCCATCGTCAGAAGGAACGGTATTAATATCCAATTATTAACGAGTAAACCTAACTTGTTCCGTATTTAAATCCCCTTATCTTTATTTCTTCAACTGGGTAAGGGATGATTATCTCTCTATTCCTGACTAATACTACCACGCTAACGTGTTGCCTCCACCATGTCGCTGATCGTGTCCAGCGGTTCACATTAGCCGTTTAGGGGCTTGAAACAATACAAAATATAACTCTTTATTAGTTTTCTAAATCAATTTAATATTAATGCTAGAAAATGCCAGTCCGGGAAACTTGCCGTAGAGATGTCGGCTGAAGGATGACGTGGCGCAAACAGGTTTGCTCCTTGGGGTTGATGCGATGTGCGTAGTTGGAGTTACTCGGAAGTGGCTCGTGCATCCTGCCCAGTCGGGAGATATCAGCAGCAACAGTGCGGATACGTGGACCTCAATGAAGGTCTCGGGGGTTGCGTAGACCCAGTGAAGTGATGGAGATGACAACGAGGGATGTCTTCAGCCTCGGGGTAAAGAGTCATCCAGAGAGCAGCAATACTATATCGATGTAGTCGGTCCTTTTGGATGCGTCGGCAGCAAGGGATGTCTTCGGCCTGGTGTAAGAGTCGTCCAGGGAGCAGCGATGCTGTGGTGATCTGGTCGACCCTTTTGTATGCGTCGGCAGCAAGGAATATCTTCGATCTGTTGTGGTTGATTGGTCTGCAGCAGCGGCGTAACAACATCAGTTGTTCGGTGAAGATGAGGACGACGCCCCTCTTCTAGTGAATCGGCGATCTGATTGATTTCCAACATCCAGCCCGGATTATTTATACCAATATTTTGATATTTTGAATGCAATTACAACATTAATTTAAACTGTCCTAATAAATTTGGCCAGGAGTCGGTACAAGCGTGAGCTTCTAACTGCTAAGGAGCAACATTGGAGAAGTTTTGTCACTGACGAGGGGAACAGAGACCAATAGAGCCTCGTATATAAAATTGTTGCCGGTAAAGTAAAAGCGCGAGAACTTACCTCAACTTTAAAGCTGGGCGACCACTCTACATCGTCGTGGTTGGATACCACTGAGGCCTTGCTGGAGAAATTGGTCCCTCTTGACGACCTGGAAGCTGAAACGGAAACACAGAAAAAACAAGGCAGGACAACTCGGCATACTTATCTGACCAAGGTGTTGAGGAGGTGCTCACTCAGGATGAAATCAGATCCGTCTCAGCTAAAATCAAACCAAGGAAAGCCCCTGGTCTCAACGGGATCCCTGGAGATGTCATCAAGCGGCTGGCTGCTGAGTTTCCGAACCTGCTACTCGGGATCGCTGACGGGTGCTTGGAGGAGGCCGTCTTTCCCGGGCAGTGGAAATGCGGACGCCTGAACATCTTACTAAAGTCGCCAGATAAGTCAATAGATCAAGTTACGTCTTATAGGCCAATCTGCCTGCTCCCAGCCATGTGTAAATTTGTGGAGACACTACTAGCCATGAGGCTGAATCATCACTTGGATAACAGTGGTGGACTCGCCGATAACCAGTATGGCTTCAGAGAGGGAAGAGGCACAGTGGACGCCTGGTGAGGGGATCGAGTGTCAAGTACGTTCCAGGAGTTTTCATCGACATCTCCGGTGCATTCGATTTTTCGACGCCTGCGGGAGCTCCGGATTCCAGGCAATCTATACAGGCTCCTTCACTCCTATTTCTGCGGTCGCTCTATGGAGGCAGTTTGGGGGATGAATTCCTGCAGAAGGCAGATGACTAGGGGCTGCCCCCAGAGTTCCGTCTTCGGTCCGCTTTTGTGGAATCTTGTCTTCGACGAAATAGTTAGACCAAGACCAGGAGACACTGGGAAGAAGGTGGCATATGCTGACGATCTCGCCCTGATAGTCGAAGGCGGGTGATCATGACATGACTTATGGAGAATAAGATGATTCTGTCCACGGGAAAAACCTGCGGTATTATACTGAAAGGCAAACTTGATGCTGCTAGATCGCCTACTGTAAAACTGGCCCCAAACACGCTGAAATAGGGCAGTACTGTCAAGTACTTGGGTATGATCATGGATACGATACGGGGTTGTCTTTTATTCTACACGCCAAGTATGTAGCAGAAAAATTAAAAATGGTAGCTGGGAAATTCAGAAGAGTAACTGTTGGAGAATGGGGACTGAAGGGCAGTAATAATGCAGCACATCTATGCCGGTATAGGGAAGGGCATAATATGTTATAGGGCAACAGTATGGCATGAGAAAGTCAATCATACCCACATCAGGCGTGCTTTGACGGCGGGCCAGAGACCTTTCATGCTGTCCATCACCAGGGCCTGCAGGACGGTATCCAACGACGCCCTTCAGATTTTGAATGGCTGAACTCCGCCTGACCTGGAAATAGGACGCAGCGCGGCAAATACTTCCATAAACAGAGGAAGAAATACTCACCTCCTGGGCACACAAATTGATGCCAGAAACAAACAGGCAGCCAGGCAACGAGTGAACGAACTGGTTACCGAGTTACCGAGGAGTGGCAGAGGAGATGGGGTGAGTCGACGAAGGGCCGAATGACATTTCACTGGTTACCTGAAATAGAAAAATGGCACAGATTAAGGTTCGATAACGTCAACTACGAACTTACCTCCCTCCTGACAGGCCATGGCTCCTTTGCCGACAAACTTGCTTCCTCTGGGCTCCGGGAGACTACTGCATGTGTCTGTGGGGAGAACGACGACTGAGAGCATGTCCTTCTGCGATGTCCACGATATGATGAACTCCGCGCCAACCTGTTTCCGACTGAGTTGGTGGCTTCCATCCGTACCCTCGAGGACCACGCCGAAGAACTCTGCAAAATAGCAAAAATGATCTATAAGAAAAAAGGGAGGAAGCAAACAACTGAAGAAGATGGAAAAGGGAAAGCGAAACGAGACAGACGGAAGACTGAAGACTGAAGAATGACACGAGGAACAGCAAAGAAAGCATACAGAGGAAGAGGATAGGATAGAAGAAATGAAACACGATTGACAGAATACAGAAGGGCTGTAGACAGATCAACGGGAGAGGACACACAGAATACTGGAAGAGAGGTAGGGTGAGGTTAGGGGATGGATTTTTCGATGCTGTGCCCTACGGTCAGTACTTAAGAAAGGACTGCTCACAGCGGGGGATGGGCTGACGCCCGGGTACCCGTGGTGTACCTCTAGGTACATCAGATGAATCGGCTGTCCTAATAAATTATTTCGGATTAAAGTTTCTAGATTAAGATTATAATTATTCTAACGCGAGAATGCCTGTCGCGTAATTACAAAATATGTACACTTGAAATAAATTGGAACAAACCTCCAGGCAGTTTGTTAAGGGTGGCTTGCGTTGACTGGGAAAACCGCCTGCAAGGGCTAAAGCGAATGCATGCATATTAACGAACACTGTGTGTTTCGAATTTAATCGCCTCGCGCCTTCCCTTCCACAAGGGGCTAACACATATATTTAAAGAATATCGCCATGTACATAAATTTAATACTCGTCTTGTGGGGGATGTTTTAGAAGTTCGGACTTAAACATGGAAAACTTTTTCGGACCAGACTTTAATTAATAAATTCGACTGAATGAGGTACTTTAATAATGATATTGTTGTATATTAAATTAAATTATGAAGCCACATAACCTACTTGTAATTATTATTATTAATTGTAATCATGAACGAGGTATAATCAAAATTTATCCGGATATAAAAAAAAATTACTGAAGGTACAAGAGCAATTTTGTGACTGATGTAAAGTACTCAAGACCATCTGAAAGAAACTGTGCCTTAAAAAGTTTTAATGTTAATTAAATCCAACCCTAACCGATCTCTATTTGCTTAACGTCTGGAATGTTCATCTAAAATCCTGTGATAGGTCCTGAAATTGTTAGTCCTGACCTCGGGATAGGATGTAGGATAGCCATGTAAGCCTCTTTACTGCGTTCATCCTAATTGGTCATTTTTTTTGTTGGCGGAAACATAGCCCTAAACGATATACGACGCTCGTTATGCCCTCTGCGGTTTTGGCGGCGATCCTCAATAAACTCGAAGAAAATGCGTAGTGATTAGATCAACCCCCTCTTGAAACCCATTTATGTATGTATTTCTTGCGACCCTCGCGCAATCAAGTCCTACTTTAAATACTGAACTGACTTTTACAGTCACAGTACTTTTGCCCAGTTTTTTTTTTGAAATTTTTGATGGAATTTGTACATTTCATTAAATAATGAGGGCTTTCACTCATCATGACGCGGTGTGGTCTCGTTCATCTTGGGATATCAAGTAAGAAATCGATGTTGCTGAAATCTGTTCACCCCACGTAATTCATCAAGTCTCTACACTCACCTCATTCCAAATGAATATCGTGATCTACGCCTCGTTTTCTTTTGCCCTGACTTCGTCATTCGTTTAAACCCCTTTTAGAAGGTGAAGTGGATCATTTATAACTAATTTCAAAACGGGACTTTTCCCAGGTTATTCTTTCGCTGAGGAGTTGACAGGAAATTAATTAAAAGCCGGAAGCGAACGAGGAAACTTTATTACACAAAATGCGAATCTGCATAAACTAACTGCAACTTGCATTCGAATTCTTCGCAAAGTTAGTTTTGAGTAATTATTAAATTTGCGAGTCTCCCCCTAACCACGATTACGGCAACATTTAATAACCTCCAGTTCGAAATTTGTTCCCGAAAAGTTCGGAAGAACTTATTATGAATTCCGTGTTTCATTTTTGCGAGTGTCTCGGCCGTAACGTTTAATAATATTCGTCGGGAATTTTGGAACTGAGAAATGAGACGGGCGGCGGAAACGAGGGCGTGAAAAATCGGAAACGTTTGCGATGACGTTTGAAAGTGAAACTATGTGGCTTAAACGTTTGGGACCTAATCAATCACGGTGGAGCCTAATAGTGACAGCGGCCTTCTTCTAACACCTAATTTGACGTTACGGAAAATTGGGGATAAATAAAAGCTAGTTAAGCGAGGGGAACTGATCGATGGGGCGATAACACTTTCACCAGTTGAGACAATTTAATGCCAGCCATGAATTCCACATTATTTATCAATCACCATGAGGACGTTTCTTTGAAATAATAAAATCTGTTGACATTCAAGTAAATTAGGTGATCCATGAATCTCTTGAAGATAATGGAGTTTTAAGAAGGCCACAACCCTCGATATGCCACGATATGTGAAATCATCTTTAAATACAAAAAGGCTGGCCCATTCACTTCTTCTATTAAATCATTCAGAACATGGTGGATAAGTTGAAGAAGAAATGGTTCGCAACAATGCGGTTTCTTCCCTCTCCAGTAGCGAATAAAATCGAGTTGAAGGAACTTGAAGTTTCATGGCAAAGTTAGAAAGATCCCATCCAAGGTCAAACCAGATGAAGCAAGTAGCAACTTTTAAGGGTTTCAAAGAGGGACATGAATGATGAAAATTAGGGGTCGCCTTTACGTACCTAACATGTCGATGCATATTATGAGAATTGCGCTCAGATGAATTGAACTGAATTTAATTTCTCATGGTTTGAACAACGACCAGAGATAAGACTTCAAGAAAAAAGTAGATATGATCTTTCTTAAAGTCATTCCAGGTGTCATTGTGCTCTAGCACCATGACAACGCATCTGCAAACAATATTATTTGCTGCGATAACAAAGAGAGCTCAAATTATTTTTCTTCTTGATTTCCAGCTGATATATCCCGTAGTAACGTGACTGCCTTTTCCTACTTTTTTGCCAGCAGATACCTTCTGTGAAATCTTCGCCTTTCCTAAAATGAAATTTCGATTCAAGGATTCAAAATTCAAAAAGATGGTGATCATGTGATGATAAAAACTAAAGAAAATATTTTAGAAATAAACCCAGTTGTGGAACAAATTGAAAAAAAGCAAATCGAGTAGCAAGGATACCTTTGGAAAGATACTAAAAAACGGACAGAAAGAGAGAAGAAAAAAAAGAAGGAGAAGAGAAAAAAGAAGTTTCACGGATATACATCAGAAGGTATCGAAGGGTATCGCTGGAATTGTCATCCATAAAATTGACAGTGGAAATTAGAATCCATTTTCTTTTTTTTTTTGGCCTAGGAAAAAGCAGAGTAGAACTTTCGGCTGGAAAACTGAAGTAATGCCTAATCGATGGAATGATGCCATTGTACTACATCCATTATTGAAGAAAGGGGTCATTCAAGGAGCGGCTGCAGGAGTGTATGGAAAAAATGGTACGAAATTGCCAAGCTGGATCAACATACATATTAAAAAAAAAGAGAATTTTGAATTTGGACGGAGATAAGAATCAGTAAAGAAAGCTTCCATAGAAAAAGTGGAAAGCTTCAAGCAATTATTCATGAAAGTGAAGGAAACGAGGAAGAAATAAAGCAATGGATAGATAAAGGATGTGCTTGTGCCAGTAGCTTTATGAGAACCCTAATATCAAAAGAAATATCGCGCAATGCGAAACTTAGAATATCAGGCCAATGGTAACTGTTGTGTGCGAAACGTGATTACTGATTTAAATGGAAATGAACTTAAATGATATATGGGAGACGCGAATATTTGGAGGGAAGCAAGGAATGGACTGAATGATAAAACAATACATTTATTATAAATAGCAGCGAAACATGGTTTACACTAGAATATAGCAAGAGGGACTTCCCTCTGACTAGAGTGACACACACTAATGAATTACAGGCGAATTTTCCGAGTATTCATAGCACGAATTTGGGAAAGCTCCACCGGAGAGATTATGTAATTTCAAAGTTGTTTTCAATGACTCATAATAATTAGGTCGCCTTTGATGGTCTGAAATGCCAGACGGCCATTTGTTTATACTCCGTTTTTCCTAGACTTTTTGCCAAGCGTAGGCTGAGTGGATGGGACATCTAAAGAGAGCGAAAGAAGGAAGGACGATCAAAGACGTATTAGACAGATAGAGGAAGACCAAGAGTAAAGAGAACGGGAAGGAATCGAAGACGACGTGAAGGAACTAAAAGTTGGTGGTTGGAGTGGATCTGCAAAAAATAGGGTATAGTCCAACGGAATTGTCCATCGAGGCCTGGGCCTGTAACTTCGAAACTTTAAGTTGACACCTCGTATATGGAAACCGGAAGTGAGAGATCGCTAAGCGGATACTTAATCATCACAAACCCAAAAGATTATGTTTCGTTCAGCACTTTTTCGAATTAATCGTAATATAAGCATCGCCGTTTACGCTCTTCGCGTGCTCAACGGTCGGGAAATGAATTATTCATAACCGACGGAACCCCGCGATTTACCCCGACGTTCCTGTAAGGAAAAAAAAATGTAGTTTGAAATACGGCAAAAACTTGTTATTAGGATGGATAAATTGTGTTTGTCGGTTCATTTAGTCTAAGTGGACGCGTCCAATATGCGTTCATTAGAAAATGAAACACGTGCGCGAATTATACGTAAACATCGTTAACTTGCGTGAGGGAGGGAGGGAGGGAAGGGTGGAGACCATGTTGATAAGTTCCACGTGCAGGTGAGGTCAGTTTCATGACATTTGATACACGTTGAAGCATGTCGAGGACGACTGTAATACTTTTATAGTGGCTTACACATTCTGAAGAGAAGTTGCTCTCTCTGGCTTCTTATACATATATTCCCTGAAAGCGATTGGTTTTCATTTTCGGTCCAAGGTCAACTGATCGACAACGATAACTGATGTCGTGTTATGTAACAAACAGGTAAAACAAATTCAAAATGATTTTAAAACGAGAAAAACAGCATTTCATAAATCAAATAAAGCAGTAGTTAGTTTTTAATAGCATAGCTAATTAGCAAACAAACTAATGTTTTCTCACCCAAACCATGGTACTACGTACGGAAGACAGACGGATTTTCAGACTTGAGATCTCATTCCGGGGCTTAAGAGTGCGTTTCGAAATTGTGAAATCAGCTCAAAGCCATGCTATGCCATGCAAGTTTCCTGAATCCGCTCAAGAAGCTCAGAACTCGCTCTCTGGATTTCCCGATCTTTGGAATCCGAACTTAAAAGTCCCTATTGAAAATCGGAGCGCTTAGAATCGACTCGGAATCTCGGTGGCTACTCTAGGATCCTGGAATTAGTTGGGGAAACCCAGAACCTGCTTCGGTTCTTCGAAACCCGTTGAGAGGACCCTCGCAAGTCGCTATGGAAAGTCGAAGCTCGTTGGGGAACTCACTTGAGAATATCTGATTTCATTTCGGGACCTGGAGACCACGCTCTAAAATTCTGGAATCGCTTCGGAGCTCCGGTATCTACTTCAGGACGTTGTAATCCGTTAAAAAATTGCTTAGGATCGAAATCCGTTGAGAGGACCTCAAAAGTCGCTATGGAAACTCAGAGCTCGCTGTGTAATCCACATGAGAACCGCGCTTAGAATTTTTGTAGTCGCCTCAAAGCCTCGGTATCTACTCCAGAATCCTGGAGTTCGTTCGAGAAACCCAGAACCAGCTCAGGATATCCGAAACCCGTCGACATGATCCTCAGAAGTCGCTGTGGAAAGTCGGGGCTCTCTGGGGAAGCCTTCTAAGAGCCTGAAATCGCCTCAGAACTTTGACATTTAGTCCGGGAATTTGGAATATGTTCATTTAAACCTAGAACCTGCTTGGGATCTCCGAAATCCGCTGAGCGAAACTCACTTGAATATCTCTGATTCTGTTCCGCAACTTAGGAGCCACGTTTTGAAATTGCGGAGCCGCCTCAGAGCTTCGGTATTTACTCCCGAAACTTGGTGTCTGTTTCAGAAACCTAGAGGCTACTCAGGATTTCCAAAATCCACTGAGCAGAACATAGAAGTCGCTGTGGAAACTCGGAGCAAGCTGGGTAATCTCTGGCTCCTCACCGGAACCCCAGGACCGGACTTCGATATGCCTCGATATCTACTCCAGAATCCTGGAGTTCGTTTGAGAAACCCAGAACCCGCTCACATTCTCCGAAACCCGTTGAGATGAACCTCGGAAGTCGCTGTGCAAAGTCGGGGCTCTCCGGGGAAGCTTTCTAAGAGTTTGAAATCGCCTCAGAACTTTGGCATTTACTCCAGGAACTCGGAATCTGTTCAAGAAACTTAGAACCTTCTTGGGATCTCCGAAATCCGCTGAGCGGAACTCGGATTCTGTTCCGGAACTTAAGAACCAAATTTATTCCGGGAACTTGGTGACTGTTCGAGAATCCTAGAAGCTCCGAAATCCGCTGTGGAAAGTCGGAGCACGCTAGATAATCTCTGCTTCCACATTAAAACAACCTCGGAACCGGACTTTTTGGAGTTGCCTCAGAGCCTCGGTATCTACTCCAGGACGTTGAAATCCGCCTAAAAATCTGGCCGGAGCTCGCTGGGTAATTCACATGAGAATCTCTGGTTCAGTATAGAAACTTTAGAAACACCTCAGGACCTGAGCATCTAGTCCAGAATGCTGGAGTTCGCTTGAGGAATCCAGAACCCGCTCAGGATATCCGAAACCCGTTAAGAAGCATCTCAGAAGTCACTATGGAAAGTTGGGGAATCTAGAGACCGTCTTCTAAGATTGGAATCACCCCGAGCCTCAGTAATTACTCCGGGAACTTGGAATCTGTGTAAGAAACCTAGAACCTGCGGTCCGGAACTTCGAAGGAGCGTTTGGAAATTGGAGACTTACTTCTAAACACAACTTATACATATACTGGCCACCTTCCCTCTGTATATCTGCTTTTATTTCTTTATCAATCACGTATATTCGCTTTGAAGTTGTTCACACACACTATGACATTGATTACGTCTTCGGACTTCGGAAGTTGCACACGACCAGACGGGTATTAGCTGTCTAATATCTGTCGTGGAAAGCAGTTTCCTTTTATATGATTTTATAACGGACATTCCGGTTACGAAACACTTTACATGTGAGCCAGGTGCCCTATAATTCATCGTGATTTTCTGAGACCGTTTGCTAACATGCTTGTATAATACCCGGCTTTTTCGATGTCACCTATGCAGCTGAAATTCTTGCAACTTGCAAAATGTAAAAGAAGAAAGAGATAATCAAAATGTATTTGGCCAACCTTGGATGTAATGAAAGGATCACTTCGCACCTTTTGAAAAAGTAAAACTGTTCACTTTTTCTACTACTTGAGAGTAACATAAAAAAATGGTAAATATTTCTGATTGACAATTTTCTCCATTAGTAAACTGGTATAAGTAAATAGAATCAAGAAAATATTTTCTGGTATAAACATGTCTTATGCTATAATTAACGCAGACCTTCCACATACATAAAATAATCAACGCGCGTTCGAAATGACGTCTGAAACTGTCACTCATAAAATATTAACAAGACGAAGAAACCGAAGCTGTTAGACTAACGCGACATGTTTCAAGTGGTAAGCAAAGCATCGACATTGAAATCCACAGTTCAGATTACAACATGGCTGGAGTTAATTGGATCGCAAATACGAATTGACTTACGTTGCCCTAATTCTCTCACGCTTGCTAATTCATTCGCGTGGAAGGACAAATCCTAATTGGGTTGCAGTTACGTAATTGGCAGCGATTTCTTCGCCTCATTACATTTTCTATTTTAAATAACACGAGCCCTACCCCCTACCTGCTAACCCCCAAAACGATGAATAATGAATCTGTTAATTCCAGACTAACGACACATTAAGCAGGAATAAGATGCGAGAATTAGTTTATCAAACCTTGATGAATTAGGTAAATATTGATTGTACTAGTAAATTACTTTGCCCCGAGGGCGAACGAACGCTGATTGCTTAATCAATAGGAATTTGTAGATTTCCTCTTGACCATTTTACATAATCTACCCTGTGCCTGCGGTCATCGTTTATAAACTTACTGTATTAATCATAAATAAGTTGGCTTGCTCTAGAAACGTTCGCAAGGGATGACAATTCGCCAGCACGTGTACGGCACAATTTTTATTAAATTTTAGATTAATTTGCAAAAAACGAACGCTTATAGAACGCTCGAGCAGGAGTTCTAAAGGAAATCTGATATTAAATCGTACTCTTCTTGATGAAATGTTTCTCGTGTCCTTGAGTTGGAGTGTTGTTAAAATATGCGTCTTTGAAAATTGATGCACGACGTTAAAGCCTCAATTTTAAGAACGAGTGTCAAGGAATCCTTTGAAACGTTTCACAATATTTGTTTCACAACAAAAATTTTGTATTACATGTTTAGTTTTAAAGTAACAAACACATGTCCGTATTCTTGGTATTTTTTTTGCAAGCGATAAGCCAGCAATGCAGGGCGACGTGCAGTCCCTTTCGAGTAATGATGGACCACACAGAGAGCCATAAATCTGCCAGCTTTATCTTTGTATTTCGAATTTCTGTACAAAAGTTTGTCGCGTTAACATCACGGGTACATGTACATTAGCGGAAAAGGCATATCGAATTACGCCCAAGTTAAAGTGTTTTGTTTTCGTCTGTTTGTTTTCCAAGTCTAGCGTCATAATTCTGTGTGAACTCAAGAGGCTTTTGAAATTAAGTTAGGAAAAACAAATCGCAGATGTTGTGGGACAGACGCGTTCCTTATGACAGGTTGGAGCACGTAATTTATAGGTGTTTATGAGAAATGTATTCAGGGCGTGGGCTAGATTTAAAATCAACGGTTACCATTGGCCGAAGTGATTTCCGAATTTCGCTGCAAGTCCGAGGGGGTGTTTTAATTTTTTCTTGGAAGTACGGGACGCGAAGAAATAGGCAGATAGCATTGACGCTTTAGCGAGAACGGTTGAGTTGATTTCTAATTTGGCTTAGTTGTGTACGGTTTAAATACAGTGTGTTAAGAAGGGTAATTAAAAACAAACGCGTGCGTCGCGACGCGAGTGTTTTAATCAAAGTGAACAGTGCGGATGTGAGACGGCCTAGATAATTGACATTTATTTGTATTCCTTCAGCGCACCTTTGGTGGTAATAACTGCGTAGGGACAATTTGATTTGCATTAATTAGACTAAAGAATCAGTCAAGTTCATAGTACCATTGCATTGAGATAACTTTGATCAAACTATTTTAGTTACATTTCAGCGAGTATTGAAGCTCACTGGTGACATTCATCTTAGAAAAACTTGTTGGTGATTGGTTCTTTAATTATTAGACCAATTCTGTAATTCGGTCAACCAACAGTGATTAACTATTCCCCGCATCTACCTGGTAATTCAATACAGTGTACTTTTGGAAATCATTCTACCCTTGGGAATTTTCTCAGGCAGGTTGGAAACACTAACGGTTGTTTTTCGATTTGTGCAGGGAAGTCGCCAATCTCAATCACTGGCGTGAGACAATTATATCTGCCGCTGGAACCAAGTGCGCCAGCACAAAATAAACAAGGAAGTCAAGGCCAATTAATTGTCACTACGAATTTCGTGAAACTACGAGGCCGAACAATTTGAACTGCATTGTCATAGCCATTCTCTTACTAAAGTTTCTCTTTCACCCTGTATGTGTGTGAACCGAATTGAGGTCTTTGCCGAGAGATTTGCCGATTTGCGATTGCCTAGAGACTGCAATGCCAAAACCACCCATAGTGGAGTGCAAAAAAAGCAGTCAAAACTAATTTCTTGCGCTATAAATTAATTAGATATGTTAGACGGCGAAAGAGCGACAGACAGAGGAACCTGAAAAACAGGCAAGTGGGTACAGAGTACTGCGCTCAAAGCAAGGCGAAAGTAATCGAGAAGCTCCTACTATTTCGACCTTAATTAACGCTCTGGTGATAGGAGGAGAAGAAGTTCGGCTCACTACACTCCACCTTATTAATCAGGTTAGCTAGAGATAGGTACCCAACACCTCCCACGGGAGTCCCTGAAAAACAGGTGATTGCTACTGATTTACTTGCAAATTGATCGCTGAAGACGGCATTTTGTATCACATACTTCTCCAAAACATCTGATTAATTCTTAATTAACTCCATTAATTAAGTACACTGTAGTCCCACTGTGACACATTGTGCGTTGGTTTATTAAACTGAAGAAGTCTTCGAGTACGATCAGAAGTGACAAACGCTAGTACCAGGATTCGAGCTAAGTTGAAATTCAATTAATTGTGAATCCAATTAAGGAGCAGAACTTTCCAACAAATATCTGTGTAGACGTTAGACCACCAACGGTGTGAATTGAAAGGAAATAGACCGCGCCGATATTCGAAGGTGAAATCTGTTAAACGAATTAACAGTATAACTCCTGAAAAACGTAATTTTTGTTTCTTTGTATTTTATTTCAACGCAGGGGTTTTACGCTCACGATATCCGACCCCACAGAGGCAGATATCAGGAGTTTTTCCCATTTTTTTTTCAATAAATAATTAATTAAATTTAATTTCGTGCGTTTTATTAATGTAATCCGCTCCTTTGTTCATTCAAGATTTTACTGCTCGCACCAAAGAATCAGGTTATCACAACGTATATTCCTGCTAGCAACGATCACGTAAGCCATAATTAAAGGTATTATTCTTTATAGCGGGTTCTCCGAAGGGTCGTTCAACTGTAAACAGAAGTAGGCCAGTAAAAACTAACCCCTTTAGCTGTAGCGCCGGCGGTAGATCTTTAGGCATTTAGCAGGTAGCGACCGTCTGGAAAGGACGGCTAGGGGTGCATGCACTTGGCGTAGTAAAGTCTGGGTGGCCCTTCGGAATTTCCCCAGTTATATGGTCGGCCAGTTATTTAAATTGGCCATAAATTTAAAGTTGTGTTGGTTTGTACATTTTTATTACTTATTTACTTGTACGTAACAGTCAACAAACAAGGGTTTTATTAGCGGGCGTGTTACACCTTTGACTTTCAAACTTACCCTTTTCGATTGTTTAGATTTTTTTATAATTCGTCTAACGAGGAGGTAGTTTCCTTTTAAAATCTAAAGAAAGATCCTGTCTATTAAATGCAAATATTTTTTGGGAATCAATGCAACAAGATTTTGTCGAATAGTGTCCAATTTATTGATGCCTATTTCGAGATAATTATACGTATTGATGTAACACAAAGAAACTTCCTCATTCTCATTAGTTTTAACTTGTTTGTTCACTAAGTCGTAATTAATGACCAACCCCCTGTAAGAAATGAAATGCTCTCTCTAAGTAACGCCTAATAAAGTGGTGGAAGTTGGAGCGAGACACACACCAGCTGGCAATTCAACGACTAATTTATTACTTTATAATCTGGCTAATTTATTTTCATCAGTTCGAAAACACGAAACGTTATAGGTGCAGATGAGAGTGTCAGCGAAGGTCGGAATAATTCATTTATCTGGAAGAGGGCCAAGGGCGCCTCAAGTCCTCAACACTTTTTCAATTAGATGACTCTAATATTTTCTTTCGTCGAGGGGAGGTTCTTTTGAAGGAGGAAAAAATCGTTCGCTTCTCCTGAAACTCTTGAGATTGATTAATCTGCGTTTTATTATGATCTAGAGGAGAACGGTATTTCAGTTACGGTTTAACTTTATTCCCACAGGAACAATTTTTTTTTTTTAATTGTTACTATGGGAATAAACTGGAGTTTAAAGTTAATCTGTGACTGAAATATCGGGCCGTAGCAAATAAATTATTCGGTATGTGTTCAAAATATAATTTGAAAACTTTTTTTAACGACTGCTTTAATTTTGAAATAAACGTGCACAGAGAAACGTCGGTTTCAAGAAATGCTGTAAAGCTATCCGAGGGGATTTCATAAACTTTTCTTGAACAAGAAAATTTCAAATTAATTTTATGTCTGTAAAGAATCCTGCAGAGTTGTGTATACATACATATTATACATCATGCACGTTCATACGACTTATGTATTTATATTTTCATTTACTGGAAAGTTAAATCTGAAACATTTTGTTTTTCGATGCTAGAGGAGTTCTGCAAATTAAATTTTCTTTTTCAGAATAAATCCTTAGCCTCCCGAGTTAGCAGTAAACAAGAGGGTAAGTTAATTTGCATTGTTTGAGATGCGTTATCGTATTTTTTATTCTTATTTTTTTTTAATATATAATAACAGTATCTCTGCAAATGTTTGCATATACAAAATGAAGAAAGCGTGCAATATTAAAAAATACGAGTAGGAACTGCCGTGTACAAATATCTGACGTCAATATTTATCTTTTTATATCTCATAAAAGCGGTGATTGATGTCATAAAATTTCGTGTGCACACAGAAGCTGTAAACCGTCCCTCAAATATCTAAAATTTCAGACAGAAAAAATCCGGTAGCTGCGCAAAGAATGACGGACTGTATCTAATCAGAATAATAGATCTGCATCAAGTAAATCATTCGATGGCTTTGACGAGGGTCAGGTTATATCTGAATTAACGTCGAGCTTGAAATTCCATTGGTCTTTGTGTGTGCAACGTCTGATGTAAACCGGGATTCTCGGTTACAAATCAAATCGTCGAAATTAGATTTACGGTTATGCTCTTTCCTCCGTCCTGATGAAGATGGACCGCAACAATCTTTTATACTTACTCGCTTTAACTCTACAGCGATTCGAGGAATCAACAGCTTCTTTTATACCGCATTATCGCCGCTTCTTTTTGGGTCGTATTCGTCGTATAACAAGTGCTGCTTTTACAAAGTGAGGGACTAGAAATAAACTCGTTTTTAAACGTTTGAATTACGTTAATCTGGAGGAAGTAAATAACACGTACATGTACAAAAAAAATATAATGTTGAAAACAAAAAATTCGAAGATAATAAACGAATGGATTAAGAAGACCCGGTTAATAAATACAATTAATAATAATGGGTACAGGGTTAAAGGTGGGACGATCGAACGTATTCGAAATAGAAAGAAAAAAGAAACAGGGGGCTGGCTTAAGTTCTTTATTGTTTATGACACAGTGATCGAAGGAATATTAAATGATACTGGTGAAAGAAACCATACTTGGCAACGATTGGGTGTAACCGACTTACCTCAGTGAAGATGGTTGGACTTATCTATGCGCATGTTATTATACTAACCTTAGCCACGCAGAAGAAATAATAATTGTGAAACACAGATGAAGGCAAAATCAAAGGAACTGGGAGATAATGCAAAGAATGTTGAAATGGCTATTACGGGAGTCATCATAGAAAAAGCAACAATAGAAATAGACGAAAAGTTAAATCAGTGATTTGTTTTAAAGTAAAAACCAAGAATAAGGTGGACGGGAACGAATCGAAGACGACGCGACGGCGACGTGAAGGAACTAATAGTTGGAGGTTGGAGTGGATCTGAAAAGGATAGGGAAGAGTGGACAGGGATTGTCCAACGAACCCTGTGCCAGTAGGCCTATTCGTACCTTGTATAAAAGCTTCGAAACTTTTGGCTGACACCTCGTATATGGAAACCGGAAGTGAAAGATCGCTAAGCGGATACTTAATCATCACAAACCAAAAAATTATGTTTCGTTCCGCACTTTTTCGAATTAATCGTAATTTAAGCGTCGCCGTTTACGCTCTTCGCGTGCTCAACGGTCGGGAAATGAATCATTCATAGCCGTCGAAACCCCGCGATTTACTTCCGACGTTTCTGAAAGAAAAAAAAATGAGAACTGAAATACGGTAAAAACTTCTTATTAGGATGGATAAATTGTGTTTGCCGGTTCATTTAATCTACGTGGACGCGTCTAATTACTACAAGAGCCGCAAAAGTAATAGATTTGTAAAATAAAGAAGAAAGTAAAAAAACATATTTTGAGGAAACAATGATTGGAGAAGATAGGTCAATCAAAAGAGTTATAGATTTGGAAAAAAGAAAAGAAAATGAGAAAAGCTATTTCGAAATACAATGGTTTTAGAGCACAGGCAAATCAAAATGACTTAAAAAACAAAGAAAATAATAAAAGGCAATAACTAGAGAGAATAGGCAACTCAAAAGAGAGCAAACGGAGAAAATAAATAAAGAGAAGTTCCAAGAAACGATGGTTGAAGAATAATCCAGTCATAGGAAGAACAAAGGAGACGAAAAGAAGAAGCAATGGCTAGAGAGACTAGGCAAGTCAAAATAACTAAAAACTTGGAATAAATGAAGAAAATAAACAGGAGAATATCGAAACTGGTCAGAAAACTTACAAACTTGGAGAAAACAAAGAACATGAGAAAGAAATAATCGTTGGGGAGAATCGGCCAATTAAAAGAGTTATAGACTTGGAATAAACGAGGAAAATAATAAAAGAAATATCGAGGAGATGAAAGACACAAACCAAAATATACATAAAACAAAAGAAATAAAAATAAACCGGAGTACTTAGTCCTTGAAAATTCCAGGGCTTCGACCCGTAATTTTTTTTATTCCGGTTTTCGTTCCGGTTCAATAAAAAATATATAGTGGTTTTTTCCGGTTTTTAGTTTTTGGTTCCGTTCCAAATGATTAATATTTATATTTTTTTATATTTTTATTTATATTAAAAATGTCTTATCGCATTAAATTCTCTTTCGTGTTACTACAACTACACTACAATTCCACAAATGAGAATGTGTTCATGTGCGTGTCTGAGCATGTATCAAACCGAAATGAACCAATATTTTTTTTCGGTTCAACTCCGGTTTTCGTTCCAACAAAAATAACTGTTTTTTCGGTTTTCGGTTCAGCTCCGGTTCGAAGTCCTGGAAAATTCATCAATCGACATAATGTTCTGCACGACACGTATTATATTATGATTGAAGAATAAGAGTCGTTGCAGACTTGGAAGAACAAATGAGAAAAGAAATATCGTAGAAATAACGGCTGAAAAGAGTGGGTCAGTCAAAACAGTTGTAGACTTGAAACTGATGAAGAAAATAAAAGAAGAAACGATGATTGGAGAATGAGCCAGACATAGACTTTGGTGGAAAAAACAAAGAGAATGAGAAAAGAAATATCGAAGGAATAATGATGAATAAAATGTGAAAAGGAAATTTGAAGAAACAGATGAGTTGAGAGAATAAGCCAGAGAAGTGGAAGATGATAGATGAGATGAGAGTTGTCAGGGATAGAAAGATTTGGACGCAAGCAGCAATAAAAACAGAAATATGCGATGGTTGCAAATGATAAAGGTATTATAGAAGAAGAAGAAGAAGAAGAAGAAGAAGAAGAAGAAGAAGAAGAAGAAAAAGAAGAATATAGAAATCTTGCAAGCTGCCATTTTTAAACTCACACCTAATGCCCATAATTTATTTTGGTATCAATAAATTTGAATTAACTATAATTTAGATTAAAAATAAAAAAGTAGCCAAACCTACAGCGCTCATTATAAAATTCGTCTATTCTGCTTAATAAATATTCTGTGAAGTACATTAATTAATTAAATTAACATTTGGATTATTCTTTCAAAGCTTTTAATAATCCACATATTTTTTATTTTATTTTTTTAATATTTACTTTACCTTGATTTCTTGTTTCATTGTTTTATACATAAAATTAAAATTGCATTTTCTTTTTAATTTATTTGCAAGCCTGACTTTTATTTATGTACATTAATAAAAAATTTAAAACTTCATTTATTTACTTATTTTCCTAATTTTTCTTATGTGTAGATTTATATTTACATTCATTTTTATTTTAACTACAAACATGAATCTACGTAGGTTTAGTCAAAACAAATATAGGTTTTTCATTTCAAATGAAAACGACTTTACACCTCCAAATTTTAATTACACCCTCTTAATTAAAATTTTTATTTATTAAAAAGTGCGAGTGCAGTTAATTAAAAATTGATGGAAAAACCTGCGCGAGACCCTCAATTTAATTCACATAATTTTCGTGCATGCCGACGGAAATTCCTTTGTAAATACTACCCCGTCTTAATTTATTAATATATTTAAAAAAGCACCCCAACCGCCCCCGCCGTCTGCTGTTGGCGAGCGGTAAAATCGGCGATTAAAATTAGCGCTGGTTTTTTTATACGTTGCGGCGCGGACTTAATTAGTCCCCAAATTGAATTAAAAAGCAATTTCCTTCGGTGTAAAAACACGAGGGCTGGTGTTTCCTTTTGCGTTTGTTTGGTAATGTTACCGGGGGGGTGTCTGTGCATTATCAAGTTATAATGGGGGTGTTAGTATATACGCATAGTTGCACAACTTGCCTAATGAGAGTGTGTTTGCATGTTTCGAGCTGATGTCTGGCAATTGGGTAAATTATTAGTTTAGTTTAAGTTGTCACCTAATATGACATCCTTCGTTTAATATTAGATCCACAAACATTGTTCTAATTCACTTGCAGAAACTATGCACTTGCAGTTCTTCAATCAACATAAAAATTACGCTGTGCAATAAATTTTCTTCCTTATTATTTCAAATATTAAAAATAACGATGAAAGATTTAAAGTGAAGGCCAAATTATAAGAGGTCGTGCTGCTTCTTCTTTTTCTTCCACATCATTCAAAAACATTTGCAAAATAGCTAATTCTTAATTATCCTGACGAAACGACAAGGAATGATGAAAAAAGGCAAACACTTCGTGGAACTCAAATTATTATTAAAAAAACGAAAGAACTATTAAAACAGTTTCCGTTGAATCGTAACGCGAAACAAAACAAAGCGATCGCATGTGATTAATTGACGAGATAAAACAGAAAATAGTCGACTGCGAAAAGGAAAACCACAGTGATGAAAACAAATCGGAAGAAAAAGCACAATCAAACGCAGAGTGGGCAGAATAAAATCAAAGAGGGTCAATCGATGAAAATAAAAGCACAAAATAAAATGAAAATAAAAATAAACATTTGTGATGACCAGTAGAAACAATCAATCAAGAACAAAAGAAAAAGCGACGCAATCAGACGAAGACGATTTGCGAAAAATCGGCAAAGCTAAAACAAACGAAAATCACGTAAAAATCAAAAAACTACGTAAAGCAGAAACAAAAGACAATCCAGAGAAATGAAGATCAATCAAAGACGAATTAAAAAAAGAAAATGAAGCATATTGGAATATTATGACTCATTGCGAAGTTAAAAGAAACGATAATTGCCTATGAGGATCTACAATTTAAAAAAAAAGATTGAAGTGCATTGGAATATCATGATTCATTGTGAAGCTAAAACAAACGAAAATCGCCTGCGAATTTCAACTTCGAACGATGCAAACGGCTTCTTCGACTTTAGTACGGCTAGTGCAAAGATACTTTGTAAGACTTAGGCCCAATTTTACAATCGTGGAATAAGAACGGAATAACTGTGCGCCAAATATCCTTTAATGTTCCTCCATATCTACGTCACACCTACGTCACGTTATACCACAGGTTATACCAATAATGATTGTAAAATCGGACCTTTATTCTGATTTATTCACAATAATATTGGCAACTCCAAAAATGAATGAGACCTCTACTGGAAGAAATTTTAAACTACTTAGCGTGTAATAGGTTAGGTGTGTACATTTTAAAGGACCAAAATTGAACTTCAGAGCCTCAAATCCTTCATGAAAAGGACGAGGCACTGTTTTGCGTGGAGTTGTTCGGAGCAGTTTCACGACGCGACGTAACAAGAAGGCGATTTACATACAGCTTAAAGAGGTTATGTATGCAAAACATTACTCGCTTTCCATCATGTTTGCTTACAATCGGCAGCGCCCCCTATTGGTGATTGGAGTTGCCAATTAATGTGTTGATTCGAAACAAGAACTGTTGAACTGTTAGATTTATTACAATTATTTATTATTTAATAATATTTTTGGCGTTGAATTAAACCGAGAGATGTTGACACTGCGAAGTTAATTTAATTTAGATTAGTTATTTATTTTTCTATTGTTTGTGAACGAAGAGCGGATCCGTGCTTCGTAGTTCTTTTTTACTTAACTTGGTGTTATCTATCGCACATTTAAACTTGCGTGGAGTTTTCGTTGTGAATTTCGACTACGAACAATGCAAATAAAAGACAATCACGTAAAAATCGAAAAACTAAAGAAAGCTAAAACAGAAGACGAACGACAAATGAAAATCAAAGAATGAATTAAGGCGCAGTGGAATATCATGTTTCGTTGCGAAGCTAAAAACAAACGAAAATCGTCTGTGAATTTCAACTTCGAACGATGTAAACAAAAGAGTTAAAAGCTAAAGAAAGCAAAAACAAAAGACGATCAGCAGGCAAGCGAAAAAAAAATAATAATCGGGCAATGAAGATCGACAAAAGGCGATTAACAAAAAACTAACAAATGCGAAGATAATTGAAGTTGAAGTTAAGACAAAAGAAAACTAACATTGAACGACAGAAACAAAGGTGAATAGGAAACAAAGGTTTTAGAAAACAAAAGACGATCACCTAGACACCTAGAGGAAGGCAAATTTTACAAGACGTAAGTGAAAACAAGCTCGACGTAGAAAAGCAGAAATAAAAACTATAGGGACGTCAGATTAAGGCGATTTTCAAAAACAAGAAGGAAATTGAAAAAACAAAAAAAAACGATCGGCTAAGAAAAAAGGACGGAAACGAAAAAAGAATTGATAGAAAACAAATGGTAAGTGGAAAATAAACAAATGACAAATTGTGAGAAAATAAAAAAATAAAAGATGGAGACACGAAATTATACGAGTAAAGTATGATCCTTAAAGTTTATTAATTTTTTTCAAAAATGTGACGCGATGAGAAAGTTTTTAAAAATTTTTAGAATTATTATAAACACACAAATAAAACGCATCCATTAGTATAATTACGTATAAAAAACATTCTTTGTCGCACAGTGATTATTAATCGAATTAATTGTAAGAAGTTATTGTGTTTACGTTCACTCTGTATGTTATTCCGAATCCCACGTCTTCGCAATCTAATCTAATTTGCAAATGATAATGAATCTTCCGTCTCGCTCGACATCTGGCAGAGATGTTCGACTCGATAATTAGATTTGGTTGAAATAAATCATTCAAGATTGCCTCTGCCTGAATTATTTATCGTTTATAATCAGGAAGCGAATTTAATGGACATTAAATAAACTAATTGTAAATAAACTATTTGACCATCTGCAAATAAAAGAGGAATTGCCGCCACATTTCAGTAAACTTCACGCGAGTTCTCGATCGGCTCACGAACGAAAGAACCCGATTATAAAAGCGCGGAATTTAAATAGTTTTATTCGAGGGTGCGTGCACGATCTAACAATATACATTATGAAGTATAACCGCCATAATTTATCGGTTAAACCTGAATCCCATAAAACTTTAGTATTAAACGTTAACCTGACACATAAAACGCAACGGCGCCCTAAAAAAATATGAGCGCCGAATTCTCATCCTGTTTGCTTTAAACCGTATTTACCTTTTTTTTTTTTTTTTGAAGTTACGGCGATACCCGTTAGTGGTTATTATTATTGCAAACATGCGGAAAAGCGAACCAATTTGTAGAACAAATAAGTCCGTCATTGTTTATTAAAAAAATTAAATCAGAATTTTACTTTAAAAAAAATTAATGCTGAGTATATACTAAAGGGAATTTGAATCGCTTAAAGTTTTGCGGTCAATATTTGTAACATGAGGTCAGGAGCAGGTCAGGCTAGAAGTTTACAGTATTTAGAATTCGACACAGAAGGCCCCCGAGCCTGTTAAATAACACAATCCTTATCACTGCGGTTGACATTTCTGAGGAAACTCGCCCTCTCCGCTTCACCAATAACCGTTCTGGGCCGAACAAATACGGCGAGAACGGGCGCAGAAGTTTCTTAATATTGTCGCAATGAAAGTGTTTTTTCTTCTTCTTTTTCCCGGGGAACTGAAAGCGGGCCACTTTCTTTATGGATTAAGTTTAGTCCTTAAAGTTACACGAGCGCTCTTGGCGTTCATTTATCGTGGAAGAATCCAATGCAAAACTTTGATTGAATATTATTATTATATATATTATTATTATACTATAAGTTAACAATAATAACTTAAGTTAAAGTCCAGCAACTTCACATAAAATAAGTCATTACGAAATTAGAATTTTGCTCAAGGACAAAAACTTTTGGAACTAATTTTAATGGCATGTATATATTGGTGTCATCAATCCTCACGGAGATTGGTCCTTCGGGAGGTCGTTGAAGAAACACTTAAATAATGTGGATGATAAATAAGATCCTTTTGGGGTTCCTCTATTCGTTAATTTTTTGCTGGAATTGATGTTGTTGATTGCTACAATCTGCTCGCGATCCTTTAAATACGATTGAATCCATTCAAGAGGTGTTCCTCGTACTCCCATTGCTAATAGCTGGCGGTCCACCGAGTCATATCGAAGAAGAGGCCAAGAGGGTTGTTCTTGTCATTAAGATTTTCATGAATATGAGACAAGGCATCGTCTAACGCTGTTTGGGTAGACCTCCCATTCCTGAATCCGTTCTGACAGTATGCCAAGATGTTATTTTTTTCTAAAAAAAAAATACAGCCTGTAGTTGAAGCATTTCTCGAAAACCTTTGCTAGCTGGTTTATTAAATAAAAATAAAAGGCTTCCTGTTAAGGAAAGTTTATTTTGACATTAACGATTTCTTAACAGATAAGGGTGTTTTTAATATGTAAACATTGTTTTGTCCTATTACTAATTGTAAGCCTAAATGTGTTGTAACTTACTGTCTTACGGTCTGCTTATATTTTTAGCTAGTAGTAATCCGCTACGTTAGTTTTGGACCCTTTCTTCAGAATTGGAATGATTTTTGAAGTTTTTAGTTTATCAGGAAACTATATAGATAGTGACATCGAAATATCATAAAATAAAATAAAATAAAAATTGATTTTTCTTTAAATAATCGTTTATCAAATGTAAGTATGCAAGTAAATAAGAAATAAACACCTTCTGAAAATAGAAACGAAAAAATTTAATTGAAAAACCTATAAAGACGTGGTCGAAAATACCTACAAGGGATCAAACCGTGGCCGTGTAGGCGTTAAACCGAGAGCAAATATTAAGAACAAGAATATTAAGAACAGAGGTCCAAGAAAGTTTATACGAAATTCTACTTTGTAGAGCTGATATTATGGCAATATACATATTTACTTACATCCCTTCTTTGTTCGTGGATTTTATCCCGAACTTTACGTTATTCAAATTTATTACGTTTTCTCTCTGTTAGATCTTGAATCAAACCGCAATTTCCAAAAAGTAATCGGCAATTTTCGATTGTATAATTGATAAAAATTTTTAATATATCGTATGTTTTGTTTTGAGTTGAAAACCTACGCGTCCACCCCTGGACTCTGCCTACCTAAAAGAAGAAAGCGAAACAAGCTTGATTTGAAATAACTCCTTCATTTCACGTTTCAAAGAAACAATTGGTATTTGCAAATTTAATGTTTACTGTGACAGAATATCACAGAAGTTTCGTTAAACAAAACGATCATGTTTATGGAAGTCATAAAACGGGAAGATTTAATGTGTCCGTAAAACGTTCAAGTGACGCACCACCAATTTTAATTTTAGCTCCACATTTGAGTACACAGTAATCCACGTGCGTGCGTAATAGGACGCAGCACGATTCAGAGTTACTTTGCCCTTTCCCAAATAATTAATCTTTCGGCGAAGTTTTGCGTCTTGCTTTAATGACTTCGGTTTGTGTTAGATTAGTCACCTTTTGTT
Organism: Dorcus parallelipipedus; assembly: GCA_958336345.1. NCBI lineage: Eukaryota > Metazoa > Arthropoda > Insecta > Coleoptera > Lucanidae > Dorcus > Dorcus parallelipipedus. The sequence goes on from OY284483.1 coordinate 26,570,412, forward strand.
GGAACTTGCCCAAGTTTGACGATAACTTTCACTTTCCCTTAATTATTACACGCCTCTGTCATTCTCGAATGCTAAAGGGCGCCCAAAGGCCGCCGAACTAAATTTGTTGAATACTTGAACAGGTAAGACGTAGGGATGACAAGAAAGGATCGGTAATTTCTTGAGCCCAATATAACTTTTTTTGGTTGGGCCGCCCAACCAACTTGGGCGAATTTATCTCTTGTGTTTTTTGAGTATCTAAAATTATCTTTGTTTTCGTGTTATTTTTCGAGCGAAGTCTTTTTGTATAGAACGACGATTTAAGACAATCGATTTACAAAAAGAAAATGTACCCAAAATTTTTTTAGTAATGGAGATTGGTGTCAACCACTGTTTTCCAAAAGCTTTAATCTATACTTTCAAAAATCATATCTCCCTTTTATTATTAAAAATCACAAGGTCTTGAATGAACCGTGTTCGGTGATGACCAAGTCGTCTTCTGTGACCATGCTCGGTTACAAATGTTGAAATGTGCAATTTAAGTACATCTCACGTCCGGCTAACTCATGGAGATGGGGGTGGATAAAACTATTTCCATGACAACGGTCGCACTCTAAGCGCCCTGCTTACAAGTGAGATGTGAAAAGTGCGTCCGTTGTCATGTAAATAATGTAAACGCAAGACGTTTTAAAACGGATGAATGAAACGCAAAATATGTTAAAAATCGTGAATGAGAAAAGCTTCCCCGGTTATAAGCTCCAACGGGCACTTTTTATTTATTTCTTTTCATTTATCTGACCCTTCTGAAGCGATGGGATAACAGATTCTATTTAACAAACAAATGACAAAGATATTTCTTTTCTAAGTAGGATCCTGGTTAATTAATTAAGCTTACCCCCCTTTTTGCACGTGACCCTTCACTTAATTTGTGGCCTCCAACTTGCAACGAATTTGCATTAAATTTGCATTACCTCTTTGGAAGCACCTACAAAAAAAGAATCTGCTTGCTTGCGAAAGGCAGAAAGAAAAAATAATCGCCAGCCCTCGCATTTCATTCAATGCCTTAAATAAGTAGCTTCTTCCTCCTAAGCCATAAATATCGATTTGCGTTCTTTCGTAAAACGTCTCCCTTTCAAAGCCTGAGCTTGAATTATGCAAGCCGAACGTTGAGTAATAAGGTTTCTTTCGGGGTAAGCATCTTGCAAGTGATAAGCGCGCTGATGCACTGAAAGCTCAACGCTTTTAACCGCTTCTTTTCATATGCACTTTTAGGTGAAGTAAAATTCGAATTCTTTTCGAATGAATGAAGCACACGATTTTTTTTTGCCTACAAAGAAGCCACGTCAAAATTTGCGTGGTTACAATGATTTATATTTAAAAAAAAGTATATATGAAACTACCCCATCCCTGCTGAATGAAACCACATCTAAATTAACGTTGATTTTTTCGTTAGGTGAAATAAAATTCGAAAGGAATATGAAGCACCCCAAGATTTCTTTAACACAATTGTGTGGGCCGTGACATTGATGGTCGTACATTTATTTTTAAAGTGAACATGAAACCGTCCCTGTTTGAACAGAAATTCAACACGTCCCCTAAATTAACGATGACAAACTCGACCTACGCGTTGGAGGGCGAGCGGCGACGAGGAGAGCTTCTTTGAAGAAGTCTTTAAAAGTTTGCACTTGCCAGAGAGTTTCGGCGCGAAAATAAATTCCAAGTTTGGAAGACACGCAAATTAATTGGATTTGTTCGGAGTTTCCGTTTCAGGTTAAACGTCCGGATTTTTTTTTTTCTTAATTAGGAGAAAACACCAACATTTTCTTTTTACTTGTACTCGCACTTAATTAAATCATCCACTTAATTAGGATCTACCCTCATGTTTTGTTGAATCCGAAAAACAAATCTGACAAGTGAAAAGATCCATTAGGATAGGTAAATCGCCGGAAAATGACTGGATTACGAAGGCCGTATCGGCAGGTCGCGCGCACGGGAACTTCAAAGTCCGAAAATTTCATTTTCCGTCGTTTCGCTGCGAATTTAATTTTAAATGCACGATAGCAAACGAGCACTCTGATTTATCGGCGTTTTATAGATGCACGTGCAGGGGAATTTAATTGGTATTATTTTCGTGACGTTCGGCAGTTATGATACATTTATTAAACTCCCCCCCAGATAACAACTTATATACTCACTGCCTGGCAGTCATTTAAACTTTAAGGGTCAATATACACGGATCACTTTTGGCAGGATCGGTATTAGTATTGTTAAATAAATTTTATGTAATCTTAGGGTGTGGCAGAGGATTCGAAGGAAAGTCGAACTCGAAAGGACGTAAGCGATATTTAAATCTCGCATGTCTAATCTCGACTTTTGATCGAATATCTGTCGGAGACAAGCGCGAATTGGAACGCACCCACGCAGGCAAAGAATCCTCCCCGGCTATTTATAAAAGCGGATGTGGCGCGTAAGTAGATAATATATTTTCATGCACCGTGCGAATTACACGGGTAATGTAATATCACACATTATTTATTCGCACGGCTAAAAATCGCCGTCGTTTCCCGTGTGTATTTTATACAACATTGTTTTGTGCCCGCATTTGCATAAAGTCCGGATAAAATTACGCGGAATGTTTCGGCAGATAAATTTGTTTTGTTAATGGAGGTGGGGCCTCGTCGTAAATTATAATGGGAGCGCAGGTATTAGTTCTAATTGAATATTGTTACGTTTAATTGTGTTTAAATTTGTTATGTAAATGGAATTTAATTTATTATTATTTGCCGCCGCTCTCAAGTGTTAATGTACGCATCGAATTTCGGCTAATAATTAACGATGATATTAAAGTCTACTCTCCGATGTAACAAAATAATTACACAACACGTAACAATATACTATAACCAAGCGAGAGACGACTACTTTATTATAGCATATTTACAAATAATACCTTTATATACAGGGTGTAATCAACTGTTCATCGCATGAGAGAATTAATTTAAAAAAAAAAAAAAAAGAACTGACCTACCACAAGAGTGCATCGTCTTCTCTTTCTGAAGCTTCTATTTCTATTTCTATTTCTGTTTGAAGTTATTTATGGTATTATCTGGTGTACCCCATGGCTCTAATCTTGGACCATTATTATTCTTATTAATGATAAATAATTTGCCCTCTATGCTTAAAGGTTGTGAAGCCGATGATTTTAAAATATACGCGTCTGTTTCCTCTGTTCGAGGCTGTATCGTATTATGACAAAATTTAGACAGGATTTATAACTGATCTGTAAATAATAGGCTTTCTTTTAATATATAGAAATGCATTCTAATAGCATAGACATACAAGAAAATTAGAACCAATTCTTTTCTTTTATAAATTGAGAGATCAGTTCCTCAAAAGAACTGATGAAATTAAAGATTTAGGTATTACATTTGATTCTAAACTCATGTTTACAAAACACACTGAAAATAGTAGCTATTCGTATGTCTTACCAGATGCTAGGATTTCTAATCAGGAATGCTCGTTCTTTTAAAAATATTGACACTTTAATTTCCTTAATTATATAATACTTTTATAAGATGTCATTTTGAACATAATTTGGTCTCCGTTTTTGCTATACGTAGCAACGATATTGAAAAAAAAAAATTTACGACTTCTGTATGTTAAAAAATACGGACCAGTTAGTGCGTATGAAATACCTTATCTTATAACCTATTACTTGAGAAATTTTGTGTAATAACTCTTGCGCATAGACGTCATTTACTTTCTAACATATTTATATATAAATTGTTAAATAACCGTTTTGATGGTACCTTAATTTTAAGCAAATTACAGTTTTATGTACTTACGTATGATGCAAGATACAGACCCTTTTTCTCTATAAACACTCACAAAACAAACTACGCAATGAATTCCCCTTTAAATAAAATATTTGATAACTTCAATAAGTTAAATACTGTTGATGTCTTTTTTGATAGCATAAAGAAATTCAGGAAATGTTTTAAAAACTCTGTCTACATATGCAAGTTCATCTCATAATCTACTTTATGTTGTGCGTTGACGAATATTTCATCTACATTCATTTTCATAGCCTGTAATTGGCATATTTGCTGTAGGTTACAATAAATATGTAAATAAATAAATTAAATAAAAGTTCTGTTAATTTGTGCGGTTTTTATAAATACATCGTAAAACAATAAAGGTCCAGCAAAATTCACGGTCACTCACAATCAGTCAATGTCGCCCCATATGCCATTCGATAGCCAAAGAAGCTTCTAAATATCCACTCGCGTTGACTACCGAATTAATTAATTATAAGCGACATTTTACGTATTGTTAATAGAGTTTATAATAGCTGCTCATAAAGATCTAGTTATTTATAGCAATAAAACAAAGTATTATAATCTTCGACAATCGGTTTCATTGGATAATACACAACAATTACATCATGATATTCCATACTTTGTAAACAAAAAACACATTATGTGATTGAAGAAATAAATGAATATTATTATATTCCGTTTTTTTTTCCTATAATACCTCTCAAATGTTTCTGATGTTGGTACCACTTACCTGAATGTTAGCCAATGATCTGGGAGGTCGTAGATAGACAGTGCCTTATGTTTTCTATATTCTCGATTGATATCAGCATGTGAGTGAAATAGAGAATATCTGTGAGTAATTTTGGCTCATGTATCCGACAAGGATGTCACTCGAAGCCTATGTCACGTGACTTAGAATGAGCAATGCGGGTGTATTTACAATCTCACTTTTAAGTTAATATCAATTCCTCTTTCTCTGCAGGGAATCTGGTTACTTGATAAGTCTGTGATGTTAGCAAATTTCAATTTCAATTTCAATTTTCAAAAATTTCTGTTCTATGTTTAGTGACAACAGAAACCCTAGAATTTTGACAGTTAAATACAATCAATTAATTAAATCACTTTAATTAGTTAAAATGAGACCACGATAAGAAGCGATGTCCGGGAGTATGGGAAAAATGTAAAAAAAATTCTTTCTACTTTAGCATTCTAGAAATTAACCGTAAAACGATGATGCTTTGGTTAAAGAATAAAGGAGCAGATGAACGAAATAAATGTCCTCATAAAAGTTTTAAAAAAGGCACGGCGTTGGCGTAGCATCGATCGTAAACTTGACCTTTAAGTGGAATTTCACGTCAATTCCGTTTTTAGGTCAACGCCCGATGCCGTGAAATACGAACTACAAAATATTTACTTGACAAATACTGAAACAGATTATTCCATCCAAAGAATCACAACGGTCCCACTTTTAACATTTGCTTTGACAGGTAAACAAGAAATCACTAAGACGAAAAACAAATCTCCGTGTCAAGAATTATTAGTATTTTTCTTTCATTTTAATTAAAATTTTATTGTAAATAAAGTTTTTTCCCACAAGAAACGTTCATCACCAGAATTTAAAACATTATAATCAGTAAACCCATTCGTAATCTGTTGCGATCGTTAATGATTATATTTTCGTTTTGTGTGTGACGAATTATTAACACAAATCTATTAAAAGTTTAACAAATTCAAGAAGCGTTTGCAACTTCATATCCTGAGTTTTAGCGCACTCATTCGTATTATTCGTCAGCTGATTAAAGCTGTGTACAGACTTGACAAGGGACGCGAATTGCCTCGTCGCGCTTTCGTAAAAATTCCGCACCAGGACGTATGAGCGTGTTCGACGTTGATCCAGTACTTGTTCGAAGTCGTCAGTAAACAAATTTAGATATAAAATATTACGTCTACACTGAGCATCGACAGCATTCGGATCGACCCGAGGTTGCACACCGCGTTGCTGTCTGTATGCAGTTTAATACGTCTGCTAGGAAGGTCAAGTTTTACAAGCTTTATTCTGAGTAAATATCTCAAAACGTTTATGACATACGTACGCTCTGAATTTGGGCGCTTTAGTCTAAACATACCTAATTTTTTTTTTTGGTAAATTTATAATTAATTAATTACAAATTGTTCCACAGAATTTTTTTATACATTTTCTCGTAACTTGTGACATGCATTCACGTACGCGATTTGATGAAAAATTCTACGCATATTACTAGCGACCTTTAAAACAACTGTATCTGATAATTTTAGTGTCTCCGTGCGATAACGAGACGAAAGATTTTACTATCGCCTGCCTATTGGGCCGTGCATTGACCCCTGCGGTCACCAAATTTAAATCATTGCGATTTAATAATTCTGGGCCTGGATTAGTGCACAAGGGCCAGGTGTCCGGAGAGAAATTTTATATTCCAAGACGACAGTAATTGTAATTGTAATTGTAAGTAACGTTGTACGTGTGCTATGGCCTTCCAGGAGCCCAGATTGTGGCCAAGATATCATGATTTAATTGTCAGCGTTTATGTCAATCTGGCAGAGATCGATTTACACTACTCTAATATTGCAAAATATAGCCTAAAGACTTGTATGCTTTTTTTGATTCCGCAACTGTACATCCCGCTCTAGTAAATAATCTGCACGAATTAACAAACAATTATTTACACAATTATTTGAGAATTTGTTACCCTTATTTCATACGCAATTCCAGTTACTTTAGAAACTACGAATAATTACGTCGTGTAGAAGAAACAACTCAGACTTCCGTTCCCAGCTACTACACGTGTAATAAAACGAAATTGAGATATGTGTCAAGGTCGCATTGTGTGCAGGCAAGACGTCAACAAAACAATAATCATAAAATTTATATGCGTTTATAAAACGAGGCGTCGTATTTCGTACGCAGTGCCGCAGCTTGACTTTGGGGTAATTCTTTAATTAATTATAAACTGTTGAAAACAATTTTTTAAACATTTTTCCCAATATGCTTTTTTCCAATAATGCTTTTAGAAGGTGACCTCTATTGAATTAATTATTATGTAATATTTACTCATTGTTAGGAATGATTCATGACTACCATTTTAATTTAATTCCTTAAGTTAATTGAGTAACGAAATAAATTAATATTATTTGTATTTTGTGCATTTCTATGACTTAAATACTAATCAAAGATTGTGAATTTCATAACTATTTTCTTATTGCTTACGTATCATTACCTGCTAGTCTCCGTATTCTTTCGTACGATAGTACGTATTGTAATGCATCTGCGGTTACTGCTCTCTCACTTATTGCATACAATAATAAACTTCGCTCAGCTGGGACATTTAAATCACATCCAGTGCTTCTCAAACGTCTTTTGTAAAAAGTAAACTTAGATTTTTCCCGAGTTATTATTATCCTTTGCCCTATTTTACCACAGCTTCGCTTCTTTCCTTGTGCATTAATAGTGTTTATAGTAAGTGAAACTTATTCGATTACACACTGTATATGTAGAATTACTATTTGTGTTTTTTTTTACTGATTCAGCTGAGCGCGTGTGAACATATATCCAGTCAGGAACTGATTATTATTGATAGATGTGTTAGTATTAATGTTACATCTCCTCCCAAATTCTTTTCACAGATGGAAAATGCAAAATATCTTTGAAGGAGCCGGTGTGAATCCAAAAGTAGACGGAAAGCCTAACAACATTATCATTCACGCAGAAGTCTGCATATGCTAAAAATAAAAAAATATTAAAGCTGCACCTGCTACTCGAAAAGCATCGGTTGTTATTAATTTCGTTTTCAGTTATCCTTCTTTTTTTCGCTTTTTTTATTTTAATTCCTGGCGAGTGTTTCAAGAGTTTCCGAGCGCAACACATCTTGAGAGAAGTCAATTTTAGGCACAACAAAGTTTCTTGGAAAATTTTATCGGGAATCGAAAACGAATTTGTATACAACGCGCTCGTATCATGTAAACATTATTTTGGGCAACAGATAAAATTGTTTGACTTTCAGTCTTTTCGTTTACAACGAAAAACATTTACAACAACCATCGCATGATATTTATATAAAATTCTGTTCTAATTATAACATTTATTATTGAATACCGTCATGGACTGTTAAAAGGAAATTTGATTAGAAGTAAGACCGAATTTGACATACTTTTCATTCACTGCCCACGCCGCCTTATACATACAGGCAGAAAATTTAATTCGTAAACCCCAAACATTTTTTTTACCAACACATCACGTTTATTCTTTGCTCAAACTTTTATATTTTCACTCCAGCTTAATCGCCCACACATTTACCTTTTTTTCCAATGTAAGAGGCATGTTCTTAAAATACATTTTATATATGGATATATGAAAAAGTTTAGCGAATAAGTCCATTGCGACAACGATATAAAAAGCAAACAATTTTTTTAAATAGCGTAATGTGATGTCTAAATGTTTAGGTTTGATTTGATGTGGAAAGCTCTTTTCTGGACTAGAACCTTTCAGTCACTTTCAGTCTTAACCGTGCAATTAAAGTCAATAGACGTTAATGTTTGAACATCTGCTTAACAGAATCCATAATATAAACAAATTTATTCGACTAACTTTGGGTCCCATTCAATTTGATTTTTAATCTATTACGTTAATTTTTCTTTCACTAGAATAACGCTTATACTTATATTTATTCATTTTTTATTAATTACCTTCAAATATCCATTAAGTGCCATAGAAATAATATACAGGGTGACTGTTAATTAACCTGATAAAGTGAAACCATTAATATCATGTTCTGCTACATTGTGCACGCACCTTAGACCCGTTTATAAAATCGATTTCTCCCTGTTATATTTTACCCCGTCAAGTTATGCCTCTGTTTGTTTAGCAACCGAAAGCCCATGTGGATGTACTGTAAGCAAATTTCATTCGCGTACAGTAGAATATATCACGTATGTTTATAGGAGTGATAGAAAAAAAGTTTTCTTTGTTGGTTTACGTGAAAAGGAAACTATTCACTAGAATAGCAAATACATTATATTTGAAATCGTCTTAAACGCCAACGTAATCCGAATATAATGGTTTCGGCACGAACAGAATTCGAAATAATAATAATAATAATAGTACTTAATATATTATTACGTAGGAGATTAAACCAATTAAAATGAATGTCTGCGCTTCATTTCGCTTATTTGCAATCGGTTTAGTAAAGGCAAATTCGACTTTAATTTCCTTTGTGATTACTATTACTATTAAAATTTTTATTAAAAGAAAAAACGCATTCAATTAATTCTTTCGCTTGCTTCCTTCTAAAATGAGTTTCAGTGAATTTGTTTTTTTTTAAGGATCCAATTAGAGGCGCTTCACTCAAACTGTTATCGAACACAACGACGTCATTTGAAATTTAAATGCGTGTTTATTGAATAAAGTATTTTTCATAAGAGAAGAGCTCTGCATCATTAATCGCCGAAGTTATAACCGACAAATATTTCAGTATTATTTCCTTGTCAACGGTGACTAAGAAAGAAGAATGGAATTATGATTTTTACGTCTGATTATGCAACGCCAGACGCGTTTTATTTATGACGCAGAGCTCTTCTCTTATTAAAAATACTTTAGGTTGGTGCATTTCATTTAGAAAACAACTACCTTTGTATGCAGCTAATTACTTTCTATTTTGCATTTCGTAAAAATAATAAAGTAATAGAAAAATAAGGAGATTAAAAACTTTATAATAATATAAAAAGTGTGAAGTAAGGATTACATGAAAGGTTGGTGAAACGTTTTTAATTTAAAAAAGTCGCTAAAGCTCTAATTAAAAGGAGACTTGAGTTTTCTGATAAAAGCAAGGAGAAGGAAGCTGCAATCACAGATGTATTGTGTTATGTTAATTAACTAACAAGAGGAACCGTAATTTAAACCCTCTGTTATTTTACATTATTAAACGGGGCACGTAAAACACCGGTGAATAAATACGTGAGCTGAAATTCTCAAATTAATTTTCTAAATACAATTTTCAAAGTTATTACATGAATTATTTTTATACTCATAAGTTCTGTGCTGCGCAAAAAAAAATCAGAAATTTGAAATTTGTGTTTTAAAAAAGGATTTCGTCTTCTGCACTCAAACTTGAAAATAATTTAAGTGAAATGAAAATTTATGGATAGTATGAAGAAGGAAAAAAGTCAATATTTAAAGAATTGCCTCTCGCAGATAAAGATGAGTAAATCAAAACCTCGACAACTTTATAAAACAAATATTTGCTTTTAGCCCGAAAGGAAAATTTTAAAATTGGGTTACTTTGTTCGAGTGAAAGTAAGCATCGCATGTTATTCCTAAAAGTTCGAGAAAGTACCTCGCAGGAAAATGTTGTAAATAATTAAAGCAAGTACTCACGTTAACAAGGCTACAGGAAAGCTCCGATTTATTGAAACATAAACAAAACGAAAACAAAATGTGTTACGTTTTGTTGAGTTGAAAACTTTCAAACTCGCAGAGCATCAAATAATACAGCATAATTAGGTACAATAATGAAGGTGCCGGAGTTTCCTTCAGACGGTTTCTTATTACATGAAACAACAAAAAGTATTCTTGTTCTCACAATAAGAAATAAGAACACAAAAATAATGCTTCGAACTCGAAACAGTAATATAACGTGAATTTAAATTTTGTAAATTTGTAACTGATACGTTAATGGAAGAAGGAAGTGAAGCAAGATTTCCAGGAAAATAATCCCTAAAGTAGATTTAAACTTCATAAATTCAATTGAGTTATTGTGCACCAGTTTCGTCCGCTTCAAACAATGCCTGCACAAAATTAACACTTGCGAGTTTAATTCTCTTATGTGGTTCATAAGCACAAACCGACCAGCGAGCTTTCACGAAAACTTAAACCAACACAAAATCCCATTGCAAATTCCCTTACAATACAATTTCAAAGTCGTTCTGTAATTGTTCCGTTTGCCAAAGAAGCTATTCGCATGATTTTAAAACTGTTGTTTATAACATTTGCAAGCGCCTGAAATGTAATATATTCTAAGTGCAGCGCGTTCGCTTGCAAAAAGCGCATCATTAATTGACGCGCTAATCTAAGTTAATGCTTCGTTAGTCGAGCTTTCGGGACACAAATGGCTTGTTTAAGCTTTCGCCTTTTGTCGAACTAGTTGTTAGTTAAATAGGCCAAGTTTTTAGCGATTTGTACGGCGGATCCGTACTAATCATGATTCATTGCTTTATTTTGCGCTTAATGTTGGGGTATTAAGCTTCCGCCCCCCTAATAATCTCTGGATGTTTACATTAAAATAGCTCTGGAACAAGCGGAATTATACCCTACTAATGTTTACCCTAAAATCATTTCAAATTTATAATCACTACTGTGCGGTTTTATTTCACTATTTTCATTTTACTCGTGTAATTTTAATATATTAATATATTTTTTTTATAAAATAGATTTTGTTTATTTCCAAAGCGATAAGATCCTTATCAATGTTATATTAAATTTACGAACTTCAGTCTTGTTTATCCAAGCAACTCATATGCACTATACATTTTTTTATACGTGCAACATTTCCCATCGTTTTATCAACGGTTTCAGAAACGCACTTAAAATCTGACGTCACTTTTAGAATATTTAACAGGACCCGTACGTTCAGAGAGCAAATCATTCAATGTTTCCTCATTGTTGCTAGTGCGAGTTACTCCTGACTTAATTACTTAGATCGGTAACAAAGTCTTTCATCAGCTTTTTCTCGATAACGTCTTCTTCTTAACACTCTGAAATAATGAATTTATTGCATATTGAAAATTGAGCGTTGATTTAATAAGGGATGATAAATACTGCCCGATATGATGAAAACTACATAAAACATGAAATATAATGTCTTCCTCTTCTTTTTCTTCGAGGTTTACTTACTATATTATTCACAAAAGAAGACCGTTGCGTCGTTGTCTGGTGTTGCATCAACAGACTTATGAATCATTACTCCGTCCTTTTTTCTCATTCACCTTAACAAAGAAATAATACTGAAATAATTGTCGGTTCTTGCTTCGGCGATTGATTACGCAGCATTCAAGTTCCGTGATTTTCATAGTATTATTAAAGTAAGTGTATTATTTCAAAGGACGTTGCAACTTAGGGAATCGCTTACAGCAGTTATAAATACACCCTGTATATTAAAATAGATTAATAGATTCTTTGCTTGATCACTTTTGATAAAACGAACAATCGCGAGGCCCTTTTGATTTCGAATAAAATACTAGATACGTTCAATAGGTATGTATACCATGGAATGGGTGAGAGGAGGTAGGGGGGGAACGATACCTCACGTTAAGTGCCACGAGGGAGACTTTGTAAATTTGTATTTATTATTCATGAGTTCTCCTGAAAACACACACAATAGGGTTACTAGGCGATACCTACGGACATCCCAAACATCATTGTTGCGTTGGTAACACTGCTGCGCCGTAGGTATATGTATGTAAATCAAGAGTGCGTGATGAGGACGTCGGATAATAATGAATATTAAAAAGAAATTTTTGCATAATACATATGGCAGGAATCAAAATTCATTTCATATTTAGGTAATCGATTTTTTTCCTTCATTTCATAAGCGTGAGTCTATGTAGAAGATGCCTGTAAAATGTAAATATAATATTAATTATATCAAGCAAAATAAAAATGTGCGTACTGTACTCCCATTGGTTAATAGGTACTCGTGACGCAAACAGCAATGAGAATATAGTACGCCTGACGTTTTGACGCGCTCAAAGCTCAATGTAAATAAATCCAGCTTTAAATTAGGGGTTGCAACTCACAGAAAAAATAAACTCTATTATAATTAGTATAGAATAGATTTAGTTCTAGATTGCAATTAAAACTGTTAGTCAATCGACTGGGTACCAAAATAAATTATCCCAAAAGAGAAATTTAATTTAATTTGGAAAGTACCGCGGCGTAAGTTTTGTTTTTACTTTTACTCGATCTTTATTTATCATTGCACCGCAACACGAGGTCATTACTTTAAAAGCGAATCGATTCCGAATGTTTTGCTACTTCCCCGGATAGCCTACATACAATTTGTTGTTGTAGATTTATCGCCCCCCGGTAAAAATATTCTTTCCGGCGATTTTCAATCGGGCACAAACTCAATCAATAATCAACTCTAGAACACTTTTACGCTCCGCTTCCGGATAACGACCGGAACGATTACGCTTTTTAATTTTCCACCCTCCCGAGAAATCAGGCGAAAAGTAGGCAGCAGTAACCTTTCATTTTTTGCTTCTCTCTTTGTTTCAGATGCGATGTCAAGTTTCAGCGTGTGAGGACGACGAGTCGCCGAGGAACAATGCGAGTGACACGCTCTAGACAAAAACTTCACAAGGCGGAGACAGGCGTTTGGAAGTCGTGGTTTTAGGGAGGACATTCCTCTATCCCCCAGAGGTTGGATCGAGTTTCCGGGCGACCTCGTTTCGAAATGAATTTCTCCGCGAACGGAACGGAGAACCAGACTACGTACGACCCGGATGATGAATATATCTTTGACAAATTTTACATCCGAGTGATTTTTATCACGCTGTACAGTATAGTTTTTTGCCTGTGTGTTTTCGGTAAGTTCTAACTTTATTTATATATGAGAACCTTACGCGTGCAGTATCAACAGTGACATTAAACAGTCAATATTGTTACATCCTGGTAGATAGGCCACCAACTACACGGAGCTGAATAGCCCGTTAACAGTTGTCGCCACATTCCTGTAAAGTGCACGCGTGTTCTCGTAGCCTCTCGTCGGCTCTTGTCGGCTTTCGAAAAATTTGCAGCGACTAGCTACCCATACATTAGCGGGATTACTGACAGGCCTGGCCTGATGGGACTGGACTGACAGAACTGGTCCAGCACGCCAATCCCTTCGTCGTTCAGAAACACTGTCAACGTATGGGCACCTATTATAAAAGCAGGAGTAAACGCGAAATTGATTTTAAGGTGTGGGTGTGCGAATGGGAAACCGAGTAATATTTTAAGTAATTGAATACTTAACGATACAAAGCTTAGTTAGTAACTAATTGGACTATATCATTATAATAGATCATCACAAAATAAATTCCATCCACACTCTTTCAATATTTTACAAATATTTTGAAAATGTCAAGGATATTCACGCAATATTCTGGAAACTTAAAAAATTTATGAGCGAATAAGACGAATGTGAGCTTTCAAAAAATAGAAACAACTAACAAATTTTACCAAATTTTCAATCTGGATTTACACCAGGATCTAGTTGTACAACTGCTCTAGCAAAAATATGTGACGATTTAATAAAGGCCACTGATAAAGGTTTAATCACCATCTTAGTGCTGCTTGATTATTCGAAGGCATTTGATACTCTCAATCATGAAATGTTGCTATCTAAGCTACACTATGTTGGACTTGGATCAAATGCAATACTATTATTACGCAGTTACCTAACAATTCGATATCAAGCAGTAAAAGTTGGCAATAATTTATCTGATTTTAGGCAAACTGTTAGCGACGTGCCACAGGGATTTATATTAGGTCCATTACTGTATATTATTTATACTTGGTCCTTTTTTAAATCTTGTCAATCCTCTTTGGTCCATTTTTATGCAGATGATACGCAAGTGTACAAATCTTTTAAACCTGCAGAGGTAGCAGATGCTTATGCTTCTATTAATGTCGACTTAAAAAACTTGTGTACAATCTCGCGTAAACACTGTCTTTACATAAATCCTAGTAAATCTAATGTTATTGTATTCGGGAAGAAGAACGACAGGGTTCGCATACTTGACCAGGTAGCAATCTTTCTTGATAATACCAAATTAAACACTAAAAATACTGTCAAAAATTTAGGCTTAACCATTGATCATACATTAAGATTGAAATCTCACATATCCAATTGCCTGCAAACCTCCTATTGTAACTTAAAAAAAAATTTACGCTAATAAAGACATCCTCAATCGCAAAAGCAAAACTATTCTTTGTGACTCGCTAGTCTTATCTCGTTTGAACTTTGCTGATGTGGTGTATGACCCATGTCTTGATACAATAGATATTGCACGAGTTCAGAAGTTACAAAACTCATGTTTAAGATTGATATTTGGTATAAGGAAGTATGACCGTATCTCTCATAAACTAAATGAAATTGACTGGTTGAATATGGAAAATAAGCGGTTGCTGCACTCTGCATGTTTAATGAATAAAATCATTCAAACTCAAATACCTGCATATCTCTTTGAAAAATTAACGTTCAGAACTGATGTTCATAATCTGAATATATTAAGATATATTATATTTATATATATTAAGATATATTATTATTATATAAGAATATATTAAGATATAAAGGCCTACTTACGCCACCTCAACACTCTACCGAATTTTTTAAGCGATCGTTCAGTTATAACATCGTCAAAATTTATAATAGTCTGCCAACTTCTATAAAAGAACTTGGATTAAATTTTTACACTTTTAAAAAACATCTGAAAAATTTTTAAAAGCACGTTGACCAGGTTATTGCAGAACACGTTACATTGCATGTTCATGATTTGTTTTGTTTTCTTATTAGAATTTTTTATATACACCGTGATTCAAAAGGACCGCACCATCACTTAGGTGGTTTTTAGACCCACTTATTTGTTCTCAAAAGTGTTATTAAAAATTTTCTAGATGATTTCTTTACGAAGATATAGGCCTTCAAAGTTACGAAGCTGATGTTGATTTTATAGTAATTAGATAATGTAACTTTATGTTTTTATTAATGAAAGGTGTAGATAAAGGTCTGTAAAATTATCCTTGCTAATAAAACATAATATTTATTAAGTAATAAAGCAGGAAAAGTCTTTGGAAATGTTAACATTATTTTAGAAATGAAGCCGGCAACGGTGCACCGAAAATTCGGTTTTACTATGGTTACCATAGTGTGACCTGACAAATAAAATTTATCAATGATGTTCACATTTTGAAAGTCAAATTTTTTGATTGATTTGAAGAATTTATTCAAATTCAAAATGTTTACTTTAAATGAATACTGTGATATGTATCTTCTTCTGGGAGAGAGTGGAGAAAACTTTGGACGCGCTGCAGCAGCTTATGCTGAACGATACGGTGAACGTAGACATCCAGCAAAAATGTTTTTCAACGGCTTGATCAGCGTGTAAGGGAAACAGGTCGATTGGATGTAATCCATGAAGTGATAGGTACGCCACGCTCCGCCAGAACTCCCCAAATCGAGCAAGCTGTTCTACAAGTCGTTGAAGACAATCCTAACGTCAGCATTCGAGATATTGGACAAAATTTAAACGTAAATTACAATGTTGTTCAGTGTGTATTAAAAACAGAAGGTTACCATTCTTTCCACTATACAAAAGTGCAAGCTCTATGTGAAGATGATTTTCCTCTTCGTATTAACTTTTGCCATTGGATCTGATTTTGTGGACGGATGAATGTACCTTCACTCGTGACGATGTGTTTAACATGCACAATCGTCATTATTGGGCAATAGAAAACCCTCATGTAATACATCGACGAGCATTTCAACGACGTTTTTCCGTCAATGTCTGGGCTGGCATTATCAACGACACATTGTTGGGCCCGTACTTTTTACCAAATCGCCTCAATAGGCATAATTTTTTGAATTTCTTGAGAGGCGATTTTCTAGAACTGCTAGAAAATATTCCCTTGGCGGTTTTAGTCAACCCAATATGGTTGCAATTAGACGGTGCCCCTGCGCATTTTGCTAGACCTGTAAACTACCGTGTTTTTTCTTTTTGAAAGCACGCCTCAACCAACTCTTTCATTATTTTTTTACTTAAGAACTTTAGAATAGCTGAAGAAAGTAGCATATTAAGAACCACAGTTAAGAATTGACATTAATTATTATGTCAAATTTTATTTCCAAAGGTGACAAACCAGCGCATATGCAGTTGTCAACAAAAAAGAGGGTACCTATGATCTATGCTTTCAAATTTGTAAGTGCATCTACAAGGTGCAGCGTTGCCTATTTGCGTTATTTTCAAACATTCATATCTTAAAAACTATTCATGGCAAAAAAATTCTAAAAACATATTTGTGCTCCTGTTAATGGTCTGTATTTATACCAAAGCGATGGTGCGACCCTTTTGAATCACGCTGTATAATTAGCTCATTTTCGAATCGTAATTTTAAGTTTAACCCAGAGGTTAAGTGGAAGAGCAGGCAAAGCTAAGGCTTTGACTGAACTTCGCCTCTTATTTTGCGAATCACATATATTTCTTTGTATTCTATATTTAATAAAGACATTATTATTATTATTAACTAAAATATTTATGAAGCAATTGAATAAGTGCTCATAAAACCTCGTCTCTATCAATAACTCTGTGTTACGAAATGCGTTTGTTTTCTGTTCCAGCAAATTTCGTTAAATTAATGGAACGATTGTTTTAGTACCCAATAACATACGATGCTTCAGAGAATTTTGACAACCGTTAATCAATTTGTAATCCGCTATTTAAACATCCTTGAGAAGATATTGAGACGTTTGCATGGCTTGATGCATATATGGGGTAAAAACGTTCCCGTAAATTTTATATTCATCACAATCTGCACGTACACATTTGACATATCAATTAGAAAACGCAAAAATACAATTTTATGCAAACCACCTCGCGTTTTGCACTCTCTCTGCGTGTTAATTTTATTGCCGGCAATGTTAATGTTATTGATTATACACGTGTAAGTAAGCAAGTCCCCGAAACGATTCAATTAATCGAGAGGAGAAATAATTTGCTTGTAATTTGATGTTTTCTTTACTGTGACATCAATTGGCGATGGAAGTCACTTGGCAGATAGAATAAGGACAATGGTATAATAGAAAATATTAAGTATGCCAAATAAATTTTGGGAAATAGTAGAAATGTATATTTGAGACGCTTTCTCACGTAAGCCAATTAAATTTAAATATTTCTGTCCCGCGCAAAGTTTCTAATAGAGGAGTAGCTGTCGCCAGATGGCAGATACATGTGGTTCTTGTTAATTTCCACGTGCTATGCAAGCAAATTAAACTGCTGTCTGCCCCATTTGATTTGATTCTGCAAGCAAAGTACTGACTTACTAATTCATCGGTTTCTGCCGACCGCGACGTCAGTTGCGATAAGAGCGAAGTTTTTTACCGCATAACTCTATACTCGACACATTTCTAAATCACGTCGGAATTTTATCTCTGGCACCTGAGATTTCCGTTTCGCTTGGAATATAAGAATTTTCCATGGTACTCCTTTGTTTCAATTAATACGTGGGAACTTAATTTTTATGGTTTAAAAAAATGAATTACCTATACAGAATTTCCGAGTCCTTACACCCAAATCGTGATCTGACAAGGAAAGGAATAATAAGAAGAGTAAAAATACTAAAAAAAAAAAAACTTGTTAAGAGGCAAGGAACATACAAGCATATGAATACTGTAATGCTGAAAACCTTACAGTAACAGCAAACTCGAAGGAAAAAGAGAGATCCAATAGAGAAGTAAAACATTTGGACTGTTAGGACAAAGTAATCAGCGTTCAATAGAAAAAAACGGTCAAGAATGTATGTCGTGATTAACTTCATTTATAGTTTAACTTTGACAAGTTGACGCTAACCTTGTGTCAACAAAACTCGAAAGCTGTTCAAAGTTTCTTGGAATATTTTGACAAGTAAATTTTTGTACAAAGAAATGCCAAAAATACTAATTTGAAAGTCACAATCTGGGAAAGAAACAGTCAAAGAAAAATCACTTACACAATCAAAAAAAAGAAGAAGAGGAAAACTTAAAATTTCTTGAAAGATAAACGAGGTGATGTTAGGAATGACAGTGCCATGCGATAACGCAAAGAAGCCAAAAAGAAACAAATAAAAGGAATTTACTGAAGAATATAGTAATTAAAATGAGTTGGCCAATAAGATGAAAAGAATAAAAGAAATCTGGTGGAATAAAGTTTAGAAAGGCTTAAGGAGAAGCCGCGGAAAAAACAGGAAAATAGAAGATGCACTGGAGGCCAATTAAATTTTAATGATTAGAATAATTAGGTCAATAAATTGACAACGGAGTCAAGAGCAATGACAAGGCGAAACACGGCAAAGAAATAGAGGAAGAACCAGGACGAAGCTTTAAAGTCGAGTAGGGCGAAGAAAGAGACGAACTAGAGAAAATTGAAATTCGAAAACATAGCAAAATAGTAGAAGCACCCAGAGAGAAAAGATAGTTAAATATATTAAATTCAAACGATTGAAATAAAATCTAGAAGGACTATGAGGGACGAGTGGTTAAAAACGATAAAAGAAAGGGGATGAATTAACCTTTACTTTTAGATTTACCAATTTATCAGATTTATCAATCATCTATTGTTATGCCCAAACTATCTCTTATTTCCCACAATAATCAACAAATTCCACTTCTTCTCCTCGCCCTTTTATTGAAATTTTAATCAGACCATAAGGGACCCAAGTACCAATTTCTTTGTTTGTAGGTATCTGCTTTGAGCTTTTTAGCCAGTTATTGCTGAAATGTACGCGGAATTTGTTTTCAAAACAAAATCGATTGTTGCATGTTTTATTTCAAATAACAAACACGTGTTCGAAAACTGCACGCTGTAAAAAGGCGGCCGGGGCAAGTAAGTGCGACGCCCTGTCTTTTCTCAAGGGGCTGTTTACCACCCAGAGAGTTCTTCAGAAATTCGATAATTGCAGGCGCCATTCAGATGCACTATAGCTGCACAGACATCATAAAACAAATCTACTTGACATTTTGGATTGTTTTGTTTAGATTTTGTATACATTTTGTCGCGTTAAAATTGCCGATACATGTTCAATTTGGGTAAAGATATCAAATTACATTGCAAGTTGAAGCATTCGCTTTAGTCTGGTTTCTTTTAAGCAGGCAGCAGATACTTTTAAACTGTCAGCTTAGGCACTTGTAAAGTTTAAGTTATGAGTGCTTCATTTGCGACAGACAACAGTGAGTGTTCCTGATAAGCTAATGGGGTGTCTCTTGATACATGCGGGGCATCTGGAATAGGCGTAGTTTGAGATTAGAAGCAGCGATGGTCATTGGTCGAAGTGATTTCAAAATTGATCTTAATAAGTCCGTGGGGTGTGTTTTAATAATTTTTACTTGGAAAGGACGGGGCGCGAAAAACAGGCAGAAACGTTCGAATCTCTTGAACGTGCGATCGAATATTTTAAATTCTGACTTAGCGGGTTTTCCTGTAGCGCTTGCAGTCATTTACTCATTTTCTAGATAAATCATTTATTTCGGTACGGTTAAAATACAGTGTGTTAAGAAAGGGCAATTAAAAAAACCAAACACGTGGGCGTCGCGACGCGAGTGCTTAAATCAGAGTGAGAAGTGCGCGGGTGTTACACGGATTACACGTTTTCAGATAATGGACATTTATTTGTATTTCTTCATCGCACCTTTGGTGGTAACGATTGCGTAGGGATAATTTAATTTGCATTAATTAGTGGCTAAAGAGTCAGTAAAGTTCGTTATTACCATCGCATTTATTTTTATTTACATTTAGCGAGTATTAAAACTCACTAGTGAGCAAAATTTGTTGGTCATTGTTTCTTAATTATTAGGCCAGTTCTGTGATTTAACCAACCAGCAGCAATTAACTATTCTCCAAATCTACCTGGGAATTCAATACAGTGTACTTACTCTTAGGAACAGTTCTACCCTTGGGGATATTCTCCGGCAAGTTAGAAACACGCTAACGGTTGTTTTCGATTTGTACAGGGAAGTCGCCAATCTCAATCACTGGTGCAATCTGCCGTTGAAACCAAGTGCGCCAGCCCAATCTATACTAGGAAATCAAGGCCAATTAATTGTCATTACGAATTTCGTGGAATTACGCGGCCGAACAATTTGAACTAAATATTCATAGCCATTTTCTTAACAAAGTTTTTTCACCCCAGTGTGTGAACCGAATTGTGGTCATTGCCGAAAGATTTGCAGGTTAATTAGAAGCGATTTGCCGAGAGACTGAAATGGCAATAAACACCCATAGTGTAGTGTCGAAAAACAGTCAAATCTGGGTTCTTGCGCAATAATTTAGTTAGATAGGTTTAGCCGACGAAGAGAGAGATTTGAAAAAACGTGCCACAGAGCCACTCTCTAAAGGCGATTGGAATTAGCTGGGAGGGACCATACCCATTCGACCTTAATTAATTAGTTTAGCCAGTGTTAGGGTTATTCCACCACCTCCAAAAGGAGTCCCTGAAAAAATGTTATTGATTGCTATTGATTGCCCTGCAAATTGAACGCCGAAGGCGGCATTTTGTATCAGATACTTCTCCAGTACATCTGATTAATTAATTAATTAATTTCATTAATTAAGTACACTGTAGGTCCACTGTGTCACACTGTGCGTTGGTTGATTGAATAGAACAAGTCTTAGAGTACGACCTCAAGTGACAAATACTAGTACCAAGACTCGATATAAGTTGAAATTCAATTAATTGTTAATTAAGGAGCAGAGCTTTCCAACAAATATCTGTGTAGACGTTAAACCACCAACGGTGTGATTTGGAAGTAGTTAGACCGCGCCGATATTCGAAAGTGAAATCTGTTAAGCGGGTTACACTGTACTTTCTGAGAATCGTAATTTTTGTTTCTTTGTATTTGATTTCAACGCAAGGTTTTTGCGCTCATTATACTAGGCCGGCAGTGGCTGGTACAAGGAGTTTTTACCTTTTTTTTGCAATAAATAATTAATTAAACCTAATTTCGTGTTTTCATTTAACGTAATTAGCTCCTTTGTTCTTACGATTTATTTACCGATCCACCAAGAAGAACGGGTTATCACGACGCAGGTCCAGATTAATAGCGATCACGAGCCGTAATTAAGTATTATCATTCCTTTTATTCCGAAGGGTCGTTCAACCGAAATTGAATCTAGGTCAGTAGCATAACTTTTAGGGCGACCGCCAGTAGCCAGGTAGTAGGCAGAGAATTCGTAGAACACATAGTAGTAGTAACCAGCTGTGTGATCTTTCGGAATTCCTCCAGGATATACGGTCGGTCCAGTTATTTCCTTGGCCATAAATTTAAGTTGTTTGTTTGTACATTTTTATTGCTTATTTACTTGTAAGTAAAAGTAACAAACAAGGGTTTTAAACGGGCGCGTTACATTGCTATTAACGCCCTCTTTATTTGGAATGAGATTTCAGCTCTTGCCCGTCACACATATAGTATTTTTCGAGGTTGTAGAAATTACGTTCTTTCTTTTAAAATGACTTTTAATTGAAAAAATAATAAAGAGTGTGTATATTCAGAATAAGTAAAAACAATTATAAATTGATTTAGACAATTTTAAAACTGATTACATACATATAACACTCACAATTTAGACAAATACAAAATTTAAATGTAATTACAGATTACTTCAGAACGACATTGTGCAACACAATGCTAAACAAATTCAAAATGATTTCATACCGAGAAAAATAGCATTTCATTATATCAAATGAAGCAGTTTTTAGTTTCTAAAAACATAGCCGAAATGGTAAAATCAATTAATATTTTCTCACCCAATCATGGCACTAGCTACTACGGAGAAACGAACCGATTTTTAGAGAGCAATCACACACCATGGCATTTTGTGAATGTTGATTACGCCCTCGGAGTTATGGAGTTGTACTCGACAAGACGAGCACCAGCTGTCTCCTCTCTCCGTGAAATTCAGCCGCCCTTTTATGTCGTTCGATAACGGAAATTCCGATTACGTAACACTTTACATGTGTGCCAGTTGCTCTATGATTCACCGTGATTTTCCGAAACCGTCTGCTCATACGCTTGCATAACGCCCGGTTTTTCGACGAGTCGTCCGTGCAACTGCAATTCTTGTAATTTGCAAAGGTCAGTCATGACTCATAACGGCAAAGCTTTTGATAAAGCAAGTCGTTTGATTAGGTACATAATTTCTCAGGCGGGCGAATTTTCCGCGCTCGCGTAGGCGACACTGTATCGAGTTTAACTCATGTAATGAGCTTAATGATTATCAAATGCTGCATTCTTACAGAATATGAGTAAGCCAAACTAGAGAAGAATCAGGAGTAACGCTCTAATTAAGGCACCCCTTTATTTAATGTGTCGCTTTTTACGGTGATATATTTTAATGACATATCCTATTTCTTAGTAAACATAGTGCTTGTAGATTAACATTTTTATCTTTGTCTTGCAAACTTATTAGTATATTCTATTATTAGTAATTGGGAATTTCTTGTTGGGCGACTACTCTCCCTAATAATAATAATAAGCAGGAAAAGAACAAGAAGTTAGAAGACGCACTGAGAAATTCTGGCAGAAGAGAATGAACCAATTAAATGCAAAAAATTAAAGTAATTAATAGCAGGGGCAACAGAAATGATAAGACGAAATACAACAAGGAATTAGAAGAAGAGCCAGGAAGAAGCTCTCGAGGTAAAGTTGAGAAGGGCGACGGAGGTGACGAACTTGAGTTGAAGCGGAAAAAAAAACAGCAGAGAAGAAATATGTTTAATTGAAGTCACGGGGCCATGTCAAGCCGGAAACCGTTGCAGAAAATAAAATTAAAGGAATAACCTGGTTGGATAAAGTCGAGTGGCCTTTATGGACGATGAAAATGACGAACCAGAAAGGTAAATGAAGGAAAATAAAAAGCATCTACCAGAACGGATTGAATCCTCATCAAATAGAAGCAATAAATAAAAGCACAAGGTGAGCTATAATTCTTAGAGATTAGTCTGTCAAAGACTGTTGTTTATTTTGAATTCCAAAATATTGTTGGATCTTGATGTGGAGGCTGGAGAGTTTCCAGAAGTTTTCGAGACACTCCTAGTCGGCTCTAGACAAAACCAAAGAGTGATGGTGTGATTAAATTACAAATCATTCCACGATATTGTTACGTCCAAATGTATTAATTACCAATCGACTGGGTAGGTTAAACCGAAATAGTCTGAGTGCTTCCAGAAATCTTCGCGGCCTTTCTAGTTATCTCCAGGTGTTCGAAACGAAAGGACCCAATTATAAAAGAGGTGATGAGCGCGCGATTATACAACGAAAAATGTTTTCAAGTCTGTGCGTGGTTGGTTTGATTGCGTTCAGCACGTGCGCATGATTTAGTTGGAACTGTTTACTTTGGAAACTGGAAAGTTGTAAAGTCATGTTTTAAGAGATGATTTAATTTACCGGAAATCGGAAAAGAAATCTTTGATGAATCTTAGTTGTTTAAATAATAATAGACTGTAAATGTGCTATAAACAGGGGAACGAATTCAGTCCATTACTTATGTACAAAAAGCGAAAATTCCGATAACACATGTTACCGATTATTAAACAGATCGAAGAGTGGGGGAGTCATCGGTGACTATGACTGATGAAAAATGTCATCATAGATTGCGACAAGGTGGGACATACGAGTACCGTCAAGTTAGAAGTGCGAAGTGGTCTGAATTCGCATCCCTGGCTATAACATTATTTGCATTTCAGACGTTCGGTCGAAAATGTATACAAAAAAAAATCGCAAGGAATATTAGCGTTAAAAATTGCTTAAATATTTAAACCTGCCTGCGTTCCGAGCTCCGTACTCATCTGGGTATATAAGGATTTGTTTATTTATAAAAGCCAAAACCGAGAAGAATTCTAAATGTTGAGGAAGGTTCCTGCAATGATAAATTTGTAACGACAGCTGAAATTATACGTGAGCGGAATTAGAAAACTTTTGCTTGTATTCTTCCGCATTTTTCGAACTTTAAAAATTTATACTGAATAGACGTTTTTGGAAGTCATCTGTATTTAATCGTTTTTCGCTTTTTAAAACTGAAACAATAAATAAATTTCACGTTTTAATGAGAATACCGGAATGTAAATTATGGAATCTTCATAATTCGTACAACTCCGAGATCTAAATTTAGCAAAGCAATATCTCATCGCTTATTTACTCGCACACCCTATGGCACAATTTACTTCCATTTATCACAGGCTTGATGATAATGCCCATTTTCATTCTTCCGTTCCCTTCCTCACCTTCTACGTTCGTCGAAGCAGTGCGATTCGTTCATGTAAACGAAGATGGAATGCTAGTGAGAATGTTTACATTCGGCCGGGTACAGACAAGTGTAATGTAACGTGTAATCTGGGCTTATGAGGCAAGGGCAATTCATTCGTGTAGATACATAAGAACGGTTCACCGAGCTTTAAATGAGTACGCCCACACGAACTAATCGCTTTTCATTTGAAGTTACATTACCTAATTAAAGCAGACTTGTTGTTTTCCGTCTCTTGATTGGTATTTTTTTGAAACATCTTCATTCAAATTCTATCATACGTTAATTTATAAACTGTAATTAATTATGAACTTGAAAACGCTTACAAAACATGTAATAGCCCGCGGTTCATAAACTCCTTCCTCAACATAAGCAGATTACAATTTAGTAAATAAGCGCGTAAACTTTGTACGGGACTTTCTGAACTTGTAGGTAAGTCTTGCGATGACGCTGAAAGTGCTGAAGACAGTCCATTAATACTCGGGATGAAATCAATTAAATTTAAAGCATCCTTCTTTTGTGAATTACTCAAACACCTGAGACTAAAATTGAATTTCATAGTCTAAAGAATTTTACTTGCTTATTTTTTCCTCTTAATTTCAAGGCAGTAATTTTAACAAGCCTTATATTACATTTTCTTTTTAGTTAGCAAGGCATTTTTTTTTTAAATGAGTTTATCACTCATCTCTTTCTAACAATGTTTTTACTGCTAAAATGCATGCATTTATTGTTACACTCATGCGTCACTATCACACGCTTACTTTAATGTAGGAGAGAGCTTTTGTTGTTTTATCATCAAGATTATAATTGCTTTGAGAAGTTTGGTTAATTAAGCTGTAGTAACACTCAATGAAAAGTTAGTTTAAATGCCACGAATTGTTTCTGCCTTTAATGTTTCCGAAACCGAACTTAAAAATAATTCTTAATTAAATTTATTTACGGCGGAGTAAAGTTTCATTGTTCTGTTTCCGAGTTTAATCGTTGTTTCAGCAACGTTGCCTAATTTAATTTAGTTGCTGCAATAAAACCGTCGATAAAACGAGGCACATCAGAAGAAAGAATCTCTTCTAACGTGCAATAAACTAACTCGTGATGTTCTACCATAATTAAATCGAACCACCAGCAAACGAGAAATTGTTGCTTTTATTATTACGATGTAATTATTTTTTAGCGCAAACAAAAGATTTATTATAGCAACGAAAAGCATTTTTGTCAAAGGCGAATACATCTTCGAACAAAAATTAATGTAAGTCATGCAGTCTCAAGCTCGTCGAGTAAAGACCACGTGACGATAAATTAAATCTTTAAATCATCTTTGCAAGTTTGGTATGACACGCTAATTGTTTGCACTGGCCATTAAGTGCGTGGTAACTTATTGACGCAGCAGTATCGTTGCGAATTTGCTATCCACATGCACAATTATAAGTCAGAAAACAGTCGCACGGTGTCGCGACTATGTGGCATGTTTTCTGAAATGTTTTGTTTGCCTTCATTTTTTCTTTCATTTACATTTGTATCAATTTCGAGGAAGGTCAAGAGATCATTTATAAATAAAACAAACGATAATGGTCCTATGATATTACCTTGCGGTACCTCTGGTGATTTGCTACATTTTGAATTGTGTTCCATTAGGGTCCTGGACAATTAGTATCTTAGAATGTTTCCGTTAAGTATGAATTTATGCGATCATACACTTGTCCTCTTATGCCACATTGGTATATTTTTGTTGATAGCAAGATGTCGTGGTCTAAGGAGTCAAAGGCTTCCTTCCTTCTTCCCAACTACTTAGCGTAACGGTAGTAAAGTCAAACACTGCAGTATCTATGCTTTTGAGTTTTTTTAGCTGATTATAACTCACACTTTGAAACGTAAATGCCTATTCAAATATCTTAACGAAGAATGTTAATAAATTATTTAGTCGATAGTTAGACATATCTCGTGCATTTCTTATTTTAAACATTGGTCTGATTTAATGGGAAACGAAACAGTTTGATAGATTTGGAGAAAAGGGTAGAAATCGGTGGAAACAATAAAGCAAGTGGCAGTAGAAAGAAAATAGCGGAAGATTTGAACGAAGGCCATCCCGACATTGCAAAGACAATACACGAAAAAGAAGGAGAAGAAGAATAGTTTCGGTTTCAGGATTATGGTCACCTTTAGGTGATATAGCACATGCTTAGAGGAATGGAGGTGGAGAAGCTAACGAATTGGGAAAGAAATAGAGGTACGTTTGCAGAATGAAAGAAAAGAAGATAAAATAATAAGAGGCGCTTCAAAGGAAACGCAAGATAGGAAGACCAAGCGGAAAACAGAATGATAGAATTGGGAGGAAAAGGAGGGAATCAGTAGAAGAAATTAAGCGGTTGGCAACAGAGAGAAAATAGTGGAAAATCTGGACGAAGAAGCTGAGAATGGTTTAACTTTCAGATACTTTTAGCTTCAGAACTAAGGCGATACAGGAAAGGTCAGAGGAATGAACGAATCACGAAGTATCCGCAGAACTACTGAAGTGATGGAGAAGAAGATAACAAAACAAGTAATAGAAGAAAATGATGGGAAAATGTGGAGGAACGAACGAGTTAGGAAGTAAGAAGAAGTAAAAGAATTATCGGCAAAACAACTACGTTTCAACGAATGAATGAAAAGGATAATAAGAGGTGCTTCAAAGGAAACGCAAGGTCTACATACAAAAGAACAAAGTGGAAAACAGAATGATAGAATTGTTAGGAAAAGAGGGAAATCAGAAATGAAGCAAATGGCAACAATGAGGAAATAGTGGAAGATCGACGCCGGAAAAGGAGAAGAAGAGAAGAATAGTTTAAATTGCACTTACAAATGGCACTTTGGGTTTAAGAATTAAGGCCATCTTCAGGGGATATAAGAAAGGTTCAGAGGAATGGAACAAATTAAAAAGTAGTGGCAGAACAACTGAAGTGGAAAACAGAATGATAGAATTGGGAGGAAACGAGGAAATCAAAGCAAGAAATGAAGCAAATGGCAACAAACGAAGTCCATCCCGACGCGAGTCTGAAAAAGAGAAGAAGAGAAGAAAGGTTTAAATTGCAGATACTGAGGGTGGGTTGCACAAAACATTTAAGCCGGGATTAAATTTAAGCCTTACTTAGAATGTGACACACTTTATGACGTACAGCATATTGTACGTCACATTTTAACTTAGGCTTAAATTTAATCCTGGCTTAAATGTTTTGTGCAACCCAGCCTTAGGGGTTCAAAACTAAGGCCATCTTCAGGCAGTACAAGAAAGGCTCAGAGGAGTAAACGAATCAAGAAGTAGCGACAGGACAACTGGGCACTTTTACAGAATGAACGAGAAGAAGATAACAAATCAAATAATAAGAGGGAACAGAATGATAAGAAAATGTGGGAAAAAGATGACATAAGTGTAAAAAACGAGGCAAATGGCCTCAGAGGGGAAACACTGAAATATCTGGACAGAGAAATACCAAACAAGAAGAAGAGTTCAAATTCAAATAGTCTCGGTTTCAGAACTTGCTTTTTAATGGGCATATGCATCGAACAAATTAGCTTTACTATTTCTTCTTTTTTAGATAGACACCCTACCCGATCATTTTTAAAATGTAAAAATCACTTATTTACCGTTTACTAAACATGAAGGTCACTGTTTCATCCCTATCTGACCATTTGCTAAACTAGGTGATCACTATTTCATTGTTTTATACGCAGAGACCACTATTAGATGAATTACTATACATAAGAATAACTTTTTTGACCAATTAATAAATATTATAACAAGGAAACTGGAACGCTGCCAACACAAGTCCTCCAATATTATAGCTGCATGAAGGAGTCAACCACTGCTTCCAGGAAAAACGTAAATAATTACATCAGGCGGTTTTAACGTCACTGAGCAAGCACGATTCTTCTACGATTTTCCAATGACTCATATGTCACGTTGAGCTTTCCTAGAAAAACCTTCTAAAAGAGGAATCCTATAAATACTGGCGAAACTCATTTTGTAGAGCGTTAGAGTGTTATTCTACTCAGACGATAGTTCCCTCCCCATGTAGTGTAGTGTAAACTTTGTAAGTTTATTATTTGTTACTTATAATAAATGTACTATTTAATCGAGCTCCGTACCTTATTTTACTTATGTAATTTATTAGTGTCCGGTTAAAAGATTTTGTGATGTAATTTATTACGTAACAATATGACAATCACCGTTTGTCACTTATTGGAGATGGACATAGACATCACTCTTTGATTTTCTAGACAAGGTGATAACTATTTCGTCATTTTATAGACAGAGATTACAATTCGGTGATTTTCGAGGCATGAAAATCACTTCTTTGTCGTTTAATAGAGATGAAAATTAATATTTCGTTTCAATTTGGTCATTTGCTAAACTATTGATCACTATTTCATCATTTTACATATACAGGGTGTTTACGGTCTTCTCTGTATCCTTTTAGGGGGCGACGGTACACCTCAGAAGGCGTCGATAAACCTTAAAACACCTTAATAAAAGTTGTCTCATAAGCGAAATAATAAATCTTTTATTTTTTACATTAAACAGTTAATTTGTTTGAAACTCTAGTAATCTACTACTTAATCAGCATTGCCTACTACAAAAGATGTTCGAAGTTATCACCATGTTGTTTTATACAAAGTCTTGTTCAGAGTACCCACGACTCCACATACTGCGCAAGGCCCAAACCTTCTTGACGAATTTTGAGTCAAACAAAGGTGATTTTCTAGACATGAAAATCATTTCTTTGCCATTTCATAGACACTATTTCGTCTCTACCTGGTAATTTGCTAAACTAAGTGATCACTACTTTATAATTTTATAACAAAGATCACTATTAGATCATTTAGTAGACAGAAGAAACGTTTCTTTGTCATCTACTAGACATAACAATCATTGTTTGTCATTTATTAGACTATGTGAATATTATTTATAGGCAGAGGTTAAGCTAGGTGTTCACTATTTCATCATTTTGTACACAGATATCACTATTAGATCATTTACTAAACATAAGAATCGTTTCTTTGTCATTTACTAGATACGACTATTTGCCATTTATGAGATATTGAAATCACTGTTTGGCAATTTTCTAGACTATGTAATCACTATTTCGACATTTATAGACAGATAAAGGTCAATGTTTTTTCTAGACATGAAAATCACTTCTGTACAATCTATTGAACGTGAAAATCACTATTTGGTTAATTATTAGTCACAGAAACCACTAGTTGGCTGTTTATTAGACACTACTCGACTATTTTCTAGACATGAAAATCACTTCTTTGCAGTTTATTGAATGTGAGAATCACTATTTGACACAGAAGCCACTTCTTGGCTATTTACTAGACAAAGTGGCCACTATTTAGTAATTTTATGTAAAGAGTCATTTAATAGATACTCCTTTCTCATTTACAAGGTATGATGATCACTATTTGGTCATTTATTAAAACAGAAATCACTATTTGGAAATTTATTACACAAGGCGATCACTAATTGGACATCTTTTATACTTGAGATGAAAATTATTTCTTTACCACTTCATAGACATAAAAATCACTATTGTCATTAAGTTGACATAAAAATTATTATTTGGCCACTTACTAGACAAGGTGATCGTTATTTTATCATTTTATACATAGAGACTATCTCTCGGTCATTTATTAGGCATGAGAATTACTTATTTGCTATTTATTAGACATGCAGTACACTGAAGAGATCACTCATCTGCCGTTCTACTTGGACTCATTTACTTCATTTACATATTACTATGTTTCTAAAATTTTTCCCGTGTCCTGCGATTTTTTCGTTGTCGGTCTATTCAAGAATCACACTGTACATATATAGCAATATATTTTTGATTTTAAGTGATGTTTATAATATGACATTCGATGTTTCGCAACAGTGTGTAAGTCACATTCTAAGTGACACTTAAACTAAGTTAATTTGTTCGGTGCATGCGGCCATAAATAAAGTCTAAAGTTAATATTGGTTTTGAAACTGAGGCTCGTATTCATAAACAAAACTTACGCTATGCGCTCGATAATAATTCGCTAATAATTCAAGAAATGTACACATTTCACGTGTAATGGACGCACAATCAACAAGGGTTTAACAACAGTTTATGAATTACATTCCATAAAAGACATCTTTGCAGCGCATAAACACATATTCGTAATGTTTTGGTGAACGCATAGCGTAAGTTTTGTTTATGAATACGGACCTGAAACTATTTGCTGAAATAATTTTTTTAACATCTCAGATTAAAAATTCGCAATTTCACGACTTCTGAACCTTGCATCCCCCAAGAAAATTAATTAACAACTAAATAATCCTCGTGTTTTCAAGAATTTAATTTTAACGAGCAAATTAGTAACTTCCATTTTTTTTCTGTCAATACCCCGTACTTAATAAAGAAAGAAGTTTTAATTGAGGAGGAGCCGAGGCGCTCTCGGCTTTTTTTAATTAAAAGTGAATGAATGCGTCGACAATCAATCAACGTAACTCTAAAGGAGGAGGCGCGTTTACATATTTTTTTTTTAATTTTCTCCCCTCTGGCGCGTAATTAAATTCGAGTTAAATAAGTCGCCAATTATGATTGTTCGGAAACACCCCCGGATGTACGTAAATAGAAGGAAAAAAGTGCGGAGATTACAGTGGGTTTTAGGAAACTGCACAGCTTCACCTGGAGCACTGCGAAATTGCAGCCATTTATTTGAAATATAGGGCAACTCTATGTTTTAATCTCGCGAGTTTACAAACGGGCGCGGAAGGTTTTAGTAAATTCCTTTTAATAATAAATTTGAGAAGATAAACTGATTTTTTGACTGAAATTAGAATAGCGGAACTTTGACTGTGGGAGCAGACACAAATACCTAAAGTAACTTTCCTTCACCGGAAACGGGATCGAGTATGAAAATGAACTGCTGCGAATTAGGTTCGGGCTTCCCTCGGTCTTCGCGATCAAAATTGGATTAATTTGGTTAACAAATTCCGAATATCGGCGAGAAAGTACGCTTTTAGGCATAATTATACAAATTCTCTGTTCTTCCGGGTTACGTGTGCAAAGTGGGGCTTTTAGATGCAAATGGAAATTGACGTTACGTGTTTCTATCCTACTCCCTACTCCCCAACGACGCCCAATTCGCTTCTAAATACTAAATACTAAAAAGAACGTGTCTCCAAAACTCTAATTATTTTGAAGACACACGAGCGATTGAATTCGAAACGAAAATACATTTTTTATGAATACGCTTCTAAATTGCTAAAAATAAATTTAAATTGGAGTATTTCACATCAACGAGAAGTGCCCGGCTTTGCAAATAAATTTTCGATACGAACTCTTCAAGACCCGAACACAGTACTAATTCACGCATGGATAAACGAGAAAAGGAAAATCAAATAAATAGAATCCACGCCATGAAAGGCGGCACTTTCCCGCTACCTTTTAATTACGCGAATTTTGCCAGAAAATACTTTCGTTCTTTATGAAAAAAAAAAAAAAATGGCGACTGTATATAAGCTGTTCGAATTGTTAAACACAAACGACGTCATTAATTAATATTTTGCGTCTGAGTCTTTTAAGGGATCAAAGGGAAATCGTCAACGATTTAATGCCGGAATGTATACCGGAGTTTTGTAAGCTCCTCTTGAAAAACCCTCGTTGTTTTTTGCTTCGCTATCGCCGAGGTTAAAAACGATTTGTCTTTCGAAAGCACAATGAAATCATTGCCAGATGGCAGTAGCTGGAAGGGTCGACAATTAAAAGAAACAAACACAATTATCTAAACAATATTGGGAGTGCAAATTATTTATTACACGAGTGATACAAATATAAGAAATGTTTTTCCAAGGAAAAAAAACGGAATCTTTTGCTTTTATGTTTATTTATTTTCTTTTGTTCTTTCCATGAATTTCTGAATTGAATTTCTTTCAAAGTGAATCTTCCAGGTTGATTCAGACCCATTATTCTACCCGGTTCTGTGAACAATTTTGGAAGGGGTTGTCGACATGCAATTACATCAATCCTTGAACCAGTACCATAGTTTACCACCATACCAATCTGGATTTAGACCTGGATACAGTTGTTGAACCCCCTTACTTGAGGTGACTGATAATATTTTTAAAGCAACTGTTAAAGCTCAGGAGAGTATTTTAATCCTACTTGACTTCAGTAAGTCATTTGACACAATTAACCACAACGTGCTGCTAGCGATTCTTCATTTTATCGGGTTGTCAGACGATGCGATCTCGTTTTTTCTTCTTATTTAACAAATCGTTCACAGAAAGTAATAATTGGAGGGGAAGCTTGTCTAGAATTAAGAAACACTCAGGAAGTCCCACAAGGCTTCCTTTTAGGGCCATTACTCTATGCAATATATACTTGCAGTTTTGATGAATATGTGTATGAAAAATTGCAATTTCCATATGTACCTAGACGATATTCAACCTCTTCATTCCTTTGCTAGAGACGATTACTCTTCTATGACCCAGATTATCAATTAACTTAATAGGGGAAAGTTGCGTAATTTGGACCGGCTCCTAAATTGGACCGCTTTTGAATAAATAAAAATAAACTAGAAACTTCAATAACAGTAAGCACTACATATACCTCAGATGGTATTGTATTAAACAATGTTTCTGCAAATATTTTTTTTAATACCGATAGATACTTCTAGTTGGTTTTAATTTAAATTGAATTGAAGAGGTCCAATTTAGGAGCCGGTCCAAATTACGCAACTTTCCCCTACACGTTGCAAAAAACATTGGCTTACAATTAATGCAGCCGAATCAGTGGCATTTCTTTTCAGCAAAAGTTTACGGCCAATTGATGTACAGTCGCAATCACAATTCATGACGTTTACAGAAAGCTTACAGAACGTCGTACCCATTTCCTTCTAAACTATGAACGTCGAATGCATCCAAATCTTACTATTTAAAAGTGAATCCGGGATGTCGTAAATAATTTTTTGCTTAGAAACCACAAATAAAATGTTCACGATTAGTTTTTCTGTAAAGGTTATGTCATGAATTAAGTTTGCGACTGTACACCTTGTTTTAGGTGACGCTCCTCTTAAGTTCGTGGAGGAAGCGAGAAACTTAGGTTTAATACTGGACGTTAAGCTGACATTTAAGAACCATATCTCTCAGAGTATTTGTAAGGCTTATTCTAACTTATCTAAATTAATCTTTAATTCCAGACATATTTTAACTCGTAAGTTCGAAATCATTCTTTGCGAAAGCCATGTATTATCTAACTTTAATTATTGCGATGTCGTATATGATCCTTTCTTAGATGCTGTTACCCGTCATAGAATACAACTAATTCAAAATTCGTGTCTGTAACGCGCCCGTTTAAAATCCTTGTTTGTTTACTTTTACTTACAAGGATTTACTTAATAAAAATGTCCAAACAAACACAACTTAAATTTATTGCCAAGGGAAAAAACTGGGACGACCGTATACGATGGGGTAATTCCGAAAGGTCACACAACTGTTTAGTCCTACGATTAGTCAAGCTACCATCTCTGTTCTACGAATGCAGCTGCCTGCTACCTGACTACTTTGCGGCTGCCCTAAAGGTTATGCTACTGACCTATATTCTGTTTCGGTTGAACAACCCTTCGGAACATAAAGAATGATCATACTTTTAAATACGGCTCGTGATCGCTGTTAATCTGAATCTACGTTGTGATAACGCGGTTCTTCTTGGTGCGTCCAGAGATAAGTCGAGAGAACAAAGGAGCTAATTACGTTAAATAAAATACGAAATTAGATTTAATTAATTATTTATTGAAAAAAAAGGTAAAAACTCCTTGTACCAGCCACCGTTGGTGGTTTAAGGTCTACACAGATATTTGTTGGAGAGCTCTGCTCCTTTATTAACAATTAATTGAATTTCAACTTAGATCGAGTCTTGGTACTACTGTTTGTCACTTGAGGTCGTACTCTAAGACTTGTTCTGTTCAATCAACCAACGCACAGCGTGACACAGTGGGCCTACAGTGTACTTAATTAATGGAATTAATTAATTAATTAATCAGATGTTCTGGAGAAGCATGTGATACAAAATGCCGCCCCAGCGATCAATTTGCAGGACAATCAATAGCAATCACCAGTTTTTCAGGGACTCCTTTTGGAGGTGGTGGAATAATCCTAACACTGGCTAAACTAATTAATTAAGGTCGAATGCGTAGGGTCCCTCCCAGCTACTTCCAGTCGCCTTGAGAGAGTGGCTCTGTGGCACGTTTTTTCAAATCTCTCTCTTCGTCGTTTTTTCGTCGGCTAAATCAATCTAACTAAATTATTGCGCAAGAACCCAGATTTGACTGTTTTTCGACACTACACTATGGGTGTTTATGGCCATTTCAGTCTATCGGCAAATCGCTTCTAATTAACCTGCAAAATCTTTCGCCAAAGACCACAATTCGGTTCACACACTGGGGTGAGAAAACTTTGTTAAGAAAATGGCTATGAATATATAGTTCAAATGGTTCGGCCTCGTAATTTCACGAAATTCGTAACGACAGTTAATTGGCCTTGATTTCCTAGTTTAGATTGTGCTGGCGCACTTGGTTTCAGCGGCAGATATAGTTTGCCTCACACCAGTGATTTAGATCGGCGACTTCCCTGTACAAACCGAAAACAACCGTTAGCGTGTTTCCAACTTGCCTGAGAATATCTCCAAGGGTAGAACTATTTCTAAGAGTACACTGTATTGAATTCCCAGGTAGATTTGGTTAATTGCTGCTGGTTGCTTAAAACACAGAACTGGCCTAATAGTTAAAGAAACAATGACCAACAAATTTTTCCTTTTTTTTTTAATTGCCCTTTCTTAACACACTGTATTTTAACCGTACCGAAATAAATGATTTATCTAGAAAAATGAGTAAATGACTGCAAGTGCTAAAGAAAAAAAACCGCTAGGTCAAATTAAAATTGGAATCAACCGTTCGTGTCCGAGCTATAATTCTGTCTGCCGTTTTTCGCCCTTCGTCCTTTTCCAAGTAAAAATTAAACACACCCCTCGGACTTTGCAGCTAAATTTTGAAATCACCTCGACCAATGGGAATCGTTGCTTCGAATTTCAACGGACGCCTCTGCACATGTTCTGGTGCACATTCATAAATTACGCAACCCCAATTATGACTAGATATAACGCGGTGATCTCTCAACGTCTGCAATCTGCCTGGACAAGTGCCCACTTGACAGCCCCAAGACATACGGCGCCAGTTTGGAGACAGAACAGACAAGCGCGAAATGCTTCCACATGCAAGTAATTTGATCTCTTCCTATATCTGACATGTCCTAAAATTTAGAAAACACCAAGCTACAAGTTACGATGATTTGTTTATGGCGGGGGTTGTGTGGTCTCTAGTTACTTGAGAAGGGACGATGCGGCGTCTCCGATCCCAAATCTACCGCTTGCAAAATCCCGAGAATCCGAACACGTGTTTATTATTTGAAATGAAACATGCAATAGCCGATTTTGTTTTGAAAACAAATTCCGCGTACGTTTCATGTCTTATACGTGGTGTCAAAAAATATCAAAGAATATCACACACCCTGAAACTAATCGGATGGTTAAACATGGCTGACAGAAGATTTTTACACTCGGCTTGTTTATTTCAAAAAATTATTTTAAGTAAAACTTTTAGAACGGATGTCCACCATTTAAAAATTAGATACAAGGGTCTTTTGACACCTCCACTTTATACCTCTAGCTTTTTTCAAAGATCATTTTCTTATAATATTACCAATGTGTACAAAGGCATCCCTCAAATTTACAAACTGCTTCCCAGTTTTAGTTTTAAAAAGAAAGTTTACTGTTTATTATTATGTACTTGATATATGTATAAGTCGGTGAAAAGTAAAGAGAATGGAAAAATGTTTTCTCTCCTCTTCTCTCCTTGAACTCATGTGCTTATGATTGTCAACATGCTAATTATACTTATTAACAAAAGGTTGGATGTAAGAGCAGATTGGCACCGCAGTGCCCTCATAACCCTCACTTAAACTTAAAGCCGGGCCAGAACGGACCATTTATGAAAATAGTACATTTTTATTACGTAACGCAAAAATTCCCAAATATTTCATTTGTAATGATTAATCTTGTCAAGCTTGTGATGGGAATAAAGATTATTATTATTTATTTAGATATAACGGAAAGGTTAACGTCAGGAAAATACAATAAGTAAAAGAATTATTTATTTAGGTTCAGGATCAGTCATAACAAACCCAGGTAGTCCAAGGTTGATCGTGCTTATCTCTTCTTCATTAAATTAATTATAATTCTGTTTCTTTTATTTCTTTTTGCTGTTGACACATTTCTTTCTCTTCTTCTTCTTCTTCTTCTTGTGAAGGCTCTTGACTGGAGCTTTCGTAGTCTTCCTGCTGGTACTGAGGCTTGTATTTCAAAAAGATGATTTAGAATCGGCAACAGTGACATCAGGATAGGCTCCAAGATCGACTAATCTTATCTCTTCTTCTTCATAAAACACATCGTCATTAACATCATCAATATCAGAATTTGTTTTTCCTGTTTCTTTCATTTTTTTCTGCTTGAAGAATTTCATTCTCCTCTTCTTTTTCTGAAGGCTCATGAATGGAACTTTCATAGCGTTCCTGCAATTCCTGAGGCTTGCTCACTATTTCAAAGATGACTTAGATTTAGGATCAGATCAGGCTCAGGCCCAAAGTCGACTATTCTTAGTCCTCTTTATTAGAGTCAACATTAATCATATCATCAATACAGTGATTTATTTTTTCTGTTTCTTTTTTCTTTTTGTTGTTGAAAATTTTTTTCTCCTCTTCTTCTTCTTAAGACTTATACAGGGAGCTTTCACAGCTTTCCTGCTGCTGCTGAGGCTTGATTTCAGAGGCTTGTTCAACATTTCAAAGTTGGCTTAGAGTCAGAATCAATGACATCAAGCTCAGATCCCATGTCGACTATTCTTATCCCGTTTTCATCAGACTCAATGTCATTAACATCATCAATATTGGAATTTGTTTTTTCTGTTTCTTTCTTTTTGGTGTTGAGAAATACCTTCCTCCTCCTTTTATTCTGAAGACTCTGCTGGGGCTCGCTTGAAAAAGATAATTTAGATTCAGAATCAACAACATAAGGCTTAGATCCAATGTCGTCTATTCTTGTATCTTCTTCATCAGACTCAACGTCATTAACATCATCAATACTGGGATTTGTTTTTTCCGTCTCTTTTGTTTCCTTTTGCTGTTGAGAAATTTCTTCTACCTCTTCTTCTTCTTCTTCTTCTGGAGACTCATGCTACTGCTGAAGCTCATTCAATAGTTTCTTGCTCTCCTTAAGTCAGAAGATTTCATCTTCTTGTAATTTTCAGATTTCTGTCTCCTTCTTTGATTTCCTGCAGCTTTTTCATGACCTAGTCGCATTCTTCATGTGAATTCTGATGGATGAAGTTAACATTGTCGAGGTCTCTTATTAAATTGAAAGAACCATGTGCCGCCGAAATGTACGATGGCAAGACTAAACATCATATAGTTTCGAGAAACGTGGGGTTACGGAAATGTTGTAGTTGTGACGCCCTGAAGCTTTAAAGCATCTGGTGCACCTAAAAGTTTCTTGTTCAATGGAACGCTCGCTGCGTCTTGTAAAAAGGAACACAAAGCCCCTGGACAATTCGAAACAGCTGCTTCACGTAAAAGGCTAGCGTCTGTTGCGTACTTCGGAAGTCGTGTGAATTGACGCCCGTCCTCTTAATTGGACTAATCCCGATCCTGCTGGAATATTCTTTCATCAGAAATTATTACTTTTGCCCCTCATTAATTTTTAATTCACTCTGCACCAGCTCATTAATTCCAAGCTTAAGACTCGTTTTAATTAAAGTTGAAAAATAAGAGAGGAAGACTCCTGGAAACATAATTTCCTGTTCGATCCTGCGGTCGGTTGCTCCTCTCGGCCAATAAAACGACGGGCGCAGCAAAACGGTGCACGTCGAATTGAATTCGGGTGAAATATCACGCCTCTCCGATGCACCGACAATAAAAATAAAATTGTAAATGGAGGAAAGTAGAAAACAACCTCTGGCCACACTGAATTAAACGACCGTCTGTCTCTGGTTTGCATGCTCTCATACGAGCCAACAAAATTATGTGTCATTTAAAATAAGAATGAAACACACGTTAGGTATAGTTCTCAAATTTATGGCTCTAACATCGCGAATTCTTGTTAAGTAACATCCCTATCATAAAAGAGAGGGGCCGAAGTAAACATAAAATAGAGACACCACCAGAGCCCATCTTTCCTGAATAACTTTAACCCATTTATTTCATTCGTCAGCATAACCAGCATGAAAATCAACAAACCTAAAAAGTCTGAGCGTATATTTTCATCTCGGCCATGTTGCTGCAACATGTTTGTTGAAAGTAGTCCGGTGTTTGGCTTTTGGCTCTGAAACTGCCGGTTACGCAAGAGAAAACACATAAATTAAATCCTGGCGATGAGCAAAGGCAATAATTTCGCGAGTTTGCACGCAGTTGATGAAAGTAAGTTTACCATCGAAGGGAAAATTAAAATCATCTTGATTTTCGCTTATAAACAATTCGTTCCTCAAGTATATATATTTACCAGTATCGATCAATTAAGAGGAGCTTGTAGGAAATGAAAATGCAAACGTAACTTTTTGCCAACGAATACTAATACTTTTGCGTAAGAAATATCGATTTATCTTCCGGACTAGCTGATCCTACGTCACGCAATGAGTAATTGTTAATTAAATCAAGCCAGTTCCTCTAAAGTTCGCCTAGAAAATTAATTGGGATAATTTTTAGTGACAAAATGGATTGCAGAATACATTCTAATTTAAATTAAATTAGCGGAAAGGCTAATCAAGACAAAGCACGTTCCTACTTCTTCATGAAGGCACATAAAAAGTATTGAACATGTAGAAGCTCAAGATTAATTACCTTGTAATCCATCTTAATGTGAGTAAGGATGTCTGTAAATCTGTGATAAAATCAGAAAGCGAGCTCCGAGCGAAAACTACAAGAAGCCGTGGGCAAACGAGGAAAGTACTTGGAGACCTCAATACGTCGTAATGATGAAGTACCAAATGCAACTAAAATTAAAGTTTATTGAACCTGACTGATTATTAATGAATTTGCCGATGAAACCACCTCGACCAATTCATCTTTCCCTCGTCCAGTAAGGGAAGAAGAAGAAAACAAAATAAATATTTTATTCATTAACGTGAATTTTATAATTTTATAAGTCATGTAATTTATTGATTTATACATTTTTATTTTTGGATCGAATAACCGTAATTAGACCAAACCCAAATGCAAGCAAAACCAACGAAAAACAAGAAATACTGGCACAGTTCGTTACATAAAAACTTTTATTACATCTTTAGAAAAAGGGTTGTAACAAGTAGAATTAATTTTGTATTGAACATCACGAAGATCTATGAATTGAATTTCTTCCAAAATGAATCTTCCAGGTTGATTTATTTAGGTTCAGCACCAGTGACATCAAACTCAGCTGGTTCAAGGTTGATCGTTCGTGTCTCTTCTTCATTAAACTCTTTGTAATTCTGTTTCTTTTATTTTTTGCAGTTGAAACATTTGTTCCTCTTCGTCTTCTTCTTCTTTTGAAGGCTCAAGAATGGAGCTTTCATAGCCTTCCTTCTGCTGCTGAGGCTTGATCAGTATATCAAAAAGATGATTTAGTTTCAAGATGAAACCATCAGGTTCAGATCTAATATCGATTGTTCTTATCTCTTCTTCATCAAATACATCGTCACTAACATCATCAGTATCGTTTCTTTTATTTCTTTTTCCTTTGAAGAATTTCTTTCTTCTCTTCTTGTTCTGAAGGTTCATGAATGGAGTTTTCACAGTCTTCCTGCTGTTCCTGAGACTCGTTCACTACTTCAAAGGTGATTTAAATTTAGAATCAGTGACGTCAGGCTCAGACCCAATGTCGACTATTCCGTGGAGTATTCCTATCTCTTGTTCATCAGTCTCAACGTCATTAACATCATCAATAATTTCTTTTGCCGTTGAAGAATTTATTTCTCTTCTTCTTCTTCTTCTGAAAGCTCACGAATGGAGTTTTAATAGCCTTCCTGCTGCTGCTAATGTTCGTTCAGTGACACCAGGCTCGGATCCAATGTCGACTAATCTTATCCTTTCTTCATCAGTCTCGACGTCACTAACATCATCAATGTTGAAATTTATTTTTTCTGTTCCTTTATTTCTTTTTGCTGAGGAGGAATTTCTTTCTCTTCGTCTTCCTCTAAAAGCTTGTGCATGGAGTTTTCATAGCCTTCCTGCTGCTACTGAAATTCGTTCAGTATTTCGAGACGATTTAGATTCCGTAGCAGTGACCTTTGGCCCAGATCCAAAGTCAGTTATTCTTATCTCTTCTTCATCAAACTCATCGCGATTTTCTTCCTGCTTCTTCTTGCTGTTGATGAATTTTTTATCCTCTTCTGCTTCTAGAGACTTATGCCTTGAGCTTCAATAGCTTTTCTCCTGCTGAGACTCGTTCAGTATCTCAGAAATTATTTAGATTCAAGATCAATAACCTCAGTTCAGATCCAATGCCGACTATTCTTATCCATTCTTCATCAGACGAAACGGCATTAACATGATCAATATTGAAATTTCTGTTTCTTTTATTTTTTTTAATGTTGAGGAATTTCTTCTTCCCCTTCTTCTGAAAACTCATACTACCCGTAACACGAAGCTTTATTCAAGCTCTGAATTGACAAGAATACGCACGAAGCTAGCTGGCATGTGGCGACAACTGTTGACAGGTCATTCAACTCTGATTTGATCTATTGTAACGTTTCAAAACGAAAACTGACTATTAAAATGAAGATGAAAAAATCTATGTATCTAAAAGCAAAAAAATAACATGTGTCCAACAATTACTGTAGTCCTGGATGGCTGTGGAGTCAAACATTTTTAAGTTATTATTTTTCAAATCGCAGCAAAGCATTAAATACGTAAACAAGAATTTATTTGTTGTTTAACGGTCAATATTTGAGACATCAATTCAACGGTACAAAGTAAGAATCAACATTTATGTTTGATTCCACAGCCACTCAGGACTACAATGATTGTTGGACACACATTATTAATAATAATTGACCGGGTAACTGTTAGGTATAGATTCGAATCCCCTTCTGGTGCATATGAGTTCTATGTGAGAGGTAGAGTACTTAAGAGTGGGATTGTGTTTCGGATTCAGTTTTCTGTGTTTCTTCAGTTTGTAAGGCGAATACCCAAGGAGAAAATAAAACATCTAAGTCGGTCGCAACCACCAACACCCCTCCCCGACAAGCTCTGCGAGCTTGGGAAATTAATTGGGAAAAAGTATATGAGTGACAATTACATCATCCTCGTATCCTAGCTTCTGTGAGGGACGGGAGGTTAAAGATGATAATAGAAAGGGGATGAATTTATCCTTTTCCTTTCAACTTTACCACTTCTACAAGGCCTCGTCGGAACACTATGTCTCAACGAGAGTAAGAGAGAAGATTTATTATCACTCAAAATAATCAACAATTTACACTTCTCCTTACTCTTTCACCAAAATTTTAATCAACCCACAAAGGACCCAAATAGCAATTTCTTTGTTTGTGCGTAACTGGTTTTAGGATTTGCAGCCAGAAAATGCTATGGAATCCTCTTGAAATGGGATGAGATTTTAGCCCTTGCCCCGCCACACATATAATTTTCGGGATTAACGAAAAAAATTACATTCTTTCTTTTAAGAATACCCTTGATTTGAAAATAAACAGAAAATCTACATAAATAAATATTATATTAAACATAACTAAATAAAGGCGAACATAATTATACAAATTTAACTTAGAATAGGTACTCACATTCTTAGTTCACAACACAAACTAAATTACAAGAAATTACATACTGTTATGACAACTGATTATGATCTCCGATTATGATCTTCGATTATGATCTTGATTATGCAGATCGCGGGGTTTTTATACAAAATGTAGGTACGATCAGTTCCGAATTCTATCGACGCCGAAAACCTACGACAGATAACGAAATGATTGACATCCGTTCCCACGCGCTCAAGGTTTTAGCACCTGCGTCGCGTGTCGAGGTCATATCTGTAGGCGCCGCCGAGATGCATTTTTTTTTTTAATCTCAAGTTTGCGAAATAAATCCAATGCATGAATTTACTTGCATCTTGTCACAATATATTCTAAATAAATAACAATTACAAATTGATTTTGACAATTTTAAAAGTGATTATCTAATATACAGCACTCTAGTCAAATTACACAAATCTCACAACTTACACAAATACGAATTTTAAATACAAATTCAGATTACTATAGAACAATATATGGGAGACAATAAAACAGATTCAAAATAATTTTACAATAAGAAAAACAGCATCTCATAATTAAATTAAGCAAATGTTAGTTTACAAAACATTAAAACAGGCAAAATAATAAAATCAAACGATACTTTCTCACCCTTAGACCATCGCAGCAGGTACAAAGAGACTGACGGAATTCAACACTCATTTCGATTATGGAGATGTCGATGAACACATATTCACTAGCAATGTCTTGTTTCTACAAGGTTCGGGGGCCTTATATATATCAAGGAGAATGGGAAAACCCGATGACTCATCTGTTCTTCCCGATGAATCATCTCGGTAGTTTGCTTGCAATTCTGCAACCTTGAGTGAGTCATCCTTATATGAGTCATTCTCTTTGACATTTGCCTTAGTGAACACGTGCGTATGAGTCATACATTACATAAAACTCAGATGTGCTCTACGTTGGTGGTCTAAAAGGTCAGCTCTGACTCATATCGGTGAAAACGTTTGTTTATATATATATATATATTTTTTTTAATGGGTATGATTTATCGACTT
Source organism: Dorcus parallelipipedus (assembly GCA_958336345.1). Lineage (NCBI taxonomy): Eukaryota > Metazoa > Arthropoda > Insecta > Coleoptera > Lucanidae > Dorcus > Dorcus parallelipipedus. Next base: position 26,614,171 of record OY284483.1, read on the forward strand.
GAACTTACGTACTGAATTTACATAATTATGAAATGCTCGATTTCTTACATCCCTTCCCCCTTACTTAAAAGAGTTGGCAATATTGTAGGCAACTCTTTTCCTAAATTAAACTCTAAATTACATACTTTGATGATGCCTCATACAAGTTGTAGAAGTCAAACTCCTTAACGTTAAACACAAGCGCAAGTGATGAATTCAGTCTGCTCTACCTTGCAGGAGACTACATCGGTTTTACTTATTATCTAACAAGAATGTTCAAGATTCACTAGATTTCTTTTTTTTCGAATTAATTGCCTTTTTCACTCCCGCACTATGTGAGTCAGATATCACGTAGCACCATCTATTCGCAAATTAACATGTTCCTTGGTTCCTCCAGGGAGTCGTCCAACTTCGGTCTGTTTTCGTCATGGATCCGCTGTCCGTTTGATTTGGAACCGATGCTGTTGACTTCTCCAGCCTTGGTTAGATCCTTGTCAGCAAAGGTACTGACCTTGAAGTCATCTCGGTTTGACTGCTAGGTCGAACTGTACTTTGGTTTGACATGGGTCCTTTCCATCTTGTCTGGTTCCAACATGTCTTTGACTTGTTATTGACCTTTCATCATTGTATTGTTAGGTCATAGGTTGGTTATGTGAAACGTAGCTACTGCCATCAAAGGTAAGAACAGGGAGGAATTAAAGGATAAAATGTTTCTTCATAGGAAGTTTTGGAAGGATTTCGGAATGCCGTTTAGATGATTGATAAAGGCATTGTTTGAAAAATGGCATTGTGTTATATAAATATGCACTGATTTGAAAAGGTGATTACTCGGTTTCCTCCGAACTTGAATCTCGGTTAAATCTGGTCAAACGCCTTGACATCACCCACGGATGTTCTTCTGCTGGTCCGGCACTTCTTGTTTGGGGTCCCTGGATTTCTTCAGGGACTAGGGTATTTCTTCTACTCCTTTCAGTTGGTGCACCTATGGATAAGTCCGATAGGTACTCGCTCAAGTCTCCAACAGACTCTTCTTCGATTTCTGTTTCTTCTGGATTATAAATTGGATCATCACCCATTTCACTAGTAGCTGTTTCATAATCTTCGGTAGTATCTAGAAATTCCTGTGATCGATTAAGTTCACTATCATCATCATCTACAGAGAGATCAGCACTAATTTGTCTTCTCCAACCACTAGATGTACTACAATGGGGTTCTGGTTGACTAGCAGGAGAGTATTCTTCTGAATGACTCGTGCTGTCGCTAGTATCTTGTACTGGGGAATCTTGTAAAAATAAATCTCTGATTCCTTCTTCAGTTTCTTCATCACTGGTATTTTGTTCGAGACGATTTCTTTCATCTATTCCATTCATGGATGGTTCAGATACACGACCTTCATAATTATTGTCGAGATCTTGTTCTGGCTTTTGGTTTCCTTCTTGGTGGAGAAAACTGCGCGGACCCATCCATTGTACTTCGGTTTCTTCATCATCTTCTATTTCTGATTCTGACTGTTCTTCAACTTGATTTTGAATCCTTCTTCTTTGAAAACTTTCACGATGACGTCTATTGTGAGTAGGTACGTCTCCATAATAGCGTTTTAATCTATTTATATGGACTACAATTTCTTTATTGCTGCCTACTCCAACAATTTTATACGTTACTGGACCCAGTACTTCTATAACTTCATATGGGCCTTTCCATAATTTTGACAATTTCTTTGTTAGCCCTTTCTTCACAACTGGATCGTTTAAGTATACATAGTCACCGACCATAAATTCAACTTTTTGAGTTTTCTTATCGTATTGGGCTTTCCTCTGTTCAGCAGTTTTTCTCAACATTTGCCTGACTCTTCCGAAAACGTTTTCTAATCGAGCAACCATTTCAGAAGCGTAATTTTCGGCGTAGTCATAGCGTTGTCTACTAGGCTTAAATACTTCATCATTTGGTAGATTCATTTCGCGACCGTGTATAAGAAAGTATGGTGTTTCACCCGTTGAGGAATGAAGTGTCGCTCGATAAGCCATTAGCACATACGGTAACCATCGATCCCAATCTCTTTGTGATTTAGAGATATAATGTGATAACAAATCTTTTAAAACTCTGTGAGTTCTCTCAATCATTCCATTACTTTGAGGATGATATGGAGTCGTTTGAATTTTATTTATCCCTAATTGTTTACATACATCCTTCATTAATTCGGATACGAAATTTTTCCCTTGATCAGTTAGTAGTTTCTTGGGTACACCATGCCTTGTGATTATATTTTCAACGAGTGCTCTAGCAACGGTTTCTGCCTTTTGGTTTGGTAAAGGAATGGCTTCTGGATATTTAGTAAAATAGTCTTGAAACGTAAGTATGTATCGATTTCCATCATCTGTTACAGGTAATGGTCCAACAATGTCCATGGCGGTTACTTCGAATGGGTAGTTTACTTCTTGGAATAAATTCAATGGTACTGGTTTTCTATGACTAGATGTTTTCCTTGAATTGCACGAATGGCATTTACGTACATAATCCTCAACATCACGTTTCATGTTGTTCCAAAACATTCGTTGTTGTAATAAGTTCAACGTCTTCCGAACTCCTTGATGTCCAGCATATGGTGGGTCATGATGATCTTGAATAAGTTTCTTGACTAGGGATTTCGGTACCATAACTCGATCGGGCTCATCTTGATAAGCAGATTTGAAAAGAATTCCGTCTTCATCTTCAAAATAATTTGCGTTAGGGTTATTCTTTAATCTTTCTCTAATATCTTGAATTTCAGGATCTTTTGCTTGTTCCCTTGCTAGTTCTTGTTTATCTATATATGGGACATACGGCGCAATTTGTTGTTCTGCAACGTCTTGTGACGCTTTGTGTCTGGTTTTTCGTTCTGGTTGATAATTTTCATTCGAATTTTGATTATTAGGGGTTTCGTGACACTGCTTTTCTATCTTTCGGTTTCGCCTTCTACTTGTAGTGGTTTTTGTTTCGATTCCTGGTTTATTATTATTCTCTTTCAATCCATAATCATAATGTTTCCCTTGAATGTTGAACAAGATCAAAGTTTCTTCTCCTTTGCCATAACGCAGCTGTAGTTTTCCACTGATTACAACTATCGTACAGTTTAGTAAATTTGTTAGAGCTTTTATTTCATATTCTCCACCCCATGCTCGTTGATTTTGCATGCAAGTCACATAGGCTTCTAGTTTAAATTGTTTTAGTTGGTCCTGATCTTTGATTTTTCCAAGTTCTTGTTCTAAGATCTTAATGTTTGCTTTACTTAAAGTGTTTGGCTTTAATTTTCTTTCATTAATTTGTACGTCAGGAGGAAATTTAGTTTTAAACATTTCCAAAAATTTTCCACTAGTAATAAAGCTTGAGTTTCGACTAGTTTTAAAGTCTTCTATAGTTATCAAATCAGAAAGTTCCTCATCTTTAATCATATTACCTGCTGTTCTGTTACGTAGAACAGTTTGGACTAGCTCTGTAAGCGTGGATGAGAATGTTCTCCTTTCAGTTTCAGTGTTGCTTTTCAGTGATCGTAGTTCGCGTTGAATTGCGTTAACAATTTTAGCAGCTCGTTTTCCAAATAAACTAATAAACCTCTTCTCAAATGTCTTGTTTTTATTTACAATAGGGCGTAAATAAGCAAGAGCAACTGACCAAAATAAACAGCTTCCATCTCCTGGAACTTCATATTTCTTAATATCCTCTAAATTGTTTTCTTTGAACTCTTGGGTTTTATCCTGCGATCGTAAATTGGCTTTCATAATTTTAGATTCAACTTTGGCTTTTCCTACTTTTTCGACAGGTATGCGACTGAGTGCGTCAGCATGATTATGTTTCTTCCCTGGCTTGTGATGAATTTCAAAATCATATTCGGACAAAAGTAAGGACCATCTAGCCAGACGTGAAGTGGGATCCTTCAATGAAAAGAGCCATTTTAAAGGTCGATGATCAGTATGGATGGTGAACTTCTTTCCATAGAGGTAACACCTGAAGTGTTTTATGGCCCATACGACCGCTAAGCACTCTTGTTCTGTCACCGAATAATTTTTTTCCGCTCGGTTCATTTGTCTGCTAGCATAGGCTATAGGCTTTTCCTCTCCTCCGTATTCTTGACTGAGGATGGCTCCTACAGCTGTTCCTGATGCGTCCGTTGATAATATGAATGGTTTGTTGAAATTCGGGTAAACTAATACTGGTGGAGTACATAATCTTTCCTTCAAGTATTCGAAAGCTTCTTGTTGCTCTGTCATCCATTCTAACTTTGCTTCCTTCTTAGTAAGGCTTGTCAATGGTATTGCCTTATGAGAAAACTCTGGTATAAATTTCCTATAAAATCCAACAAGTCCCAAAAATGCTCGTATATCCTTCACGGTTTTTGGTCGTGGATAATCTTTCACTACTTTAATCTTCTCGGGGTCTGGTTTTACTCCTTTCTTGGAAATAATGTGACCTAAGTACTTGGCTTCCGTAGTAACGAATTTACATTTGGATGGCTTTAACTTTAAATTCCCTTGCGCTAACCTTGTAAATACTTCTTCAAGTCGCTCTAGGTGTTGTTCGAATGTTCTACTGAAGACAATTATATCGTCTAGGTAAACTAGACATTGTTCTCCTGTCATTCCTGACAATACTGAGTACATTAATCTTTGGAATGTGCTTGGTGCATTAACTAGTCCAAATGGCATACGTAGACATTCGTAGTGCCCATCAGGAGTTGAGAATGCTGTCTTTTCTACATCGCGAGCGTCTACTTCTACTTGCCAATACCCACTGGCCAAGTCTAATGTAGAGAAATATTTAGCATTTCCAAGTTGATCAATTGTTTCTTGAAGATTTGGTAAAGGAAAATAATCACGTTTTGTAATGGAATTCAAAGCGCGATAATCAATGCAAACTCGTATCTTATTTTCACCCTCGGCAGCTTTCTTTTTCACCATAATTACCGGTGCTGACCACGGTGAACTGGACTCCTTAATAACCTTTTGATCCAACATTTCCTCAATTTGATTTTTCAGCTCCATCCGCTGACTAAACGGTACACGGTACGGTGCCTTCGTAATTGGCGGTACCTCTTCTGTAATAATCCGATGTCTCACTCCCTGAGTACATCCTAATTTACTGTTATTTTTCATAAAAATACTTGAATATTTTTGGAGCAACTTTATTAACACTTTCTTCTTTACTTCATCGAGATGATTTAGATCCAAATTTTCAACGATTTCAGTTTTTTTCACTGAATCCTTCTGTATCGCATTTATATTTCTTTTCTTCTCTAGCGGTATTTCTATCTTCTCTCCATACGCTACAACCAGATTCTTTGGCAAACGAACTGTTTCTTCAGAAATGTTGAGTATGCAAATAGGAATTTTCGGTTTAGCTTGAGAGATGGATCGTGCCACTGCAATTCCGTGAATTAAGATTTCTGTCGGTTCTACCAAAATTGTTTGATCAGGGTTGATCAAGCCCTGTTCAACCTCACATACGTATTGACATCTCGGAGGAATATTGATGGTCTTCTTGATGCGAATTGGGTAGCTGTCAACTACTTCATCCGTGTTACTTCTCGTCATTGACAGTGACGATAGTAACTTTGGTTCTTTCTTCGATGTCACCTTCTTTGATTTCTTTTCTACCTCTTGTTGCGACATACTTCTCTTAATATTATTCTTTTCTACAATCCCCTTTTCATTAAAACGTAACTTTGTTTTAATTTGCTCCGACTTAATACTTGGTTTTGGACTACTCTTAAACTTCACAGTATCCAAAACATAAACTAAAATTTCAATTTCTGTTCCACTGAACATGTCTTCAATAATTTTCTTTACTTTGGTCCAATTAAGTCGATCAAGTCCACACCCTAACTTTGGCATTGCAAGTTTTCTAACCTTGTTACTTAGACAATGGTTTTTCAACTTTTTCAGCGCTTGCTTCAATGAGTCTAAAGTGGGTTTTTGACAACTTTTCTCCTTGGTTACCAAGTAATAAATAAACCTTCTGCCATCCTCGGGTCTTGACAACACAGCAACATCGCCCGTTTTGATTTGTTGCCTCTTCAATTTTTCTACTTGATTATACCTTCTCCTAAATTGTATCGCTATTCCAGGTCCCATTTTAAAGTCTTCGGCGACACAGTGTGCTAAACTATAATCTTTTGGAGCATCAAACACATCTCCACTAATTTGTATAATCTGATAACTTTCATTTGAATTTGGATTTTGATTTCCGATTACATCAAAATCTTGTTTATATTGTGACTTCATTAATTCTGTTTTTAGTCTCTTTGCATTCCTTGTTTTTCGGGTAGGTTTCAAAATTTCTTTTAAATCTTTTTGTTTATTAATAACTTTTCCTCTTTTATGCCCTTTTACTTGTTTTTCTTGTTTAAGCGTGAGTAGTTGGCTCTCATCTAATTCGAGTTGTACGTTTCCTTCTCGAAATTTAATTCCAATACTATTTTTATGGAAGAAATCGCGTCCCAACAGTCCATCAGTTGTAATGGCTATTGTGTCAGAGCATACCACGAAGGGAACAAGAATTTCTAGCTCGCCTATTCGGAGTGTTACTGAGACTTTTCCGAGGCACGGCAATTCTTGACCTGAGATTCCTCGTAGTGTAGATCCGGTTCTAGGACCAATTTTCGCTTTGATTTTCCGAACGAATTTTTCCTTCAAAATAGAAACTGAGGCTCCTGTGTCCACTAATAACACGGCCTCTCGGCCATTCACTTGAGCCGAAATAACGCCATCACCTTCATCATCCTCGATTACTTCTTTACACGCTAAGGGCAATTTACTCTTACCCTTCTGAATTAGTGTTGTCCTCTGCTCTTTGGCACAGGCAAAGGACTCTGGGAGTTTAAATTATTTCCCAAAATCCTTTTCTTGAATTCCACTTTTCTCTTTATAAGATTTTCCATAGGTTTTCTTGTACTATTTCCTGTTTTAATTGGAGCTTGAATTTTCTTTATAGAAGCACATCCTTTCGCAAAATGACCTGTTTGTCCGCATCGATAACATTCTATTTGATTTGTGGATTGACATTCATTTGCATAATGTCCAGGTAGCCTACATTTAAAACAAATAACTTCCTTGGGCGACTTTGGATTAAATGTTTCATCCGGATTTCTCCTGTCAGGGATCCTTGGTTGTTGCTTTACGGAAGAGTAATTCCTATCTCCATTTTTAAATGAAGATCTATTTCCTCTATCAGTAACGGATTGCTGCTCCTGACCTTCTTTTATCCATGCTCTTTCATTAGGATATCTTTGTCTAGGCTTTGATTCTTCGAACTGGTTTACTTCCAAATCAGATTTCATAAAATACAAGTCATTCATCCTTTGGAATTGGGTTAACATTTGGCTACTTATCTCCGCCCGTTTTGTCAGTTCGACAACCTCATCAAAAGTTTTTGCAGGGGTGCTACTAAGTTCTAGAATTATCATTCGTAATAATTCAGGGTCAAGTCCTCTCCTAAATTGACTCACAAGGTCTCTATCATGCCTGACCTTCACAGCATCAACTTGTTCTTGCTGCGCTGAATCGACAAAACTCAAGTTTTCTTCTAATAATGCCTTTCCAGCATTTCTAATTCTTGTAACATATTGGTCAATAGTTTCCTTCGGTTTCTGAATACATTTGTTCAATTCTAATTGTGGTTGTCCAGGTAAATATTTCTTTGTGAAACGTTTCTTTAAAATTTTCTTAAATTCGGCAAATTCGATTGAAGGAGATAACAATCTCGGGTCTGATTCTAAAAATCGATAAGCTTCCCCTGATAATTGATATCTTGCAATTTCTAGAGTTTCCTTTTCTGTCCAATTATCAATATTGGTACGTTGGGCCAATTTTGTGAAAAATAATTTAATATCTTCATCAGCTTTTCCAGAAAACTGAGGTAAATTTACTAGTGTTTGTCCAATAGTTCGAGGTATGATAACTTGGATAGGATTTTCAGTTGATGTGCCTTGATTATTTTCTGCCATTTTAATTTGAAATTAAAATTTAATTCAGAAAAAAAATTTCTTAAAATTTGGAAACGAAAATTTAAGTTTTACTTAAATTCCAAAAACTAAATAGAAGTTAAAATTTTATTTAAATTTAGAAAATAAAATTTCGTTAATTAAACAACAAAAAAAATTAGTATCAAGCAAATTCTAACTTTATGTTTAAAAAAAAAACAATTTGAAAGTTAAATTTCGGAAAACCCTATAGATCTGAAACTGCAATACGTAAGCTAGGCAGAGTTATTTTATCACCGACGACAATCACCGGCCTCCGAATCAAGGCTATGCGCGTCTCCTTGCTTCGCGCATTTCAGTAAATTATTGAGCTCGTCAATTAACTACTTCCAATGTAAATCTTTTGTGCTTCTTTCGCACTACCCCTGTGAACATAAAACTTTCACCACAAAAAATTGTATTTATATATATTGCATGCCGTTAGTCACAAATAAGGATCAAATAACGCAAAGAAAAATAGTTACAATTCGTCGAAATAGCGTTCGCTTCGGTAAAGAAAATGCGTCGGCTAAATTACAATTTAATTCATAACATGGATTAAATACTTTCAATTAGAGCGATAATAACGTTCGAAATTCTGCGTAATTTTTTATAGTAACGAAATTTCAATTTTAGATAAATTATAACACATAAACAAACCAAAATTCAATTTAATTATTACTTTTACAAAATTCTTTCGTAGGAGAATTTTTAGCAATACCGGACTCGGACTTCCTAAAAATTTGAAAAAATAAACTGAAATACAATTTTGTTATTACTTCGCGATTTAATAACCTAAATGCTGTTTTTCTCGAGCTTTTCTAAAATCTCAATTTTCAAAATTTTTAGTCAATATCCCTATTTTGTCCCAATCTGTTTTTTTTTTCTTCGAAATTTTTTTTTTTTTTTTTCGAAAATTTTTTTTTTTTTTTAAATCTATTTTTTTTTTCGAAATCCCACCGCTGCCACCAAATGTGAGGGACGGGAGGTTAAAGATGATAATAGAAAGGGGATGAATTTATCCTTTTCCTTTCAACTTTACCACTTCTACAAGGCCTCGTCGGAACACTATGTCTCAACGAGAGTAAGAGAGAAGATTTATTATCACTCAAAATAATCAACAATTTACACTTCTCCTTACTCTTTCACCAAAATTTTAATCAACCCACAAAGGACCCAAATAGCAATTTCTTTGTTTGTGCGTAACTGGTTTTAGGATTTGCAGCCAGAAAATGCTATGGAATCCTCTTGAAATGGGATGAGATTTTAGCCCTTGCCCCGCCACACATATAATTTTCGGGATTAACGAAAAAAAATTACATTCTTTCTTTTAAGAATACCCTTGATTTGAAAATAAACAGAAAATCTACATAAATAAATATTATATTAAACATAACTAAATAAAGGCGAACATAATTATACAAATTTAACTTAGAATAGGTACTCACATTCTTAGTTCACAACACAAACTAAATTACAAGAAATTACATACTGTTATGACAACTGATTATGATCTCCGATTATGATCTTCGATTATGATCTTGATTATGCAGATCGCGGGGTTTTTATACAAAATGTAGGTACGATCAGTTCCGAATTCTATCGACGCCGAAAACCTACGACAGATAACGAAATGATTGACATCCGTTCCCACGCGCTCAAGGTTTTAGCACCTGCGTCGCGTGTCGAGGTCATATCTGTAGGCGCCGCCGAGATGCATTTTTTTTTTTAATCTCAAGTTTGCGAAATAAATCCAATGCATGAATTTACTTGCATCTTGTCACAATATATTCTAAATAAATAACAATTACAAATTGATTTTGACAATTTTAAAAGTGATTATCTAATATACAGCACTCTAGTCAAATTACACAAATCTCACAACTTACACAAATACGAATTTTAAATACAAATTCAGATTACTATAGAACAATATATGGGAGACAATAAAACAGATTCAAAATAATTTTACAATAAGAAAAACAGCATCTCATAATTAAATTAAGCAAATGTTAGTTTACAAAACATTAAAACAGGCAAAATAATAAAATCAAACGATACTTTCTCACCCTTAGACCATCGCAGCAGGTACAAAGAGACTGACGGAATTCAACACTCATTTCGATTATGGAGATGTCGATGAACACATATTCACTAGCAATGTCTTGTTTCTACAAGGTTCGGGGGCCTTATATATATCAAGGAGAATGGGAAAACCCGATGACTCATCTGTTCTTCCCGATGAATCATCTCGGTAGTTTGCTTGCAATTCTGCAACCTTGAGTGAGTCATCCTTATATGAGTCATTCTCTTTGACATTTGCCTTAGTGAACACGTGCGTATGAGTCATACATTACATAAAACTCAGATGTGCTCTACGTTGGTGGTCTAAAAGGTCAGCTCTGACTCATATCGGTGAAAACGTTTGTTTATATATATATATTTTTTTTTTTAATGGGTATGATTTATCGACTTGAACTTACGTACTGAATTTACATAATTATGAAATGCTCGATTTCTTACACTTCCATCATTGCCTATTCTTTTAGTCTTCTTTTTAGAAGAAGAAATCCTCAGATTTCAAGATAGCTTCCAAGATATTTGCCTCTCCTTCTTTTCCTTTTCCTTGCTATGCTCAGAGCTTTTAATAATAATAATAATAAATTTATTGATTCCTGTCATGCACGAGCTCTTCGCCTTCTCTTACTTCTTCCTGTCAAATTCTTCATGTGTCAGTTTTCAATAATTTGCATTCATTATTTCACATGTCCAAACAACTTCCAATTTCCCTTCTCTAAAACAAAGAGCCGATTATTGTCGTTTTTCATTTTTATCTCTGTAAGAACCGGAAGGGGTTGTAAAAAGAAGTGATCCAAAAGGTAAGTCCAAGAGATAGAAATTCAAAATCTCTGACTTCGGACAAAACTCTGATGACAAATACCTTTTCTAAGTATCTAACTGCCAAGATTTTGGCAAACCAAATGAGACACAAGTCGCAATTCCTTTGTTTCAGCGCGTCTGGAATTAGTCTATAGATAGCCAGGTACCGCCCTTAGCGCCTTTCATATATGATATGAATTTTGGCCCTTTCTTACCGTTCCTTTACAACTTCGAGATTTTCTTTACTATCGAAAGCAAACTATAGAGATGAATTAATTGATCCTTTCACGAAAACCGGATTTTAGAGAAGATCCGCGAGGAGAGCAAACGCGCAGAGTGAGGCTGGGAAAACTTTTTACCGGGCGGAACTGACTGCTATTTTCTCCCCGCGGCAATATTTACAACCTTTCTTATCAAGTTTTGTAAAGGATACCTAACGCCACGTCAGCCAATTAAATTTGAATATTTCTGTCCCCCGCGAAGCTTCTAAACGAGGAGTAGCTACCGAAAGATGGCAAATAGATACAATTTTTATTATTTTCTCCACTGCACGCTAGGCTACACTCGTGTCTATTTTCTGAGTATGCGAAAACTTTACTAAATTGCCGAATTTGTGGTTTCATACCGGCGTCGGTCGCGATAAGAGCGGAAATTTTCCTGCGAAATTCTATGCGTCTTACATGGTTTCACACGGTCTTAAATCACGTTTTGAATTTTATCTCAGCAACATAAGATTTCAGTTTCGTTTTAAATATAAAAAATTGCTAGGATACAGTTTCCTGCGCTGCGTTTCAATTCTTTACATTTCTTTTTGCTTTAAATAAAAAAAATGAATTTTCTTATACAGTTTTTTGCGGTTTTTTATATCTCTCTTATTAAGAGTAATATCAAAATATTCTGTTTAGATCTAAACTGTTTTGTTTCTTACGTCAGGTCTTCTTCATAAATTTCTCAGTTAGTTTTAGTTGCCAATTTTCTCCTGTGCTTTTCGTTCCTTTCCTTTGACCGATTCTCTTGTCTTTGTTTATGAGCCTTATTCTAATTCGTTTATTATTTTTTTCTTGGTTCTTCACTCCCTGTTACTTTTCGCTCATTTTCTAACGTTTGTATGTTGTCTTTGTTTCACTCGTTCTATCTACACGTTTGCTATTTTTTATGACTTTTTTTCGTTTTGTCTTCTTTTCATTTTTTCGTTTTGTCTTCTTTTCATTTTTTGCCAATCTGGTACCAATTCTTTTCCTGTTTTCTTCACTACTCCTTCCTGTCGAATTCTTTTTAATCTATCATTTTTTTTAAATATATAAAATTAAAAATAAATGTCACTTCCTTCGACGGCCAAATTACCGTATTCAGTGAGAATAAACGATTTGTGATACATAATGCGTCCGATCTAGCACGTTTTACCACTTGATTAAACTGGTTGATCTATATTATTGACATGCCTTGTCCGTTTCTTGTAATTTCTTATAAGAGTGAAGTTCAATTTTTGTTTTTGACCAGGTCGCGTATTGTTTCGCACAAAGGCAAATATCTGCTAATTGTAAATATTGCGTTTAAATAATTTGGCACGGTTTTACATGAATAGATTACATAATGTACTTTTCTTAGCTTTTGATAGTTACGCATATGTTTTTGTTTTAGTTATTTTTATTAACTTTCTCCTCCCGCCTTTTGGCCTTTTGGCTCTGGAAATAATCCAGTTTAGTTATATTAGTTATATTTGTAAATTGAATTAACGTATCTCTCGCTGATCTTGGCAATCTTGGTGATCTTGGCGTTCGAGTAATTATTATTTACTTTTTTACTCGTTAATTTTAAGCTTAGGTTGTTATTTAGGAATTAATCTTTTATCTTTGTCGGTCTATTCAAAAATCATCCTGCATATGGGCAAAGTTTTTTTTTTATAAATTAGATTTCTTTTCACCTTTTTTTTGCTATGGAGCACGACCCGTAGCGTCTTACTCTGCGCTTATGCCACATATTTATTTTTGCATACAACTTTATATTTTATTATTCGGTTTGTTTTAAGTCTCTGATTCCCTGATACACATACATCCATGAAACTAATGCACCTGAATGTACGCTCTCTGACTTCACATTTCAACAATTTTAAACATCTCGTGCTCTCGAATGATTGCGACATTGTTGCTCTAACCGAAACATGGCTTACTCCTGATTTTGACATCAGCTTGGTACAAATTGAAAATTATAATTTTACACACTTAACGAGACTCGGAAGAGGTGGTGGAATAGGTTTTTATGTTAAAAGAAATTTGCAATTTTCTGTTGTCCTCGGCACAATTGATCCTAATTTTGAACACTTATGGATCAAATTGCATTTTTCTAATGTTCCTGTAGTAGTAGGCGTAATCTATCGGCCACCTAATTCTCGATACGGTGTGTTTCATAATTTATTTGAAGAAAGCTTGTCTAGTGTTATTCCTATTGCTGCAGAGCTGATTTGCTTAGGAGATTTTAATATTGATGCATCGCTAGAAAATTCACTTTATACTAAATTTTTAAATTGTCTTGAAATTTATAGTCTGAAACAATTAATCAATAAACCTACCAGAACTACTGAATTTTGTAACTCGATAATTGACTATCTAATCGTATCGGAAGATACGTTAGTAGAAAGTTGGGACATATTAGATACTCACGGAATCTCTGATCATGCAGCTATAACCTGCAGCATTGCATCACACGTGGCTGCCCCGGTTAAAAGAAGATGCACTTTTCGTAATTTTTTCAAAAATTAATATTGATGTCTTTTGTAAGGATGTCACTTTACTCCCGTGGTTTTTTATAATTGAATTACAAGATATTGATCTTAAAATTGATTTTTTTAATAAAACTATTTTAGACTTGTTTAACGTGTATGCACCTACAGTCACTCGCGCCGTTACTAAGTCCTACAGCCCATGGATTACTCCAAATATTAAATTGTTAATGACACTTCGCGACAAAGCTCTAAAAACGTATAAATCCTCATCTAACGATGCCGACTTTCGCTATTACAAACAACTACGTAATTTTACAAACTATGCTATTAAGCAAGAAAAAAAAGCCTACCTTGATTTTAAATTGCGTACAGCCAGTGCTAAAGAACTGTGGAACGAATTAAAAAGGATGGATATTCATAGCAGAAAAAAATGCATTAGCATACCGGAAAATATTTGCAACCCAAATGACATCAATGACTATTTCATTTCTTCTGTTAGGGCTAATACAGCGGACGCTGAGCTTTTAGCTTATTACAATAACAACCGCTGCTCACCAACTATTGCAGCTTTATGCTTCAAGGAGGTCACTGAGTCGGATATTGCGGCAGTCATGTCGACAATTATTTCGAGAGCCACTGGCCCAGATGGAATATCTATTAGTATGTTAAAGCTATGTTGCCCCTTTATATTGCCCATCATTACTCATATTATCAATTACTGTATTAGTAACAGCACGTTCCCTTTAGCGTGGAAGCAATCCATAATTATTCCTATACCTAAAAATAATAATCCGACAACGTATCGAGATCTGCGGCCTATCAGCTTACTTTCCACGACCTCAAAAATTTTCGAAAAAGTTATAGTTAAACAGCTGATGAATTATTTGTCCACCAATGACCTCTTGCTTGCAAGCCAATCTGGATTTCGCCCTAAATACAGTTGTACTACTGCTTTACTCAATATCGCTGATGACATAATTACAGCTACGGATCGCAATCAGATAACTATTCTAATATTATTAGACTATACCAAAGCTTTTGACACTATTGACTCCGAATTAATGTTAGCTATCTTGCATTACATTGGGTTGGATCAGAGTGCTGTTGACTTGTTTCGTAATTATCTTATTGGCAGGAATCAATCCGTCAAAGTGGGCAACGTAATTTCTAGTCCGCGTGGAGTTGGGTCAGGCGTGCCACAGGGCTCTATTCTCGGTCCTGTATTGTTCTCCATTTATACTAAAAAGATTACCTCAGTCCTGAGGCACTGTCAGGCTCATCTCTACGCTGATGATACCCAGCTGTGCTACTCTTTCTTGCCTCATGAATTTGATAAAGCAATTCAAAATATTAATTCAGATCTCCAGTCCTTGTCTGATTATTCAAAAAAACACTGCCTTCAACTTAACCCTTCGAAATCATTAGTAATGCTTTTCGGTAGCAAACATAAACGTTTACACTTTCAAAATCGCACTCATCTTACAATCGATGGTTTGCTGATTCCTGTTATCAACCAAGCAAGGAATTTGGGTGTTGTGTTCGATGATAACTTACGTTTTAAAAATCACGTTTCAAAATTACTACAACAGGCCTACTCGGTTTTAAAAGTTTTGTTTGACAACAGGAAGCAACTAAGCCAGCGTCTAAAGTTGCAGTTATGCGAAACTCTTGTGTTATCTAAATTCAATTATTGTGATGCATTGTACAACTCTTGTTTAGACAGTGAGGATGTGGGCAGAATACAGAGAATACAAAATAGCTGTCTTCGTTTTGTATATGGAATAAGAAAATATGAACATGTTTCTCACGCTCTTAAATGGGCCTCATGGTTGAATATGTCTAACAGGCGCAAGCTTCATTCTGCTACCTTATTTTATTCCATTACTGCTTGCGAAAAGCCTCCGTATCTGTATAATAAAATTAAATATAGGACAGATATCCATAATATAAACATTAGATTCAAGAATGTCATCTCTATACCTTCTCATAAATATGAATTTTATAAGCGCAGTTTTTCTTATAATATCGCTAATACGCTGAATGGTATTCCGTCTTATATTAAGCGAGGCAGCGTGGCTGCTTTCAAATATAATTATAAGAATCATCTAGTCAGAGAGCAATTCGTCCAGAGTGCTTGAGCAATTCGTCCATAGTGCTTGAGCAATTCGTCCATAGTGCTTGAGGTGTAGGGATATTTCTTTCTTGTGTGCAGAACTAGCTAAGTGGCTCTTAAGGGCAGAAGGAAGATCAGGAATCCTATATTTATAGAATTACTGATTCTGCTCCTTTTGACTGACATCAACACTTACTCATTGTTATGCATTGTATTGTATATCTATTGTTTGTCGGTCAATAAACTTTATTATTATTATTATTATTATTATTATTATACCCAAAAAATTTCCATTTTTCTTTCTCTAAAATGAAAAGCCAATTATTTTTTTCCTTTATTTTCGTCTTAATGAAAGTAGATTAAAATATTCTAGATATTTCTATCTAAACTGTTTTATTAGGCTTTAGGGGACTTGTTTGTTCTCGGTTCTCATTTTTATTCCTATTCTTTGTTTCTCTCCGTTGGCTCTTCTCTTTATTCATTTCCTTCATCAAGATCGTATCTGTCCTTATTCTAATTCAGTTTATTATCTGCTTCTTAGTTCTCATTATGAATAGTAACTCTTCACTTTCCGCTACTTCTTTGCTCATTTTCTTGTTCTTGGTTCCTATTTTATTCCTATTCCTTGTTTTTCTCCGTTGGTCGGTTCTATTGTCTTTAGTAATTTTCTTCATCAAGGTTGTCTCTGTCCTTATTCTAATTCAGTTTATTGTCTGCCTCTTAGTTCTCATTATGAATAATAACTCTTCACTTTCTGCTACTGCTTTGCTCATTTTCTCTTCTTGCTTGTCTGTTGTCTTTATTTAACTCTTTTTAATTTTATTGCCAATCTGCACCTGTTTTCCCCAATACCTACTTCTCCTATCTCTTCCTGTCCAATTCTTTTTAATCTGTCAGTTTTCTTTTAACGTACCCACAGAACTTCAATTTTCTCTTTTTTCTCTCTCTATTTTATTTCTTTTGTCGCAAATTTCTCGGACATGTTCTTGGTTCCCATTTTTATCCCTGTTCTTTGTTTTTTTCTTTAGCCGATTGATTCTTCATGTCTTTGTTCATATCCTTTGCCAAGCCTTATTCTAATCGTTTAGTATTTTTCTCCTACTTACCTTTTGCTCATTTTCTGACGTTTGTAGTTGTATGTTGTCTTTGTTTCGCAAGCTTTATCTGTACGTTCTTGATGCCCTATTTTCGTTTTGCTTCTTTTTCATTTCTTGTCAATCTGGTACTTCTCTCTTCTCTGACTTTTCATTATCGAGTTATTTTTGATGTGTAAATTTTATTGTTATCATATCCAAAAAGCTGATTTTTTTCTCTCCTTACCTTTCTCTCAATAAAAGTAATATCAAAATATTATATTTTGATCTAAAGTATTTTACTTCGTTCGTTAAGTTTTTAATTTTTTGGTTATTCTTCGTTTCCAGTTTTATTCTTATGTGGGTTATCCTCTCGCCTTTGTCCTTTGTCAAGGTTGTTCCTGTCCATATTCAAATTCAGTTTATTTTCTTTTTTATCCATTTTCACCAATTCCTTTCCCGTTTTCCTCATTACTTCTCTTGCTTCCTTCTGCCGTGTTCTTCTTGATCTGTCATTGTTCTTATTTAAGGCAACTTTCCTTTTCTTTACACGCTTTCAATTTTCCCTTTTCGGTAGCATCTCTAATAATCTCTATAGTTGGCCTTAAAAATTCCACTTTTTTGACGTTGATTAAGTTTTGACTTAAGTTTTTTTCCATTGTTTTTCCATTCATCTCCACGGCTCTAATGTTCGTATTCATAGTGCTTTCTTGAGGCTTCCTTCAATGAGAGACTCCTTAGAATGAGATTGTAGTAAGATAGTTGCAATATAACAATAGCCATTCTAAGGGATTCCTTATTGAAGGAATGTTTTTTTTTATTCCTTTGACTGGTCCTCTTTGAACCTTTTCAAGTATTTATAAATCTTCTTTTTCATTCTCTTTTCCTCTTTGAGTATTAATTTTTATTTGAATTTAAGTGTATGCAAGATATTATAAGCAAGTTTTGTAATTATTCAAAGTTTCTGAAGCAAACACCACATAAAAGTCGTTTTTTGTCACACCACAAGAGAAAAAAAATGTTTTTTTAACTGACGCTTCAACAAAAGGAGCCGTGACGTTAATCAACAAGCTGTTTTTCGCCATCTGCAAGCATCTCAACCTCATCATATTTCACTTTTGTTTGTTCCAGGAAATCTCCTGGTGATACTCGTCGTCACGCTGAGCCGACGATTAAGATCGATAACGAACTTTTTCCTGGCGAACCTGGCGGTGGCCGACTTGTGCGTCGGAGTCTTCTGCGTCTTCCAGAACTTATATTTGTATCTCACTTCGAAGTAAGTACGATTAAACAAGAATCTATGAAGCTTTCGCGTTTTATATGTAGGTCCAAAAAGGGGCAAATTTAATTTGTGCGGCGCATCTTGATTGCATAATCGAATTAAGGAAGTGTTTCCAGCTTTCGCCGAACACATTCTGAAATTGTTAAATCTTTTTCAGCTGGGTTTTGGGAGACTTCCTCTGCAAGATGTACTACTTCATAGCATCCTTAAGTTACACCGCCAGCATTTTCATCTTGGTTGTCATATGCACCGAACGATATTTCGCCATAATATATCCGATTACATGCAAGCAGATTTTGACGCCGAGGAGATTAAGGGTATGTATTAAACGCAGCTGTTGCAATCTCGAGCTCAACGACTTAAAGCGATCGAACACTCCTCGTCTGCATTTCCATAGAAAACGAGAACACCATAATTAACATCGTCGGTATTAATCGCGATGGATATTGATTTCGTATTTATGCAGCGCTCCGTATTAAATTCGAATCGCTTTGCTTCGCGCAAATTTTCAATAGTCGCCAACGAAGGAGGAATTGCCTTTTTTGTTTCCATCGGCAAAATCGTTTTGTTTTCTTTTAATTTAAAATTAATGGGAATTCAGCTCCTGCCGAGCCTTATGTTTTCGCAGGATGAAATCATTAAACCGTACAGGGTTTTAATTTTTTTAAATACGGAACATTAGAGGAACAACAAAAGCAAGTAAAAGCGAAGAGGTAAAATGTAATCGTCAAGTGCGAACCCTATCAATACCTACTGCAAAATTGATTGTTAGTCAACGTGGTCGTCGGATACTTTTAAGTATCGAAAATTGCGATATGAGGTCATAATTTTCTTGTATGTACGTGAAGGAAATTGAATCGTAAAAACGGACACTGCTAGTAAACTGCGAAGAAATAGACACGTTGGGGTTCTTTATGGGCATCTCTAAAGTTGCACGCCTCGTTATATTGTTACGGTAATAAATCAGACCTGAAAACGGTGTCTTGTAGAGATAAAGTGTTAATTACGATGCGGACGGCCTAGTTCTAGCAGGATTCTAAAAGCATCTGCATGAATTACGGGATGTAGCACTTTGCTACATCATTAATTTTTTTTTATAAGACAAGCATTTGTTTGCGTTAAACTGGTTTCCATGTAAATTTATTTTCTTTGTTGCCTTCGAAACAAAACGTGTGGATTTTATTTCCTAACACCAAAAGAACATTCTCCAGATTAAACCAATGCATTTTCCTCAAGAAAATGAAGCTGCTAATTGTTTTTAGTAACTACTTTCATTTTTATAACATTTTCTGTTAAATACCGCCCAAATTTACTGCTGCGTAAAATTTTATGGGCACAGAAAGTGACCGAAAGCTAATTTCTTTCGTAAATAATTCGGAAGTGATGACTAAAAGAAAGTCAATCAAAAAATGATTAAATGTTTTTTGACAAAACAAAAAATACATTTGGGATTTTTTTTATAAAGTTACAACGATATCATTTGCTTCATCATCACGCTTTCGTTTCCAACTTCCGATACCTATCAGATTTAATGCTTTCTTTCAGCGGTTTATTTTCAGAAACAACTGAAGCTCTTTGAAGTTTCTTTTTTTATTCTGAATTGACGTTTGATTGTGAAACCATAAGCCATTCTCTATCTAATAATAAAAATTAAAAATTTGCACATTTCCGAACAATATGAAATTAATTAAAAAAGAAGAACAACTTTAGTCTTGATCCGTAATTAAGAAACATCATAGAATTCTTTCATGTAAATCAAATGAAGCTCAGTTTGGATTCTGAGAAATGAAAAGCTTTATTCATGCGTTTGAAAATCATCGGAAATGCAAAGCTCAGTTCTACGATTTAAACAAAACTTTTGATGACCTGCCCTGTACCGTACAATACAAATCAGTTTGTACGCTGCGATTTATACGATATAATCTCTGGAGGAAATGCAACGAAACCACAAAAAAAATGTTTCGCCAAGTTGGTTCCAAGCTAATAACACCCGATCGTTTAAACTTCTTTAAGCCCGATTCTCTTAGTAGGGACAATAAAATGACGTAAGTTAATCTTTTCTCATACAGGCAACGCTGTGGTACCTGAAGTTCGATTGTTTTACATGCAAGAATTTACTTCAATAATTATAACAAATTATCTTTATTACATAACAAAAGTTATATCACAAAAATTTGACAATTTTTTTCAATTAATGTGAGGAGGTTCAGTTTGTAGCCTTGCTACCACAAAATCTCTAGAATGCTCCGGATTTTTATTTACATTTAAAGTAGGTGGCAAGTTTGCGCTGCTTTGCATCAGCTATTGCTCCAGGTAGCTCAGTGAAGGTGGGCGTGGTTTAAAGATGTTAGAAAGCGCCAGGGTGAACAATTACCTAGCTGAGGATGATATACGAGACAGAGTTCCCAATATGCCTCGTATTCGCAATAGTTTTACACAACAAATCCACGAGGTTTTAATTTAAACTCACTTGTAGGTAGAGGCACAAACGGCTACGATAAATAGTTGCTTTAATTACACACACAGAATAATTACAATTGTTACAAATAAGTTAATCATATGCGACAGCAGGCATCGAATACACTATGACTGAAATGATTCAAAAATGTTGCACCCATTTACTCTATTCAATACTACAAATCTAAATCGTCTTACTTTTACTGCAACAATTCACATCGGTTAATTGAAGACGCAAGATTTGTCAAAAATTCGCTCTTAACAAATGCAGCGTCACGAAACAGTAAAAAAAATACGGTACGAACTCATGTAATCCAAAACGTCGTCATGCAGGTCAAAAATCGTTTATGTTTTCTCATCAGTACGTTGACCGGAGCAAAATGTCGGTTAATTAACCGAGGGTATCCCAAGAGAAATATCCAAACGTAAAGGTATCCGAAAGGAGAAGGTACCAGAACTAACATATTTAATAACAAGATGGCGTCACGTCGTTAACCTAACATTACCTGGATTTTTAAACAAACCAGGCCCTGGCAGGGCAACAGAAATCTTCCCTAATCGTTTAGCGGTGCACTCGTGAAATTCCGACCACGTCGATATAAGTTTTCCTAATCTTTCTTTAGCAAAAATTTCGATAATTTAAAACACACGGTATAAGCAACAGCAAAGCTAAACAAAAAGTGACGCCTAGAAACAAAGCGAAATAAGATGACGCGGGATATGTGCGGATGCCATAAGTTACGACCAATCAGGATTCATTATTATCGAGAATGCTCGTAAAAGGACACGTCACGTAGTGATCAAGAACCGCACGCCTGCTCCCTTAGATATCAAAGTTGCCACAATAAATTCTAAGTTGACCGAAAAATTCTAAATATTGCCAACCTATTCATTACGCGATTTTACCACCTGTTCTACCACCTCAACCTTGACACACGTGTATAAGAGCTGTTTCAAATTTACTAAATTTGAGGCCTCGCCCGTTCGGGTGGCACGATCAGGACCGGCTCGGGAGGGCTTAGAGTTCGACTCCGGTTAAATAACGCTCCGCACAATAAAAATCATTTCCCCGCAACCGAAAGTAATATTTCCGCTGTTTTTTAACAGGAGGATAGCCCGATCATCCCTCCATGCGATGACACCGGTTTCGATCTGATTGCATCATAAATAACCGAACGGCGAATTTTTTAAACCTGGGCACTTGTTTGAAATTCGACCCTGCGGCGCAGCCCGTCAAAGCTAAACGTAACGTCCCCGGTCCAATTAAGCCGTCCGCACACTGGCGAATTCGCGTCCTGGCTTTTCCTTCTGTGTTCAAGGAAATAAATCCTTCGTGTCGCACATCAAATGAAAGGTCTCGACGAGAGAAACTCGATCTTTATCTAAAAAAAAACTTAAATTAAAACTGAAATGAAACTTACTTACTTTTCCGAATCCTTCTTTAGGGTTAGGTGCTCTGCAGAACTCTTTTCACACCTTTTTGTTCTTGGCCTTACTACGAGGTTTGTTCCAATCGCAACCTTAAATCACCTGTTATA
The DNA here is from genome assembly GCA_958336345.1 of Dorcus parallelipipedus. NCBI lineage: Eukaryota > Metazoa > Arthropoda > Insecta > Coleoptera > Lucanidae > Dorcus > Dorcus parallelipipedus. Next base: position 26,636,205 of record OY284483.1, read on the forward strand.
TTTATTGTCTGTCTATCTATTATTAGCTTTGCTCCTTCTTTTTCTTTTGTGACTATAAAATTGGTTAATTTCCATCCCAAATTGCCATACCTACCTCTACTCTTTAATTTATTTTCATTTGTAGACGTTAAAATTAATTGAAAAGAAAATGCTATTATACTTCTTTCTAATTTGTTGGTTGAACTTTGCCCATGTACTTTGGTTCCATTTTTTGTTTTCTTGTTTGTACTATTCACTTTCTGTGCTACTTTGCTCATCTACTGACGTCTTATAGCAATACTTTCCTTGCTTGTCTGTTACCTTTGTTTAACTCGTCCCTTTTTTTTTGTTTTTAAGCATTTTCAGATTTGTTCTATTTTCGATTTAAAAGTCTGCTCCTTAGAGCTTCCGTTTATTTTCTGTTACTGTCTTTTTCTACTACCAATTTCATGATCTCCTCCTTCACTTTACATGCTTGCGCTTGTTTTTCCACTACAAAGTTTCTTGCTTTCCCTACAATCTACAATGTTTTCTTCTTCTACTTTTGGGGTTCTTTATAAAGTATTGTTTTTCGCCTTTTTATCTACTGTTTCTTCTATTACATACTTTATATTTCCATCGTTGGTTTCTATTTTCCCTATGCCATGATGCTTCTTTGCACCTCATTCTTCTTTGACTTATTCCAGTTCTTCATTGTCTTTTTTTTATTATTATATTCAGTGTGTGCAATAACATACTTCGAAGTTTTATTTAATTTTCTGTCTCACTTCTCGAATGACTTTAAGGGGATAATACAGAAACTTTAAATCATACCAATTTTTATTGTCCTCGGGAAACAAACCTAGAAACAAATTTGAATGGCTGAAGATACTATAAAATCGTGGTATAATTCTTGTGAAAACGATTCCTTGAAACCAAAAGGCTCGAAATTACTACCCTGTCATCCCTCAAGCTCTTTACCTAATTCTTTCATTTGGCAGAGATAGATGAGTAATTTTGAGTAAATTTGTGAAAATTCGCTATTTTAGTGTTTTCATTAAGTGTGATAATGAATTTTCATCAAGTAAAGGCCGAATCAATCCAGATGAGTAAGTTGTCAGAAATCCCTTTACAATGAATTCAATACAACACTTCTTCCACACCCCCGACATACGAGTGCTTCTTCTTCATCATTCCAATTGCGTTAGTGAAAACAAATTCCAACAGCAGCCCTCGGATGAGCGAACAAGCATGTGCCAAATTGTTTTCTCAAGATCGATTTAAACGGCGCGACGCGACGAGACGTTTAGAATTCGCGGGGCCACGTAATTGTCCTCGAAATTTCCCGCCAGTGCCGTAACGTCTTCTTGGGGCTTATGTAAGCAAACAGATTCGACTCGGCAGTAAATAATAATAAGTGGCACACGTTTGTCAGCTAAATGGATGAGGGGGAGCAAATAAACTCGCTTTAGTATTGTACGTCTCCATAAATTCTGTTTTACATTCTTTTTACGTATAGTGAGGTGAAGGTTCTAAAAAGATACTTTGCTAATTGAAATAAGTATTTTGTAATATACTAAGTAATATTTTCGTAGCGTACGTACGTATACAGGTAATTGACAACTCATCCAATAATGGGAGTCGACGCCAAAATCGGAACCAATATTATTCAGTAATTTGTAGATTGGCTCAGGATCATTTTCTGATTTTTTTGCTTTGGCCTAAGTGCCGATTCACAATGGACGTAGGCATAAGAAATACGTAAAGATAGTAAATACATAAATGTAAATTTTTGGTATGTTTGTCAATTCTTACGTCCATTAGTACATTTAGCGACATTTATATGACAAAATAAAGATACTTCGTAAAGGAAATTGATGGGGAAACCCCAATCATAGGCTAAATTATTTTTTTTTAATGAACTATTCAATTTGTAAATATTAATCGGATATGTTTTAATTCCCTTTCAGCTAGTGATTCTTGGGGTATGGCTCACCAGTGCCCTTTACAGTTCACCGAAGTTCTTCTGGTGCAACGCCATAACGAACTACATGGAGGGCACGACGGAGACGATCTGCACCCCCATCAGAACGAAATACAATTCGGAAATGTTCGACATGATCAACTTCGTCCTCCTGTACGTCATTCCCTTGGCAATTATGACTGTAAGTAAACTCCCTAAAAATGTAATACGTAATGAAAAAGGAGGTCGCAAGTGTTCAAAACAGTAATGCAAGTTATAATTGTGAATATGAAAAGATTGCAATTGCGAAGTGATGATTTAGTTTAGCCAGGAAGACGGTTGAAAAACTTGGTTACTTGCTTCAAGCTTTATTGTCTCTCGCCGGCAAGTGAATCTCTCTTTTAAAATTCTGCGTCGTCTTTTATTCTTGTTATTAACAATTTATTATAGAGTTTCATTAAAAAAAAATTTTTTCTTTTCTTTTCTTTAATTAAAATTTATACTTCTTGTCTTTAATTTAATGATTCATTCACTCGTCCACTTAAAACATTCCAGTCGAGAAAAAGCTTCGCTCGCTGTTCCCAAGCTCGTTACGCTTAACTTTGCTCTTAGAAACTTACTTTAACGTCGGCAGCCGCAACAGAATTCCATTAAAAACAAGAGTGTGTTCTCATAAGTTATTTTTCCCTCGCATGCAGTTCGAATTTCACCCCATGCGGCTTTCGAAGTCCGAATTTAATTTCCGATTAGTTTTTCGCGTCTGTCGTAGCAATTTCAAATTGAAAGTGTCTCGTTTCAAGTGGCAGGTCCTTTTTTAGAGAAGGAGGAAATATTAAATTTGAAACTCAATATACCGGCGACACAACGTCGACGGCTTGAGAAAAACGAATGTTTAGACTGAAGTCGAATTGAACTTAAGAACTAAATTAGAATTCTTTATATTCTTTAATAATATGCAGGGTGTTTATCCTTATTTTATTTATTAAATATGTATGGAAGATGGAATAAATTAATCTCACAAAATAAACAAACTATGAATGTAGTCCTAGCTTGAGATGCTCCGATCTCAAATTATTTAAGGTGCTTTTAATTTCCTCTTGAAATTTGTTTGGGTTAACGTTAAACTTTCCATGTAATAAGGAGATGTTTTCCCAAGCTATATTCTGATTAAATTCATTTTAATTCCGTGCGCGTAGTTCGTAAACTGAAACGCAGATGGAATATTATTATTGTATACCATGGGTTGTTCGCCTAATAATAGTAATTGAACTAATTGTAATAACTGTCATTTAAGTCTCTGGACAGACTGTTACATCAGCGCATAATATGTACAACTGCGTGCGATAATAGTTTGAAGATTTTTGCCACAAAATAATAATGATGAAATTGTTCAGTATTAATTCAATACACTATACACTGTCTTTCAAAAAGTGTGCTGCAAATGGTATTTTTTTTATTATCGATTTTTATAAGAATTTATTGTCGCAGAACGTCAGAAATGTCAGATGAAATTTATCTTGAATAGTATACAGCGTGGACACCGAAAAATGAAGATGATTTCAAAAGATTAAGAGAAAAAAGTCTAAAAATTTCAAAAAAACAAAGCTCAATACAGAAAAATTTCAAGGTCAATCCAACCCAACTGAATCTAGAATTCCTTCCAATCCAAAAATGAAATTAAAAAAAATAAAACAAGAAAATTAAGAATTCAAAAGACAAAGCTCTAAAAGGTAAAGGTCAAGGCCAACCAATAAAAATTAACTTAAAAACAAGATTCAAAAGTTGAAGGTCAAGGTCAACCCAACCCAAACAAAATATTAAGAGAAAAGAACCTACAAAAACTGAAACAAAAAAAAAATTCAATTTCAAAAAACCACGCTCAAGAAAGATAAATTTAAAGGTTCGCCCAACCCAACTGAACCTAATTCTACCCAATCCAAACAAGAAATTAAAATTTTGGTAAGTTGCTCCATGATTGATATTAGATACCATAAAATTTAATAATAAAGATTTAGAACTTGTCTTTGGATTACTAAAAAGAAGACGGGAAGTTTCATTAAATGTTTAATGCCGACATGTTTCGGCCTCAGAGAAGGCTATCCTCGGGGCGACTAACACACTTCGATACTTACAATTAGTCGCCCCGAGACAAGCCCCAAATATTAGCCCGACCGTTCTCTATAAGAAACGACCGCTGAGTCGACTATAAATGAGCGTAACTTTTTATTGGAACGTTGCACACCAGATTCTCTTGCAGAATATGAAAGAGGACATTCAAATCTATAGATCTGAACAAGTTCTAAAAGTTAACAGTCAAGGTCAACCCAACTCAACTCAGTATAACTCAAGCAACAATTACGAAAATCTTTAAAAAAAAATAAAATCTAAATTTCAAAAAACAAGGTTCAAAAAGTTAAAGGTCAAAGTCAACCCAATTCAAGCAAAACAGTAAGTTAAAAAATCCTAAAAAAGAAATAAAATTCAAAAAACGAAGCTTCAGAAAGAAAAGAATCAAGGTCAAATGAAATTTCAAGGTCAACCCAACCAAGCAAAAGATTAAGAGAAAAAATCTTTAAAAAATTATACAGTGTGTCCCAGATTGAGTAGGCTACCATGGGTAACTTTCTTATTAGTGAAGATAGAGATTTGGTTAAATGGGCAATATTTTGCAGTTTTATGTGCTGATTCAGAGTCCGTTGAGAAAATTTGAAAATTCCGAACAGTTCAGATATTATCGCAGAAAAACTGAAAATCGCTATTTTCTTTAATGTCCAATAACTTCGCAATTATAAAAATAGGAAAAAATGTTTCATATGAAAGTTACTATGTTTGATAAAATACAGCTGAAAATACAGTCAAAATAAAATTCAAGATGGCGGCTGTCAAGATATTGATAGCAACTTTCTTATTTTAAATGGACGCCATATTGAATTTTTGTATGATTAAATAGCATTTTTTTTTCTCGTTTCAACCGTGGATCACAACCCATATCTAAAAAAAAAATTATTTAAAAAATTTAATATTTTCTTTAAAAATCAAGTAAGCGGGTTGCCTTTACTTATTACTAATCAAGTAAGCGGGTTGCCTTTACTTGTTTAGTAATAAGTAAAGGCAACCCGCTTACTTGATTTTAAAAAAAAATATTAAATTTTTTAAATAATTTTTTTTTTAGATATGGGTTGAAACGAGAAAAAAAAATGCTATTTAATCATACAAAAATTCAATATGGCGTCCATTTAAAATAAGAAAGTTGCTATCAATATCTTGATAGCCGCCATCTTGAATTTTATTTTGACTGTATTTTCAGCTGTATTTTATCAAACATAGTAACTTTTATATGAAACATTTTTTCATATTTTTATAATTGCGAAGTTATTGGACATTAAAGAAAATAGCGATTTTCAGTTTTTCTGCGATAATATCTGAACTATTCGGAATTTTCAAATTTTCTCAACGGAATCTGAATCAGCACATAAAACTGCAAAATATTGCCCATTTAACCAAATCTCTATCTTCACTAATAAGAAAGTTACCCATGGTAGCCTACTCAATCTGGGACACACTGTATATAAAGGTCAACCTAACCCAAGCAAGAAATTAAAACTTCAAGAAAAAGAGCTAAATAAACTTTAAGGTTAGGGTGAACCCACCCCAGCTCAACTCAAGTAAATCTATCCAACGAAAGCAAAAAAAAATTTAAATGAAAAAAACTTTAAAAATAGATAAACACATCGTGCAACCACTCAAATGAAAACGCTTTTCGAGTAGAGAAAAAGAATGAAGCGATCGATATACATATATAAAATTTTTTAGAGATTTTAAAAATTGAAATTAACTTTAGTCAAGATTACAGCTGCCGCGAGCCCCTTCAGCGGCGAACGGATTCTTCGAATTCTTTGCAGATGCTTCCAACCCTTCCAGAATTTAACGCTTTCTCTGTCCCCGAGCCTCTTGTTACTAAATTTAACTTTAGTCTTTTCGCGATGTTTCATCTTCCTGTCCTTTTTTAATTTACTCATTACAGGCGATTCATAAAGCTCATTCGCCTAGAACTTAACGCAAATTGTCCCATTTCGTGTTCATTCTTGATTATTTTCTTGTCGCAGCGTTTACAATAGGATGACACAATAGATGTCATTTTTTTTCAACCACCCCCCCTCCCCCTCCCCTACGAAATTACTATCGACAAAACTGCGACCGCCTTGAAGCCGTGGAGGTTACGTGATTAAACGAAAGTCGGAAGTTTGATGTTTCAATATAAACTTGCTCTGCCGAAAGGCCCCTGGCAAACTTCAGGGTTCAGTTTTATTTTTAACACAGTTTGCAACAATAAGTAACTAAAAAGTAACAACATCTTCAAAGCAAAATTTTTTTTTTAATCAGAAATCTATGTGAATTTTGTATACGGTGAACTTTTTTTAAGTGTGGCCATAGGGATTTATATGCTAAAAATTTGACCTCATGTTAATGTATGTTATGGGACAAATTTTAAGTAAATTTTTGTATTTAGTCGTAAATTAAACAATTTACTACAAGATGAACTTTGCTAGAATATCCTAACACGTTTTCCTTAATTTTATTTTACTGTGAAAAGTTAAAGAAAATAGACACATATGAGCAACAGAAGAATAAGCAATTAAAGATTTAATATCACCTTGAACGAATGTAATCCGTGTAGGCTGACGTTATTAATAATAATTTGTCACTGTGATTACTGATAAACCAATTATTGCAACATTAATTTATTACCACTTGCAAAAACTACTTCCTCATACCATTGAAATATGAGTGGAACTTGTTATAACGTACATAATTGATATTTTTAATGCTTGCTTAATAATAAGGGACATTTTGTTTATAAATTTGCAGTAGACAGACATTAAGGGAACTTTTCCCTTAATGACATTTCAGCTACCTTGATTTTTGACTTCGGTTAATTCTATGCTTATTAATTTCAACTTCTAACCGGAAAATAATGAAATAGAACATGTTCATGTTATTCTAACAATGTGCATTTCATAGAAAAATATTTGATTTATTAATAAAAATAAAAATTTGCTTCAAATTTGTGCCAAAACATACATGAGGTCGAATTTTTAACATGTAAATCCCTATGGCCACACTTAAAAAAATCACTGTATATATTTTTTTAAATCAAAATTAAATTCTTCAACAGGGCTGCAGTCCTGTTGAAGAATTTAATTTTCCTTAACTGATCAGTCGTGATCATACTGCAATTTTCTTAAATCTATGAAGTAAATGTGACCTTACTTCTTCCCTAAAGGCTTGATTTGAAAATGGCGCTAAAAGAAAAGCCCGACACAAACTGAACTTAACTTGACATTTGCGTCGCTGTTTGTTGTTATTCTACCATAGTTGAAGATCCGAACTATTTTTGGCAGTATATAAACGCTAGAAAACAAAGTTCGCGGATACCTTCAACTATGAAATGGAATGATTGTACATATGATGCGGGTGAAGCCGTAACTAACGCTTTCGCAGAATATTTTAATTCCGTATATGAAAGAAACCATAAAATACTTAACAATTCTTTTCACACCGAACGCGAAGTTAATTTTACTGCTACAATTGATACAGGGTCCGTCCATGATATCGAAATAATCCTAAATAAGTTAAATAAATTTTCTCCTGGACCAGATGGTATTCCGGGGTATGTATACAAAGGATGTGCCTCTACATTGGCAGCGCCACTCCACCATATTTATAACTTATGCTTAAAATATTCCTGTTTTCCGGAAGTCTGGAAGTGTGCACGCGTGTGTCCGGTATACAAATCAGGCCATAGAAATTTAATCTGTAATTATCGACCAGTGGCTATTCTCTCAACTCCTGCCAAAATTTTGGAGACGATAGTTTATAACAACCTCTTCAATGGCATAAGAAATGTTGTATCTATAAATCAACACGGATTTATGCCACAGAGATCTACCGTAACGAATCTCTGCAGTTTTGTGCAGTACGTTTATAAAGCTTACAATAAAAAATTGCAAGTAGATGCGATATACACAGATTTCTCAAAAGCATTTGACAAAATTAATCATAATGTGCTTTTACTAAAGCTTGCGAATATAGGTTTAGGATCGTCAATACTGGCATTAATAAGTAATTACTTAGGCAATAGATCGTTGTTTGTTTCAGTTAATGGGTACAAATCCAAATTATTTTATCCAACGTCTGGGGTACCGCAAGGTAGCAATCTGGGACCACTCTTATTTTTACTTTATGTAAATGATGTTGTTCAGGAGTTAAAATATTGCCAAATCCTACTTTTTGCGGATGACATAAAAATTTTCTCCACAGTTAAAGGTGAAGATGATTGTGTAAAAATTCAAACAGACCTGAACAATATATATGAGTGGTCTCAGAAAAACTATTTTCACTTCAATGTGGAAAAATGTAGAACAATTTCTTACTCTTACACTAAGAACACTGTTAACTACAAATATATAATGAATAACGAAGAACTTAAAAAAGTAACAGTTACTACTGATCTTGGTGTAATGTTTGATACGCATCTTTCCTTTAATGAACACATTAATCAGATTATAAAAAAAGCTTATCAGATGTTAGGTTTTATATTTAGGAATGTTAAGCAATTCAAATCTTCTAGGGCTTTAGACGTGCTCTATAATTCATACGTGCGTTCAAGATTGGAATATTGTTCAGTAATCTGGGCACCTTACTATCTTCAAAATAGGCTGCGAATTGAGAGAATACAATTTAAATATTTGAAACTTAAGTATTACTTAGATTACAATATTTTTTCTAAAAACGTGTCATACTCTGAATTAATTCAAACATATGATGTAATGTCGCTGCACTGTAGACGGTTAATTACAGGACAGTGCTTTCTATTCAGGCTTTTAAATGGATTTGTAGACGATCCCTTCATGCTAGGAAATATTTGTATAAAAATTCCACAGAGAAATACTAGAAGTACGGAACTTTTCTACACATCATTAGCAGTAACGAACTATTTGAAGAAAGATCCGGTTTACGTTTTTTGCAGTAACTACAATAAATATGGCTCCCAAATTGACATTTTTAATACATCGTTATTATCATTCAAACGACAAATAGCGGAAACATTAAAAATGTTCATCTCTGTATAATTCTGCGTTTGCTGCACTATGGTCTATTCTTGGTGTCTGCACTGATCGGTCCTGATCTTTTGGTATTAAATATTAAATAACAAAGAGGGCTTTTTATTGTAATTTATGTTGTTTTGTTAGGTTTTAAGTTGATTTTCTGTATGTAATGTCCTATGTAAATTACTCTGTAACTGGTTGTTGTAACTGTTGAGTAATAAACCACCATTATTATTATTATTATTATTATTATTATTATTATTATTCTTGTTTTGTATTTGCCTTCGTTTTTTATTTGTTCAATATCTGCTTGTAATGCTGAAAGTTCATTGATAATTCAATTTTGGATCAGGCTCTTCATTGATAGGTCCTCCTGTAATTTTCGTCACTCCGTCAACTAATAAAATAAAGTATACTTAACTGGAAGTTGTTCCATAAAATCAATTTTATTTATGTATGTATATTTGCTAAGACCTATAGCTTGTAGCTTAAAAATTCATTACTTCCAGTTGTTTGCCTTGTCTCCCTTTTCCCTTAGGTCCTCAAATAACATCTCATGGGCTTTTTACTTGGCCTTCTTTCGTCTCTCTTTTTCTAAGCCCTGCTTTCTGGATGTCTTAACTGCCTTACCCACGAAGAGTTTGCTTGTTCTCAGTTTCTGGATTGTCTGGTTTACCTTCTCATAGCATTTCTTATTTGGCCTTCTTTCTTCGTCTCTTCTCCATATCTACATCCTTCAACTATTACGTAGTACACTCTATCAGTCTTTCCAAACATTTCTTTCCTGTTTTATCCGTGCAGACTTTGCAGCTTGCCTGTTCGTGGTTCTCAGTAGCTGGTTTGTCTGGTTTACCTTCTCATAGCATTTCTTATTTGCTCTTCTTTCTTCCTGTCTTCTCCATATCTACATCCTTCAACTTTTACGTAGTACGTACACTCTATTAATCTTTCCAAACATTTCTTTCCTGTTTTATCCGTGCAGACTTTGTAACTTGGATATTTGTGGTTCTCACTTTCTGGTTTGCATGGTGTACCTTCTCGTAACATTACTAAATTGGCCTCCTTTTTTTATTTCTCTTTTACACCTACATCCTTCTTCCTTTTCATAATCTATTCTATCAACCTTTCCAGATATCTTAACTGCTTTACCCGTGCAGACTTTGCAGCTTAATCATTTGTGGCTCTCAGTTCCTTATCTCTTTACCCAACCCTCTTCCATGTCTCCACTTTATCCTTACTGTTTTTTTTTTCTTTTAGTGACTATGCCTCATTCCACCAATATGATGGTGCTCATCTCATCACCGTTTTGTAATAAATATAATTTGGTCCCTTTTTCATTTAGAAATACATATTGTTACGGTAGATTTTTGATTAAAAGACGCAGCCAGAGTAAGTAGTACATTCAGTAACAGTAATGGACTTATACGGTTCACTTTACACTAGGTTACAAGAAACTTCTTTCTGACAGAATGTACACTTCGGTGAGTTACAAATGAATTTCCCGAGTATGTATAGGGTTTATTTTAGAAAGCTCGACAGGAGAGCTTATGCAATCTGTGGGTGATTCATCGTGTAGAAAGTTGTTACTTTAGGTCGCCTTTGGTGGGTCTAAACCGCCTGATGTCATTTGTTTATATTAACTCTGTTTTTCTTGGATTTCATCCGGCAGATGTTATATTCGAGGTCATGCATTGGCGACGTTCTAGTTTCCCTGTTACATTATTGCTTCTAACAAATTGTTTTCATCCCCCTTTTCCGTGATGATCAATTTGTTCAAATGCCATACTCTGCATTTTAGTAACAAAATCCTCTCTTCGCTCTCGTCTTTCTCTCTTCAATTTTATAATACGGTGACCCATTTTAAACAACGCATTGAGATTTCTCGAAAACGTTCAGTTACGAAACACACAGGCATTTACAAAAGCTTATATTTTTAACATTACTTCTTTATACTTAAAACCCACACAGCATGATTTTAACGACCCCCGACCTACTTCAGCTGTGAACACTCAACCACACGTTCCTATCATCGACGAAACGAATTTTTCCGTAAATTCTCCATTGGGGTTGCTACACACCTTCAAGTTTAACTGCACTCTTAAACACAACAGTTTACTATGTGCGGTAGTAAATATGTCGGAAATTCATCTCCAGGTTGGGAGAATAATATTGCAGAGCAAAACAAACATAGAAGACATTATGTTGAAGCACTTCCTGAGAAAACGTCCAAGAACTTGACACACTAAGTGCTGACTTACGCCGACGTGTATTATTACAGCAAAGTTAGTGCGTGTCACCCTCAAACGCGCGAGTGCTTTTAACACGGACCTTAATTCAGTTCTATTTTTTAATTAAAAAAATTTTGATGAGCTGCAATTTACTACATTACATCTAAAAATGACTCGTGGTTTCGTCCTTAATAGGCCGGCATCCTGTAATTCGTTTTGAATAAAAAAAAAACTCTGTGTAAAAAAGAGTCTTGAACCGTAAAGTTCAAATTATCGGAAGAGGCAATTGATGAATGCCTTTCCGCAGAAGTTCTTAAACAAGCTGACTGTGCGTGCGAAGTCGAGGGTTTGCGGCTTCCAGAGATCCTTCCGCTTTCCATTCACTTTTCCGAACGAAAGTAAGCCCCCTCCCCTTCACCCCGGTCGATCGATGCCCCAGATTTCAGCGCGTTCATTCATTTGCCCTAAATTGTCGCTTCTTCCCCACGGCCTGAAATGATCCGGGTAATTCGAATTTGAATGATGATTTTCCGGCGAATTTGAATGTGGTCCAGATTGGAGTCGAACTAAATTACCAAGACTTCTCGAAAAAAAGATCCTCCATTCTATGCATTGCCAATTTAAAAAGATCCTGAAGCAAATTCGCCAGGCCAGTAACATACCGTATGTTTCGTGTTAAATTGGAAACCTGTGCGCATGTCACGCGCGTGTTTAAAAGTAATCTTAGTTGCAACAAAGTGACAATGAATTAAGTTGAGACTGTCGTTAAAGTTATAGTGCCTCCGCCTTTTTTCAAGTCTTAATGAAACGGTCTGTATGTACTTGTGTAGTCAAATATTTTCGCTTTGTCTAGCTCTAGAGCATAGGCATCCATTTTTGGAAGCCACCTAGCCACACCATCAGCCGCACAAAATCATTAAAAAAAATAAACTTTTTCATGTATACGAACGTTTCATTTTTTAATGATCATAACGCTTTTACTTTCAATACATTTTACCCTTTTTTTTGTTACTCTAAATAGTTTTCAGTAAACAATTATTAGTGGAAATTATCTTGAGTAAACTTCGTAAATTGTTAACGTTTTTTTTTCTGCGACATGTTTACACGAAAACGGACGTCATCCTTCTCTGTAACGTCTCAAATTTTTTGTCAGTCTAGGCCACTTTGTGTCTAGTCTCGAAAGTAAATTAATTGCGCAGATTTCGCGCTCTGTTTACTTTCATCGAAGCAATCAACTTAACAAGACTGATTCAGTTAGTTCGCTGCCGTCATTTAATTTGGAATTACTTGTTACTTGTTACAGTAGCGCCACCACTTATTTGATGAGCTGTCTCAAAACTAAACTGACTTTGTCTCCAAATTGGGGCGTCAAATTTAGAACATTATTTGATGAACCATCTGTCTAGTTCTATTATCTGTATTTTGTAAAGTACAAAAAATAAATTGGTGCTCCAAAGAGGGACACGACCAAGAGATATCACATAAAAAGGCATCCAAAATAATAGGGGCAAAAACTCAACAATATCATATAAATTGCCACCAACATTTGTGGGCCAAATAAAATACACAACATTACAAGTGATTGGCGCCCAACGCGGGGCAATTAAAAGAATGCAAAAATACACGACCATCACTACAATATGGTATGTATTGCGGACGTCATTGTAAATTAACTATTTGTCTCATACATACAATTTTAAATTAATTTACATAATTCCGAAAAGGTTATATACTAAACAGTCCAGTCACGAAATACCGTGCGCAACACTTCTTTACGTCCGCGGAACCGTAAAATTTATAATGAAATTTATCTGCTAAATAAAAATAAACCCCCGCAACAGTATTTTACCTTCGTGATCTACGGCCTCCCTTGGACTTCACAAATGCCAGACGGGGGTTAACGTTTTCAACCAGCTCAGAGGCGTAGCGGGTAAAATAAATTCGCGCGAGGGCGTTCTGTGGAAACACCCGCTCTTATCTCACCTTTATCGTTGTATTTCCTCAGATTAAACCCTCCACTTCACAGAAACTAAATAAATCCCTCGGCTCGATGAAGCTTCAAGCCCGGCGCTTTATTGGGGGAATGAAACGAAAAGTGCAGTTTATGGTCGCAAAGTGATTGCGTGATTGCATGCGGAGGTTCACTTTCGATATCCGAGAGCTTTTTCAACTCCCTAATCGATCTGGAAAAGGCGGGATAAGATCTTGCATGCCTTAGTTTATTATCGTGTTATTAAATTTAATATTCCGGTTTGTAATTATGTAGTTGGTCTGCATAAAATACAACAACAGCAATGTCGTCGGTATGGAAATTCATAATTACACAGTAAGGGTTGAACGAATCGATTTATTTTAAAAAAAAACACGTGACGGAATTATGAAATTTAGATGAAGACGAATCCTAAGTTTTTCATCACTCTCAATCGAAATCAAATCTTTTCTTTAAATTTGTTTGGGGAGGAATGGGGTTGGTGTTTTGCTTATCCACCTTTTGACGATGCTATTCCTCGCACTTTCGAAGCTTGGCTTTACTGATTTATTTCAAATTATTTTCCCTAAGCAAGGTTAGGTGCTTTCTCATTTTGACTTCGTTGAGGCTGTCCTCATGTCCCCTCTTTGAGTTTCTTCTCCTAATCAAATTAATTTTCCTTTAATGGGCAAGGTGTCGCGTTGCGCGCTCCAACTACTAAAGTCATATGACCAACCGTATTAAAAATGATATTGTCTAATCTTTTAATTTTTCTACTGTCGAATTTTTTATGACCACTTATTAATGCTACCTTCCACCTATCTTAAATCCCCATTATCCATTTCCGACCTGCCTCCACCTCTTTTCAAGTTTCAATGAAACAATCGGTATGTTAACTTACAATATGAAAAAAATCTAAATAGGAGAATTTCGAAAATAAATATAAATCTTTACTTTGAATAGCAAACTACCTGATGTGTATTTTAACACGACCATTGTAACGCTAATGTTATGAATGATTTAATTCCCAACAGAAAGAAAGCTAACTCTAAACGTCCTATTACAGCTTCTCTACACAAGGATCGCAGTGGGATTGTGGAGGAGTTCAAGGCAGCTGGAAAAGCAATTAAATGCCTCCACGAACACAGGGAATTATCAGGGATTAACGCGAAGGGCTTCCAACAGATACAAGAGCACACTGGAAACGAAGGTAAGCAATATCCGCCGTACGAAGTTGTCTTCAACTTCCTTTATTTTTCATCGCAGCGTAATCGTTTGCGATAAGTAAGTTCGTGCGCGCTTCCTGAAAGCTTTCGGCCCGAGGTTAAACAATGGGCAAACTTAATTCACTTTAGGAGGGTTAATACAGTCGGTCGATTTAAATTGTCCTTGCTTTGAGGTCTCATATTAAAGTTTCTTTGAACGTGGCAAGAACATTCTGTTTTTTTTTTTTTTTAATAAAAAGACATCAGAAGAAAATAAAATAAAGAAAGTAAAGAAAGGAGTTCCTTAAACACCAAACATGAACTCATTTTTGGAAGTCATGTATTTGTGCAGCAAATTCAAAGAGAAGTAACAATTTTATAAATAAACATTGAAATGGGGGAGTACATACTTCAAAGGGTGTTTCTTTTTAAATAAAAAAAAACAGCTGCAGTCCTACATTATTTCTTGATTAGGTACAGTATTAAACTTGAGCTCTGCCCTTGTCGCAGTCCAGTAGCTTCTGGGCTTCATTCTGCAAATTATCCTTCATGAAATTTGAACTTTTGGGGAAGGGGGGGGGGGGGTAAACAACTAACCTGAATAATTTTATAAATCGACATGGCAACTTCAACAGATGGTTTGCAGTTGGCAACCCCAAAACTCGATGATAGGCTCCTCTTCCCCCAATCAGGAGAATAATTCAGTTGTGCGGTGCCCATCGTAATCAAAACGAGTGCGAAAATCACTATCACGAATCTAAACATGTTTCTAAAACAAGCACTGGTCCAAATGGGGCGACAAACGTAAAAACCTTCTCTGTGAGCAGCTCTCGGACGAAGTAGTGCTTCGAAAGGGCGCCGCCGCATCTTTTATAGGCCCGAAGTAATTGACAAAGCTTTCCTACCTCCGCAGCTTTTAATTGGAGAAGCCCTTCTGCAAGTTTCGCGCGATTACTTCTGGCTACAATCGTCACTAAACTTTTAACGTACTTGCCGATGCATGAGCAAAATCACTTCTTCAAGTTTAATTAAAGTAAACGGGAAGCCCTGCTGGGACCAATCTAATCGAAATTCTATTCCCACATGTAATTGAAGTTTCTTTTTTCATTCACTATGTAAATCGAAGTAAGGGAAAAGATTCTCAAAGAGATTCGAGGGGGTTTAACAGTGATGTCAAAATTTTTATTACCGTTACCATAAGCATAGGTACATCTCACCAGGTGCATAGGGGGCTTAATGAACAAAGTTTTTCTTAAATAAATAATTCACTGCGAATATTGTGTGTAAACAAACATAAAAAATACCGACCTCACGTCGTAAACAACTTGATAGACTAACGATCATTTAAATATTTCGAAGCAAAAGAATTATACCTGTTTTTAAAGTACATAGTAAATAAATAAATATAAATTCTGGTTTCTTTAGTTTACTGTGTAAATCTACCTTGAAGCATTTCACTTGAGTAAATAAATACGTATTTTAAAGTTTTTTTTTTTAAATTTAAATGTTTTTTTGTCCGCATATTCTTATTGTACATTATGTGTCGATTAAAATATTAACCAATCTTGATTCTTTATTACTTTTTATGCATTTATCACCAGATTGTTTTTTTTTAACATGTTACATGCCCCAAATTTAAGCTCTCGGAGAGCTAATCATAATTTATTGTCTATAATTAATTAAATTTAAAATAATTCCGCAAATGCAAGAAGTCATGTACATGATTACATTGTCGGAGGACGTAGTCCTTGAACACATAAGCTGTAGAAACTGAATTAAAATGCAAAAATATACCCAAAATAAAAAGGCCAATAATCGAGTACATTGATTATAAAAGCTCTATACAATGAGGGTGCTGATATACATAGTTCCTTTCTTTAGGGAGGACGAAATTTATCAGCAGAGGACCTCTTCTCTCAGTGTTTCCTTAGGGCTTCCCGATCTTGGGCGAAGATCATCTTCCTTACATCACTCACACCAGAAATCTTTAACACTTAAGCACCCCCTCGCGGAAAGGTGTCGGCAATCAATTCAAAAGTTGAATGAAAATATTGAAAATGAACTAAAATAAAGGAAAGGAGACAGGTTTGTTCAAGCGAACGTTTTATTTAAAACTACATGACTGATCGCGAAAGTGACTAGGTGAACATTAACTATTTTTTTTAATCCCCCCTGAAACCCCGACGGTTTATTGTTTACATTTAAAAGCAAGGAGTCTCGCCTCCCTCGAGACGTGTTGCCATCTTTAGTGTTTTCTCCTGGGCCTGTCCAAATAGGTCACGGAAGTGATTTAAGTTGTTCCACTCTACATTGTCTTTATCGTGATTTTATTTACTTTAGCTCTCTTAGGCCCGCTTGTACAATCGTCGGATAAGCGTTATTCTTAGAACGTGACGTAGGTGTGACATAGATATAGAGGAACATTAAAGGTTACTCGACAAACCGTTATTCCGTCCTTATTCCACGATTGTAAAACTGATCCTTAACAATTTATAACACTAATAATAATCACCCTCACTTAAATTGTACCGAGTGATTTTTTTTAATTTCACGTTTCCCCAACCGAGATAAACAAGATAAATTTAACTGAAACGTACGGCGTAGCTTATTACAGACAATGCCATTTATTTGTTATGGTACATTATTTAAGCAAAGTTCCGCTTTAAGGAAAGTTTACAGATTTATAGAATTTTAAAATATCTAGTACTTTACGTTTTTCATAACTATGATGGAAAAAGAAACTTGTACACTAGTGAGATTTAATTTCGTGACCACCAACGAGATCACTTGGCAAAGTAGTTAATTTCGTACTTTATAATAAAATTATGAACTTTGTAGCTTTTACTGCTGTCCCGATAAGGAAACAAGCGATTGTAAATAAACACAACCTTCTAAACGGGGTGTGTAGAAAGTGCCCTCGTTCCTTAAAGTTCTAAATTTAGTGGACCAGGTTCAATAAGGTTCAAATTCGAACTATTGTTTCCTAACTATGTATAAGCGAATGAGTACATTACACGTACGTACAAAAAAGTTTTTTAAAATTTGATGTGTCGTCCTGTCGTCCAACCCAGCTTTCGGCCTCCCGGGACAATTTCACGTCGCATGCCAAAAGCAGACACTTTTTGCACTCGTTACATGAAAAATCAACGTGCGACGTGTACTATGTATGTATGTATAAAAAATTACATACATTACCTTGTGATTTATTCGAAAGCATTTTTTGATACAACTCCTGAAAAATTTAACACGTGTCACGATCATGAGCTTTGGCCCCATCATCATTTGCAACTTTCAAGAATATACTTTGGAGGTAACTCTTTTATGTACGAGTACAATAGTGATTGCTCATTGTTATTTAATATCGGAATTATTAATGATATTGTTACGGGAATAATTTAAGTAACATGAAATAAGGATCGTAGCTCAGTATAACAAAACATTTATTAACAATTAATTATAACTACAAATACTTACATCTTATTTTGGGCACTTACAGACAAACAGACTACATGACATTCTGACTAGATGGTACCCTAATTATGCCGCTAACGTTCGGCTTGTCGCGTATTTATAGGGGTTTTGTTCCCGGGGTATTACGTCAATTGTTGGCTTGACATTTATCTTAGGATGTGCACACGGGACGACTTTTGTCTTCAGATCTATGCACGCAGATGAGTCATATACCTTTACATTTAGATTTGCACACCGCACACGAATGAATCAAACGCCTTGACGTGCAGGTGCAGCTTTTGCAACGCGGGTGAGTCATACGTTACATAATTGCAAATGAGTCATTCTTATGTTTATGTTTCGCTCGACTGATTTTCAGCAGTACATCTTTGGATGGTCTTCTCATCCTAGTTACATTATACTGTGCGATCCAAAATTATTCAGATAAGGAGAGGCCATGAAAAATAAAATCAGAGTCTTAGCTTGTCAGAAATGTCAAAACTAAAACGTTATATACATTTGATGGTAATAGAAAAAATCTCCTAAATCTTCTAATTGATGAATGATGAATGAATACATAAGGGATTGTTAAAACTCTTTAATATGATAGTGACCAATTTCAAAAGCCGCAGAATTTCTTGCTTGCTGACCTGTGACTCTAGTATTCGAGAGCGTTTAAACAATTAAGAGATTTGACAGGAGTCAGAAAGCAAATGTCAAACTAAAAGTTTTGAATCAAGCTAAGACTCTGATTTTAATTTTTTATTAAGCTTCACCTTATCTAAATAATTTTGGATCGCACAGTATTAAACTTAATTATTAATTAATTGTAAGTTTTTTGGTTAGATGTAGTAATTTGTCTACAAATGTGGCATAGTAGAACAACTTAAGCTAAGAAGATTTAAATGCAGAGTCTTCCTACAATTTTTATTTATATATACCCACCACCTGTTTCGTCCATAGGACTTTTTCTTTTTTTTTGCAGTTAAATCTTCTTCTATAACCAACCACCTACAAACAGTAATGGAAACGTACAATAATATTACAACTTAAGCTAAAGTGATCAGACGCCCTCCCCCCATTATGAGCAACTGTTCCACATTAGAGTCTATGGTGCCCCATTCTCAGTATCCCCTCATAATGTAGTGTTCCCATCAAGTCTGAAATTATGTAAAAACACTGAGAAAAAATTCACATACCACATTCATGTCGTTTTGTTAATTTACATTTTCATTTATTTAGTGCTTACATAAAAAAAATCAATTGGTTAAAAAGGGCATTGCGTTAAATCGAGCTTTGTAAAGTAATGTAACTTAAATTATTCTTGACAAGAATTTTATGAAATATAAAAAATGAATTAATTGTGTTACATTTTACTGACACGCGCCATCTAGTGGTTGTGATTGTAATTTTATTTCCAGATCGTAATTTGTTTTGACAACAAGGCGTGCCTTTAAGATTTCACAATTTTTTTTTCAGGTTTTTATGAAACAATCTGAACAATTCCTTAACATTCACAGATAAATGAATTTCATTAATTCTATGACGAATATTCGAGAAATATTTTAAAAATTTAATTTAATAAAAAAGATAAAAATGAAATTCCCTTTGACACTGATAAATCTTTTTAAACTCGTCCGCTGGGGTCTTCCTCTTATTTTAAGTGCGCATTTTAGACATGCGCCATCTATTGGTTGTAATTGTAATTTTGATTGCAGATCGTAAATTTTTGAAAATTGTCAGTTGTTTTCGGAGCATACCTTTAAGTTTGAAGTATTTTTATTTCTTCAGTTTTTTATAGGTCAGAAATTATTCATGCCTCTGCGCGCTTAATTCAAAATATTATTATTATTATTATTATTATTTTCATTTAATGAAGTTTCGGGAAATATTTTTAAAATTTAATTTAATAAATTAATAATGAAACCACTTTTGATATCATTAACTTTTTTAAACTTATCCTTTCAGGGTCTTCCTCTTACTTTGTGTGCATTTTAGATATGCGTCATCTATTGGTTGTAATTGTAATTTTGTTTCCAAATCGTAAATTTTTGACATTTGTTATTTATTTTCAAAGCGCGAGATGGCGACTACATAAAAATCTCTTTAGTACGCTAACATGAATATTGATAAAATTATGTTAACATTTTATTTTCTAGCAGAACTGATAAAAAATTACGCAGTATTATGCAGCTGAGCTGACTTCATCTTATTTTAAGTGTGCATTTTAGACAAGCGCCATCTATAGGTTGTAATTGTAATTTCGTTTCCAGATCGTCATTTGTTCTGACAACAAGACACGCCTTTCAAATTTCACAATTTTTGTTTTTTCAGGTTTTAATGAAGCAATCTGTATATTTATTTTTGAAATTCCTTTTCCTGTGGTTGTTGTTCCAATATAAAAATCAAAACTCAGAGAAAAATTCATTAACGTTCACGGACAAATGAGTTTCACTTGTTGATGATGATCCTAAAAATATTTTGAAAATTTACTTTAATGAAAGAAATTAATAATGAAGCCTCTTTTGACACTCATAATTTTTTTGAAACTTGTCCGCTGAAGTAAACACTCACTTATTTTAAGTATACATTTCAGACATGCACCATCTATTGGTTGTATTTATTTTTCAAATTTCAATTTTCGAATTTCATTTGATGATAAAGATAGGAGATTTTTTTTAACTTAATTTAATTTAAAAAAAATTAATGAACTCTTTCTTGACACTAATAATTATTTTTTAAACTTGTTCGCTGGGTAGTTTGCAGATAAGTTGACTGCGCCACCTATTGGTGGTAATTGTAATTTTGTTTCCAGATCGTACATTTCGAACTGTCATTTGTAAATCCTGACGATTGTAATTTGTTTTCACAACAATGCGCGCCTTTAAGTTTTAACTATTTTCTTCAAGGTTTCATAAAACAATCAATAGTTAAAAAAACTGAACTAACGATTGACGTACTGACTGACAGTCAGTAGTCAGTCAGTCAGTACGTTAAAAAGGGCAATTCATATGAGATGTAACTTGAATTATTCTTGCCAAGAATTTTGTGAAATAAAAACAAAGATATAAATTGCTGAAGTAGGTTCATGGTTTAACTTGAAGGCTTCCGCGGCCGTCGTCCATGTTTGAATTGGTTTCCGGTTGGAACCGCGTCATGTTGACTTCTTCTACTGCCAACGTTTCGTTCTCCATTGCAGAAAAACTTCCTTAGGGCTGCTGCTGCTTCTCGTTAGTCGTTGAGACTAGGTTCATGGTTCTGAAAAAAGTAGCATCGCAATTTCTTTAATTTAAATTACTTGCATATCGAGTGTCCTTCAGTATTTAAGATTATTTTAGCTTTAAATTCTTTAAATGACAATTTTTTAGAATAAATATTATCTGTGCAAGACATCAAAATTTTGTTACTTTAAACAGTCCATCCTGTATACGGTTAATTTTTGTTATTATATGCCGATCGTTCGATCGATAAGTCAAACAACTTTTATAGCTCAGTCTAAATTTTATATAGCCAAAGTCTCTATTATAGCGAGTGATCAATATCTTTTCTAATCAAGTTTATTATTTCAAATGCCATTTGAATTATGTATTTATATTGCATTCCTATAAAAAAAACCTAACTGCTTTTCCATCGAAAATGCAATTTCTCGAATATCTTTCCACTCATTTCCACAAAATCGTACAATAAGATCAATAATCTCTCTATTTAATTGCCTAGTATATGCAGCTAACTATACATCCTCCTTATGACGTTTTCAATATGGAATCCTATATGCTAACCTTTGGCTATCAGCTAAGGCTGTTTTCACACGACGCGACGCCATAGCGATACCATATATCGCGGTCAATATGTGGTTGCCATAACGCGCAACACCAAAAATACTTTTAGGTCTGTTCGATAACTCTGCACTTTTCTACACTTTTTCCACCAACTGCACCTGAAAGAGTGCGAAGTATATAATATAACATAAGTAGGAGTGAGAAAAATAGAATAAAGGTGTTAAAAGTGTAGAAAGTGCAGAGCTATCGAACAGACCTTTTAAATGAACCGTTTACACATATTCGCCATACAATATAAGTTATGGTAACGATTCAACTACGAGTATATGGTTTGTACACGCGATATGTTCTACTGATATCGCACCATATTTTATCGATGCAATAGTTGTCACCACTGCAAGTTTACGCCTGTTTTCACACGTTTGGAATTTATTTAGTTTTAATTCAAAGAATACTATCGTTTCATTTTATCGCTAAATCTTGTGATAGTTAATTATTGCGCTATATGAAAATTGTTCATCATTTATAGTCCGCGATATAAATATTATGGCATCGCTATAGCGCCGTGTGAAAACGGCCTAACTTTCGTGATACAGCCTTGCAGCTTTTGTCATATATCATTTCGTCGTATACATATTTTCTTAACTCAGATCTATACGATCGTCGAATAATAAAAAATGATCTTTACATTATATATTTTTATATACCTACTCTCCATGACTTTCTACCCTCCTGTAACTTCATTTGAGTATCAAGTCACATACGTTAATTATTCGTTGACGTGGGCTCGTGCAAAATCCATTACGCGAGGATACGTAGCATGTATAATCCGTAAACCAGAGGGTAGTTACGGGGCCATTCACAAGACGAAAGGTCCTTAGAACACCGTGCGTGTGTAATTAATTCGGACGGGAAAGTTTTCATAGTTAATTGTGTCACGCCTAAAATTTCAGAGCCGTCTCAGTTTCCCAGTTTCTCCTAATATTTACATTTTCTGAGGGCTTCATTACGCTTGGGTTACTTCGCAGGGATTTACCAAAAAGAATTAAGTACAACGTGTAGCAAAAGTTTCAAAACACCCTTTACTTTTTTTAATAAAATTTCCCAGTTCACCTCATACAGAATCGGAAATTTGAGAACTGGACATAGCAAGTTTGCTTCGATTCGACTCGCAAAGAACTAATTGCCAACAGGGCGGGCGGTGCCAGGCATTGAAAACAAGTGGGCGTCCTTATTCAAAATTCCATCTTGCTATCAATTTTGGGCTCTCACTTAAAAAGAAAATTAAACAAGCTCATGTATAATTATTTATTTGAAAAAAGCTTGGGCACGAACACAATTTATGGCAGAAACTAAAACCATAACGCCGAGATCTATTTAAGTAATTTTTCACAGTCCAGCATCTTCTGCGATTCATACTAAAAAGAGAAAGCACAGTTTTGCAACAACCCGAAAAGAAAAGAGAAAAGTCAGACTGCCGTACTTACCCTTATCAACTTGTAAATCGAAAATACGTCCTCCATTAACGGGGTGCAATTACTCCCTGGAAAATTCTGCCCATTGACATTGCGTTTGCCCCAAACCGGACTGTAATTAACTTGAGCCGAGCAAATGGCAAGCATGGCCAAAACCACCAGCAAAAATAATCGACGCATCCTGATTGAAATGTACACACACGTTTCAACTTCAGGCTTCCGCTTTATATACAGGGTTAAACCCTCCTACTCCTTCGGGACGGTATAATTGCGAAGCCCTTCCAGAACTTTGCAATAATATTACGTCCATCCCCTTGCTCAAGTTTTAATGTATTTATTATTGTGCTGAAGCCGCAAGTGATTCAGTGGGCGTGACCTAAATTCTCCTAACGCTTAATTAAAACAGAAATCCGAAAGCTTTTTACTTTTTTTTATTGAAAATATATGTATGTATTAAGGGCAAGCGTTATCGTGAACGATCCGATCCGGTGGTTGGGAGTTCGGAAGTTTTAATGGAACTGTCTTGCTGGCCGATTTAATAAATTTAAAAACCCTAAAAGCATATGCATAATTGACTCGTTCGTGCAGAAACGAATTTTTCTTTCAACAATTCACATTAATTTCATATTCGGTTTACGTTGATTTCCCTGTTTCGTATATTTATAAATATAAATATTCATCCTTGAACCAATTTGTTCAACGATAACTGTAACATTTCTGCATTTGAGGTTTATAAACTGAAAATCGGGAACCCCAAAAATTTTTGCGCTGCAGGAACCCCGAAATCCTTACGCTGTATGGTCTGCCAAAAGTTCCCAAAGTCCTATATAAATATTATGGCCTTAGTCTTTTTTGTAGATCCACCGATTGTTTGTCAAAATTTTTATTTCTCACCCTTTGTGTTTTTAAACTCATTTAGACTGCCAGGCTGAATATTGTTGCGGTATTAATCGAAACAAGGGACATAGTTGAATAATATATTGTGCCACCTCACACTACACCTTCACAAGAGAAGAGCTTACATGCTCTGATAACAATTAGTTTATGATCTCTCGGATTTGGGAAATTACGGGGTTTATATACTGTTTGGAACTCAAACAATTCCGAGTATTAACGAGGGAAAACTGTACGTTTATTGTTTCAAACAAGTTGGAATACGTCCAAGGTTTTTATCAACCTGCAGATAAATCACACTGTCGGCGCTTTTATTGGCGCCGTCCGGATTTATATTTGCTTATCTTAAATCTTAACTTCGCTAAATGAATCTAATATTTTTATTAATTTTCGTCTTGTCACAAAGGATATCCTTCCACTTTTAAAAAAAAAACTACACTCATTTTTTATGATAGGTATCCCATCATTGCAAACTCATTTCCAAAGATTCACAAGTCAGATATTCGGTAATTATTAAAGCCCGGATTTTTAGGCAATTGCCTAAAATTTCTTTTAACAAAAAACATGGGCAATTAAGTTTGAAACATTTATATTACAATTTTAATTAGAATGAGATGTATATTTTTTCGTGCCTAAGTGCCTATTTTTACACTATTTGAAGTATTTGCCTAGTTTTATAGCTTAAACGCCTACAATTTTTTTTTGTTTCCTATTTTATGCCTAAAATTGGCAATTATTGTATAATTAATTTTTATGAATTGTTTTCTTTGTGTGTGGAAATACGTATTGGCTTGCTAAAACATGTTAAAGATACTGTACGTGTTCAGCTAAACTGAATTGAACTGAAAATTGAAAACTGAAAATTGAAATTCAAAATTTTTAAATTTAAATAAAATTACTTCAGGATTATCCACGAAAGAATTTCACGCTTTAATTGTTAGTATAAACAATCTTAGGCGATAAGGGGCCCAAGCAACAAACTTTAGCCAAAATATTGACTCTTCTTACGATAAGTGGCCATTACTATACGTTAAAATAAATAAGCTATGCGATAGAGACCTAGAGCGACTGAGAACCTCACCCACGCAAGATGGCGGAACCGGTCCAAAAACACCTCGCCATCCCCGAGGATAGACAACTTAAGTCACTCCAGTGACTTAAATGAGTGGGACCAAAAGGGGGAATCGCACAGATGTCGCAACCTCGCAGTCGCAAATTGCGAAAAAATCTTTGATAATGTAAACAATACGGTTCCGCAGGAAGAGAAGATTCGAAAAATTAATTGATGTTCACCGAATCATTTTCGCGAACGCTTGCATTTCCAATTTTCACATTCATGTAATTTTTATAAAATGTTCGCCGAATATTTTTTATGAACAGAAGTTATTAGTTTATTTTTATATCTTTGTTCAAATTTAAAAATTGTAATTTTTTGCTTCTTTAACTTTATCATCGACCTCTTTTTGCGAGTGCGTATTTCAATTTAAATATTCCTGGTGTGGATGATTTGATAGTTACCAAAAGAAGACGCTTCGCCTAAAGCACCATAGAAAAATAGAAAAGCCCTGAAAGGGAAAGCTGTAAGGTGGTCCTCTGTTACTGAGTCCTCGAACTACTCTATTAGGAAGGAAAGCATCTTAGGTACTGTCTGGATTTTTGACTTAAACGCCGATTTATGATCTCTATTTAAAGCGTGTTTTTATAATACATTCCTTGTGGCGAATCATATGTTTGATTCACTTGTACAGTTCCATAAGCCCCTAAGAGCCTCTCTCCGATTTGTTAATAAATGACCAGGTAACTAGAATAAGCGTTAATATAATTTTTTTATTATAAAACGACGAAAGAGGAGAAATTATGGAAAGCCTAAATTTTTTTAGGTCTGCCTAAAAGTGCGCCTATTTCTTAGACATTAACTGCCTATTCAGTCTTTCTAAGTGCCTAAAAATCCGGGCTTTAGTAATTATTATCTACCCTCCGTTTCGTTTTGAGTTGGAATTGTACGCGTTTATTCTACGTGCATTTGTCATGTCATAAAACCTCGTCTCGACTAAAAAATAAATTAAAAATCAAAAATAACTACAAAAAAACGTACGATTTTATTTTAATTAAAAAACAAAAAAGTATTTTTTCAATAGAAATAAAATATTTAAGTAAATCTTAATTTTAGTTATAATTGCAAAAATACACACTTAAAAAAAACGTAAACAAAATAAGAAAAATTATTAATTTTTGTTGAGATGTTATGAAAAATCGCTCGTCTTTTGTTTCCTCATGACATGACTTACCATGTTTCCTTGATCTTGTTTTTTTCGAGAAATTTGTTAAATACTTCGATATTTCCTAGAAATTAAATCATTTACTAAATTCTTGAGTTATTTTCTTCAACTAAAAACTTTGACTTTGTTGTTTTCACAACAAAGCGCGCCTTTAAATTTTACCTATTTTTTTTTTTTTAAATAAAAAAAATATAATGACACCTCTTTTGGTACTAATAACTGGAGCCTTTACAACTGCGTTAACTTCCTCTTATTTGTATTTTAAACATGCGCCATCTATTGGTTGTAATTGTAATTTGGTTTCCAGATCCTAAATTTTGACGAATGGCATTTGTTTTCAAAGCTAAGCGCGCTTTTTTGTTTTAACTACTTTTTGTTTCTTCAGGTTTTCATGATGCAATAGGTATATTTATTTTTCAAATTCCTATTATCATAATTATTATTTCAATACAAAAGAAGAACTAAACTAAAAAAAATCCTCAACTTTCATAGGCGAACGAATTTCATTTGATGATGAAGTTTCGAGGAACATTTTCATAAATAATAATTGATTTAATTAAAAGAAATGATAATAATTAAACTTTTTTTGACACTAATTTTTTTAAACTTGTCCGCTGGGGTCTTTCAGCTGCATTTCAGACATGCGCCATCTATTGGTCATTAGTCATTATTGTAATTGTGTTTCCAGATCCTACATTCACTTGTTTCCACAACAAGACGCGTCATTCTATTTTAATTATTTTAGTATCTTCAGGTTTTCATGAAACAATCGGTATATTTATTTTTTCAATTCCAAGTAGTTGTTAGGTGAGTAAGTAGTTGTTAGCCGAATGGTTGAGTCCGCTGGCAACGAGCGTGACGCTCGGCCGGCAATTATTAGGGGAGACCGGGTATGGTTGTCTCACGTGTTGGTTGTCACATCTAGTATTTCTCAGTAACTAACTACTGATATTGGCTGTGGCTATAACTAGTAATTATTTACAATTATTGTAGACAATCACATAGCCACAGCGAATATCAGTAGTTAGTTACTAAGAAATACTAGGTGTGACAACCAACCCGTGAGACAACCATACCCGGTCTCCCCTAGGCGTGGGTTCGAATTCCATCCTGGTGCATAAGGGCTCTATGTGAGAGATAGAGTACTTATGTGTCGGATTGTGTTTTGGATTTATACTGGCTCCTTCGAATTGGATTTTCTGGGTTTCACCAGTTTCTAAAGCGAATTCCGAAGGAGAAATTACCATTAATTGTAAGTCGGTCGCAGCCGCCACCCCTCCCCGACAAGCTCTGAGCTTGAGGTTAAAAGTGAGTGAAAAAAAATTCTCATTTTCACGATTGTCTTGATGTAAAAAAAACAAAACTCATAAAAATTGCTCAACTTTCAATGAAAAATGAATTTCATTTAATGTTGAAGATTCAACAAGTACCTATTTCTATAATTTAATTTAATTAAAAGATTAATAATGAAATCTCTTTTGATACTAATAATAACTTTTTTAACTTGTCCGCTGGGGTCTCTGCAGAGGAGTTACTTTATTTTAAGTATGCATTTTAAACACGCGCCATCTACTGGTCTATTGGTCTATTGTTGTAATTGTAATTTTGTTTCCATTTTGATTTACGCTATCTGTTGGTTGTAATTGTAAATTTTGACGATTGTCATTTGTTTTCGCAAATAAGTAGGCCTTTAGGCTCTAACTATTTTTGTTTCTTCAGGTTTTCATGAAACAATCGATATATTATTTTTCAAATTCTCACTTTCGCGATTTTTTTGATATATTAAAAAAAATCTACGAATTTAAATTTAAAAGAAAAAAATAATGAAACCTCAATCTTCTTCTTATTTTAAGTATACATTTTAGATATGCGCCATCTGTTGGTTGTAATTGTAATTTTGTTTCCAGATCATAGATTTTGACGATTGTCAATTGTTTTCACAACAAGGCGCGTCTTAACTTTCTTTGTTTTTCCGAGTTTTTATGAAGCAATCGGTATATTTATTTTTCAAATTCCCATTTCTGCGATTGTTTCGTTACAGAAAATAAAACTCATAAAAGTTCCACAATGTTCACACAGATATATTAATTTCATTTGTTGACGTAGATTCAAGAAATATTTTTATAATTTAATTTAATTGAAAAAAATATGACAGTGTTTCAATAATTGTTACAGATCCTTCCCCGCGATTGGAACTTTGAAAAATTCCTCAGCATTCACGGATAAACGAATTTCACTTGATGATGAAGATTCTAGAAACATTTTTAAAATTTAATTTAATAAAAAAATTAATGACACTAATAACTTTTTTTAAACCTGTCCGCTGGAGCCTTCTTCTTATTTTAAGAATACTTTTTAGACATGCGCCATCTATTGGTTGTAATTGTAAGTTTATTTCTAGATCGTAAGTTTTGACACGCGCAATATCTACTTTTATAATTCAATTTAATTTAAACAAAAATACGTCATGCAGTGTTTGCGTTAGGTAATAGCTATAAATTTCACTAATTAAATATTTCCATCACATTATTTACTGTTAATTTATTAGTATCGATCACGTACTCTATAAATTTCCAAAAACTTCATGACCTATTCATTCGTTCATCGAAACAGGTGCTACATCAACCCCGATAACATTAGAACTGAAAGTGCATAAATAACATGTTTTTGACGCGCGGTAAATATCCGTGACAGGTTCGATATTGAATCGAGCATTTTGTGTGTGTGTGTGTGTGTGCATTTTATTAAATTAATTAACATTGGAATTCATTTTGAGATTCGGCAATCAAAACTAATCACATATTTATA
Source organism: Dorcus parallelipipedus (assembly GCA_958336345.1). NCBI lineage: Eukaryota > Metazoa > Arthropoda > Insecta > Coleoptera > Lucanidae > Dorcus > Dorcus parallelipipedus. The sequence continues at coordinate 26,665,322 of OY284483.1, forward strand.
TACTCGAAACTCATTTGAAACAACGGGATTATTTAATTAGGAAGCACGAATACAAGAAACTAAACGCTCTGAGATATGACATATTAATTAAAGTATTACATAGTATGGAAGTTGGCAAAATTTCATCTGTCATGATTAAAAGGGGAAGAGAAATTAATTTCAAAAGATGGGGGCGAAATCCTTTTGACATTTAGCAATCGTAGATATGAAGATGTAATGTCAAGCAAATATTAATATTGTTGAGTTATTTGCCTTAACTGATTGGCTTTTATGAAATTATTTATTTTCGTTAATTGTGTGTTGCAGATTTCGAATGGGGAATCCAAACCACTTCAAAACAACATGATGCCAAACCCAAATTCGAGCCAGAACGTCCTGAAAGCTCGCCGGGGCGTCATCAGGATGTTGATCATCGTCGTGTTGACTTTCGCCCTGTGCAATTTACCACTGCACGCCAGAAAAATGTGGCAGTACTGGTCGAAGCAGTACAAAGGTGACACGAACTTCATGGCCCTCTTCACACCGCTCACCTTCCTCGTTACGTACTTCAATTCCGGAGTGAATCCTTTGCTCTACGCTTTCCTCTCGCGCAATTTCAGAAGGTACATGAAACAATTATTAAAAAGTTAAAAATCGCATGTATTTTTTTAATTAAGGGATTGTATAATGCCCTCAAATATAATTTATACGTGTGAGTTTTGTTCTTTATTTGTTGAAGTGTTATCCCTATGGTAGTCCAGAATTGCCCTCTTTGGGGACGTCGTTTTAATTCTTTCATGTTCTTCCTACTTCCATGTATGGATGCGATTTCAAAACAATAACATTTTGATTGCAGGCTTTAAATATTGATCGTCGGGATTCTATGGCTTCTATTGTTCATACCCTTTCCCATCCCCCACTGCATTTCGGATTACAAGTGCAATTCCAACAGGAGCCTGCCAATTCCACTAAACCTGATCGAGTTCATCAGAACTTAAATCACCCCCACGATCGATGAAAAAGTTCGACCGAGTTGTAAAATGGAAGCCCGCCCCAATTGGACTGCGCCTCCCTAAGAAATTTATAAATTTGTAAACCGCGAGCTTCCGCGCGAAAGCAAAGCTCTTATTAGGTCGAGCTTTAAAACAACGCCCGCGCTGGAACGATTGTGCTCGCCCTGCGCTAATTATTGCATAATTTTAGGCGTTTAATTTTCGTACTTATGCTGCCCACAGAAGGGCGGCCCGAAAACCAAAAACTCGTCTCAAATTATGATCGTTAATTAAGGGTTGTATATTCAACGCAACCGAGAGCTTTTAATTAAATGCGAAATGAATTTGGTTTTTTATTCTTAAATAATTGCCGAGGGTATACTATTTTTGAAGATCGCAATTAAAATGTCTTTTTTCATCATTTCATTATTTATAATTGTTTTAAAAGATAAAGAGTTTACTACAAGTCAACTTAGACTACAATAGAATCTAACTCTGGATGGGCTATTTTAAGCCTAGTTGGGGTGGAGCCTCATTAGTGGAAACTGGAAAGTCAAACTACTGATATAGTGGCGACACAGGGCCGGCCTTCTAAATGACGAGGCCCGGGTACAGTAAGAATTATGGGGCCCTTTTTTTATTATAGTATGGGAGCCAGGGACGAAAAGTGGATTTCAATGAATTTAATTTTGATTTGTTTCGGCTTCCTCAATCGAATTCTTTAACCACAGGCGTTACTTTTGAAACAGCCTTTACATTCGTCTGTTTTATTTCGTTTTCTTTAGATATTGCAAATTTTTAAGATTTGTATTTATACAGGGTGTTTAAAAAGCATGTTTGGAGATTTTACACAGTTATAGATCAGATACAAACACAAAAGTCTTAATGAACGTAAGTCCGCAAATCAAGCGTTTCCGAGATTTCTTGAGTTTTTGAAATGAAAATTATTTACGCGCAGTGGGTGTTGAGTTTTGGTAGTCATGCTATAAGAGATGAGCGTATATAGAAGGAAAAGAGGACATTAGTCACACAGTCATTGATTTTAATCGAGATTTATTTAACACTATTAATGACTGTTCAATTGAAGAGTTCATCAAGTTGGTTTTGATTTTTTTATGAAAGAATAAAGAGCCAAAAAGGGGTAACTTCCTTAACCAATTGACGTTTAACGTCAGTTGTCCAACAGTTATAGTGTTTTGCATATAATCCAACGTGACATGGCGTAAAGTGGCATATCTCATCGATCTAATCCAAGACTTGCTTCATAATATTATGAAAAATTCAAAGGCTACTTGAACTTTTCAAGTGAACACTTGACATTAGTTTAAATTCAAAAGTCACTAGAGAGTTAACAAGCAAATTTTTTTACGGAATCGACTGTATCTCGAAAACTGTTGTTTTTCCACCTATGTTTATTAAGACTTTGGTGTTTTTATTAATGATATCTATGAAACTATTACAATATTTGTTTTCCGTTTGAGCAAAAAAGAGTGAAAAGAAGTTCTCATATAAACAGATTACCTTGGTTTGATAACAGTTTAAAAATTCAGAAAGAAAATTTAAAGGAATTAAATTGGCTCAGAAAATTGACTCTAGACAACAGTGTTGAATCGACTTATAAATCACACAAGAAACAATACCGAGAAAATTATAAATTAAGAAAAAGAAGGAATTCTTCCTAAATAAAATTAATAATTCTAATAATAAAAACAAGACCTTGTGGGACATAGTAAAAACAAATACCTATCAAAAACCTAGATCAAGTTCAAGTATTGTTATCAAACATTGACATTGCAAATTTATTTGGCGAGTATTTCACTATAACAATACCTGCTGAAATCAATGAACATTTTACAAATACGACAACTGAAACTTGTACAACTACCTTGAAAAAATCCAATATATTTTTTGTTCCCACTAAATTGAATAATATTGAATGTAAATATAATGTAATATTGAATTTAAAAAATTCAGTAGGACCTGATGAGATCTCCGTGCACATGTTAAAAAGATGTAGTCATCTCATTTCCCCTATCCTAAGTGTATTAATTAATCTCTCCTATTCTCTAGGTCAATTCCCTGACGCTCTAATACCATTCACAAAAATTATGACCCAACTCACATGGAAAACTATAGACCTATATCCGTATTAAATACATTTTCTAAAATCTTTGAAAAAGTTACGTACAAGAGAATACTTGATTAAATATAACTTATTAACTAATTGTCAGTATGGATTTCGAAATGGATATTCTACCGAAAATGCTGCCATAGATTTTACTCAATCGATAAGAGATACTCTGAATTCTAAATTCAAAGTAGCAAGTATATTTTATGACATATCAAAAGCTTTGATAGCCTTCAATTCGATTTCATATCTGTCTGTTCGCGGAGACGTTCCGAATTAGTTCGGAACGGCTAAAATCAAATGCCCATCGAAATAATGATCGATTTTAACAACGCTTTCAAGTGTATAACTTTCATAAATGCTTGGATTTTAAAGCTCCGAACTAGTTCGGAAGTCTCCGCGAACAAAACTATAGTTTCGGCTTTAAGGGTATTGTTCAAAACTGGTGCCAATTTTATTTATATGTATAAGCAAAAGCTTACAGTAAAAATCAATGAACAGTACTCAGATAATTTCAGTCTAACCCCAAGAAGTACCCCAAGGAAGTGTTTTAGGTCCACTTATCTTTTTGCTGTTCATAAATGACCTACCTAAACATATAACTAAAGGACAAGTATTTATGTTTGCTGACGACACCACAATTTTAGTTACCGCACCTAAAGATACTATTTTAGAACAAAAATTAAACATCGTTACTCAAGAATTTAGTGCATGGTGTAAAAAAAAATCAATTATTAATTATAATAAAACGTTGTACATTGATTTTTACTATAAACTATCAGACTCTCTTCATAATTTTAATTATAACAAAATACAGGTAAAACAACATACAAAATATTTAGGGCTTGCAATTGATAGACATTTGTGCTGGGTCAACCATATTGAATATACAGGGTGATTGAAATTCGAGGGGATCTCGCTTATTATAAGAGATAGAGAATCGGTAAAAGGTCAAAGTTCCCAAATTTTATACTGATTAATAATCTGTTAAGAAATTTGAAATATCTCGAACGGTTTCTTCACAATCGGAGAAAAACGAAAAATTGCGATTTTCGAAAATCGGACATGACTTCTTTATTTATGATTTTTCCAAAATCTGTGAAAACATTCCCGAAGCAACTTTTTATGCTTGATTGAATGGCGAACGTACTAGAGTGATTCGTTTTTGTTTTTCCAGAGCCAACTTCATTTTTTCTTATGGCGCGATTTTTGTTATTTAGACAGATAGGTAGCACATTTTTTTCTGAATTCATTGGTATGCCGCACTTGCTATTTTATTTTAATTTTCAATAAGAAATTTTGAAAAAACTGAAATTAAATTATGTGCACACATTAAGTTAGCTTAGTTTCACACATTAAGTTAGCTTAGATTCAACTGTATGCTGCGTAGCCAACCTACGTTTAATTGGTCTGTTATTGAATACAGAATGGCATATCCAAATGAAGAAAAACGTGATATGTTGCGTATGTTTTATTGTCACAACGAAATTCCATTACAAGTGCTCAGAAATAGAAAACTTATCCGGAAAGAATCCAACCAAGTATCTATCTATCTATCTAAACGACAAAAATCACGCCCATAAGAAAAAATGAAGTTGGCTCTGGAAAAACAAAAACGAAACGTTCTAGAAATAAAGTACGTTCGGCATTCAATCAAGCGTAAAAAGTTGCTTCAGGAAGGTTTTCACAGATTTTGAAAAAAATCTTAAATAAAGAAGTTGTGTCCGATTTTCAAAAATCGCAATTTTTCGTTTTTCTTCGATTGTGAAGAAACCGTTCGAGATATTTGAGTAATTTCGTTCGAGTAATTTTGGGTTAAGTGTTAAGAACAGCTATGCTGAACTTCGCCCTTTTATTGCGGATGCGTTATTTCATTTATTGTAAATTTGAATTTAATAATAAAGACCTGTTATTATTATATTTCAAATTTCTTTACAGATTATTAATCAGCGTGAAATTTGGCAACTTTGCCTCCATTTAACCGATTCTCTATCTTTTATAATAAGCGAGATCCCCCCCTCGAATTTCAATCACCCTGTATAGCAGCAAAATTAAATAAATGTTATTATCTGATACTGAACTTAAAAAATATCCTTGATAGTAAAGCTCTCCTTAATATTTACTTCAGTGTGGTATACCTACATATAAGTTATATGATTTGTGCTTGGGGACAAGCCGTTGATTTAAACCAAATTTTTATTCTACAAAAAAGAATTGTTGGACTCATCTTTAATCTCAGTCCTTTAACATCCCTCAAAGAAACATTTCAAAATAAAAATATTCTCACAGTTCCTTCAATTTATTTGTACAAATTATTAACGTATTAACCATGTAATGATGAAAAAAAGCTGAAAATATATTATTATTATTATTATAACTGGGTGAAATATCCGAACATTTTTTTAAACACCCTGTATATATTTAGATGTGGTTTTGTTTGTTCAATGTTTCATTTGGATTTTGACATATTTTTGAAAAGATAGAATTGTGCCACAAGCAATAGTTTGTCTAGTTATGGAGATAATGGGGGCCCTGTGTGGCCCGGGGCCCGGGGCCCGCGTGTTTTGCACAATATGAAACAATCGATATATTTATTTTTTAAATTCCCTTTTACGCAATTGTTTCGATATGAAAAAGAAAACTCATAAAACTTCCTCAACATCCTCAGACAAATGAATTTCATTTGATGATGAACATTCGAGAAATATTTTTAAAATTTAATTTAATAAAAAAAACCATAAATGAATTTTTTTTAACTCGTCCGCTGTGGGTCTTCCTCTTATTTTTAGCATGCATTTTAGAAATGCGCCATCTATTGGTTGTAATTGTAAATTAGTGTTCAGTTTGTAATCTTTGTTGATTGTCATTTGTTTTCGCAAGGCACGCCTTTAAGTTTTAAATGTTTTTATTTCTACAGGTTTATTCATATACAGGGTGTTTGGGATATAAGGCAACAAACTTTTTGTGTATGCAGAAATAGACGACGAAACTAAACTAAAAACGACGAAATTAGACTTTTCTTTTCTTTTTTCTTTTCTTCCAGTAAATCTTTTCGATTTGAAGAGCAACTGTTTGTGACCCACTGGAATTTCAAAACATAGTAGCAGCAGCTAAGCACTTTTGTTTTCTAAAGTTTAAAAAATCTTCATGACTTTGACATTTAATGTCAACAACGTTAGCTCGCTTCAAAAATTAAAATAAAAAAAATTAAAATTAAACGTGTCAAAAAAATTTTCCTTAAACATCATAGTCATAGTTAGCTAACCTTAAATTTTGAAATTCCAGTAGATCACAAACAGAGCAGAGGCTATTCACATTTTTAGAAAATTTACTGGAAAATAGTCAGACATACAAAAAAAATTTACCAGAAGAAACGTTTTATTTCTTCTATTTCTGCATACACAAAAAGTTTATTACCTTATATCCCAAACACGCTGTATTTATGTTAGAGGGTCCCATTTTAGCAATTGTTTTGATATATAAAATAAAACTCATATGAAATCTCAGCATTCACAAACAAAAGATTTTCATTTGATCAAGATTTCGGGAAATATTTTTAAAATTTAATTTAATAAAAACAAATTAAGAATGTAACCTCTGTTGACACTATTAACTTTTTTTAAAACTTATCCATAGGAGCCTTCCTCTTATTTGAAGTATACATTTTATACATACGCCATCTATTGGTTGTAATTGTAATTTCGTTTCCAGATCGTAAGTTTTTGACATTTGTCATTTGTTTTCACAACAAAGCGCGAGATGGCGACTACATGAAAATCACTTTAGGACGCTAATATGAATATTGATAAAATTAGGTTAACATTCTATTTTCTAGCAAAAATTATGTTAAAATCTGATAATTATGTGACAACTGGCAGCACTGTGTGCGTCTAAGCTCACTTCATCTTATTTTAATAGGGTTTTCGATTCACGTACTCCGGTTGCACTCAGTGTATTTGCATCTTCTTTTAACCTCATGCAATAACATGAGATGAACATATTCTGAGTGCGCACTAGTGCGATCAATTGAAAACGCTATAAGTAAGCATTTTAGACAAGCGCCATCTATTGGTTGTAACTTAATTTTGTTTCCAGATCGTAAATTATGACGAGTGTCGTTATGATCGTTAATAATTAAGGGTTGTGTATTCAACGCAACAGAGAGCTTTTAATTTAAATTAATTCAATTTATTCTTAAATAATTGCCGAAGGTACATATATTATTTTTGAAGATCATAATTAAAATGTCTTTTGACATCAATTTCATTGTTTATAATCGCCGCCACTGGCTGCAAGTCAACTTGGATTGCAACAGAATTCTCACTCAAACTGTAGATAGGCTATTTCAACCACAGTTAGAGTATGACCTCATCAGTGGATGAATTGCTGTCACTAAAGACAAACTTAAGCAGATCACTTACAGAATCACGCAACAGAATCCTCACTCAAACTGTAGATAGGCTATTTCAACCACAGTTAGGGTATGGCCTCATCAGTGGATGAATTGCTGTCACTAAAGACAAACTTAAGCAGATCACTTACAGAATCACGCAACAGAATCCTCACTCAAACTGTAGATAGGCTATTTCAACCACAGTTAGGGTATGGCCTCATCAGTGGATGAATTGCTGTCACTAAAGACAAACTTAAGCAGATCACTTACAGAATCACGCAACAGAATCCTCACTCAAACTGTAGATAGGCTATTTCAACCACAGTTAGGGTATGGCCTTATCAGTGGATGAATTGCTGTCATTAAAGACAAACTTAAGCAGATCGCTTACTTTGAAACAAAAATGGGAAAGGACATAAATAACTTCCCTTTAGTGCTCCCAGACAATCGAAATACCTTGGAAAAATTATACCTATTACCATTCGTGTAAACGCACAATTTCAAAACAAAAAATGAGAGAGGCCATAAACAACTCCCTTGTGGTATCCCACTCTCCCCTTTTTGGACTACCAAAGACTTTGTATTGTTTCAGGGGAATGCGAGAAATACTCCTGTGTTCGATTAGAGGTAACAGGAGGCAGCCGAGCGTTCGCAACCAGTTCACGATGGGCCTGCAGGGAATCCAAAGGCACGCGTCGGTGAGGTCCACCCTGAAGAACAACGCCACCACGGTTACGGTCTTGCAGAACGAGCCAAGCTCAGAGTGCTCTCACGAAGTATGAGGTTGCGGACCCTGTCTCTACTGCTCACGGTATAACTAGAGACAGAACTTGCCTGTACATAGAAAACTGCACGAGTTTCCGAAGGGTATTGTACATACATAAATGATTTAAACTTTGTATATAAAGTTTCTAAATCTAGTCGTACTTAATGTAAGTGTAAGGTTCAGCTGTACTACGTTGTTACTAATTTATTTTTTACTTACTACACGGAAAAGTGCGTCCAGGACGAAATGATTTTTTTAATTTAGTTACCGAAAGTCAAAAAGCAAACAACATCGATGTAAGTTACGCGAAAAAAAAGAATAATTGTCATTAATGTTATTCTAAAAAGGCCTTCAGTATCAAGTTCGGGCATTTTTAACTAAACAGGAACTATGTTGACCGCGCTACGTATGTGTTATCCAATTTTTAGGACCATAGGGTGGTGAAAAGTGCCTTCATCAAAAAAAAAGGACTTTACCATGAGCTTATCTCTTTGACCAAATTATGTATAGGAAGGTTTTTTTTAGCCGTAATTTTCGCGTTTTCTGCTTTGCTGGGGTAACTTCTCACTGCGCTTTAAATATATGTACACGCACAAGATAGTTGGCGCCGCAATTTTTTTTTTTTAACAAATTTGTCGCTTTCCCAAAGTTGGCCTACAAAGCGTAACGTAATTGTTAGTGATCCGTTCGGGCTGTGAATGTACAACGTAATTTTTTTCAAAACTGGGGCACCCATAGCCGCCTTTAAATTGTGTATCTACGAAACTGCGGTGCAATTTTGAAATCGATTTAAAGGGAGATGTTTGCTTGGAATGTTTCTCCTCGACGTACTTCATTGGCGTACACACATACGTGTTTAATGTACCTAAGCAAAGTTCGCTTTGTTGTTGGGGGAATTCATTGTATGTGATTTTTATAAAAGTACGGACTAATAAAAAATGGTTAATTATAAAAGTTGTTTTATTAGATTTTGAACGTCCAAATGAAGTCCTTATTACTCAAAAACCCCCGGTATACAGATCGTCCCCAGTACCAGTAAAATCTTCATAAAGAGTTGGCCCGTAATTCCTAATCAACATGTATCCGAAAATGCACTGTTTGTTCGAGAAGAGGCTGTTAAAAATAGCCCAAAAATTTTGTTTTTCTTTAAAATTTAGAGAGCAAGGACGAATTATGCTAATTTGGTAACAATTTGCTCATTCTCATATTTTACATTGATTACTTCACCGGATGACCTAATTGATTAAAAAGAAAAACTTTCAAGGTTTCCGCGGACGATGCCTTTACGAGACAACAGCAAAGAGGTCAACAACGATAGCAAGAAGCCGCCCTGAAGATGTCATTCTGCAATGAGAGACGAAACTCGAAAATAGAATCTGTGACGCGTTGCTCCAAAAGCCCTTACTGAAAATAAATATGTAGCATTTTGCTGGAATTAAAAAACTGAAAAGATCTTGGCACCCCTATATCGTCTTGGGGTGCCATGTCCGGACCTTAGAGTAAAACCTGCTCCTGCAATTCACTTGTTACAAAAAAAAAATATTACCGAACACATTCAACAAGCTACACAACTTTCATAGTAGAGTATGAGCGAAACTGGTTGAATATAGTTTGAATTTCCCGCGTCCCTAATCTAGTGATTTTTATTCTTTATGCGTGGCATTTGTGAAAATTTATCATAACTAAATTGTTTTTAATTAAAATGATTAATATTAAACATTTGAAATATATATATAATAACATTGCTTAATTATTGATACTGTAATATGCCCAGTGATTAGACTTGCTTGTTGACTGTTACGTACGTAAACAGACAATAAAATTATGACCCTTTAAGTACCCGTCTGGAACCCGTATTTCGCAGAACTCAGCGGGCACATCAGCTGTTAATAGGGAGTTTTTGCAATTACGTTTTCGTATTAAACGTATACGTAAATGATCAGTTGCTTAGTTACATTCAGCTTTAACGTTTACGTTCACGTTTTTTTTATGACGGACTACGTGAAACCTAAGTTCATCACGTATGCAATGACGAGCCGGTCAATTTATGAAATTTGACATTTCAAAGCATTGGAATATGTTATCGAAAGTCACAAAACTCAGATTTGGTACATAAACTAAATGACAATGAATGCAACCAAATCTGACAAGACAAAATACTATGATTTACGTTCTTGATTCACATTCACGTTTACGTCGACGTAATATGATGCAAAAACTTTCAAATTGTAAATTACGTAAATTCCTACACCAGGGTTAATAAAGTTGACGTTAAAGGATGACGGGCACGTGAAACGTGATTGCAAAAACTCCCTATAGACGGCATGCGGTCCGGTCTATACAAGTTATGGGGTTGGTGTCCTATTTCGCCTACGGTGAATGCCCCCGGAATTCGTGCATTACTGGTAATTGTAATATTACCTAATTATGGCCCGATCGTCAATATAACTCCGCAAGTACGTTGTGATAACCTGGTTCTTTTTTGGTGGAGCAGTGAAATAATTCTTTATAACACGGAATTTGACACTTTAAATAAAACGCAACAATTAACTTTAAGTAATTATTTATTGAAAAAAGAAAAAAAAATGGGAAAACGCCTGATATCCGCCTCTAAGGGATCGGAGATCTTGAGCGAAAAACCCTTGCGTTTGAAATCAATACAATTAATCAAAAATTACGATTTTCAGAATGTACAGTATAAATCGTTTAACTTTCGAATATCGGCGCGATCTGCATTCTTTCGAGTCACACCGTTGGTGGTTTCAATGTCTACACAGATGTTTGTTGGAGAACGCTGCTCCTTAATTAGATTACTAATTAATTGTATGTCACATTAACTCGAGTTTTGGTACAGCGTTAGTCACTCTGATCGTACTCAAAGACTCGTTTTGCTTAATAAACCAACGCACCAAGTGTCTCAATGGGACCACAGTGTACTTAATAAATAGAGTTAGTTAATGAATTGATCAGATGTTTTGGGCGAAGTATGTGATACAAATGCCGCCTTCAGCGATCAATTTGCAAGTAAATCAGTAGCAATCACCTGTTTTTCAAGGGCCCCCCGTGGGAGGTGTTGTTTTAGCCCTATCTCTAGCTAACCTGATTAATAGGGTGCGTGTAGTGAGCCAAAACTACTTCTACTACGTCACCTGAGAGTTAATTAATGCTTTTGAGGGCGGTGCTTGACCCACTTGCCTTTTTATTGAGGACACCCTGTATGTCGCTCTTTCGCCGTCTAACCTAGCTAATTAATTTAAAGTGCAAGAAATCCGTTTTGACTGCCTTATTTGCAGTTCACTATGGGTGGTTTTGGCATAACAGTCGTAAGGCGATCGCTTCTAATTAACCGACAAATCTCTCGGCAAAGACCACAGTTTGACTCTCCCACTTATACAGGGTGTGAAAGAACTTATTTAAAAAAATGGCCAGGAATGTAGTTCAAATTGTTTGATTTCCAATTTGACTGAGAAAATTCCCAAGGGTAGAATGATTTCTAAAGCCCAGGTAGATTTGGAAAAATACGTAATTGCTGTTGGTTGATTAAATTACAGACTTTGTCTACTAATTAAGGGACACTGACCAATCAATTTTTCTAAGACGAAGATCACTAGTGAGTTTTATTACCTTCTCGCTGTAAAAGTAACTGAAAATAGTTGATTAAATTTATCTCAATGTAATAGTACTATGAACTGGTCTGACTGTTTAGTCTAACTAATGCAAATCAAATTTCTCTGCGCAGTTATTACCACCAAAGGTAGCGCACCTTTGGTGGTAATAAATTAATTAAAGGGCTATGTTAGTGTATTAATAATTAATTAAATAATGTGAAAGAACACTAACACAAATATTTAAGACGGAAAATTTTCCGCTGCAATCGAGAATCGAACTCGAGTCTTCCAGTTTCATGCCGGACGCTTTTAACCATTAAACTAATGCGATACCGAACTCGATAATCGTCTAATATAAATTAGAACAAGTTTCATTATCAATTCAACAACTTTTTCTAATTTCTATTAGGCGATTATCGAGCTCGGTGTCGCATTAACTTAATGGTTAAAAGCGTCCGGCATGAAACTGGAAGGCTCGAGTTCGATTCTCGATTGCAGCGGAAATTTTTCCGCCTTAAATATTTGTGTTAGTGTTCTTTCACATTATTTAATTAAATATTAATTACGCAGTGTTAAATTTCAAAGTTGACACGTTATTTAGTTTGTTTGGTTTTTCACAGGTGCATTTTACTTCTTTTTATTTTACCATCACATACTATTCTTATACAGAAGAAAAATGGCGAAGGTGAGTGACCAAATAGGGTGTTGCCAACGTAATTCGTTTTAGTATGGCGGTAAATTCAAATCATCATCAGTCATTAAAAATCACACTGCACACTTGACCATATATAATTGTAACATCAGCTGTTCTTCTAACTTTTGATTTGTATTTCCCATCACCACGTATTTTGTTTTTCTTTGATTTATTTGTAACCCAACTCCAGAGGCACAACTGGCTAGAACACATTGAGAAACTTGGAGGAGAGAAGATGACGAAGTTAATCCTTTAGAAAAAGAAAGAGAGATCGAGAAAAAGAAAGTGCAAGAGTAGGTATAAATATAGAAGGTTGTAAAGCAAAGGCAACAAAAAGAGACAATGGAGGAGAATAGCTGCTTTTTATGTTGAGTGTAATTTAAAAATAAAATACAAGACCTGCAAAGTACTACAAATAAACTTTCATATACATTTCTATTATATTTATTTATGATTGTAAATTGGCAACTAATTTTCCTGAGCAGATACTTGAGCAATTTGAGCGTCCGGATTAAACAAATATTTTCGTTCTGTGTACCATCTATCTAGTATTCTCCGAGCGTAAATTTTCTTCGGGGGTTGGATGCCAGAGGAAACCGGACACCCCCCAAAATAAAAAGGCGAATTTCAGTAGCTCGCTTTAAATATTTGGGAATCCTCACCGCAGAAAAGCAGACTTGCGGTCGCGCGGGATATTATCCCCAAATACCACGTGTTTTTGCCGTAGACTGGTTTTTTGTTGAATAATTGTCTAAAAAGGGGGAAAAAAGATCCTCCTTTATAACTTCCCAACGGAAGTTATTACAACCAAAGACAAATAAAGAAAGAAAGAAAGTTTCTCCGTTCGCAGTTCCATTTCCAAGAGCAGAGCGATTTTCCGCTCGACTTAGTTTTCTTTGACGTCGCAGGAAGTCTTCATTACCGAAGAACATTTCCTTGATAATGGCGTCGGCGTCGCCGAGACGGTAATCGCTTGCGTTAAGTTGCAAGTGAAGATGCAGCTCGATTTAGATAAAGTAGGTACGTTTACCAGTTCCCCTATGTATTTCCCTCCTCCGCCCTAATTTCTTTTTAATTATTCGAAAGCGACGAAAGTTTAATTCGATTTATTTTATTTTACTAGGAGTACAATGTTATCTTTTTTTTTTCGTTGTTGATGCCCTGAAGTGAATTGTTTAACATTTAATTAAGACAAGCAATTATTTACTGATTCTTTTAGTTACTGGGAAGTACATATATTTTAACAAGTTTAACCACTTCAAGTGCTACATGTTACAGAGTCTCATAAAATAACTTCAATGTCACCTTCTGAATTGTTGACTCGTCGATGCTTTCAAAATCGTGCTTCTGCACCCAACGAATGCAATTGTTTATAGTACTCAATTTCAGTAGTACATCGATCAGCAAAATGAAGAGCTACGTGTTTCAATTTACTCTGTTCTTGATCATTACTGCGATGATGTTTTCATCTGTTTGGAATCAGAAGCGGGATGGGAAGGTTGAGGGTTGCAAATGCGTCCCTTACCACAAGTGCTCTGATTTTAATGATACAGAAACTGACATCCATGATATGTAAGTACACATTCAACCAATGATAATAATAGTAGAAAACTTTACAAAAAAATAATGTAAGGAAATTATATTTTTCTTCGAGTGTATTAGAATGTCTTTATTATGCTGCACTTCCTGAATTTGTAAGTATCTCAAAACAACATCAACTACATTGTTATCATCAGAGAATGGCCAATTTTAGGTTTTTGATATCAGAAGTAGGCAGTTTGCCTTAAGTATGAACGTGAACAAGTAAATATAAATTGCGTAAAAGTAAAAATAATTTTGATTAATTGGTTATAGTTTGGATGACCTTAGGTATAACCTAAGGTCATCCGTTCTCTGGTTATCATCTTCTGAATTGTGATTACCCTACAGAACTGAATTTGTACAAATAATATCTTGTTTAAAAATCACATTAAATAAAATATACTTTGCTTAAAGCTCATAACTGTAAATTATTTCAATTTTAGGGTGAAGAAATGTGGCACTTTCTTAGACATTTGTTGCAACGCAAATAAAGTTAAAGCTGGGTGATGGCGACTGATGGAATTTGTTTAATATCTAATAACAAATCACGAACGCAATTTGTTATGTAATGCAATTTGAATTAATTAAAATGCCGATCTGTCAGCGCTAAGAATAAATAAAGTTTTATTGTAGTGTCGTGAAGTTTTATTTTTTGTTCTAAGGAATCGAAAATGGTTTTAATTACAGCGGAACTTGTAACGTTTGTATGTTAATGAAACGTCTTAGAAAAACAAACAAATTTGAAAACTATTTTTTATTTTATCGTCAATTAATGCACATAACTTTTTATGTAAATGTTGCACAAAGAATTTCTTGCAAAATATGAAAGAGAACTTTCAAATCTATCGATTTATGGTACTTCTGAATTTTGGCCTATCGATTTTATTCATTAATTTTATCGATTGAAAACGGGGGCACCCACAACTTCAGACATTTAAGACAGCGTCAACTATAAATGCACATAACTTTTATACAAATGTTGCGCAAACTAATTTCTTGCAAAATATGAAAGAGAACATTCAAATCTATCGATTCATGCTATTTCCGAGGTTTGGTCAATCGATTTTATTGATTAATTATCGATTGAAAATAGTTAATTTCACGCACTTAAGAAACGCCAAATACAAAAGCACATAACTTTTTGTACAAAAGTTGCACAAACGAAATTCTTACAAAATATGGAAGAGCATGTACAAACTTATCGATTTATGATGTTTCTAAGTTTTGGGCCCTCGTTAATAGTTTTTTGCATTAAATACGTATACCGCAAGAATGCTTAAATGCAATCAATAATCAGTCAATAGAATCAATGGGCCAAAACTCAGAAACAGCATAAATCGATAGATTTGAATGTTTTCTTTCATATTTTGCAAGAAATTCGTATGTGCAACTTTTGCATAAAAAGTTATGTGCATTTAGAGTTGACGCTGTCTTGAATATGTGAAGTGTCAGAGAGCCAGTTTTCAATCGATAATTAATCAATAAAATCGATCGGCCAAAACTCAGAAATAGCATAAATTGACAGATTTGAATGTTCTCTTTCGTATTTTGCCAGAATTTCGTTTGTGCAACATTTATACAAAAAGTTATGTGCCATTGTATTTGGCGTCTTTTAAGTGCATGGCATTAACTATTTTCAATCGATCAGTAATCAATAAAATCGATCGGCCAAAACTTACTGGTCGCATCTTTCGATATATTTGATCATTTGCTGTCAAATTATGTGAAAGTTTTCAACGTAAATAGTTTGTTTAAAAAGTTATTTGTGTAATTACATACTGGGCATAAAATTGAATTAATTTAATAAATTTAAACTTGCCAGTTTAGCAGCAAAGAAAAACGTATAATATAAAATCTATGGGATAGTAAAAGTAAAATAAATAATTGTTGCTAACAGCAAAACTAACGGAGAAATACGTGTGGGAATGCTATAATTCGATTCTATAGCTTAAACTGTGATAGTAAGCAAAAACGCAGCACGATTCAACATTGTATTGTGATTGTTGTGAACACCTGTGAACGTTTTAAAGGACAATTCATTTATGTTAGAAATTCCAGGTTGTATTTTTAAACGACATTCAGTTTCGAATGTTGCAATTTAAAAATGATATAAGAAGAAGCTTTCAAACAAAAATGTTTGTTGGCATTCTACATTAAAAAAATGAATAAATTTTGACTCTTTAAATGAATCACTATTCGATACTGTATTGTGAACACCCTGTGGAACTTTTAAAGACAATTAATACACGGTTAGGAAATTTAAACATACAACTTTCAAATGATAAGTAGTTTTGAATTTTGCAATTTAAAATAAAAGATTGCAAAATAAATTTTTTATTATAATTTAAGATGTCTGAAAATTGGTTACATTTAGGCACTTGAAAGCCTGATTATTTTTGCTTTGAAACGTATTGAGTAGAACCTTGCAGTAAAAGGTAGATAACGAAGTTGACTGCGACTTCCGGTAAGACCGGAAATGTAATTGAAGGGTCCAATGCAAAAAGTGCGTAAGTCTCAAAAACTACTTCTAATAAGATTTAAACTGGAATGTTTTATATCTGTTTGAAGATATTATTTGAAATACTCACGCTTGATAAATAATTTGAAATTATCTGCTTATATGTACTCTCAACTCAACTGTCTGTAAGACCTTTAACTATCTCTGAAACGAGAAAAGAATGCAATAAATTTAAGGCGAGAGAAGACCTACTAATAAATAATAAAGTAAAAAAGGTTTCTGAAGCTTTTCATCGCGCGAAAGCAGTTTAATATAAAATATGACTGCAATGAAACCATAGAAAATATGAATATTACATTCGTAAATGGATTTTTTCAGGCTTTTTATTATTCAATTACAATAAATCGAAAAACGAAACTTGTTAATGATTGCAACGTTTTTAAAACCGCAGACAGTAATTGTTTAAATAAATTTCTAATAAACAAATCCACAAGTCAGCCGCATCCAGTTCACCTTCTGCTGATTTATGCAGAGACCTTGGGCATTATACGATAATTTCAAACATACCAACTTTTTCGAATATCAATGCAGTAGATTGAAATGAAAAAGATAAATAAATTTTAAAAACAGGTCAACAGTATGCACCAAGTTAACCTTGTTATTGAACTGGAAAGACTTGAGGACACGGATAATTTTAACATAAACGTATACGAAACCATCAGTGCCCATTTACCACCTGCTTCAAGTTAGCGTTTTATTAATCGCTATTGTTGTCGTAAATTCAACAATTGAAGACGAAATTAGAGAAAAACTTGCTGTCTAAAACTTGCTTACTAATAAGTAATTTTACTCCCAATATTTGTCACAACAGGAAAACTTTTGTTTTGCCACATTTTGATTTTAATAGATTCATTCAAATTCATATTTTCAAAATCCCATATTTCGAAAACCATTGAAAATTGAACCTGATTTTATTAGAATTTTTTTCTTATTTTAGTTCACCTGTCAACGTGTGTAGGGTTTTTTATTAACACCCTGTATATGCAGGATTTTTTGCAAAATATGCAGTAGGATATGCAAATTATGCATCATGTTATGCAAATTATGCAACAATATGTACGCATTTATTGGCTAATTTTTTTTATTGAGTGTGTGTTGATTTTTTTTTATTTGAAGTGGCAAAGCATTACCTAATCGATCAAGAATGTTGATATTTTAATAAATAATGCAGATGATGATGATGGGATATAAATAAGCTAATAAGTTTAAATAAAGTACAAGATACAATACCTATGCAAAAATATACATTTTGCATAAAATCCGAGCTTTAGTAATCTTAGACCAATAGAAATATGCTATTATAATGAAGTAAGGGAAAACAAAAACTTTAAATTTGTTGCACAGTGACAAACTGAAATTAATGATTTCAACGTAAATATTCTTCATTTTTAAAACCGCAGAAAGTAATTGCGTAAATAGATTACTAATAAACATTACTAATAAACAAAACCACAGATAGCAACATCCAGTCAACCTTCTGCTAGTTAATAGAAAGACCTTGGCATCGACACCGACAATTTTAACATAAACGTACACGAAACCATCAGTGCTCAGTTACCATGGCCTACAATCAGTGTTTTAAGCAGAAAAATGAAAAAATACCTGCTTCAGGTTACCGTTTTGTTAATCGCTATTGCTGTCGTAAATTCAACAACTCTAAATGAAATGGAGGACGCTATTACTGCCATATTTTCAATAAGTAAAAATGAAATAACGGAAGACGTCATTGCTGACATATTTTCAACAAGCAAAGATGAAATAAGTGAAGACGTCATTGCCGACATATTTTCAACAAGTAAAGATGAAATTAAGGTAAGCGTTAAATTTTGCACGTGTGTTTTCTATGTATATTATGTATGTACTTGTACCTTTTTATCTAAGTATACAGGGTGAATCGCCGTTTTTGAAATACGTCTCTATGACGAAAGCGCGATGCTCATGGCCCCACTGCTCCGTAATACAAAACTTCCATACTTGTTGAATCGAATTGCACCGTTTTCTTCGAAATTTTTTGCTTTTACCTTGGGTGACACTCAAACTAAAACCGTCAGGTTTGACTGCCAGACCCTGTATAAGGACATGTTACGAGCAATCGATAAACGTTTGCTTACATTGGGATATCAAGATTACCACAACAAATGACTAAATATATTAATTATATATGCATATCTTATCAAGAGCAGCGTCTAAATATAAGATTAAAAATTGAAACCAATTTAAAAATGTCATCATTGTTCTATTGTATTCTGAAGAATATGGCGATTACAGCACCAGTTGAACATACAATTCAATTTACTATTAACCCTGGCAACGAGACTTTTCTGTTTTTCGTAAAGAATATCAAAATATCAAAGTAGAGTCAATTAATTACTGGGCGCTGTCAAATTTTCGTGAGAATGGCTTTTAAACGTAAATCCAAAGATCCAGTGAAAGTCTCCTTGCCAAGAAGGACAAACAGCCACGTGAAATTCCTAGCCGTGCAACCGTTAGTAGCATTTGTGCTGAAGAGGCCGCCGAAAAATATCATCTACATTGAGAACCTGCTAGAAGAAATAATGATCCAGATGTTCTCGCACATATCGCCGAAGGAACTCTTTTTAACGTCCGACCAGTATGCAGAAGGTGGGAACTACTTGCCATGAGGTCAATCCTGTGGAAGGAAATTGATGTTGATAAAGACATTCCAATGGAGATTTTGTTTGAGTGGATCAAATCCGCCCATCTCTTGAAGACTTTCAGCATCAAAAACAGGAATGACGCAAATGTCATCGCAGAAGAGGTTATTCTTCCATCGTCATGATTATTATAATTTAACGCCTTCAGTTATCAAAAAATTGTAAAAGCTTGGAATCTATAAAAATACAAAACGTAAAAATTGTTTCATACAATGCAAACTGTTATGTCACCTAATGACATGCTGGCGTAAATGATAGAACTTCAATTTCAGTCGATACAGGTAAAATCTTCTTCACTTCTCTGTCCCACGTCACTCACAATCACCATCAACGATTTTGGTTTTTCAGATTTTTATCTCGGAAATTCTTTCGTTTAATTTCGGGAGACAAGCGCAGCCGAAAGCTCATGAAGAAGTATATCGGCCCCATATCCGCCAAACAGATGAAGGCCTCTTTCGCTCTCCTCTCCGACTACGAGGTGCACGATTCTGCGGTTATGGGGAACATGAATTTCAGTCAGAAGTTCAAACTGCGCGACGTCATTCAGCAATTTCAAGAACTTCAAAATCCGGAACAATTTCTGAACATGATTCCAGGAGAACTTGACTTTCGGCCCCAATTTGAGAGACAACGTTTAATTTACTTCGTGGGTATACAATTACAAATATGCACAAGATGTTAAAGAGGAATAAAAATTTGTGGATACATAAATTGTCAAATAAAAAAAATAAATAAATAGCGCTTCTGTTTTGTTACAGAGGGCTGCTACGTTAGTAACACCTAATAAATGCTTCGTAAAACTGAGTGTACTGTGCTTCGTGTTGCTCTATTTATAGGTGGTACGGAATTGGTGGGGCGTAACCCATCACGGGCCTTTTCTCGATACGTTACCCCCATCCTTGCATGAGTGATACGTGGTATCAAACAAAGCACAGTTCCCCTATGAAGATTTGACGTTACGAAGAACATCAGCAGACCCCCCCTCATTAATCGAAAGTTAATTTTTTAAGTTATTTTAATTCCTTTTGCTTCAAGTTGGTAAATTTTGTTTTTTTTTATACCTATTTCTTAACGACTTTGAAAACTTTACGGTGAGGAAATTTAAAATTCGATTACCTGCTTAAAATTTAATTACGACGTTAGCAAACTTATTCTACGCATTACGGTCATTAAAACTAAATTAACAAGACAACGGATATCAGCAGGAGCGATCCGGCTGAAATATTGGAGGTTCAAGTTTTAGCCACTCGTGGCTTGCTCGGAGCGCACTGCAAGATTAAAACCAATAA
Organism: Dorcus parallelipipedus; assembly: GCA_958336345.1. NCBI lineage: Eukaryota > Metazoa > Arthropoda > Insecta > Coleoptera > Lucanidae > Dorcus > Dorcus parallelipipedus. The sequence goes on from OY284483.1 coordinate 26,685,945, forward strand.
TTTGTCTGGATTTTTGCTGCTGGGGCAAAACAGATTTGGTAATTGGGAAGTTCCCTGCGCACTTTAGTATGACCCACATAATTTCAAGTGCGCGGAACACGCCCTTTATATGATCTCACGACCATTGATCCAGTGCATACTTTAAACTGTGAAAGCAGAGAGGCTGTTATACTGGTAATTGTTTTAAAGTGAGAACATAGGCAATGTTACAAACGGCCCTACTTGGAACGCATTAAAAATTTTTCATTATCTGTTCTATTTGTTCTCATTGAATTTCTATGATCTCAGTTTCAGTCAAATACGGATATACACAATCGTTGTGACGAGGACGAATGGAAGCGGTACAAAAAGGCGAACTTGCCCGAAAAGCTCAGAGTAATCTTGACTTTCCTGGGCTTTTATCAACAAAGGGAAATTTTGTCTTGGAATAAACTGTTTCTGAAAGCAATATTGCGTTGTACCAAACAATACAACAAGCTTGGTGCATCCTTAACACGAAAGACCTTGTTTGACGTGCACAAAGTCCTGAAAGTTTGAAGCAACGCTTCACATGTCAAGCAAGTTTAACACGACTTGACAAATTAGATATTAATTAACCCGATAAAATGAAACCATGATAAGAAGCAATGCCGAGAGTATGGGAAACAAATTTAAAAAATTCTTTCTACTTTAGTTTTTGAGAAATAATTAATCAAAAATTAGCCCCAAAACGACGATGCGCCCCTGGTTAAAAATTCAAAGAGCAGATGAACAAAATAAATGCCACCGTAAAAGTTTTTTTTTATAGTTTTACGATATTGCGGCGTGGCTTCGTGAACTTGACCTTTGAGTGGAATTTCACAACTCCGATTTTATTTACTAGACAAATAATGCATACAGCAAATTGCCTGAAGTGGACTATTCAACGCAAAGAATAACAACGGGTACACTTTGAATACTTGGTAAACAAATAAATCAGTAAACTCATTCTCATTATCTCTTTCGAATGTTAATTATTATAATTTCGTTTTGTATATGAGGAATTAATACAAATCTATTAAAACTTTAACAAATTCAAGACGCATTTACAACTGCACATCCTGTGTTTTTGGCGCACCGGTTGTAAATCGTTCCTCGTTCTTTTCACTTTGAATTAAATTCTTAATTATAAACTGTTCCTTAGAATTTTTTAAACGTGATCCCGTAATCTGTTACATTCATTCAGTACGTGATTTAATTAGAAACTGAGCGCATATCACCGACGTTTAGAACAGCTGTACATAATAAAGTTTTTATAATCGGCGATGAACTTCAGGTCTAATAAATCGTTTCACAGTTTCGGAGAAAACCGATTCGTTTAAGCGATATCTTGCAAATGTAATCAAGTAATCATTCTTTTGTGGCGATAATTATTTATTACCAATTAGTATTACGCATAATATTAGCTACCTTTAAAACAACAGATTATATCCTAATAGTTTTATTGTCTCTATGTGATAACGAGACAAACATTTTACTATCAACCCTCATATTGTTTATGTCATATAAAGATACGTTTCACGTTTCAGAACTGATCAAGAAAGTGGAGGTTACTTAATAAAAGTGTCCTGCTTTCCAGATGTCATCGACAAGATCCACGGATAATCAACAGAGTCACTTCGCAACATTTTTTATGTTAGATTTTTTCGCCATACTTAATAATAAAATAAAAAATAAGTAAAAGCCTTTGAATTCGATTGAACATTTAACTGACACTCTGACCATAAAGATAAGTTTAAAATGCACTTACTTGCTTTGACTTGACATTATTTTGGGTGCAAACTGTAAAAGTTTTAATATATTTTTGAGATATGGATCTTCAAAGTTAAGGATCAGAATTTTGTATCCCGACAGTGCATAGTAAAATGCAACACTACTAGTTGTGACATCACTTTTGACCGCGGGTGTACCTGCATTTAATTTATAGTCGCAACGAATGGAGCCGGTTGGTTGAGTGGTGCAGCATTCACATTCACATTCGAAAAAGATGGGCTAGGTTATAAATAAATCGCTAGTCGGAACATCGTCGTTTCCATTGTGTTGCTCAAGTGTCGTTTGCAGAGGACGTCGTCGGAATGGCTTTGTTCCACTTGTTAGCACTCGCCTCATTTTTTTTCGGTTTGATATATTCGGCGTCCATAAAGGACGAGAAATTGGGCGAAGAGAATTGCAAATGTTTGCCTTATTACGCGTGCGATACCAGCACTTTTAAGGACGATGCTTTTTCGGAAGAGAGGTAAGGATAATAAATTTTTGTTATCTAATTTTATTTCCATCGTTTCTGAAGTATTTTCAAAGTTTAATGAAATCAAATACTTAATAACAAATTCACATTATTAAGCCAATCACTTTAGCATACATACTTAATTTATTAATTATTAATTTCTTCTAAGAATAAGAAAGTATCAGTGGCATTGAGAAGATAAGGGAAGGGATTCCCCGAGCCCTTGATCCTCAAAGTAAAATTATGATTTTTAGGGGAAAGTAAAAAATTTATCCTCCGGGCTTACTCTTAGCATAACATTATTTTTTGTTGCGGTTGTACTTTGCATTCACAAAAATGTAAAATATCAATTGACGATTTTGTTTTAGCTTAAAGTGTACATCCTACTTGGAAGTTTGTTGCCCACCGAATAAGATGAACCCATACGATTCCAAGGCCATATCATAAATAAACTGAAATAATCAACTTATTTTTAATTCCTTAGTTTATTTTGTTTATACTCGAAATAAAGGAATGTTCCACACAGGTAAAAATGTTTCTCTCCTGCAGCAAAGAAATTAACAAACATCTGTCGCCAACAATAAATTTACTCATTAATTGCAATTCGTGGAAGATCGAAGATGCCTCCTGCAATTTATTTATGTATGCAGTGACCCACACAAAAACTAATTAACATTTTACTCTTACATATGATTATGCGAAGTGAAAGTTGTTACGGGGGCGGCCCGAAGTTTTTAATTTAATATTTCTCATTTAGTTTTAATTAGCGGTGCTTTGCGTCATCATTCGTTTTTCCTTTCATCTGAATGTTTAATTTTGCAATAGTCGTAATCTTTTTTGCAAATATTGCAATATTTGCAATTGGCAATGTCGTGACAGAACTTTCGTTTTATTTTGACATAATCGTGAGTTTTTTATTTGCGCTTGGGATTGGGGTTTAAAATTACGGACGGGGGGACCACTAAGCCCAAAGCACATTGCAATTAATAAAATTACATTAATGAAAGTAGTTTCTTATCGGTTGAAAATTTATGAGGCAAGTTAATCACTTTTCTCCGGACACCTTGTATTAACACGAAATAATCGACGTTTCGCTGTCGGTTAAGAGTTCTCTCAAGATTAACGGCCGTTTTCATAATAGAACTTTAAATTTAAAGTGACTTTAACCTATAAAAACACATTAGTTTTCCTATGCTTAAAGTGACTTTAAATTAAAGTTTTCTTTAGCACACAAGACAGTGACTTTTCGTTAAAAATATCGCCCATTTTGGTTAAAGCCCCGATCACAAAGCATTGGGTTTAATATAGCTCCTTGTATACAGGATGTCCCATAAATAAGGGGCCATACGGTAGCAATGGATAGGTGACCATATACAATAACTTTTTTTCTTCTAATAAAATTACGAAAACAGCATCGTTTGGGAGATATGCTAAAGTATAATACTGAGTACGAACTTGCCTTCCCTGACCTGCGCATCGGAGGGCATTTCGAACACTTGCTATAGACATCACGGTAACTAATGACATAACAATCGCAGTCCAAAATACCTCAGCAATATGTGTCATTATGTTGAGCAGGTTAGTTTTATTATCGAATTTTATTCGCTTTGAATCACATCCGCTTACCTATGACGTATAGAGTTTATAAGCAAAACAGGACCGTATTCCGATCGTAATTTCTTTGAAAAATTTCCCAAAAAAATTACCGAAGCAGACCACTTTCATTTACATTCGCGCACTCTATATGCACCATCGTGTTAGCCCTCGGATTATGGCCCCTTATTTACGGGACACCTTGTATAATGTATTATTCTCTCTTTCGGCCGGTATTACCAACGTTTTAAGGAGACCTTAAATTTAACTATCCTCGATAGTTAATCTGAAGTGTGCGTGGGTCTAAATTTAAGCTGAAGCTTAAAGTTAAGCTAGAATTGTACAAATGGGCCTTAGTATCTTTTACCGTTGAAACCCGACTTCTTTTAATTTTCATATCTTTTATTTTTAGGTTATGTTGGTTTCAAGTTTGTGCTGTTATTTTGAATCTTTGGCTATCTTCTTCATGCTTTTCCAACATTTTATTGAATGCATTATACCTAAATATGGTTCTTTGTTTGTTTTGTAATGGATTTCCGGGTTATTTTTATAAATTGCATTCTGCAATTGACCACAAATGATAATTTGATTGACAAAACTTTAAATGCAATATCAATCACTTTTGTACCTAAGACCTTTCCTAAGACAACATCAACACAAGAACAAAAAGAATCACAATAAGTTACTCATTACAAAAATAAATGGATAATATATAATGGATAAATTTAATCATGTTTGGAAATAATAAATTCAACAAAATTATTTACTTTCTCCAGTAATATATTTTTGTAGTTTCTTTTTCAAAATCGTCATTAAACAGAATACTTTTTATTTGATGAAATATCGAAATATGAAATAAATACTATGTAAATTTATTATTAATTTTTTTTTAAGTGAACTGCCGAAGAAATGAATAATCGTTGACCAAAATTTTGGAGCACAGGAAGATATTAAATGCTTCTAGCAGGGACCAGGGAGTTCAAGATAGGAAACGGCCATAAGAAATACATTGGGAAATACGACCATTAAAAATAATTAAAAATTCTAGTAGTTAACATCTGAAACACTAGATGGCGTGTAAAATGCGTCAAAAAGGAATTAAACGCACACTGAAAAATCAAACTCAAAGCTAATTTGCTAAAAGATTATACACGATAAATTTGAAAGACATGTAAATGTATACCATCCAATTCAAGAAAGTTGTTAAAATTGCTGTGTGTGAAAATCACCAAAGCTACAAAATCACATCAAAATGACTTTTGATCTAGTCAATTATAACGTGTTCTATATTACCGATAGGCAGCGTCAGTGTTAACATCTGAGACTACAGATGGCGCGATAATACGATGGTCGCTTCGTTTCCTATCTTGAACTCTCTGATCTCTGACTTCTAGGTTAAGGTTATAAAAGTAACTACGTGTAAAAAATCGTCTCGACGTAATTTTTATGTAATTTTTACTCAATATAGTTTACGTCAAACGTCACATTTCTAACCTCAAAATGAATGTTCATTTGAAGTATTTCAAGTGTTTCGTTTTTCTTGTTTTTTAATTCCTATATACAATAATTTTATCAAAAAAAAAAATTGTCAATCCTACTGCGATGTTAGGTCAAAAAGCGATTGCAAGATGTCGCTACTTAAATTGTTTAATAATTTTATCAATTTTACATCAAAATAGATATTAGATTGTGTAAAAATGAATAACTATAACCTGAAAATGAAGAAGTAGAAAACAACGTAGTTTATAAAGTAATTAATTCATTTTTCACAACGTAGATAATTACAAAATCTACGCGTAATTAATGGATATTTATACGTCTCATTATTTACGTCCCAATCCCAATCCTGGTCTAAATATTCTAATCCGTTTGGATGTGTTGTTTTACTCTACTAAACACTCTGCATATCCCGTGATCAAGTTCTACTCCAACACCGTCATTACAATTCGAACGCACCCTAAATCGCGTATCTGAGGGGCAAGGTTACTCTTTACAAGGGACAAGGTTACTCTTTAGTAATAATAACCTTGTCTGAGGGGAATTGTAGGGAAATTCTAACAAATAGGGAATTACAGATCGAAAAGTTACCAACTCTGATTTGACAGCTGACTGTTGACAGCGGTGTTATGACAGTTGACTGTTATTTCTTACATTTAGGTTATAAACATAAACATCCATAAATTAACGAAATTTTAAATAAAACAGCACCCCTCACCCCTCATATAAACCGTGCTGAAGAATCTCTTGCCCAGTATCGAACCTACGTGATAAATTCTAGTCAAGTCATTATAATGAAGGTATTCATTGCATTCACTTTATTCAGCTCCGCTCTGGTTCTGGCTGCTTACAAACCCGTAATGCTGATACATGGCATAATGACGGGGGCCGACAGCATGGAATTAATTAAAGCTCGCATCAAGGAGGTGAGTAAGTAGGTACTTGCAGCAATCGCCAAAATAATTACCAGTTAATATTAACGAGCGTTTATTAGGAGCACCCGGGAACAAAAATATATAACAACGACCGTTTCGGCGGATGGTCAAGTTTGGAAAACATGTGGTATCAAATTGAACAATTAGGTGATGATTTAATGAATATTTCTACAAGGCATCCTGATGGAATCCACCTGTTAGGTAACATTACTATGTGTTAACTTAAACTAGGGTAAAACGTTACAATATCGATGGAGTCTCACATAAATTAGTGTTATGCAATGTCACAAGGTGTAGGCTATTTTAACAAGAATTAACAAATTGTGTTAATTACAGGGTACTCTCAGGGTGCTTTAATTGCAAGATCATTGCTGCAGGCTCGTGTAAATCATAATGTACGCAACTTCATTTCATTAAGTGGCCCCCAAGCTGGACAGTACGGAAGTAAGTATCTTATGGTATTTCCATTACTTAAAATATCATTGGCATTTAATTTATGTGCAATCCTATAACTAAAACTGAAATAACAAGGACAGTCTTATTTTGATTTTGATTTGAATTTACTTCTAGTATTAATGATTTTGATTTTTCAGCTGCGTTTCTACACATCATCTTTCCTAATTTAGCGTTGAAAGAAGCTTACGAGTTGTTCTACTCGAAGGTGGGCCAGCACACGTCCGTCGGCAATTATTGGAATGATCCGTACCATCAAGAGCTTTATTATAATTACTCACAGTTCTTGCCATACATTAACAATGCGATACCCTCAAACAGAAGCGACGAGTTTAAAGCGGGTTTGGTGAAGTTGAACAAAATGGTGTTAATCGGTGGACCCGACGATAACGTCATAACACCTTGGCAATCTAGGTATGTAAAAATCTGCTCCTATTGTGATCCCTATTAAATATGTTGCAGTCAATTCGGTTATTACATTAACAACGTAACCGTGGCCGATATGAGAAATCGTGATATATACTTGAGAGACTTGATCGGACTGAAGACTTTAGATGAAAGCGGAAAATTGGATCTGATTACGGTACCTGGCATTGATCATTTCAGCTGGCATAAAAATATAAGCATCGTAGACAATTTTATTTTACCCCACCTAGATTAGGTTGGTAACATAATTTTTTTTTTTATCATGTAGATTCATGTTAGAAAAATATGACAAACTAGAAAATGTGATATAGAATGATCTTAAAATTGTTTTAAATAAAAAAAGTAGTAGTATTTGGCTGCATTGGTAAGATAATTTTTATTTATTAATTTTTTTGATTGATTGAAATTAATGTTTCGCTCGTCTTACAAATAAAAGTGAAAGTATAGAAAACGCTTTTATTTCAAATATCGACTTAATTCTTACTACAAGTACAAACTTATAATACTTTACAGTCTTTACAAACTCTAAAAGTGTTGCAACTATGAAAAAATATATTAAAAATGTAATAAAATAAACGACATACTCAACAGATTTAAAAGTATTTCAGAGTTGAATAAAATAAAATACCCAAACATGGCATATCATTTGCAATAAAAATTAAAAGAAGTTTTTAACCTACGTCTTCAGGATGGCCTGCGTTGCCATTTGCAGCATTCGCATATTTTTCGTGTGCTTGTGTGCAGGATTGCCGCTTATAAAAATCGATAACTGTTTCGATAGCTCTTTTAATACGACGGGTATGTGTTCTCTGGTGACGTTATTTGTTGGCTCTAAATTTAAGAGTGCTTCTTCTAAATACCTAAAACACAAAACGTTATTCGCTATCAAACCCCTTGTTATTATACTTACTTGAGCTTGACGTCTGTGTGATGATTTAAATCTGCACCTAATTGTTGTATTAAAGACAGCAAGACGTGCTGCTGTAACAGACAAGTCCCCTGCCCGAAAACTTCTTGGGGATTAACTTTTTCGCAGACGTGAAGCACCAGTGATAAATCCGAAGCCGATGCAGATGCGGACAGTGCTTGTTGAAACGCAACATCGATGTTGCCTTTCGCAATTAAACTTTGAATTTGAGCCAGCTGTACCTAACAAAACGAAAAATATGTTCACATATTCAATTTAGAAAAAGATCTCAACTAATAACGAAACTTTATTCTACACAACTATACAAAAGTAAATTAAATAACAATTCTAATAATGATAAACTTTGAATAAATCAGTGAGAAGAAACTTTTGGGAATTACTCGGACATACTTGAGTGTCTATTATGTGGGGCGACGGTGTTACTGCTCTAGATCTTACTGCGTTTACTACACTGTCTTCTATTACTGCTGCGTGGGTTTTAAAGCCGACCTTTACTTGCTCTTTCACCTGCTCGGATATCGTGTGCACTAAAGTTTCTTGCATACTAAAATAGAAATTCCAAGGACATGCTTTTATAGCTTTAGAAGAAACTTACTTTGTGAGTGCTACATGAAGATGCCTCTGGAGTTCATGCGACAAATGACTTGAAAGCTTCTCGGTGTTATTCTTCATGCTCTCCGAGACACTTTGCATTTGCGTAATCAAATCCTTGCCCTTGTCTTGCACGCGCCTTTGACGATCCATGTAACTTTCCACTGATGATGTGTCTGTAGTTACAAAAAATAAGTAAACGTCACTCTCACCCCCTCCACGCAGCTTACATTCTTTGGTTCCCTGCGTAAATGTGTTGTGAATTTGCAAGAACATGGAATTACAAACTCGTTCCCACGATGGAATGAGAGTTGTGCTGATCATGTCCTTGTAGCAAGCTTCCAAACTAGGTTTGATTACACTGATTATCGACGAGCTCAACGACTCAGTTACCGGCTGAAATAAAAAAAGATTAACTGCATTAGAGAAAACTAAACCGACTCAATTCCCACCTTGCTATTCACTAACTTCGATATGTTGCTCTTCAACAGTTGATCAATCGTGTTAATTTTCTGCGAGTAATGCATATCCAACTGGTGCTGCAGTTTCTCGAACGTTGCGAGCACAGAAGGCAGCACCGTATTCTTAATCTCATACGAAATCACCTCCTGCAAATTCTCGCTAACCTTCTTACACAGAGTTTGTGAAATATTAGCGAACACGACTTCGATCTGCTCACGGTCTTTCCGCTTGTGCTCTTTCATGTGATTTTCCAAGAGCTTCGCCGTGTGTGTTTGATTCTTACTCAAAGCCAACTCCAACTCGCTTGATATGATGCTTCGGATATCATAGTCGACATTTTTATGTGCCTGCGATTTAATCTCGTGATGCAATTTTTGTATTTGGGAGTTCTGTTCGCGTATCAAATTCTCTAAGCTGTTGATCCGGTAGTTCAAGGCCTGCAGCTGCGCCTTATTCCAGTTCGAATTATTGGTTTCGGCTTCGTCTTGAAGTTCCTTCCTTCGGTTCTCCTCTTTCATCTGGATTTCGATCGCCTTCATCGTTGGAATGTTCGGCCACATCACACCGTTATTTTTTATTTCCCCGGCTTCCGCCTGATTAAAGTTGTTAGTCTCTACGGATTCGGGTTCATCATTGTCCATTTTAGTTAGATTATCAAAATACTCCTGGGGGTTGTACGTCGGATTGTTCAAGGCCAGTATCTCCTGCACTTCACGGCTCGGGCTTGAGCCACCGCTTGCGAAGTTGTCTTTTTGAGGTTGTTGGAAATCGATTAGGTTTTCTACGTTCGGTTCTGGAATATTCTCCAAGGATTTCTTCAATAAAGAAGGTGAAGTTATGTCGTTTAGAGAATTTATCAACGTGTTGGGGCTCGTGTTTAATATCGGTGAGTTGAAATCATCGGGTGTCATTAAGTTCAACGGCTGTTGATTTGTTTGCTGTTGAATCAGTAGGGTGACCGATGATTGTAAGTCGTCTAGTTTTGTTATTTCGTTATTTTCTGGGCTGACGTGTTCATCATCGGACTTGCTTCCGTTAGAAACTTCGACATTATTCTCAGTGTTTTCTATGTTGTTATATAAGTTGTTCTGTAAGTCGGAACACTCTGGCTGGAATGTGATCGTGCACTCTTGCAACCGCTTAGGCTGAACTGTGTACATGTTAATTGAAACGGCCATTATGTTACCGTCATCTTCATAATCGTCCCCGTCTTCACGATAAATGTCTTCGGAACTGTTGTATCGAAATTTGCTCACGTCAGCTTTTACTATGCAGAAGCTCATGAACGGTGCAGGCAATAGAAATTCTGATATATTGATGACATTTGCGATTCTTTCCCCTTCGTTTTTATGTATCTGCAGTACATAGAGGACGCGGTTGTTGATGTCAGACATCAAGAGATATGTGGCGGTCATGTCCATTTTCACTTTGAAGAAGAGCTCCGGGCTTGTCGACTTCGGATTCGGTTGGAAACGTATTGTCTGCAGGCAAGTCCAAGTTTCACACGACCAAATTTTCAACTCTGCATTGTGGTTAGCACCGGTGATTGCAAATTTCCAGAATTTTGAGCTGTAAGGACAAAATAATAAATGCATTTTATCTCAATGAAAGACATCTTAACAAAAACAGAAGTCTCAAACAACTTACTCAGTTCCATACGCATTTACATTATCCAGAAACAGTAAGCACGAGAGAGCTTTGCCCTCATGAGGTTTCCAATGGTGCAAGCACCTTGGTTTTTCACTCTCCACCATGTAGACCTAGAATTTAAAAGTCAATGTTTCAAAACGTTGCTTGTTGGTTGTAATTTAAACAGTCATCTCTAGAGCCTGCTGTGACAAGATCTTTATCATAATTACAAGAATAAGATTGAAATTACTTTTTTTTATTAACTTTAGCTCTATTTTTCAAGCCTTTGGTCACTTCTTAACAAACAAAAGGTCATATTCCAGTTCTTTTATCAAAAAGATGTATGTGGATCACAACAAGGTCTTGCTGCAACAGCCATCAACATCATTGTTGATACATACAAAATGTTAGCTTTTGTAAGTACTGTGGGGGTTCTTCATCATCCAGCAAAATGTAGTAAGAACGGTTAGCTTTAAATGTTAAATAAAACCATTTTTCATTGATATGGCCATAATCAATATGTTAATTTTGATATCCTTTTAAATTGTTTTATCATAGTTTCAGAGACAGAAGGAGTAATATTAATTAAATGTCTGAAATATGTACCTGAAAAAATTTGACGTATCCATCGAGGCTTGCAGTGGCAATAGCAGTTCCGTCAGGTGAAAATGAGGCATCAATTATATCTAGTGAGTGGCCGCTTATTTCAACGAAGCCTTCGTATTCGTCGTGAGGCTGTAAAGGACCCATGCCGTACCTCGAATTTACAACACTTACATCCCAAAGTTCCGCTGTGTAACACAAAACAGAAAATGTTTTTACTGCACATTTATAACTGGTTGTATTTTTAGCTGAGGATGTTTTTTAATTAATTTCTGTAACACTTTTGACTCTTTAAACTTGCTCCCGTTCAGTTTCACAGACATGGGCCTAACTTTTTAATAACACACACCCTGTGATCACTAATTAAAAAAATAATTCATTTCAGATTTGGCAACACTGACATCTTCATGTGAGAAGAAAACTAGGTTATGTTATTTTACAAGACTTTAATCGGTGGGTCCAAGCTGAGAGGTTAGCATTTTTAAAATTTCTAACTTCTTCAATCCATTTTTAATAAATTTCATAGATGCTTAAGTTACTTGGCACTATCAAACTGCATTTTAACGTAACCTAATTTGTTCTGTCTCTAATTAATGACATTCTACCACAGTATAAGAATCTACACAGTAGGGACACTTGAGTATGACTATCACATTTGCGATTTTGTTTAATACCATAATACCTACCTATTTGCAAATTACATTACATTTCCATAAGGGTATCAAACAGTATGGCGGCTTTTTTTGACAAGTAACGTTACTAGGTAATTACTTATAATGCGATTCTACCATCAATGCTACCAATTTTAATGCAGTGTTTTAGCCAAGTTCTGACCTGAATCTATTATTTTATTTGATTGCATGATAGTATTCAGGCTTGCATTTAGATTTTGCAAAAATGCTTTTATCTTAAAATACAACATTGATAAACTGCTTATAAAAAAAAAACTTTGTGATAAAAAAAACTTAATTTGTCATGAAACTATGAAAAGAAAATGTGTTGGCAGTACTGGCGCCGCTTATTTTTTTCAATCATAATTTGACATTTAACGATTTAAGGTTATGTTTAACACAATTTCCGGGTCGCCGAGTGGCTTAGTATTAGTAGTCTAGCCTAGCCGACTTGTAAAGTCATGTCGCTCGGCGTGGGTTCGAATCCCACCATTAGCCATGGATGTTTGTGCTGTTCAAATGACTTTGACCCAGCTTGAAAAATATGTATAATTAGGTGGCCACCTATTAGGTGGCCATACACCAGCATTCATTCATGTCATTCTTTCCTTCGACACCCTGTATTCATGTCATTCTTTCCTTCGACACTCTTTCCCTTTAAGAAATTGAAAGGAAACAAATCATGTTCTAACCCACTAATACAATAATACAGAACAGGATTTGTTTCCTTTCAATTTCTTGAAGGGAAAGAGTGTCGAAGGAAAGAATGACATGAATACAGAGTGTCGAAGGAAAGAATGACATGAATACAGAGTGTCGAAGGAAAGAATGACATGAATACACAGTGTCGAAGGAAAGAATGACATGAATGAATGCTGGTGTATGGCCACCTATTGTCTGGAATGGCTAATGGCCGAAAGACAAGCAGCATTGCTGCGCAAAGCAAAAAGGAGAAGAAGAAAGAAGAAAACTATTTCCAATTTTTTTCCAAATACTTTTATAATTTGAATAAAGATTCACAGATATTGTTTAAAAAAAAGACAACTTCAACTATAAAGTGTTTTTTTTTTAATCTGGCTCGAAGATGGCTATGAAAATTTAATTGTGAATCATCCTCATCATGACAATTGTTAATGTGACATTTGAACTTGCATTTTTAACCTTAGCTTTCGAGGTTTCGAACTCAACAGTACGAGAGGACAACACAAGAGTGTGATATATTGTAATAAACGAAAAAAGACAATAAGATTGCTGCTGTAACAACGAAAAATGACAATAATTAAATAAAATTTAAAACAAATAATCAAAATTGTGGTGCGTTCAAAATAAGCACGTAGTCACGGCCAACTTCGACGCTAAATTAAAAAATGATTTAAAAAGAACACCCGTTACTATAAAGGGCCATTCTGACAATACGTCCGCAACGTCATTGCGTCCAGGATGTCATGCGTTCGTATAAACTCGCCAAAAGGTAGGCGGAGTTTTTAAATTTTTTTATTATTTCGCATGCGCTTAATACGATTTGTTCGAATTCTCTCCGCGAAAAATCTGGTGTTGGACCCGATGAGTTGATAGAGTGGTGAGAATCAAAGGTTTTTTTAATTTATTTATTACTTCATCCACAAAGTCGAGCAAAAATGCCAAGTTCGGCATTTTTTAATGAATTTTATTTAATTTTAATTGCACTTTATCTTGCAGGATCGTTTTTCGTAAATATACATTGCGTTTACCACATGCCTTTTCGGTCGCATTGAAGGCTGAAGAATGCCTGCGCAAGAGAGCACTGTATTTATGGACATTTTTGACTATTTTTGAACTGATTTTTTCCGTATGCATGCCGTACACGGAAAACATTTATCAACGCTCGAAATTTATCGACAAATTTAAAATAATTTGTGAATCTTGTTTTAGTTATTTTACCGTAAATAAATGAAAGATACTTTTTTGCTGTGTCAAGTAAACTTATAAATGGCTGAGTCGTACAAAACATAGTAAACATTTTATTCTTAAATACCTTGAAAACGATATCGTTTATACATGTAAGTGCGAGTTATTTTATTATGCTTGACGCGTATATAGAAATCGCCATAAAAGATTTTCCTACGTTACAAATTTGAAGAATTAATAAAAGAGGTTTCCGACGGAAGAATAAATTCGACTCTAGGCATAGCTATGTTTTTTTATTGCAACGCCCACATTTTTATTCGACTTTAACTGAACGCATGACATCGTGGACGCAATGACGTTTTGGACGTATCGTCAGGATGGCCCTTAAACTGTGCTGTCAACTCGGTCGCTATATCTCCTTTGAACTGAAATTGAAATAGCGGCAATAGACAGTCTACGCCGCATCTGAGCAGCCTAGATGAAAGAGAGATGTAGCGTCCGAGTTGGGAACATTGACTATAAAGCTGGATTTACATGGAGCGTTGAACGCGTCAAAACGCCGGGCGTACTGAACTCCCATTGGTTAGTTCTCGTTACGTAAAGCGCAGTAGCCAATGAGAGTACAGTACGCCCGGCGTTTTGACGCGGTCAACGCCCCAAAATCGATTTATTTTGAACATTTCGACAAATTTAAAAAAAAACTTAAATTGAAAAAAGGCGCGGTACTGTATATCAAAACTATATCTCATCATATTTACTTATTGTACCTACGAGTATTATTTATTTACTACTCTTTATTGTACAATACAAACAAACCAGAAAGCTGAAACATAACTGCAACTCGCTATTTCCACCTGACAGTGACAGTCGATAAAAGCGCCAAAACCCTTTGATCTTACCGCTTTCGATCGGGACTCGCAAAACACAACAGCAACTGTCGCGTCGCTAAAAACTCGAGTCTTCAAAAAGTTGGTAAAAAGCTTCAGTTTTGGTTTTTTCGACACGAGTTTCTGTTGTTTTTGTTTTGTCCGTTTAGTGGAAAACCGGCATAAGACACGAAATGTCGATAAAAGAGAAAACGATAACGGCACTGTCAACCAGCGTTGCCAACTTATTCTTTTTTGAGAGATTTTTCAAATCATTAGGGATTAAAGGATCTTTTAAAAAGGTTTTTCAAATTGTATTTCGTAAAAGAAGCTGGCAACTGATAGCCCCTATAGTTGTTCAAAGATCAATAAGAAAATGTCTCTTGTAATCAGTAAAGGACGAAATGAATTGTATTTGTGTGAGATATTGAACAGCACCATCTATTGCAGTTTTTTTTTTAATTGTACTCTGTTGACTATGTGGAAGGCATATAATTCTTTGTTTTGTCACTGTTTGCTTTTTATTATTATTTTTTTTTAAATTTATGAATCTACTGAATTGTGCTCTAAAATCGATTGTCTTTTGTTATTTTTTGTAAATATTGTTATATATTTTTTAAAATGTTGTTCATTTGTTCTCTTTGTCATCACCTTTCCTACCAAAATTTTTTTTTAACACCGTATGATTTTAAAAATTTTAGATCAAGGGAGGCCGTGAAGAGGAAAACATACAGCTTAAATTAACTCATACGTACGTTTTGGTTAACACCACTGGGAAAATATCGTTCAATTATGATTGCATTTTGAAGTTTTGTAAATATCGTTTTGAATAAACTGTTGTATTTGCTAATTTACGCCATACGTTTTGCTTTCACGGCCTCCCTTGATCTAAAATTTTTAAAATCATACGGTAAATTAACCTACTGAATGGTGCTATACGGGGTGTTCTTTTACTGTATGCAAATATTTAAACTTGTAATACATCACCATAAGTAATGGTAACGATTGAACACATACAGTTCTTGTAAACTTCCAGCCAACTTTCGTCATTCATATTTACGACGTAACACTATAACAATGGGCGCATTCAGGGATGCTCAGCGGCTGAGAGGCTAAGTAAGCAGTTTCCCTGAATGGATAAGCTGACAGACCGCTGAAAGAAAGCTGCTGAGATATTTACTCAGCGCATAAATTGTAGGCTGAGTTCCTCAGCGCTATCAAAAAAAGTAGTGGGAGCATAATTTAAATTTACTGGTTGAGTCAGTATTCAATTTTTCCAGTCCCTGAATGAGCCCAATGTTGCCAAGTATTGAAGTGTTTACATATGATCGGTGGTTGATAGTGTATAGGTTATGTACGTGTTGTATATTCACAGTAAACACATCTGACGTTAGTGCTAATTGAAGCGGTGACAACATTGTCATTTTAAAAAACATGTAGTAACAAAATGTTACTAAATTTAAATGAATACATCGTACGTTACATCTTCAGTTCAGTTGGTATTGGTTTAACGCCATTAATGACGAAAGTTGGCTGGAAGTTTACAAGACCTATATATTTTTAATAAAAGTTTTACACATTTCGAGAAAATCGCAGTTGAAAATCGGGCAAGAATTAATCGCACGCCTGTCTTTGAGGTAGGTCAAGAAAAGCAAATTTTATTGCGAGCGCAGAAAGCATCTGTTGGAACAAAAAACAGAACTGCAATCGAGCAGTGACACAGTGACCTTTGCCAAAGTCGGGCGGCCAATAAAAGCATTTTTTTTGCACGTCGCAGTATCGTAGCCAAGGAATTTGCTTCATTTTTTTATGATTGTGAGCTTAGTATTACTTATTAAAATGCCACAATTCACGGACGGCGAGAGTACAGAGAGTACAGTGGCGAAGCTCGAGTAGATGATGCACGGCGGATTTATGGAAACACATTTCCAAATCAATACAAGAACATTTACAACTAATATCCCACCATTTGCGCGATTATGGAACGTGTCGTGTGTGTGTCGCTAATGATGGATGCCACTTTCAACAGTTGTTATAAACATTCGTAAATTATTGTAATGAACGTTTGAATCTGTTCTTCCACACAGATTTTATTCGGTGAGTGAGTGCGCCTTTGCATATTAGTCACGCCTGCCATGTTTATTGCCTACGATCAGCGAAACAGGTTTCGTAAGTTTTTTGTTGTTTCATGACCGTCGTATAAGGGACGGATAAAATAATTTTCCCCCGTATGAAAAAAAAATTTTTTTTTAATTTTTCCGTGTTCTATGTGTTCTCACGGTAATGTGGTTAAAATTTTTGCACTTATTTTACAAACACCCTGTACAATGTATTGTCTTTTGTTTTTATTATTACATACATATTTGATTTTTATTTCGTATTTTTTTAAAATTCTATTATTTCTTTTGCCTTCTCATCGTTCTTTTAAAATTATTTAATCTATTAATTTGTGTAGTAAAATCGATTGTGTTTTGTTTTTATTATTTCTTTTAAATTTTATAATTAATTTTCTTGAATTTTCATTATCTTGTTTTCTTTGCTTTGTCGTCATTCTTTTCAAATTGCTTTCTTTTTTAAATTTATTAATCAACTGAATTACGCTTTGTAACGGTCTTTTGTTTGTTTTCCTTAACTTTATGTACTTTTAATGAATTTGTAACGTTTTTTTTAATTCTTCCTTAATCTAATAACAAGTTGAGGCATTTTTTGTTAGCATATTCCAATTGCCGCACTAGTGCACACTCAGTATATCTTCGTCTCTAACTATTATATGAGATTAAAATGAGATGAGAATATACTAGGTTTGTTAGTTTGTTCTACACTTTTTACACTTTTAACTCCTCTACTCTACTTATCTCACTTCTACTTACATTGTTATATACATTTCACTCTCTCAGGAACGGTTGGTGCAAAAAGTGTAGAAAAGAGCAGAACAAACAAACAATCCTACTGAGTGATTAGAATAAGCTATACATTGAAAATGGACTTTTTTTTGACAACTCTTGAGGGAGTTCTACTTTTTGCGCGTTGGTAACACTGCTACCAATACAATTTTTTTTAAAGTTAGTTTCAGCAAACTAAGGCTGGGTTTCTCAGTCCTAGTTTAACTTTAAACTTCTATTTATTCCCATGGGAGCAATTATAAAAACAATTGTTCCTATGTAAATAAACTAGGACTGAGGAACCCATCCTAAATTTTTTTTGTGGAACTGAATTCTGAACTTAAATGTTGTATAACATTACATCACCTGAGATCAATTAATTTTTAACAGTGCCTCCACTCATACAAATTTAATGCCAATGCATTTGAGCAACCAGTTAAAAATGCTTTAAACAATTGCACTGAAATACATATAGAAAAAGATAAAAGTTCCTACCTTTGTTACCATTCAACAACACTAACAATTTCGCCGGATCATCAATCGTATCAGAATCTTCCCCAAACGATGGCACATAAGGGCACCAGATCACCCTGTAGTTCGAGCAAGTGCGATAAACCGTAGTTGGATGAACGACATGTAACAACAACGTACACCTAAACACCGCTAAGAAAAACGCAATTCTCATAACGAAACTAAAAATTTTAAGTCAGAAAAAGGATACACAATATTATCAGCGTTATCTTCAATATTATAAACGTACAAATTCCCTTCCTCGTCAACACAGCCTAAAATAATCTGCATGGGCGTCAGAGCAAATGAAATATCTTGCACGAGGCCCTTTATGTCTTTGATTAAAGCTCGCTGGTTGGTTTCCGTGTTTGCAACTCTCAACATTCCCCCATTTTTGCCTGTCAAAATAAAGTTCAATGATATCAAGGGTATGGCAATTTTCTTTTTTTTAAAGGAGTGTACCTTTAATGCCGTAAGCTATAATTTTTCCACCGACATGAATCCCAATCAACTGTCCTATATAATAGCGGAGCTCCCACTGGTAATCGACGACATTGGTCAATTTCACTTTCGAACTGCCGTGATTATGTGATCCCGGTCCACAGTTGACCGTGACATCCTGAGCTAAGATCTCAGCACTATACTCGGTATCAGATCCTTTAAAATTACTACAAAAAAGGCAGGTTAGGTTTTCAAAACTCGTTACATGACTGATCAAAACACACATCGTCTGCGTGAAGCTCGCGTTGGCCCCTATCATTGAAGACTCCATCGTGTTCAAATCTGCAAGCATTTACATTTCACAAGTTTTTAAAGCGTAACACTTTTGCTGTCAGGGTATTACTGCCCTGAAGTTTACGTTTTAGAATTAAAGATTGATGATGTGTTAGTACTCACCCTGGTTTGTTAATTGCTAAAAATCAGACTTTCGAAGCATAAACTCGCTTTTCTTTATAAAAAAATTGAAACAATTAGGACGCCGGGTGTAATACATAAAATTCGACGACCACACACTCGGTATGACAGGTTCACCAACAACGTGAAGTAAAATAATGGAAACAAACAGTCTCGCCAATAGTCTTTCAAATGAGTCTAGGGTCTAGGGCCTAAACACCCAAATTCAGAAACGCCACTTGAATAGAGTGTGCACTCAAACACTTGTTTGAAATTGAAATTTGCTTTTATATTTATTATTTACCAACGCAGTAGGCTGTTATTTTAGGTTAGATTTTAATAACATCAACCAGAAAGCATCATTCTTTTATAGTGATGAATGTGGTAGCTGCTGAAATCAGCAAATTTCTATAATCTCGTTCCGTAAATATCAACTTTTTCAGGAATATGTTATTTTTCGGAATGCAAAATTTGCAACCACAAACAACCTGATTACAATTTGCTAATTATTGGGAACTGGCAAATGATCTAGATGGCGCTGTGTTTAAAAATAAATATGGCCGTGTTGAGGGGATAAGTTGTTCATGGTTGAGTGGTTATGCGGGCAATAATTGTTAATTGTTAATTGTTATTAACCAACAAATAACACCAAACAAGGCAAAACTTGTGCAAAACTACTATAATCTCTATTATGTCAGTTTTACAATCCCAGCATCTTACACTAGGGGAGACTTTTTCGACGCCAGTTCCCAATGGTATGCACCCCGCTTGTGAATGTTTTAGATTTTTGTGAAACGCTTATGCGCGTCACATTTAGTGACCAGTTAGGACAAGAAACTACTGTTAGTATGGCTCCCTCCTGTTATTCTTAACTCGTTGGTTGACGAAGAGGATTAAGTGCTACCATCTAATGATGACGAGAAAAAATGTCGCAAAAGCGTAAACGTAAAACGCAGATTGAGGGACAAGAAGGCGATGATCCAAATCTAGCAGTTTCATGTCATAGATGGCAGCAGCAGTTAAGAATTCAAATTTAAATTACTTATCGTTTTTTATTACTTACGTTCACTGAAATCGAATCGTATAAGTAGAAAGTAGAATAAAGAATACAATCAGTTATTAATTATATTACATACATTAAGCAATTTTCTACTTTTAAAAATAAGTAATAGTTAGATTTATTAGGTATTTTATCTGTAGCTATAGTGAAAGCGTGAAACAAAAAATATTTCAAGTGTTCATCGATAAAATAATAAATCTAATAATTATATTATATTATAAGAATATTATAATTTGATGTCAGATGTCTTCTGTTTCAAAAACTTCTGTAATAGAAGGTGACCATAGAAATAAACTATTCGTCTTAGATTAAATATGAAGTTCTGCTACTGCATTCTTTTGAACTGCACTCTTCCTTGAAACAGGGAATTAGGTGGCTGGCTCTTCATGTCATCATATCATTATATTAATGCATTTTATGTTTACAATTATTTTTGTACCACATAACATTTTACTTGACGCAGTGATTTGTTTAAATATGTTTGTATGAATAATCAAAGACTTGTCTTCCAAAGCCATGCCTTATTAAAAATTTAATTAGTCATACGGTATAAGCAATTAATTAATTAATTAATTCTTTTATAATTATTTCTTGAATGTGTTGGTATATTTTGTAACCCTTAATTTTTCTATTGTTTCTATTACTTAACACTTTAATTTTGCTATTTAGTATTGGATTCTGTTCAAGTACTTTAGCAATTTTCTTATCTGTTCTTATTTTACTTCTTTTTTATTCGATTACCTACTCATAGTTTCAAAATGTATTTTTAAGTATTGATCTTAGGTTTTATTTTCTTATTTAATCTCTGATTTTCACAATTCATTTACTAGCACATTAAGAAAAAGAATCGCTCTAAATAAACAGCGTTATTTATTTCCAGCGGAGGCGTTAAATCTGCAAGTTCTCCCCGAGAGTGTCTAGCCGAGGGCTCGACCTAAGACGACCTGCGAGCGTGCACCTGGTGGTTCTCACCATCACGGACAAACCTCAGCTCCAAGATTTCACGATTCTTCTCTGCTTTCTTGTTTATAGTTCGTAGAGAATATACAGCTCATTTATCTGCGTTTTACAATGCGTCCGTTTATACCTTCCTCTCAGCCACGGTAAAACAAAGGGACCATAAAATTTACTACTGCGGAATATCGTAACGCGAAATAAAAAGAAAATCGTTGGAATTCGTAAACTGTAATGAAATGTAGACGTCCAGTATCTACACAACTTCTGCCAGAGTCTACTAATCATATTAAAATCCAATGCCAAATTAATTTAAAAAATTATGACTCATGATCAGACTTCGGCGTTTGTTAGGATATTTCAGGGCCGGACTTATTTTCTCATGCGCACTTAAAACAAGTTTATGTGTTCTCCGACAATATTCTAGGCGGTTTTTATTACATCTACAACAAACAATGTTTACGAATATAAAGCGCCTGTCGACCTGTTAATAACTCGTAAGTCGATCAAGATGACATCATGACAAAGACCTATGAATAAGGATTGTAGTTAATTGTTTATACACGACTATAATCGAGCGAATGCCCGCTCATACTCATGTCCAGTCAGTCTTTGATTTTGAGAAAGTTATTTTAATATGCAGAGAAATGAAGGAGGAGGTATGATAAGATGAACCCGTATGACGGATTTGTTCATAATGGGGTTGTGATTATTAAATGAAAGTGTAAAGTACCTACATGTAAGACATAAATCTGTGATTTGTCCTTCAGTGACCTGTTAGGAATTTATTTAATCTCACGGTATTATTTAGCTGTGGGTACTAGAAAAAAAAAAGAATCAACTTTCGCGAAAATTCCTTAACTGTTGCAATAAAAACTGGACAAGAAATCTGTATTCTTTGACATGCCGGAAATGTGATATGCGGCAAGGGGTGTATGCCGAAGGGAGAGCATAATCTCATGTCAGAAGGCGCGATAGATGACCTAAACACCTGCACCCGCATCGATTCTTCGCACGCAACTGTATGTATACCTTCCCGAACGTCCGAATCTAATTTTTTTTTGAAATACAGAGGTTCCATTACGTAGGAAAAACGAACTGATATTTTATTCATTCATGTGAAAATCATTACTACGCAACAAATTAATAATCATCATTTATAAATTATAACTGAGCTGTGCTACTACGCAAGAAATTAATACATACAGGGTATCCCAAGTTGAGTGGCCTATTAAAAGTTTTCGGAGAAGAGAATATATAAAGAACCAAGTAAACTAAAATAAATAGTTATAGAGAATGCTAATACCCATCGTTGAAGAATTTGATTCTGTTTTTCATGATGTTCCATTTAATTGAGTTTTGCGCAGTTAAACATAATAATTAGGATATGATTTGAAAGCCTGAACATTATACTTTCAAATGACATGCCACTTGAATCTTGAAAATTGAAAGTGTAGTAAATACGTTCTTTTAAATATAGGGTCACCCAAACAATTTTTAAAATAAATTTGAAGATATCTCAAAATCGGTTACATTTAGGTGTAAAGAAGGCTTAACAGTTTTTATTTAGTATAATCAGAATTTGCAATAAAAGTATAGCATTCCTTTTAAAATAAGAAAGTTAACGGCGACTTCCGGTATTGCTGGAAGTGATATAAAAGTGTAAATATTTTGATCTGAAAGATCACTTTCCCTTAGGACAGCGTGCTAATTTTCAGAATTTTTGTATATTCCCTTCCCCGAAAACTTTTAATAGGCCACTTGGGATACCCTGTATAACTGTGCTGTACAAAAATATTTTATTTATAAGGTAAAATTTTTTAAATAATAATTTCAAAAAACGACCTAATTGTCATATTCAAATTCACTTGAAAAGCGCGGTAGGAGAAAAGCATACTATTTCCATTACCTACAAAGTACATAGTTGCTTTTAATTCGCATGCAAACCACTAATTTTTATATATAACATTGCACATTACAAGCATTTCGATAACCGACAACCGACAACCTTGGAAAATATAATTCTACCGCTCCTTAGTTATGATATTGAAGTTGCTAAAATTTATTTGAACTTGAACAAAAGCTAGAGATGCTTTTGAAACGACTTCAAATTTCGGCAGAATTACGTCTCTCATCATTTTTCTTTCCTTTTTCCTTTTTGAAGAAAATGGAATCATTTTCCAATAAATAATTTTACGGAAGTAATTTTGGGTGAAAAATAAAAAAGTAAAAAAAATGTTAATAAATTTAAACACTGTAAGTACAGTCGCGAGCAAAAAAAATAGGTCGTCAGTGTTATTCTCTAACTCAGTGACAAGTTTTTTTATTAGCTGCGTTCGTTTATTCAACTCCGATCACTTTATTTACTCTTTTCGCACTCTAAAGAGTGAGGGCGAATAAGTTTTAATACAAGTAAGAGTAAGACAAAAGTGTGAAAAGAGTAAGTATACATACGAGTATAAGTTCTATTTGTCAAATTGATTCACATCTAACACATCCGATTTCGTCAAGTTTTTGCATGACATTGATGATCAATTTCTTTTGCTCGCGACTGTACATTCAGGACCTAAAGTAATGCCTCTTCAATAAAAAGTTAAATTTAACATTTTACGACTACATCTTCCACTGATGAATTGTCTAATCGTTTTTAATAATATCATTTTTGACATTTATTTTTAAATCTGTAGATGTTAGCGTTTAAAAAATTTAAGAAATGTGAAATCTTCTTCCCATAAGAGGAAGGAGTTTAAGATATATATATATGTATATTTAAATTTTCACTTGTTAAAATCTTCAAATTACATTATTTTCAGTTAGAATCAGTTTTATCGTAATTTTTTAAACTATGATGAAAAGAAAGCTTGAAGCAAAAGGAATTAAAATTACTTAAAAAATCGATTAACGAGGGAGGGTCTGTTGCTATTTTCTTCTTCGACAGCTCTTGCTGATGTTCTTCGTAACGTCAAATCTTCATAGGGGGACTGTGCTTTGTTTGATACCACATATCACTCATGCAAGGATAGGGGTAACGTATCGAGAAAAGGCCCGTGATAGGTTACGCCCCACCAAGTCCTTACCACCTATAAATAGAGCAACACGAAGCACAGGTCACTTTTACGAAGTACAGTTTTACGAAGCATTTATTAGGTGTTACTAACGTAGCAGCCCTCTGTAACAAAACAGAAGCGCTATTTATTTATTTTTTGACAATTTATGTATCCACAAATTTTTATTCCTCTATAACATCTTGTGCATATTTGTAATTGTATACCCACGAAGTAAATTAAACTTTGTCTCTCAAATTGGGGCCGTAAGTCAAGTTCTCCTGGAATCAAGTTCAGAAATTGTTCCGGATTTTGAAGTTCTTGAAATTGCTGAATGACGTCGCGCAGTTTGAACTTCTGACTGAAATTCATGTTCCCCATAACCGCAGAATCGTGCACCTCGTAGTCGGGGAGGACAGCGAAAAAGGCTCGCATCTGCTTGGCGGATATGGGGCCGATATACTTCTTCATGAGCTTTCGGCTGCACTTGTCTCCCGAAATTAAACGAAAAAATTTCCGAGATAAAAATCTGAAAAACCAAAATCGTTGATGGTGATTGTGAGTGACGTGGGACAGAGAAGCGAAGAAGATTTTACCTGCATCGACAGAAATTGAAGTTCTATCATTTACGCCAGCATGTCATTAGGTGACATAACAGTTTGCTTTGTATGAAACAATTTTTACGTTTTGTATTTTTATAGATTCCAAGCTTTTACAACTTTTTGATAACTGAAGGCGTTAAATTATAATAATCATGACGATGGGAGAATAACCTCTTCTGCGATGACATTTGCGTCGTTCCTGTTCTTCATGCTGAATGTCTTCAAAAGATGGGCCGATTTGATCCACTCAAACAATATCTCCGTTGGAATGTCTTTATCAACATCGATTCTCTACCACAGGATAGACCTCATGGCATGTTGTTCCCACCTTCTGCATACTGGTCGGACGTTAAAAAGAGTTCCTTCGGCGATATGTGCGACAACATCTGGATCATTATTTCTTCTGGCAGATTCTCAATGTAGATGATATTTTTCGGCGGCCTCTTCAGCACAAATTTTACTAACGGTTGCACGGTTCGGAATTTCACGTGGCTGTTTGACCTTCTTGACAAGGAGACTTTCACTGGATCTTTGGATTTACGTTTAAAAGCCATTCTCACGAAAATTTGACAGCGCCCAGTAATTAATTGACTCTACTTTGATATTTTGATATACTTTACGAAAAACAGAAAAGTCTCGTTGCCAGGGTTAATAGTAAATTGAATTGTATGTTCAACTGGTGCTGTAATTGCCATATTCTTCAGAATACAATAGAACAATTATGACATTTTTAAATTGGTTTCAATCTTATATTTAGATGCTGCTCTTGATAAGAAATGCATATATAATTAATACATTTAGTCATTTGTTATTGTAATCTTGATATCCCAATGTAAGCAAACGTTTATCAATTGCTCGTAACATGTCCTTATACAGGGCCTGGCAGTCAAACCTGACGATTTTAGTTTGAGTTTCGCCCAAGGTAAAAGCAAAAAATTGCGAAGAAAACGGTGTAATTCGATTCAACAAGTATGGAAGTTTTGTTTTACGGAGCAGTGGGGCCATGAGCATCGCGCTTTCGTCATAGAGACGTATTTCAAAAAACGGCGATTCCGTTACGATCACGCAACGAAAGTTCCGCCAGCATTTCAATGTTCCTCCCCGCAGAAGGATTGCTACACGGAATTGTTGTGGGTGCAAAACTTTTGCACTACGTCTTCAGCTATGCCAAGGAGGAGGGGTGGATCTGTTCAAACCGTCAGAACCCCGGAAAATATTGAAGTCATGCGTAATTCTATGGAATCACCGTTTTTGAAATACGTCTCTGTGACGAAAGTGCGATGCTCATGGCCCCACTGCTCCATAAATAGAAACTTCCATACTTGTGGAATTGTTTTCTTCCTAATTTCTTGCTCATACCTTGGGTGACACTCAAACTAAAACCGTCAGGTTTGACTGCCGGACCCTGTATGAGAATTTTCGATAACAATCATTTCCGCATGCGCTCCGCAGGGATCCAAACTGGGGCCCTTCAAATTACATTATTTTCAGTTAGAATCAGTTTTATCGTAATTTTTTAAACTATGATGAAAAGAAAAAGAATTACTTATAATTTTAAATAACAAAGTATCTACAGTGCATCTACATTTTTAATGATTTGAGGATACTTTGAATTAGGCACCATAGTTTCAGGTGTATTTCACGTTTTAAATGTGGCTACCCTGAACAAATATTGATTATTACAATTTATTTTTTTGTAGGTTCTCGCACGCGCATTTTTTATATTTTACTTCCTTTTATTTTACTGTTACTGTTCTTATATCAGAAGAAAAATGACAAATGTGAGCGACGGAACCGAGTGTTGCCAATATAATAACAAATTTACTATGGCGGTAAATTCAAATCATCCTCAGTCATTAAAAAACACATTGTATGTATTATAGACGTATTTGTTTAAATAAATACAGTTTTAATTTATTTATTATCTTGGAAAAAAAACGATAAAATATGAATTTTTAAACTGTTACATTCCTAAACTTTATTAAAATTAATGAAATATTTGATATTATGCAATTTTAAGATTCTTTTTTAATTCTAGTGACCTTATGATTTCAATTTATTCTTTTTATTTGTCATTTGCTGTTGTAGAAACTATGTAATAATCCAGTGTCAAAACCGTTAACTAATTTTAATAATTCGTTGGATTTATCAGGGGCGGATTTAGGCTTGGTCTTTGTGGGCTACAGTCCAAGGACCCGTTCAATCCTTCCCTTTTCGCCGTCAAAAAATAAAAATAAAAACAATTTGCATTAAAAATTTAAGAAAAAATTGTTTTTCTATAAAAGAACGAATGAGTCGCCACAACTAACCCAAACTTTGATTAATTGGGTAGAGCCCCAAACAGTATTTTAGTTCAGGGTCCCCAGAGTTAACGAACCGCCCCTGACGTTTTCATGAAATCGCCGATTTACTTTAAACAACATCGACTTTAAATCACTTTACTTTAAACAATTAAATAAATTAATAATTCATATATTTTAAATATATTTTTTAAATTATTATTTTCCGAAAATGTATGTGTATAAAAACCTTCCTTTCCTTTATTAAATTTCTTTATAAATTTGCAAGTTTTGAAAAAAAAAAATTAACAGGATGAAATATTCTCTTTAAATGCCCTCTAGTGGTAACAAATAAAATATATTTTATTCTTCCAACCATTTATAAAAAGCTCTTTAATCAGCATTTTTTGCAATTGAAAATATCTTCTTCTTCTTCTTCTTCTTCTTCCTTTTTATTATGTAGGCTAGCAGTGAGTTTGTTTTTTTTGTCAGAAAATCTTTCACAAACACTTCCTCCCATCTCTTTCTAGAGCGTCCTCTCTTCTATTTCCCATTGGTCTACTATCCCTTGCTTTCTTCACCACTCTATCACAGTGTAAGTAATATCCAGTAGCGTCACTTAACGTCAGTGTCATAAAAAGCGGCCATACTGTTTGATACCCTTATAGAAATGTAATGTAATTTGCAAATCGGTAGGTATCAAGCAAAATGGCAAATGTGACAGTTATACTCGAGTATCGCTACTGTGTAGATTCTTATACTGTGACTCTATCGTCGCAGTTCTCTCCAACTCATTGTTTAGTTTACATCTTTCTCTTATTTTTTTATTTTGGTGCTCTGTCCTTTCTGGTATTTCTTGCTATTTTTAGTCTAAATCGGCCTTAACTATGTCTTGTCTAGTCTCAGCTGCATAAGTATCATGCGTTCAAAAACTCCCACGTTTGGAGTTGATCATGACTAAAGCCCGGATTTTTAAGCACTTAAAAAGACTGAATTATGCAGGCAAATAGGCAATTAATGTCTAAGAAATAGACACTTTTAGGCAGCCTAAAACATTTAGGCGTTTAGTAATTTCTCCTTTTCCGACGTTTTATAATAAAAGAAAATATTAATGCTTATTTTAGTTACATGATCATTTATTAAGAAATTGGGGGGAGGTTTTTCACGGCTTATGGAACCGTACAAGTGAATTAAACACATACATAGTTTGCTATAAGGGATGTATTGTACAAACACGCTTTAAATAGGGGGCATAAATCGGCATTTAAGTCGAAAAATCCAGACAGTATATAAGATGGTTTCTTACCTGCTAGGGTAGTCCAAGGGCTCAGCAGCGAAGACCTCTTTACGGCTTTTCTTTTTAGGGCTTTTCTATTTCTTTATGGGGCTCTAGGAGAAAGGTCTTCTTTTCGTACAGTGTCACATCACCCACACCAGGAACATTAGAATATCCACTCTCAAAAAGGGATCGACGATAAAGTTAAAGAAGAAGCAAAACAAAGACTTCTGTTGATGAAAAGAGTTCGACGAACATTTAATGAATGTAAATGTGAAAATCGGAAACGCAACCGTTCATCGTGAAAGTGACTCTATGAACATTAATTAATTTTTTTGGATCTTCTCTCCCTGAGGAACCGTTTAGCTTACATTTTCAAAACCCGAGCCTTTTTTGTAATTTGCAACTGCGAGCTGGCGGCACCTGTGCGAGTTCCTCCTTTGGTCACGCTGATTTAGGCCACTGGAGTGACTTAAGTTGCCTACCCTCAAGGAAATTCGAGGTGTATTTGGACCGGCTCCGCTACCTTGCATCGGTGAGGCTAACTTCAAACGTGAGAGTGTTTGAACTCATGATAACTAACGGTCTTAGAACAGACCTTCAACCGTGTACTTCCATTATTATTTACGTCTACTTTTTTCTTCCGTTTTCGATTTATTTCATTTTTATTACAAAAAAAAATTATAGGAACTACAAAGGAGAGCTTCTGAATGTACCCGAAAATTATCGCTCATAAAACAATTTAAAACTGAACCGAGATAACTTCACCGCCATAAATCTCTAATAAGCCCTCATCTCGGAAAGTTTAATTGACTGCTTTTTTTTTAATTTGCTTTCCTCGTGATGGGTCGCTTTTTTTGTAATTAATCTTAATCGCCGCGGCATTAAAACGTGTTTACGGTTTCGGGATTTAAACCGCCTTTTAAAAACTACTTTGGCGACCGAAAGTCGATGAAAATTCACGTTTTTTCTAAAATGCCCTTTTAATGTGAACAGATGTGGTAAACGTGAAAAACCTAATAAAGTATTTAAAAGCTTATATACATATGTATACATACATCGTCGTCGACCCTTCCCGCTATTTATATTCCTCGTTCTGTTTAGGTTTCCTTACATTTTGAATTCAAATTAAACAAGGTTTTAAAGTTTTTATTTTCTTAACTGAAGATCTACATAAAAGCTTTTGATGTGGCTTATGCTAGTCTGCTTAGTACAGATACATGATCGCGGTTGCAAAGCGCGCCCTCTGGCTACGCATTTACATCGTTAAAGGGGTCGTAATGGATGGGGTGGAGTCGAGATATTCCATCTAAGTTTTGTCTTTGTGCTTTAAAAACATTTATACTGCGGTTAACCCGCGCCTCATATTTTACAATAAACGTTCCACGTAAAAAATGGGCGGACTCATTTAGCATATTTACCACGCGGAATGTATAATTACGGAAGGGGGTAGTTCGTAATCCCGTGCAATCTGAGATAAGCTTGCACTGCATTATGCATTATCCAACTGAAATGCACGCCAGGTCTCTTTTTTTGCAACAAATTAGGTAATTATAGCCAGGAAGGATTATTAGGAAACCCATAATTTTTTTTTCAATCATTTAAAACTTAAGGGGGATGGAGGAGGTTACTATTATTAAGTAACAATGCTAATCACTGTTTTACGAGATGACAGATGCATACAATTCGACAAAAAAAGTAGCTTTTCTTTGTTGGTGACCTTCCGACCCGAAAGCTGTTGGGAATTTGAATTGAGGAACTCGTCTTGGGGGCTTGGGTCGTCTCCATCTTTAGACGGAACTCAAATTCACTGCAAAATAATTTTGTTTTTTCCTTCATTCAACAATACAAGTCAATACAATCCTCGGTCAAGTCGATGGTGATTATTATTGTGACGGACGAGACAAGGTGGGTTCGGCGAGGCGGCCAGAGCTTTGGTCATTACCAGAACGACGCCAGATTCTTCGAAGAAGAATCTACCACATTCGAGTTGACACCAGAATGTCTGCGGAGAAATATAAAACTCGCCCCGTCGGACGATGAAGGCAGTCACAATTTTCCGCGAACAAGTTTAACGCCGCGCCGCGCCGTATAAATAAATATTATTCGACATACATTGTTTAGCGATATAAATTAGGTAGGTAGTGTTAGTGTTTGCTTAATAATTGATAATATTTGTTCAACTCGTTATTAAATATTCTTTTATTTAAGACTGAATGTTTTTAATTTATACTTTTTATCCTATCGGTGATTGTTCTTTCTTACACCTCCGTTGCTGTAGAATACAATTCGACTTTAATTTTTTTTATCAAGAGCATTTATTTTGTTGCTGATTTATTTACATATAGCTAACTAATTTAATAATTTACTTCCACCACATACATAATGGAGGAAGCTCGTTGATAAAGTTTGATCACATAGTTGCACTTCCTAAATATTACATTTTCAAGTAGTGCCCATAAATCAAAGGTCGGAATCAAGACATCATCGTGTAATCTCGATTTCTTTGTGAACCCAGCAGATGGTAACAGACCTCGCAATGATACATGCGCTGCGACCCCCGTCAGGCTCCGGGGTGTTTTCGCTCTCGTCCCCCTTACATGAATGCCCGTAATTATGACGTAATTATTATTGCTGAATAATAAAACTTGTTTGTCAACACGGTTGTCATTTCGTGCCCGGATTATATAGATTTATGATTGTAATTGTTAGGAATTCTGTACGCTCCCGGAACATTATCTTACCATATGCGTACAGTTTCGTCGGATGTAATAAACATCAGGGAATAATACTCTAACAAACATAATAATAAATAATAGTTCTCGTATGTGCATTAAGAAATTTGAATAAAATAATTTTGAAATGGTATAAACGGGTGTAAACATTACACGAAACTTAAATTTAAAAAAAATCACAATTGTTTGGCTGAATGAAGGAAATAGGGAATATTGTTGCATCCCCAACGAGGAATAAAATTCTTTTATTTAATCAATTTTGAAATTTTGGAACAGAGTTGGGTGGTAATCTTTTGTGTAGTATATTTATGTGTTTTAAACAAAAGCTACCTAGTTTATAGTGCTTTTAATATTACAATGAAAACTTCCTAGATACTAAGGCTCGGTTTTTCAATCGCAAGTAAGTCCTTCGCTTGTTTTTCTACATACATTGTTTTTTGTCGATTTTTTTTGTTTTTAAATATGTACTGATCATTTATGCATCAAAATAAACCTCATGTTAGGCTCGTAATGCAGTTAAATTTTAAAATGAGTTTTAATTTTTCCAATTTTTTTATCAATTTACTGATCATTTGGTTTTTAACTTGTCGATAGTGTTTTTGTTTTAATTCGTTTATAATTCCTGTTTATTTCCTCAATATTTTTCTAGCTTTCCGATTCTCAAGGGAAAATTCTACCACTTTCGATCGCATTTTGTTTTTACTGTTTTCATGTTTTAAAAACTTTCTGTGTCTTCCTATATATTTTTTAAGTTCCTTTTATGTTCAAAACCGGAATACACGTAAGACGAGTTGACTGTCTTATCCTTTTCCTTTTTCTTTTTAAATAAGTCTTTCGCTTGCTTTTTTATATTGTTTTTTTTTTTAAACGAAATTTTCTTATTGTCAAATACTGATCTAGTATTTATTTGTCTTCTTTTCTCATTTTGATGAGGAATGTTTCCGAATCTACAAAAACTACAAAGATTATTACAACCATATTTTTCGAATGTTTTTCGAATTTCAAGAATGGAAACAGATCATGACCAAATCTACGTTTAAATCTAAGATTATTTAACTTTGTAATTGTAACATTGTAATATTCATTAACTACGATTTTGTGTTGACTTTACCTAGCATCTTTGCATCCAATAGGCAATAAACCATATTATTATTATTATTATATAATGTACTAGAAAACCGAAAAAAAGAAACCAATTTATCAACCATACAAAATTCAAAAAATAAGCAGAAAACGCTATGAAATATTATAAACAAACAAACAGGCCAGCAAAATAAACTCGGCTGCAGCGGTGAGAAACTAGATGGTCCAAGCAGTGGACAATCGTCAATCGCTAATACAATCACAGCAACACAACCGAAGACCACAAAACCAAGTAGACCAATCATGCCTGTGCAAATTGACGATTCCGCATTTTTCTGGCCAACCTCGCCCATCGAGATAGAAGACATCATTACCCACATAAAAGCAAAGAATACAGACGACTGTTTCAACCTCAGCACCAAACTCCTCAAAGAAATCGGTCCTATGATATCGTCTCTTATGTCAGCAATAATAAATTCCTATTTTACAACCGGCACATTTCCAGATAAACTAAAAATAGCAAAAGTTATTCCCATTTACAAGAAAGGCGATCACAAAAATTCACACAACTACCGCCCAATATCTATCCTACCGTGTTTATCAAAAATCGAAGCACAAACCAGACAACAGGACAAAACACCACTACAGCAATTCAAAGTATGATTAATCAAATATCAACGGTTCTCGAAGAACGTGATCATTGCCAAGTTCTGTTCATAGATTTAACCAACTGCATGCCGCACGACCTGTTTGCTATCAAAATGGAACAATGCGGTTACAGAGGAATAGTGTTAAACCTCATAAAGTCTTATTTAAGAAATCGCAAACAGTATGTAGCGCAAAATTCTGACAGAAATTCTATGCAGATAGTCAATCGAGCAATCGCACAAGGCTCAATCCTCGGATCAATCTTTTTCATACTCTTCATGAATACTTTACACTGACATAACGACACCACAGAGCTAACCAAATATAACGACTTATACTCTGTTTACTGAAGAGATATAGTAATAAACACTCCCAAATAGTCCGCGCGTCAACCGGTACAGTTCAGTTCCGATGATACTTATCCAATATTGAAGGTACAACTTGTGTTACTTTGTAAAACCACCTTCTGCGCTATAAGATACTGCGCATAAAACTCTCCCACTTTATTTTATTACTATATCTCTTCAGTAAACTGAGTATAGAAATCCTAAGAGAAATGTCAGATGTTGCACTTAGAAAACTGACCAAATGATTCAATGCAAATGAAATTTGCTTAAGCAAAGATAAAACTGAAATAGTTCTTTTCACATCCTCTAGAAAAATTGATAGTTCCAGTATATCCTGCGTCAAGTCCTTAGCATTTATATTGACTGCCGCCTCACATGGAAACAGCATATAGACGAATTAAGGGAGAATCTGGCAAGGAGCATTTACACCATAAGGAGAAGCAAACAGATCGCCGATGCAAGAGCTCCTCTCACTGCTTACTATGCATTATTCTATTCAAAAATGACGTATGGACTGCTGCTATGGGGTAATTCTGCAGGAAGCACTACAATATTCAATCTCCAAAAGAAAGCAATGAGATACATTGAATCAGTCTCTCAGCGAAGCCACTGCGCACCGATATTCCAAAAGTATAATATTCTGACCCTACCAAGTGTTTATATTCTTCACCAATTGATTGACACAAGAAGCTGTTACAGTCATAACACCAGACATTCGAAAACTTAATTGTTCCATTCAACAGATTCACATCTACATGCATGATGGACTGCGACTCTTTAATAAACTGCCTGCAGAATGGAGAACTCTACCGTTATGTAGCTTTAAAGAAAACTATTAGAAACTGTTTGTTGAAAAAATGTTTGTATTCTATTAATGACTTTTGTATTAATTAATCTTCGATTTCTGACATGTACTTAGGTTGGTATCAACTAAAAATATTTCTATTTCTATCGTTTTCTTTATTGAAATTATTTTATTTTCAAATACTGATCTTTCTAGTTTTCAATTTGTCGGTTATGTTTTTCTTTAAATTCTTAATTTTCTTTTTCCATTTTCTCAAAATTTTTACGGCTTCCTGATTGTCAAGGAAAAACTCTAACGTATGAAGAGATTCCATTGCTGTTTGTAGTCGTGTTGAATGAAGAAATCAAAACGCTAAGTTGGACTACAAATTTTTATTAGGTTGCGCGACCGGTTTCGTCAGTGTGACATTATCAAGCCCTTATTTAGATAGAACTTGTTGTAAATAAGGGCTTGATATTGTCACACTGACGAAACCGTTCGCCCAACCCAATAAGAATTTGTAGTCCGACTTAGCGTTTTCATTCTTCAAAATTCTAACATTTTTCTAACCTTTTGTTTTATTGAAATATCATTTCTCTTTGTTTCTTTATCTTTCAGTGCTTTTCTTCATTCTTTTCTCGTTCTTTTTACGTCAAATCAAATCAAATCATTTTTTGGTGTTAATACATACATATACATATGCTTACACAAGTCGTGTATAATATGTATAGTTGGAGAAATAGGAAAATGACAAGAGTGCAAAAAAAAACATTCAGACAAACAATATTAACACAAAATTAAAAATTAAAAAAATGTGTTAAAAAACGTTCAAGACAGAATTCTGGCACGTAGGTCGATTCGTCTTTTGTCTTACTTTTCTTCAAGTAAATGTTTCGCTGACTTTTCAAGATTGTTTTGTTAACGAAGTTTTCTTATTTTCAAATACTGATCTTTAGTTTTTAATTTGCCTTCTTTTCTTATTTTCTAAAAATTTTT
Organism: Dorcus parallelipipedus; assembly: GCA_958336345.1. NCBI lineage: Eukaryota > Metazoa > Arthropoda > Insecta > Coleoptera > Lucanidae > Dorcus > Dorcus parallelipipedus. The sequence continues at coordinate 26,720,822 of OY284483.1, forward strand.
ATGGCTTCCTGATTCTCAAGGCAAAAATTTAATATTTTTATTTTTTACTTCACTTAAATTTGTTTTCTGTTCGTATTGTTTTTCTATATATTTTTCAAGTTCCTTTTACGTTCAAGTGCTACCTACCTGAAGGCCAGCAAATTGTGCGATTGACCGACGTTTCTCCAGCACCGCTCTGCTAAGCTCTTGGAGAAGGGAGGGTTTGACGAAACCCCAAAGCAAAAGGTGGGCAAAGTGAATAAAATAAAAATCACCAGCTGAGCACACTTGTTTTTATTTAAAAACGCTCAAAGATTTGGTAAAAATAAACAAATGATCAAATTAGAAAGGTTAGTGTATGACCCAGACGGTGAAATGAACACGAAAGTAATTTAAATTAACTTTGTTATTAGGCGAACAATCAAATTAGAAATAAACCGATAAGCAGATCTGCCCCTCGTTTACACTACGTCTTAAAGTAAACAACAAGATAAAATTAATAACAAAGCCGCGGTAAAGTGAGTCGAGATGACTCGGAATAAAATAAATAACAACGCCGCGTTAAAGTGGGTTGTCAAAATAAGTCAACGTAAATAATTGAAAATGTTCCGACCTGGTATCCAAAGATCCAGCGTAATGACAGACATCTGTCAACAGTGTTGGAGCGCCTTCCCACTGTGGATAGCGCCGTAATTCGGTGAGGCGGATATGTCGCCTAGTAGTGTCGTGTTGCAGATCGAGTCCACTTTCACAGGCGTGTTGCAGGGGCTTCAAAATTGTCTCAAAAGCCGATATCCAGCCTTTTCTTTCACCTCCAAGGGTTATTAGGGTTTTACTGGATGAATAAAACTATCACTGGAAGCCTGTTCTTTATTTCAAAGACGGGCTTTCGAAAAGCTGTTAGACGAGCATATTAAACGTTTGCACAAATCTCGGACTAATTCCGTTTCCGCCTTCCTTCGCAGAATCACGTGAAAGGGAGCACACAAAAATCGTAGACACAAATAAACGAGACGTACGCTAAGAGCTCTGGAGGCAAACTGAATACGAGCAGAACGCCGCGTTCTTCTCAACCATAAGTCGAGCCCGGGGTTGTTACGACTAAAACCAGTTTTTAACCGGGTGACAGAGTGAAATGGAGAGACACTGTAGGAGTTTTTTTTATCAAATTTTTTAAATTTTTTTTTAAATATTGATCCTTCTAGTTTTCAATTGTCGGTTGTGTTTTCTTTAAATTAATTTGTATGTTTTTTTATTCATTTTCTCAAATTTTTTCTGGCTTTCAAGTTACCTATCAAGTTTCCGGTTACCTATCGCTTTTACTGAAACTTGATTTTTATATATTTCTGTGTTTTTCTCCATATTTTACGTCCAAGATAGAATTCTAGTACGCATGACAGTCGATCGTCTTTTGTTTTTCTTTTTTTTTCAGGTTTGTTTTTCTACAGGTATTGTTTCTTTATCGAAATGTTCTTAGTTTTAAATATTGAACACAGTTTCGTGCCATTTTGCAATATCCTCTCTTTTTCTTAATTATTAATTATAGAGTTAATGTTTCTAGATTTTTTTTGGTAAATTTCTGGCAAAAGTTTAGCGTAGCAGGAAGTACAACGTGTAAGTCTGTAACGACCTCAGCAACATCTCGTCTAGCCTCCAATCTTTATAACATAACCATCGGACAAGTACCATTTCCTGCGTACAGGAAGTATCAATTTCGATTAACACCCGCGCAATAAATCAAGTGGTAAATAGAGATGCAGGCGCTGGAAATAAAAACAAATGCACTCAATTGAGGTGGCGCCTGTCTTATTGTCCACCGCTTGCCTGCTGAAGGTTGACGTCATTTACCGTCTGTAGTAGTAGCAAGATAACGGCCTTGTTTGACGATGAAGTACTTTGTCAGGATTACCCTAGGCAATCACGCACACAGAAAAAATAAAAAGAATCAATTCACGTATTTCTAACAGAAATTTTGCAAAAAAAAGAACACAAATAGAATTCTTAAAGAACACGAATGACGTATCCATTCATTCGAGGGACGACGACGACGCGTCTAGACTTTACATGCGACCGTTATTAATTAACGCCTATTATAATTATTTTTGTTTTTTTTTTTCGATAGACAAAAGTTTCTCTCGTTTTTAGTTTCAGCGGATATCGTTGGTCCGGTCTAATCTGTCGCGGCGCAGCCGTGACGTTGCACGTATTTAAACATCTGCTTTGATGTGATAGCATAAAGTGACAGTAATTAAAATTAACTTTTGTATTAGAGAAACAAAAACAAAACGTACTTGTAATGACTGCGGACGTCATAAATTAATGAATGAGAGCCGTGTGAAACTGCTGCTCTTCTGAAGGATCAAATACCGGATACTGTCGCAAAATGTGAACGACTGCTTTTAATTACAAAAATAAATAAATTCGAAACGCGTAAATATACTAAAGTATCAAAAATCGATTTACTTAACGCGTTTTCGAAGGGTGCATAGAGCTGATGAGAATGACAAATAAGAATGAAGTTGTGGATTTACAATTTAATTTTGTATTATGTATAATTGCATCGTAAATCGTAACTATCATAAGTTAAGTTTCAATTAATTAATTTTTTTTTGTTTTTCAAGATTATGTATTGGTGTCCACGTCCCTCCACGAGAGAATCTGTGATGGGAGTTTTTCTCACGCTCTTGACTCCCACTCGACGAGTTAACTGATCTAAATTAACGCAAATTCAGAAATTTGCACGAATCAGCTTCCATATATCGTCGCGCTAATTATGTCCTCTCCCGGCCACAGATGTTCACGTTTCTGAATCGGACATGAGCATCCTCTAACGAGGCTGTACACATTTAACACATTTAAATGCTGCACACGTCTGATTATGATGTCATCTTTACTCTCTTCTTGTTTGGTGTTCGTGAGGAAATCACGATTTTAACTGTCTCCAAATTTTTTCTTTTTCTTTTTTGAATCACAAAAAATTCCAATTTTTTTCCTTGAATATCTAAATGTGACGCCAATACTCTTTCTAATACAGTAAGAATATTTATTGCAGTTTTCTAGTTATTAAGGGTTGTTCATCTGAAATATTGAAGCTGATCGTTTTCATCAATGAAATGGTATCAACAGTTTACGTAGTGGTCGACCGCCAGCAATAATTTACCCGACAGTGGAACGGTCAATTAGCCCAATGCGCTTTATGAAATCTTTTGAGAGATTCGCACGATCTTTTGGCCCGGGGAGCTTAGAGTTCAACTATGACATCACTTCAATTTCAGCAACAATAGTGATTCATAACGCTTTGCTTGTTTATCTCTCTCTGCACACCAACAAATGGATTTATTTATTATCTCGATGTCAATTAAAATTTTAACGACCACGTGCTTGACCATGAAACTCCACAAGATATTTGCAAATTGCTGAAGTCACACAAACAAACAAACAGAAAGATCAGAATCAAAAAAGAACGCATCCGAGCGACCAATAAAAGGTGCTTTCGTATTTTTCAAAACGAAAAAATTAAATTGTCCCCATCCGTTTCAAGTTATCAATGAAATAGAAGAGGCATTAAAATGTATTGCTTGCTTCGTTTAAATATGAGTGAGTCATGGTGTCAATTGAATTTATTTCGTGGACACAATCTGATTTGTGTGATAGGTTGTGCTCACTTAGTTATAAAGACGTTATTACTTTTAAACATTTTAATAAAGTTAGATTACGTAATCACTTAGTGGACCATGTTATAGATTAAAAAAAAATATGCCAACTTCACATAGATCATTCTGAATATTATTTCAGCCACAATTAATTATTTTCCTGGGAACACCATTTTAATTATTATTTATCTAAAAATATTAAGGAAATTTAAAAAAAAACAATAAAATGGTGACAGTGACAATTTTTGGCCTATTTAAATCTGTACGGTCGATACCAAACATAATGTCACAGAGAAAACGAAATTCCAGTTGTTTTAAAACCATGTCGTGTTTGCTTAAGACCAGAACAATTAAGGCCTTTACCTTATGACATGAAAAATGAGACGCTCTTTGAGCTTGCGCCAAAGTGATTGCGGTTAAATAAAAAAAGTAGATGCATTTCACAGTACCATCTTTTGAGGGAGACCGAAAGTTAAATGGACGCAATTTCGTGTTTTTTTTTTTGATGACTGTGAAAGCAAATTTCCTTCACCCATAACTGACAGGATAATTAATACACCAGTAATACAACTTAAATTTAAAAAAATAAATACATTCCACTGTGCCATCTTTTTTGAAATACCGAAAGTAAAACGAACGCAATGTCGTACTTTCTGTGTGATGACTGTGGAAGTAAATCTCCTACACCCATAGCTGATAGGGTAATTAAGACTGCAGTAATGAAACGGTTGTTATTAACGTGACGTCTTTTTTTATCGCCTTAAATGAAATGAGAAAGCAAAACCGTGTAAAAAAATTTCCCGCATGCTGCGCTTTTTCTGATCATGCTGGTGATATCATTATACCTCATCAGCGGTAGTTTCATCTGCCTTTAATAAATTTATTAACACGACATCGACAGACATACTTAATACTTTAATTAGCAGACTAACCCCCATGATTTAGCGCTCGCCGACTTAATTCTAATCGAATTCTAATCCGACTCTAATTAATTTGTGTATTCCTTACACAGCGGCGGGGCGTAATTTTGCAATTATTCCATTCTGACCTACTCTTTTATTTTGTTTATAAAATGCCTCTTATGCATAGGAGCATATTTTCGCACGCCAACACAGTGTTGTTGGTTGTTAATTATCAATTAACACCCTGACTTTAACCAACGTTAATTACTGTAATGGATTTCACACGCTGAGGTCACTCTTATTTATTTTTTGCTTCCTATTATGTCTGGGCTGTGTTCACACGTATCGCATTTCAAAAATCGACCAAGTAGTTAATTGTTCGCCTCATAGACGAATATCCTGTTTAAGTAGAACGGCGTCGTTCCAACGAGCGCGCGCAAAAATCTAATTATTGCCTGCAGGAAAGATTAGAGCCGTTGATTTAACGTGAGCGGACTTGCATCGCTATTGCATCCCGGAGCACTCCGGGTAAAAGCTCCGGGCTGCAGGCACCTGCGCCTGGCGCGCAGATGTCGGAATCTGGCCTTCGTTTACTCAATTACCGAGCCCGTTGAAGTTCAGATACAGAGTCGGATTTTACTGGGATATAATTCTGTTTCAGCAAGCACACTATCGCTTCGAGTTGAACGGGAAAATGGAATTACTTAGACGTGCTTGCCTAGATCAGATCAGTCTTTGCAGAATTAATACGTCCTCATCTTCTTAAAACATATTATTTTAAACGATACAATTCGTGGAAATTCTGCGTCAAGTTCAGTTCAATTTATTCGTTCAATTTTATGCCTGTTGAGGAGTTGATTCTTTAAAAATATTTAATTTCAAAAACTTGTACGTTACTTTTTTGTCATAAGTGTGCGAAAGAGCCTTAGGAATAGGCGTTAAATTCGATGTTTAATAATAGGGGGCACTGTAACCCTTTCATTTCATCTACAGTTAAATTGTAACAGTATTTTTCTTTCTGAGCAAAAATTTAATTGTCTGCCAATTTCAGAAATCCACTTTCATTCTCTTCTTATAATGCTTCAAGCTTTGTTTTCTGCTTTTATTGCATCAATCTAATTTATCTTCTTTCTTTATATGGTTTCCTATTTTGCAAATGACAGAACAACAAAAAGAAACAATCACTGAAAAGCTTGTTTACATTCAACGCAATTTGAAAAATAAAATTCAGAACAAAAAGTAAGCAACAAAAAAAAATTTCTAAAGTTATAAATTGAATTAAAATATTTCAGAACACAATATTATTTTAACGTAGTTACGCATTTCGATAGCTAAGTTGGCATCTTCAGTGCACAAACAAACGCTTCATAAAATCTTTGGCTGGTATAATCGGTGAATATTCGCCTCACCAAATCTCTTGGACTCTGGACTCTCCACTGGAGATGTGCTTTCCGCACAAATGCTCAAATACAACCACAAGTCTTTTGTACTCAAAAATGTACTGTTTCTATAAATGAATGTGTAGACAGTCATAATTCATCAATTCGTTAAGAGAATTAGTTATAAATAGAACAACTGATAAGGCGTCAGCTTTAGATGTAGGATGTAGATCAAACCATGTCCCATACCTACTGTAATGCTGATTAATTGCGTTAATAAAGTTATTATTATTTGAATATCCTTTACGAACCACTTTCACTGGATATTTGGAGATCTTTTAGAAGTTTATCTGTGAACTGACGATGACAGCTTATCTATCGAAATACGTATCTACTTTAAAAATAGTATTGTGCGTTGAAACATTTTAATTAATTTTTCTTTCAGAACAATTTGATGTACCTAATCTGGAAACGATTCTTATTATGTTGTCTCTTCTGAAACTTAACAAAGTTAGAAATGAAATCCACAACTCAACAAACACGTTTTTCGTCGACTTTTGTTCTATTATTTGTATGTATATGAAAGCGTTCGCCTAGATTAGTTATCGCTTTCTGTCCTTCGTAATTTCCTTCCATTTCCTAATTCCTAATTCCTTTAAATGCGTCTCTCCATTTTGTTCTTGATCTACCTCTTTTCCTTCTTCCCTCTGGTATCGTTCAGCCACATTCCTTAGCTTTGCTGTCTTTTGCAATTCTCTCTAAATGACCTAACCATTGCATTGTAAGTGAAATTTATCTCCGCCCACAATAATTTTATATTCGTAGATACGTATTTCGGCAGCTAAGCTGCCATCTTCAGTACAACATGAAACCTAACAGCTACCTCCCTACGTACCTGATCATACTGTCTATACTACTAATAGTATCTAAAAATAAACAATATTAACACTAAAAAATAGTAAAGGAGACTGTGCAAGTGCATTTGCACTGGATATGTGATAAGGAGAGGATTCTCCGAGATAAATATCGTGAGGGGCTCTTAACTTGTGGTGTGTGAGTGTGATTTGCTCTAATCTGTAGGTTGTTTTTTGGCGATTTATGCATATATATAGGTATATATATAAGTAGTATAATATATGCCGGTATTGGACCGCCAATTTGTGAACCACCATAATTTAGCTTTATTCTCCTCTTTTAAAAGTCAAAACTACTTCTAGACCTTAATAATTTAACAGTCCATAAAAGGTACAAAAATTTGCGTTAAAATCCCAATAATTCCATTGAAAAATGCATAAAAATAGTTATATTTGTAAACATTTATACCAAATTTTGTCTATAAATCTACAACCACAATTTTGCTCGTTCACAAGTTAAAATTGCATAAAAAACTGGATTTATTTAATCGCCACCAAACTGTGAACCACTCATATTTGCTAATTTTTCTCTGTTAATTTAGTACAATCATCTTATAAAAAATTATTAACATATCTCTTCGTTCACACCTCAAAATTACAAAAAAAAAAAAATTGACGTTATTTAATCCCACCAAATTGTGAACCAGTATATAATTTGATATATTTATAGATTTTGTGACAATATTGGTCCCTCATTCACCGACCCATTTTGAGACCGCATAATTTTGAACGCACAAATTCAGAAATATTTATCGATTTTACTGTAATTTTATACTCATATTTATATCTTTTGTCGTATTACTATAAGGAAAGCATCCTAAAGTGAACGTAAACATGAAACGTAACGTAAACTGGTAAGCATGAACATTGAACGTAAGGTAAAACATAACAACAAGAAACGTAATAATTCTAGTAATATAATGTCTAACGTCAAAAAATATGAGTATGTATTAATAATAAAATTTTTTGATAAAAAAATATTCAACAGTAGAAAATAAAATAGTTACATAATTATTTTAAATATAAATAAATTGGAATGGATTCTGATCAATCTATGATTTCACAGCGAAGCGTTGACAAAAGATATTTGATATTTTACAAACCTTTCAAAATTCGAGAACATTATAACAAATTCATTTGACTATATAGTATTTGTAAAAAATAAGAAATATAAAATAAATAAGAACTATATAGATAAATTGAATATTTTGTTTAATTATATAATTAGATATCAAATTCTTTCCAATAAAAGTTATTGTTGATAAAAATTATAATTTTATTCCATACAATGATAAACAACAATGTTTCTAATTACAATAAATTTAAAAATTTAATAAACGAAATTAAAAAGACTAGACCATAAAAATTTTGAATGAATTTTTTGTAATAAATAATGTTTAATGAATTACGAAAATACTGTATTCAAAACAAACCACCATATAGAGGTTTACGAAAGTATGAGTTAGAAGAAATTATTAAAGATCATTTATTCAGACAAACGTTTATTAATGAATTTAATTTTGGTGATGAATGTAATCAATTATCAAATGTATATTTTTAAATTAACTACAAATGAGGAAATAAGCATAAGTTCAGATAAATTGTTAATATATGGAATAGATAATTTATAAATAAATATAATATTTTTAATTTAGATTGGAATACTGGTACACATTGGGTTGCTATGTACGTAGATGGTATTAATAAATCAGTGAATTTCTTTGATTCATTTTGGTAATTCATTACCAGAAAAATTTATAATTCCATAAAGTTTTACAGTAACTCATAATAATTATAAATTTTAAAAATTTCATGATGTAAATTGTGGCTGGTGGTGCTTATTATTTTTATACATTTATTATGTTAGAAGAGATTTATGATTTTGTTTCAAATAATCTAGGATCTTGTATAAGTAATAGTTTTTTTAATTTCATCTGTTGGATTAACATTTTTATTTTGTTTATCTTTATCAAAACATAATAATCGAATATCATCATCACAATCTGAATCACCTTTATTATTCATATTCATTAGAGCTCTAATATTTTTTTCTATTGTGTCTTTATATTTTTGAGACAATGTTTTCTTTAAAGGGATTGAAGGTTGGTTAGGTATTTCTAATGTTAGAGCTTTACCTCTTATTTTATCATCTACAACATCAACAATTTTATTAAAAATATTTGCTAAGACAGGACCACCCGCTGCTGCTAGTATAGGTAATAATAAATTAATAAATCCTCCATGTATTTCGCCTCGTTCAACGATTTTTGATTTATCTTGTAGAATTAGCGATGAGCATTTTTTAATTATTGTAAATGTCATTTATATAAATAAAATAAAAAGAATTATTCAAAGAATTATTATTGTATTAAATTCAACGTATTGTATATGTATTGTATTAAATTCAACGATCATATTAAAATGACATTATTAAAAATGTCAGTTCAACACAATTTAATAATAAATTCAAATAAATCGCATGCCATGTTATTTTGCTCTTTAAAAGATAAAGTTATAATTAATGATATTTCTATCAAATTAGGTAATGATACACTAGAATTAGTTAACAGTTGCAAAAATTTGGGAGTAAATATGGATTGTAGCCTAAGGTTCTCGGACCATGTTTCTAGTCTTGTTCAAAAAAGTTATTTCAAATTAAAAATTCTGTATTCTAGTCGACATTTTTTAAATTTTAACTTGCGTAAAATGGTAACCAATGCTTTAATTTTATGCAATCTAAACTATTGTGATATAGTATATGGTCCATGTTTGGATGCGTTTGATAAATTACGACTTCAAAAAATTCAAAACAGCTGTGTCAGATTCATATATAATTTACCTAAAAGATCCCGCATCAGTCCTAGTCTCATTGAATTAAACTGGTTGAACATGTCCAACAGAAGGTTACTTCACATGGGTACTACTGTACATAATATAATTCTTAACAACAGCCCGTCATTTTTACTCAAAAAACTAATCCCACGAGGATATTTTCATAACATAAATATACGCAACCCCAATGCCCTTCATTTGCCGAAATTCTCAACTGCGCTTTACACAAGATGCTTCACTTACAATGCTGTTTCTCTGTATAATAGTCTTCCTTTAATTTTGAAAGAATTACCTGCCAGACAATTTAAATACAATTTTAAAAACTTCTTATTCTGTGAACAGAAACGAAATAATTAATTAATTTTAGGTCGAAACGAAAATTAATTTAGTAGTTTCGTTTCCATTCCTCTCTGCAGGTTTGCCATTGGTGGTAAAAAATGCATTTAAAAATTCATAAGTGGTGAAATGAATGAAAATTGTAATTAATTTTCTGTATATTGTGGTGAATTTTTATTTTTGAATGTGGCGCTGGTAATTCGTAGGTATTGGGTATTTTGTATGTTGGTACAAAAGTTTTGGTAACTTTTGTATTTTGAGAAGCTCGGGTTGCGTTAAGTGAACGGTTATTTTGAGCAAAATCGTTAAGTCAACAGTAACACTTGATCAATCAGCTGATTGGAAAAATTGTTTGCGATTTAAAACGTGACCAGCGTGGTCTGAAACGTTAAGTGGTTAGTTGGACCAGTCTGACGGTTGATCTATGGGTCTGACTGATCAGGGTAGGTATGTAAATCACGTAAAACAATTGTTGGACATGGAATTACAGAGCTATTTCAGTCTTCACATTTAATTGTATTTAAGATAATACTAGAAATGCCTGCAACGAGTATAATATCATCTTCCGAATTAATTTATTAGCTAGCGTTAGACATATTACTTTTTTATTATCCATTGTCTATTATGTTTAAACGAAGTAAACCCATGACGTATTTCACTATTTTAAAACTTGTCCGCGTGTGGCACACCAGTGAATTCATCAATTGCTTTTAAGTGGGCGTTTTTTAATTCAGCATTTTGTGTGATGGATGCGGAGTGATGACAAAGATTGAACAGAAAACCATCTTTGTTAGATTATAATGAATTTATGTTGTGTAGAAAGCCTGAAGTTGTGTAAAATAACATCGCATTCTATGATTTGCTTTCAATCATTTCTATCCATGCTATTTTTTCAACCAGTGACATCTAGTAGCAATAAAATGAATGCCCGCCAGTAACTGCCATATTGGCTCTGAAAACTGTCCCTACTGATTGATAAGTATACTGTGCTAAGAACAAAGACTACGAGTTCTGGTATTTTTTCTTTTACATTCAGAAGTCAACAATTAAATTATTAATAAAAATAAAAATTTGCTTCAAATTTGGGCCATAACATACATTAACATAAGGTCAAATTTTTAACATGTAAATCCCTATTGCCACACTTAAAAAAAATTCACTGTATATTCGGTCCGTTACCAACCTAAATTATCTTGTGCTCTAAAATATTTAACATAGTGAAGACAGTAGCTCCGTCCCATTCTTATAGTGACTTTCAACTAATTCCAGATTTTGATCAACATTTTCAGGACCACCCTGTACCTACAAGGGTGTTTCAAAGAACATCGATTTTAATTGAAATTTAAAAATGTTTTCACCATTTACTCAATTACTCTTTTGACTAAATACAAACAGTGCCATTCATAAAGTTCGTAACAAATGGGGGAATTCTGCGAAAAAGATTTGCTGGTACTGGTTCGTGCATCGATGAAAAAAAAGCAGCACAATTACATCTCGTTGATTATTTAAAACTTAGCGAGAAATTCGACATCGAAAACTGAAATCTTCAACAACGAAAAATTGCAGCAGTTCCAAAACTATTATACCTTTTACTTGTAGATTTGATACAATCAGGCAAAAATGAGTGTGAAAAATAACCCCCGGTATCTAAAAATATTATTTTATAAAACTTATGACCAAGAAACTACTTTTTTGGAATTTTTGTTGTTGTGTTTGTGTTTTGTTGTTGTTTCAAAATTTAAAAAATCCTAAAACAACAAATATAGTTTTATTCTCGTTCATTGATCAACAAATATCACTTCATTGCCTTAAAAATGCAACGTTCTTTACAGAAAAGAGAAATTCGTTTCCAGAAACACGTCTTTTAATATAACATAAAGAGAGGTAGAAATAAACTACCAATAAATGAATGGATTTCAGAACGTATAATTGACACGGGATGGTTACTACGAGCCATGCATATAGGGAAATTAAAATTAGTGGAGACCAATCGCTTCTGTGTATTCAGCAACAACATAAGAATAATATTGAGCTAGCAAAGAAATACAATGACCAAAGGTACAACAGTACGCCCAATAAGTCCAAAGCTGTCTAGCAAATCATTAAAGGAGAGATGAAAGGAGAAGAAAACATAGCCATCCAGCTTCTTTGATGAACATGCAAATGAATGGGAAGTAAATGAGAAAGCCGCTGAGGCATTCAACGCTTACTTTCTCAATTCGGCCAAAAACCCAGTCTCTAGAGAGCCACAAACGCTCAAAATCGATCAAAATAACTCAACGATTTTTTCAACTCTAGTTACCGAGTAAGAAGTAGCTAAAATAGTGGCAGTAAAAACTCGGTAGGTTCCGATGTTATACCCCGTAAAGTTTTATCCTACGTTTTTCCAGAAATTACTCCAATACTCACACTATTAAAACGACCCGTTTGTGAATGGTATATTCTCTGAAGAATTAAAAAACGCAGTAATAGTTCCAGTTCACAAGAATCACAAAAAAAGTGACATTTCGAATATTAGCAACCATCGACCAATTTCTCTATTATCAGTATTTTCAAAAATATACGAAATCTCTTTCTTCAACAGAGTAAACAGTTTGGCCACAAACAAAACACTGAACGAGTGGCGATTCGTTTCTGGGAAGGGAAATGACTTCATTAGTACATTTATAATTATAAGTTTCGCCCTTGAATGCCTAGAAGATAAGAAGAATTTGTGCGGAATATTTTAAGATCTAACTCGAGCATTTGATTATGTACATAAATACATATTATGTACATAAATGGAATTCTTATGGAATCTGTGGGACTGCAGAGAAATGGCTCAGGTCTTATCTCTCCGATCGCTGCCAAACGGTGGTTATCAAGTTGGATGGAACAGAGTGCTACTCAAATCTTCTGCCAGTCACCCAAGGGATACTCCAAGGTAGTATCCTAGGCCCGCTGCTCTTTTTATTATTTATCAATGACTTGGACATCCATATTGCAGCAGACTGTATGACATTATATATCGATGATACTTCTGCCCTCATCTTCGTGAATTTCTAATTTCCCTAATACTCTGGCTATTTGACAGATCAGTAGAAGACGAAGCAGAGAATTACAGAAATTAGAAGTACTTTAGAATCATTTTATTTTCTATTGCTTGGTATGTATATCCAAAAAGATTTGACAAATTCTTCTGTTTTGGGCTGAATAAAGATGTGGAGATGATTAAAACCACTGGAGAAATGGAGTTACAAACTCGAGCGTAAATAAACGCAATAAAAAACGCTGAAAAATTCTCAGACTGATTTAGTTGACCAGTTGCACCCTCACCTTCAGATTTACTTGTATGTACCTACATACAAACACGCCATATCGCGTCATAATAAAAGGGGAGGAAGCATTTGCTCACGTCTTAACCTGATGACGTCGAAATATGTGATTCCGTTTTCTAACTATAATAAAATACGTGTATTATCTTTGCTAATTCATAATTTTAATTTTCGAAAGAAATAATAAATGATTGCGCGCAGATGTGAGCTTGGGAAAACACACACACACGTTAGATTATGCTTTCAGACTTATTGAAAAAAAAAGAACTCCGCTAATTATTACGTTACGGCTCTGCGGACGCGGTCACGTAACGCCTAATAAAAAGATGAGTATGCCGAAGCCATTACGTGGATTAAAAACTAAAACGCCATACAGATTTTCGTAATAATCGCCACTTACAGTGATTGCGAAGAACCTTCACGCCATCCATCATCAATTTTGTCACATTCATGCACGCCGCCACGTGTTGGCCATACATTCGATTACAAGTGTTACTCTTTCGCATCCAATTCAACCAAATACTAGAAGAATTTTAAAAAATAAATAAAAAATACATGCCCAAATACATCACGCGAGCGACTACCCAAACGTCGGGGGCTGAATTCAATCTATTTCATAATGTCTAGTAGGTATGGGACCTAGTTTGGCCAATTTTTAAAAAACGTCTGGTATATGTTTCCATCAAAAATTAAAAAAAGATAGAAGTCAATTGTCAGAAGGTCAAAAATATAGTCAACAAATTCTTATTTATGCTTAATATAAATAAGGCCCTTTGCGCATTTGCCAATTAATAGTGCCGCCCAATTTTGTCAATTTTTTTTAAGTGAAAGTTGGTTCATTTACGTAGGTACTGTTTGGGAAATAGGAGCGTGAGCAAAATGCATTATTTGACCTCACAGATCGCTAAATTAGGCCGATGTATTCTGTTTGCGTATTCCTCCGACGCTCGGCGTGTAAATGTTAATTCGACCAGATGTATCTTAATGAAGATTATTTACGAGAGTGGAAGTAGTGGTCTGCGCTGGACTATACGGAACATCCTGGACCTCGCTATCACAGATGTACAGATACTGCCAATTCGTAGGATGCATTACGTGTTAAGTCACAGCTCGACTATAGTATGTCAAACAGAAAGAGAAACAAAGCATTTTCATCTAAAAGATTGAATTTATTAAGTGCCATTGTTTCTAGAAACTTAACATCTTGCATGAACTGCATAGCAAAAAAAGTAAAGAAAGAAAAGGGTAACACTAGCAAACTGAGCAAAATAGCTTAACATCCTGTATAAAATTGATGAAATACTTCGACAGACAGAAAAAGTCTATGATATACTGATTTAAATATTTACAGTCTTGGTGGCCGGAATTTCTCCCGGAGTTTTATTTTCGCTATCAACTAAGTGTAGTAGTTCCGGACACAAGCAATAGAAATACCAATCTTCCGACCGCCGCTTTAAAGATTTCAATGGAATTAAACAAGAGAGCGTTGTATAGGTAATATCATCATGCGGGATGTGGGGAAATTCACTCAATCTAAACCCGGAAACCGATTCCGGGCTCCCATGAGTGCCGTTCCGCGAGAAGTTTTATACGCTCCGGTGTCGGCGCCGAATTGCGGCGCACTTTGCAATGCAAATGAAAAGCAAAAGATCGCAAATCGACAATAGTATGGGATCGCGTCCAATTCTATATTTGCAAATGGCTTTTGAAATGTGAACGTGGCGCTTATGCTTGTGGACATCTTACGGAAAAAATAAGGCCGCAAGAATTTTATCACTATTTTGATTTAAATATTATTTTAATATTCGAAATTTTTTTTAAGATGTAAAAACACACACAAGTCAATCTAGAGGAAAGATAAAATTGGGAAATATGGATGTAATTCAACAAGCAAGAAAACAAAAATGATACAATATGAGGAGGCAAATTTTAAGACGACAACCCCCCCTCCCGCCCAACAAATGAGGTTAAAGAAATAGTAGGAAAATTAAAGAATAGAAGAACCCAGGGAGAGTCCATGTAACAGCTGAGATGTTTAAGTATGGAGGAGAAAGGCAACTCAGATCAAACGCAGAAGCTATTACAGAAAATATGGGAAGAAGAGCAATTACCGAATGAATGGATGGAAGAAGATAAGACAGGAGATGATATTAAAGACAAATCGCCGAAGAACATGGAAAGCATACCAGATAAGAATGACGTAAACTATCCCTACAGTTGAAGAAGTCGGAAGAAGAAAGAGGAGCTTGGAAGAACAAGCACGACATATGGGGCTAATCGAAACAAAGACCACGTAAATGGAAAAGAAGAATTCGGAAGTTAAAAGAAGATAAATTTAAAGAATAAGAACATAGAAAAAGGAAGTCATTCCGGATCCGGATTCTGAGAGAGTGTAATGAATAAAGTTAAAAGAAAGAAGCATGGGCTTCAACTGCATAGAAGTAGAACGCACGAAGATAGAAAAGAAAAGTCAATTTAAAAATTTAGATTTTCTACAAACAGGGAAGCATGAACTAAAAGCCACACAGTAAGTACAATGTGAAAAGCTAGAACCAGCCGAAGGACTAGATAAGATGAAGACAGTTTATTCCTCTAGTCTAGGCCATCAAGAAACAACCAGAAGCAAGAACCGAAGCCGCTTATTGCTTCAAACAATTGATAGCTGAAGAGAAGGTCGCAGAATTACAGCGAAACATGCCAGTGAAGTATTAGAAGCTTCCAAAAACCAGAGAAGAAAATACAGGAACGAAAAATGCGAGATGACATGCAACGCAAATGCAAACAAGAATTACGAGGGCAGATATCACTAAAGGAGCAAAACAAGGGTTACTTACATGAAGACCTTTTGCATAAAAGGAAAACGATCGATGACCTTATCCTTTAAACAATTCTCGATGACAACGCACGTCTGTCCGAAGAGAAAACGTGTAGACTGAAGAACATCATTCAACACCATTCAAGGAAGCATAAGAACTATGAAAGAAACGCGAAAGAAGAAAGCGCAACTCAAAGCTGGAGCTTGAAAAATAATTCTTCTTTTGATTGAAAAAATACGTAATATTTCAGGAATATAAAAGGAGAGAGGGCCCTTGGAGAAAGCCAGCAAACAGTATTCAGACAACCAGGAACGTTTGGGAAAAGAAAAAGAAGATGATTTCTATGAAGCACAACTAAAGAAGGAAACAGAAGAAATGCAGTGAATATAAAAAACGAATAAAACGGATGCAACTGAGAGAAGATATTGATGATGAATGATAGAGGCCATGGAGGAAAAACATAAAAAATAAATATTATGAAAAATTTTTGGCGGAAAGAGCAAGCAAGGACGTTTGGAAACGAAGAACCTAAATGATTAGGGTACATGCCAACAAGCACAATCGATGGGAGTAAAGAAAAGGAAAGTCGAAAGCAAAATGGCATGTGGGTGGGAAAAATGAAAGAGAGACAGTTAATCACATACGTACGATTTTGATCAAAATATCTCCAGTTTTCAATTTTCAGAGTGAATTTAGAACTTCGACATTACAAGACTGGATTGTCTGAAGTAATTACCTGAAGCGGTTGAATTTTCCATTCCCTCGTTAAAGCAAACGAAGGCAGAGAGAGGAGAGCAATTTGAGCGGCGGTGCAGACAGAAAGAATCGCTAGTGATTTTCCAATGATTGCCCCGGATTCAATAACCGGAAATGCCGGCTCGGCCAATCGCGCTCTTTGATTCCGGACTTGATTGTTTTGATAACGTTGCTGTTTTCTATTCGGAGCGGCGTCTCGCGAGATTTAGATCACCTTGCTTCCCGTTTGTGCGCTCATTTTAAATTTGCATACATTTACTTTCCCGAAGCCCGAAATCCCCCGTCTCACTTTGAGAATAGATGTTTCAAACTCGCTTATGAAAATGGTACTCTTCTTTTGAAAATGTGAAAACAGCCTAATTTTTTCTCTCAGTCAAAAAGAATATTCTTCCTTATTACCAGGAAATTAGTTGGAAACACCATGGGCATGCTCAGTTTAAAATAAATTTACAGTGACTCTAATTTAAACTGTTAGTATTTAGGAGGCACGTCAAGCAATGATTCTGGCAACTCTTCGACATCTGGGGGATGTCGTCTTCTCATAGATGAAGAGTTGTTAAAGTGCCAGGCGTTGTCGATGGCCAAAGAGGATTGTACAAACGGCATCAAAAGTAGCTCTTTTCGGAGCACCAATATAGATAATTTCCAAAACAAAATTTTTTTAAATAAAGTGAAAATCTTGTGTGTAACCAAAGGACGAGAGAAACAAGCAATATTGAGCTATGAGCTAATTCAGTCGTGTGATGCAAGATAAATATGTTCATTTTATTCCGGGATCTTAATTAAAAGCTCTAGCCGGGCAATGTTTCATTCGAGGCCAGTGAGCACCGTTCTTTGGTCAAAGGGTGTGTGCATGTCCGAATTAAGAGCTATTCTCTCGGCTCTCTTGCAGGAACGTAAATAAAATGGGGAACGTAATGCCTCGCTGTAATTGTAATAGTTAAACGAGCTTGAAGGAGAAGATTGGAGACTGCACTACGGGTTATACTTTGACTAAATTAATGGCGGGAAAATCTTTTGCGACGAAATGAGTTCCGCACGGTTATTTTGCTTTATTTCCTTTAGTTTTTTTTTTCGTACCAATTCGCGATAACTCTTTTTTTTTGATTGGTTGAAATAATAGTGACCGCAGTACTTTTTCGAATAGGGCCATAAATTTTCCCTTGGAAAGTAATAACGTACGAGTCGAAAAACAGAACGCATTAATCTAGTCGGGCAAACGCACAACATTTCATAATTAAAATCAGGAAAAAAATCCATTCAGAAATTACAGTATATCTTGATAGCAATCTGGAGATTAGAGGACAGTCATTATGATTAAACCAATTTAAGCCACATCAAATTAAGAACTGGCAGCGGCGTGTTTTCGTTGCATACTATCCCTCTGTCCTTTGTTCGCCAACATGCGGAAGCAAGTTACGTTTTCTGACGGCATCCGAACAAATTACGAATGTCCGATGCTTATGTCATTGCATCTGTTTTCATGCAGCTTATGTAATCGGAAGTGTCCCTCTCTCTTCAGGATGTGTCGCGCGAGAAAAGGACGCACGTTCCGAATTGTGGCGGATCGCAGGGGGTAAGAACGTAATGGGGGATGCGGACAAATGAGACAGTGAATGCTGGCTTCACGCGACATTAACCTGTTGTTACAACACAGTACTCGCAAACTGTCCGCGATTAATTCTTTTCATCTCATACCCTGATGATTCGTTTCCCTTTTTCTTTTGTCTTTTGCTTTCGGCACTTTTCATAATATAATAATTTCATATCGGGGTCACATCTTTACAGAAATTACTTTTCGGACAGCAATCTCAAAAATAGAACCAGAATCTCCTTTTTCTTTACATTTTTAAAAGCTGTTCTTTTGATAAGATAAAATCTACAGCGAATGTTTTTTCTTTTAAATTGAATAAACTAAAAAATAGTAAAGGAGACTGTGGTTTAAGAAATAACCAAATAATAATCAAATAACAGGGAATTAAAAGCTTACAAAAGTTCTTTATTCGGGAGAATAAGAACCTTTTTCGGATATCCAGTCTCCTTTACTATTATTTTTTTTGTTAATTTTAGATACTATTAGTAGTATAGATAGTATGATCAGGTAGGTAGGTTAGATTGGCTGTTAGATTTCATGTAGTGTTTTTTTAAATTGTACTGAAGATGGCAGCAGAGCTGCCGAAATACGTATCTACGGATATAAAATTATTGTGGGCGGAGATAAATTTCAATTATTTAAATTAAATGATACTGTGGCAAGAAAAACAATAGATTCTAATTTAATTATTTTTATTATTATAGCATTATTAACATTAGAAATCAGCTAATTCTTGCTGTTTGCCACATTCTATTGGGTTGGCCAAAAGGTTCAAAAATGAATCTTGCAACAAAGCTTTAATTTATCAATGTAATGGCCACTTGATTCTACCACTTTGTACCATCTTCTGGGTAACTTCAAAGAATTTAACGTTTTTTTCTTAACGTATTTTGTAGGTGTTCAAATTGTCAAATTTGTTGCCCTTCAGAGAATTTTGCAAGGGCCAAAACAAATGGTAATCACTTAATGAAAGGTTCGGGAAATACGCTGGATGAGGGTAAAATGTCTCAGCCAAGCTCCAACCATTTTTTCTGAATAATCTAAGAAATATGGGGTCTTGATGAAAAACAACCCCTTATTGGTCAGTTCTGGACGTGTTCTATCAATTTCTTCCTTCAGTTTTTGTAGGTGCGGGGGGTCTTATCTGGATTAAGAGTTTCATTTTCTGGTAACAACTCATGGTATGGGAAGGTGAGGTAATTGTAGACTTTTGTCTCCAATCACCCAGTATTGTTTACGTTTATCTAATTTTCATCTTGCCACCAAATTGCGTCATGGCAATCAAAGCAGTTACACCATCGATAACAAAACCATCCAACCATTCTAAATTAAACAACTGAATATGTGCAGTCAATGCAAAATAAACGTTTAGGCCATGGTCACAATTGTGTTCACAACTGTTATCGTAGGAGTAAACTGATAGTCAAAGTTAACTTGCCTTTGTACAAGTGGGCCTTAGAGCAAGATAGTATTGTTGGAAGAACTTTGCTAAATCCTTCTTTTTATTTTACAACAGTTCCAGTCACATTAATATGTCAAAATCAATCCCAATTATTTTTGAGTAGGTATGCCTTAACCATTCCATACTGTGTTAAAACGCAGTTGAATGATGCTGTATTGCCACGATGTTGTGGCGGCAAATTTGAACGTAACAAGATCTGTCCGTTGTAAGTTTTCTTTTTCTATCTCTTTGTCTTCTCTATTGAGGTTTCTATTTCCAAACTTTTCGGAGTAAACTCCCTTCAGTCATTCTTCTCCTTTGGCCATACCATTGTAGCTGGTTCCTACTAAACCTCTCCTTAGTGATTAATTGTGCTTTCTGTAAATGTCTTTTTTGAAAACTTATCGTTCCTATAGTACTGGATCAAGTTGTTTGTTAATAGCCTTCCTTCCGCTTGCTTTATTGTGCCTTGTTTTGTTTACCATATCTTTTCCATTAGGGAAGGTATGTTTTGAATCGTCCTAATCTTCAACTAACTATATTTATTCGTCCAGGAACAGCAAACTATATATCGTCTGTTAATCAAATATGTATTGTTCCTCAGGTTGGCACATTCTTTTCCACTTCGATAGTATTCTATGATATAAGTTCTAAAGTGCACCAGTCCTAACAAAATCCCTCGTTTACACAAAAGTAGTCCCAATTTTATTTGACTAATCATTAAGGCCGTGTTCTCATCCTATGATTAATTTAATAACGTGTTTGTTTTCCATGGCAACGTTCGTCTGTCTCTCTCTTACAGATTAAATTGACATCAAATTATATCGTTTCTTGTTTATTTTAATCACGACTTTAGTGAACTGCGACTTTAATCATAAGATGAGAATACGGGTCATTATCTTTTTTTGTTGAGACAAGAAATCGCCTTATCTTAATAAAATGGATAAATATTTCTTCTCGATTAGTTTGATCGTAAAAGTAAATACATATTAGAACTTCTTTTATAAATCATACTCAAACAGGAAAAAAAAACGCCGATAAAGTCATTTTCTGTAAATTTCCCCGACCGTTACCAAATCAACCCAATCAACCGAATCAATTAAGCCCCAAACAAAACATATCAGAGTAATAAATCAATTATACAGCAATTAATAACGCCGAGCAAATACAAGAAACTGAAATTAATGTCGCTATGGTATAATTGAGTTTCCGTCACAAACGAGCGTTCAGGAATTACAGCTTTCCTCTTTTTCCCTTTTACGTCCCCGCTTGCGGAACAGACGGAGATGGAACCATCGCGTGAAGGACGATATTTTTTCGTCGCCGCGGTTGGTAAATTCGTATAGTTGTCGCTTCGCATTGTTTTATTGGTATTGTTTGCTGACTTGGACGTGTCTTTAGGAAAGAAAGGAAAAAAAAACGGCCTCACGCAACGTGTCTGCGTCCGAATGATATTGTGATTAACTGCTTCGCTTTTCCTATAACCGACTTTATTGGTCTTTTGTTACGAAAGTGAAAAACTGTTTGGGGACACGTAAAGTTAACGAGCCTCTAATTTCATTTTAGTCGTTTTATGTAAGGAAAACCTGCATCGACAGAGATGGACGTAGTAAAACTTTCTTTTATTTCGGTAGCTTAAAGAATTTATTTATTTTGCAGGAAACGTTGAAACTTTAATTCACAATCGTCTTTCAGTTTACAGTTTCGAGAAGAAAAGGAGTTTTTGTTTTATTTATGAAAATATTTATATATAAAAAATTATGCGTGCAGGTGGCCTGGGCCCATCATTTAATATAATATAATAATAATAACTTTGATATTAAACTCAGTCTGAAACAGCTAAATGTTGATTTGTTTTCAGCGGCATAGAAATAGTGATCCTCCTTTATATGTAGTACTGATGCAACTACAAGAAACAATTTGCAGCCGAAGAAACTACCTGGGCCCATCACACAAGAACTGTACCTACCTACCAAACTTCAGGATCCGCTAGAAAGAGATGGGGATGGTTATGATAATTATATTGAAAGCAGAGCTGGGCATTAATTGAATTAAAATGCTTGAAAAAGTAATTGAAGCGTTTTCATTAATTGAATTAAAATATTTCAAATACTTTTGACATCTGGTCCTGATAATTGTTATTTCAATTACTTTAATGAAATGCTTGGTATTTGAAATAATTTTATGTTATTTCAATTAATTTTCACTATTTGAAATACTTTTGAGTAATTGAATCACTTTTGAGTAATTGAATTACTTTTTAGTATGTAATTGAATTACTTTTGAGTAACTGAATTGCTGAATTGAAGTACTTAATACTTCAATTACATTGAACAAAAAATAAAACATATTCATTGATTTATCAGAAAATCAAAACAGAAGAACCGGTCGGAAAGGTTAAATAACGTCAATATTGAAAAAAATAATAATTCAAAGTAATTCAATTACTTTAGAGTAGTTCAATTACTTCAGACT
The DNA here is from genome assembly GCA_958336345.1 of Dorcus parallelipipedus. Taxonomy (NCBI): domain Eukaryota; kingdom Metazoa; phylum Arthropoda; class Insecta; order Coleoptera; family Lucanidae; genus Dorcus; species Dorcus parallelipipedus. Next base: position 26,743,213 of record OY284483.1, read on the forward strand.
ACTTTAGACTTTACTTTAGTCAATTATTTTGACTGCTTGAATTATCATTTGAATTACTTTAGAGTAATTCAATTACTCTAAAGCAATTGAATTAGTCTAAGTAATTGAAATACTCTAAAGTAATTCAGTAATTCAAATAATTCAAGTAATTCAAATAATAATTCAAGCAGTCAAAGTAATTGAAATACTCTAAAGTAATTCAATTAGTAATTGCTCTGCAGCTTCAAATATTTTTCTTTTTAATTGGTAATTGCCAATACTTTGTATATGAAGAGAAAAAGATAATTGATAATTGCCAATACTTTTCAAAGTAATTGATTATTTGAATTACTTTTTTTAAGTAATTTGCCCAGCTCTGATTGAAAAGAAAATTAATCAAGAATTTCTGTTAATTTTATTTTATTTATATCACATGCATAAAATTCTTGCACGAATTTAAAAATTCCGGAGATTATTGTCTTTAATACTTACCAAGCTATTTTGGTGTTACAATCTAGATATTGAGTTTAATCTAAATCTGATTATGCAAGGATTTAACGATGCGCTAACACATTTAATTAATTAACTTGTTTCCTAGTGTTCCCAAACTTTTGTTATTTATGAAACCTAATTTTAAATCAAGGCAATCAAAAATTCGCTTTCTTTTAAGAGATAACATATTCGAACTATAGAAAGCGTTAGGTAATCAAATTTTTAATTGTCGTACAAAAAAATGTTTAAAATTCGCACGCGATTCTGTTTTTATAAACGTTCTTGGTAGAGAGAAAGTTCTAGAACCGCTAAAGTCTTTTTTGTGGAGACTCTTTACGTACTTAATCAACTTTATTAGTATTATTAAGGACAACGAAGTTAAATACAACTAAATTAACTACAAGAGAAATTAAAAACAAATATATAGTTAAAGTCTTTTATTTATTTATTTATTTTTGACAGGCAACTAAAGTACAGTTAGCTCGAACCAAACGTTTTTTTGTACCTTCTTCGTTTCTCTTTTAATTTTAATTCTTTTAAAATACGAAGCAAACAATCTGTTTAAACGGTAGTTGAAAATCTGAAAACTTTTTTCTTAATTATAAAAAATTTAATTGCTTTCTTCTTTATGTTTTGTTATTAGTTTTCTTTTATCTGTTTCTTTTGTAGTCTAATTATTTTTTAGTTTATGTAGTAATGCTTTTCATTGTAAAAGTCAAATAAATTCTTTAGCGTCTCAACAAATGAATTTTATAGACTAAGACCTGAAGAAAATACACAAGAAAAACAGAACCCCCCCCGCTCAACAAAAAAGACTTTAAATTAATCAAAATATCATTGACGCTACTTATTGATTTTACAGCTTTGTAGTCAGCCTACAGGTGTGTCGATGTAGTTAGACATGACTATATAGTCAAGTCTAACTACATATGTATACAATAATAATTGCGTTATGTAAATGTATTGCGGCAATTAGAACAATATTTTACATGAATTATTGAAATCCTAGTTAAAACAAAATGATTAAATACGCGCTTATCGTTTCGCTTCCGAATGCGAGACAAGGCCGACCGTTTCGAATACATCCAACCATCCGAGGCACGCGTCGCCAACCTACTTACTTCATTCAAGCTGTATATAAATTTTCATGGACATTCACTCTATAGAGAACGTTTTAGAAACGGTGAAGTCTTTTGTGTGCATGTAAACTTAATGTCTTTATTATTATTATTGGGTACGATGAAGTACAGCAAAATTAAGTACAAAAGAAATGAAGAACAAAATAGTTAAAGTTATGATATCGGTCTAAAATGTACTTAGTTTGTACCAAACGCTCTTTCTGTATTTTCTTCGTTTTTCTTTGATTTTAATTCTTATAAAGTAAGAAGCAAGTAATCTGTTTGAAAAGAAGTTCTAAATAAGAAGAAAACGTTATTTTATTTTATAAAATACGTAATTGGTTTTTCTCTCCTTTCAGTTTTTTTTCTGTTTGCTTCTCTTATAGTTTAATTTTTTCAATTTATAATAATATTATACACTGCTACAGTCAAATAAATGGTAAAGGAAAATTACTTTCTGGACAAAGATAGTAATGTAGCTGCGGGTGTTCAAAGCCACTTTCTTATGGAAAAATAACATTGCGTATCAAATGTGTATGTATGGTTGTCTATCGTTGTGACATGCTCGGTACATACATACACTTGACATAATGTTAATTCTCAATAAGAAAGTGGCTTCGAACCTCCATAGCTATACTACTAATGATTTTTACAGACTAATGGCTGATTTCTTCACTGTATTTATCTTAAGGTTAATTTATTTGTCAGTTGGAATGTGCCGTACAGTTGGCTGTATACAAACTATGTGTCACATTCTAACTGATGATAAATTTAACCTTAGGATAAACCGATGAAGCAATCGGACATAAGACAGAAACTGAAAAAAATACACTAGGAAAATAGAACCCCCTCTTCAAACAAAAGAGACTTTGAATGAAACAGAATAGATGTGCGATCATGGATTCTACAACTTTCTATTTAGGCTCAATAAAGACACGATTAATCAAGTGATTTAAATCAGCTTAACCCTGGTAAGAAGTATACAGATAAAAATAGTGTACTTTAAGCACGTTCGGTTATAAAAAGAATACAATCAGGAACAATAACATGAAAAAGCGAGAAAGGCTTCCTAAGAAAAATATATCAAGTAGAAGAAGAAAGAATCCAACTCCAAAAAGTAAAAGTAAAGAGGACTTAAGGAAAGAATAGAAGGACTAGGAACTTAATTAAAAGAAAAAATGAAAAAATAATTTTGGTATATTTAATATCAACACAAACAGAATTAATTTAATTTGTTTTCGCAAATAGTGAAGAACGTCGGTCGACGCAATTATGAGATCACTTAATTAATTTCGTACTGATTACATCGAGTGTTACAGGGGTGGACTCATGCAATGCCCACGAGGAAAAATTAACCTCGCCTTTTGTGAAACCAGAGAGCTGCCAAACGCAGTTTGATTTGCAATTCAATGCAGTTTTAATGCGATTTTAACGACAGGTAAATTTTCACACATCACATTTTATAAAATCATTCAATTACTATGTTATATTAATTTGATGCCTTTTCATTACATTTTTTCTTATTGACACAAGCTTCATCATTTTTTAAGTTTTGTCTCTAAAGACATTTTCATAACACACTACTGGCAACTGTTGACTATGTATGTACGTGTACTATTTATTTTTCAAACAATATTTCTTACGCATGTGTTTACGTAATCATCAATGTTACCTTGTGTTACTGATGCAATAATAAAAATTATGTTCGAGTAATGGCTTCGTTTCTGGTTGGAAAAAAAAACATCTTTTTTCTGCTTGCGAAGCAAAGAAATAAATAATAAAAGAAATAATATCCGGTAATAAATCAAAATGAATTTTCTTATTTGAACAGCATCGGCAGAGTAAAGAATATTACGTGCGAATACTCTCCTATTGATTAGATTTCTCGTGTAGAACGCGAATTACGGCCGCTGTGCAAACTGAAGGGGTAAGTAAACAAATATAGGTTCGCCTCATTACGACCCCTAATCGGACCTCACCTCCCTTATCTGCGTATATCCGATGCAGGTACGAGCACGCAATGTTTTTTTCCTCTCTTTGTGCACCTCAATTTATAAATTGCATTGTTTATAATTATTACGTGCATTCCCCGGACTTTATTCGCTTAATTATGTACTTTTTTCCTCTTTAAATCCTTTTTGCTTTCACGTATGTACTTGGGTTTCGTCTGCATTACAAAATGACACCAGAATTTTTTTTAAGTTCGTGCATGCGGTGCATACATTGCCGTCGCTTCAAAGAGCGACGGTACTTCCTCTTCCGAAGAGATGTTATCATATAATTATAACCATCATTACCTATCAACAGGATGTTACTCAATGTCAGGCTTTTTGTATAAATACATGCTATATATAATTTAAATTCAGTCTACGTAAATATTTCATAATGGGAAGTACTTCGACATCGGGTATGTATGTTCATAAATCGATTGATTTTTAAATTAATTAATTAAAATTAAGAACTAATAATAAACTAAATTAAATTAAATTTTAAGAAATTTAAATAAGTTAAAACTAAATTTCAATTATTCTGTGAATTGGGAAAATAGGGGAAATTTGTAAAATTTTTAAATTTGCTTGATTTGTAAGTATTTTTTTAATTTTAAATGACTCAGAAGATGGGGGGATAAATAACTAACTGTAAAGCCCTTTCCAATGTACCTTCTGAATTTACTTTAATTTTCTTTTGTTTTATGACAGTTTATTTTCTCCTGACTTGCGGTCTAGACACGCCCCTATCGCCTAGTTATATCAACAAAAAATATATTAAAAAAATATAATGGGTTGCTAGAGAAAAATTTAAATCATTTATAAAATTACTAATTATAAGAAAACTTATATATACTTTTTTAAATTAAATTACTAGAAAGAGGGGATTGGAAAGGATCTGGGAATGTCTTTCCAATGTGCCTTCTGTACTTACTACGATTTTTTTTACTTTAAACCTCATCCTAGAATTATTACCTTGATCCAACACTGTTGGCTATTTATATCATCACAAAATATTTAAATAATTTATGTAGACGAATTCACAAAATAAATCAATTCTGTAAATTGGATGACAAGGACGAATGGCCATGATTAAATATAAGAAAAAAAAAAGAAAGGGGGATAAAGTCTTCAGCTTGTCATCATTTGTTTTAGATTTATGTTAAAATGGTACCGCCCCCTTTGAATTACTAATCCATCCCTGTCAGATTGTTCCATTAGTAAAAAATTTAAAAAATTATTAAACAGTTGTGAAACGATTGTTCATCGGACATCTTTTAAAATCGTTTAACGTTTCGCTGTGGGTTGATACCCACATATCGCTCACTCATTTTCGCGACGATCTTCTTGGCTGTGATTTTCTGAGTGATCGCCAGAGGTCTCTTGGCTATCTTCGATTCCTTGGTTGTCTTTTTGGCTTTCCATGGTCCCTTGGTCAAAAAAATCCTGAACTTTTTCCCTTTGCCTATTCAACTTGATGACACCGTGATGAGGACCATCCACCCCAAGCAGCTTAAAACGATTGATTGCTGGAAGTCTCTTGGCTATCTTCGATATGGCTGCTTTCGACTTCTTGGTTGATCCTTTGGTTACCTTTCTGGCTCTCTGTGGTTGCTTGGTCTTTAAATCCTAGGATTTTTCCTTTTGCTTCTTCAACTTGGTGACTGTAACTCCGTGATGAGGGCCATCCCTATGAGCGAGGTTCAATCGCTAAAAAAATTTAAATTATTGGTTTATTGATTACGTATCTAGTAATTAAAGCTCTCTCTTTTTGGCTGAAAATTATCAAACAGTTTGAAACGCTTGTTCATCGAACAGCTTTTAAAATCGTCAAAATACGTTGACACTCCAGATGGCTCACTCATCTTCTTGGCTGTGATTTTCGAATTGATTGCCGGAGGGCTCTTGGCTCTCTTCGATTTGAGTGCTTTCGGCTTCTTGGTTGATCCTTTGGTTTCCTTTTGGCTTTCTATGGTCCCTTGGTCTTTAAATCCTAGGATTTTTTCCCTTTGCTTCTTCAACTTGGTGACCGTGACTCCGTGATGAGGACCATCCCTATCAGAGAGGTTCAATCGCTAAAAAAAACTAAATTATTGGTTTATTGATTACATACCTAGTAACTAAAGCTCTCTCTTTTTCGATGAAAATTATCAAACTGTTTGAAACGGTTGTTCATCGAGCAGCTTTTAAAATCGTTTGAAAGGTGACGTTCCGCTGTGCGTTGACACTCCAGATCGCTGACTCATCTTCTTGGGTGTAATTTTCAGATTGATGGCTCGAGGTCTCTTGGCTGTCTTTGGCTTGGGTGCTTTCAGCTTCTTGGTTGATCCTTTGGTTGGCTCTTTTGCTTTCTGCGGTCCCTTAGTCATAAATCCTAGGACTTTTTCTTTTGCTCTTTCTACTGTGATGTGGACATCCCTATCCGATAAGTTCTAACACTAAAAAAAATATTAGTTTAATGATAACATATCTAGTAATCAAAGCTCCTTCTTTTTCGCTGAAAATAGTCAAACAGCTTGAAACGGTTGTTCATTGGACAGATTTCAAAATCGTCTAAAAAGTTGACGTTCTGCTGTGTGTTGATATGCTCATCTTCTTGGCTGTGATTTTCGGAGTTACTGCTGGAGGTCTTTTGGCTGTCTTCGGCCTGGGTGCTTTCGGCTTCTTGGTTGATTCTTTGATTGGCCTTTTGGCTTTATATGGTCCCTCGGTCAAAAAAATCCCTTTGCCTCTTCAACGTGGTGGCACTGTGATGAGGACCAGCTTGAAAAATCCGAGCGCTCCTTTACCTTTGATCTGCACTTTAATTAATCTCACTGTTTTTTAAAACAAGGACAATCGACGACAAGGACGACGTTACCTTTGGTTGTAACTCTACATATATTTTCTTTTCCTTTTTAGTTTTGTTGGTCTTGGCCATCATGAATTACGTGAGCTTCGGACAAGCCCTGGACCAGCAAAAACAGAGAGAAAACGCCCTGGCCATGTTAAAAGAGTGCCAAAAATCAGTGGGCGCCTCCGATGAAGACGTGCAAGTCATCCTGAGCAAAAGGACTCCGACGACGCACGAAGGACAATGCTTGGTCGAATGCGTCTTCAACAACGCTAACATGATGAAGGATGGCAAGGTGAACAAAGAGGGGGTAATCAAAACTCTGAGTGTGCTTCTGGACGGGAACGCGGCCAAACTGGAAACGTTGAAGATGATAACGGAGGCGTGCGAGAAAGAAATTGGCGATGGAGATGCGGATAAATGCAAGACGGCCAAAATGCTCGTTGACTGTTTTGATAAACACGGGAAGGAATACGGATTTGAGCTTCCAACATCTAAATGAATATTGTGTTTGTTATGTGAAATAGAAGAATTAAAAATATAAAGCATCTAAAATATTTTATGTATATGTCGATTAAGAACCAAAGAAGTTTAATAGTTAGTGCAATACTTTTATATTTATGAGAAAGGTCAACCCTTTCTATTTAATTTATTTGTAAATATAGGTTTGTTTCCATTAAAAAAAATTATGTATGCCATTTTTAACTGTTCAGTGTAGAGATGAGCGGCAGCTCACTTTGTTGATTTAGTTCAGTGATTTCTGACTCCTCGTGCAGTAGATCAGTAGCTCTGTTAGCTCATCAAAAGCTGGTTCACACCTTTACGTTTTATATGTTTTATGAGTTTTTTGACATCATGAAATTATTTAGAAATTAAAAATATCATAGTGTAATTCGTTGCTTAAAATATTAATAATTACATTTACTTACAATATATTGTACCCTTCCTTCTATCTTCTGTGATGTGTTGCTTGATTTTCTTTCCTCAAGTCTTTTTTCTCTACTTTTCTGATTTTTTTCTCAAGTCGAATTGGATTCTACGACAGTAACAGAGCGACTAATTGTTTATCAACGAAATTTTCTACTTTGGCTTAATTAAGCAGTTTTTGGAACAATTTCGTACGGTTTTTGGGAATTTCCCACACGACCTAATTTCTTGTTCGCCGAAAACCATCCAATTGCCGAATCTTTTTTTCTGCAGAAACCGAATTAACTCGCCGTAATATTAACGAAGTGACTCAGAAGATTTAGAGCGAATTAAGCGGGACCGTTCGAGCATTTATAGAATTTTGATTTACTCGCAAATCCTCGCCTAATTAGGTCGAGATTTCCGAAATACTTACGGGTGCAAGGATGATCGCCGAGCAAACGGGCGAAAATCAGAAAAGTGCTGCGCAAACATGGCTCTGGGCTAAGATAAACCTGGCTGAAGGTGGTCTTAACGTATTAGGTGTAATTTCGATGACGGTACGGCCTGTTTACTGTGAATTTGATTTACAATCCGGATTATGATTCCACTCGGGGAATCTTTTGATAAAATGCCGAAAGGCGTAATTTAAAATAAACGTGGGTAAGTAGATACATTAAGTGCTTATTCGGGAATCATGATCTAAGATAAATATTTAAATCGAATAAGATTTTTGGGATCAAGAATTTTCAAATGAAATGCCATATTCTTTATATATATTGATTCCTCTTGTATTTTAGGAAACGAGGTTTCCATTTTTTTAATGATTTCTAATAGGCTTTTCATAAATCTATTTCAAATCTTGCCTTCGATTTTGATTCAGATTATTCTTTCTGACCTTTCCTCTGACTTTTTTCAGCCACTGCAATTGGCCTACTCTTCTTGCTTCCCCGCTTTAAACGTATGTACGTGTCCTTGTGGAAGATCCTTTTTTGTTTTGGAAAGAGCCTAATGACTACTACTTTTCGGTGAGCCAATTCTATTTTATTCTTTCTTAAATGGGCTTTATCCTTCTCCTGATTTAGTTCCTTCGCGATAAATGATTTATTTTTCTTACGAAGTTATACATGTACTCTTTCTGCATACTAAGTTCTCATTTATTCCCTTTTTTTCTTCGTTATAATAATTTTTCCATTTTAATAAAGGTTTTCCATTTGCAAAAAAGTTTACTTCGAACTAATTTTAACATCCACTCTTAAAAGAATGAATTAACCCCGGCTTTTAAAAATCATGCAAATCCCCCTAAAGCGTTATTCCTTCAGAGCCTTCATCTTCTCACACCTCTTGATTTCCTCTTAACAGAAATTGCAGAGCTTTGTAATTTTCAGCTTCCAGCTTGGAGGCCGGGTTTTTCGCTCGCAAAGCTTTCAAAAATCTTTGATGTTTTTCGAAGCTTAATTAAAACTAACTTCGCGGAATCTCTTAAGCTTTTCATTTTAAAGATCGTTCCGAGTCTCAACTTCGTCGGTGTTTATTTTGACGTTTAAGTTGTGTGTTAAAAAAAAACATTTGAATTTTAAATGTGTTTGTCGGGGTATGCGCGTGGTGGTGGTTTCATTTCCATTGCGACCGCGGCGGGCGGAAAATAATTCCCTTAAATATGTTTCAGGCAAATTACGCAGGAATTTTACCGTTATTCGCGACGTTTATGACACTTTATGAAGAAAAATACATTACAAAGCATTGTGCGATGACGGTTTTGACGCTATTTTGCCACGGCAGAGACAATAATAGGGATTAAAGACAACAATTAGACGTCAGAGTGAGACAGACAAAGGAACTGGTGTCGTTTCCCACAGGATTACAATGGTGATTCACGACATCAGCGCTCTTTGCGGTCGGATTATCCTACTATTATACTTGATATTTATGCTTTGTTTGACTACTTTATTACTACTGCTACGTAAAGACTTCATATAATTTCTGATTACAATATAAAATTTAGATGAAACGTTACGAATTTCACGCTTTAGTTTCCATCACACGTTTACTTCAATTATAAATAATTCTTCCATTTTTTTAATTATCTTTTTATTTTATCTAGTTTGTGAACCAACAACAAAAAAAAAGATCTGAGAAATGGACAGAAGTGGTGAACAAACAAGATCTAAGCCTGTTTCTATTCATATTAATGATAGATGGCATCGTAAAATAAAAAGTGAGAAAAGAACAGAAATAGAAACGGCTCACAGAAAACTAGAAACAATATAGTGTACTTTAGTGACAACAGAAAAAGAAATTCAACAAAGATACGTACATTTAGAACGAGGAACTTACACACAGATCTTGGTAATCTCCAAGAAAGAAAGGGCCATAAACATATAGATAAAATCTGAAAGACGCACAATTGTTGAAGAAACGATCATTTGAAGAAAGGATTTCAGGAAGAATTCGAGCAGAAGAGAATCGTCCAAAGAGACGAGAAAATATTGGAAATGAAATATCTAAAAAAAGAAGAGGAAGTAAAAAGAAGCGAAACAATAAGAAGAACAACAATTGAAGTGGCTGAAACAAGTCAGAGGAGAGACCAGAAAAGGAACCACAACAGAAGGCAAGAGACCGAAAGGAATTCGGGACAGTTTTATCGAAATCGCTTTAAAAGCAGAGGAGTATATGTGAATAAAATGGTAACAACAGAACCACAGAAGGAGAACGAATGAAAAAATATAAGAAAGGAAATCTCAACTCCCAAAGTTTCAAAGGAATAGGTTTATATGTATAAAGAATATTTTTGTCATTTAAAATTCCATCAGAAGCATCAAAGAGAAAGAAAGTAGCGGCAATGAAAATGAAGTATCCAAGAAGAGTAGATGAGATTTTCCATTTTGAAGAAGAAGAAACATGAAAAGGGACAAAACTGCAGTCTATCAAAGAAGGTAAGAGGAAATAATACTAGGATGAATAAAAGAAGAAACCAGTACAGAAGGCAAAAGAAAAATTTGGATTAATGGAACATGTCTTAAAGGCAGAAGAATATAACAGAGAAGTAGGTTAAAACATTTAAGAGTCACAGCAGATGAAACTGGAAGGAAATCGACAAGAGAATTAGCAACACAATGACGGTATGCAACATGCCTTTCAACGAATAAAATACTAAGACAAGAAGGCTATTTTTTTTTAACCGAACTAATTCCCCAAGCTCAACGACTTGTCGGGGATGGGTGTTGGTGACTGCGACCGTCTTGGATGTTAATTTCTCCTTCAGCATTCGCCTTACAAACCGGGGAAACGCAGAAAACCCAGTTCGAAGGAGCCGCTATAAATCCGAAACGCAATCCCACACATAAGTACTCTATCTCTCACAGAACCCGTTTGCACCAGGAGGTGCACACCTACACCTAATAGTTGCCCGGCCAAGCGTCAAGTCCGTTGCCAGCGGACTCAACGAACTCGGCTAACAGCTACTTGGTTAAAATTAAATTAAATTAAAATGGGTATTAATGTTTAAAAAGCAAAGTGCACTGTAGGAGTAACCAAAATGGACATAATAAAAATGAAGGAAGAGGGAAAACAATATTAGAAAAATATAAAGTTGAGACGTGCCCCATGGACGATAACAGGCACATGAAATAGTAGGGAAAATGGAAGTAGAAAGAAAAAGAAGAAGAGATGGAAGGCCTAAACCAACACGGGACAAAAGCTTGGCCAAAATATTACGAAGGGACTTCACAAGTAAGGAGAGAAGCAGAAGTAAATGGAGACGTGCTTTCATTTCTGTGCCAGTAATAAACGAAGTCAAGGGATAAAAAGAAAGGGAAAAGGAAGAAGAAGAAGAGACGTGTTTTTCCTTTTGTACCACTAATAAAAAAAGGAGAAACGAGCATAGAAAACAAAAGAGAAATATAAAAAATATAACATAAGGGTTGTAATAAACGAAACTGAAAAGACATAGAAAGTGATCAACAACACAATGATGCTTTGCAATAAGGGTTTCAACAAAAAAAAGTCAAAAGCTAAAGAAAAAAGGCGAGACATACTTAAACGTGGCAATTAAAATGGGTAGTACAACGATAAATGGTGTGAGCTAGAAAAATGAAAATTCTAAGGAAAATAGCAAGAATAATCAAAATGCACACAAGAAAAATGAAGGAAAAGGGAAAATAATATAAAAACACAAAAAGTCAGATGTGACGTGTGTGACACGTATGTAAAAACAGTAGGGAAAGCAGGAATAGAATGAAAAAGAAGAAGAAGAAACGGAGCTAAAGCAAAGGGCTTCGCAAGTCAGGAAAGAAGAAAGAAATAAAAAGAAAAAGAAGATGAAACGGAAAGTCCAAAATAACACAGGACCAAAGCATAACCAAAACATTACGAGAGGACGTCACAAGTAAAGAGAGAAGCAGAAAGCAGAAGTTAATGGAAACGTGCCTTTGTTTCCCCAACACTAACAGACGAAGTCAAGTTATAAGAAGAAGGAGAAAAGACGTGTTTTGTTTTTGTAGTTTACTAATAGATCAAAAGATAAGAAGAAAAGAAAAAAAATCTGATTTGACATTAGCTTTTTAATTTTAATCAACATTTACTTTACTCTTTCACCAAAAAGTAGAAGAAGAAGAAACGTGTTTTTTCTCTTGTACCACTAAAACAATGCGAGCAAAAATGATTGACATGTGTGAAGTTGCAACTCAGTTAAATTTATACTCAAAAATATTATCTACTTGCAAGAATTGTCAAAGTCAATGTTGTCAAGTAGCATGAGTCGTATGTGCACGAACTTTGACAATTCTTGGAAGTAAATTTTGGCAAGTGGGTGTAAGTTAAATGACCTGCAACTTCACATATATTCAGTAATTTTTGTTCACCCTGTGGATAAGTTACGCGGAGACCATAGAGAACAATGGAAATTAAAGGTTAAACCAATACGACACAACAATAAAGCCAAAACATTACGAAAGGACTAAACTGCTCGCAAGCAAGGAGAGAAGCAGAAGACAGAAGTAATACACCATAATAGACGACGTCAAGGAATAAGAAGAAAAGGAGAAAAAAGAAGGGACACCTTGTTGCTTTTGTGTAACTAATAGATGAGTTAGGCTGAGTGATAACAGAACTTGTATAGCATGGAAAATAAGTGTTGAAAGAAGAAGATGAAGAAGAAAGGAAGGCCTAAACTAACATAGAAACGACTGCAAGCTAAAACAATTATTACGAGAAGACTAAACTATTCACAAGTAAGAAAAGCAGCAGAAGGCAGAAGTTTTTGCTTCCTTAACACTAACACACGATGTCCAGTGATAAGAAGAACAGAAAAATCTGATCAAATCTGATTTGATAATACCTTTTTAATTTTAATCAACATTTACTTTACTCTTTCACCGATCGCTAGTTACTGTTGCAATATACATACATAGATTTTTCATAACTTTAATCACATTTTAAAAATCAATGAACTAATAGATGCAAAACCCACAAAAAATAATAAACTGAAGAAACCTAACAAGGCGTGCCATATTTTGCCTTTGTGGAATAGATGCCTTAAATGACACTTGTCTTTTCACTTACAATGAAGAGAGTCACAGTATATAAAACGCCTTTCCGTCTAGAATAAATGTGCACATGTGCACGTCTGCCAACTTTGTCCAAAAATATAAAAACCGGATTGTTTTTCTTTTATGAATTGTGGCAGTCTTTTTGGAAAGATATGAATCTATGTAATTTATTTGTCGATATTGATTTATTTATGCCACTTATGATTAAAACCCGTCAAAATTTGGATATCGTGTTTGCCCACTGTAGGCCTGTCGTACTTGAAAAGCACACCTAATCCCACTTAATTTATTATTGCTGATTAGAGCAAGATTTGCAAAGGATTTCACTATACGGCGGCATATTTGTGTTGCTCCTAACAGCCGCAATAAATTATGAAAGCATCTCGATGACTTTACTCCGCGGCTTTGGGCCGGAGATTATCACCTATGTATGTTGAACGTTTCGAACTGATCCGATCCATCATCCCGGCGGTTTAAAATCGTAAATGTGTATCGGACGAGCGCCAGATATTTCGCGTGCAATAAGGATTAATCGGGCTTTGCTGTGCGCAAACAAAAAAACAAGAACGTCGAGAAAGCGCGCTCGTAAATTATATCGGGAAAGCAAAACAGAGCTGTGTGTAAAGTAATGCGTTACGTGTCATGGTAAATCAATAGTAATTGTAAATTAATCTCGTGCGAATCTGTTTTTAAGTCGTTTTGATTTATTATTGGAAGAATTGTAAAAACCTTCCTGTCATATAAAAAAAAACATTCATTCAGCTAGGTACGTTCTTTCAATTATTTTTTAATTTTATTTTTTTGAGATAAGTTAGAGACCGAATTTTTGAAAAAAAAAAAAAAAAACTAATAAGCTTCAAATAAAAATAACGAAGCTATTTAAATAATTTTGTTTGTAATACAAAACGAAAGGATATTTATTTATTTATTTAATTTTTTCTATTCATTCCTTGTGTAAGACGAAAAGGAATCAACATTTAACAACACATGGATAGTGTAAATAAATAAAAGGACAAGGACACATTTTTGGAAACTATAAAAACGAAAAAATTGATTGAATTGAATTGATTTTACGTTGTTTGATTTATGATAAATAAGTTCGGCATGAATTGATTGAACTGCACTGCTTCAAAATTCGTATGGTCGAAATATAAATAATTTTGTAAAAATGATGTTAATGATGGGAGTGAGCAGTTTTATTGGAAATTCACAGTTGATGCAGGATCTATTTGGAGATTTTAAGAATTATAATTTGTATACGGTGGTGGACGGAATCGTCTAAGTTTCGTGAAACCCTGAACTTTAAAAATACACAATTTCTGCGAACAGAAAATTAAGGGTGAAAGATATAATCCTGAGAAGGATGAGATAGTAAATACAAATTGGAATGTGAGATGTTAACAGAGGGTGTCAAATTGTTGACAGAGTGTTGGAAAAAACGATGAATGTAGGTGGCTTGCTTTTATTAGGGCTGAGAACTAAAGAAGCGTTGATATTTACAGAGAATTAGTTTTTCTATGAATCTTAATTGTCGACCGCTGAGGCCCGTGTTAGTGGAAACGCCGACTGAGTTTCAGCAGGTGCAAGACGTGCCTGTTTGTGCAGGTAAAAGCGAATCATTTTAAATACTAAGTACTAATAATTAAATTGAATTTGATTGAATTGAATTGGATTGAAATATAAACATATATACATTATGAGTCTTTAACAAACACAAAATGGAAAAAAATTCCTAAAGAAAGTGAGAAAAACGAATGACAATCGTAATAAAATAATAATAATAATAATAGAACCTCAAAACGAAGACAGTAGTAATTTGAAATTCACAAAGAAACAAAAAAGAAGGCAAAGTTATAAAGTTTTGTCGGCAACAAGAAACTCATTTCAAAGTAAGATGAGAATTTAGTAAAAGCAAAAATTATGCACTTTGTTAATTTTCTAAACAAAATCAATCATGTGAGGAAGAGAAAGATAAAAAAGAGGCGGCATTAAAACTCTACATCTACAGGATAAGTATTTATAATGTCGAAATAATTTTTTTGTTAGGCAAAATTTATACAATTTTAAATTATTTCATCATTCCAAATAAATCTTCTTTCTTCTTCTTCTAATTCTTCTTCTTCTTCGTATTTTTTAGTTAGAATTAAGACTATATTTTTGAGAATCTACCGATAGGTGGAGATGGGTATATAAATTATTTCTTAACTCAAACTTTTCCACCATTTTAAATATATATTACTCAGAACAATACTCATCAAAATATTTTGCATTTAGAGAAGAATACAAAGAAATGTTTATTTTACAAGGCGAAATGTTTTTTTTTTATTGAATGTTATAGTATAAAGATTATTCTTTTGAGTAACCGTCGATAGATGGCGCTAGTTATGTAAATTATTTCTCAACTCAAGCTTTTCCATAATTTTAAATATGTATGTAGTTTGTACTTGAAAGAACAAAAAGAAATGACTATTGAATTTTTTTTTATTTCTGAATGTTATAGCTTAAAGACTATATTTCCGAGACCTGCCGATAGATGGAAGTAATTTTCAATTCAAAGTTTTTCAGTGATTGTAAATATCTTGCACTTATTGTCGGTTGCACAAAACATTTAAACCAGAACTAAATTTAAGCCTAACTTAGATTGTGATACACTTTATGATGTACAGCATACTGCGTGTTACTTTCTAACCTAGGCTTAAATTTAATCCTGACTTAAATGTTTTGTGTAACTCAGCCTTAGAGAAGAATACAAACGAGTGATTATTTTACGGGGTGAAATATATTTTTTTAATTTTTTTCATGATATAGTTTAAAGACTATATTTTTGAGATTTTGTCGAAAGATGAACAAATTATTTCTCAACTCAAGTTTTTCATTTCAAATATTTTATAGTTGGAAGAATAAGAAGAAATTATTACGGGGTGAAATATTTTTTTATTATTTTGAATGTTAAAGTTTGAAGACTATATTTTCGAGTGTCTGCCGATAGATGGAGGTAGGTATATAAATTATTTCTCAACTAAAGTTTTTCCGTCATTCCATCATTTTGTACTTGAAAGAATAAGAAGAATTATTAGAAGTGGTTATTGAGGTGGAATATTTTATGTTTATTTTTGGATGTAGTTTCAAAATTATATTTTTGTGTATCTACCGATAGATGGAGTTATGTAAATTACTTCTCAACTCGTAGTTTTTCCATCATTTTAAATAATTTGCTCAGAACAAAAAGAAACGATTAGTTTAAGAAATGAACTTTTTCTTTTTTATTTCTGAATACTATACTGCCGTGTTAAGCCAAAAGGTCGTATCTAGCAATTACACAGTTTTGAGAAATTTAACGTTTTATAAAGAGTTATTTGCCACTGGTTGAGGTGTCCCATATCTAACAGCTGTATAATAAATCAATGTGGAATGAATTAACTTCTAATTTTGTATAATAAGTCACTGTAGAATGACATAGGTAATGCGACTTATTTTCTTAACAGAAAATTAGATATGTTATGAAAACTGTAATTTGTAATTGTAGATGGATGTACAATAACTAATTTCTCAACACTGATGAAAGT
Source organism: Dorcus parallelipipedus (assembly GCA_958336345.1). Lineage (NCBI taxonomy): Eukaryota > Metazoa > Arthropoda > Insecta > Coleoptera > Lucanidae > Dorcus > Dorcus parallelipipedus. The sequence continues at coordinate 26,759,644 of OY284483.1, forward strand.
GTTGAGATTCAGAATATTAAATGTCTCTGAAATATTTTTAATAAATTAATAGACACAGGGTGTGACGGAAAAAGGTATAAACCTGCGTACATTGTCACTTTTAAATTCCAAAAATAATTGTTCATGTTTTCTTTAAAATATCACACTTTAGTAAATATGCAGCGCACATATGTATAGTCAATAAATTGTTCGCTTTGAAAAGTCCTCTGCAGGAACTGTTGAGCGGCACTTTGCGCATAATGCGAAGTACCTTTTTTTGAAGCACAAAAACTTTTTTATTTCGTGACACCTCCCCCAAAAGATTATACCACACTAGCAAAGCGAATAGAAATTGGCTGTTTTTAAAACTGTACTGCTGGTGTGTCTACTAAGTGTCCTAACACCGAAACATACTGAACTCAATTTTTTGCGCAGGGTATTAATATGGAGTTTCCAGTTTAGGGTTTCTTCTATTTCAACTCCAAGATACGTGACACTCACTGAGTCGTACGGCGTTGTTATTAATGTTGCTGTTTTGTAGTTCTTCTTCAAGCTTTCTCGTCTTAAATAGAATATATTTTGTCTTGGCCTTGTTTAATATAAGTCCATTGGAGTTGAATCATTCTTCAGTTAAACGCAAGCTTTCTGAGGCAACTCGTATGATTTCGGGAAAAGTTTCACTATTGATCGTAATACTGGTGCCATAGGCATAGTTGTGTACACTACAGTCTACAGGTCGTAAAGTGTAGGACAAATCATTTATGAAAACCAACGATAAGAGAGGCCCCAGTATACTTCCTTGTGGAACACCGACTGTTACCTTTTTTAAAGATTATTCTTGCTTTCCTTTCTCGTTTGCAAAAATTACTTTTTTGATTCTTTCAGAGAGGTATGATTGTAGCCACTTAAGAGCAACTCCTCTAATGCGGTAGTTTTCGAGTTTTGTATACAGTCAAAGGCTTCTGTAAGGTCTAAAAGTAGTCCACAGGTAATGTTGTTTTCTTCCCAAATGAATGAAAATATTTGTCACTATCAACTTAATCGAACGCTGCGCTGCTTCTTTTAAAAAGCAAAATTTGGGAATTTTTTTGTAACGTTTGAAAACACATGTTGGGAGCTGTGTCAAACTTTTGGCATTTTTCTCCCTTTCTTAGGGCCGGTGCTTCTTCAGTCACATTAATTTTAATCTTTAGTTTATTCCCAAGCCTACAATATTGTAAAGACAATTGCATCTAAGGGAACAAACCAAAGATTAAAGTTAACTAGTTTAACTAAAAAGTTTCAAAATAACAAAAGCTCCCAGTCGCATTAATTTTAACTCGTTTTCGATACATTACAAATTCACAGAAGCAAAAGCTATGGAGCACATTCATAATCAAGAAAGGAGACATAAAAGTTTGTCATTTTTACAGAAACAAAATTTGAGGAATTATTTGAATTAAAAAAAAGAGAATTTTCTGGAAATTATGACATTTTTCTTAAACAGCAGTAGCCATGGCTCCCAAAAATAAAAACTATCTCTCCTGTTCACAAATGAAGAAAGGAGTAATCGAAAATCGTTTTTTCGCAAAAGCAAAATTTGATAAGTTTTTTATAACCTTTTGTTGGAAACCTTTAAAAGTTTTATCATTTTTGTTTCTATTTCTTAACAAGTTAGAAGTTCAAAACAAAAACAGAAACTCCCGATCGCGTTGGTTTGACTCGTTTTTGATAAATTACAAACTCACGGAAACAAAAGCTATCGATCATATAAATAACTAAAAAAAGACACACAGACATTTTGTTATTTTTACAAAAATAAAACTTCAGGAATTATTTGAATTTTTGAAAAAACAATGAGAATCTTTCTGGAACTTTGACATTTTCTTCTTACGTACGTATATTTTGTATAGTCCCGATAAGCAAATGCAAACTCAGAAAAATAAAAGCTATCGAATGTAAAAGGAGTCGCCGAAAACCGTTTCTTCACAAAAGCAAAATTTGGGAATTTTTATGTAATTTATTGATTTTGTTAGTTTAATTATTACATAAAAGCTAGGCCTTACATACTTACATAAATAAGAAAAGCATGAAGAAAAATAGGTTTTTATCGACATTTCGAAAATAAATGAAAAAATTGATGTTTCTTTTTATAGGTATTTAAAATAAATTTGCTTTTTCTTGGCTTAAATCGTAAAAGCTAAGCAAGTAAGTATTTTATTGTTGCAAATAACAAAAAGTGTTTTACAAGAGTCAAGTCAAAGCAAACATTAGCAGGTAATACCGCGCAGTAGTATAATAGGTATTAACCAAAGAGTAGCACAATTTACTAAATAATTCATTAATATGTAAATTTCATTTTAACTTTGGATCCAGATGGACACCTAAAAACCTGACCGAATTAGGACAAGAATAGTTTACCTTATTTAAAGAGAACAAACCTTTTTTTAGTTTTCCCAACATTTAAGTGAAGTTTGTTAGAAGCTAACCAATCAGCAGCTGCGGACAGGAGCTCAATAGACGCCTGTTCAAGTTGTACTATAATTAGAATTATTAACATTTAAAGTATCGGCAAAAAACAAGCAATGTTTGGTACACAGTTGGAGAAATCATTAAAGTAAATCAGAAAAAGAAGAGATCCTAAAATGAACCCTTGAGGGACATCAATAGTTACTGTTGCTTCGGTCGATAATTTACCATTTAAATAAACTTGTTATTTTCTATTAGATAAATATAAATTAATCTCATAAAGAAAAATACAAAAAAAAATTAACAGCTTTCAACCGATACAACGAAACGTCGATTACAGACCGATTTAAAATATGTCTGCAGAAATAAAATTACGCATTTATTAAATAAATTAAAATTAAAATTTAATTAATGCAAATTACTGCAAAAAATTGCGTAGCTTAAAATTTAAATTAAAAAACAATCTTAGACATAAATTGGTGGATTGTACTCGTAGGTATGACATCTGTACCACCAATTTAATTTATAATAATAATAATTTTTTGCCTTAAATTTTGTATTTATTTTCTAAATAAAATAAATTATAGCGCAAGTGATTTTAAAAAAAAGTTGAACGCGACTCTCTTTTCGTTCAATTTAACATAGACCCATGTATTAAAAAGGAATATTAAATTAATTCAAGTAATCAATTTTTTTTAATTATTGCTAGTAATACGTTGGTTGCTGTCTGTCAAAAAGTTGTAGGTGACAAAAAATACTATCTGTAGGCATATCGAGGTGAAGTCATTAAAGAGCAATATGAGTCACGGCAATTTAAATTTCAATCTAGGCAGGCTGTGCTCCCTCTCACTCCACGGTTGCCAACACACAAAGTAGAATTTAAACCTGAATGTAGGTTTCAGGAAGGGGAGTGTACCGTAATCTACCAATCAGTGCCTCTGCTTTCCCACCTCGGTGCCGCACAATAGAGCGAATAAGCTGAAACATTGTTAATCAAATAACAATCTTAGTGAACTTGCACTTCGAATTGAAAAGTCACTTAATCCGGCTCACGTTTTCAAACTAAAAATCCAAGCGTAGATGAAAACCCCGATTAATAAATAGGTGCACGAACTTTGACTGAATTCAAAACATGTACGGGGGTTGTATTTTGTGGGGATTTGATTAAATGCGTAGTTGAAAATCTAGATACGATAGAGAGGATAGGGTTAAGAAGAAAAAAATGTTTAATCAAACACATTCGCATTCTATTAAATTCATATGCTCATATTTGTCGTGACGGGCGGAGCTTTGGGAGAGCGTCCGCCCTTCGCCGTATTCCCGTGCTTCACACAGTTGAATATCGACTGAAACGGGAGGTCCTGATAAGGACTGCGAGGGCAGCAGGAGAATCACTTGCTGGCGGAACAGTCGGTTCCCAGTAGAAAGTAAGTTTAGACGTGTCAATGACTATAACTCTAACTGTAGTAAAAGTACGCGATCGCATCCTTTCTAAACGAACGAACACATACAGCGAAAATAAATAAATATGTTGTTGATCAAAGGGCAAGATCCGATTGTGTGCGATGCAAGTTTGTGTAGAGTGAACTTTTATTGCGAAAGGGTGACTATTATTGGGTTTAACTAAGTCTGAAAAGGGCGCTTGAAAATGACTTTGGAACTGAGTGCGCATTCTACTATGCCTTTGGACTATAGCAGCGGAATCCGGGGGAGTTCCGGAAGTCCGGTGAACGTCGCAAATTCTGCCCCTTCGAGTCCGCCGGGAAGTAGTGCGTTTCGAATTGTAACTCCAAAAGGAAGAGAAGGTAAGCTCATTTTTTTTTCGTCGTTTTTACCGAAACAAAAGTCGAAATATAAACAAATTAAAATAGGAAAATCAGGGGATGTTAAGTTCATAGCCACGAATTAAGATGTTTTGTCGAGTTGTTTCTAAATAACAATTTATGAATATAATGAAATAAGATTGATATTGAAAAGAAATTTATGTAAAAGCTTCACTACGAAAAACGAACACTTTTCGTTAATGACGGTACGGCAGGGTTCCAATTGTAAAAGCTCAGGATTTCACTTATAAAAGGGAGACCCTAAAATGCAATTAATTAACAAAATCCATAACTCATCCAATACACGTGTATGAAGTCATAAGGGAATAAATAAATGTTATTATTAATATTAAAATAAAATTTAAGTACATACTATCAGGATTTTAAACAAGCATCTAAGTGTTCGCTTTTACTCACTTTTTCAATATATTTTAGCTTAAGGAGAGTTTTTAAAATATAGAAATAGAAAACGAACATTTTAATATAAAAAAATTAAATCAGTATAATGAAACAACTAAAGCCTTGGTTATATTGGAATCAGGAGAAATTATTTTGAATGGAAAAGAAAGGCTCCTCTTCTGCTGATGAGGCTTTAACTAACTGTAACTGATGAGACCTTAAATGGGATCGAAACAGCTCTCCAGGGGTCGCTCGAAGATTCGATTGCAATTAAAATCGACTTGCAGCAAATTTTTCAATTTTTAAATTTTCATTTATGCTGTAATGGATTTATTTGGGCTGCTTCGTGTATGATGGCATATTGGGCAACAAATTGGTTGCAATTTTCACACAATCGGCCGCTAGATGTCGCCAATATTTTTTGGACGATGGTCATCCAAAAACTTTACTGAAACCATTAATTTACAATAGTAATTTTCAACCTAAACTGTAATTTAGGCTTTCAGCTTAAATAAACGATTATTATTAAATTGTTTTAAATGTAAGGATATTAGGGGTGAGGAATATAGGTAATATTGATGTTAACTCTTCTGAGGACCCCTAAATAAAATCTAACTTTATTTCATATGATTTTTTTTTGTTTATTGGCATTTCTTCAATGTAGATAAATTTTTTATGAAATGCAATATTAATTTGTCCAAAAAATACAGTAGGGAATAAGTTCAGAAATAAATAAATTTAAAAAAACGGAAGAAATTTACGCAAACAGATGTGGACGCAGATTTTCAGTGATTTTAGTGAAATAATGTTGGCATTACTGCGTAAAACAGTAAAAACTGGGGGGGCTTCAGATCAATATTCCCACAAAGTTTTAGGCTATTATTTAAATATCTCCATAACCGCAGAAAAGGCATTAATTTGAAAATAAAATTTATTTAAATAGAGGCTATTAATTATATTTTATTTTATTAAATGATTAGCATTCGCAATTGTTATAAACAATAAATATTTTTTCGCCTTTCTTTAATATATTAATTTAATCTTGTTTTCCTTTTGCATAATAGACTTCAATAAAAACATTATTATTATTATTATTATTATTATTATTAACAAATGTAATAAGCTGTATCTCTGTGCTTACAGAATGACGTATTTTTATTTTTTTGTTTTTTTTTGTTAATATCCTTAGTTGGTATTACCGAAGGATATTTTCCACACCCAATCACCTGTGGAAGTATGTACTGAGAATGACCACTTACCTATCGAAATACGTATCTACGTTAGAAATAATAATTAAAGCTGGTTCTTGTCCGATGAAAATTGTATCACAAACTCTTTTAAACGGATACTAAATGGCGCATAAACACTTAACGTTTCGCAGTCGTTCTGACGAAGCTGTCGAACGACTGCGAAACGTTAAGTGTTTATGCGCCATTTAGTGTCCGTTTAAAAGAGTTTGTGATACAGTTAGAAATAATGTTGTAGGTTGGAGATTTTAATATTGATTTAATTTGTTAAAACCACACTTTACTCACAGTAGCGGACAATAAAATCCGGGCACATCGTTTGTAGAATGTAAACCTCACTTTCATATTTTTGACGTTTAATACACTTACCCAAACAGAATGTCACAAGTAATTCTGACGTTTAATATAAATTTTGACAAAAATATAACATATAAAAAATAAAAGCCTGATTTACCAAATTTGTCTAAATAATAAATAAATATGATTTATTTCGGAACATAACTGATTGTGAGTTACCAAATACAGAAGAAAAAACCGTGTCCAAAAGTAACGTCAAACGAATCCAAGTCCAAAACAATTCAAAATAAATAAATAGAATTCATAAATTGATCAGAACTCTCGCAAATTCATTGAAGATTTTATAGTTGAATCAACAGAGTTATTGTTAATAGATTTATTTACATTAATGATTTTAAAGTCTAAAATTAATTTAATCTTAAGATAACCTAGAAGTTTTGAAATTATTAAAAACTAAAAATTATAAGAAAAGAATTCACTCAAACTATATGGTTCTATATTTACAAGTAATTTAAATATTTTATTTTTAAAAATTCTTTCATCTGTAATGACTTGTATTTGCGAAGGCAATTTATTAAACAATTTCATTGAAGAATATAGAACGCCAAGTTCTGATTGTGTAAGCCAGTGTCGCGAATATAAGAATACTTCTTTTTTCCTAGTGTTATAATTATTGATGAACTTGCCGTCACATTGAATAAAATCTTCTCTGTTTTGGAACAAAAACAATAAACATTTGTAAATGTACAGACCAGACAAAGTTAACTTCGACACAACTCCCAATAAGACAGTTGATTCCAGTGGCAGAACTACAATGCGCCGGACCCCGCGACGCGGGGGGGGGAGAGTTATAAGGGGCCCAAATCTTCTTTGTGTGTATTTTCTTTATCCTATTTTTAAATTATCAAGTAATACAATAAAAATTAAATGCACCATGAAAAGAGAGAGTAGCAGTATCGTATCGTTTCAACGTCGCGTGGTAGGAGCCCGAATAATATTTGCGGGGGAGCCAAAAATTTGAAGTTTCGCCACTGGTTGATTCATTATTCTTAAGACCTCGTTCTGTAGTATGCAAATATGCGAAGCATTAGTACTATTTCCCCAGAATATTACGCCATACTGTAGGAGAGAATAGAAGTTTGCAAAATAAACTGTTCGAAGCACTGGAACACTAGTGTAGTACATCGACTTAAGGTTCTTATACCGAAGCACACTGAACTAAGTTTGTTGCTTAGTTTATCAACATGGGTCTTCCAAATTAACAATTCGTCTAACGTAAAACCCAAATAATTCACACTTTTTATTAAGTTGAATGTTAAGCTATTAATCGGGTGTTTCAAGGTTTTTATTTTTGAATAGAACACATTGAGTTTTAGTGTGATTCAAGATGAATTTTTTATTGCTAAATCAGTCTTCAGTTTTGCTCAAAATTTGGCCGGCATGTTGATGAAGATCCAATAAATTATTACTCTGCACTACCAAGCACGTATCGTCAGCATAGTTATAGTTATGAGCTACACGTGCAAGTATTTATTGATTTTGACAGGTCATTTATGAACAAGACGAACAATAGCGATCCAAGTACACTTCCCTGGGGTATTCCCGATGTTGTTTTTCTCAAAGAGGTTTCGTTATCTCTCCGAAGGACTACTCTGTGATATCTGTTGGAAAGATATATTAACCAAAACGAACAATAGCGGTCCAAGAACACTTCCCTGGGGTATTCTCGACGTTGTTTTCTTCAAAGAGGATTCGCTGGTTTCGTTATCCCTCCGAAGGATTACTCTCCGATATCTGTTGGAAAGATATGATTTTAACCAAGTATGCGTTACACCTCGAATTCCGTAAGCTTCTAATTTAGTTAAAAGGGTGCAGTGATCAAGCACATCAAAGGCTTTAGTTAAGTCTAGAAAAATTCCGCAACATAATTTCTCTTCTTCCCAGGAGTTCAAGATAGTTTCAGTTAGGCGAAATAGAGCTGTTTCTGTGTTTTTCCTTATATTATATGCACTTACAAAATTATAAATTTTCTCAAAAATTTTTAAGAAGATTGATAACACACTTATTGGTTTGGAGTTGGACGATTCGTTTGGGTTTCCTTTTTTTAGTATTGGATGTTATTGTCCGCTACTGTACATGTATGAGTTGATAAAAAATTTAAAAAATCACAGGGTACAATTGTTTTTATATCGCTTCTGAGGATTAGAAAAAAAAGGTGATCGCTATTTGTCTGTTCTCTCCTTCTCTCTGTTTGTGCTCGATAGTCAATTGCGTTTATTTTGCTTCTGAAGAATAGAAAAAAAAACTAAAGATGATCGATATTTTTCCGTTTTCATATCTTATAAGCTTTTATTATGCAATGATCGCCTTTTGTTCTTTTTTTTACTTTCTATAAGGAAAAAAGAAATGTAAGAGACGATCATCTTTTGTTTACTTTATTTTATCTTGGCTTTCGGCAAAGAAATGTGATTACTAATGAATTTAACGAATTTTTTACCGGCATAGCCAGAAATGTAATGGATGGTCTTCCTGACAGCGAGAAAAGTAGCTTTAGTTCCTTATCTGGTTTAAATCCTGCGGAAGCAAACTTTAGGTTTGAGGAATTAACTATCAATGAAACAAGAGACTTAATATTTGACCTAAAGAATAAAAACTCGAAAAATATATCGATGGTCTCCAATCAATACCTCGTAAGTCAAAAAAAGCAATCAGTACTACGTAAGTCGAATACAATTAAAAATTAAGAAGTTTCTTGAAAAATACGTCGATAGAAGTTTTTTTTTGAAGACATTTTATTATTATTACCAATATCATTGCAGATAGGTAATGAAACACTTTTATTTGCCTCCTCTAAAGTTTTTTTACACTTACGTGGTATTGATTTGAAGCCATCGATATACGGTATAAACTCAAAAATACCAAAAGCCACAGCACATTTTGTAGTGTCACCATTGACAAAGCTTTTTAACCAATGTATCCATGACGGAGTCTATCCGGATCGCTCGTTATATACCAGTCTACAAAAGAAGGAAGTATCGATGAGCTTGCAAACTATTGTCCGATCTCCATCAATCCCATATGGTCAAAAATCTTTGAAAAAGCGCTGAAGAAAAGAATATACCTACTCGTATACCCATTTGGAAGATCAGCAAATATTTACTGTGACTCAGTATGGCTTCAGAAAAAGCATCTCAACAACTGATGCAATTAACAAGTTGGTGACGCTAGTTAATGATGCTTTTGCTAAGGGACAGCACGCGGCAACCCTTTACTGTGTGTCTATAGACATCCTAATAAAGAAATTAGACTTTTATGGGTTCAGAGATAAGTCTTTACAACTTTTAAGCTCTTATTTGTGTGGGCGTGTGCAAGCGGTTTCACTAAATGGTTCGCAGTCAGATTTGATGCGAGATAAACTATGGAGTCCCACAAGGATCAGTGCTGGGTCCAGTGCTGTTCTTATTCTACATCAATGATCTGCCTGAGGGAGCTCCTGATGTAGATCTGATTATTTTTGCTGATGATGCGACAGTAGTAAGCACAACTCAAGGTTTAGGTGAACTTATTGTTAAGATGGAGACCGCCAAATTAAAGCTAGACGCGTGGTTTATTTTGGTATTTCCTTTCGACGCAAAGAAATAAGAAATGTAAAGACGATTACCGCACGGAAAAAAATATTTTGTTAAGTTACCAACAATTGTGAAGCATTTAACAAGAATTTGGTGTCATATATACGACACAAATTTTATATTGGTACTTCAACTTTATTTTTGTGAACAACTGAAATTGTAGTTTTTATCAGTGTCAAAAAGATATTTAACACACAAAGTTTTTTGTTAATGTTGATCACGTCTTGGCGTCAACCCAACATCAATATTATAGTTTTTAACTACGAATTGGTGGTGATGCATCCACAAATGGCATGTCAGTGTTAAAACAATATTTCAACAAGTTCGGTTGTTGCAAAATTAACAATACGATTTTTCTCCGTGCGATTTGTTTATTCCAAGATGAGTTGTCTCTTGTTTTCTGCTTTATCTTGGTTTTGCTCTCTTATGATTTGTTTTATTGTCTTATATAGTATCGGTTCGTTATATTTGATTAAGGAAGAAAAATGCAAAGACGATTTACTTTTGTGTGCTTCAACGGAAACAGTCGATCATCTTTTATTTCATCTGAAGAAAAGAAATGAAATTAATCTGTTTCCTTCCTCTTTTTTTGCTGTATACATTTACGTTGTAAAAACGATTTCAAGACGAACTGTAATACAGATTTAATAAAATTTTCATTTTTCAATAAAAAATAAATTCCGCGTAAATTGTTTAGTTTTAAAATTGTTATGAACTACAGTAAAGTGTGCTTGTTCATTTAATATTATTTTTCTTTAGTTTAGTGTTGTTGTTTTTTCCGGTTTTTCAGTTATTTAAATTTATCTACGTATTAGTAAGGACCTCCAAAAATACTGAAATACTGAAGTTTTATTACTGAAGAAGAAACCACTTATTTTTTTATACTAATGTAACTCAACTTTCAAATGGTTATTAATCATACTGTGTTACGTCAAGGAAAAAATAATAAAAATCATAAATTAATTAGAACCCGTAATATAACATATTTTTTTAAATACAGAGTGGGATGAATGTATTTAAACGCACATAAAATATATTAAAAAAAACGAAGCAAATAAATAAAGATTACATATTAATTGCGAAAAATACAATAAATTTTTCTCTAATAATTAAAAAAATTCTAATTGTATATTTTTCTTTATTTATTATTTCAGATACTTAGGTACTACAGAAGTATATTTTTAAAAGCCTGTAACCACATGCTTATGGGTTGTTACAACTTGCCATGGTCCATCTTATACATATGTAGGTACTCGTATATTTCTAAGTTGCCTGATTACTCGAGAACCGCATATTTTTAATTAATAATTTGCTTATAAGAACTGTTTTAATAGGTTAGGCACCCTCTATTGACTATTAACTTTAAGGAGACCGTAAAACAAATCTAATTGTATTAATTTACGCCATTTTAAGTGTAGTTTTAGGTTACTACAGATGTCGAGTGATTGAGAGACTTCCAACTGAAATATCCTCCCATCCAAAATTCAGAACGACTGTATTTCAATAACTATAGCTCTCCAGAAAGCAAAACAAAAAAACAATTAACCCTGTAAATTAGTCTGATTCATAATATAGCTACAGGATGTCTTAAATTTGTGGCGACCTAAAAAAATGACGATTAAATAACTTTAGTAGATACAAAGAACGTATTAAAAATTTGAACAAGTTTTGGTCCTTTGGATTTCAGGACAAGCATGTACAACATGGAATATCACTTGGTGACTGAGGTTAGAAAACATGGAAATATTTTTTTGGAAACAATTAAAAGAGATGATTAATCCTACTTTTAAATCCTAGCATAGCTTCTTGACATGTAAGGAGCCGTGTCATCTTTGATTGTCGAGGTTTTACTCCGAAATATATGTTTCATAATAGAATATATACAGGGTGAATCATGCAAACCGTTGCCTAAAAGTAGGAGTAGTTTCAATAAATATTTTTCTCTGAAAATTTCTGTATACTCTTCATCCCCATTTCTAAGTAAAATATTTAGATTTAAAAATTTTTATGGTGACTTGAGGCACATTTTTAAGTTTAAAATATTTAGAAATTCTTTCATTTTCGATTGGTTATTATAACGACGGAGATAGAATGCCATAGGTACTTTTTTAATCGAAATTCTGATTCTGCATTATTAATTTGGAATTTTAATAAAACATTGTTTATCTAATAAGACTTATAATTTGGTTCTTCAAGATCTACGACGTTTTAATCTTTTGGATTTTGAAAAAAGACCATATTTAAAATTACATTTACGTTTCTCATTTTAGCTTCCCTTAATAACCTTGTTTATTTATTATTTATCTTAGAGAAGCTGTCAACGTACAGAGAAACGTCGACTTTTAAACTGAATTGACAACTGTCGAATATTGAATTTTGCGAGAATTTTCTCCGAAAAAGAGCTCCAAGCTGCACACGTTCGAAATTAGAATGTCTGGAGTCTTAGTTTTCTTTAAAATATTCATACCGAATATTTTAGTTAAAAATGTTCATATACGATTGCGGGTACATGCAAGTTTTCAGAGAAAAATACTTATTGAAAAAATCTGCGCTAGCAGTTTTCGTGAATCATCCTGTACAGTGACAGAAAATTTTTCTTGAGTTTCATTTCGTGTATACGTAATAATAATAACAATAAATTTTCTTTAGTAGGATAGGGGTGTTTTCGATAAGCAATTACTCAATCAAATTCTTCCACTCACTTTTTATTTGTTTGATTTTCTTTTGAAGTTCATACTTATCGTTTTTTTAGAAAGATTACGGAATTAACTTGTGAAGTCATAGCCTTATCATGTTTTATGTATTTATGTACATACTTGGTATTTTTTATTCGCTTTGTTTCCTATAAAAATAAAAACGTAAATTACACAAATACTCTTTAAATAATAAAGCGACGTAAAAATTCAAAAGCGTTATTGTAATGAAATTATAAATTGAAGTCCATTTAAGATTGAGATATTTAAAAAAGGAACAAGGTCCTTTATTACACGTTATTTATGACATAATTTAAAAAAAATTTATTTTCTGTCATACATACGTCCATTTTCTTGTTACCAATAGCGTTTTCGGTTCACCACCTGCACTTATTGCATCTTGCTTTAACCTCATGTAATAATACGTGATGAAGATACTGTACACTAGTGGAGTCAATCGAAAACACTTTCGTACTTTTTTCTTTGGGAAAGCACCAGAGCGAAAGGAAAAAATAATTAGAAAATATTCTAGCAATCTTAAAATGTTCATCGTCATATACAGAGCAAGTCAAGAAATCTAGGAAAAATGTTACAGTATGATGATATTTCCCTGGAATAGTAGCAATGTTTTTTTTAAATCTACTTTGTGATATGAAGTTGAGTTAAGTTTTAAGCAAATAAAATTTGGTGTTCGGAAGTGACATTTGTCACGTCTTTAATCCCGGATTATGCGTCCAAATAAAATTCGTACATATGTTTTTTTATTTTTGCATAGGTTTCTATAAATACCTTACTAACATTCGCCGTCCAGATTAGCAGCACGCCATCGGGGAAAAAAAAGGGAGACGTCATAATTAAAGCTGTTATAAAAACACGAGATAAAGCAGTTTGATCCCATAAAATGAGCGCCGGAATAATTTGATTTCTATATTGGATTCCGTTTGAAGCTGGCCGCTAGATTGCGTTCCGCTGGCGCTAATTGAAATTGACGAAAAAATAATTAATTTTCCCTTTTCGCTGCCTCCCCCACAACGACGGCGGCGGCGGCGCGACGCTCTTCTATCTCTCGCCCATATGCATATGCGTTTTCGATAAAATTTATTACATTTTTGCTAAATAATCTCGCAGATTACTAAATCCCGAAATATATTAGTGATATTTCTAAAATGTCTACTTGGTTTTATTGCGGCGTTATATTTGTTAATCCCCCGGTAATAATTCATTATCTCGATTAGTTTAATCAATGGAATGAAAATGGAATATTTTGTGTAGGCATATGTTCATGAAACAAAACACAAAAGGAAATAACACTAATCAGAATGAGAAGAAGGAACGAAATGCAAATAGAATAATTTTCGAATGCCAACAAAATCTTGAGCTTTTATAAATCTATGGGGTGGCCAATTGAAAGTGTCAATGTAATTATAACATGTTCTGAAACGGTACTTAAAACGAAACGTCGAGGATCAATTAGGAACAAAGGAAGCATCATTCATGGGAGTAATAAAAATCCCATATAATAGAATTGGTACAAATGAATGCGCCGGTGGAACAAGTAAAGAAAGAAAAGGAGGAACCTTAATGGGGTTTATTAACGAAGTCCACCGCCAAAGGATTTATTTAGTCAGCTAAATTTCGGACAATTAAACTCCAGCGTAGATTGTTTAAAAGCTTCGTCATTGCTTACACATAATTACGCAGCTAAACAAACACAGATATAAGCTCGCGGAGAGAAGAAAAAAAGAATCGGCCAATCAAATTTCCACGTGTACCTACCCGATTTACAAATGGTTGCGCAAATAAAATTATCATCCAAATAGGAACCGGTAAGTGGAAAGCAAACAGAAATCTCGCGTACTTCAAGCCCGTAACTCTAATTTCATTTTAGTTACTTACCAGCTTCGTGCGTTTCGGGTGTGGGGTCAACAAACGCTTGATGAAAACGAGAAAGTTTTTTTTTTCTTACGGATGTGCGGGACAAAAAGGATTCAGAACTTGATACGTGGAATGACGCAAATCTCATAATTTTTTCCGTTCTTGGTGAATTAAGTTTCCATCGTCCGGGACTTATGCTAAACACATGCATCTCTTCACGATAACAAATCCTTAAGTTTTTTTTACCGCTAATAATTGTAACTCACACCGTGCACATGTGCGTACATCGAGGAGGAAAGTAAAAAGCAGAAAAAATGTTTTTATTGTCCAACATGTGGCACACACTCAGATTTATTTTTAATTGTATCTTACATTTCTTTGTTTTTATTTACATTGCGTTGTAATCTTTGTTTACTCTCAGATACCGTTCACATTCAAACGGTTTTATGTATTAGAAATTATTCACTCACTTTTATTCAACCGACAAAATTTATGGATTTCTTCGTCAACAACGACCAAGTTTAGCCAAGTTTGATTCTAATCAGTCAAGGACAGCTGCGACCGACTTACTAGATATTCTTCTCTTCTTCGATATTTGTTTTACTGCTAGAAACCTCAGCCTAACTCCAACTAAACGAGAACTTTTTTTTTATAAAATTAACATAAACCAGGAAGGAAGAATTAAAACGTTTTAGTTTGCAGTCTAAAGAAATATGAATAAAGAAGACGTTTTAATAAAGGAAAAACCAATTATGTTAGACAGCAAAATAATAAACACCAAAATAAAAAAACCAATTATGTTAGACATCAAAATAATATTAGGTTGTTGAGAAAAAAATGTCGTATTATGTGTAGAATTTTTTTATTCCAGAAAAGTTGAGTGACTACAACTGCTAGCAGAAAGATGGTAAAACGTCACTGATGCAAATGGTGATTAATTATAGTTTAATCAAAATGTATATAAACATTCTGAATTAAAAAGAAAACGACATTTTTTTCCGAACATCGTAATAAATACCAAAATAAAAAACCTCTATTTTTTATATGGAAAAGAAAATTTCAGATCGAGCAAAAGTATGTTAAAGTATTTACTTAACGTTTCGCGAAATGATTTTTCAATAAACCAGTACTTTTGATTGATTTGTATAAATTTGTTTTCAGATTAGATGGTACAAAAAATATAGAAAACTTGAAAAAAAGCTGAATTCAGTATTTGCAAATAAATGAAAAATATATAGAATGTTCAAAAATGAAGTAAAGACTCATGTCATGTTTTATACACTTACAAAAGAAAGAGTTTTCACGTGTGAAAAAAGTGTGAAAAAAGTATCAAAGTTTCTCTTTAATAAATAAAAAAGTGATCTCTTACCATAATTAATTTATATCCGTAGATACGTATGCTATGCTCCATCTTCAGTACACACACACTCTCAAGTTAAAAACTAGTTTTGACTTAAGCACTTTTAACTTGTGACTGTATGTGTGTGTATTTGTGGGTGTACTGAAGATGATAATGTTTCTGCCGAAATAAGTATGTATTTAACGTATGGATATAAACTAAGCCTGATAAGAAATATTTTTAAAATATTCATTTCTAAACCACTAGGTATTGTGGAAGACAAACAGACAAACAGGAAGACAAATATACAAATATACCTTCGTCAATTTTATCAACATAATCAACACAAATTGATTGAATACATAAAGGAAGAATGTTGGAACATACAATACGAAGACGTGAACGAGAGTTTTGACAATTTTCAAAAAGAACTTCTTTTACATTTCAACAAAGCTTTTCCAATAAAGAAAACACGTAAACACACTGCACAAAAGAAAACGTGGATAACACCGGCACTAAAACAACTGTCAATATTAATTAGAGAAATGGCAGAAGTCAGCAAAAATATAAAAAGTCAACGGTACGATGATAGACTTAAAATTCTAAAAGTGTTCTATAGGTCACAATTACGTGAAGCAAAAAAGCGATATAACGACAAAAAATTATTGGATACAACTAACATGAATAAAACTTGCTGGGAAATAATTAATGAGAACAGAAAACCAAAAAGTAGAGAAGATATTGTAATTAACATTAATAATGTCCAATTAGAACCTGTCGAAACGGCAAATCTTTTCAATGACTTTATAGTACAACTTGCACAAAGCAGTCCAGTACTACGACATTGCACATCGCAGAATCACAACCAGTTAAATAGTTTTTTCTTAACACCAACAAATGAAGTTGAAATCAAGAAAGCATAGTGAAGTGCTGTAACAAAATGTCTTCAGGCACAGATGGGATCCCTGGCAAAATAATAAAAATAATATCTGATTACATAGCAAGACCGTTGTCACAATTAGTCAAACTCTCTTTTAAAAAAGGTATCCCAACAATTTAAAAAGATCCAAAATTATACCAGTATTCAAGAACAAATTTCAAAAATTTTTGAGTATACTCGTACGTTCCACAGTAGACTTTATAAATTTTTTGAAAAATATGCTATTTTCAACTAGAGTCAATATGGCTACAGAAAGGCAAAATCAGCGACATCAGCAGTACACAAAGCCTTCATAAGAGTGATAGAAGCCCTAGATAACAAGAACAAAAGCATTGGGCTGTTTTTTGATATGAGTCGAACTTTCGATACTGTTGACCATAAATTGCTCCTCAGTAAACTTTATTGTTATGGAGTAAGAGGACCAGCTCATAAATGGATCTCGTCTTACTTAAAAGATAGACAACAAATAGTCTCGATAGGTCATCATAAATCTGAGATAAGGAATACCAGTAGGGGCGTACCGCAGGGGACAATACTCGGCCCACTCCTATTCTGCATAATGATGAACGATCTACCTATACAATGTCCATCAGCTGACCAAGTTAAAATGTATGCAGATGATGTTTCAATGATAATGACTCAAACTATAGAAGAAATCTTAGGGAAAAGTCGTTCCGCAATATTCGAAATACAAAAATGGGCCACCGATAACGGTATCATTCTCAATAATCAAGAAACACAATTCCTACAATTCTATCATGTAAGTAAACAAATAAATAGTAGCATCCTATTACAAGTAAATAATAAGTCAATTCATGAAGTAGGTGATATTAAATTCCTTGGCGTACATATTGATCAAAAGCTAACTTGGGAGCAACATGTAAAATCAATTAGCGCAAAGCTGAGTTCTATAATCTTTATGTTTAAAAATCTAAAATCTATGGTTACCACGGACATATTATTAAAAGCATATTTCGGTTTAGCGCAACCAGTAATTTCATATGCGATCATTCTGTGGGGAAGTAGCAGATTCATCAATGAGATATTTGTGAAACAAAAAAAGATAGTGAGAATAATTGCCGGTGTTAAACCTGATACAAGTTGTAGAAATCTGTTTCCTAACTACAAAATAATGACAGTATACTCATTATACACATACCAATTGTCTGTACTGATCTACAATACAAATACAGAAAGAAACTGCGACTTCCATACCTATTTCACCAGACGACAAGAAGACATCAGACCAGATTTCCAACGTCTAAAAGTTGGACAAAACAACGCGGAATACATTGGTGCAAAGTGCTATAATGTGTTTGTTACCTCCCGAAATAAAAAACGAACAGAACTTAAAAACTTTTAAAAATAAGTGTCGTGATTATCTTCTTAAAAGATCGCTGTACTCGGTAGATGAATATTTAATGAACATTTAGTGAAGAATTAACTCATGAACAATATTTGTTACTTACGTGTTCTTCTTCTTATACACATGTAATTATACAGCTAATCACTTGTATCACTTGTGTCACTTGTATCACTTGTATCACTTGTATCACTTGTATCACTTGTACCACATATAGTGTTCATTTATTTCATTTATAATGTATGACTCTGACTTGTCCTATCATTCTCATAATCCTGGACTAATAAATATCTATCTATCTATCTATCTATCTCCTTTACTATTCTTAAAGTTTCTCTTTCTTTTGAGTTTTAATTTCTTTCTAGTTCTGTGAAAAATAAATTTAAAAAGGTAATTTTTTTTGAAACTTACAAAAAAGAATTTTCACGAAAAAATGTAACATAAAGTCATTATTTTTAAAGTTTCTCTTTCTTTTGAGTTTTGATTTCTTTCTAGTCCTGTGCAAAATACATTAAAAATAAGCAATATGTTAAAAAATTAAAGTATATGCTATAAACTTACAATTTTTTGTAAGTACAATTTTTACAATTTTTTGTAAGTTTATAGAAAATGAACACCCTTCTTAGTGTTCACGAAAAAGTTAAGAAAAGTCCGATACTTTTTAAAGTTTCTCTTTCTAAAGGGTTTTGATTTCTTTCTAGCTCTGAAAAAAATAAATCAAAAATAAGTAATATGCTATATTATGGTTTCTATAAACTTACAAAAACAATTTTCCAGAAAAGTGTGTAAGAAAAAAATCGTGATTTACAATTAACCAGAGTTTCTGCGCTTTGAGGTTAGATTTTTTTTTGTTATAAACCTTCTTTTGTGAAAGGAAAAGAAGAAAATTTATAAAATACGAAATCAATGATTCAGTTAAGTTATCAAAATTGTTTGTTTATTTTGAGAGCGTTCCAATGGATATCAAAATAATTTCTTTGTTTCTTATTGCCCTTTTCTTCTTCTTTCTTTTTTCAAAAATTGAAAAACGTCAATGAAATCATGTTTTAAGAAATAAAAAGGACAAACAATTGAATTTGTCCTCTCGTTCTCTTTCGATAATCTTACCACTGTCTTGGAGCTTCATTAATTTGTGACTTTTCCACATTTTAATCTTCTACCCCATCTCTTTCTCAGCTTTGCAGAGATTAACTTGTTTTTCATTTGTCCTTTTTATCTATATTTCACCGTCTTTTTTAGAAAATCCATTTCAATATATAATTTGTCTCTTTTACGCGTCCATTTTGTTTCCATTCGACGTTTTTGATAAATAATAGCGTTTTCGATTCGCTGCTGTGGAGTAATTTCATCTTGTTTTAACTTCATGTAACAAACAATAGGGGATGGAGATACTCTGAGAGAGTTCTAAAGCAACGAATCGAAAATGCTATAAGTAGACTGCGGAAGTTTAGGCAGTAACGAATTTACATTTAGGCCCAGTTTTACAATCGTGGAATAAGGACGGAATAACTGTTCGCAGAATATCTTTTAATGTTCCTACGTCACGTTATTCTAAGAATAATACTTATCCGACGATTGTAAAATCGGGTCTTAAGTGCCTGACATGCCTAAACTTCCGCAGTCTAGCTATAAAGTCTCTTTGCTCTGATTGATTTCTTCTTCATCTTTTCCTTTGATTCTTTTGCCCTTTAAGGCGTAGGACTTTGGATTTACAGCATTTCTTTTCTTTGAACTGTTTCTTCCCATTTACTATCATTTTTGTTTACTTTCTGAAATTATGTTCTTCCATTCCTCCCCTTTTACTATCGCTTTTGTTTCCTTTCTGAAATTATGTTCTGAGAAAAGTACTTATTAATGATTGATTGCAATTTTTTCAAGCATTCATTCTGTTTTCATTCATCGTTTTTGATAAATAAGCAGGTTGGGCAAAATATGCTTTAATTTATTTATTTCTTCTAGCTTCTTCTTTTTCTTCTTCTTCGCCTCTGATTATTTCGTTATTTTGGGCGTCGGATTTATTGCATTTCCGTTCTCTTCCAACAACTTCCAAGTTCCATTCTTTTCTATTTACTACAATTTTTTTCTCTTCTAGAATTGTGTTTCATGTTCATACATTCTTTTTTCATTCGTCGTTTTTAATAAATGCGTCTGTTATGCAAAATTTGCTTTAATTAATTTCTTCTTGCTCTCCTCGTTCTTCTTCTCTAATTCTTGTACCATTTGCGGCGTCGGATTTTGGATTCACTGCATTTGTTGCATCTTCTTCCATTTCTTCCTATTTACCAATTACCACCACGTTGCCTGTTTCTTTTATCCTCTTCTGCGTCCTATCCGTTCTGATATTCTCTTTGCCCTTGTTTTCATAGGCCATCATCTACTTCTTTGCCACATTTCCTTTGCCTAGAACATTTTGCAACTTTCTCGTGTGCGTTTTGATATGTTCGTATCGTTGTAAGTATCTCGTCTGTCTCATGATTTCTTCTTTCGATCGCATCATTTCGTTTGTTCTCTCATTCATTTCTTATTCGCCATACTTGTTTCTCCCAGTGCTTCTCCTGTATTTTGATGATCTTTTTCTTTTTTGTGTTGACCGTGTTTAATTTGAAATAGCAAAAGTACTCCAAGCACTTGCATTTGCGAATCTATTCATTTCTTCCCCATCTCTTTAAATATAATAAAATCGGAAGTTGTTTTAATTGGTTTGAAATTAGAATTTCACTTCGCAATTATAAATTGTGTTGCATCTTGGTGGGTTTTGGGATAAGAGGGTGGGAAACTCGCTTATTTTAATTCGCAACCATAGTATACATTATATTGTTTAATTTTGAATATTTTGATGCAGATTACTTAGAGTAAGTGTTTCTTGTTACTGCCACTTTCGGATCTATTTCTTTTCTTTAAATATGAAAAAAAAAAAACCAGAGGTGGTTGTAATTAGTTTTAAGTTTGTCTATTATAAATTCTACTGCATCTTGATGGGATATTCGGGATATAAGAGGGTGAGAAAGTCGTTTATTTTAACTCGCAGTCATAAAGTTGTACATTATACATGTTTGATGCAGATAACTTAGAGTAATTGTTTCCTTTGATCTCCACTAAGTGAGGTCATTACGAACTAAATATTTCAGGAGCAATATCTGTTGTGATACGGCTAATGTTATTAAGGGTTTCTATCTGATAACCGGAAAACTGGCGGAGGAACCTAATCCGCTTACGACTCCACTGATCAGTTAAAGATTTCTTTTTGCTTTGATACGCGAGACGTACGTAAATAAATAATAACCGCCGCCCGCCGCAGAGATGAGGGGTTTTCGAAACGGGAGCACGCACCCTGGAGATTGTAAAAATTGCTGGAGATTGCGAGAATCGCCGGAGATTGTAAAAATTAAAAGTTATAAATAAGTTGGAAATCTTTGAGACTTTTTTTCCCCATCAAGCGGATTTCGTTCGTGTTTCCGACCGTAATTATGATTTGGTGTCAGGTGATACGAGGCCTCCCCAGAGGAACGACCCACTAAAGCAGCGCAGTCGATATTGGATTTATTACTTGGAGATTTCCGGGAGCTCGTTCGACTATTGAAAGATTCAAGTTTGCCTTCGCGTTTCGAAATGTTTATCAAAAAAAAAAACCTTACTCAGCAGCGCTTTGATGAGGATGTAACAGAAGCGATGTGGTTTTATGATTACGGTGAATTAGGAGAAGGAGAGTGGTCCTGGCGCCTAGGCATGACGTCAACATTTTACTAATAAGAACAAATCATATAACTGAAGTCAATTGCACATTAATTTGTTATTTCCGATCTCTGTTATCAGGCACGCTCCCGACCTACGCGTTCTAGATTTGCATGATTCACCGACTTGATCTTTGACTCCCTGGTCTTAATAAAATACAAAACGCTTACTTCCTCGTGCTTCATTTGCTTTCCTCGTTGTTTTAACTAAGCCTTGCAGACATCATTAATTAATTAGTATTTGGGACATCGCTGAAGGCTATTTCATGAAGCAAACTTGGTTTACACAAGAAACTAAAAACATTTACTTATCATTTCACGGCTGACGAATCATAAAGGAATAATTTTTCCGGAAAAGATGATGTTCTTGATAGCTTACGCCAAAGGAAATTGAGGTCAGTCAACAATTTCCCACAGGTGCTTGCACGCGTTTAATCGGAAAATTATGACGTTTCGTTCTAGACTTCGCATTTTCGTCACTTGCAATTAGATAATCATCCGCAGAAGAGTGCGAACTTCAAAGACAAAAAAATATCTGAGGTTAGCACGAATCACGTTAGATTTAAGGCGCCGCTTCTTGCGGTTTTGTGTTAACAATATAATGATTCACGTTTAGCAAATACTATTTCCAATTATGTTATAATTTGCACATGATATGACAAAATTAAATCGTCAGAAATCAGTTTCTTTTTCAATGAAACTCAAAACGATGCTGAATTTGTAGTATAGGTAATTAATTTTGTTTTGTCCCAAGAAGGATATCGAAGAGGTCCATAAAAGGAAACCGTTTTAAAAGGAGTAGGTACACAATTAGTTTTCTTCTCTAATTAGGTATAGTAAACAGAGTGAAACAAAAATAATGAGAAAATAGTTCATCAATTAAAGATGCAGTTTGAATTGGTGTAATGCATCCTTGAATGTCAATTCTCAAGAGTTCCAGAAAGGAATTTCGCTTTTGAAAACATTAACGGCTTCAATTTACTTACTTAATCCTTGTTTCAAAAAATCTTTTAACCAACATTAATCCTTGTTGTCTTTCTACCTTTGCGGGTGTAAGGCCGGAGTTACTCTCATGGTCTCTTTTTGCAAGCTCCTTTCCATCCTCTCCTATTCTGCGTCTTCTGGCCTTATTGCTATTCATTTTCGCCGCCTTTCCTCCATGTTTTTTCTAGGTCTTCCTTAATCCTTAACGTTCCTTTACCTTTGCGGGTGTAACGCTGCAGTTACTCTCTCGGTCCTTTTTTGCGAGCTTCATTCTATCCTCCCTGATCCTGCGTTCTCTGCGCCGGAGTTACTCTCTTGGTCTCCTTTTGCAGATTCTTTCTTTTCATTTTATGTACCTTTTTTTCCGCTGACTTCCCTCCACATTTTTCTCAGTCTTCCACTCTACGTTTTTTCCTCGTTCTTCTTTCCGTATTTTCCTCCCTCTCATCCACAAGCCCAATCGGGTGTCTTTCCTCTTTTGTATATTGAATTAGTGTTGTCTGTAGTGCTCCTTGTGCATCGAATTTCTTATTTTATCCATTTTCGTTTTTCCTTCTGTCTTCCTGAGGAATCTCATTTCGGCACTTTGTATTTTGTTTCTTTTTCCTTCAGTTGTCGTCAGGGTCGACCTTCTAAATGATGTAGTAAGAATTGTGGGGCCCTTTTCTTTAAGCACAATGTGTTGGTGTACGAAACCGGAATTCTGTACAAAAAATTATTATTTCAAAGTTCAAAAGGAAATTGTAAAAATGTGGCAATAATAAAATTTAATTATTACCGCCGCATACCACCTCTCCACCTCTTCACAAATCAGCCTTATATGAAAGATCTTTTCGATACAATGTTGCTAAAATATTTAATACGTTGCCTGAAGAGCTGAAGTGTTTGAATAAGTTTCGTTTTAAAAAAATATATAAACATGTTTTGTTTAATAGTCAAATTACTTATTAGCTAAAGAATTTTCAGTCGTCACTTATCACTTATTAAAAAGGAAATATGAAAGAAAATTTGAACAATGTAAACCTCAATCACATTATCTCTTGTCATTGTCAATTGAATTTTCCTTCTTTATTAAATTTTGTTTAATTGTCTTAATATCTTGCATCTCAAACTTGTTTCTTAACTTTAAGTTCCAATATGTTTTAGAGGTTAAGTGGAAGAGCAATAGTTTCGCTGATACCATTGAACTTCTCCTCAAAATCCTTAGTTTAGTAATATTTATTTTTCAATCTTATTCTTGTATTATTAATGGGGATTAATAAAGTTATTTATTATTATTATTATTATACATAGGGATCAAGTTAAAACAAAATGTGTCATAACTGCAACAGTCAAGTTATTGTGGTCAGAGTAGACAAGCAAATCGAAGAATATAACTCCCGCAGCTGAAAACCTTGAGGAAAATGCTGATATCAGCAAATGGATGTAAACGACAAAAAAAGCGAGCGAATGGACAGAGGCACGCCCTCTGCCGGTATACACATTTTCACTTGGAAGCTATGCACGGGATGGAAACATTTTGTTGAATTTGACCGTTACAGGTGATGTCATTTTACCCCTCCTAGGGACGCTACGTCGGACAGATTATTTAAATTCTGTAGTCTGTGTTTAAACCTGGTTGCGACTTTTCTACAGTCCGGTTTCTTGATAAATCAATTAATTTTCTCACCAGTTTTATTTATATTCGATAGGAAAGATACATTTTTTCCGAGAATGAAGTGGTTTTAAAAAATTTAAGTAAGTCGTAAATGAAACGTCCTCGAAATGAAAGTTGTCCCAAAGTTTGGATTACGGGAAGAAATCAGATTCAACGTTCAATAAACAAAATAATAAAATAAATAAATAATAAAATAATAAAAAACAAACAGAAGTTTTAAATGTACAGAATACGGTTTCTTCTCTCTTAGATTAACAAAGAAGAGAGAATAAGAGAGATTTTGGGCTTAGATATTTGAACGAATCTCTTTCTCACTCTCATCGTGTCTCTACGAGTCCTTGTGAAATTGATAATATACAGGTTTCGTTAATCTACTTTCTTTAATTATTTCTTTTCAATTCCGTCCGATTGTTACAATGGTATGGAGGCTTCTTTGGGTGCGCCCCTTCCACCTTATGGCCGGCTCTGATTGTCGTCCATCTCTCCGATCTAGAATCTAGACGTAAGAAATGGTGCAACCACTTCCTTCAGTGTTAGCATATTTGTCTGTTTTGATTTTTTTTCGCTGGGAAAGTATTTTTCATTAAATTAAAGGGCCTGCCCGTTTCTCACTTTTATTGGTAATCATCATTGTTTTGGTTATAAATATTGTAAGCCCTCTCTACATTGTTTCGCATGTTTTTTTATCTCCTTGAGTCTTTTAACCAACATGTGAAAAGCTGTGGGCTCAATACGGAACCCTGTCTCGCCCACCTTTGTTGTTTCAAACATATGCGATTCTTCTTGTTTCACTCTAACGTGTTTGTTTCTTCATTTGTATATACAGACTTCATCCCACCAAAAGTTCTTCGATCTACTTCCTTTTATTTCAAAGCTCTTCATATGTCATTTCGGTTAACTCTGTCTAACTCTATCTAACACGAAATGACAGAATCAAGTTTATTTACAAAATATTTTTCAATAACATTATTCATTTGGTTTCAGGAAATGTCGGTGATAAGTCGACATCACCACTTCAGTTTCCCTCCCCAGGTTTCGCGACGTACTGTCGAAACCTCTGGACCTCTCCCGTTCTACCAGGAACCACGAAGTACCTCTCCGTTCTCGCCCAGAACACTTGCGCGAACGCAATCGAAAAATCCAACGGTAAGACAAAATGTTTAATGATTATAATAATCAGAATGAAGCGCGGCAGTTTTCTGAGAAAAATGCTAGCCGACAAAGCCCTAAGTGGATAATTGTATCCGATTGTAAAGTGGCGGCGCGTGCATTCAGCGGAGGCCCCACATGCAGACGTGTTACGTCATTTCCGAACCGGTACTGTGCTCACTTAATATTGACCCCTTGAATTAGCCCATGTGATTAATTGTTTGAACAGTGACCTAAGTGTCTTCGGACGAAATAAATCGAGCTGAACTATTTCGGTGAACTAGGGGGTGGAATTCAATTAATAAATTATTATTTATTGCAGTCACTTCAAATATTTTTAAGTCTCAATAGCTTGTTCTTTTAATTCTGACCTGGGACGTACTGAGGTGAGTGAGTGCAAGATATTTAAAAAAAACTATGTCTGGGAAGGGGGGCCCCTAGGAACCCTCACAAAGGGACAAATCAAACTTATTTACCATAGTAACCTTTTCAAACCTTAAAGGGTATGCTTTGGCAAGGAAAGTTTGAGAAACTCTGGTCTACACCAAAATGGAACTACTTTTGCTAAATTCGTGCGTGTAACATAAATATTTTTAAAATTATTTAAAAAAATTATTAAAAAAAAAATTAATTAATATATATTATTATTGCGTTGGTGAAGGAGGGCGATGAAATAGTAGCTTCGCAGTTTAATTTTTTTTTTTTTTTTTCAAAATAAAACTTTCAGGAAAAGTTTCGTATTTACGTTCGTGAACGTTACGTATTGTGAGCAAACACTTATGTCAACAGTCATAAATCTTAAACCCAGGATAAGATATCCAGGTTTCTACAATAATTCGTTGCGAAGGTATCGCCGCTGACGAATTTAAGGAAACGATAGTTTTTCTTGCAAATGCTGCAATAATAACAATTTCTAAACTCGTTCTGTTTTATTGCTTTTTGAAGTCGGCGGGTTCGTTTCTATTGTTTAGCTGAAATAGAAAAATTATCAATTTTTTTGCTGCAAAATATGTTAATAAATGAATAAGAAAGTTTAAAATTTTTAATCAATAATTTTTTGTATTAAATAATTGTTTACTAATTATTTTATTTAAAGAGAAATATAGTCGATTTAATTCTATAGCTCTTCTACAGCTATATTTTAGTATTTCAGAACGTTTTAAATGTTTTAAATTAAAAAAGTTGACTTAAAACTAAATCGATTGTAAAAGTATACAAATTTTTGTGAGTTTCTTAATTTTCGTTTCTTTTTTACTTATAATTTTAAATTTGTAAATTTACGCAAAATAGCATAAGTTTTTTAATCGAAAATTTTAAACATCTTTCCCATAAATTTATTTTCAAAGAATTTTTTTGTATTATTGACAGAATTATATTCTCAAAAACTACAATTACGAGCTGAAATATTAATATCATTTTTTTAACGAATCAAACATTTTTTGACTTTTAAAAAATCTAATTGCCCGTATTCTCTCATTTTATGATTAAGATCTTGTTCAACTAAAGCCGTGATTAAAACAAGAAAAAAACTATATAGCTTTATGTCAATTTAATGTGTAAGAGGGTGACGGACAAGTGTTGCCATGAAAAATAAACACGTTATTAAATTAATCATAAGATGAGAACTAACCACATGGAAACGGGCGACAAGTTTTTGAAAATTAAAACAGAACTTGAAGAAGTGCCGATAATAAGAATTGCCAGAGAAGACTAAACGAAACAAAATAGTTGTCAGCCTTTTGTTTTTTCAACAATTGTCGACGTTCATTTGTTTTTCGTTCTATTCGATTTTCTTTTGTTTTTTTTTTCTATCGAATTATTCTTTTTTTATAAGCAATTTTCTTACCTGTACAGGGCAATTTTAAATAACTATATGAGACACAGTGCATATGTTTAAGAGAAATTACGGCCGACGTGTCGAATCACATGACGTCGATCTTCAATTGTTTCGAAACGGACAGACATTCTTCTATTTTATTTCCATTTTTTTTTAAACTTATAAGGCCGTATGCATACGGAGCTGCTCAAAAGAAACTGATCGATCACTGACGTGAATCACTAACTACTTCGCGATGAGTCAGTAGTCAGTACCTTTGTAATTGGATGGGACACTGCAGACGGCGCTACTTGTCACTATAACCAGTCAGTAACGCGTTAGTAATCTGTTGGAGGGTATTGTAGTGATAATAGTAATATAGTAACATAGATTCATCAATGGAAACATCACTCGAACATTATTCATGATAACCCACAATGATTGCAATGAGGTTCCAACTTCCATGATCACACAGAGGAAACTACCGATTTCAATCACTTCTGAGTAGACCATGGTTGCGGAACTGCATCACTACTGCGTTACTCACCGGTTAGTAATTTCAATCACGAACCAATTCGGTTCCTTTTGAGTAGCTCCGTGTGCACACGGCCTTAGGTCAAGTGATTTTACAGCTCTTTACACCGAATGCAACTTTCATCATCACAATTTTTTTTATCATCCTGTATCTCAGAACTAAAATCACGTATTCTTGAATGAAATAAATAGGTACAAAAGTGAATGAAATTCATTAAAATTAATTAAATGAACTGACAGATTTTAGGACATTGAAATTCTGAAAAAAATTCAATCAACTATACAGTGCGGACACACTTCCTTTCACTTTTAGTTCGAATTTAAAAAGCTTGAAGAAGACTAACGTCATTTGAGTTTACAGGATTACAGCCAACGACACCCAATGCAACTTCTATTACTCTTTTTGCCTGTATTATATAAAATCATGCAATGCCCAGTATATTTAAAACTAAAAACACATATTCGTGAATGAAATAAACACGAAGATGCAACAGCTTTTAGGACATTAAGATTTTGTGATTTCAAAAAAAAATATATTAATTATACAGGATGATTTTAAAATAACTGATACAGCGAAAATTCTTAAGAAAAAATGCACTGCCTATCAAGGAGCATAACTTTGTATATGACGTCGATCGTCAACTCTTTCAGCGAAGCGATCAGGCAACTTCTACTTTATTTTCACTTAAAGAAAGAAACTTGAAGAACGCCTGGTGGTTTCTTAACAAATGGAAGTCGATGGAGTCCTTTATATAAAATAAAAAAATAAATAAATAAATTATTGTATAAAACAATGCATCACCCTGTATTTTAGAGCTAATGTCACATGTTCATGGATGCGATTAAACAATTCTTTGTTTTTATGATTAAATTTGTTAATATTGAAGAGTCTGCAAAATTTTGGCTGCAAGTCGGCTGAATTGCAATGGAACCTTCGAGCATCCACTGTATAGCTATTTCGGCCCTAATTGGGACCTCATCAGCAGAAAAGTAGCTCGAAAACTCCATCGCAATCCCAGGTCAGAAAACATTCGTGCGGTGTCACGACCGTGTGGCATTGAAGATTCTGTTCGAACGACAGCTTTTAAGACATTGAAATTTTATGAATTCTCACAAAAATTAACTATACAGGTTGATTTTAAATAACTTCTTAACTATTCGGGATGCGGCAAAAATCCTTAAGAAAAGTTGCGCTGCCTGTCAAGGCCTAAATATAACCTTGTGAAATCATATGACGTCCATCGTCGACTTTTCCAAGCGTCGAAGCGATCAGGCAACTTTCTGCTTTTATTTTCCCTTAAAAAAAGTTTGAAGAAGACGTGGGGGTCTCTTAACAATTGTACAAGAGTACAGAGCCCTTTACATCCAACGTAGATCTTTACGAAATTTACATATAAAACCATGCATCACCCTGTATTATAGAATTAAACTCACAGCGAAACAGCTTTTTTTTAAGAACAGAAATGAATTAAATTTGTTAATGTCGAAGAGACTTTTCGAATGACAGGTATGAAAGGAAGTGCGTCCGCGAAATTTTATGGATTCTCAAAAAAATTTAAATTTTTGAACAACTTCCTGATTATTCGGGGTACAGTAAAAATCCTTAAGAAAAGCTGAACTGGATGTCAAGGAATATAACTTAGTGGAAACTCGCGACGTCGACCTTCAATTGTTTCGAAGTGAAATTTAAAAAACATTGAAGAAGACGTAACAGTTTCGTAACAATCGAAGTTCTTGTAAGTTTACAGTTCTTGAGACAGATGCAACTTTTATACGCGACTTTTTTTCTGTACCTGTAGGTATTGTAAAGTGCGTCGTAAAAAACCGTTATCAAGTAGGCTTATGTCAAATGCAAATTTTGCAAGTCGTATTCGTGCGATTATTATAAACACAACCTAACTATTTATATACATTTAATTACGATTTTCTGCAAAATGGATAATAAAACGCAATCAATGAAATAAAATGTTTATTTTATTACAAATACATCGACGATGTAAACAACACCTTTGACTGTTCACAGTTATTCAAGGTTGCAACATACGTGCTAAGCTACGACGCGCCGTCATAAAATAAAAGCAAGTTCAGAATCTTGTCGATGAGGGATTCTTTTTTGAACGCACGTTATAATATCACGCACCAATCACCCTGTATATTACGAATTAAAATCGCTTATTCGTGACTGAAATATACAGATACCAGATACTGTTGTAAATTATAAAACAGGAAGAAACAAAATTAAATTATTGCAAAAGTCCAATTTTGCACATTTTTATGTCGACAACTTTTAGAACGTAAGTAATTTTGTTTCTTATTAATTTAATTTTTGGTTAAAAGCATAACTTTCTTTGGTAATTTGGTTTTTTGAAAGGCTTCGAATATGTAAAAGTACGAAGTCCATTATTCATCATTGTGTTTTTAATAAAGCTTTCATTATAAGCATCTGTGTATTGGGTGGTGATCCATGTATTGCCCGAGCGACTGTGACCGACTTACAGATGTTTATTTTTCTTTAGGCATTCGCCTTAGGAACTGGGGAGACGCAGAAAATTCACTTCCAAGTAACCAGTGGGAAGTTATCTTTTTTCAAATCAAATTAAACTGTGTATTTCAATTCCGAAAAGAAGGTCATTTCTCGTTTACTTAATTTGCTATTTTTATCCAGTAATTTTTCAAAATTAAAAAAAAATGAAACGTCTTTCAATTCAAAAGTTCAAATCCAATCAAAACTCTTTTCAACTGTACGTCGTAAAGCCACGACTCAACTTTAATGGCCCAATAAATTTTATTAGATTGTGATAATCAAAGCAAAGGTTTACACCTTAGAGATTTTAAGCTTCTTATTGCTATCATTAAACCAAGATTGACGGGTCACCTTGGAGCCTTGATTTTTTCGTCGGTTGCCATGCCACATGTGGAAATCGGCCAAATCCTGATCATCCGGTGATAACGAGGTAGACACAGCGGCGCAATAAATAAAAAGCAAGAGACACAAAACCTGGCGTGATTTGCAGTTTGCAAATTTTACATTCCATTAGATAAGTCGTATGCAGCAAATCAATAAGCGATTCTGAAAGAAGGAGAAATCGACGCAGCAAATTGTTATTAATTATTTCAAGGCTTATCGCCGAGGGCACTTCAGCGATGTATAAATACGTCCGTGTAACCTATTTTATTTTGAAAAAAAAAAAAAATCAACAATCGACTTTGTTAGATTAAAAGTGATTTACAATCCGTGAAGTAATTCATCATGTTGACATCGATATCACAAATCCCTGCATTATCGGGCCTTTCATCGGGCCGCTATCTCCCATAACGTCTGGATAGTTAATCCGACACCACATATTGAGTTCTTATATTGCTGTGTTTACAGCTGCCATGGCAGGCAGATACGAATCGCACGTCTTCATTGATAAATTTCCAGCCCTTCGCGTAAATAATTGTCCCTATACCTGTGCTCGGTATTAGACCTAGAAGAACATCATCTCATCTCATCTATACCATTTTATGATGTTTATTTACATTTTCTTTATCGGACGGATGGTACAAAAATGATAAAAATTTATCTGCTTCACGCATTAACTCATTATTACAATGCGAAAACAGGAACAATCAATCTCGACACATATGTGCGCATTCTATCCTTGCCTACACATAACAACTATGTATCTTCAAGTGGTACTGAAAAGTTCAGGAAGTTGGAAGGCTTGGAGCAAAGCGCTCGATTTCAACTCCTTTGATTTGGGTTAATGCCAAAGCAGATTTTCCTACAAAACGGTTACCAGGATTTATTAATTTATGATGTGCCTCAGATAAAATGGTTCCCGGGAATTTTTTCACCTTTTTGTTATCTTTGAAAGTATATGTGACTTCGGACACGTAAATATGTCACGTAAAGTGCTAAGGCTTTAAGTCTTCTAATCTGATATCGTGCGATTGCCTAGATTAAGATTGAAGTGAACACGTTCCAAGAACGCGGAACTTAAAGCGACGTACATACTTTGTTATAATTTAGGAATTCTGATTATTATTACCATTCGTACGTATTTTGAGTTGAAATAGTTTGCCTAACTTGACGACATCTCATTCAATATCAGGGTTCTATAAATACCAAGTCGTCCTCATTAAGAGGCTCTTGAAGAACTAGCCCCCAAAGGTAGGTAACTCGCTTCCCTAGCAAATCCATCTTGGAATCAATTTCTTCATTTTTTTTTGTTATGTTTCAAGCAAACACAACAACGAGACGAAAATGCAGGAACCATATGGTTCGGGCTGTTGCGGTTGAAATGGAATTCAAAGTAAAAATTATTTTCTTTGTTTGATTGATTTATTTTATGCAATTCTTTGGAAAATTAAATACTTTACTTTATGTTTGAGGAGAAAGGTGTTTCGCAAATTAAAGATCCATACCAGTGGCGCACCCAGTACTTAATCCTGGATGGGGGAGGGGCACAGTATACTTATGTTTTGATCATGTCGTCTACAAAGGGGAAGGGGAGAAAAATAACCAAGCTATCGAGAAATTAAAAAAAAAAACTTTTATTATTCTTACGCATCATATGGGGGGAGGCACGTGCTACTTTCCAATACATAACTTTGTCTCTACAATAATCACATTTTTGGGGCAGAAGAATTTAAATTTTTTAAATTTATGTGTTTCAGAAAATTCGCTTTGCATTCGCATTCGCAGAAATATGAAGAGTTTATATTTGAATAAAATGTGGAAACACAATTAAACCAAATTTCGATTGCATTAGTTTTCACTTTAGTAATAAAAGAAAGACTGTTTTTTTTGAATTTTTTATAGCGTTTTCGATTGACTGGCAGTAGTGTGCACTCAGAGTATCTTCATCTCGTTTTATTACATGAGGTTAAATAGACAGATCTTCTCCTATTTTATTTCCATTTTTTTTAATTAAATGCGTTGGTGGATTCTTAATTATTGAAGGCTGATGTCATATGATTTTACAGCCCTTTACGTCCAATACAACTTAGTAATATTTTTAATTTCTGCAGTATTTTTCATTTCATTCCTTTTCTCCTTTACTTCTCCTGAAGTTTACGCCATCTGACGAAGATATGATTATAAAATCATTTGTGTAAATTAAATATATAAAAATTTGAAAAATGGTTACCAAATTTGATATTAATTGCTTACTTGGTAATCTATTCTCGAGGCGTTAATAAAATAAAATATTGGACAAAACCTTAACATCCTATATCTCAATAACAGTACATTTCCAGATAGTTATAAAAATGCTGTAAAATGTATGACTAAGGCCATTGTGATTTAATCACAAGACAGTGACCCTTATATAAAAATTTTAAAAATTGGAAGTAAGTGAACTCGAAATTTAAATTTTTTAAGAAGATAGAACCCTCTAGAGTTACTCCACATCAATTTTTAAAGCTGAAATAGCCCAAAAACTATTTGAAGGAAAGATTTAAACTTTAAAAGTTTTCCTTTTTTTTTCTTAGTGTGTTTAACACTTTTTTAAGATATTTAATTAATCAACTTTAGAAGGCCTTACCTCTTTAAGAACAGATTTCTCGTGTTTGCTTATTTTAGTATTTTTAAAGCTTGCGCCGGCACTGGATTGGCTCCATCTCAAAAAAGAGTACCTACTCATCTGCCGCCTTCTATTTTGTTGTAAAGAAAGTTGTACTCTTCTTTATCAGTCGGTGGAAAGTTGCCTCTTCTCGTAATTTTTTTTGTTTTTGACCCTAACTAGACTCCCCACCAGTGTTGCCAATTTAAAAATTTTTTCCCTACATTTTTATTTTACTGTTATTTTTAGGGGGAAAAGGAAAATCGAAATTTAAAATTAATATAATCCTGCGTATGACATAGGAGTACAATTTTCTTGCAATAAAAATACATGGGCGTTGGGTGCAGTGTTGCCAATTAATAGGCATTGGCAAAGTCTGAACATTTAGCTTAAATAATCACTAAAACCTTACCAAAAGCAAAAGATAATTCGCTAATAATTTCACAAGAATCAAATGCCCAAAAAATTAAATTATGTTTTTACTATTTTGAATATATTATTTAAGCATATAGCATATTATAATTGGCAACACTGGCTTCAGCATAAAATCACTAAAGAGAACGCGAGTTGACGGTTTTTATTAAAAACGTAAACACAAGGCGATCGATTCTTTAACAAATGCAAGAATCGGAAAAATGGTCGACGATTTTGGATACAAAGAAAAAATCTTTCGTTTTTATTTCCGTGTCAAAAAGAGTACCCCTCTTTTTAATTAAGAGCGATGACAAAAGATGTTTCGTTGTCTGAAAATTGCCAAAAACAATGTCTTTTTTTTTCATCTGTGATTTTAACTTCTACACATATTCATGAATGAAAATAAACCTGAAGATGGCAACAGCTTTTAGGACATTAAGATTTTGTGATTTCAAACAAAAGTGAAATTAAAATATACAGGGTGATTTTCTTCCTAACTATTCGGGATGCAGCAAAAATCCTTAAGAAAAGTTGCACTGCCTGTCAAAGACTAAATATAAGCCATCTGAAATCATATGATGTCGATCACGACTGCTCCAGCGAAGCTATCAGGCAACCTTCCACTTTTATTTTTACTTTAAAAAAAAAATTGAAGAAGGCTTGGGGATCCCTTAACAATTAAAGGTCAATGTTATAAGAGTACAGAGCCCGTTACATCCAAGCCTGCGTTTAATTGGTGGACGAACCATCAAGGTTTAACCGGAATTCATACCTACCGTGGTTATGGTTGTCTAATGGTCGCATTTCAAATCACGACCACCATGACCACTCAACTGATTAGTCTGACAACGTAAAATAACTACAGACTAAACGAAATCGACAACGTCGCCCACGAACTAAACGCAGGACAATGCAGCGCAGCTCTTTTAAAAACATTATAAAAATTATTGTGTAAAACCATGCATCACCCTGTATTTTAGAACTAAAATTACATATTCATGAATGAAATGAAAACATTTTTTTTAAACCGAAATGAATTAAATTAATTAATATTAAAGTCTTTCGAATGACAGCTTTTAGGACATTGCTTTGTTACCACAAAATGGTAGAATTAACTGAAATAATTGTTTCTAAAAAAGAGTTAAGGGTGTTTAGTACCAATTTATGGAATTTTCAATTAACGTCTAGGGGGAAAGTTCATTGCAAATGCAAGAATCAGAAAAATGGTCTACGATTTTGGATACAGAAAAATCTTTCGTTTTCATTTCTGAGCCAAAAATAAGAGTGAATTAAGAGCGATGACAAAAGATGTTCGAACTCCAACTTTTTTCTTCATAAAAAATAACAAAACAAATTGAATTTCTTTCCTTCATTTTTTGAAAATTATCAAAAACAAAGTTTTTTTTTCATCTGCTTTGTGACAGATGTCACCACAAAATGGCAAAATCAACTGAAATAATTGTTTCTAAAAAGAGTTAGGGGTATTTAGTATCAATTTATGGGATTTTCAACCAAACGTCTAGGGGAAAAGTTCATTGAAAAGCTGGCAACACTGCTCCCCAGAAGCGCCTAACAATATTTTTACAAATTGTGATCAAAAACGAAAATAATTTTAATATTAAAGCGTGAATTAGATAACGATAAATTAGGAACCAAGAAGAGGAATTATGGGTAAAATTAATTAAAACTTTACCTCTCTCACAAAAACTATGAGGGGGTTACAAGTAATTTAATAAAATTTAATTTAAAAAAATAAATACATGAAAAAGTAACTTTCAAGAAAAGGAATTATTTTTTCTCTTTACTTCAAAAAAATTTGGTATATTTAATTGTTGTAATTTAACAATTTATTTTTTTTAAATAAATCCTGTCACAAGTTGTTTTGAATTTCTTTTATTCCACATATGTAATTTGTAAATTAGTTTCAAAAAGATATTAGTGATATACAGGGTAATCTATGACATGTGTGCCAAGCGATAGCTCGTGATAGGTAGGTCAATTTGAATAAAAAAATGTGTACAACCCTGGACCATTAATTGTAGAACTAGCACGTTACCTATGACACAAGCTACTGTGTATAGTAACAAAAAGTACTTAAGGAATCTGCAGTTTGATAGATTCAAAAGGGCATAGGACGTATGATGACCTGAACTTTTTTAGTCAAGGCGACCCACCCAATTGCTGGTTGCCGTTTGGCACATATGTCATAGATCATGTATGTACGCGCGCAGTTTAAGTGCTACAAATTGACAATTCTGCGAGCCTTATACGTGCAGGAGATGTATCTTACGTGCGCATGACTGTACATGCATATGTGTTTCAAAAGTAATTAAATACGCACATATTAACAAATGTAAATCGGCAATTTAATTATTGATTTTTACATATTTCAGAATTAATTAAGTATTTATGACAGATGAATTAAAAAGAAAATCTTTTATTTTTTTGATGTTAACATTTTCAAAACTAAAACAAACGTAACAAAGTCGTACGTATTCAATATTTGCAGTCACAGTGTCTCACCCCACGGCTTATTTGCCCTATCCTTATTTATTTAATATCGATCATAATCATTCGCGGCTCACGGAAGGGTCAGCAAACATTATTTCCGTTTTATCGTCCTCCGCAGATGACGTTTTGTAATAAATGTATTACGTGAATGTATAATCTAATATTCGTGCGACCCGCGGACATGTTTACACAACAATATTTATATTGACCCAGGGTATTGTTGGCATAAGGGGTTGCGTTTTCTTCCTTTTTTTTCCTACTCCTTTTATTTAGACATGTCGTGCGAATAAACGCCCGCTTATTCCTGAATTACGAGCGCGTTTTAATTGTAAGTACGTATAAATAAATTTAATGTGTTGGCAAGTGGTCGGTGTTAGTAAGTAGCAGAAAATTTATTTATTTATTTATTAATAACTGTGGCACGCTACCTGAAAATTGCGTAATATTTCTAGGGGGATTAGTTGCAATAAATCAATTTTATCAGTATTCAGAGATAAAGATCAATCGGCAGGGCCGGCCGATGTGATAATACATAGATTTTTAATTGAAAATATTCTTAATCCACTCATAAAAAATATTATTAATCAATTAATCTGTGCAATAAATTTATTATCAGGTCAAATAAAAACAGATTAGCGCTTTAGCCGTATCGATTTCGGCGTTAAGGCTTACGGTGATTACGCCTTATCAGCATTCCAGCTACAATAAAAAGATTTCATATATTGTGTGAGGCTTCTCACGATTAAAAATTCCAGATTTTACGGCCGCCTCTTTATGAGCCCCCTTGCTCCTCTCTCACTCTCTCATATTATTATTATCAAAGCGAATCATGACGTTATCTTTTATTGGCAAATAAACAAATAGAAAGATTTTTACGTTGCTTAAAGTTAGTCACTATTTATTTTTGAAGATCGATAAAAAGGCGATGTATGCCTGTCTCTGTTTATTTTATTGATACTTGGGATCACATTTTGTGGGCAGATTAAGAGCTTAATTTTACTAAATTTTATCAAAACATCATCAAGACGACACGACCTCTCTGATATAGAATCGAAATCGAATTAAACTGTACCAAGAAACGAATTTAAAGAAGCAAAAAAATATGTGATTCACAATCGTTTAATTCCTTCGTCCTTCATCCTTGATGGACCCCATGCAGCGGCTACTTAAAATTCGTTTTGCTCTTTAATTTTGATTCATTAACGAACTCAATCCGATAATGACGGCTTTTAAGCTAATCTCAAAATGACACCCCTTTTCCTCTATTTACATGCTGATAAATAGAAAAGGGGACCAGCGACTAAACGTCCACGCCCACTGATAACGGCACCGGGACGACCGTAGCACACCGGGATACATAAATAATGTCGCGCGCGTAATTTTAACGCAAATCAATTTTTCAGGAAATCGTTCATTGTTGCTCGCTTGTTTGTTTGTTTGTTCGCCCCGGCATTTGTTTGTGTACGACAGTGGGAATTTTTGATTATATTTGTTGCGACACGACACGAAACGTACGGCAATAATAATATCACGAACACCGACAAACACGGACTAGGAAGTGTTTCGTGTTTCATCGCCTTATCTTTACTATTACATTGTATTAAATCGATTAGATTCAGTTTTTTTTATGATTGGATAAACAAATTTGATTTCGAAAGCTAGGAAATTCACAATCATGTCATAATAAAGAAGTAATTATTATAGGTAGAATACTAGATTACAAACATATCGACTGTTTCATTGAACCTTGAAAAATGTGAGCACAAGAGAAAGATGACTGTGTTAGTTATGAATAAAGGATGTTTACTTACTCGCTAAACCTTGCCTGCCTCTTTATAATTTAGGGCACAAACTGAAATACAAACATGGAATTTAAGTCAAGTGCGCGCGCACATTTCCAACTAAAAATGAAACATGTTATTATATGTAAACACTTACTAATACTTTTGTTTCTCAAAATATACACTGCTCAAAAAATAAAAGTACTCATTGTACTTCGTGTGTGCTTTTTCATTATGGCTTAAAGTTTTTAAGTAAGACTATAAAGCTACTAGTTGTTTAAAAAAATACCCCTTCATATGTACTACTTATTACAAAAGCGTAAGTTGGTTGAACGACGTCTTAAAAGAACAAACAAATCAACGTGCGTCTTTAAAAAAAATATTTATAGTAAATAGGGTTCAATTCTTGATGCCCTTGATCGCCCCCGAAAATTATTTTAAAGCAAAAGAGAGCAAAAATAATTTAATTGACAAAAATTACTTCTACTGGTGATAAAAACCAGTCGAAATTCAATAAGAAAATTGAAAATTTTTACTTAAAAAAAATAAAAATTAAAGAATTGATTTTACATAAATAAATAAAAAAAAGGACTTAGTAGTGAACATAAAGCAAATTCTTCTACTGTGTAAAAACAGTATCCCAGTAGGTGATTCTTCATTGTTCATTCAAATTTTTGAATTGGTATTTTTGAATTGGTAACGTACGAATGCAACTCCAATTTTGAAGAAGGATCTTATAATTATCCAGTGTCCAGCATCTTATAATTATCCAGTGTAGTACAGAAGTTGAATTCAATCTAACGCGATCGCGAGAAACATCCGCCCACATAAAGTTTACATGAAGTAACCCTGACAGCGGCTCGCTCTATCAAGAACCTTGGCCTGGATGAGACACGATTGACATTCGCAAATTCTAAGAATTGCAGTGACATTGATAGTCGACCTCGTGAATTATAGAAAAATCACACACATATGAAATGCGACGTAATCGGGACTGACCTTAGAAAAACTAAATATAAAGAGGTCGTAGTAAAACACAAAATAAGATAGCTTCTGGCAGTTTGGTCGTAAAGACTGCTAGTGCCCGTCATCTCCATAAGCCCGAGGGCGTAGTCGACATTTACAGAATGTCTTAGTGTGTGTTGCTGTTCTCCAAAGAGCCCGTTCGTCTTCGTTCGAGTTGTAAGGTTTTTTCAACTCCAATTTTGAAAAAGGATCTTTTAATTATCCAGTGTCCAGCATCTTATATTTATCCAGTGTAATACAGAAGTTGAATTCAATCTAACGCGATCGCGAGAAAAATCCGCCCACATAAAGTTTACATGAAGTAACCCTGACAGCGGCTCGCTGTATCAAGAACCTTGGCCTGGATGAGACACGATTGACATTCGCAAATTCTAAGAACTGCAGTGATATTGATAGTCGACCTCGTGAATCATAGAAAAATCACACACATATGAAATGCGACGTAATCGGGACTGATCTTAGAAAAACTAAATATAAAGAGGTCGTAGTAGACACAAAATAAGTTGTCTCGTATGTTGTTCTGAAGTAATCTGAACTTGCATTTATTAATTGCAATTTCATATTTGTCTAATGGTCCATTTTCACGCTCAAGCAATTTGCGCAAATGTGCTTGTACACACAAATTTGCACAAGGAAGTCATTGCATGAAAATGTATTTTTTTGCTTGCACAAGCTAAAAAGTTTGGCAAACTACATGCATTTGCGCAAGCAAATTTGTATGCGCAAATGCTTGCACAAATCCATTTGGGCAAATTGTTTGAGCGTGAAAACGGACCATAAGTGATATCTAGTAATTTGATTAGAGTATTGTATGTACGTAATCAGTTTTAAAATTGTTCTAATCAATTTATAATTCAGTCAGTTGCCGTAAAAAAACTGATTTCAAATTGGTGATTGACAACGATATTTGTCTCACCTATTTAGGCTATTGCAATCTGTCACATGATTTAGCAATTTTCTGACGTAGACTTTATGTCAAGAAATTACGCGAAAAATCTCAAGAATTTTACTGCCTACTGAAACAGCAACTTATGAGTTGAGAAATCATTATTTTCTTTAAAATTGGTAGTTGTAGAAAATAACATTTAACTATCACGTGACTTATACTATTTTTTCTGACGCTGACGTTCTGTCAAAAAAGTCTCAAACGTTTTAAAGCCAACTGAAACAATTGGACAAAATGAATTTTTTTTTACTTTAATCTGTCAATTTCATTACATTTTTAATTACAAATTGATTAATCTTGTCACTTTGGATACAGTGTAAGTAATTACCCAGTAGCGTCGTTTAAACATCAATGTCAAAAAAGTCGCCATATTGTTTGATACCTGTATGGAAATTTAATCTAATTTGCAAATCGGTAGGTATCAAACAAAATAGCAAATGTGACAGTCATGCTCGAGTAACGCTACTGTGTAGATTCTTATCTCTGTGCTTTGGACGTCAATGCTGCCAACTCTGTACTGACTGTTTTATTTTTTATTCGATCACACTATACATACTAAGCATCAAAGTTATCAGTTTGAGAACCCAACTCAAATTTACACTGTTTATGAAAATTGAATAATTATTCGCTTTGTATTTGTCAAAAGCCCTTCAATTAGTAACAGTCTTTGTAACTTTACTATCAATATCTACTACCACAATATCAAGGCCATTATCATCCACTCAGTTATTCGCTGAAGCCCAAGTAGTAGCTTTTCAGATATGCAAAGTCTTATATCTGCAAAAGTACTTGTACTACAAAAATGAATTTATACTTAATCAAGTTGGTATTTAAAAATTTTCTGCCGTGTTAAAGATACCCGAATGAGTAGTGTAGTTTTTATAAATAAATATTTTTATAGTTTATACTGGTTTAAACTGGTTACATGATAAATCCCAAAATTGCAAAAACGTGATTATCTGCTCAAGTTGATTGAACGATGTCTCTTTGAAAAAACAAACAAATCAAGGTACGTCTTTAAAAAATATTTACAATAAATAGGGATCAATTCTTGAAGCCCTTAATCGCCCCCCGAAATATTTGTTGATTTGTTGTGAGCACATGCTTTTCCCAGCGCGTTAAGCCCCCCCGATAATGGCCGACGCAGGAAACAAACACTTCATAATAAAATAATCGATTAAGCAAAAGCGATAATTAACCGAAACGAGTTAAGCTCGAATGTCTTAATTACGCCAGAAAATGACTGTGTAAACCTAAAAAGTGATTAATGTTGGAATGGGTTTTCGTTTATTCCATTGATTGATTATATTTGCTCATAATTGCGTGGCGAGTCACACAGAAACACCTCGGAGGGCTTAATTTTTTAAACGAAATTCACCTTATCCTTTCTCGCCTCATTTAAGTCATGACCGAATAGTTTAACGGGGGGCGCGCAATTTTTTTTTTTGGGGTGCCGACCCCATTTAGTAAATACCACTCCACTCATTTAGTACAACACGATACGCGCAACATAAAGAATGGAGGTGTAATATGTACAAGGGTGTCTTTGAATTATTCATGACTTAAGGGTGACATCTGTTCCATGAAGTCTCTATATTTACACTGCCTCGTACAGTTGTACTTTTTCAGGGAACTG
Source organism: Dorcus parallelipipedus (assembly GCA_958336345.1). Classification (NCBI taxonomy): domain Eukaryota; kingdom Metazoa; phylum Arthropoda; class Insecta; order Coleoptera; family Lucanidae; genus Dorcus; species Dorcus parallelipipedus. The sequence goes on from OY284483.1 coordinate 26,801,410, forward strand.
TTACTTTCTGATCTATTTATTTATGTATCGCTGATTACATTCATTGTTATTGCATTTAGGTTTTCTGCGACAATTTCACAGAGGAAAACAAATTCGTACTTGCTTGTTTATGTTTTCCTTCCCTCCATCGCGACCAATATTTATTTAACGCACACTGCGAAAATAATTCATTTGACAAAACGTTTCCATCAACGTCCGCCGAATCTGTGAAAATCAATGTAATTTACAAAACAATTAAACTCTTTGATTAAATGTCGGGCGCACCTGTCATTTTCCGCTTTTCTTCCGGCGTTTTCCAATCGAAAACCCGGATCGTTATGTTGCGGATTAATAATCCGATTGCATCCCTTTCATTTCCGGCCGAGAAAACTCTGCGATTCGCAGACGGGAAAAACAATGCGCGACCCTTGTCACGTCACAGGGGAGGCTGTGAAATATTATGTAAACAAGTGACGGGCTTCCGGAACTACAAACGTACGAATGGGGAAAGATGGCCCCGCTGGTTGAAAATTTGCCGATGACGGAGTGATCGCACTGTATAATTTCGGCGCGCCGCCCGGTGATTGTTGCTAATATACGTGGTCAGTTGCGAAAGGGGTGGCTAATTGAGGGGGCCGGATTGTCACGCGTACCCCAGAGGATCCAGTCAATTTACACTTTGCACAACACGATACAGCTCATTGCACATTTGGTTACGCTTCGGATACGCGCTTGCAACCCTCAATCTGATACAGAACCGGACTTACAAAACATTTATCAATGTCCAAAAACTTTCCCAAAAATTACGCTTTAAATTAAACTATTTTTTGTCAGACGCGTCGATTTTGGTTTGCCTAAACGAGTTTGCCTTTCGCCAAATCCAAATTATTGAAGTGATCCTTCACTGACGAACGCAGATGTCCTTCTTTGTCTTTCTTCATTTGCATCATCTTCCTACAATGTGTCCTGGTTAGGCCAAAAGACTTCAAGATCTGTTGCAAAGATCTCTGAATCTGCTATTTCGTTTCTTTCCTCTCTTCTTGCTAATACCATTACATTGTATGGTATTGAACTAGGAGGTCTTCTTCATCTTTCCAAAAGTGACACTATGTAAGAGTGCTTGCGTTTGGTAAGGTCTCAATCTTGTTAGACGTGTTCCACTTTTCCCTGAGTGTAAATTATTAAAATAAAACTTCACCGGGTAACAACCGATGGAAAGTTACTTGCTGTAATAATGAATAAATAAATTAATTTAATTTATACTAAGTCAACAACTACCAAGCCTAATATTAAGGACATAGACATCCTTTTTTTTGTACATTGTATTTGTTCGTGACACCACCCCCGTAATCATCGCGCCCTTACTTTTCTTTTTCATTTGCGGGTCACAAATTCGTGACCTGTTATTTGCGAGCACGTTTAAAAACCGAACGAACGCCAAAAATGAAAAAAAAGCGCGCAGAAGATAAAGACAACACGATGATAAATGGCGGCGGCGAATGGAACGGAATATAAAGACGGGGGTGAAGAGGTCATACATCATCATGTCCCCGCGATTTGTACATTTCACTGTTACTAAACTTGTCGCGAATACATCGCCCCGCTTTACAATGATCCCCACGGACTGCAGGATCGTATCGGGGGTTAATTTCACTTCCGTCTTCGGAATGTTTTTTTCAGTCAATCAAATTTTTGCATGGAAATGAATTTAGCATCGCAAACAAAACAATAAAATAACCACATTAATATTACAAACACCAGATGATATTCCATAGATAACACAAATTTATCGTTACAATATTAATGACCTTATCAAACACACTTTTGTGTTTACATGTGGGGGCGTTGGCTTTCCACAGATTAACAAAGTGTTGAAAAATCAACTTGCTACCACCCTTCCTTAAGGTAGAAGTAAAGTAGGAGTAAAGTAACATGCTTCAAAAGTTACTACAATTTTGCTTCATTATAAAGTAACCATAACATATTCTCTTTTCTTTTCAGATGGAATTAAGTTTGGCGTCAACAGATTGGTGTCAAAATCATCAGACGACGAAGACGATCAACCCTTCAACAATAATAACTCAAGGAACTTCACGACCCAACACGAATCGCAACGAAACTGCTTCGGCAACGACGAGCTTTCCTCATTGAAATCACTCCACGAAGGTCGTTGGGACAATTTGTCCCCCCGAATATCTCCTCGGCCTTCACCCAGTATATCTCCGGAGCTTGAGGTCGACTCACCAATTCACTCGCGCACCAACTCACCCTCGCCCCGCCCGCCCTCGGTAACGGAAATACCCAAGAGCGTTTCGCCCGTGAAAAAATCGGAGGCGTTTTCAGTAAGCGCGCTGCTGAGACCGGACAATCCCAAAAGTAAGGTCGAGCCGTGCTACCAGGAGACGATTTCGGTGACGAGGTCTTATCTCTATCCACCTTTCGTCGATTTGCTCAGGGATGCTCAGTTGAAGTCGGCGCAGGAATACGGCGGGCAGTTCCTGCCGCGGAACTTCGTTCATCCTGGTTTTCTACCGCCGGGGATTTACCCGCCGAAGGACGGAGATGAGAGGAGTTTCCTCCCGACGCCCACGTCTCTGTACTTTAGTGCAGTGGCGGCGGCGATGGCGAACGGGCAGACGGGGGCCCAACCAGGGCAGTATCCACCTCCACCACCTGAGGAATTGTACAGGTTGAGGAGCCATTTCATGAACAACGCAACTAGCATCCACCCCCATCACCATCACTTGTTGATGAGGCCGGGGATGATGCCTTTGGGTGACGTGTATTCGTGTATTAAGTGCGAGAAAATGTTTTCAACGCCTCATGGACTTGAGGTGCACGCGAGGAGATCACACAACGGCAAAAGACCGTTCGCTTGTGAGTTGTGCAATAAAACCTTCGGACATGAAATTAGTTTAAGTCAACATAGGTGAGTCCCTTTTTATCTCACAATGGCAATACAATATAAAAATCAGAGCTGCAATGGAAAGAGTATGAAGTTCTTTTGTTTTCTTTTCAGGGCTGTACATAACGTAGAAAAAGTGTTCGAATGCAAGCAGTGTGGAAAATCGTTTAAAAGATCCTCGACACTATCGACACATCTCCTAATACATTCCGACACACGACCGTACCCTTGTCAGTTCTGCGGGAAAAGATTCCACCAGAAGTCCGACATGAAGAAGCACACGTACATACACACAGGTGAGTCACTTAGAGGGGGCGAGTAATTTCAATTCGCCCCGATAACGACGCTAAACTCTCCTCCGGCCATTACCATCCGTAAGGGGGTAGTTATCGAAGTGAATATTTCACGCCGGTTCGACGTCCAAGTTTAGTATCGCTCGGCGGAGGCGAACAAAGGGGTTGTATCTAAACCGCAAGGTTGCTAACAGCCCGAAGTTATAACCCTACGCCTTGTCTAATTAGTAAATAATTCACTGGTAAGCCACGTCGGCAATTAATAACGCGCTTAGGCGCTAAGACGGCGAAGGCCGGGGGTGAATGCGATATTGTTTCGTGGAGAATTATTACCCGGCGATGTTGATGTAAATTATTAAATTATCGGCGAGGCGTTATTAATAAGGAGAAATCTTGTCGTCCTTCCGTATCACCCTAATCTACTTACTTCAATTTGTCAGAAGCGTCATTCTTCAAGTTTAGAAGTGGCATCTCCATTTAGAAGAAAGCCGAAATTAAGGAAGGTCTAGGATAAAATAATGGAAAGAAAAAGAACGCCAGAAGATACTTTAGTGGATAGAGAAGAATGGAGCATTTTTTTGGATGATGATGATTTGGGTTGGGGATGAGGAAGGAAAGCAAAACGAAAACACTCCACGGAGCAAAGACATAGAAAGAGTGGAAGCAAAGCAGCCTACCCTCTTTACAAAAAAAAGCAATATTACTACGGGTGCTAAACGAAAGGAAAGACTGGAGATTGGGAAAAAGACGACGATGATCGAGTATCAAATTTATTTTGCATATCTTGTTTCGACTTCCAATGAAGTAACAGATTGAATTGAATTTGAGATAATAAATCAAATCGAACAATGGAGGCAATTAAAAGTAACCGAAGAAGGCCCAATGATATCGGTGGAAAGCGTGAGAATCGTCCGTCTATTACAGATTACTACTCAATACTAATATAATTATCATTATTGGCTTTTCTAATCCCGGGTAGCTAATATTGAAGGGGGCGATGCTATCGGTAACCCGACACCGGAGCCCCGGGCGCTATTCTTTTGTTCCGGAGCGTGCCCCTAATGGACTGAAGAGACTGCGGTGTGTGCGTGTGTGTTTGCATTTACTGTTCTGCTACACTTGCCGTTTAATAGATTTAAGGGCGACCGCCCTTCGTACTAATATATTAAAGCCTCTGCGTGTGTGTGTGTTCCTCTCGATCTCGATCTTTACCAACGAGATTTTTCGTTTTGTGAAAAGATTATTATTGTACGCTTGATTGCATTTTACAGGAAAAAATGATGAAGGGATAAACCTATTTACGAAAAAAAATATATATATATGTATCAGAATTCGAACGAATGACGAGGGAAGTGCCTTCCACTTAGGTCGGGGAAAACGTGCCGGGAAAGTAATTAGAGATATAAAAATCCGTCGAGACGCAGAAACAAATGAAAGTGCGACGCCGCCCTTTGTAATTGGCCGGGGAGCGAGACGCCGGAGAGAAAAAAAGTGACACTTCGCATGCAGCGCTTTCGCAATTAAAAAAAAAAGCAGAATTCGGGCCGCCGAATCTTCGCTCCCTCGTGCGCCCCGCAGAAAAAAAAAACTGTTTTCCGAGACACAATCAAAATTACCCTTCGAGAAACGCCAGCTCCCTGGCAATTTTAAAAATGGAGTTTTTCTTAATTGCGAAAAAGTCTAATTATAAGGGCGGTGCAGCGACGTTAATTGATTTGGTAACAAGAAAGAATTCCGGCTTTAAAATAATTATTAAAAACGAACTGCTGTTATTTATTTTCTTAATTACGCGAACGTGATACCTGTTTCCTTTTTTTTGACGGGGGCGGACACGAAATGGCTCTTTAAATAATAAACACGACACTTTGTTTAATTTATTTTCTCTTTCGTTATTTTGAAAAATTTTCCACGAATTTACTGCCAAAGAAGAACAGTTTTTATTTCCTCAAAGGACTATCCAGTATTATGTTTATTGACTTACCATTAATCCCTTTAACGTCGCCGTTTAAGGGAAAACTAACCCAGCAAGAAATGTTAGAAAGGGTTAGAAACAAAATGGAAAGGTCACGTTGGAAAAATAGGAAAAGAATAATGAAGACTACTCGTATGAGAAGAGTAAAAGGATCTATAGAGACCTAAATGATTGAAGAAACCGGAAGATGCAAAGATAAAACGTTAAAATGACATGGCCAAGGGCTGCTGAAAAGAGTAAAAGAGGCTGAATGTGAGAAGAGTAAAAGGATCTATAAAGACCTGAATGTGTAGGATTGAAGAAATCAGAAGATCCAGGGGTGAAACATTGAAATAAATAAAAATGGCATGGTCACGTCGAAAAGATAGGGAGTAAAGAAGGCTGTAAGAATGATTATGAGAAGACCTGAAAGAAGACATTGAAGTAAAAAAGAATGGAAAGCTGCCTTTGCTTTTTTTAATAGAATTCCATTTTAACTTTCTATCCTCTCAGGGGCTCTCGTCTGGAAAATTTGAAGCATCAGAGCATTTTTAAGATCAGACTTTTTGTATCATATCTTATCCTCTACTCTTCCTTTATCAACTCTTATTACTTTCGATGTTATTAATGATTATTGTCTGTTCAACTCTATTCATCAACTTACAATTTAGCGAACGAACACAGTATAAAAAAGCTAAAATTTCCAAATAAACGCAGCAAGGAAGAAGAAACAAGAATGAATTGATTAGTCTAATAATAATTATAATGATGGGCTTCCTTTAAGTCTTGCGCACACTTTCCCAAATTATTGCCTTTATCTCTTTATTATTTACTTTCATCTGCTTTTAATCCATCAATTCGTTTTTCGTTGCTTTACTTTCTTCTTGCCAACATCACTGTATCTGTTATGCTCTATTACCTATAACATTTATTCGTAAGTTTTGTTTGTTGATTCTCGTTTTGTTTTAGTTTTTTTTTATGACATGTTTCTCTTATTTGATTTTTCAAATGAATAGGAAGCCACTGACCGCAACTCCAAAGCAATGAAAACTGGTAATAAATGTTTTTCAATAATTCTCTGAACATTCCCCAATCGTTTCATTTTGATCCTTTTTTGTTTCTTTTGCATTCCCTAATTATTTCTCTTGTACTTTGTAGGGCTCAAGATCTTAATTTTTTTTTAATCTGTTGTTATTTCTCTATCTGAATTTTGCAAATTTTTGGATATTTCGTAGAGCTTTGTTGCATGGATACTTCATTGTTAAATAGAATCTTCCCTACCACTTCCAGCATCGCCCTTAACTCAAAAGCGATCAAAGCTGGTAATAAATGTTGATTTCACAGCTCAGGCTTAAAACAGAAAGCACGAAATAAAAATTGCTTAACCTTGAATTCAAATTGCGTTGAATATTTAAAGGCGGGAGAGCAAAGCAAAAGGCTGGCATAAAGCATTCGCTCCTGATGAATTTTAGACGAGCCGCGGCGAAGACTCCGAAGGGCCGTATTTCTAACTGAAAAGCAGAGTCTGAGCTGAAACAAAGTGTGTACGCGCCAGGCCAGACGGTGTTTATTGCCGCAAAGGAACGGTAATACGTGTAAGAGGGATCTTAGAGTTAGTACCCGCCGTCGCGACGCGTCCATGAAACTCAAGTCTCGGCGTCGCAACTGAACGCAGATTGCAAGAAATCCACCCAAACGTCCAAAACATTTACCCTTTATCAAAATCATTTCAATCATGTTTGAAAAATTAAAACACGAGATAAGTCTTTAAAAAAAAAGAGCTAAAGTTGATGTGATGTACAAATACAAACCTCTTTCGTCACAGATCATGATCTTATCGGACACGTGTATGTAGTATGAATGCGTGACGTCATGTGAAGACTATGTACAGCATGTGGCGTGATGCCGGCGTAGAGGGCCATTTGCTGCCTTAATTTTATTAGCACCCCTATGAAGCAGTATGTTCCCGGTCGGGGTTTTGGCTTCGGCCAGAAAACCGATACCGCCGCGACGTTTTTTCCGAGCTTGAATCAAATCATTTGAAACATAATCCCTTTCGGGAAATTCAATTATTACTCTAACCCAATTAACTCGGACCATATAAAACGATCCAAATGTCTTTAGTTTTTAAACAAATACGCGACCCAACGAATTGGCGACGAGGATTATTAAAAGTGAAAGGAGTTTTGAACTACTTCAAATGTACGAGTAGTTCCAATCGCTAAAGGACTACAGCAATACCTATTTCAAAATGCCCCAGCTCAAAATAGCTTTTTTGTAGACCAAAGAATAACTTGAGAATAATTTGAGCCAAGACACAGTTTCGACTCTAGATCAAACAACATTGGTGTTCCCATGATCAAGAACAAGCCTATGCGAAAATATCGAATGTCGATAAGAAAAAGAAAAAAGATCGATATATTGTTACGACTCCTAAAAGTTAGGTATAGGAATTGCTTGGTGATTTCTCAAGGGCAACGAAAAAACAATAGTCCACCACCATCCAAATTATATTCTTTAGACTAATTCAAAACACGCGGTTTTATTACTCCTACCTTCGGAAGTCGGCGGATGGTTCTTCTTTTTGAAAACGATTTAATTAGAAACATCGGCTTAACATCAATTTTGAAAATGATTTATTCAGAAACAAGTTCAACTAAAACAAACAAATAAATTCTATCGGCTTAACACCAATAACTGTAATAAATAACAAAATCAACGAAATCCCCGTAGAATATGTAAAAATTAAACAATAATTTGAGTGTAACACAATTTTAAACGCAAATAAAAACAAAAGAAATGTCGCCGAAACGTGAAGAATTATACTCAAATAAAAGACGAACGGAACGCAGCGACAACAAAAATATGAAAAAGTTAACTTGAATAAAATGCAACCATATTAGGAATAAGAATACGTAACAAAGGAACGTCGACGGAGAACAAAAGACTGATAAGTAGAAAACAAAAGAAAATCGTGAACGTAAAGAAGTGACAGCAAAAAAATAAACAATTAAAAACTGGAATACGCAAGCAAACAAATAATTTGACCAAAACCCAAGATACCAGAGATTCTCTAATCTTTTGTTTTTTTTTGCCTCATTCCCTTTTGTTTCTTTTTTCAGATTATTTTTTAGTATTTTTTTGATGCCTTTTATACTTTAATCTTTTGTTTTCTTGATAGTCTTTTGATTGGAGAACGTTAATCTACTTTTGTTTGTTGTTCACTCCTTCGATGTTTGATTGTGTATTAACGAATTCATTTCTTGTAGTATTTTTCGTATTTCATTGAAGTTTTTTTTTGTTTTGTTGGTTTTCAAAAGGTTTCAGTTGGAGAATCGTCGATGTTTCACTTGTTTTCTATTTTTATTCATTGTATACTTTGCATTTCACTGTTTTTTTTTTAAATTCGAATTTTCATTTAGAATTGATTATTGTTGTTTTAAGTTGAATTTTCTTTTAGAATTGACTTTTTGTATTATATCGGGGTTTTTCTTTTAATTTTATCTTTTTTGTTCTTTTACATCATATTTTTTATAAAAAAATTTAAATACCGACGTCCTGCGATCCATTTTAGATCTAACATCGCAGCAAAAATTTTTAAAATATTTTTTATACATATTTCCATGTTATTTGTTTCAGTCTCTTTTGTTTTTTTTTTTCAAATTATTCTTTAAGCTGGATATATTAAATCTGGGGTTAAAATTTTCAGCCCCCGCTCTCTTAGATATAAATTCTTTAAAAAATCTTATTATCCATATTGAAAATATAGCTTCTCCTCTCAAAGGTGACTCTCAACAAAAAGATCTATTTAGAAACTTCCCATATTATTAATTCTGGTCTTAATAAATCTAACAATAAAATCAATACTAGGAATTTCAAACAGTCCAAGTAAAATAACCAACACTTCTTCAAGAAAATTCAATTTTAGTCGAAAAAATGAAACAGAACGATCTTATAATTTCCAAATCGGATAAAGGCCAAAACATGCCATAGTCGTTTTAGACAGTCCTATTCACAATGAAAGCACTTCTTCAAAAAAATTCAATTTTAGTCCAAAAAAATGAAACAGAACGATCTTGTAATTTCCAAATCGGATAAAGGCCAAAACATAATCGTCTTAGACCGTCCTACTTACATTGACAAAGCTGAATCTTTTCTTAAACTCTAACAGTTTTACAGTTCTCAATTCTAACCCTTTACCACAATACATCAAACTATTAAACAATTTTCTAAACAATAACCAAAACAATTCCTTCATCAATACTTACAAACTTAAATCTATGAACCCTCAAGTTCCTAGACTATATGGTCTTCCCAAAACTCATAAAGAATCAGTACCAATTCGGCCTGTGGCTCTTTTAGTTGCCCTCCTGCTGGCGATTTTTTTGCTCTCTTTTTTCAAAACACACTTAAATATTAGTTCTGAGCACAGAACGGTGAACACGGCTGATTCTATTAAAAGAATTAAAATAGTTCCTATTAACCCTAATCTCTTTTTTTACTTCCATCCCTGTTAGCGAAGCCAATCTAATCATCAAAGACCTTCTTTCAAATTCCAACTTAAATGAGGACAATATTCATTTAATTAAAGATTTATTAAATATTACATTTCATTAAACATTCTGTAAATTCAATGGGAAATTTTATTCACAAGTAGACGGTCTACCTCTAGGTTGCAGTTTGTTTCCTCTTCTCGCCAATCTTTTTATGGACAAATTGGAGAAGGAATTTTTTAACTCTAACTTTATGTCTAAACAATACATTTTCTATGGCAGGTATGTTGACGATATTTTTTGTTGTCTTTAATGGTTCACACATCTTGTTAAACACATTTTACAAGAATTCAATTCACTCCACCCTAAAATAACCTTTACTTTATAAATTGTAAACAAAAATTTCATAAATTTTTTGGATTTATATATCACTAGGTTTCACAACACTCACTTTTAAATTTTACAGAAAACCCACAATTACTTACGATTGCATTAATTTTCACTCATTTCATCCGATACAACATAAACTTGCTGCTTTTAGATCATTTTTCCAACGAGCTTTTTCCATTCCTATGAACGAATCAGACTTCAGAGAGGAGATTAGTACCAAGGTTCAAATTGCTTATCTCAATGAATTTCCAGTAGGATGTGTTCTAAACACTTTTCCTAAAACTAAAAACAATATTATCAACAATACAGTTTTGCCCATGCCATCCTCCATAGATGGTGATCAACAATACTTCGCTATACCATTTGTTAAAGTCCGACAATTTTTAACCTCTCTTGGCTTCAGAATGTTTTTCCACACAAAATAATCTTAAAACTTGCTTCTATCACAATAAGGATCCGATTGAACCTTTGGAACGTAACGGAGTTTATGCTTTGACATGTGGTATATGTTCGGCAACTTACATTGGCCATACTGGTAGGAGTATAAAAGTTAGGTTGTCGGAACATCTACGCTCTTTGCGTCTTAATAAAAATGATTCCAGTTTTGCTAATCATCTCGGAGATAATTCTCACGCTTTCGATCCATACATAATCTCCAAAGAAAGTAATAAGCTTGACATCGCCGAAAAATTGGAAATCTTCCTTTTTGATAAATTTAACCCGGCTTAGACCATTGTCCATTAATGAACAAACTTTTTTCAATTGTAACAATTTCTTCAAATTAGTAAGTCGGAGAAAGTGTGAGTGATTCTCTTTTTTCATTTTATAATGTTGTATATTTTCCACTGGCTGGACTAGTGTGCACTGAGTGTATTTTCATCTCGGTTCAGCTTTATGTAATAAAACGAGATAGAGATATCCTGAGTGCACACCGGTGCAGCCAGTGGAAAACGCTATTAGTATTTATACGTCAATTAGAGTTTCATATAACCTCAAAGATCAACAAAATTGTCGCATTTTTTAATGAAACAGAGGGCGTCGTGTCACAGAGCAGTTCGGAGCTGCCCAGGCAAAAAAATGGAAAGCAGCTATTGTAACCTATGAGCACGTGCTCGTTTTTTATTTTAATGTGTTAATTTAATCATGTAAGATGTAAGTCTTTTCATGAAAAATTGTTTTAGCTTACTTTTGTAATTTGTCACTCTTACTTTAAGGTAACTCAATCCACACTTGGAAATGTCCTGAAAACTTAAATAAACGAAACCGGTCGTGTTTTTTTTTACACAAAATTGTAGAGTAGACTTATCTTCCAAATTTTATTAAAATTTTCACTACAAATATCATAGAGCCTTTCATTAACATTCTTTGAGCTTTTGTGTTCTTGAGAATCTTTAGATTGAAGAATCGACAATCTTTTTTTGTTTGTTGTTCACTTCTTCGATATCAGGTTCTATTTGATTATTTATTTAGAATTCATTTCTTGTATTTCATTTGCGTTTCTTGCAATCTTTCTTTGTTAAACGTTAGTTTTCTTTTTATTTTTTAGCACTTCGACGAAAGAGCATCGATTTTTGTTTGTTTTTCGTTCAATTATTTTTCATATTTCTATATTACTTATTTCAAATGTTTATTATTGTTATTATTTATTTTATCTTCATTAGCGCTTTTTCTTTACCCTGTTATTTTCTTGGCAGTATTTTAATTGGAGGACCGTCAATATTCTTCTGTTTGTTGTTTATCTCTTCTTCGATATTTGAATTCTTTCTTGATTTTTTTATTGTGGAATTCGTTTATCGAATTTCATTTTCATTGCAGTGCAGTCATTTTTTTTTCGTTAGCTTTTTGATCTTTGATCCTCCACCGAAGGATCATCGATCTTCTTTTGTTTTTGTACTCACGTTGGTTGTTTCAGTTATCTTTTGTTTTTTTTAATTGCTTTTTAGTAGGTATATCATTGACGCTTTTTACACTTAATTATTCTCTTGGCAGTTTTTTGATTCAAAAGTCGTCAATCTTTTTCTGTTTCTTTTTAATTTTTTACTATCGAATTTGTCTGTTTCTTCGCCGGAGGATCATCTGTCTTCTTTTGTTTTTTGTTAACGCTATTTTTCGTATGTTTACGTTAGGTACTTGTTTCAGTTTGTTTTGTTTCTTTTTTCAGTTTGTTTCTTAAATATTTCACTGACGCTTTTGTACTTTATTATTTATTTTTAAACAGTGTGCCTAATTTTTCTTTTGTTTGGTGTTCATCTTCTTTTTCGTTGTTTCTCTGTTCTCTTTGATTCTTATTATTGAATTCATTTCTTGTAATTTACTTGCCCTTATAGGCGCCATGCACATCCCTGCGTTCAGCGCCGCCTGGCGTGGTGATTTGTGAATTAGTGATATGAAAATATTTCTTGAGACTCATTGCATGGGAATAATATCACTCTTATGACAATTTACGATTGTAGTGCATAATACTTGAGCTTCCTGGTATTGAAGTACATTACAATATTCAAGTTCAAATGTACACTAATAATTTTAAACAACTCACATTTTCATACCACTAATGCAGAATATGGTCATTGGTGGCGCTGGCTTCGCACGTGCATGGTCCCTATTGAGACCTTTTTTTTTGTTTACTTTATACTACCTATATTCTTTTGTTTTCTTAACAATCTTTTGTTTTCACGCAGTAAATCAGAATACATTAATTCTTTTTCTTCGTTATTTGAAGTATTTTTGATTTCTTACTATAAAATTATTTGTGTTTCATTTGAATTTCTTGAGTTTTGTTTTGTTTTCCGTGCACCTTACGATTTTCGAACAACCCTTTGGATAACAAACGATCTTCTTTTGTTTTCGTCTTGTTATTTTTTTATATTTGAACATGCTTATCGATAAATCTCCGCAAAGCGATGTTTTTCAAAACTATCGAACATCTATATACAATTTATCGTACAATTTTACGTAGTTTCTGAACAAAAAAATTGGAAGAAATTTATGAATTTGATTTTGGTAATGTTGAATATTAAAAGAAAGTTTTTTTTCGTGTGCTTTCCTCCGAAAATTTATGTCTAAAAGAATATCAAAAGTGTTTCGCACTCAGTACATGATCAGATTTTCTGATGTAATAAATTGAAAAAGGTAAGATTATATTGCTGCGGTGGCTCTTCATCTCTTGTTAGCCGGAACCGGACGCAAGGTGTGCAAGAGAGGACACTATACGCTGCAAATTCCCCGTGATTCGTCCGGTTATGTGCCCAGCGTCCTCCAAGAAATGTCAGATCAGCCGTAAATTTTATCTACCCCCCGGGAGAAGTATGTATCACGTTGATTTCTTTGGGTTATTGCCACCTCCGAACGCACAGATTACTTCCACCCCGGCGGGCAATAATTCCCGGATAAAGTTTTTACGCCTCGTAAATTACCCCGCTAATTACAGGGTGCTTATGTAAAACTAACGCCGGGAATCATTTCCTTGAGTGCATTGCGATATCCACTTAAACAGAGCCCGAAATCTGCCACCGCCGCCGCCCCCGTTGTGCTTTCAACCCTCTTGCGGCAATAATCGTAAATTCTATTAAAACATAACCACGGCGCGAAATCTGCCGCCATTACTGCGATGGTTCCGCAGTCGTCTGTTTTATATCCTGGGCCTGAGCTTGAGGAGAATACGAGCGAAAATCGCCGGAACTTAATCCGGGCTACGGCTCGCTCAATCTTTCTGAAAGCTTTCCCAAAAGCTATAATATTCAATTATTTAAGTATATTGCTCATATAAGTCGTTTTAAGAAATGATTACCGATCTGCGCGCCCCACCAAAACGACCCCCCAAATGTATTTTTGATTTTCGTCTGGTTTTGTTGCTCTGTTGTTTTCGAGATTTATTACCTGCCGAGTGTTTATTGAGTTATAAAGTAATCGAAACACATAGGCATTAAAGGGACTTTTTTACATTTTAAAATTTATAAAGTCAATGTCTTTTTTTATTAATAATAGGGATATAAAATAGAAGCAAATTGTTACATTATGTGACAGTTTAGTATAGTAACAGCTGTGCGTTCTTCAATTCTTGAAAGCTAAATACTTCATGCCATTTTATGAAGTAGCTAAATACTCGAATTGCATCCGGCGAAAGTAAAATCAATGACAAAAATAATTAACTTACTGGGTGGCTCCCCCCCTGACGCTATACATACATTCTTGTAATCCCCTCACGGTCCCAAATCAACCAAACGCTGATTGTTACAAACTCCCAGTGGACCAGGCGACTCTCTAACACCCCGTATGCAGTAATAATAATAATAATATTTACTGCAGAGTGCACGTCAGTTTCTTTTTAACTAAAAGAATTACTTAAAAGTTTGTAAGTAACGTTTATTTGCGTCCCGGCTTATGATTCCGTAACTGTACATAAAAAAACACTCGGAAGGATATTGTAAAGAGAAGAAACGGCATTCTGTACAACAATTATTAAAGCTGGTTCCTTCTTCCGAGGATTTTGTTGCATCAGTGAACAATTGTAAAACCTTGGCAATTATAAAAATCGAAATGTCTGCGGCATGGCATGGGGACTTTTTTTTGCTATTTATGTGTTCGGTGCGAAAAACCGAACAAAAATTAAATCCACGAAAGCATTAATAAAGAATCTCAATAATAAAATATAATAAAGAACGTGAATGGGCGACGATAAATCAAAAGCAATCATTAAGAGAGCCTCTGCCGGATTTCAGAGTCAAATTGGAATTCCGGGCCGAGCTTCAATATCGCTGTTAATAATGCGCTCGCACGTTTACCACCACCACGGCAATAAATTCAGATTGCCGCTTCACTAAAACTCTTTGACGACAGCCACCGCTGGTATTTGAAAGCTCCGCCAAATTAATAACGAAACCTATTTTTTGTTTTTGAAAACTTGCATTACGTACGGACAGAGGGAATCCTGAAATCACCTAGATTGTTTGATCGGGTTTTTCTTATTAAATTTGGCGAATCAAACGTCGCCCTAAACGAAACGCTTGATGAAAAATCCACAGCGTATCTCCCGAGCAATCCTGCAAGAATAACACTCCAGCGTCGGGCTCTCGATACGACCAATCAGGCCCTCCACTTCAGCCGCCAAATTTAGATTGGCCTCCGGCTAAATATTTTCTTTACTAACCCGATGGGATTAAAGTTTGCGAAGCGCTCAAAACCCGTATATCGCTGGTGTTCTATTGATTTGAGTTTTTTTTTTATTGCTACGACGTGAAATCGTTTTTACTCTCATCACATTGCAAATTCTTTGGAAGCGACGCCTCAAAAAAAACAACAACAATAACATTAAAAGAATGTATGTATCAAAACTAATCAATCACCTATGTTTTAGTTTAGCTTAGTTTACTGAGTGCAACGCACTAAGCCCGCGTATTATCAAAATAAATCAAATAAATGCAAAGTAAATAAACAAATAGTAATAAGATAAAATCATCTAGTGATTAATTGCTATCACGATCCGGCTTTCGAATCC
Organism: Dorcus parallelipipedus; assembly: GCA_958336345.1. Classification (NCBI taxonomy): domain Eukaryota; kingdom Metazoa; phylum Arthropoda; class Insecta; order Coleoptera; family Lucanidae; genus Dorcus; species Dorcus parallelipipedus. The sequence goes on from OY284483.1 coordinate 26,816,915, forward strand.
TTTCCAGGTGTTTTAAGCCCCCCCTCGTAATCCATGTACTTCTTAAGAATTTTTCCTCGCCCAAAAATATCACATCGCACATCAGATATTATGATAACTACCAGTATCAGATTGCAACGTCAGAAATATTCCGAGATTAAGTTTTGATTAATGCGATGCAGATATCGACAGACAAACTTACTCGCAGGATTTTTATCGCATGATGTGTTTCCTGAGTCATCATCCTCCTCATCCAGGGCGCGCGATCTGTTTTACAACATTTTATGAAATTTGATTCTCGACGAGCGCCGAATCATCCCAAGCACGCGCTTATTCCGGTTATAAATTATATTTCAACAACGAACGATTATTATTCCACTAAACCAAGAGGTTTCGGAGACAATATCCAGGGAATCCTGAGCATTCCTAAGTGTCCTGTTATAGGCCCGCAATCTTAGAACTATGCGAGCTGTTTCAGAAGTCAGGGGCCAAGAATGCGTGCGATATTTAGGACGTTTCTCGTCTGGGTTTATATGAGTTTTGGAAATTTTCGCGTGCGACTTCATTCTAAACGTGATTTTCAAGTCTGCAGTCGCATTTCATATTCCCATCCCTTCGAAATTAAATTGACTTGCTTAATAATAAAAAGCATAATCATCTTCGAGAATTTTATTAATAAATGGTAATGCCTAGTGACAAATTACAATTCTTAAAGTCATTAACCCCAAGACACAGCATCGCCTTATGCCCGATTTCTTCATCGCCTTATCTTGAAGTTAAATTTATCTATCAGTTAGAATGTGACAATAGTATGTGTACGGCCAACTCTACGTCACATTCCAACTGTTAGATAAATAAGGAAGGAATAGAGAAAAGAAGGAATTACGATCTAATAAATTCCATCAATAAAGTAACATTAGAAGAAGAGAAAGTACTAAGGTTCGATCATATGATCTGAATGGAGGAGGAGAGGCTAGTTAAAAAAGTAACGGAGGCGAAGCCGATGAGAAAAAACGCAAGAGGAAGACCATACCAAACCAAGAATAGTTCGATAGTTCAGTCTTAATTAAAATGTCTTCCTTTAAGTGGCTTTATCATTTTGTTAAAGATTTGAAAATGGTGATTCATCTTCAACTTTGATAAGTGAAAAAGAAATAGCTTTTACAACGACAGCGTTCATAGTGACTTAAGACAAATACATGTTTCCAATTTTTTCTTATTTCAATTAGTCACTAACATCATGGATAATCCATTACAGTTCGATATAAATCATTTTAACAAAAGGAAAACTAAAAAAAGATCGAAGAAGAAGTAGAGGAAATATGACTGAAGAAATCTATGGAAGCTCAACCTTCTCTTAAAGCAGGCGAAGTTGATAGGAAAGAACAGTAGAGGAGAACCAAAGCAAATATGGAATATTCAGTATTCCTTCTTCTTCTCGCCAATGATGTTGATTTCATTGTCTTATTTATATTTTCGACGTTAGCCGCCTGATGACGATAAGAACTCTTATCAAAGCTGGTCGCTAGAATAAATTCTATAACTAATTAGGAAGTACTTTTCAATACCAACACTCTCAAATATTGAATAGTTCGATAGCAATAATTTTAAAAGAACGAAACGAAAATGAAACTCGACTAAGAAAAGGTCGACGAGGAAGTAGAAAACGTGGGACTGAAGAAATCTATGGAAGAAAACTCAAACCTTCCCGTCGATAGGAAAGAACAGAAGAGGAAGACCAACACAAACATAGAATAGTCCAATAGAAATCATTTTAAAAGAACGAAACGAAAACTGGAACTCGACCAAGAAAAGGTGGAGGAAGTGGGACTGAAGAAATCTATGAAAGAAACCTTAGAGTCCAAGAGGATTTGTGTATTAAATGAAAATGATCACTTTTTTTTGATTTCGACACAAACTAATAATATTCGTTAAAAAAAAATTGGTCAAGACACTGCCATAACTGACAATAACTGTGAGCCTAGGACAACTGACATTCTTATATCTTACTGATTACAAATGGAGTTGCTTCGATGAAAAAAGAAATACCTCAATAGTTTCACTCAAAGTTTTGTTACGGTTCTTAACTTCGCACAGATTCCTTTTTTATAAAATGCAAGAAAAGTGAAGGGAAAATTTTAACAACAGTCAAAAGATGGTGCTGGAATACAAAACAAGGTTTCCATGGGCCCTCAGAAGATGGCGCTTCTTAAACAATGTGTATAAATTAAAGTTAAGACTCAATTGATTGTGATTAGAGCAGGTGCAACCTCAAATTACTTTTGAGGTGGAACTTTTGCTTTGGGGGTAGAAGGGAGAAACCCTGTAAAATCGTTCAACTTTCTCTTTCTTTAGCTTTACTTTTGCTACATTTAGGTGCAACAGTAAACCTTAGAGACCTCGATCCTCTCCCCGCCCTCTCATGTTGCCCTGACCTTTCCTCTTCTACGGCTGCCTTCTAGCGACACTTCTTTGAGCTTGATACATTCGTGTATTAGGTATTTTCTTTTAAGTATTTCTTTTAAAGGCCCTTGGGCGGTGAAAGTTTCAAGTGTATATCAGGGTACATTAAAAGGTCCTTCCACTTTCTTCTGTCTATCTCTATTTCTTAGCTTGTTACACCATTTAATACTTCAGTATGTAGTTTTGTGACGTGGTGAGTCATCGTCTTCTTCAGTTTCTATCTTCTACTTTGATTTATTTTCAATTTCTTCTCTGTTTGAACTAAGTAGGTACTTCTTTTCTGGTAGATGTTAAGAAGTCAATCTCGATTTCGCTTTCTACTAAATACCTGTAGAGTAGCATGGCCAAAAGTTTCTTTCAATTCAAGGCATCGAGTGCACATTTAAGGGTCCCTTCATTTTATTCTGCCCATCTCTATTTATTAGCTTTTTCCCACTTAGATAATCCTTTAGATAAATCCTTTAGATAAATCCTTTGTTTGTCATTGTTGTTTTATGAGGTCCTGAGTGACTCAGGCTAAATCATCCTCTTCTATTTCTGTCTTCTACTCTGATTTCTTCCCAATTTCATTTAAACTAAATACTTCTTTTCTATTAGATGTTTATAACTAGTCTTGTTCCGCTTTGATTTACAGACCTTTAGATTGTCGCAGACAAAAGGTTTTTACTCGAACTCATCGAATAGTGCCTGTTAAATAGTTCCACTTTCTGCTGCTCGTTATTATATCTTAGATGCATTTTTTCTATCATATTTTATATGTTATTGCGTCATGTTATCTTCGGTTTTATTCTTCTCGTCTGGTTTCTCTTCTGTTTTCATTTTCAGGTACATCTTTCCCATTAGGTATTTGATTTCGATTTTTTTTTACTCCCCAATACCTTCAGATGAAGGTATTCCTTTTTATGTTCCTTTCATTTCTGTTCATTTCTTGCTTGTTGATGACTGCAATCAATACACATATTTTTCATATCGTTGTTTCTCTGTCCTAAGACATCTTCTTCTGGGCCTGTCTTCTGAACTGGTTTCTCCTTATTCTCATTGTGCCTTACAATCTCATATCTTATTTGAATCATCCTGGCTTGATTTGCTCAATTCCTCGGCACTCAATTCTTTCTTCCATTTTTCAGGTACCTTGAGGGAGATTTGATTGGAGATTTCGAGGATGGGGCACTTGTCGGGGTTTAAAATTTTGGAAAAATTTTCGTATCGTTTTTGCCCTTACGTCTTTTTTTGTTTTTATCAATCAATCAAGGTTTCCTTTTTGCCATAATTTTCTGCAATTACTTATTAATAGTCGCCTAAATATTTGAAATATAAACACCCTGTATAAGAGTTTTTTTTTTTCTAAATTATGGGAAGTAGAGGAGAAATCGATAATTTCATATTTTAGGTGCGATGAAGTGGCCGGGGGGGCAATCTGACGCCTCTCGCTTCGCACCGCAGATTTAACGCGCTGTTTTATTTCCGGTACGTCATCATTATCTTAAAGTTACTTCTGTACAGAGCCAAAGTGTTATCGATTGCTATCAGTTTGCGGCAAACCGTGATTCGTTCAGTCAGTTCAAACGAGGCCCCGCCCGTACCTTAGGTTGCTATAGGAACACAACCCTGCACTTCAGACGGAGATAAAAACCCCGATAACGTCGGAGGCGAACGGAGAGGGAACGGATTCGCCGACGACGTGCGACAAAGAACGGGTAATGGGGTCGAAGCAACTTCCAATTCCAACTTACCCTATTTTACTTAGCAGACTGATTTAATTTCTCACAACCGTGGTGGAATCCTAATTTGGCATCAATGTAAAATTCAGTTGTTAATTTGAACAATTTTGTTTTCAGGTGAGAAACCCCACAAGTGCACGGTATGCGGCAAGGCGTTCAGTCAATCATCAAATCTCATCACGCACTCCAGGAAGCACACCGGTTTCAAACCGTTCGCCTGCGACCTCTGCGGAAGAGCTTTCCAAAGGAAAGTGGATCTGCGAAGACATAAAGAGACCCAGCACACGGAGTTACGGCCCATAGTCACATAATGCCAGAATACCGGAAGTGACTCTCACCAACTTCCGGTACACGACGCTTCCCCGGTCGCCATGGAACCTCCCGAATCTACGATCACCATGCGAAGTGAACAACCCTCCCTGGTCCAACTGCAAATACCCTCGGTCAACACCGCCTTTGGGTATAACTCTACCAGTATGGACCTGCTTCAGTCCGGATCTGCTGCTCACTTACCATCGATTCGATCGGCGTTCGCGAACGTCTCTTGGACTTAATCAACCAAACCAAAGATAAACCAACGGTCAGTAAATCGTAAGGCGGAGACTATTTTTTATCGTACTGTGATTCATAGAAGACATCATATTAAATATGGTGCTATTAAATTTTAACGAAGAAAAGATGATATCATTCCTTGTACTGAGTGTTGAATTTTTTTTTTTTAGAAGTAGGTAGATGTGCAATTAAATCTAGTGCAATTCGTACGCAGAAGTTACCATTTGTTTTTCACTCAGTGTGATCTCAGCCGAGCACTTTTCATATCGAATTAATTAATTATTATTTTTAATAATACAATCTACAATTTAAAATGTATGTGCATTCAAAATCGACCTGCAACAATAAATAATAAGAGAGTGCACGGTGAGAAGAAAAATATTATATCATTTTTAGCAGCGAGAAGCTCAAGGTTTATTGATTTTGAAATCAGCTATTTTTTTTTAAGTTTGGTCGGTTAATTCTAAAACACCCTGTATATGATACATGTCTAAGAAAAATGCCTCTCAGCGTCTCACATAACTTTCTTCCCAGTGTACAGGTTTTTTTAAAGATATTTTGCACATTACGTACAGGCTTTATTTTAGAATCTAGATTGCAAAGGAAAAACTTTGCATTTTTTAAATGAGACACCCAGTATATTGTTCGCTAAAATGAAAAGTTATTTTTTCCTAATTTCAAAAATATTAAATGCATTGATATTTGCACATATTTGAGTTTAAAATATCAACAAATTAACATTTAACTGGAAAGAATATTTAAAATTTCTAATTAATCACTGTTTTTCTCCATTTTGCGTTGCACTTTTGTTTTTTTTTTTAATGATAACTCTAAAAGATAATACGTATAAAACCCCACAACTTTTGCATTTAGAGTTTTCTTCTAGCTCCTAAAATAAAGCCTCCTAGATAGGGTGCAAAATATTTTTAAAAAACCGTGTGGTATAGAATATAAATATTAGTTTATTTCTGTTTTAATTCTGAATTTTATTTGATGTATTTAACGCAATTTTTTCACGATACGTACTTCTTCTTATAAAGTTCTGAAGAGCCCTGTATATAATATCGTTTCATAAGAGTCACTTTTATTTTCTAACTAAAGAAAGTATTAAATTTATTTTTTTTTAATTTCTGACGAAAAAATTTTCAAAAATCTTGGGGTACTACATACAGGGTGCTATAAAAACAACGCCATTCTGGGACACCCTCTGAGCATGGAAAAAATGTTAAAAAATTCTACCTTACAGTTATGTTTCTGTCAACTGATATTAAATAATACAAATTCAGTCAACGTAAATTCATAGATAACTAGATGCAATTACTTAATAATTAATAACTTGGTTGCCAGATCATTTTTATTTATATATATAATTAGACGTACAGTACATCGTACATAGTGGTCTAATACACAAACTTAAACATTAAATAAACAACTAATTATGATAATTTTTGTGTAAAATATGTACTATTTATTGATTTTAAATAAAAATCATTTTAAATATTATGTCTTTCACTATAAAAGTTGTCGAAATATTCAGATAAATAATAAAAATTTCAAATTCCAATCTTACAACATCCAAAATCTTTAAGAAATAACAATTTTTTTAACATTTTTCCCATACTTAGAGGGTGGAGAATAGCGTTGTTTCGCCATTTTTACAGCACCCAGTGTAGTCTAAGAACACTTTCATACTTTTGATATTTTTAAAAAAATACTCGTTTTCACAAAAATTCTTTTAAATTAAAAAAATAGATTTTTCTGAAAAAATTCAATTCAAAAGATAAAAATTAAAAAGCAAAGTTCATCCAAACTTCGTCCTCACTATTCGCTATTTTATTTTAATTAAAACAAAAGTCAAATTTTATAAATCCGTACGAATAAAAAAAATTGCTTACAACTATTTACAATAACTTAGAATTTTTTTCATTAAAAAATTCTATGTATAATTAATAAAAATTTTGCGAAACAAATGTGGCCTGTCTACTGATAGACATTTGATTGGTTTCAATTTAATTCAATTGTTTAATACTTGGGCTTTGCATTTCTGAGTCGATCAATTTGGATTATTCGATTTTTTTTAATACTTTACCACTACGTTCATTTTAAAATATTTTTTAAGCCACCCCAAATTTATATTTTTTCTAAAAGCAAGTAACGCACTTAAAATTTATTTATAAAAATTATACAAAGGCGAAAATATTTAAATTAAAGCAGTTACACGTCATTGGAAACAAAGTTGTAAGTATTATGGTTTGGAGAGGTTTTTAGAATGCTTTGCGCTTGAAAAAACTATTCATTTTAGCTTCAGCGAAACATAGGTATGAAGGCATTCTAAAAGATGTCTAAACCATAATCTTTATAATTTTTTTCTTCATAAAATATTATTAATAATTAACGTAACAAAGTTTCTTTTATTTTTAGCAGTAACATTAAAATTAATTTAAATTTAGGAGCCTCAGGACTGACTTTTTTTTCTAAATGATACTTTTGGGGTGAGGGATTACAAATCGATAAGCTTTCATCAATTTTTACACATTTTATTAAAATAAAATAAAGTTGAAGTATGAAGTCTCCAATTTGAGTTGGGTCATTTTGCGCATGCATAATTCTTTTAATTTTCAAAAGAATAATGGCGTCTTCTTTGAACGCCCAACGACTAAAATATTTCACGACTGCAAATACAAACCTTGAAACCTTTCATTTCGATTTACTGTCGACGGACTGTCTTACAAAAAGCAGTCCAAGTCATAACTTGGACCAATTTTAATAAACAAGAAAATAAGTGAAATGGTTCCAAAAATACTATAAACTGTGTTTAGTTTCGATTTTTTTTGAAAAAAAAGATCTAGCTACAGTCGACTTGTTTTTTTTTTAATGGCAAAGTATGTATATTTTTATTATTATGTCTGGTAGAGCTTTTTTTCAAAATTTAACAATGTGCAACATTTTAAGTTTAAGACCAGCAAATAGTGCAGAAAACATTAAGAAAACACATAATTAATATTAAATCTATAAATGTGTACCTACCTAAGTTGCAATGGAAAAAAATTGAAAATCGATCTTGAAGAGAACTGTGAAAAATAATGCTCAATGATATTGTTTGCACGGCACACTTTAATATTTTTATAAAAAAAACACTCTTTACGTAATAGACTAATTTATTTCCTTTTTTTAAGAAAAATGTTTTCCAGACATCAACGTGTTGCGCGTTAAGTAGTATCCACACAATGCGTTCCTACCGCAAGTCGCAATGCGTTCGGTTAAAGCCGGGCGTTGTGAGCGTTACAATAAAAAACGTAGGTTTATTCTGCTGTCGCATGCCTCCTTTAATAATTTTTCTAATATGTAGCACACTGAAAACTTTTTTTTTGTTGATTTCTGTTTACGATGCGACAGGCATAATAAAATAACTCGTATTCACTTATAACGTGGAAATGGTATTGCTTTCAAGATAGAACGTTGTTTACAACGTTTGCCAGCCGTTACAAATTAATCTTTAGGAAACTATTCGTCACCATTATAAATTAAACAAATAAAGTAGATGTGTACTTTAAGTAGCGAACTTTGATGTAAAAATGTTGTCAATCCTAATGCAATGTTAGGTCAAAAAGCGATCGCAGGATATCCTTTCATTACTATGATGTAAATTGAGACACATAATTTTTTTTGTCCAACTGCAGACATTTCCTTTTACTAATTTGAATTTGAATTTATTAATATATTAAATATACAGGACCGCACCATCACTTGGACAATCTTTAGAAGCATTTATTTGTTCTCAAAAATGTAAACGAGCTTTCTTTACGAAGGTCTTGAAAGTTACGAATTTGATTTTGATTTTGTACTAATCAGATGGTGTAATTTTATGTTTTTATTGAGAGCCGTAGATACAGAACATTGTTAGTAAAATATAATTAATATTAAGTAATAACTAACTCTTGAAGTATTAACATTATTTTAGGTGTAACGTCGGCAACGGTGTAGCAAAAATTGGATGTCACTATGGTTACCATAGTCTGACATGTGACCCTAAGGCCCAGCTTAACTTTAAGCTAGAGCTTAAACCCTTAACAACAATTGTTCAAATAATCGTTGTTAAGAGTTTAAACTTCAGCTTAAATTTAAACTAGAATTGTACAACTGGGCCTAAATGAGCGTTTGCTAGAAGTTACAATTATTATTATTGTGACAAATTTGATTTCCAAACAATTCAGTGAAAATTCAGTTGTCAACAAAAATGAGGGTACCCTATGATCTATGGTTTCAAACTAGTAAGTGCATCTACAAGGTGCAGTGTTGCCTATTTGTGATATCTTTAAACATCTATGTCTAGAAAATCACGCACCGTAAAAATATTCTAAAAGTATATTTAACGTTCTCTATCACTACCTAATCGGTGGTGCGACCGTTTTTAATAATAATAATAATAATTATTATTATTATTATTATTATATTTCCAACAGACAGCACAAGTCTATAATGGACAATTAATAAATTTAAATCTAAGAGATTTTGAATCTTACTGTAGGTAAGCAATATTTTTAATCAGAAACACAATCATAAAAGAATCTTTAACATTTAAAAACATTTAATTCCTGGCCGCAGAAATCGGAGTTGGTCGTTATGCACGACCTTGTTCGACGGTGCAAGAAATACATAAAAGAAATAATAATAAAAGCTTCGCTTTCTCACCGGTCTGCCAAGTCACGGTCCAAAAGCTGATTGTTCGCGGGCCGAATTTAACCAAACCGTACTAAGCGCATGTGACATAATAAAATTTTCCATGAACTCCGCCTACTTTCGTCTCGCGAGTACGCGCGATCGCATTGCGATTTGCGGCCAAAACGCAATATGTGGATGCGCCTTTATTGGGTTTAAGAAAAAAAACTGTACCAGATACAATAATAAAATATCTACAGAGCTATTTGAAAAATAAAAATTGACGATGACTTGAAAGTAATTTAACCCTTTGTCTACCAATGGTACTTGAAAGCACCAGCATTTAAAAACCTCTTAAATACCAACATTTGCAAGCGGAAGATGCACGTACGTATACATAAATGATGTGCTACTCTTGTAAGAAATTATTAAAAAGCGCGAAAAATTTTTAGTATTCAATGTTGCCAATATAAGTATGTAGTAAATTCATAGGAACAACAGTACTCTGCATAAAGAGGATTTAAAGCTTGAAATGTAAGGTACTTACAAGCACCGCTGGGATAATGTAGACTCTAGTGACATATCAGTATTGGTAGACAAAGGGTTAAAAAGAAAATGAAACTGAAATATTTTATCCATAGTATTTTTAGTCACATTTTCGTTTGCATTTTTGGTTTGTTAAAATTAGTCTATAAATTACGGAGTTATGGCTTGGGGTGTTTTTCGTAAGACATGTATAATAAAAACAAAATCCAGTCAAATTTATTCACTTTGTTAGAGTTGGTCTGAATCATTAAAAAACAGTTGCTGCTCTCTGCTCAGTATGTCAGTAAAGAAGTTGGGAGAGAGGGGGAATCGGTTTAGTTGGATGTGACTGTACTTTTTTTTGTAAACAAGCAAAGACATGATTAATTAAAAGAAAGTTACAAAAATTAATAAAAATTCTGATTATTTTGCCTCAGAAATTTGACATTTGTTCAACAGAATATAACAACACTGTCAATAACAGTCATGTTGGCTTTATTTTAACTATAAAAAATAATTTTAAGATTCAGTTGATTTTGAATGCATCAAACAATTTAATTTAATAATTTAAAAAATAATTCGATATGAACTGTGTAATGAATGAATTCATTTCAAAGCATTCACCAAAGAAAAAAACATACATATCAAGCTTACAGGGCAACTCCGGCAATGAATGTTTCTTAAAAACAGGGCAACCAAAGATTTTATTCTTCACTATCTTGATTGTCTCGGGAGAGAGGTAACTCCATCGCGCTTACGTTAATTCTCATCGTCTGGTTTTTCAGCGTCGCCGAAGGATGAGAGGCTTGTTGGAAAAGAGGAGAGATCAAAGAGACGAAGTTATTTTGTCTTGCCCCCCCCCCCCTCGTCACGTCCGCATTAATCTAAATTGTTTATTTTATAACGGCGGGCGTCTGTTCGGTGGAGCAAGTCGTAGTAATTGAGCTGTATTATAGAATATCACTGGAAGGCGAGAAACTCTCTCGGCAGAGGCCATATCTTTATTTACAACAGAGAAGAAGTGCGCGCGGAATATCAAGTAGGCGTTCTTGATTGAGCGGCTTGATTTTTAACCAAAGTTGCGCCGTGGATTGAAATCTTATATTGGGAGATGCGAGATTTTACCCGCAGCAAAAAGAAGTAATTTTTTTCTCCATCTTTAAGAAATTAAGCTAAAGAAAAATGAACAACACAAAAGCAAATAAAATAACGTCGAGGGTATCGATCTCAAAAATAGATTTTCCTTATCGCGTTAAATTTTCAGCGTCCTCAAGTTGAATAATGCAAAGGCGAAAAACCACGAGCTTAAATATGTGCATCTGAAATTTAAGCTTGATCGACGCCGCGACGTCGGCGACGATAAATATTTATGCGACGCGTTAAAAATCACATTTGAATTAACAGGATTTGCATAATTAACGAGTCGCAGTAGCAAACCCGTCGCGTCACCGTGAGACGTGAAACTCCATATTCCCCGGGCTCCGGAAAGCAGATCACGACATCGAGAAAGCGGGTTTCCGGTTTCAGCACTCCGGGCGGAAGCCCACCCTCCCCCTCCCAGGCGCGCCGGAAAGCTCGGATGTGTCAGTTCGCGTTTTGTTGACGGTATGATTTTATTCGTCTAATTTTAGTTGAGGAGTAACAAACTTATCCTCTCCCGGAAAGATTTGACGTTAATTGAAATTTTGCCGGAGTTGCCCGGAACTAGTTTTAAGCGACGTGCCATTTTTACAATAATCGTGTAATCGATGATGCAATCTTTCTTTTTGTTTACCGACAGGAAACCCAAACCAAAGGATATTAAATGAATTAATGTTATTCCTGCAATCGTACAATTTAGTAAAGTAAATTCAATGTAACATACGACTGTAAATTAATGTAATGTATCATTTTGTATGTATGTAATATTCGTATTTTCTGTACATATGCTTCGTGTATGTTTTAACACACAGTTTCACTATTTACTTCACTTGTAAGTTACATAAATTACATTACCATACGTATTTGTTGTTTTATTCTTACCTCCTTCCGTTTTATTTCTTATCATTTTAATTACTCCGAAAACCATTTACGATAAAATATACATGTATGTATGTATAGGATCATTAACCCATTAGATCAGTATATCGATCGTATAGATCTGAATTAAGAAAATATACGATGAACAAAATTTTCCCAAATGTAGAGAAATTTCTTTATTATTGGTAATCCTTTCTGTAGACACTGGTGAACATGATTTTTCTTTCCTAGTAGTACCAGCGTCACCAGCGCGTAAAATGCCACAAAAATTTTAAAAAAATCTCTTCAACCTAAAACCTTAATTTGTTGCTAGATTCACGAATAAATTAAAAAAGAACATAAAAATTCATAAACTTAAAGAAAAACAAAAAACGGCCGATATTACAACGCAGTTCAATTAATTAATAATGTGCCAATAAAACAAAACAATTTGAAAAGATTAACGAGGAGACAAAGAAAACAAAGTATTAAAAATTCAAAAAATAAATAATAAAATTAAAAAATTATAGTGAAAACAAAAGACAATCGATTTTATAACGCAATTTAATAGATTAATAATTTTAATGAAAAAAAAATGTGAAAAGAACGATGAGAAAGCAAAGAAAACGAAATAATAGAACTTTAAAAAGTACGAAATAATAAAATTTTAAAAATAATAAAAACAAAAGTCAATCGATTAACAACACAATTTAGTAGATTAATAAATTTTAAGAAAAAGAGCTGTTCGGGAGGAAAACTGGCAAAACAAAGAAAGCAAATGAACAATTTTTTTTAACAAATAGGTACATATAACAATAATATTAAAAATAAAAATAAAAACAAGAGACGATAGATTTTAGAGCACAATTCAGCAGGTTCATAAATAAAAAAAAAAAAAAAAAATTGGAAACAGGCAGCGATAAAACTTACTTGCCTTCCATATTTATGGTCAACATATTATTTAAAAAAAATGCATCGCGGGGAGTGAACCACCCTCGTAAAAACAAATGAAAAGATGAACTTTCGACATGTTTTAACAGATGGCGTTGTTAAATGTCTTACAACAACGCAAGTAATTTTTTATCATCGTCCAAAATTTAAGCTTTGGTCAATGGATGGTGGTTTTTCACTATAATCCTTCAATACCTAGTGCATCACCCTCGTAGAAACAAATGAAAAGAAGACTATCGGCAGGTTCCATCAGACGGCGCTGTTAAATGTTTTACTTTAACGCAATAAATAAGTTCTAAAAATATACTCAAGGGTCATTTTGATAGAAAATGTGTGGAACGTATTAGTATTACACAGGATGCCCATTTTAAATCGTGACCCCTGAAGGTTTTAGAAAAGGCAACCCGGCAATCAAATCAGAAATAACTTCGTATTCTTATGAAGTACTAAAAGCTCGAAAGTAGAATGGGTTGCCTATTTTTAATTTTGAAGGCGAAACGATTTAAAATAGACACCACGTATAATTATCTTGAAAATAAGTTTTCGGATACGGGAAATCAGTGTTGTCACCTTTACTCAAGTTCCTTATTCAAAGGGCCCCATTTAAATCTCACGCCCGAGGTCCCGCCAACTATTACAAACCGTAACTATTAAAGCCGCCTCTGACGACGAAATGACATGACATGACAAAAACAGCAAGGGCGTTTCACGAAAGTTAGAAGGAAACTACAAAAGAATTAAAATAAACTTCTGTAACGTGGGTATGATCCTTTTGGATAACCTTCAATTGTTGGTGAATTATTGCTTCTCATTATGTGAAATCGTTTAGGTCTGGCATCTCTTGTTCGAATGGTGGACTTCTTGGACTACTTGCTAAGAACTGCCATCCTTTGAGTGGGATGCGAACTCATGTGAGGAATTGGTGTCAGGTTCTACCAAGGACTGGAAAAAACGTATTAAAAAGTGTGTAAATTCTTTTAAAATTTACACACTTTTATCTACACCAAAAGGCATATTTTCATAAACGTCTCTTGTTATACACTGTGTTTCATTTCTCATCTACACGCCCCTGATTTTTTAAATTTATTAACGGATCGATTTTAAATTTTCGTCAGTAGTACATTCTTTGAAAACAGATATTTTTCAATTTTGAAACCTTTTTTATTGCAAGCCATGGCTAACCTCTATTGAAAACAAATTACAAAAAAATTTTAAGAAAACATAGTAGTCCTTATTTGGTCAATAAAAGTTATTAAGAAACGTTACTTAGAATTACGAAATAACCACAATTCCCAAATTTGGGTAAAAAGTTTTAATTTGAATTCTTTTAAATTCTTGTAAATTAGCTGAAATAATGCATTTCCAGTAAATAAATTATTATATTAATCAGTAAATAAATATGAGTTCTGTAGGAAATATGTTAATTTCTGTTTCAATATTCCTTTTTCTGTGTCAATGAAACACAGTATATATACTAGTATACTTAGATACTATCCCCTGCTTGTCATCTCCCCAAACACGCAGACACCGAATTATAACCAACAGTAACTTAGATAAATTTCAACAATACATAAGTTCAGAACAGTGGCTAGATGTTTATCAAGTGAATGAATGAAGTAATTATAGCTTTCGCGACGTTTATCAAAATTTTCGAGTGACGCTTAGATGTATCGTGTCCATTTGGAAAGAAGAAAATCAGTAAGTTCAATACCGCTCCAAACAAATGGATTTCGTCCGAAATTACTGCTTTCGAGTATTTGCTCAAAGATCTCTTTCTGCTGTATCATGCTACAGGTGATTTATAATCATGGAAATTTTACTTTAAAAAAAAAAGAATGTATACAAAGATTTAAATGCTGCGACAAAGAAATAATGAAATACTTAATTCAAGGAACAAAAATAAAGCGAAATATTGTAAATGACGACACTGGTCGTAAACACCGCATACCAAATAAAATGTCCTTGCATGTCGACAATCAGGTCATTGATAATCCAGAAACTATCGCAAACGTATTTAGTCATTACTTTACTAATGTTGCGGAAGATATGCTTCAATTACTCTACCCAGGAGATCTTTCAAAAGAATGCACTCTTGGACGTACTATAACACAATCTATGTATAAGCAAATTTCTTGCTAAACAAACTCACCACTCTGGATATCAGAGGCTAAATATTTGTTCAAATATTTTGCCATTCGGCTGAGATCATATCTTAGCAACAAGAATAAAAGTCAATGTACAGGATCATCTCTCCAGAAAAACGAACGTAAGTTTTGGTGTCCCACAAGGATCAATTTTAGGCCATTTGTTATTCATGTTATTTATCAATGATGTCCGCTAACATAAGTTGTCCAGCAAGAATTATAATTTATGTGTTGATTTGGATTATTTAACACAGGCGTATTTTGGGCTAGTATACTCCAATTTGGTCTATTGCTGCGAATTGTGGGGCAATTCACGCGATGTCTGCAGGGTACTCATTGCTCAAAAACGAGTGATAAGATTAATATTCAATGTAGAACGCAGATAAACTTGCAAAGATCTTTTCATACATTACAATAATTTGACCCTTGCTTCAATTTACAATTCTCATTTTATGTGTTCTAAAAGAGCAAACTAGAAACGAATTACTAAATCAACGGCAAAATAACCATAAACTGCAATTTATTTAGATCATTGGCCAAGTGAATAAATAAATTGATTGATTGATATGCCATGGCAATTAATGCAATTTGTTGTGCGAGTTACCTTTTTGTTTTAAATGGCACTCCCTACGTAGGGTGTAAAAGAATTGAGTGTATTAATTTCACTGGGCGATAGTTCGGTTACATTCAGGACACCACATTATATAACAATTTTTGATCGTCTTGATCCAAGCTACCACCATGTGAAATTATTGCACTAAATTCGCTTACACCCTGTACATTATATGCCGTTTAAATCTACGCTGTTCTGGTTGAATAAAATTAAATCTGAACTTAATTGAGCTGATCTGGAGTTTCAAAAAAATTTGGTCGCAGTAATTTTAATTACTTCCTTAACTTAATACAACAAAACATAAAAAAAAAACATTAGCAAATGCCAAATATGAAATCCCTTTCTAATGAGTTGAAATAAAATGAGATCAGAACCTAGAATTAAGAAAAAGGTCCTAATTAAAAATGAAATTGACAATTTTTTTTGAATATTTAGTAAAAGAAAGCAGGAAACTTAAACAAGCTTTTTGTACAGCAAAATTAAATTAAAATTGTAATCAAGCAGACACTGAATAACGAATTATCGAATATCAATAAAAATTGACTGACTTTCAAGGTCAGTGTCAACCTAGCCGTCGATATTTATTAAGTAAAAAAAATATGTAAGTATATATTTGTACATTTTATAATATATTCTTATTTTTATTTTTATTTGCTTTTTATTTCGATCGTGAATTTCATATGATTGTAATTTATGATGAGACGCTAATAAAAAATTTCCTCCTATGTCATACTCTTCTTTAAATGTAATCAGTTTACAACGTAAGTTTCTGGCCACATGTGGCCCTTTATCAATTGCAACGACTTTTTTGTTTTATAAAATACATTTGAACTTTACAATACAATGAAATCAGTGTAATTTTAACTTAAAATTTTGAATAGCCTTTTTTTTTCGATGATAATCTCAATAATCTCAGTGTTTTATAAACATTTTTATTCTTTCTTCTATGATTTTTTATTTTTATTTAATTTAAATACTTACACTAAAATATTGAATTATGAATAAGGATCTGAATACACGGACCACTTTAACAGTCGAAATCTACTACTGAAAGTTGAAAACGATTGAAACGGCAGACTACTGATTTTTGGACAGAGCAATCAACTTGATCTTTTTTTTTAAAACTCGAACGACACAAACACTGCTACTGTCAGCGGTTATTTTTTTACTAGAAAACGCTATAATTTACATTTATTTTATTTGCTTAACCACCCGCATGCAGTGTGGTCGACAATCGCCTTCAACTACCGCGCAATTGAAAGGAAGTCAACCAACAACAATCAACGAGGAATAATCAACTTCAGCTTCTAAAAGTGTGTCTGTACTCGAGCCTTAAATTCTAATGTTTAAAATATCAACTAGTTGCAGAACATTGTTTCTAATAAAAAAATATTAAATTTTAATTAAGTGAAAAAAAAATTAAAGAAGCACATTTATGATAACAAGTATTTCTTGTTGTTGTATTTCAGTATGTTCAGTATTTCAGTGTTGCCAAATTTTAATTTGCAATTGCGCCAAAGTTGTCACCTAAAAGAGTCCTAAAAGCGTCAAAAGCAAAACCGCTTTGGAATCCTATTATTAGGCATATGTTCCGGAGGGAAAACATTAAACTTCGAACACCTAGGTTTTATTCATTTTATTGTTAAATTACTATTATTTTGCTTTTTTTTTCAAAACTTTCGTAGCGAAGTCCGAAGTCGGGAAAATTAAGTTTGAGCCTTCTGAGAAAAGGCGCCAGAATTTCAGGCGCCAGCAGCGCTAATAATAAAATTTAAAGCACAATTTTAAGCATAAAGGCATCAGAATGGGGCTGTAAATCGCCACAATTGGCAACACTGACTTGACTGACCACTTACAGTTTGGTTGTCCATCGTGGTTAACCACCACACATTTGAAAGGAAGTCAACTCTGCTTTTGCTGAAGCATTTTCGGCGACCAACTTTGATTGGTAAAAGTGGCTCGTGTATTCGGATTCTAATTAATCGTTTTCAAAACATCAGAAAATAACAGAATATTATTTTTAATTAAAATCATAATTCAGCATTAGAAAATAATTACAAAATTGTTTAATATGTTAAAAAGTTGTATTCAGATTGTCCGTCCATGTACAAGCCTTTAAATACAACCATACAATTTAAAATTAACGAGAAAAGAAATATAGCAAAAAGAGAAAATAACACAAGAAAGGAGAACAATAAGTGAAGAGATTAGAAACAAAAATTTTTCGAATGATTTTTTATAATACAATTAAAAAACATCGACGTTTCGCAGCTTTTTTTTTAAATTGTTTATCTTGGAAACATACAGCGAAACGTCGATATTTCAAGCGTTTTTTCTTTAAATAATGATTAGTAATTTTAGTTTTATGAAATACGTTATAGATTGTGAGGTAGTTCCTGGAACTTTTTGAAAATGAACGAAGTAATAAGGTGTAAGTTTCTACCGTAATTAAAAGAGTAAGAGTTAATGAAACTATTCTAGTTTGAAAATAACCTTGAAGTTTATTTAAAAAAAAAGACAAGAATAGCTGAAGCAAAGCTGTAATTAACTTGTTTGAAGTTGAAATGCTAATTTTTTGATGAATTTAAGTTCTTGAGTTTTGTTTTAAAAGTTAAATTTTCTATGAAAGAAAGAAAAAATGCTTAAGTATTCGTTAATCCGTACAGCTCCAAAACTCTGGATGGAATTTAAATTATGAAAGGTAAATACAATTAAGTGTTTTTATGTATAAAATGCCACAACAGAGTGGCTTCAATTATACATATTTAAATGATTTTAGCTTCTGATACGTAGAGGTACTAATAAAGCTTTAAAAATATAACGGAACAAGTTCGTGTATTTTTTTTAAAATTAAATACTCTCATGCCTAAATAAGAAACTCCAGGATCGCAGAACCCAACTCTTCAATGAATTTAACACTCGCACCTTGTTCGCACAACAATTTGTAATGGAGTGTGATTTGATTAAGAAACTCGCCGGCTCACCGTCTCAGTCTTCCCCGTCCTCAAAACTTCCCCCATCATAACCGAATTATGGAAAACGCTCGCACCTAGGCTTCTCACATGTACACGCAAAAGATTCTTTAGATTTCCTTTTTTTTTTTGAGAGAAACGAATGAGTAGTGCTAACTCGTGGATGCACACGGTATTTCGCGTGCGGAAGATCCCGAGGGTTGAGCCCTAGCGAGTGGTCCCCTGGAGAGCTATAAGGCTGCGACCGTTGAGTGATAATTATAGGTCACGTGACGGGTAATTGTAATCATTACTCCACTCAAATGTTCCTGATGAGTGTCTTCTAAAAATTTTTTTTTTAAATAGACAGCCTTAGCTTTTGGGAAATAAACGAGTGTCCCAAAAATAATATTTTTTCCCTTGAAAAGTACGGGGGAGTAAGGGAGAAACCAAAAGTGAGGAATATTTTTTCGCTTATAAGGGAAGCGCATTTAATTGCATTTTCGGCAAGAATTTGGGGCGTAGGCGGAAAGCAAGAAGGGCCGGCAGCATTCTGACGGGCAACGTCCGAGCAGATTGACCGTTCGTCGACTCGTTGATTGTATTTCTCTAGGGACCTGCAATGTGCGCACACAAAGCGAACATTGAAACCTGCCAGTAGATATATGCGATTTGAAAAATCCTAACAAATTATTGGGCTCCTTTCCTTTCCTCTTCGTATAGCTGAATTATTTCAAATAAAGTCCACTCTGAGGAATATTCTACAATCAACGTTTGATTGAAGCAACAGGAAATCCGAATAGTAGAATAGGTGGAAATATACTTCTGTGCTGGTAACCCAATGCCTTGGAGTTAACGCTGAATTTGGGGTTTCGAAATACGAATGCAATTACACATTAATTGTAAAGGACCTATTAACTTATTTCCGATTTCAAACTATACTAGATTCGTAACAAGATCCAGAAAAGAAATTTGGAGAAAGGCTAAGAGGAAGTTGTTGAAGTGAAGTAAACAAGGCCAAGTCCAAGAGAATCTTCTTCAATACGCAACTCAATATATTATACCTACACTTGCTAACACATTAAGTTCCGTGCATTTACTGTCCCACAAACTGCCCTCTTACATGTACTTTTATGACAGTGTCGGTTTGGCCATAGGTGGGTGCCGTCCCAAAGTTAATTGGTCAATAAAAATGGCCGTTAAATTTTACTATCGCGCAGGAGGAATTTGTCAAGTTATAGTCTTGTTCCGATACATTGATTATTTAAAACGCACATTACGATCTGTAAACGTTACCGGCAATTTCGCTCGTAATGATCATCTTCGATCTATGTACTTACAAATGTTGAGGTGTATGTGAACGACGGGCGATTTTTAAATAAATGATTTTTATGCTCGCCGGTACGTTAAGGCTGTAATTATAGAAGAATACTCGAAGTATCCACTAACGCTCCGGTAGCTATAGAACTGTGTCGTTTAAAAATTTAAATTTTTCTTAAAGTGACTAGGGTCAAAAGGTTAAATTTGGAAAGCCCCCATCATGTCACCTTTTGATTTAATGTATGACCTTAAGGCCTTGTACACATAAGACTTGGTTCAATCTGGAAAAGTAGAACATGTTCTATTTCCATACCATATCTGCAACTCAAAAAATTTTCGTTAAAAATATTTATTTTAGAAATTGAACCAAATCTTAAAATAGATGAAGTTTTTATATTTGGATTATCAATGTTAGGTGATCTTTTGGTGAAGTCGAGAGCCATATCGAAATGTGGAAAAACAATTCCTTGTAAAGCCGATCACATTCGCAAATTCCGAAGAAGCTGATAAAAGTTTAGAAGTGCATTATGCAAAGTGTATTTTAAAATGTAACATTATACAAATTTTATTTATTTTACAATAGGCTCACGTAGGACGGGAGTTGCGGTAATATAATTTGAGAATACTGAACGGCGATCTGTCTCCGTGGGCTGCAGGGACTTCCGAAGGGGTTCGCGCGTCGTGCTCGCTGCTACTCCGCCCCCTCCTCGTAGGGTTGGAGGAATACGACTTGTATTAGCATCTTGAATGTCGTCCGACTTCTCTCCCTGATATCTTATACGCAAACTTCATGTTGCTTTTACTAGATTATTGGTCGCGCCATCACAATTTTCAGGAAGAAAAAAAATACTAAATTCTATAATCTTGAGATAATATAAAATAGTTTCGTAGATCAATATTCACAGTTCGGTTGCAGTAACTTGGTCGGATTCAATTTGTTGCTTTTTGAATATGCAAACTGTTCACAAACTAGGATAACTTCGTTAGGCGCGTGTAAGAGAGCGGGAGATGAACGGCGAGAGGGCTCAGAAAAAGGGCAAGAGTGGCGTGCCTGAGCGTCGACAATTACCGGAGGAGGAAACGTTGGCGGACATGGCCAGTCAAAAGCAACGACTTCTGAAATATTAATCCGGACAGAGATTGTGAGTTATGCAAGCGGGACCGCCGCCGGTAAGCGGTTCCAACTTGGCTAAGTGGCGCTAAGCACGCGAAGGTGTAGATTTGCAAGAGGAAAAATATTACTTCGTAAATGAGATCCTATCATAAAAGAGAATATAATGCGCTGTTTGTATGTTACTTTTACTATCTCCACACACTTGTTTTTGACACGCGACGCTTTCATTGGAACTAATTTTATCTTTCACATTCTTGGTAACCATAATTTATTATTACGTTTACACTCGGATCATTTTTTATTTTAAAAGGACTGTCCTTAAAACATGATTTATTTAAACAACTCAAAACGCTAGGTTTCAGATTTTCCCTTTATTACTCAACATTTTGTTGTGCAGACTGCAATCTTTTCAAAAAAAAACTTCTTCCTCTATTCTTTTTCCAAATAGTTGGTTTGGAGTGAGCGCTTGTTAACCTACAAGGCCTTCAAGGAAATTAAGAAAAATTGCTGATTTGGTACAAACTTGTTATAAATTTAACAAGAATAACATTTAGAAAGTATTCCAGTCAAAGAAAAGAATGAAATCATGATGCATCCTAAGTCCACTTTTGTATTCTCCAATCCTAAATCAGAAAGTCAATCAGGGAGGTAAAAATATGAGAAGTTTGCTCTGCAAATGATATCATTGCTTATCATATGATAAGCATAGCTGAGAATGAAAAGGAACATAAACAAGTTTTTTTTTCTTTTAATTCGACTCTACAACATCTCGCTGAATAGCTAAGGCTGGGTTTCTCAGTCATAGTTTAACTTTAAACTTCTGTTTATTTCCATAGGAACAATTGTTTTTATAATTGCTACCATGGGAATAAACAGGAGTTTAAAGTTAAACTAGGACTGAGCAACCCAGCCTAAGTATTATTCAAACAACTGTAATTGCCCTAATTTCCGAAGAATAAACCTGACCTTCTGATACTCATGCGCTACGGCATGTTTCGTAATTTGAAAAAGACGAAATATTTATTAAAAAAACAGGTACTGAAAGATAAAACCTATACGCAGCAGTGAAGAAAAAATAGTAAAAATCTTAATTAAAGAATAAGAAAATTTAGGGACAATAATATCTCAAGACGGTTGAAAGAAGTGAAAGTTAGAACAAAAGATAGAAGAAAGAATTGGGACAATGAGACTAAGACCAAGAAATACTAAAGCAAACAAAACTTCAAACATTCAAAATTTTGATAACTGATATAGCTATGAAACCTGTATCCCTGTATGGAATGACAGAAAGCAAAAAAAAGTGCAGATCTCAAGTAATAAGCTATTTAACTAAAAAAAGAGAGAAAGTCAAGAATAGAAGAAATGATAAGTATAAAAAAAACCTTAAAACCAAATGTATGACAGAAAGCCAATGGAATTCAGTTTGACGTTTATATTTAGCACTTGCACCAAAATACTTACATCCAAAAAATTAAGAAAGTTAAGCGAAAAATATTGTTGAATGATTTATTGTCGACTGGGACATGATATGACAAAAACAGTCTTTTTCTTCGATCAACTGCCTTTAATAATTCTTTTGTAGGCGTTGCACAGATAAAGCTGCCGCTTCATCAATACAAGGTTTTAATTTTTAAAAGGACATTGTGTTCGCCTTTGGCTCGTTCATGACCAGGTTTTTGCTATGAGAAGGGGTTCGAGGCATAATAAGTTTGCGAACCACTAGGCTAAAAGAAAGTTGTGAGATTGGAATTGATGGTTAAAAACTTAAATGAACAAAGGTACATGACAGATCCTTCCGGGATTGTATAAAACGTTGAATATAGAAAACAGCGAAGGAAATAATCTTTTCGAAAAAAGCTAGGCAATCTACTGGGTACAGGCTGAACGGTCAGGCAAAGAAACAGCGTCGGAATAATGTGCAGGTGAAGAAAGTTAAATGTTACAAATCACTAGAGAAGTAAGTGCCAATAAAGTGGAGAAAGGATTGGATTTCATTGTTCCAAAAAAAATCTAAATTACTCTTTTCATTCGAAATTGCTGAAAAGTATCCACCATCAATAAATTATCGGTATTAAGGTAGTTATGATTTGTTTGTCTTCACTTTTTGAATATTTATATTTTCTTCTTCAAATAGAGAAAGAGCTTTCTCATTTTTCGTTTGTTCATCATCTACAGTTGCCTATCGGCAATATGACTCTTATTTTTTTTACTTTTGTATCTCAATTTGACAATTTGTGATTTCTTTTTTTTTAGACAAACTTTCTACATTTATAAATTCTTGTCTTCAATTTGACAATCTTCTTCTACTTCTTTTCCGCATTACCAATACCATTTCCTTGATTTTTAATTTATATCTTTCCTCTCCTGTATTCGATGCTGTTTGTGACTACCTAAATTATTTATTTACATATCTTATATTTATTCTTGTCTTTCCATTTCAGCAAAAGTATTTTGCTTGAGCTAAATGAAGTAGTATAAAAAATCGGCAACTTCGTAAATCATTAAGTTCATTGCATAAGTTAAATTCGATACAACGTCGCCTACGCGATCGCGGAACATACGCTTACCTAAAAATTATGTATACAAACGTTACAGCGACTCGCTTTATCAACACACTTGGCCGTCGTGAGTCATGACTAACCTGTGTAAATTGAATTCGGAGAGTTTCAGCTGCGATAAATCATGTGGCCCATACATAAAGTTTTACGTAATCGGAATTTCCGTTATAAAACCATATAAAAGGAGACTGCTCTTTCCACGATAGATATCATACAACGAGTAACCGTATGGTCGTGAACATCTCCGAGAGTCCGACGCCGAAAGTAATATTCATCCAGTGTCATAGTGTGATCGAACTCTGAATATCCGTCCGTCTTTCTGTATCCAGTACTATGGTTTGGGTGAGAAAACATTAGGTTGTTTGCCAATTAGTTTATGTTATTAAAAACTAACAACTGCTTTATTTAATTTACGAAATGCTGTTTCTCTCGGTATAAAATCATTTTGAATTTGTTTTGCATTGTCTCGTATACCTTTTTTGACTTTGTATGATATCGTTCTGAAGTAATCTTCAAATTCTCTAATAATTGGACTCAATTATCATAGGTATTTAATTGTGTTTCTGTCTTAAAATTGTTTGACTAATTTAAACTCAAAACCAGAAACATACAAACAAGGAAATTGATACTTGCGTCTTTTATGGTTTGACTAAAATTTTGGTAAAAGAGTGAGGAGAAGAAGTGGAAATTGTTGAAGAGTTTGGACGAAAAGTAATAGAATTTCTCTCTGACTTTCGTCGTGATATCTAGAGGAGCGTAGTAGTGTCTTGAGGAGCCTTGTAAAATTGATAAAGTTGATAGTTTATGCCCTTGCTATTACCATTTTTAAACACCCGTCCCTCACAGTACATCTATGCTCTACTCTAAAAGCCAATTCAATTTTGTACAATTTTGTTCTATTTAAATCGTTCTCCTACATGTGTTTAACTAAATACATTCAAATTATGCCAATGGAAAAACGTTTTCCCTAATTAATTGCGCATTTTCATCAACGTCCAAAACAATTAACCTAATTCGTTTAATGCACATTTATTACAGTCAGTGAAACCAACCCTTTTCGTTATTTATTGGAAAAAAGAACTTTTTGTTCATGTGACTTACAAGTTATTTTTGTTTTGTTATTAATTTATGTGTTAAAGCTTTCAATAAATAAGAACCTTCCTCAGAATCTGAATGCACTTAATATAAGTACTTCTGCCCAAGTAAATCGATACCTCTTTCTAAGGAATTTTGTGTCTCTTAGTCCAACGTTAATAAGTGTACCGATTTAGTTGAATGTGATTATATACAATCCCTGCGTTTTTAATACCATTTTTTTGAATGCTTTTATTAGTAAAGCGTTTGAAGATGTAAATGTAGATCTTTAATATTCATGCGAATAAGAGTAAACGCCTCCATTTGCGTCGTCCATAATCCTTCAAGCAAAGAATGGCCGAGAGTACAACACAAGCCCAAGCGTGACGCGAGCGTAGATATTCATATATAAATATATAAAATTTCCATTTAGGAAATGGCGCCTCATAATAAATTCAAGAGCGGACAGTCACTCTACAGATGCATATACAAGTCCGGTAAGAGAAATTTCCTCCCCAACTCGAATGGACCCCAGTTGAGAAGTTGAGCCTCTTGGACGTGACAAAATCTCCACTGGGACTTTAAACAGCTTCGTATGTTCCATGAAAGAAAAATATTGCAGCCGAATAAACCGAAATAATTAATAAAACGGTTGCTTTACTAAATGCAAATTTTCTTTCTAATAACAACAAGAAGCCATATACTGCTTTCGCATCAATCGATTTTGATTCTCTTAATACTTATCCTTAATTTTCTTTTATGTATTTTGAACATGCAAAATAACTTCCATTGAATGAGTATTATTGATGTTTATTTGTATGGGGGGCGGGGGTTGTGGTACTACGTACATACGTGGAATATGAAATGTAATTTTCATTAAATAATTTGCGACATAAATAATTTATTGTGACGGTTATTAAAATTATTAATTTGGAATACGCGGTGTCGTTGTGCACGCCACGTTAATTAAAACCAAAATTCGTATTTGCAACAAGCGAGGAATCCCCCCGTTTCATGTCGCTAACTTATTAATTACAAAACGATGGGTTACGATATGCAAATCAAGACGATGACCTAAAAAAAAAATTCGGCGTCCCGTCGTAATTAGGCCCCCGGACTTTATTAATTCGGCGAGGGGGAAGGGCGGGAGTTATCTTTTCGGTGCGCATAAAGTATTTATTTATCGCCGGAGCTAGAAAATCTACATAAAGGCGAAATATGGCTAAACAAACGGCTCCGCCTCAGATTTGCCCTCAGCGAAATCATGTAATATTAAAATAATTTAAAGCGGTGGCGGCATGGCGTGGTAAAACTGCCATCACTAATGCATGGAGCTTGCGACATAAAATATGTCTCTGCTTATGCACATGAGGTGAGCTTAGTGCATACCGTGCTCAAAGCACACGGGATTTATCATAAAATTTCTTCTAATGTATTTTTTTCCACGACTTACTTCTTTTATTATAAAGTCATTCAATTAAGAGGAAGAGTAAAAAAAACTCCTCCGGCGTTTCCACTGACGTTCAATGCATGCTGTAGACATGTAAGTGTCAGAACTTCCAATAGAACCAATTATTATTATTTTTTTTTTTTTGTAAAGAAAAAATGCATCATTCGAATATAACTTTAATTATGATATCGCCTCGGAATAAACATAAATCAATTGTGTACGTTATTTGGAGTAACTGGAGTAGGTAGGTAGGGTATGTTAAGAGAAAGCTTTCCTAAATTTGAGTGCCAAATAGGAATTTCTGCAAGAACGGAAATGCGACCGTAGTGTGAGCGCAGACGACACCTCTAAAATATGGTCCCATAATCCAGCCTAGATATACCCACATATTTATAAGGTCGCCACTTTATCATTCTTGAAGTTTAGATTGGATTTTATAATATACGCGCCGTGTTTGGAAGTTACCTCCGATCCGTAGGTACACAAGAAAAAAGACGACGAAAGAATTCTCCATACCTAGAACTTTAATTTGTCTTTAACTATGAAAAAAAAAGTAAAAATAAATTGCCTCGTCTCTTTCCTTCCACCGAATCCTCCGCTCTTGGCGGTTGATGATAATAAAGAGTAGTAACCCGTTCGTGTGTGTGGTCCGGCTGTAGTGCCGGGGTAATATTTTTCAGTAACAACTCGCAAGGGTAGAATCTTTCCGGGAACGTACTTGCAGAAGTGGTTGGCATACTCCGGTGTCCAATTATTGTTTGAAAGAGCTGACCTCGGTTGTTTAAAGCTTTCAGTCTGAGCCGACCAGCCAGGATAATGTTTCGCGTTTTACCACATAAAAGTTGAACGAGCAGGAAACGCTATTACACCGAAAGGTTTGAAAGTTTCTTATTATTTTACTGGCTTTTAAAATGCTGGATATTTTTTTGGAATACTGACTGTGTTATTATTTTTGATCGATTCTGGCAATATATTTCAACACTTTCTATTGGGTTTCTGATGATACGTCTTCAACTTCTCATCTTTGCAAAAATGAGCATCCCCAGGAATTTCTTCTTCTTTTCCAATGTCTCGTTCCTCGATACAGAAGAACTTCTTCTTCTCCTCCTATTCCTTAGATGTGTTGAAAGGAGAAGACTAACATACGATAGTCGAATTGATGGTCTTTTCTCATTTTAATGAAAGTAATTTTTTCCGTACGTAATAATTATTAAGTGAACTAGTTTTCCGGGTTCAAAAGGAACCATAAAAACGAATAAATTTTTCATCGTCAGGAAATTGCAATCATCAAAAATCCAAAGAGTTTTCAAACATGTTTCGATCACGTATTCATAATCCACAAACAGGGTCCCAGGCCTGTCATCTTGCTTCATGACATATTCAGAACATCCAACCTACATCAGACTTACCGATACATGTCTTAACCGGAAACGGCCCGCGGGGATTCGAACGCTCCGGCACACAAAGATATGACAATTTTCAGATATCGCGTACGCGTATAGGACGCTCGCGGGAAAAATTCACTCCGCGCTCGCTTATATTAAAAGTTCTGGTAATTCCGGGCGTTATCGTAATCTGAAGCCTCGGAGAGAAATCATTCTGCGGGCCGCGGGTAATTCAATTTTAATATTGTACGTGTGTTGTTCGAATGCGCCGGAGTGTTGTAAAGTATGATCTCCTAAATGTCCGGTTAAAGTGTAAGAGTTCCCGGAGGAGTTCCGCCGAACGCGGTCACCCGCCTATTTTACTATCAACCCGAGATATGCGATAGCGCTTTTCAATAACTCTAAAAGGTGGAACTCTGTCGCTTAAACGTCTAAAGTGAATGATGTAATATCGAACAGTGGCGTCCGAATCGAACACGTCGGTAAAACGGCATAGGATATTCAAATGAATTTTTTATATCAACTTGCTGCCGTGGAAAAAAGAAAAACACAATATACATATACGAGAGAGAATACGTACGAGTAGAATACATTCATAAATATTTTCTGATTCTAATTCTTTTATATTTACTTAGGAATTATTTCGGTAAGCAGACACACATTTACAATTTTTTTTTAACTTGAGTTCCTAGTATTAACCTTTAAAAGTCCTGTTTAACAATGTTTGAAAAAAGGTCGCAAAGATAAAAAAATCTATCTATTTAAACTCTGAAATAATTGGTTCTTAATTGAGGGTTCCTCATTAATGAATTAATTCCACTGAGGTAACAAGTGGCATGTGATTGACCAAGGCTTACTGTAATAGTAATCATAATCATAAATCGTTATAATCATGAAACTTCATGTTCGAAGGAATCCTAACTTTGTATTCCTTAGTAAATTAATCAATTTTCTGTGATTGTTCAGTGTCGTATTCAACTCTGTCTCGACTCGAATGCCACAGCTTCTTTTGTAACAAAATTCTTAGAGTTTTGGAATTCATCAAAATGTATGGCGTCTGTCTAGTTATATAATGTGGTTCGGTCATTGGTAATTCCTTTTTACGATTTCTTCACTTCTCTGTCACAATCACTTGTCTTTTCTTACTCCCTTTGTCATAAATAATTTAAAGCAACGACAATTCAAGAAAATAAGTTTAAAAGCGAAAGAAAAAAGATTGCAAAGATAGAAAATTACAGGGAAAAAAAAAATTCTGATGATAATATAGTTGCAGAAGATGTCTTTATTTTTTCATACATTATTGAGGACAGAGAAAAATCGCTAACCTATGAAAATTATAAATAACAACAAAATCTGAAATAAATCATGCACGGAGAAAAGAACAGTGTTAATAATATTGAAAAAAAAATAATATTAATGAGAAGATTAAGTACAAAATTGAATGTAATCCAAAGCAATAAGAATTGAATAACCAAGGTACTAGTAGCCTATGTAAGTACAGTGAAGCTATGAGGCAACGAGTATCAAGAATAAAAACAACCTAATTATAGAATCCTTTCCTACATCTATGCAGATCTATGAGTGTAAATAATTTATTTATTGGAGAAATGATAAACAATGTAGGTCCCAATGCACTATCCTGAGGGACAGTCTTCGCTTTCACCTGCTGTTTAAATACGAAAAATTAATTATTTCATTTATGTAGCAGTTACTATATATACTATCTATACTATCTATACTATCTATACTATCTATACTATACTATCTATACTATCTATACTATCTATACTATCTATACTATCTATACTATCTATACTATCTATACTATCTATACTATCTATACTATCTATACTATCTATACTATCTATACTATCTATACTATCTATACTATCTATACTATCTATACTATCTATACTATCTATACTATCTATACTATCTATAGTTCTCGAACCTCTCCCCCTCACTTTTGTAAACACTAGTCGCTTTCTAAATACCATGATGTAGTTGATATGAGTTTATAGAAACATAATCGTGTTCTCCAATTCGAAGAATTGCATACTAAACTGAATCAAAAAATAAAATAGCATTACTTTTTTTCTCTTTTCAACCCCCCCCCCTCCCTAGAATTTTAATCTGTTAAAGAGAATGCAGCTTTTATTTCTTATAAAAAGAGTAAGATTAAGATTAAGAACAAAGAGAAATGAAAAACTAAAATGCATAAAAAAATCAAAGGGAAATAGATAAAACATATTTTCTGATAAAAACGCAAGATATAATTGCAGGAGAATCAGAAGTGTAGAATATAGCAATCAGATTTTTATATAGTTCAAATTTTGTTGTAAAATTTGTGAAATTTGTTGCAAGTCTGTTTTGATTGCAATGGATTCCTCGAGCATCCTCTGTACAGCTGTGTGTGGGATGACTTATTAGTATTAGGCAGCAAACTGGTTGCCATTTGTCATTTCTTACACAATTTTAGGTCAAAAAGCGGCAGCAATATGTCGCCATCTAAACTGTTGTAAAATTTATGATTTTATTACGATCAATATTTTATCCGTATTATTTGGCAAAACGAAAAGGCTGTATCGTCTTCAAATTAGACAGTTATTACTTCTACGCACAGATTTGGCTGTAAATCGTTTAATTAATAATTAATGTAGATATAAGAAACAATACAGGTCCCAATACTCTGCCTCGTGGGACTCTGAATTTTCTTTCTTTTCAAAATTCATTACAAGTTACTTTTTGTTAGCTCTTGTTTAAACACGCAATTAATTACTTAATTTAAATACTAATTAAAATGTACTGGAGTAAAAGAAAAAGGATTTTCTGTCTATTTCAACTCTGAACTTCCAAGAAATACAAACGAAATGGGCTCCAGTGCACTACCCCGAGGAACGAACGCCAAATTTTCTTTCTTTGTTTTCATAATTGAATACAGACAATTTGTTTTATTATCTGATGTTTGAATACGAATAATTAATTATTTCATTTATATACGAATTCAAAGGATTATGTGGTAGTTCTCAACCCCCCCCCCCATTTTTTAAAGACGTCGCTTTCTAAATTCCATGATTTAGCTGCTGCGGATAGTCTTTCTGAAAATATCGAATACTTAACCGAATAGAAAAAATAAGATAACTCGAAGGAGCACTATTTTTGCTTTTCCTTTTCAAATCCCCCAGGAATTTAAATGTATTAAAGAGAATGCAGTTTTTACTTTGTTTAAAATCACCCTGAATAGCATATTTTCATATACTTTTGAAAATGTTGGTAGAATAGAGATCAGTTTATAATAGCCTGAATTTTTGTCAATTATTTTATTTTTACCTTTAATATTTATAAATAAATAGCAACCAGCAATAATAGTTGAAGAAAAATAAATAAAACTGCAGTCGGTTCGTGAATTTGTAATTTTATTACTTGGAGAAATAAAAAGCTGTATCGTTTTCAAATTGCCCAGTTATTATTTCCATGCACATATTTGATTGTAAATCTGTTTAACTACTGTATAAGAAACAATACGGGACCCAACATGCTGCCTTATGGAACTCTAAATTTCCTGTGTTTTCAAAACTCGCTACAGACTACTTTCTGTGATCTGTTGTTTAAATTAAAGAAATTAAAGTATCTTAAAATCGTTTGGAGAGGTGCCAATTTTGATTCATTTGTTTTGAAAGACATGAGGGTGGTTCATAAGTAAATTTCGTCAAAAATATATATCACAAATATTTTAATTAAATCAATCAAAAAGATTAGGACGACAATTTATTTTCTTTATTATTTAAATGCCTTACACAATTGCACTTACTACGAGTATACGTGATCAATTTCACAAAATTTTCTAAAAAGTATTTCAGTGTTATGCAATTAAAAAAAAATCATTCTCCAAACTCTATGTAACAGGCAGCAGTTTTTTTTTTTTGGAAACTGCTACCTACCTGTTTTTATCTATTAATTATTCCATCGCAGTACAATTAGCAGACGCAATCAAAATCAACACGGATTTCAAAAGTCTTCTGGGAAATTTGAAAATAGATAACCAGCAAAGTATGTTTCTTCAGCCAACAAACGAAAATGAAAAAGACACGAAAAGTAAAGCAACTCCTGACGTATACAACATAACAACAAAGTTATTAAAAATATGATTCGACATCGTTAGAGCTCTAACAACCATTATGAATAAAATATTAGAAACTAGCAGTTTCCAGAATGTTTGAAAAATACGATCACTATCTCCGTGCATAAAAATGGAGATTTGAAACTTTGCGAAAATTTTAGACCCCATTTAATACTACCAGCGTTTTCCAAAATAGTAGAAAGCATAATCAATACTCGTATCTCAAAATTTTTAGAAAAGTACAACTTTTTAATAGAGAAACAACAAGGATATCGGTCAAATAAATCCGCAAGTAGTGCAATTATCTCACCGCTCATAGAACGCGTAGCGGAAATATTCGACATCGTTGATCACATCAATCGTTGATTACTGTGGCTTAAGAAGAATGCCTTACAATGTAATAAAACCATACCGTTCATACCTAGAAAACAGAACGCAGCAAATTTTCAAAGGGAAGACTTCCTCTGCAACAAACATGACATATGGTGTCCCCCAAGGACCTATATTAGGTCCACTGCTATTTATAATATACATAAACGATTTGCCAATGAATATCAATACAGTTGAGGTATGCCTGTACGCACCGACACCGCCTTACTTGTAAGATCGGAAAGTTCTTTCAACCTTGAGACAACTACTGAAGTGGAACTTAAAGAAGCAAATTCCTGGTTTACCAGCAATAAGAGAAAACGCAAACTTTGCTATTTTCGACCAAAAAGAAACGCCTACAAAGTTTCTGGATGTAGTTCTTGAAAGCTTCTGCACTGTCCTGGAAGGCACATGTCGAAACAACATCGAAAGAATTGACTTCATATCTACTGTATTAGAAAAATTTCAATGTGGCAAGATCTACCTACTAGACCATTTGGCCTCCTCCTTCTGGCCTCAGAAGTACAAGTAGGTAATCTTTCAACTCCCAAAAAAAGGCAGTTTGAGTAATTTTCGGAATCTGGGACCAAACATAGCTGCAAAGAACTTTTCAAAAGGAGTGAAATATTCACCATCCCAAGTGCCTTCACACCCACCTGCTGAAGTATGCTAAAGAAAATGATGAAAAATATGCCTTAAACAATGATTCTCATATCTATAACACCAGACATAGAGGAGAATATCGCATGCCATGTCATCGAATCAAGCGGACAAAGATTAGCACCAACTATTTAGCAGTTAAAATTTTTAACAAAATTCCCACAGAGTTTTTAAAAAAACAACGTATTACAGATGATACAATGGACATAAAATGTTTTTTTTATAACATTCAAGATTTTCCTGAGTGTCATGTTTTAGTGTAACAGTAACGCGAAATGCAGCGTTTCTGTGGTCTGTATTGTTAAGGCTCATTTAGTGTAATTTTAATTTAAATTAATGTAAGTCCGATAATTATTGTTTACACGTAACATTATATTGTATTGACTTATTGACGATAATGCCCTGTTGTGATGTGTAACGACGATTCTCTATTATATCATATTGTATAAAGAAAATAAAGAATATTATTATTAATATCGGTGACTTGCTCCATTTGATAGTAGTGACCAGAAATAAGTAATGAAACATTTCAATTCATTAGTGACCTTGACACATCTTTGAAAATTTTCATGAAATACAATGCGGGACATTATAACCGCACTAGAATTTTTGTCATAATTCGCCTTATGGGAGAATTTAGCTAGGAATTTATTGTTGAAAAAATTTTTATAGAGCTTATCATTCCAACGTTAACAAACACAACTACAAAAATAAAAGATAAATGGAGAGAAAATTTGAAAAATGTACTTTTTTCGGTGGGACTAAACTCTTTTTTATTTATTTTTCTCTTCTTGAAGAATGCGAACCTTTTGAAAATCATAAGTGCGGTTATAATTTTGTCCCGCACTGTATTATTATTATTAAAAAAGTGATTATAGGCAACCATACATGCGAGTTTGATACATTAATGTAAAATCTCCATAAGAGAGTGACACCAAACTAGGGCTGAACTTTGGGAGACGTCAGATGTCTTTGGTTATGATGATCACGAGTGATGTGGTTTTTAAAAATTTTTATTATAACGAGCCGCCTATGCTTCTTGTGCCACATAAAATACGAAGACACGGTCGGATAATATCGATGATTGAAACCCATCAAGGCGAGTTACGCTTGATGAGATGCACAGGATTCGTCATTTTATGAATTCTGTTCCGCATTTTACGGGCGAGCCCTTTGAGACGTCGTCTCTCCTATATGTTGTTTCAATATTATCATTCCAAGTTTACGAGCGATTTCCCCGTTCTGCATCCGCCGCCGTATTTCAGGTGGATTACGTAATATTTCGAATTTGCTCCCGGAGGCCTGTGCCACAATATTTTGACAGGCGGCGTCGCACAAACGAAGACACATTAAGTTTCCCCGTGCCTTATCTGATTTTTCTGTTCATTAGCGCCGGCGATTTTTCCAACGTTTTCCGACGAAGGGCCTACGCTCGCACGCAACGCCGGAAACGGATCATTTACATTTCTGTTGCATGCTTACACGATGTTGTAATATAGAAAATTATTGTGGTTGTTAACATCTCTATAAAAATACTAATGACACAAGGTTTAATGAAGTAATTAAATAATTAACACAGTATTAAATTTTTACAACAGCTTTCAACCAAATGAACTACTACATTAACACTATTAGTGTTGCAATTACGTGCCTGGGTTTTATATTTATTATGAGATTAAATTATAAACTATTATAAAAAACGATGTTTGCTTATTTTTTTGTAATTTCTTCTTTCATTGTTTAGTAATTCGTTAAAAATTATGGTCAGAAAATGATGTAGTCAATATTTACTTGATAAACTGTTACATTGTAAGGAAATGTGTGCGTCGTGGTAACATGAGCAACCCTGTCAATCGGAGATGTAATCCTGGATTATCCTTCGGCAATCACAGGGCTATTGTTAGTGGTGTGAAACGTAAGCTGCTTTCGTTATTTGAATTTATATTGATACCCTCAAGACCGAGGGCAATTTCGCCACACCATATTGCCGTTGTAAGTGACTCTCTGTCTCTCCTACATCATTACATTTTGTAGAGAAATGTTGCAGCAAATCTAATCGCTATAAAGTGTTACTTGTTACCCATTTAAAACAATATTTTTTTATATTTTCGGTTCTTTATTTTGACGCTTTATTTCTAAATATTTGATTACATAATCAAAAAATCGAGTTTACGTCAATAAATTCAAATTAAATAAAAATTTCCTAAGTTGATTAAGTTTCAATTGGTCGATGCCATTTTGTTTCCAATTAACTTGTAATCAACTGGTTTTAAACCGAATCTGCAGTACTTATGTACATAACAAAAAAAAACCTATCGATTGTAAAACTGTACACACAAGCACAAGCGCCATCTGTTGGCAAATAAGAAATTCGAAATCAAAGCTCTCAGATTTATGAAGAACCGCAAACTGCAGCCATTTTGTTTCCAATGAAATTAAGATCAACTGTTTTTAAACCGAATTCGCAGTTGCTATAAAGATAATTCTCACCTACGTAAAAGAAACAAAAGAATATCGATTGTTACACTTATTGCAAACATAGCTCACAAAAAAAATCGATTTAAATCCTAAACTAACAATTGACAGCGACAAATCACACAATTAAATTTATTCAGGTGAGCAACGGCATCTCTCGGCGAATAATTGAAGTTATCTTAACTACGACTGAAAAAAAATAACAATTAAAAAGTTCAAAACCAAGGCCTTTACATTTATGAAGAACCGTAAACTGCAGCCATTCTGTTTCCAATGAAATTAAGACCAGCTGATTTTGAACAGAATTCGCAATTGCTCTAAAGAATATTTTTATCTACGGAAAAGAAACAAAAGACTATCAATTGTTACACTTGTTGCAAACTAGAAAAATCGATTTAAATCCTAAACAAACAATTGACAGAGACAAATCACACGATTAAATGAGCAGCGCCATCTCTCGGCGAATAATTGAAGTTAACTACGACTAAAATAACTAAGCGAATAAGAAAATTCGAAACAAGAAAAGTGAAATACGTTTGATTTTCAAATACTAGAAAATTATTTTGCTCTGCTAATACGAGCAGGATTTTTCAGCGAACAATACACAGCGACATCTTCCGCTTAGTAGTGTGATTTCTTTTTATTACATTCACATAAAAACCCTCAGATTTATAAAGTACAGTAAACTGCAGCCATTTTGTTTCCAAGGAAACTATGATCAACGGTTTTTAAACCGATTTTGCAATTTCTATAGAGAACATTCTCATCTACGTAAAAGAAATAAAAGAATATCGATTGTTACATTTTGAAAACAAGACAATTCATTTTAAATGCTAAAGAAACAACTGATTAAGGCAAATCATACAATTAAATTTACTCAAGTGAGCAACGCCATCTCTTGGCGAATAATTGAAGCTATCTTAACTACGACTATTACAATAACTAAGTAAATAAGAAAATTCGAAACAAAAAAAAGTACCTTTTAAATTTCAAGCATTAAAAAACACTTTTGCTCCGGTAATACGAACAAGATCTTTTTCAAATTAATAATATACAGCGACATCTCTCGTTTGGTAGTGGGATATTTTTATTACGTTAACATAAAAGTACCTAGATTTATAAAGTATCGGAATCTGTAGCTATCTTGTTTCCAGTGAAATTGTAATCAACCAGTTTCGAATCTAATTTGCATTTGCTGTAAAGAAAATCCATACATACTGCAATACTATGGTAGCTTTCGCATTCAAAATTATCTGTCAGTGTATGCATGTGTAGGTGAATAAATAAGAAGATATTTCATAGAATAAAACGGGCAACGACAATTTATTAATTCGTATATCATGAAGAAGTTCGGAGCTTTAAAGAGAAAAAGTTTATACGTTTTATACCTTACTTACATTAGGTTCCGAATCGCGTGCTAGACTGCCTCCGTTTTTTCGTCGATCGCTTATGAAGCGCGACCAGGTGCCTTCACCTAACCTTAAGGTTACTGTATTGAGAAGATGAACTCCCTAGCAACAGTAACTTGTTATGTATCTATCCTTTTTCTTCTTTAGCGTTTCATCGCGTCTCTTTTAATTTGAGGGACGATAGCCGCGCAAATGAATGGCGGTACCTTCTAAATACAGTAACCTTACCTAACGTAGCTACACGGCGCCCTCACTTGTTCAATTTCCGAACTCCTTACTACCTACAGTTTCCTTCTAACATCCGAGTCGTTATGACATTCTTAAGTTAATTATTCTAATCTTTACAATTCTAAGCTTAATTTCTATGTATTTACGCTTCAAAAATTTAGAAATTATTTATTTATAATAAACATGTAATTTTAAATTACCTATTTCTAACAATATTTACATAAACTTAATATATTCGAAAACGAGTTTAAATTACATACCTTCCTAAACAAATCCCGTAAAGCACATCTAATACATTACTCTCAATTTACTTTATTATTTAGAAAATTATTTCTTTATGAAATTAAAGAAAAATATTGCATGCTGCTCATAAACACCGCAATACGTAAACCAAACAAAAGACAATCGATTGTAAAACTTTGCTAACATAACGCGCAAGAAATTTTAATTTAAAAAAGCCAAAGCCAAAGAAACAGCTGATTGCGACAGATCAGGTGAGCAACGCCATCTCTTGGCAAATAATTGAAGTAACCTTAACTACCACTTAAATAAATAAAAATGCGAAAACAAAAAAATGTGAAGTATGTTCGATTTTTAAGCGTTAAAAAATGTTAGTCTGCTAATACGAACAATCTCTTTTAGATTGAATAATATATAGCGACATCTCTCGTTCGGTAGTGGGACATTTTTATTATATTCTCATAAAAATCCCTAGATTTGTAAAGTATCATAAACAGCAATCACGTTGTTCGAAATTTTCTGTTTCTGTTCTGTGCAGAGACTTTCAAAAATAAAACAGTTCGCTGACTAATCAAACGAACCGTAGTTCTCTTACACAATTAATCATCGTTTTTGGTTTTTTTTTTTTTTCTTAGTTTTTGTCGAATTAGAAACAGCAAACCTTCTTTTGATAAAAGATAAAAATCATATCTTTTTTGTTTTCTTGTTTATCATGAAAAGAAGAAGAATATTAAAAGTTATTTATAGTTTTCTTTCGATAATTCATCAAGAGATATCGCACCTTTCTTTTCGTCGACTATTAACATTCACCGAAATACAAACTTAATAAAATTGCACTGGTTTCTTCTTTTACGTTATTTAATTAATTAAATTGATCAATTCATCATTGACAAGTAAAGTGACATTCCACTGAGGTAACAAGCAGCATGTGTTTGACCAAGTTTATTACAACCATATCCAATTTTTAAATTATTTAATTTTCTATAATAAACTGAGGTGAACGAAATTTAGTAAATAATTAAAAATCACAGGCGCTTCCACCAATTTGAATTGATAAATCCTATTCAGTTATTATTTATAATTTGAATCAAATAAATTTTTGATTAAATCGAAGGATTAAAATAAAGAGTATCATTTTAAATGATGCTTCAAAACGCAAATAGGTTTAAAAAAAGAGAGAGAACTTGTTGTTTAACCCAAATATTCAAAATGAATTGTGTAATGGCTATTAATATGTAATGGAATTGTTTCCAAACCAATCCCACTTAGAAGACCTGATAAACTAAAGCCGCTAATTAACAAATCGCACAAAACAAATTATCTACCAATATTTCATGTCAACAATATGACACCTGTGGGAGAGCTAAAGGGTTAGGCCGGCGCTGGGTTGGACGGACCCTATTGAGACCACCACAAATCATCAAATTCCCGGGTTTTGCCACACGGCCGTCGCGGCCGTCCTCTGCTAACGCCGTAATTAAGCAGCGGCGGCGACAGAGAGGCAACGCATGCGCCACCCCTGGAAACGGCGGCCTGAAATTTGTGCAAATCACACGCATACGTGTACTTAGGTGAGGGTGGGGCGGATGCGTTTTAAAATATTGAGTATAATAGACTCAAATTTAATCAGTACCAGCACATGTGGATGTGTGATAACACTGTCATTTTAAAAGAACGATAGCACCTACGGGATATACTTGTTTTCCCCACAGAAATTCTCTAAATTTATTCCAACATTTGTATTATAATGTGTTCTGCTTATAATACACGCCACATTATATACACAAATTTAAAAAAAAAACTAAACAGAAAATCTTCCTAACGTAATTCATTTAAATAAAACTAATATGTAATAAAATACATACACAATAAAAACCAAATCAAAAGCTGTTAGCTAAATATTAACCCCCGACATTTACCATAAAAGAAAATAGGAGACAATAGATTTAAAGCATTCAAAAGTATACATAGAAAAAATAAAGGGAGACTTGCAAATATACAGTTCTTGTAAACTTCCAGCCAACTTTCGTCATTCATATTTATGACGTAATGCTATAACAATTTTGCCAAGTAGTGTAGTGTTTACATATGATCGGTGGTTAATGGTGTATAGGTTATGTGTGTGTTGTATATTCAAAGTAAACACATCTGACGTTAGTGATAATTGAAGCGGTGGCAACATTGTCATTTTCAAAAACTTGTAGTAACAAAATGTTACTAAATTTCAACGAATACATCGTACGTTACATCTTAAGTTCAGTTGGTCCTGGTTTAACGTCATTAATGACGAAAGTTGGCTGGAAGTTTACAAGACCTATATAAAGAACAGTGATGTTGATAATGGTTCATGATGACAGACTGCTATGAACAACAAGGAGAAAGTTGAAATGTCGCAGAAACAATGCCATGTACATGTATTAATTAATGATGAATATTGCCAGTGGGGTAGTATTCATATATTCCTTATACCAATGCATACCAAGTATTAAAAAAAAAGGTAGCGGCGAGACTGAAATGGCTCTATTGTAAAATGAAATACTCTAAGTCATAAGATACGCTAGTTCGCAATGAAAGACCTGTGCCTAAAAAAACTACTTAGTACTTATACACATGTAGTTATTTAATGCAACAGCCGACAGTACTTGTAGTTGCATTTAATTACTCAAAGACCTAAGATACTTGATACTTGTAATGTAAGTATACGTATAAATACTATTTACTGTTAAGCTTTACAAAATAATGCAAAAGTATACTTATATAAAGTACTATCCATGAACTTGTACTTGTGTTTGTATTTATGTGAATTATATGAACGGTATTTGTACTTGTACTTGTTGTATTTATAAATAGTACATGGCACAGTTCTGTTTTGTAGTTAGCAAAGGGCCTCGGAGGACTTAATACACGTCAAATCAGCGAGTATATTTCCAAAACAATTTGAAACAATCTGTATATCTGTAGTAAACATTATACATATATGCTAAAAAGATTTAGTATGTCGTAGTAAATAACCTCAAGTATTCGACGTATGTCATTCTCATTCGTTTTCCCTTTGTAATAAACAATCCAAGGGAAATATACATCAAACAGTATCACACTTCTTCAGATTTGTTCACAATACATCAATCAGAAAATATTTTCATTTGTTAAACAAAGTTAAAAATTGGCAAAAGGATTAAGTGTTATTCAGACGAGTTTTCTGCCTTTGTACAACAATAAAGTTTCTTCTGTTCTTCCTACTTTTATTAAATATATAGTTTTTTACTTTGGTTTTTAACAACCTTTCAGTTTATAATTCGGTTTTGAATTAATTCTTTACGACTTGTGAGAACTCTCGTGTCCACGGTTATTGCCAAAAATATTAACACCAATTATTTTTGAGCTCTTATACATCGGCACGTATTATAAGAAAGGTACGTGCGTTGGGACGTATTATAGCAAAGTGCATTTTGATCTTAGCAAAACCCCATAAAGAATGAAATAATATAACTTTAGATCTTTCATAGGTTTAAGATGTTAAGTTGCATAAACACTAAAAGATACTCTTAGAGCCAATTTCATAATGGAGACTTTAGGTTTAATGTCACTTTTAAATGTCAAGACAAATATGAAAACACATTTGTTTACATATCAGAATGTGACTTTAATTTTAAAGTCTCCTTTAAGTTCCATTATGAAACTGGCCCTTAGTCACTTCCTAACTTAAAAACTATAATAAAACAAAGTGTAACAAACACGTTGGCGCGTATTATAAGTAAGTCACATTTTAATGCATCAACAAAATTCCATAAAGAGCGAAACAAAAGCATTAAACAAATTAGATCTCCATAGCAATACGTTACACGTGAGTATACCCTATCGACGAGCACATAACAAGATTTTAAAGCTGGAAGTTCCACGCGTGTCTGGGAATTACATTTTTGTTTGCATTCTTCGAGTCAACAGCAAGGGGGTAACTAATGGACGCTCTTTTTTTAATTACCGCCCGAATTTTTTCCGCGAAATTTGTCGCTTTTCGAAACGGAAATCGGGAAGGGAGCTTTAACCCTTTCCGGGTGGGTACTAATAACTAACGCTTAAAATTCCCGTGGCACGACCGGTTCAGATTGAGGAAGAGGAAGATGGATATGCGAGCTTCGGCTCATGTTTTTATAATGTTTCAATCAGGATGATGGGAAACTAGCAAGTGGGTTCGAGGTTGAGATTTTTTCTTTCGGTCATTTAAGTATTGATGGATAATTTGTTACAGGCGTCTTACTGAAACAAAAAATTTTACTTGCCAATTCAGAACATCAGTAAGTATTTGTCTGAAATCATCAGAAAAGGACTAAACAATAAAGGAAAATTTAATTATCCAGATAACTTTACACTTGCATGAAAGCAAGGAGATCCTCCAAAGTACATTTAATAGGTGGGCATTAATTAGAAAGCAAAAATGTTCTCAACTGTGGAGGAAATCATTAGGAAACTCCTCTCCTGGTAACTACTGCAACGAAGCTTGAAGATCTGAATCAATTTGCGCCTGGGCTGAAGAGATGCCTGGGTCAAGTTTGGCGCCAAATTCGAACGAGTGGGGAGGACACACATTGGCTTGCCTCTTAATTGTGCCATTGTCTTTTAAAATATACAAAAATTTCGGCTCTTCATTTGCGAAATGCTTTCCATTTTATTAGTTGACTTGACGAAATACACTCCTGGTCCTCCTTGTGACATAACATATTCATGTTCTCAAAGTGCACCACTCAGAACTCTATCAACTTTAGGTAGGGCCGCTGTAAATTGGCGGCAGGTGTTTGTTATGTAAGAGGTGAACTTAAAATCCGTGAGCGGCAAAAGCGGCGAACTTTCGGTGCTTGAATCCTGCAGATTTAGGTCAGCGCGAAGGAACGAAGAATATCAGTGGCAAATTTCATTTTGGAGGTTTACGGCGTATTAAAAAGTTATAGTGCGCCGCCGTTCGCCGCCGAAACAATAATTTTGAATAAGGGCACTTTTTGAGATTACACTCGAAAGATAATGCACCCTGAAATATGTGGGGGGCGAAGGTGGAACAAGTGGCGGATTCTTTTCAAATGATCCAAAAAGTTTTGGTTCGCGTTGAGTTTTGACCAAATTCCACAAGGGTATCGATTTAATTTTTCTTTTCCTAATTTGTACGTATTAGAATTGGTTGAAGCATATCAGCATAACAAACGAAATTATTTAAATTGGTTGGTATTGGGTATAAAACCGAAGCGAGGAGCTGATGATGTAACTTCCATAAGTTTCCATTAATTACATCTGCGATCGAAAGCAAAGGAGACGACGAGTAAGTGGCGGGTCTTTCGACGTTCGTTGGGGCAGTTGATATTTATGAACAGTCACTGAGGTATGTAATAATCTGAGGCCGGATTTAATTTGGCGGACTGATTTCACACTGCCTCTGCAGAAGTGTAGTTAATCACTCTCCCGCTTGCGAGCTCACAACTCTGCGCTACCCTCCAGTGTCGTCCTGCCCTGAAAAAGAACCGTTTCGTTTAATCATCTATCAGCATAGGAAATTACTTTAATTAATTAACGTCATTTAATAACATCTTATTTAATTGTATTTAAAAGATAAAACAACATTTGAAATTTTCATAATTTTAATACAGCTCGTGCAGATAACTTTCTATTTTAAAGTAATTTTAAACTAGCCTGATCTGTTTTAATTTTTTTTTTAAAAAGGTAATTATTGTTAATAACTCTGACGATTTGCAAAGAATTAAAATTGCTCCTCGTCA
Source organism: Dorcus parallelipipedus (assembly GCA_958336345.1). Taxonomy (NCBI): domain Eukaryota; kingdom Metazoa; phylum Arthropoda; class Insecta; order Coleoptera; family Lucanidae; genus Dorcus; species Dorcus parallelipipedus. The sequence goes on from OY284483.1 coordinate 26,859,635, forward strand.
TTTTGGTAATCCACGGCCGCCGCTACTGAGCGCGTTATCGCCGATGCTCCTGGGGGGAAGTTAGCATACCTCCCAGGGATAACTAGCTTCATAAACAGCTCTTGATAAATGGGAATTCTACCATGTACATTCTCTGCAAATTGCATCCCGCCATTGCATAAATTGAACTCGATAAAGCATGGCAGCAGCAAAGGCCAAGAACTAAATCAGGTTACGTGAGCGCCGGTGAATTTAAGGTCGGGTCCGTTTGTTCGATGAAAACTTCGAGTAAGGGCTAATTTAAAGATTTCCTTCGAATACATACTTCTTAAATGAAAAACTCTCAATACAATACTCAAAAAAAAATTACATCGACCCATTATTATTATTTTATTAATAAAGTGTGAGGGACGAGTGGTTAAAAAATAAAATAAAAGAAAAGATGACTCATGACGGCCAAGGCTTTTGATAAAGCGAGTTGGTGTAACGTTTGTCTACATAATTTTTAGGTGAGCATATTTTCCGTGGTCGCATAGGCGACGTTGAATCGAATTTAATTTACGTATTGAGCTTAGGCCCAGTTTCATAATCAAATTTAAAGGAGAATTTAAATTTATAGTCACCTTCAGATGTCAAAACAAATATGAAAACACATTTGTTTACACATCTGAACGTGACTTTAAATTTAAAGTCTCCTTTAAATTCCATTATGAAACTGGGGGTTAATGATTTATGAGATGCTGGATTCTTACAAAATATCTCCTTCCACAACAACCCTCTCTCTTCCAATGGTTCATCGACCTTCGGAAAGCTTGGACTTTATCTGCATTACGAAAGTAAGAACAGATAAAGTCATTTGAAGGGTCCGCTACATTTTCCAGTTAAATTTATTAAGTTGTATTATAAGATTCTTCTCCTTCCAACCAACGAGTGGATGCTGTGAATAATTTTCTTAAAAAAAATTCAAATCCTTCAAAGATTTAAATTTATAGATCCACACCAACATTGAAGTTAAAATATGAAAAAAGCTACCTGTGATGCCAAACTGAACTGACTGTGAGAAAAGAAAGAGAAGACAATTCTAATCACTTTCAACATAAATGGAAAATGATAACAGCGATATTTATATGAGACTGCAATTCGCAAGTAAAACAATCACCATGCAAAAGCAAAATGAAAGTATTCGAATAAAAATGAAGTGGTAAGCTAAAGATGAAGTAAAAACGAGGTGCGAAAAAATTAAGAAAATGAAGAACAGGCAAATACATGAACGAAAATATGCACATTGGTGGAGTGACAGAGAATCAAAATAAAAACATAGAAGAGCAAAAGAGAAATTAAGAGACTAGCAAGAGACCCAAATAAATGGTAAGAACGAATAAGAAAGACCTAGGAAGATTGGTTGAACAAAATAAGAACACTGGAGTAAGAAAAGAGTAAAAGGGAAATGGAAACATAGCATCAAGAAATGGATAGGAATAAGCCACGGGAAGTAGAAGCAAGATCCGACAACAGAAGGAAGATAAACGTAGAGAAAAAATTATCAGGAAAGGCGAAACGAACGAAACAATTAAACAACAAGTATACGCTATAAAAATGGAATCAAGCAGAATGGCAATGATATGAAAAGTCTAGAAAAACAAATGGAAGAGTAAGAAAGATTAGAGTAAGGAAATGGAAGAGCAAAAGATAAACTAAGCAAGAAACCAAAACACATGAAATAATTAATAAAGAAAGAGGTAAGGAGCATGGTCGTATACAGAAAGAAAGCAAACTAGCGAAAAGTAAATGGAAACGTCAAGAAAAGTCGAAACAAGTGGAAGCAACATTAAAACAAAGTGCAAGGATACGTTATAAGAATGGATTCGAATAGAATGGTGGAAGTAGCGTTCAAGGCAAAGTGCAATGAAAAGCCTAGAAAAAGCTGGAAGAATAAGAAAGATTGAAGTAAGGAAATTGAAGAACAAAATAAAAAAGTAAACGTAGCAAGAGACCAACGTAAATTTTAAAAAAATAGGTAAGACCTGAAAAAGGAGCAAAAGGAAACATCAACAAATGGAAGGAAAGCTTACAGAAAATGACATGGAGAAAGGAAGCAACATCCGAAGCCGAAGGTAGGTAGAATTAGGTCAAAATGAAGAAAGAAGAAAAAAGAAAATGAAAGAAATATGTGCAATGGAAATGAAATATTTGAAAAATAGCGGAAAAGGCAAAGCGAGATAGAATGAGAAACTGCAAGTCAAGGAAGAGATAAAGTAACAATTGAAGAAAACGTAAGAATGGAACTAAACTTAAAAGCGAACTAAACTGATAGACCCAGGGAGAAATGGCTGAAAAAAGTCTCGTGAAAATGAGACCAAAATAAACGAAAAAATAAGTAAGAACTAGGAAGACACGCAAAAGAATAAAAAGCAAATTGAAATATCAATAGGCACCAAGATAAATAGCATAAAAAAAACTACAAAAGAAGAAGACACAAGATTCGGCGTCATAGGACAAGATGAAGAATGGGATAAAAAAAAATTAAGAAGAGAATGAAAGAAACGCAATGAAACTGAAATATTTGGGAAAAAGGTGGGAAAGGCAAAACGAGATATGAGAAATGAAAATTAAAGGATTAAGGACAAATAGTAAACCGCAAAAAGAATAGCTGCAATGACGTGGATCTTTATATGAAATGGAACCAAGCAGAATTGGAAAGTAAAATATCAGGGTATGAGAAATCTAGGTAGACGTGCTTGGATAGAGTAAGAAGATTGAAATAAAAAGAGAGAACGACTAAGAGTGATTAGCACGAACGAAAGTAAACGGAAAAGGTGAATAGCGAAAAGGACATCAAAATTAAGATGCCTTGCAAAAGGATAAAACAATTATAGTATTTTATCAGAAAATTAACAAACCTAAACCTTACATTTGCTGCATTTTAAGGAAATTTGGGAACCCCTGACACCTAAAAACACACCCATACTTTCTTCCTCTTGATTATTATCATTTGCCAAATTTTTTAACAGGCTTTCTTGAACGAGATTCAATTTTGAAGTGAGTCATGTTGATGAATTCCATTTATTTCAATTCCACAAATCCGAAACTTTGAAGCCAACTGGAACATGAATAAGTATAAAGCTTAGTTAATCGCATTGCATTTCACACCACACCCAGAAAAAGAAAAAGAAGATGACGTGGAAAACAATTAAGACGATGATGAGGATGACAATGAAGACGATGAAGACTATAATGGGGATGTCGACGAAAACGATAATGAGGGTGACGATGAAGTCATTGATGAACTAGAAAATCACAATGGGAAAGATGATACTTAGTAATAAAGTAATAAAGTAATACTATAACATTTTTTAAATATTTTTTGAACAGGTAAAATTTAAGTTAAGGCAATGGATAGAGTAAAATATAGAATGCAGAATAAACATTGCAGGGAGAGAGTGCGCGTTCGGGGTACAGTTCATAACACCGAACGAGTCGTCCGTACATGGACAACAGGGGTGTTAAGCAAACAGTCGACTTCCGATGGGCCTCACGCCACCAACAAGGGTCGCGCCCTGCACTGTATAATTAACCTTTTTATTACACAACCCTTCAGGAAGAAGAAATAATAATCCAGGAAAAGGTTGTGTGTGTAATTGTTTATACGAGGGAAACGTTTACTAATTTAATGAAACACATTAGAGCCTTTTATTGTTTTATTCTAATTTTCTGAAGCTGGTCCGCCGGTGTTATTCCGCACTTAATAATTATGATTACTATGTTCGTTAAAGCTTCACTATTTTCCTTGCGCGAACGGAACACTTTGAGTGTTATTAGACCTTCCCGTCTTTATTTATTTATACCTATATTATACGGCGCTGAATATTAACGAAAGAACCCCGAGCTTAACGCCGTTATCATACATTTCATTTTATTTTATTTTTTAAACCGAATTAATTTTTTTTTAATTCGCACCTTTTTAAAGCGGTTTACCTACACGCTGTTGTAAGTATCACGTGATTTATAATTGCTTTAAAAAGTGTGTAAATTTTTAAGCGAATTTTTAGAAAGCTCTTGCGTTTTGAAGAAATAGATTTCAATTGGTTGGGGTGGCGAATAGAAATGTCTAATGCTATAGATCACCCTTATAGAGTTTCTCTCCCCCAGGACTGTCTTTATCGAGTAATCGTTTCGAATCCAATTGATCTATCAATATGTATAACGTCTTAACTTTTACCGTCGCAGACAATTTTTACCACATGTTGATTTAGTAATATTTTATTTATTTACTTTTATCAATATTAACAAATTCAAACATTTTTTTCAATTTGTTTTTTTTTCCTCTTTTAACTTTTAAACATTAATTCAATTTTGTATTATCTTGTATATCTTTCCTTCAATACCTTCCTTACCTTACCGCTCTCGTTGTCTCCTCTGCTCTTTGTCGTTCTTTTTATGATTGCGTTTTTCTTCATCCTAGCATTATGTAACTTATTTTTCTCTGATTGGATCTACTAGTCTTTTGTCGTGTATATAGTTCTCTTTCTTTGGTAGTTCATAAATTTTCACTATCAATAGAGGGTGTAGAAAATTTCCAGTGAATTTGAACGAAACGAGACGAGCCAAAAATTAAATTTTACACCTGGTAATTACGAGCGGGCGATAAAGAATTAATCAACGGAACATTTCGCCGCGAAAATCATATACGTGTAAGTGCCCCTAAAATTCTAATCGTCCGTCCGTACGAAACGAGCGTGAATTTGTATGCAAAACTGCGGGGGCGGGGGGCAATTAGCCCGCCGAAGAAAATCCGCCCGTACCGCCCAAATTTTCCTCACGAAACACAGGGGCGTCACAGTTTCGCCCGAAACGAAACGAAACTCGTAGCTGGCGCGTCGGAAATTTCGTTTTACTATTTCATAAAACTATACGTGAGTAAGTACATAAAATATAAAATCATATGCGCCGGGAACTTTAAAATATTTTATCGCCCCCCGACGAAATTAATGCACGCCCCGGGATTGTGTAGTTGAATTTCGGCCAGCGCTTCTAAAAGAGTCCGAAAAATTAAATCGAGTCCGGGGGGGGGGGTATCGATTCGGGAAATCCATTAATAGATTGGCCATTTCATTAGCAAGCGCGAGTAACTCAACAAGGTAACCTAAACCTAATAAAGTTGCAGGCTCGCCGTGTTTACGTATTATCAGGATTATTAACTGATTGGTGTCGGGTTACGATTGATTCTGTTCATTATGTGATTAGTTTGCCAGCCGGATAGATCAAACACTACGAGCTCCTAAGTCTGGAAGTCAGGGTTTTGAAGATGCTTATGTAGAACAAATTTTAAAATACAAAAATTAAATTAATGTCTTTCCTTGAAATAACCATACAGAAGAACAATTATATTATGAAGTGCAATACAATACATGCAATCGTTACTTTAAACAATGATGAGATGGCGCTGAGGATTACTTCAAAATAACAGTATAATGAGAAGAAACAACATTTTGTAAATCAAATAAAGCAGTCGTTAATTTCTAATGGCATAACTAATTGGCAAATGAATTAATGTTTTCTCACCCAAAACCATGGTACTGGATACGGAGAGACGCACGAATTTTCCGAGTTTGATCACCACTATGACATTCGGTGAATACTAATTACGCCTTCGGACTTTGAGTGATGTCCACGACCACACCACTTTTGATTATGTGATACCTCTGCACGAAACCCAGTTGCCTTTTATATGGTTTATACCGGAGATTCCGATTACAAAATCTTTGCATGGGGGACACTTGTCCTATAAGTCATCGTCCGTTCTTAGTCATGCTTGATTATGCTTGAATAATGTCGGTTTCTTTGATGACTGTTTGATGATGCTACCTTTGATTACGTAATTTTTAGGTGAGCGTATTTTCCGAATCGAATTTAACTTACGCAATGAACCTAATGATTTACAATTTGTTGATTTCTTACAACTCTATCTTTCTCTAAAATTAACTGTAGAGAGCGGAGAAATGAAACAGAACTAGAAGTGGAGCTTTTAATTTTTTTAATCGTGACCGTGTTATCAGGAATAACTGTCGACAGAGGAATTAAACAGTACAGGAGCGTATTTCATAAAAGTGAAAATTTTATTACCACCACGACGGAACGCAACTATTACTGAAATTGAGTGAGGAAGTCAGATAGGACCATATGTTTCTTTTTGTGTTAATTTACGGCTGTAATCAAAATGCGAATCGTCGTCGTGAGTGACGTGCACAGCTCCGTTAATCCCATTAGTTCGAGGGGCCCCCAATTTAAATATCTAATTATTCTGATTGCCGCTGCCTGATATCTCTTTGATACTTATCTGATGTACTCGCTCACCTCATCATCGTGACGCGTCATATGCTAATAGACCGAAAATGCTTTTACCAGATTCGAAATTAATTGATTTATAAGCAAAGAACACTTTTGTTGTTCGTTTTGCGAAGTGCGAACTGTTCGTTGTTCCAAATGATTGATGCTTCTTGCGACACAAAGTTTCTCTTATTTGTGGCAGGAATTTGCGCCGGAAAATCTGCATGTTTAAATAATTCAGGACGCGAGACATTTTCAATATAACTTCATGGCAACGACTGACAGGACATAAGTTCAAGTCAGAACAACCGTAATATAAAGATTCTGAAAGATTGCGAGCGATTTTTTCCCGTCCGCTTCACTCCGAATTGACTACTGCGAAGGGGTTTGCATCTCATAACGGTCACGTAAAGAGCTTTTGTCACGAGTGTCCTTTTGCGTAATGGCGAGAAGAGGGCGAAAAAAGAATTAACTTGATTTATTTGTGTTGTGTAAAATATTGGACACCGGAGGACAGAATTCTTTTTACCCCTTTCTCTTAAAAGGAGTAAGGAATAGGGCAGAAATTTATTCTTTGCAAGACGCTGTAAAAACGAACCACTCTGTGATAATAATATACAATTCGCAAAGTCAATAAAAAACCAAACCTATTGATACCTTTTGCCTAACAGAAAACACGAAATGCACAGTCGCGAGTAAAAAATTGATCGATGCTGTTTATATGTATAGTCGTCATGTTCGGTGATGCATTACGTATGGCTTCTGTCAACGTGCCTGTCTATGGTTGACATCTCGTGATAAGAAGTCAACAAAAATTAATAATTACCTACAATTATTTCTGTAATTTTTTTTTTATTTAAAAAAGACTTCATTTGACGTAAAAACTTTTAATAATGAATTCTTTTTTTATTTGCAATAAATCAACTTAGTGATCGTAACGAATAGACCTGGTGTTAAATTTCCTCAACTAATAAAATATTCAATTAAATTCGGACCCGAGGGTCTAAGCCACCCCAAGCGTAAAAAATGAAAACTGCACCCCTGAGCCGGTCACATTTTCAAGTATCTTAGATTTTGTTGCGTTCACGTTCGTTCTATTCTCGTGCTGATGCATATTTATTAAGGACATTTTACGACGCAGGAATGCTTTATTTCAATTTACTCCAAGCTTGATGGCCCAGAAATTTAATGTCAGCTAAATCCAAACAGGAAAGAACTTTGGGAATTTATTAATTAGTCGTTACAAATGTCCGAGTACTTTCCATTTTATTTGTAATGAATTTAGCGACCGGTTTCGATATTTAAAGGGTGAACTCGGCAAAATCCGGACACTTAAAAAAGGCTATAAAACAGAAACCCCAAAATTTTTGAGAAAAGCAAATATCTATTTTTAAACTACACAACAATACTAAAAATTATAGTACATTAAATTATTCCGAATTTGTAGCATATGCTACTGAGCGAACTTTATGGCGCACTCGTCGCATAATTTTTTGTACGATGGCTTTATCAACTTTTCGAGACGCCCAAAGCCCCTTGTATCGGAACTGGTCGATGGTTGTGATCGTTGCGGCATTCTTCTTCAAGATTGTCTTCACAATAGACCAGAATTCTTCAATTGGCCTGAGTTCTGGGCTATTGGGTGGGTTAAATTCTTTAGGAACATAATCTACTTCATTATCAAGGTACCATTGGATCGTTTCATTCGAGTAATGACACGTTGCCAGATCTGGCCAAAATAATTGGTTTACTGTCATGTTTATTAAGGAACGGCAAGAGGCGTTTTTGGAGACATTCTTTGCAGTACATCTCTGAGTTTATAGATCCAGAGGTAATGAAGGGGGTGGTTTTCAAGCCACAGGTGCAGATGGCCTGCCAAACAAGAAATTTCTGTGAAAATTTTGCTTTTATCTTACGCTTGCAAGCTTCAGGAGCATCCTTGCGACTGCGGGCTGTATAAAAAACCTGACCAGCGATATAATTAAAGTTTTTGAAACAGTAGGTTTCATCGTCCATAACAATGCATTTGGATGTCGTTAATTTGTTTTCATAAAGCTTTCGACAGCTGGATTTTGCTTTTAAATTTTGTTTTGCGTCTCTATCAGGTACTGTTTGGGCTTTAAAACTTTTTAATCCAGCTCTGGCTTTAACTTTCTGCACATATGTCTGGGATTTTTTTACCTTGACCGCAACTTCACGGGATGAAATCTTTGGATTCTTTGTATATGCTTGAAGAACCTTTTTGGCCAAGTTATGTTCAGTTTGACCATGTTCACCCCCACTTCCAGACTTTCTTTGGATAGTCAGGCGTTCTTTGAAATGTTTGATGACATCTGCAACCGTAGATTTGAGAATTTTTAAAGTTTTAGCGATCTGACGAACACTCGCGTTTTTATTTTGCATATGTTCGTGCAAAGTCAGTTTTCTTATGTCCAATTCCAACGAAACCATTTTGACAACTAATGACACGGCGACAATAGTACTGACAGATTTTGTTTTTGTATATTCTGGCTATCTTGATGCTAAATAGCAGCTACCTTGATGCAAGGATTGCTAAGATATGCACTGTCAAAGGTGTCCGGATTTTGCCGAGTTCACCCTTTATATCATCATCAGGCCACTATCGTCAAAATTGAAACATATTTTCATCTGAAAATTCATCATTCATTTACCTAATTATGGACAACCTACATACAATGTGTTAATATATTTTTTAGATTAGAGGAGTCTATGAAAAGTAAAACCTAAGTCGTAGCTTAAATGAAATTAACTTATGTCAAAATTGAAATGTCAAGATACATTTGACGATAGTAGAAAAAATCTTCCAGTTGAATACATAAAGCTTTGTTAAATCTCTTTAACATGATAACGACTAATTTCAAATGCCGTTGGATCGCTTGCTGACCCATGACTATAGTGTTCAAGAGCGTTTAAACAACTAACAGATTTGACAGGCGTCAGAATAAAAGTTTCGAATCAAGCTAAGACTCTGATTTTGCGAAATCTGTCGATTATGTACAAAAAGCGATTTGAGGATTCAATTACTTAGGAACTTCACAAGCAAATTTTAAATGTACCAATCGAGAGTCGTGCAATTTTACAACAAATACAAACAGAACAAGGATGTCAAAAAGTCATTTAGGGACTTCTTGCATGACACCCTTCAATTATTTTATACGGCATTTACCAAGGGAATCAATCCTTTTAATTTTTTTGTTCTAACTTAAAACTTTTTGTCTTTTCCTTTAAGTATTTGTTGTGGAATTGCGAAAGAAAATTAATTGCGCGGTCCTTTAATGAGGACTAAACTAGGATGTAAATTTTTTTTTTATGTTTAAAATTAATTCAAATGAAAACGTGACATTGCGACACCTAGGGGATGCTGTCGCTGTAATCTCTATTTCATGGACGTAAGCTGCTGCGGTCGCTTACAGTGAACTGTTCAAGCTTGTCGAGTTATGTTTGTATTTGTATGGACGTAGTGTAATCTGTAAAGTCCACCTAGGCTCAATCCTATACAGTCTGTATTCTGTTTTCCAGATGGCGCGGTAATACGGGAAAGATTATTTGAGTTTTCTAGAAGCACACATAAATGACTTTATAAATATGATTAAAGATGTCTCTGGGCATGTTTTTCATAGTACTTTTGATTGAATTAACGTTTCCATTTAAAATTACAAGCTAATTAATGACAAAATTTTAAATTTTGAGTGAATATTGTATAGAGTAGGTTCCCATTCAGAGGACAACAAGACAGAAAGAATTCAAAAAAAGAGCGAAACAGAAGTAAAGATGTATAGAACGTTTCAAATTATTTGAAACTCATAATGTGTTAATATGATGGTCATAAATAAGTTGCGATTCATAACCTAATACATATTAATTCGCCCCCAAAATATATTCTGTTAAATGAAAGATAAGTTTATTTAACTTACTACGCTCACAACATCAACAGTAAAAATAGTTTTAATTGATTTTTTTATCTTTGCTTCTACTTTTTTTTTCTAAATGTCTTATGTCTTGTCGATTGTCGGTCTTTACTTCCTCTCTCTTATTTAATTCGATACAATTATCCAAAAAGATTTGTTTTACTTTTTCGTCTTTCTCTTCCAGTTTCTGATTTTCTTAGTTATTTCGATTTTTATTTTTCATCATTTTTTTTGTTAATGAATTAAATTTTTCTTTTTATTAAAAAGCAGTTACATATTCCGCTTCTAAACTGTATTTACATATTTTCTCATGAATTCAAAAAATTTCAACCAATTGTAAATCGTTTATTTGTAACGTCCATATTTATTTTTTTTTATTGTCATTATTAATTTTTGTTTTATAGATAGTCTTTTGTTATTCTTTGGTTTTTAAATTTATTATTTGATTCAAATTTCTTTTCAAATTATCGTCCAAAATTCAAAAAATTCTATAAATATAAAAAAAATAAGTATGTTATTGTAAAATCGTTTGTATCATTATTATTAGTGACATTGTTGATTTTTGTATAATTGATAGTCTTTTGTTATTCTTTTGTTTTTAAATTTATTATTTCATTTGCATTTCTTTACAAATTATCGTCCAAAATGCAAACAATTCTATCAAGTATAAAAAATATGTAACTGTGAAAACGTTTGTTTGTAACGTTCCACATAGTCGCGATATCTTATGACGGGGTCATGATTAGAGAGCGGATTTATATGTGGCAAAAAAAATTATAAGATGTGTTTATGCGCTTAAACAAATTAAATATATGCGGATGATATGTGGTAAGAATTTTAAATTATATGCAATATAAGGGTGTGTGGACTAATTAATGGGACAAAATTGAAAAAACTTTACATATATTATAAACTAACATACATTTATTCCTTATACAGGGTGATTCAGAATAAGTGTCCGACCCGTTACCCAGACAACACAGGTTGTCCATTGGACGTTCACTTTAAGTCCAAGAGAGGTCCAAACGTCCAGTGGACATCCATTTATCGAAATTCCTTGTATGTCCATGTTTAAATATATGTTGGACGTTGGTTTAAGGTCCATTTAAGATCCTCATCATAATTTTTAATATGATTATTTATTAATATTTGTAGGCGTACAAAATGGTATAAGAATAAATAAAAATTTCGAAATTTCAGACATTGATATAAAAGTATGATCTTTAAACCACGTTTTCAACATTTTTGCACTTAACCACTATCGAGATTTACATCCTGCTCAAAATTTACTTTTATATTTCCCTTTAAATTTAATTGCATTTAGGAGCGTAATAAAGTAATTTTAAAGAATAATGTAGTTTAAAAATCAAGTTTGTAATTAGCAGACAATTTTTAAATCTCCCGCCACTGGTTGTCGGTTAGCAGGAGAGACCCGCAGTGGGCGGGGCTTCTAGTAACCTTACTAGTGCGGGCGTGCGTCGGCGTTGTGTACATATGTGATAAAGCGCGGAAAGTACGAATTGGTAAATTGGCGGTAAGACTGCTGTGAATGGTAAGTATTAAATGTTTAAATTGTTCTAGAAAGGTGTAACCTAAAGTTATTGAGTTGAATACATTGATTTGAGACTAAACCACACTAAAGTAAAACAACGTTAAACTGTAAACATAGGAGGTTATGTTGTATTTCTAATAGCGTCTATTTGTTCCAGTTATTTTCAAACCTCGACCACGTTGAAAACTATTGGGTCACTTCTTAACTTTTTGAAGTAAGCAACTATTATTTATTATAATTATGAGTTATTGTAAGAGGCAAAGAATATCTCGGAGGATATATAGACGTGCACAATTATAAACAGAAAATGATTTTGTTAAATTCTGATAGCGAACAACTAGCAATTGAACCAGCGTTGGCTGAAAATTACATTCAAGCAGCAGACATTCCTGAGTCCAATGAAAATTACTACGACTTCCCATCAGAAAGTAGTTATAATAATTCTTTTGAACGAACAGTTTCGCTATCCAATGTATTAACTAATGAAGGAGATGATGCATTAGTTTCTGATTTTTCAGAATATTCATCAGACTCGGACATTAGTGGCAATTGCGATGAATATTTAGTTAATCTGCCGGTGTCTGGTAATCAGGCTCCTCCATGAGCTGTTTTCCATTTCAACACTAGCCTGTCTTTCTAATAGGATCTGATCGAATTGGAACGGTTCCAGTTCATTTTACATCTCTGTATTATAGCTGCTTTACACTATCTGATTTTCTATTTGATTTTAAATTTGACTTCAGAAATATTTATTAAAAAATGAGACCACACAACTCAAATAAAAACTCAAACAGTATAAAGAAGAATTTATTTTATATTTTTGAAGTCAAATTCAAAATCAAATGGAAAATCAGAGAGTATAAAGCGGCTTTTAAATTAACAACTCTGTTCAGTTTATTCACTTCCCAGAAAAATTTCCAACAATTTTAATTATAATGTATATTGATTAAGTAATTTAATTATTAGTGATTGTATTGCTTACAGGTGAAGGAATTGTCGCGTCTAGGAGGCGAAACACCTTACGAATTTGTGGTTCGCATTTAAAAAAAATTAATTTCAAATAAGTTAGCGTCAGGATTCAGCTATTATGGAAGAAAACAAAAAAGACCATTATAACTTATGATGAACCAACTTGTATTAAGTAAGTTATTTTTGTTTTTAATTAAAGTGCCTACCTAACACACCGAATTTTATCATTAGAAGCTGGCTTACGTGCCTTTAATGACAAATCGAATTTGAAAAATCCATGATGAAATGGTTGAGGCGTGCCAAAGAAAGAAAGCAGTAGGAAAGAAAGCAGTAGCATAAAATTTATAATTTGTCTTTAGTTCATACTGAGTTTAATAAACAACTTTTTTTCTTATATTCTTTTATTCCTCAAACTACAAAGCTGGTTGGGGTCGATTCGGATAGTTATTTTGGCACCCGTCTTATAAACGGGAAATACAAAAAAAGCTAGTTTGAAGGAGCCAATAGGATTTACATGCATTGGAAGGAGATTCGAAGCCACACTTCTAGTTGCCTGGCAATGGTTGTCCGTTTCAATTTAATACAAACTAGGAGTATCATTTGAATGCATATCAGGTGGACCATTTAAATTTATAATTCTGAATATCTCATATATAAGCATACACGTTTGAGAAAGTAATGTTTTAAATAAGAGGTTGACTTTACAGGGAAAAGCAGATCAATTTTGATTATTTTTGAACGAGGAATAAGAAATGCAGTTTCTATTAAAAATATATATATATCATCTACAAGGACCTTGATGACAACAGCCTCTAAAATGAATAATGTATAATTAGTTTTCCCGCTTAATGTCAATTAACTCTTACCTATTTAAAATATTTCTTCCTCAATCGTTTCCTTGTTGAGGTATTCTATATGATCAATTTAAATGGTTTACCCGGTATAAAGTCCATATTAAAATTCAGTAGACGTCGAGAATAGACGTTCACTGGACCCACTAAATGGACGTCCACTGGACCCACTGAATGGACGTCCCATGTTCATCCAAAAGTGTGCCACTCGGACGTCCACTGGATGTCCATTGAAAGAACCGAGGACGAAATTTGGACATCCACTGGACTATTAGTTCGGCCATTAATGGACGTTCATGGGACGTCCATTGTATATCAGTGTGTTGTCTGGGTAGGGGCGTATTCACTGAAGTCATACAAGTACGAAATTGCAAGAAATACATTTATTGTAGATATTTGAAAAATCAGTGTCTTGTGAGTCCTAAATTGAAACCGATTAAGTACCCCTGATGCCGTATTTATAAAATTACGTAAGAAAATCTTTTTATAACGACAATAAATTTTATTGGAAGCTGTAGCAATAAACGCGTAGTAAAAACGAATAAACGAAGATTTCGAATGCGAATTAAAAATTTGACAGTGCCGTGGAGTGGCATGTTAATACGAAACAAAAAAAATGCGCTTTGTTAGCTAGTATTGTAAACTGCAAATGTTTGTTTTAGAAAACGCGTGCCTTCCGACTGCTTAAAAACAACGTAAAACTACGTGAATCTTATGTGAAGCATAGAATAATTCAATTTATTTGAAATTAATAATTTTAACAACTTTATAGTCGGTATTTTAATTTTTTTTAATCAGCTGCATTGGCACCGTTATAAAAGTTAAGGTCAAGTCTTTTATGAGTTTCATATTAAAGTGAAACGGTGTATAAAACGTTTTTTTTAATCGATGCTCGATATGATAGCCTTAGTAATCTTAATAGGCACTGAATTTAATAAATTTCCACCAATGGCCACTACAAGTTAAGCGAACTACCGCAAACTAATTTGCACTGACAAATTCATAAGTGTGTCTACGCTTACTTAGTTGTAAAAAAAATTGAGATTCATTGGTTCTGCATACACAAGTTCGAACTCCGCAATAAATGAATTCTTTCCGCATAAAGAACGCCATTAAGAAAAATGTTTTTAGTTTTGGTGCAGGGCAAACTCACGTGTTTCATTTCATTTTTTGCGCTTTTGTGACGTAATAAAGTTATTCCAGCGACCATCAACCAATTTACATCCGAATTTTCAATGAATTTTATCTCAAAAACTATGCATATTAGACCCCCTATGCATGTAGCTTTTTTGCTTTGTTTTTCATGTATTTTCTGCGGTTAACGAGTCGGACACATATTTTGAATTACGCTGTATGTATACTGGCTTTTTCCCTGACCTAAACAAAATTCAACATCAAAGTTGGTTGCAATTATAATTTTTATTTTAATTCTAGCCATTAAGGCTTGTATACTTAAAATATTGCCATGTCTGACCAAAAAATATTTTAACCATTGGGATATGTACACCCTCAATCAAAAGTAATGAAACTTTTCAAACCGAAACGCTGTAGTCAGTGTGCAACGGTGCCGAGTTAGAGAGAGCGCAACGTGTTGTGGGGTTCCGAAGGACTTCGGAAACATTCATTCGCCATAAGACTTCATCTCACTCGATATCTTCTCTCTCTGACTACAGCATTTCGGTTTTGAGCGTTTCATTACTTTTGATTTAGGTTGTACATATTTAATTTTTATAACAGTTGCCTCTTTTTAATACACTCTTTCAGTACATTTCGGTAATAATGGAGTTCATTGATTCGAAATAAAAGCAAATGTTTACGTTTTAGAAAAAATTGCAAATTTCTTAATTTCTTTTGAACATTATTTTGGAGAAATGCTTTCACAATTCTGCAATAATAATACATATGTATTTGTTGTTGGCAGTTTCACATGGCACGTTTCTCAGTTGTAAGAAAAATATTCTGCTAACTAAGACTGTAATGGCAAAAATTATATTATTCCTATTTTTTACTTTACACAGTAATTCCCATAGGAAAAAATATTAACTGCTTACGAAGTTATATGCAATTATATGAATAATAACTTTTTATGCGGTGAAAAGAAATATTAAGTTATATTCGAAATAAAACTTGGCATATAGGACCCTTCTAAAGAGAAACATACGGTTGATAAATTAAGCTGCATTTGGAGTCAACGAACAAAACATGTAAATACATAGAAATCTGCTCCTTAGTTATGACCTATAATCTCGGAATTGCGATGGAGTTCTCAAGCTACTCTTCTGCTGATGGGGCCCCAATTAGGGACGAAATAGCTATGCAAGAGGCATTGCAATCCAACCGACTTGCAGCCAAAAATTGTGCATGTTTGTAATATTATTAATTTTTGTATAATTGATAGGCTTTTGTTTTTTAAATTTATTATCAGTTTTTGCCAAGATTTACGAAAAGGCATTTTATCTCAGATGAATGAACTATCTGTCTATTAAAGCCATTTTAAAAGAGCAACAATTTGGTTTTAGAAAAAACTGTAATACCTTAGATGCTATACTTTCACTGCATAACTTCATCATCAAAAATCTTGAAGAGAAAAATCAAGTGGCTTGTATTTTCTTTGACCTTACTCGTGTTTTCGATGACGTTGATCATAACTTATTATTGCACAAACTTCAAATGCATGGCATCAGAGGCCTTGCTCTTGACTGGTTATTTACTTAGAGTATCTTCAAAACAGATACCAACGCGTCTTGGTTAAACAAGATAATAAAGCCTACTTTTCTAATTTCTTTAAAATCAATATAGGAGTCCCTCAAGGTAGTATATTGGACCCTTTATTATTTCTTGTTTTTATCAATGATATAAGCTTAGATGATTCTCATTTAACGCATTTACAGATGATTCATCTGCTGCTGTAAGTTCTGCCTCTTTTAAAAATCTAGCAGTAAAAGTTACTGATGCAGTGAGAAATACGGAGAACCATTGTGCAAAGAACGGTCTTCTTTTAAATAGTGCGATAACTAAAATTATGACTTACTCATCTAAATCACGTCAATCAAGTCTCTTAATCAAATCAAATTCTACTAATGTTCCTCATTTGGACACTACTAAGTTTCTAGGTGTCCATCTCGACTCGCATTTAGGTTGGGGTGACCATGTTGATAATTTATTAAATAAACTATCAACTGCTTGTTTCGTAATTCGTCAACTATTTACGCATCACTGTAGATTTGAAACTTCTCAGAATGTAACTATTATTTCTCACATATTCATTCTTTGCCGAGTTATGAATTTTTTACAATTTGCTCTAATTTATAATCAATTGTTTGCCTTTGACTCGCGTTTTAGTTTGATTCAATAGATTTTTGATATTGATTAAATTTTTTGTGACTAACTTTCTAAATTATTATTGTATGATTATATTTTTAATGTGTTTTAGGTTAGTTATTTGTTGATTATTATGACTGTTTCCATATTACATGCTTGTAGTCTGAGGAAATAAATAAATTGATTGATTGATTGATAAATTCCGTCTAAAATTAAAAATATATATAATAAATATAAAGTAATTGTAAATGGTTTGTTTGTATCATCATTATTAATTTTTGTAAATGAAAGTCTTTTGTTATACTTTTGTTTGTAAATTTATTATTCGTTTCCGATTCTTTCTTTACAAATTACTGATAGCCTCTTGTTTTCTTTTACTCTTAAGTTTGTTGGTTCTGATTCCAATTTTATATTTCAAATTGCCGCAGGAAAAAAGATACAGTGAATATCAGAATGTCATTTGTAAATTTGTTAACAATAATTTCTTTGGAAGCTCAGATATGGAATACGTCATTAATAATTAAAGAAACAGAATTCATACTAATTATTGATTTTGATTGACATTCTAAACAGATACAGGTAAAAAAAACTCGTTATTTTTGACATTGCTCATAACAATATTAAACTTATTTTCAAAAAGCTATAAATATCTGAATCAGCGAGAGATTAAGGGATTAAATAACTGTTAAATTAATATGACTTAATTTCAAATAATTCAGTGAAATAAACTCATGTGTATCTCAAGATTTTAATTGAGATAATTATTCCCTTCCCTAGGAAGGCATTCAAAAGAATTCTCCCTATAAGTCATTTTTATGATTCGTTTAGATTGTGCAATTAGAAAAGAAAGAAAACAATTGTGTGAATAAAGGAAACACAGAAAAAGTCTGCTGCATACTTTGATTTGAAAGTTGTGAATCGTTTTAACGCAGCATCCAAATCGATATTTAGTTTCCTTTTTCTTTTCAATTGAACAATTTTCTCAGCAGGATATGAATAAATCCATCCTAATTCGATTATTCTTGTTCTATTTTCACTATTAAGGTCGCCTCAATCAATCAATATGCAAATACGCTCCGAACCCATGGGAATCTCGAGAATAATCATTATTCTGTCGCAACTCGTTGATTTACCGCGTATTTTAAATCTCAACCTCGGATGATTTTAATTGCGATCGCGGAAAAAAACGCGCGCGTTCAATAACCACTTGCGATTCGTTCCGAGCGTGAACGCGCCTTTACGCCTCGCTGACGTCGAAATTAATAACGTTTCAGGAGGAAGAAAAATGGCGTTTTATGGCGTCAGAAGATACGAGGAAATGACGTTGTTTTAGAAGCAGCAAAAAACGCACGTATTCGTTGCGTACAAGTTCTATGTGCGATTTATTACCCGACTTTGTATTAATAAATTCTGTTCGATAAGATCGGTTTGGCGAAGTGGCAATAAGATTAATAGCCACTGATGGCGAATCTCGATTAGAATAACTTAGCTGCACGGAAAACGCGTGAAATTGATTTTCAGACTGCGTTAAAAATCTATAATTAACTCTCGCGAATATTAAAGTTCAGGGCAACTGAAGGGAGTGTCATTAAATTATTTATATAGGGTGTATTAATATTGTAAGTTCTTCATCACATCCCAATATTAATGAATTAAAAAAAAAAAACTGAGCAATCCCAAAAACACATCATCTTTTGTTTTGTAAGAAATCGAACATTTCATAATCATTAAGCTCATTACATAAGTAACATAATTCCATACAATGTCGCCTACGCGAGCGCAGAGAAATTCGCCCACCTAATCAAGCGACTTGTTTTATTAAAAGCTTTGCCGATACGAATTATGACTGGCCTTTGCAAATTTGAAGTTTTACAATCATGGAATAAAGACGGAATAACCTTTAATGTTACTCCATATCTTCATATTATTCTAAGAATAATGCTTATCCAACGATTGTAAAATTGGGCCTAAATCGAATTAATTGTTAATGAATTAATTAACGGCTGCGTAAAAATGAAATGGGAATTGAAGAACTGTACCTCAAGGAGCTGTGAATATTTTATTGTAAATAATTTTACAAATAAGAAGAAGTTAATCCTGGACTTGGCTTATCGCTTTTACGTCTCATTTGCGGACGGCTAATCTCTTAATTGATCCCGCATTCGATTTAGACATGGAGCCCATTAAAGTGGAAAAAGTTTTCGACCGGACGCGGATGCGTCCTCCACGTGATTAATCTTCATTTCTCAAGCAAATCGACTTATTTTAATTAAAAACTGCAAACCAGTTACGCTCGGCAATAAAGGCTTCATAAATAACGAATGTAATCGCCTTAACAAGGGTTTTGGCGGAGGAGCGAGCGTCCTCTTTCGACTTTCAAAAACTCGTACGATTTTTGAAAGCCGATGCAAACGAACGTGCATGCTAATATGTAGTTATGCTTTTTTCTGCGCTGGTGGCAACACTATTAAACTAAATGTCCCGCTGTCGTTATTAATGTTAAACGTGTGGAAAGCAAAAGTACGGCGCAGCGCAGGTATAATTAAATTTCCTGAAATTTACATAATTAAACAATTAGCTGTAAATTACGATTGTAACCAGGTATTTATAGTGTAAATCAATTATGCATGTCCACTTGGGAAAACAGATTCTAACGAGCGCTTTCCTATTCGTTATTCGTACACAAGGAGACGAGGACTAAATTAATATCTCTGCTCCTGGGTATACGGATGGCATGAAGAATGTATTTCTCATGTTATTAAATTTAGTAAAATGATTTATATTAAGGAATATTCAGAGATTTCCTGTCTCCTGTTCACTTCTGTAATTCATTATGCGAAACGAAAGTTGTTTTCCATAACTCGTTAAACGTTAAACCGAACTTAATAAACTATGTATAAGTGGTTAATCCAAAAAAATTTGTGAACTTTTTAAAAACATCGTTTAGTTTTTGCCTATTCGCCTTCATTGCGGAAGATAACGTCGTTTCCGTTTCTCGTTCCGGTTCTTATTATTTATTTCGATTGCAGATGCTCAACGACTCGGCTCTAGCATTAAAGTATCTCTTCCACTCACAATTTCCAATACTTAATGGAAACTACTCCCGAAACAAGGATAATTTTTTATATTTTATTTTTGCTTCTATTGATTTTATAATATTTTAACTAAACATTTCTGGAAACACTTTTCCTACTTCACACGTTCGATAATATCAAATAATATATCAAAAATAAAATAAAAATCATCCCAGATTGAACAAATCCAAATATAAATATAAACAAGACGACTGAGATTTTCCCTGGACTTATTTTAAAATCTAAGGACTGATAAGAAAAAGAAATGAGAAACTATAAAAAAGTCAACGAAACAAAAAAAAACAGAGGACAAAAGAAGAAACTGAACGAAGCGCCAATATAATAAGGAAAATTGGAATATTGCAATCAATAACCTCACACTGACGATTCGTTTTTGTTTTTTGTCTTTTGGATGAATCAACAACAACAATAAAAAAGAACAAAAAATAGATCACAAAATCTTTTAACCGGACACTAAATAGCGCACAAACACTTAACGTTTCGCCGTCGTTCGACAGCTTCGTCGAACGAAAAATATAAACATGTGTCCGACGAAGCTGTCGAACGACGGCGAAACGTTAAGTGTTTGTGCGCTATTTAGTGTCCGGTTAAAAGATTTTGTGATACAATTTTCATCGGACAAGAACAAACTTTAAAAAAATAGATCGAATCAAATTATATTAATTTAAAGTGTAATGTAACAGAAATTTATTTTTCTGTCGCAGTTCTGCCAACCGTTTGTATTGACGTGCCTATCAGACACAATTAGATCACGTGAGGTACATTGACATCTGTCACGTTTTTCCGACGTACTCTTGTCTCTCCACTAGAATTTTACCAGAAGCGTCAGTTTACAACCTGCTGGTTTTCGATTCAGTCACCATCGATTTATTTAAAACAACATGACATGTGTCACTTGTAACTGTCAGTTCGAATGCGTCTGGGTTTTTTCGGTTTTTTTTTCTCTAACGTTGCCTCGAGAAGCGAAAGCTGGCTACTTTGCTTCATTAAAATTAAATTTGAAAGTCATCAACTTGAGGAAAATTCGCAAAAAAATGAAAATTGACACCTGTCACTTTGCCATCCGTCATTCCGTCACTTTTTAATTTTGGTTGGCGCTTACGACACTTTAAACTGTCGCAGGTGTAGTTTCATTTAAAATAGA
Source organism: Dorcus parallelipipedus (assembly GCA_958336345.1). Taxonomy (NCBI): domain Eukaryota; kingdom Metazoa; phylum Arthropoda; class Insecta; order Coleoptera; family Lucanidae; genus Dorcus; species Dorcus parallelipipedus. The sequence continues at coordinate 26,880,802 of OY284483.1, forward strand.
ATGAGTTTTGACGTCTGTCACTCATTGTGATGATACTTATAACTGTCATTTCTGTGTTTTTTCCAATTATCTTATTTTTTTAGCGCCGACTTGATGAAGAATGTTCGATAAATCAGGTTCCAAAATCATCATCGAAAAGCTATTATAACAAAAGGTAAAATAAAATTTGACACCTGTCATTTTCCTGTAGTTCTGTCAATCTGCTCTTGTTTGTCCGGTTTGATTTTGGCAAATTGCGGAGGCCCCTTAAACTCTCATCAACGTAGTTTCGCCAGTGATGATTTATTTAAAACAGAAATGACAATTCGTCACATGTCACTTGTAACTGTCATTTATTTCTGTACTTTTTCGATTATCTTTTTTCCTAGCGCTCTCTTGATAAAAAGTATTGTTAGCTGCTTTGCTGCGATAAATCAGATTCTAAAACCACAACCCAAATGCGATTGTAACAAAAGATAAAACAAAATTTGACACCCGTCATTTTCCCTGTAGTTGTGTCAATTTGCTTTTGTTTGTCCGTTTTGATTTTGGCAAATTGCGGAGGCCCTTTAAACTATCATCAGTGTAGTTTCGCCAGTGATGATTTATTAAAACAGAAATGATAATTTGTCACGTGTCACTTCTAACTGTCACTTATTTCTGTGCTCTTTCAATTATCTTTTTTCCTAGCGCTGACCAGATGAAGAATGTTGGTTGCTTTGCTTCGATAAATCAGATTCTAAAAGCAACATCAAAATGTGATTGTAACAAAAGATGAAATAAAATTTGACACTCGTCATTTTCCCTGCAGTTCTGTCGAGGCCCCTTAAACTATCATCAGCGTAGTTTTGTCAGTGATGATTTATTTAAAATAGAAATGACTTTTGTCATGTGTCACTTGCAACTGTCACTTCAGATATTTCTGTACCTGGTGTTTTTTTTTCATGTAGCTTAACTTGATTAGCGAATGTTAGTTGCCTTGATAAATCACCTTGTCGAGAGGTGATTCTGGCAGAAAATACAACAATAATTGACACCTGTCATTTTTCTGTAATTCTGTCAGTATATTTTTATTTCTCCGCTGTGATTTTGTCAGACCTTGAAGTCCCCTCAAGATATCGTTGAAGTCGTTTCAGTTATCGTCGATTTATTTAAAACAAAGTGACATTGTCACTTGCAACTGTCATTTTCATTAGCCAGTCGTTATCTTTTTTATTATTTTGCTGATTCTCATTTATTTTTCCTTTTTGGTCGATTGTCGTTTTTTTCCTCGGTCTCTGCTTTTGATTTGTCAATACTATTTTCAATTTTTGACAAGAATCGCTTTTTTTTCAATGTTAACCGGTTCTCACTTGTTTTATTTTACTTTTCGCCATTAATTAATTGTTCCATTCATTAGTCGGTTTTCACCATTTTCTTTTTTTTTGACATTTATTGACTTTTTTGCTGTGTAAATCGATTTTCTTTTGTTTTAATCATTAATTGATAGTTATTTGTTTTCCCTCATTAATCGACTGTCATTTGTTTCTTTGTCAACCGTCTGTTATTTATTTTCTTTTTATAGTCGAATTTTTTGCGTGTTTTTTTCTAAAAAAGGAATTGGGCTGTTTGCTTAAGTTGATTCTCTCCTAAACATACGTCTACGAAATATGAAAAAAAGTCGATAAAAAACGAATTCGCTAACGAGTAACAAGAAAACACTGAAATGCAAAAAATAAAGTTGTCAAAAAATCGGCAAAAAGATTTAAAAAATTTAGGTCGCGACATCTTACGGCCAATTTTTGACCTAAAATTATGTGAGAAATGACAGACAGTTTACTGTCTAATAAGTCATCCCATCCTACACAAGTTGCAGGGGACTTCTCTTCTGTTGACGAGGCCCCAAATAGAGCCGAAACAACTGTCCAGAGGAATTCATTGCGATCAAAACCGACATTGCAACAAATTTCTACATAAATAAACAAAGAGAAACGAATTAAACGACAACGAGGTCCGAAAAATAAGGTAAACAAAAAGTAAAGCAACGTTTGGCTGATATTCTTCTGACGGAGTATTTGAAAGGCACGAATATGATAAAAACCAAAAGAAGACTGATGAAATAAGTAACAACGAAATATGAAGAATGAGTAAAAAAAAAACAAAAATGCAACGGCCCTCGCGGGTGAGGTTTGGGGGTTTGAAAATCATAAGACCCACAAAAAAGCTTTGTTCTTTTATCTACCTTATTCTTTGTATTCCTTCGTTTTCTTGTTTTTTAATCCTTGCATCTATTTATTTGTGTTTTATTTGATTTTCCTCTCGTTTCTCTTTATCGAATTAATTTTTCGTGTTAAGTGCATTTTACATTATCAAATTTTGCATTTAACTTGCCCAAATGACGAAATATTTACGTTTACACTTTTTGATTTTACGTTTGACGTGAAATGTTCTATTTTTCATTTGATTTTAGATTTGATTTTTGAGAACAGGTCGGTGTCTATTTTCATTTGAGTTTTCATTCGAGATTCGCGTTTTGAGCATGCGCAGTTTATTATTTGTATTTGCAACAACAGAAATGTTGCAGAAATAGCGAAGATAGTTGCTATAATAAAATCTTATTGAGTTTCATGGTCAACAAATTACAATATTTCAAGATAACAATACAATTCGAAATTTAATTCTTTTAAAGTTATGTTTACACTTGACAAATGACAGAACTGTTCGTTACTTTTGATTCGATCAGATAGAAATATCAAACACAAAAATCAAATTCAAAAATCAAATAATGTAAAGTGAAGTTTACATTGGCACTTTGTTCTATTTCTTTTCTTTTGATTTGTTTGTCTTTCAATGTTTTCACTTTCTTCGGAAAATCGTCGACCGTCTTTTGTTTCTCATCATTCAACTTCTTCTTCAGATTTATTAGTCACCTCCAATGTTTATCCAATTAAACAAAAAAAAACCTTTTTCCCTTGATTTTCTTTTTGCTGAATGTCATCATCAAACGCCTTATGGTTTTCTAATCAAATTAATATCTGCATAGCTTCTTTTTTGCTTTCCGTTCGTCTTTTGTTTTTATATCACATCTTTCATTTCTTTTTCATTTTTTTTTTCATATTTTGTATATTTTTATCGAATTAAAATAAACTTTTTCTTTTGCTGAATATCATCAAGTCATCATCAAATGTCTTATGGTTTTCTAATCAGAGTTAATTCCCTTTTGCTTTTCGTTCGCCCTTTCTTTTATTATCACATACTTTGATGTAATCTCTCTTGTTTTTGTTTTGGTGTCGGGACAGTTGCGCCCCCACAGTTAACCGGGGGTTGAAACATTTAAATTTTTAGCACATTCAGTTAAGTTCGTGAGACCACTCGATATTCGAATCGTAACGATTTCACCTTGTCGTTTTTTTTTATGAGGCCATATTAATTTGTTCCGCTTTCGAAAAAATGAGGATGAAAAGTGTTATCCTTTTTTGTTTTTGGGGGGAGAAAAAAAATCACGATACCTGCTGTATCAGTACCATCAATTACACCATATATGCGCGGCGTTCACAAAGGCCACCGCACTTTTACCTACCTGCATAGGCACTGCCTCCTCTCGAAGAGGTTCAGTTACTCTGCATGGTCAGCACAAAACCGACCACTAGCTCCAGACCAAAGATGCAGCAGCAGTGGCTACACGTTATTAGTTGACTAGTTACTAAGGCATTTCAAGTGCAAGGTCTTTATTTTCACACGGGTGTCGAAAAGTATTCGGCGCGAGTGAGGTTTCCTCTTGCCGAAGGATTTTTCTGGACGAATTCAAGTTATGGGCTATTAATAAATGTAAGTAGCTTTAAATTTTGCTATACACACACAGTGAATTATTGCAATGGCAATTACAATCGGCTATTTGCACAGTTTAATTGCCGTTGTATGCAAACAATTAGACAGAGATAACGGCGTGCATACACAAGTAATTTTCAATATTTGCACATTAATACTAATCTTTAAACAGCCGTTATGAATTGCAATATTATCGTATTATTGGCCAATGAATTGCTTTATGGTTTATAAATTTTAGATAAAGTGCAGGTCAGAGGTTTCAATCCGAAGTTTTCAAAGCAGCTATTAAGTGCTGTTTAAATAAAATAAATTGTACTTGCCTTCTGGTATTAAATATTTTATAAAGCTATTTTTTTTCTTCCACGGAAAATAGCAAAAATATGTATTAGCCAACAACTTACTGTAAATTTGATAACATCTGAAATAAAAAATGCAACCAACGTCCTGAATTCATTTTAATGTTTCTTGTAACTCTTCTTACATTCTAGAGACTAAGAGTTAAAGATTTTATTTTATTAACTAATTAAACCCGAGTGATTACTGTTAATTAAACTTAAATATTTATTTATTCGTAGGCGGTTGAGGAATATTTATCAGCTGACTCACAGGTGAGATTGGTGGTAAAGCATTCCAGGATGAAAAGTCATTTTATTCACCACGAAACGCACATTTCTGATAAGCTGTATTACGATTGAATTAAAAAAATCATTTAATTTGCTCTGGTGAAGCTAATACAATAGCTCAGATACTTCTTAAACTAAAATATCAATTGTCTAAGTTATTTCTGAAACAACCCTAAAGCTAAAATAGTATTTTAAAGAGCGAATGAACTTCAGGATCACATAATCCCTTACTACTTTTAATGCTAAAATATTGTCAGGATAAGATACTCTCAAGCCTTTACCATATCAAGATACGAAAAGATTGTTATAATTTCGGCGCTTACACCATGTCAAGAACGGAAGGGATGTACTCCGCCTTGTTACGTTATAATAAACGTTGGTTCCCAAAAAGAAATAAATTGTCCTTTTTTAAGTGCGCCTCCAACACGTTACGTTGTAAGGGAAATATAGTCAACGTAGTTATGTTATAAGAGGGTCATCACCACGTTACGTTTTTCCTTATATCGAGCACTCGCTTGCAGGGGCGAATGGAACATAATAATTAATTTAAATTTTACATTACCTCGCCTTTTTACACCACACTCGACCAAACGCCGCCCCTAAGGACCGATTCAGAAGTTACAAATAAAATTCACCAAATACATTAAACTAATTATATTAATGAATACTCTGGAAACTGCCTGTTGACTATTTCCGACGATACATCTCATTAATTAACAACTAATCAACTACTCTCCTGTTTGATTTATTTATACCCGCAATGCCGGATGCCACAAAGTGCGTTTCCAAAGGTTCGGGTCCAAAGATCGATATTTCAAAATTGTCAGCGTCACATTTAATGAGCGAGCACTTTAATTATTTCGAATGAAATACGAACTGTTGTGTAGCATACTTAAGTGAGTTCAAACTACTTGGTTTTCATTTGTCAGCATGGTATCACCCCTATTCAAACGTTAATTTTGCATAAGTTCCATCGACGGAAAAATAATTTGAGCTGCAAGCTAAGCAGATAATTCGTCGGTAATTCATGCTAGACAACTTCCGCGGCGATTAAGCCTGTGTCGATGATCGTACTTGTGAACTACTAACTAAACAATTCTGTCAATTAAACCTAAAAATAAACGCGTTAAATTTTGTGTAATTCCAAAAGTAAAAACGAATTTAGATAATAATTCTTCAAACGTGACAATAAAAATCAAAAAGAAAACAGCCACTTCTAAGATTACACGGAATTACGAAGCACAGTGTATTTGTTTGAATAAAAACCAGGATTGCTTAAAAGCTTGCGTTTGAAGTCGATTAAGTAAATTACAAGTAGTCTAAAAAGAGTTTTATCTGTCCAGTTCAATGCATAGGAGCCGCAAAGTGCTACGCAAAGAACCAAATACATCCAGTTACATTTTAGTAAGTTGGGGAATGACGCACTGGCCAGAGCAATCCGACAATACCTATTAATTCAACCACCTTTATGTTTTGGGGATGGAATGAGGACAGTACTGCTTGTCTCGTCCTAATTTCTTCTATATCATCATTAAAAATATCTTCCCAAGCTTAAACACCAGTATTAGATAAATACAGCATCACACTTCCATACTCCATATCTTCTTGATCTTTGAAAAGGTTTCCAAGTGGAAAAAGCACGATATTCTCTGCAGCATGTTTTCGTCAGTATTCTTCTTCTCCTTGAAAAATTCCTTTTTATTGCACTAGATGCTAAAAATTCTCACAAGCCACTGGTGATGAATGCTACCGTTACTAAAGACAAAGGAGCTCAAAGCCAATGAAGAAGTAACCGCACTGTTGAAGCCAAATCTGAAGAACTTGAAAAATCAAAACGTCTTCAATCACTTTTATTTTGAATCCATGAACTTCGAAGTCATTGATGAGTGAAAAGTGGAAAATAATTTTATTAATTATCGACTTCATCATCCTCAATGGTAAATACACTCGGTGAAGCAAGATATGAGGAAAATGCAGAAAAGGAAGAAACAAAGCCAGGGCACACCATGCAATATGTCCCAAGTAAACATGTTAAAAGTAAACATGTTAAAAGAAAAATTCTTCAATCTGCATTATGCAATCAAATCGTAGAACTATTAATTCGAATTCGAATTCGAGAGTGAGAATTGGAGAGTGAATGGGTGGGCTTCCAAGTGTCCAACAGTTGTTTATTCTACATTGAACGCGTAATCACCTGGAGTAGTTTTGTGTGAATCTTATTTAATTTTAATAGAACCCCAGCTAAAGAAACTTTTAACTACATCCTCTGAACGATATCTATCTACCTATTTACGAGCCCATCGACAGTAGCTCATGCCCCTCCGAACGAATTTTTTATTTATATACTCGTATATTATAAATTACGGAAGTTTGCGAAGGTCAATAGCAAAGTTCATAATCAAAAGACAACCGACGATTATCTTTGGTCAGGCTTAGGTTGAGGGACTGTTTGTCAAAGCAGTAAAAAATGTTACATTGTAATTTTCCCTACAAGTCAGGGATTTGCCAGAAATATGGAAGACTAAACGGTAGCTCGTACCATTGGCTCAGGCAGTTTTGCATGTTTCTAGCAAACTGTTTGCTTTTACGGAAAACTACAATACAACGTTTACCAATGCTCAGATAAACACTCCTTCAACCTGAGCCTGACTTCTCGACATGTCTCCTTGAGCTACCTTGCGGTCGTCTTCTAATTAGGATCTTTGGTATTGACCTTCGCAAATTTCCGTAATCGTTGTATACATAAATTAAAAATTCATTCGGAGGGGTACGAACTTCACTGACGATGGGCTCGTACACCTCTTGACTTTTGCTGCTTGATGGGTACCTCTTCCGACAAGACTCCAATCAACCAGCGAAACGTCAAGTAAAGATAAATTGCCTTATAAGAAAAATAAAATTGTCCGGGTGGATTAATTTTTGGGCACTGCGTGGTTCCTTATTTAAATTTTGCACGAAGAAAATATTTTTTCCTTTTCTCCTCGGAATTGATTACCTTTGCATTAGTAAATAATTCTTTTAGTAGGTATTTGGAATTTAGAATACAAAGTGATTGTCAATACGTTTTATTTCTGTCGTGTTTTTTGTCATAACATGCTGGGAATAGGTACATACATAAAAGGGATTCGTATTTCGTTCTATATTTCTGTCTTTTACAATAATTTATGACAAGTATAGTATGTCATTTATGAAATTCGAAAACAGTAGTGTCTCTTTTGAACGTAATTTAAGACTCGGGGTTAAAATACAAAACGAGATTTATCGAATTTTAAAAGAGAGAGAGACGAATAGGTTTCCAGCGATTCCACCAAACAGGGACGACCGTATAATACAGTCGGGATGTTTTCCTTTGTTCTTGGGCGCGCACGTCGACGGCGGAAAATATTACACGTGTACGTGCACCGCCTCGCAAGTAATCTCCTTGCTGCTGAAGAATTTCAACGGGCGATGTTTACTAAAATGTTAAAGATTAACTAATAAACTCATAACGATGGCGGCGCGCAGATAAAGGCCGCGTGTTTGGAATTGTTCCGGATGCATGATTCCACGACTCAAAACGGGGGGGAAATTGAATGGGTGAATGAGCGACTCTCGGATAATTGGGTTTGGTGTTCTTTCGATATCTCCGAGAATGATCTGATGACGACGACGACGACGACGACTTCCGGAAACCTCAAACCTATTCTCAATCAAGCTTGAAAAGGACATCGACCAAGAAGCAATTTATTTGTAAAAGGTTTCATCTTTGAAAAGTAGTTTTTAAAATAATTCATAATCGTCACACGGAAGGTCCTTTAGATACAAGTTTGCGAAAGCTGAAAAATCCCTCAAAGGTTCTAAGTCAAAAATATAATTCTACTAGAATTAAGTGAAGACTTATTCACTTAGCTTTCAATCAAATTGGGAATTTGAAAATTAAGTATAAATTCATTGACCTTTTTACCTATTTTTGATCACATTTCATGGACACCTGTAGTGTGTTTCCTTGTTAGTTTTTCTTTTTCGTAGCAAATAAAAAATTCGAAATTGATTTATTTGATGGTACGTGTATGTCTTCCGCGTAATTTACGCGCAAGCAAAACGGGAGTACCACGCATGACTAATGACAGACATTAATCGGCTTTTTAGTTTCGCAATTAACACGTCACGTCGCATTACCGTCATTAATAAGCCACCGATTATGGTAATTTCCGGCGCGTCTACCGCAATTACGGAGTAAAACACTTATTTGCACGATAATCGAACCAATTTTCCCTTCGATCTGCAGGTTTTCGAATCAACATCAACTTCGCACGTGAATTACGGCGGTTTAATCAACGGTAGTCAAATCAAAGTGTGTCTAAATTAAGTAAAATCAGAACTTGATTTCATTCTTTGAGAACGTCAAAGAGAAAGGGTGAAATTGGTTTGGGCGAGACAAATTTATTTATGAGACCTGAACGGGCGACGCATCAAACCTAACAAAAAAAAAAACAAAGTTTATGATAAAGATCGGATCATGTCCTCGCTCTACGACGTTCCTGCACAAATAAATAGTGTGATACCTATATGAATTTAACTGAAATGGGATAGTTTTCTAATAACGTATTTCTTGGTTTATGACTTAGGGAAAAAAAATAACTGCTACTCTTACGTAAATGTAAAACTTTTTCTAATTCAGTGACTTAATTAGACCAACAACTTGTACACCTAAACGTATTTAAACGGTTATAAACGCCACTTGCAAGTGAAACCAAATATTTATTGCATCGTAAATAAAACGCAGTGTATCAAATGACACCGGAGAGTGGACATTAATAATCATACAACATAGCAGGTGTAGTGTGGCTAATTAATGATCGCGCAAGAAAAGCCCTCGTGGGCGGATTGCAGAAAAGCAAACGGTAATAACTTGCTCGGGTAGCCAATTTTTTACAATCGCAGGGAACAGGTAGACGACGAGGTTTTATTCTTCCATTTTTCGCGCGCAATTTACATGTCCTGCACGGCGGCGGTTAAGGAAATTTAAAAAATCGTCCGCATACATTTGCATGTGCGCGGAGAAAAACGACTGCGAACGTACAGATATGTTATTTTGAAATGTAGATTAATACGTCACCTTTCTTGCTCCTGCCCAGGATTAATGGGATCGAAAATCGGTCGAACAACATTTCCTCCACTGATGAGATAGCTACTTACAACGCTACAACGCATAAGTTATAATACTCGTAGTTAATTTCATAATCGTTAATAAAAGTGCAAACAATAATGGGGACTAGAGAGCACCATGGTGGAATGTTAAATTAAGCAGTCATAAATTATACTTCTTCAGATTTGACGCATCTGATTGAATAAATTTAAATAATGTTACGAGGATAATAGATTGGTTATTTATTTTCATATTCAATTGGCAAATGTGAGCTAACTTGAAAAAGTTCGAGTGAAATTAAATACATGGTGTAATCGATTAATAATATCGTAAGTATTCCGTATTCTTTCGTACGAAAGTCATAAATGACCTGACCTAACGTTTATTGTATCTGCTCTATCATTCATCAACTATTTTATCAACTTCGTTTCTTTTCTTGTGTCTTAATAGTCATTACAGTAAGCGAAACTTATTCGATTGCGCACTGTATAGTCTTATCTTATTATTTATTTAAAAAAAACTCTCTGTTCTTTAGAAAGAAATTATCTGATAAATCATGTCATTCATATATGCTAATTAAATATTCAAATCTAAGAACCAATAAATATGTCCATTGACATTTCCGTGCGCAGAGAAAGTGAGTTTCGCTAGAAAAAAAAACTGTAGAAATAATAGCACTTGCTTTAGACGTATCAAATAAACACGAATAGAGTTTATTCTACAACCAAGACAAGACACTCCCAGTCTAGCCAAAATGACACTTTTATAAAGAAAAAAATTGAAATAAAAATGTCCCCTAAGCAAAGATTTTTTATTAAATTCCTCAGAGGAGGGAGAAGCTGTTGGGCTCGTATCAGGTTTATCTAGGGTAGAGTTTATTATCTTCCAAGTGGCCTTCGCTTTGTTGTTCGAACCATGTAAAGTACGAAGATACTTTCTTAAGTTCTTTTTTCTTCTTCTGCAGATTTTAGATAGAAATGTTTATATCTGAGGAAAATGTCCTTGAAGTCGGTATCACCAGTGTTGCTGCTGCTTCTCGTTAGTCGTTGAGGCAGTCTCAACGACTAACGAGAAGCAGCAGCAACACCACCAGCAGCAGCAGCCCTGAGGAAGTTCTTCTGCAATGGAGAACGAAACGTCGGCAGTAGAAGAAGTCAAGGTGACGCGGCTCCAACCGGAAGCCAATTCAAACAAGAAACGGTCCATTTTTAAGTTTACATCAGCCAATATAGTCAATATAGCCAGGAACGACCCTCAGCGCTTTTCATACATGGAGCCAAATGAATAAAACGAAGCAAATGCTTTTACTTGTGTTAGAATTTCTTTTAAAGCTTAAATACGTGGAAAAGTTTCAATTTCAAATCATTATACAATTCTATTTATTAAAGTTTTTATTACCTACGTCATGTCACAGGCAGAACTATTTAGAATTTCATTTTTCTTCAAATATTTGCAGTTTTCATCGAAAAATTTGAAGTAAAAACATGCTTCGTTTTATTCATTTAGCCCATGGTGTGAATTTTGGCCCTGTCTTACCAAACCATTACTTTGTAACTTCGGAATTGTTGAATTTTCCCTCCTGTTCTTTTCTCTCTTACTTTTAAATTAATAGTTTTTTAATTCTACTTGAATTTCAATAAAATATTCTAAAAAAAAATTTCTATATACATAATATATATGGCATTAACAATTAGATTGACAAACAACAGTAAATAATACAAAAATATAACATTAACGCTGAAAACACGCACGATGAATGTATCAAAAAAATGCTACCGTAAATAATACAATAAAAATGATATCAAATGAAATAATATTATAGAAAATGTAAGATATAAGTAAGATTTAATACAAAGCGACCTGAATTCAGTGATGATAAGTACCATTAGAATAATCAAAAATTAATTTGAAGATAGAACAGAATGTTCTGTACACGATTAAAGCTTTTTGTTAATTTTTTAAATGAAAGCCAACGTGTATTTTTTAAGGCTTACCAACGTCGAGTCTAATTATTTTTTTCTTAATACAAAAAAAAAACTATTCACCAGAAAGGAATGGCCGCTTGTCTCCCCCACGACGGCTTTTGAAGTCTTGCCTATCAATTTTGGAAGACATGGCTAGTGTCACGTGAGCCAATTAAATTTAAACATTTCTGTCCCGCGCGAAGTTTCTAATGGATGAGTAGCTGCCGCTAGAGGCAGTTGGATGTGGTTTCCATCAGTTTCCACTTGCCACGTACGTATAATACTCTATCTTCGTCGCCAATTGCTGACTAAACAAAAAATATACGAATTTGCTGAATTATCGGTTTCTTACGGCGTCAGTCCTTACAATACTTTACGAGGGCGTGCGTTCTAAAATTAATCATATAAAAAATGTGCAAAATATATTCGATTAATACTGAGTTTATACAATATGTATATACAGGCTGTTTTTTAACTTCATGCAAAAAATGACACCAGTGAAAGTTGACATTAAAAGTGATAGAATGAAACAGTTTTTGTATAACAACAATAATTTATTTATTTCCCAGATATTTACCTATAAACTTTGTGTACAATATTTACCAATAATATAATCCTGCTGGGAGAAAGCCAAAGAACAGATAGCCCCCTACTCAAACAATTGATTAATAAATATTAGAGATAATATGGCGAACGATGAAACAGTTTGAAAGTCCCTGATTTATTTTTATTATGTAATCGCGTAATCGGAGAAGTATGCTGGTGTGTCAGCATCGGCTGTTAAAGTGGGTCAGTTACTCAGTTCTCACGTGCACGTCGGACGTCGTAGATAACAGTGTAGAAAACATAGCCGAATTTTCCAAGACTGTTATTGTGGACATGATTTTAATTTACGGCGAACGTGGTCAAAATGCATTGGCTGCAAGACGTTTGTATGCACAGCGTTATCGAGATCGTCCTTTGCCAGATAGCAGATCCTTGGTGTCAGTTGTGCAGTTTGTTGTTTGGCAAATTATTCGTGAGGAACAGTTACCCGTTCCATTTTCAAAGAGTGCAAGCTCTAATTACCACATATTACCTCTAGCGCATGCGATTTTGTCGGTGGTTACTTCGGAAACAGAAAGACAATCCGAAGTTTGTTAATAACATTCTCTTCGACGAATCATTGTTTACAAGGGATGGTATGTTCAATCTTCACAACATGCATGTGTGTGCAGAAGAAAAATCTGTGGGCAGGTATGTTAACGGCACTTTAATCGGTATGTTTACGTATCGCGCAGGGGGGGAAGGGCTTCGAACAATTATTGTGAGTGAAGGTCACTGTCCGTTGCGTATAGCGGTTCTAAACATTTCACAAGGAATTATCGGATGTCGGTATGAATTTTTTGATTTTTTCTTCGTTTTAATTTTGGTGCATTCTTGAGAATATCTGTTACCAAATACGCCATTAATTTTTTTGCACCAACTTGAAGAACACCCTGTATTCAATTAAAAAAATGGTATTAACAGTTAAATTTACAAACAGTAAATAATACAAAAATATTAACGCGGAAAACACGCACGATTAATATATAAAAAAATGCGTTAATAAATTAAAAGTCACAAAATTGCTACCGTAAATAATACAATAAAAATGATAGCAAATAAAATATATTATATGAACAAAGTAAGAGATATGTAATACAAAATGACTTGAATTCAAAGATGATGATTACCATTAGAATAATCAAAAATTAATTTGAAAAGAGAAGGACAGAATGTTCTCTACACGATTAACGCTTTTTGTTAATTATTTAATAAAAGCCAACATATAGATTTTTTAAGGCTTACCAGTCTAATTATTCTTCCCGTAATAAAAACGGCGGCTTTTAAAGCCTTTCTTATCAATTTTGGAAGAGTTGGCACATGAGCCAATTAAATTTAAACATTTCTGTCCAGCGCGAAACTTCGAATGAAGGAGTAGCTGCCGCTAGATGGCAGTTAGATGTGGTTTCCATCAGTTTCCACGTGCCACGTATGCAAGATACTCTGTACTCGCCACCAATTGGCTTGGCGACTAAACAAAAAGGATACGAATTAACTGAATTAGCGGTTTCTTGCAGCTTCAATCATATAAAAAATATGCAAAATATATATATTCGATTTAACTAGTACCTGTCAGTAAATCTCAAAAGTAAAAGTTAAAAAAAAACTGCCGTACCGAAAACGTTATTATCAGAATCAAAATTATTTTTACGGAATCTTGTGCATTTATTTTATATTTACTTATTCACACTCATTTAACATCTTGTAAATGACTTATTCAAGTCAAGCTAAAACCAGAAACCTAAAACCTGCCGCTCTCTGGTTATTATTCATTGGAACACCCACAATGCAGCTGGTTTGTTGTACTTATCATAATCTCTCGGATTCATACGCGCACGGTAAGTACTTCTACTCTCATAAATAAACGCGAAAGTAGTTTCGAGAATTCGAAGATAATGGAAATGCCAACATACGAGCTCATAACATCCGAGGACGAAGGCGAGGCTGATTAACTTTATGGATATATATTTACTGGTCACCTGCTGTACATATCGAAGGCTCGAAGTTTCGTGGCGATAAAATTTTATGGCGAGTGCCACAGTAATAACAAACGACTTATTTAATTATAACGTATGGACCTACAACAGTAGAAGAAACATTGTATGTTGTATAATAAATGGTTACTTGGAATGAAATTTACAAATCTTTATTTTTTTACACGTTATGAAGTGACGTCTCTTAGCCAGGAAAGTTCTTCGCGTCTACACGGATTAACTTCCATAGACATCAGGTTTATCAAGTCGGTCGATAACAATGTAAACACAACAAAAGCGTCTTACTTTCACTTCAAAGCGCGCGTAACGAATTTCAACGTTAACTCGTGCACCGCGCGTCAGGAAACACAACAAACATGAAACTCCAACTCAGTTAACTGCCCCCCATAAAAAACTTAACAAGTAACAAAAGAGTTATCTGATTAAAAGAGAGTCCTTCCCGGACTTGCGCGTCCATATAAGTTATCTTTATGTTCTCTCCTGCAACTTAGTTTGTGAGCTAACACGACTTCTACAATTGAGTTACAACTTGCTAATGTGTGTGCGGCCTTCTCAATCGAAACAGTATAGTCGTCCAAGTTTTCTATCGGTTTTACGATCTTGCTATAAAAAATTCTTCAAAGAGACCGGCACTGCGGTGTTTGTGTCTCTTCTCTGTCGCTTTTTTTATAGCAAGACCATAAAACCGGTACAAAACTTGGACGACTATAACTCGCGTTATTCCCATGTAATACACCAAATATAGAATATGTCTAAAACACGTTTTGAATTTAGTCTAAATGTAGAATATTATAGACTAGTATTTATACATATGAGTGACAGTCTAACTAACGTCTCTTTTTGGGATAAATATAACGTTTACACAATGTATATTTATAGAGTACGCGCAACGTTTATACATGGTTTATACTAGACGTATATTTTGAAATTATAAAATTATTATAATTATATAATTATATTATTACAACTTATTCTAAAGAAGCTGTGAAACGTACAGCGAAATGTTGACATTTAATTCAACTTTACCAAGTGTCTGTTCGTTTGTAGTAATTATATATTTTGTGATGATTTGTAATGGGCAAGAAAGTTCCTGCGGTTTTAACTTATAAACGACAACTTTAGTGAGCAACAGTTTAGGTCGCGACATCTCGCGGCGAAACTAATAAGATATTCATACTTTAAGCTCTCATCTTATGTAGTGATACAATGTTAGTAGTTTTATAGAAAATTTACTATATAACAAGGGTCACAAGACCAATTTGGATAAATATTTGTTAATAAATGTTACATCTAAACATTCATTATACTTTTTTAGATTATATTATAAATTTTAATGAGAAAAATGTATGTTATGGGCCTACGCCTACATGATAAGATGGAATTTAATAATTTGATAAACGTGTTTTGCAAGTCGCGACATTTTATTACAATTTAATGAAAACGTATAGTTAACGTATCACTTATATCCTAGGGTAACCAGTACCATTACAATATGAATATTTTTGATATTCTATATACCATTACCAAAAATATGCCTGTCTGTTGTATATAAACCCTCTAAAAACGAAATGGTGTTGCTTGGGTTATACCGTATGTCCCAAAACTTTCTTCAAGAATATCCCCCTGTAATAATAATTTTTTTTTTACTACCTAATATTAAACATGTTCTCAATTGTAAATCTGATATGAGGGATTTTCACGCTGTTCATTAATGACCTTCCACAATCCCTCACTGAAAGAAATGTAATTTTGTACGCTGATGATATCTCGGTTGTGATACTAGGCGATTCTCTAAAGGAAATTCAAGACAAAATATCACTAACATTCAAAGAACTCCAACGTTGGTGTAATTCAAACCGCCTCATTTTAAATACCAACAAAACTGTCTCAATAAATTTCTATAATAGAAAGTCTGTTTTAACTACATGTGAACTTAAATTTAACGACACGAAATTGATTACAAGTGACCACATCAAGTATCTGGGAACAATAATCGATAAAAACTTAAATTGGCTCAATAACACTGAACTTATATGTAAAGGGCCCCACACACCTCGTTCTTTTTCGACAGTTTTACCCGACGGGTAAAATTGTTGGAACGAACGGACGATAAAACCGAGGTGTATGGACATAAACCGACGTGTTTCCCCGTCGTGTCAAAACATCAATCGGTTTGGATATTTTCATCGGTTCACGCCATCCGTTCGGGTAAACACGAGGTGTGTGGACAGGAACCGACGTGTTTTTGCAGTGTCGGCGCAGACGGGTCGGCGGTCTTTTGCACTTTCATGTGTGGTTAGAGGTAAAGAGGCGCAATGGCAGATTTTAGGCCGCCACTGCCAACAAACACGTTTCGTTCATTGCGTTAAACTGTTTGGTGACACGGCTTCCAAGAACGAAGTGTAGGGACTTTCATCGGTTTCGTTCATCGTTCCAGCAATTTTACCCGTCGGGTACAACTGTCGAAAAAGAACGAGGTGTGTGGGGCCCTTAAAAGTCTTAGTAAGTCTTATTTCGTACTCCTTAAACTTAAGCCATATATGTCAACTCCTAATTTGTTAAATATATATTACAGTATATTTTTCCCACATTTGCAGTACAGTATTCTGTATTGGGGAATGACCTCTCATGTTAACCGTATCCTTTTATTACAGAAACGTGTAGTAAGACTTATTTTCGACTTAAAACCTTATGACTCTTGTAAGCCGCTTTTTAAACGTAACAAAATTTTGACAGTTCCATGTATCTATATTTATAAAGCAGCAATGTATGTGAGAAAAAACGTTAGCAGCTTCAAAACGCTATCTGAAAACCATGATTACTACACACGGCATTCATCAGTCGTCAAGTAAGATAGGCATGTCTCCTCTTTGTACGAGAAGGGTCCCATGTACGCTTGTACAAAAATATATAATGCCATTCCTGCTGCTCTGAAGGAGAAAAGTGATGCATCTTTTGGCCATAATTTAAAAGATTTCCTGTGCGAGAAAGGGTACTATAGCGTATTAGATTTTCTTAGACAATAGGTTAGACTAATGCTATTACTAGGTTTTTTCAATGTTGTTTCTTTTTAACGAAGGTTTTTGTCTTACTTTTTATTTTTATTGTGACTCATCACACCCGTTTTTGTAAATGGCTGAAGTGATAATAAAATTTGATTTGATTTGATTTGATTTGAAAGTCGTGTCGTGGCGTTGTGCAACGTGTCTTTGTGCCAACGCCTTTCTCAATTTTGCATGCAAACACAATCACACCTGTAGGATGGCAGTAATTTATGTAAACCGAACGGTGAATAAAAGTTGTTTCTAATTAAAAATTCTAGCCCACTCGGTTCATTCTTCCCTGAAAAGTGTGAAGTGATATTTATATTAGGGCGTTTCGTTTCGCCCTCAACAACAACAACAACAAAAAAAAATAGAAGAATTGCGTAATTGACGTTCCTATCGGAACAATTAATCGTGATTTGTGTTTTTAGGAGTGGAAGTGGCGCGCGTGACATCTGGGGGCACGTGGGTGATCGGAGCACGTGGGCTTGCTCCCCCTCGTCGCCCTTCGAGACCGACGACGGCGAAAACGATCTCCACAACATTACCATTTCAGGTAAGACCTGCTTACTTACTTACTTACTTTAAAACTGTATATGTGTACAACAACGAGTTTATGTTTCTTTGATTTAAGTGTGCGGTCAATAAAATCGATTTCGTAAGCCCCCTGCTTAAAATTATGTTTTTATTCTCGGCCATAAAACTTTTACGGCCGGATTTATTTTATTTACTTACCTAATAGTTACATCTACATCTACGAGAGGATAAAAGTTTTCTTCATCACCTGAAGAAAATAAATTATAGAATAGAATCCTAATGCGATTTTACTATGAATATATTATTTATACTAAAAGTTTAACGCCTTAATTAAAGATGATAGGATCAACTTAAAAATACAGTAAAATGTAAGACAAATACATACAGGGTAATTCTGATCAAAATCTGCAGAGCACACGTGTTCCAAAAACGGATGCAGGTGTCATCTCGGCGCGCTTCAGATTCGAGCGTGTTTCGTCATAAGTGCATTATATTTAGAACAAATAAATCTCTGTACAAAATGTTGACTTTTTACAATAGTAAAATATTTGCATTTCGCAGTTGTGTCCTCCTGCATAAAAATGTCAACATGTTGACTGTATAGAACAAGAAATTTTGCAATCACGCAATTAATTTGTTTACACCAGTAACTTCACCATAAAAGGAAATAAGGAAATTGGAGCCGTATTTTTCTCGAGCACGAAATTTCAAGGTTTGGTTGGATCACGTTCAAAACGAATCGAGTCACTCCTCGACGGGTTTCAAACGTAGCAAACAGCTTTGACTTTGAACAATTAAAACCGTATATGGTACGAACTTTTGCTCACATCGTTTCCTGTATCATTAGGGCTACAAATAAAGTCTTCGGCGTATGTAAATATTGTTCTCTTACGCTTGTTTTCATAATTTATTGCTTCGTTGAAAAGCCAGTAGTCCTTGTGACAGAAATCGCTGTGTGAGGGACGGGTAGTTAAAAATGATTTAAAAAAAGGGGATTTACTTTCGAATTTACAAGGCCTCGTCGAGATACGTTTCTTTTCTAATTAGCACGACGAGAGTAAGAGAAAGATTCTATTCCTACGCCCAAAATCCATGGATTTAATGTAACTTTGACATACATACATTTTATACCGTAATAAACAAATTATTTCTTACTCTTCTCCTCACCCTTTTACCAAAATCCTAATGAAACCATAGAAGACCTCGATAGCAATGTCTTTGTTTGTAAGTTTCTGGCCTGAGTATAAATTAGCCAGAAATTGCTCTCAATGCCCCTTTTATATGGAATGAGATTTTAGCTCTCGTTCACCACCACATATTTTTTCGAGACGAGATTGATTTCTTCTTCTTTTATATTTTCTTTTTTCTACATGATTTTGGTTGAAAATGTATATAAATTTGTATATACAGGGTGAAAATTAAAAAAAAATTCTTTCTACTTTAGTTTCCTAGAAATAATTAATCAAAAATAGCCCCAAAACGACGATGCGCCTCTGGTTAAAAAATAGAGGAGCAGATGAACGATATAAATGCGCTCATACAAGTTTTATGGTAGGCACTGCGGCGTAGCATCAATCGTGAACTTGACCTTTAAGTGGAATTTCACGTCAACGCCCGGGGCCGTGAAATATGAACTACAAAATACTACAAGATAATAATCACAGGGAGCGAGGTCGGGACTGTAAAGTGGATTTTGTATTCCTCAAACCGCATTCATTGACTGCTGCTTGAACAATTTGTGCTTTATGCACTCTGCAATTTTGGTGCAGAGTTTTCTGAGCATGGTTGTGGGTTTTTTTTCGCGTATAGGCGCTTTCAAGTTCTTAATTGTGTCTTTGTAGACATGACCCGTTATTGTAGTCCCTTTTGGCATATACTCAATATACGTCCCAGAAAACTGTGGCCATCACTTTCCCGCAGAAAATGCGCCTTTGTCTTCTTAGGTGGAGGAGAGCCCTTATAAACCTATTGCATGGACTCTTATTTCGTCTCAGTGATATACCCAGGTCTCATTTGAAGTGACAATTATATAGAAGAAGTCTTCATCTTGGGATAAAGCAATCAAATTCTCCTCGCACATTTGTCGTCTGCAAAGTTTTTGTTCAGGATCGAGCAGGTTGGGAATCCATCAGTCCTAAATCGTCGTGTAGAATTTTAAAAACACTCGTTTCTGATATTCCTATTTCTCTGGCAACAACTGAAAGTTTTACTCGGCGGTCAGTCAACACCAAATCTTCAACTTTGTTGATGATTTCTTCAGTTCGCGGTTCCAAAGGTTTTCCAAACTTTAGATCATCATTCTTTGCCTCATTTGAACTGCTTGGACCAATATTTGACTTGGAAATAGGACGGGCTGTTTTCTCCATACACAACCACAATTCTCTCATGAATATTCTTCGGGCCACTGCCTTTTTTCGATAGAAATTTTATGACGCTTCTGTGTTCAAGTTTCTAATCACATATTCACTTCTTTAAATTGACATAAAAATGGCAATTAGTAAGCGATTGGAACCAAACTTAACACTGTAAATACACTGTAAAATAATAACACTGTAAAATGTCACAAAAACTTGACATAAGAAAATTGTCGCCGATAGCATATTGTTTTCATAGCTAGGCAGATAACATAAAAAACTTCCCTCGTATTTACTTGACAAGTGCATGTAAATCACTTGAAGCAGATTTTTACATGCAAAGGATTACAACGGCCTCACTTTAACACCTGCTTTGACAGGTAAACAAATAAATCACTAAAACGTAAAACAATTAAATCTGCTTGTTAAAAATTCCTAGTATTTTTCTTTCATTTTAATTTAAATTGTTTTGTAAATAAAGTTTATTTCCACAAAAAACGTGTACTTCATAAACATTTTTTAACAAACAGAATTTTAAACCGTTCTAATCAGTAATCTGTTAATTAATACAACTTCGTTTTATGTATGATGAATTATTATTAACACAAATCTATTAAAAGTTTAACAAATTCAAGACGTGTTTGCAACTCCATTTTGTGCGTTTTTGACGCACTGGCTGTAAATCTTTCCACCATACGCCTTATTTTCACTTTGAATTAAATTCTTAATGAACAAAAAAAGCTTGTTGGTGTGAATTTCAGGTCTAATGATTCCGATGAAGTAGACGGATTACAAAAAACGCCTGGCTATACGTTGGGTGAGCAAGACTGGACATGGATGAGAATAGCATTAAAAGTTATTTAAATAAAAACTTTCCGACTGAGAAGTTTACCATACAGGAATTAAAAGACAAAACAATTTTGCAGTTAGTAGCAAATCCTTCAAAGTAGGTTTTAAATACAAACCACTGAAACAAATAGAAACTCCTGGATTTTAGCCTAAAAACTTTCGGATTTTCGAAACAGAAAGAGTACAGAAAAAGGCATGCCTGACAATTCTTAATTTAAATACACAGTCAATAAAATTAATCTGTCAAATTATTACATAAGTACTATTTATTGGGATATGTTATGCATATCCAAACATTGGCTTACCAACGAAAAAATAAAAAAACTTAAGTTTTGAAGGATTTCATGTTGTAATCTCATATTGTAGAACAATTTACTTCCACGGAGGGACATAATGCTATATAAGAATAATATAAGCCCCCAAGATATAGATATTAAAGAGTTTTCGACCGAAATGGACTATGAAGTAGCAGGAATTTACATCAAAAAGAAAAACTTGATAATTATTACAGTATACAGATTACCCTCTGGCAATTATACAGTGTTCACTGACAATCTGAGAAACACCCTCACAAAAATATTCTTAAAATATAATTCTTCATGTATTGTTCTTGCGGGTAATTACAATATTAATTTCCTAGGATGTTCGAAAGAAAAAGAGGAAATAGATTGATAATGTCTTTAATTCATTTGGACTACATCAGTGCTTCTGGGAAGCTTCAAGAGTTACTAGTACTTCAGCGATTTGTATAGAGTGTTTACAATAGTGTTACCATGGGGCCATGAGCATCGCGCTTTCGTCGCAGAGACGTATT
Source organism: Dorcus parallelipipedus (assembly GCA_958336345.1). Lineage (NCBI taxonomy): Eukaryota > Metazoa > Arthropoda > Insecta > Coleoptera > Lucanidae > Dorcus > Dorcus parallelipipedus. The sequence continues at coordinate 26,902,480 of OY284483.1, forward strand.
TCAAAAATGGCGATTCCATAGAATTACGCATGATTTCAATATTTTCCGGGGTTCTGACGGTTTGAACAGACCCACCCCTCCTCCTTGGCATAGCTGAAGACGTAGTGCAAAAGTTTTGCACCCACAACAATTCCGTGTAGCAATCCTTCTGCGGGGAGGAACATTGAAATGCTGGCGGAACTTTCGTTGCGTGATCGTAACGGAATCGCCGTTTTTGAAATACGTCTCTATGACGAAAGCGCGATGCTCATGGCCCCACTGCTCCGTAATACAAAACTTCCATACTTGTTGAATCGAATTACACCGTTTTCTTCGCAATTTTTTGCTTTTACCTTGGGTGACACTCAAACTAAAACCGTCAGGTTTGACTGCCAGGCCCTGTATAAGGACATGTTACGTGCAATCGATAAACGTTTGCTTGCATTGGGATATCAAAATTACCACAACAAATGACTAAATATATTAATTATATATGCATTTCTTATCAAGAGCAGCATCTAAATATAAGATTAAAAATTGAAACCAATTAAAAAATGTCATCATTGTTCTATTGTATTCTGAAGAATATGGCGATTACAGCACCAGTTGAACATACAATTCAATTTACTATTCACCCTGGCAACGAGCCTTTTCTGTTTTTCGTAAAGTATATCAAAATAGAGTCAATTAATTACTGGGCGCTGTCAAATTTTCCTGAGAATGGCTTTTAGACGTAAATCTAAAGAACCAGTGAAAGTCTCCTTGCCAAGAAGGACAAACAGCCACGTGAAATTCCGAGCCGTGCAACCGTTAGTAGCATTTGTGCTGAAGAGGCCGCCGAAAAATATCATCTACATTGAGAATCTGCCAGAAGAAATAATGATCCAGATGTTCTCGCACATATCGCCGAAGGAACTCTTTTTAACGTCCGACCAGTATGCAGAAGGTGGGAACTACTTGCCATGAGGTCTATCCTGTGGAAAAGAATCGATGTTGATAAGGACATTCCAACGGAGATTTTGTTTGAGTGGATCAAATCCGCCCATCTTTTGAAGACATTCACCATGAGGAACAGGAACGACGCAAATGTCATCGCAGAAGAGGTTATTCTCCCATCGTCATGATTATTATAATTTAACGCCTTCAGTTATCAAAAAATTGTAAAAGCTTGGAATCTATAAAAATACAAAACGTAAAAATTGTTTCATACAAAGCAAACTGTTATGTCACCTAATGACATGCTGGCGTTCAATTTCAGTCGATGCAGGTAAAATCTTCTTCACTTCTCTGTCCTACGTCACTCACAATCACCATCAGCGATTTTGGTTTTTCAGATTTTTATCTCGGAAATTTTTTCATTTAATTTCGGGAGACAAGCGCGGCCGAAAGCTCATGAAGAAGTATATCGGCCCCATATCCGCCAAACAGATGAAGGCCTCTTTCGCTGTCCTCTCCGACTACGAGGTGCACGATTCTGCGGTTATGGGGAACATGAATTTCAGTCAGAAGTTCAAACTGCGCGACGTCGTTCAGCAATTTCAAGAACTTCAAAATCCGGAACAATTTCTGAACATGATTCCAGGAGAACTTGACTCACGGCCCGAATTTGAGAGACAACGTTTAATTTACTTCGTGGGTATACAATTACAAATATGCACAAGATGTTAAAGAGGAATAAAAATTTGTGGATACATAAATTGTCAAATAAAAAAAATAAATAAATAGCGCTTCTGTTTTGTTACAGAGGGCTGCTACGTTAGTAACACCTAATAAATGCTTCGTAAAACTGAGTGTACTGTGCTTCGTGTTGCTCTATTTATAGGTGGTAAGGACTTGGTGGGGCGTAACCTATCACGGGCCTTTTCTCGATATGTTACCTCCATCCTTGCATGAGTGATATGTGGTATCAAACAAAGCACAGTCCCCCTATGAAGATGTTACGAAGAACATCAGCAAGAGCTGTCGAAGAAGAAAATAGCAACAGACCCTCCCTCGTTAATCGAAAGTTAATTTAAAAACTATTTTAATTCCTTTTGCTTCAAGTTGGTAAATTTTGATATTGCCTTTGTATAGACAACGTGTTTACAATAGTGTTACCAGAGTTCTATGAGGTCGAAACAGTAGATTTACATTTCTCTGATCACAGGGCTCAGCAATTACGATTGTTCCTTGACGTTCCTTGTCCTGAGAAAGAAAAAGTAGAGAGAACTAGGTATGTAAATGACGTGAATACTTACAACTTTGCAAGGGCTCTACGATCTCAGAACTGGGGAGAGCTGATAAATGCAGATGGCCTTCGGTCGTACTCTAGATTTCACAATAGGCTCCACGAACTTTTTGATAAAATAATACCTGAAACAAATAAAAGGATTAACAAATCTAAGGAAAGTAAATTTATAAACTGGAAAACCGATGAAGAGTTAAAGAATATGAAAAATACCTTAGAAGCCTTCTCGGTGGTGGATAAGTAAAAAGTGAGCAAATAAAAATCAGATTAGAGTAGGCGGTGCAAAGAAAATGTATGTCTGTGATTAACTGAATTAATTAATGTAATACATTCGTGCGCTGTCAAATTTATTGACTTTTCATTTAATCACAGACATACATTTTCTTTGCACCGCCTGCTCTAATCTGATTTTTAGTTGCTCACAGGTTATATGAAAACAGAGGAAAGCGCTTGTATCTACAGTGTCTTTCAAAAAGTGTGCTACAAATGGGAATTTTTTTATTACCAGTTTTTATAAAAATTTATTGACTCAGAACGCTTCTGCATCCCTTAAAGTTAAATTGGAAAATGTCAGATGAAATTTATCTTGAACGGTATACAGCGTGGACACCGAGAAATGAAGACGGCTTAAGAGTAAAGTACCCTTATTTTACAAGATACAGCAAAAGATACAGAATAAGATAAAGGTTATAATTTTTATTATTCTTCACAGTAAATCATTGAATATGTAACTTCGTTTAAATGTATCATTTTTTTTAATGTATGAATGATGAATGCTACAAGAAAGCAGAAAGTTTTCGAACGCATTGAAATAATCACTAAAAACCAAATAAAATAATTGAGAAATAAGAACCAATTTAATGTTTTCCTATTCATATTATTTTGGCGAACACTTTAATCCAACAAGTATTTCCTAATGTAGTGTGTATAAAGAGTGGTTATAACTATTAATTCTGAACAACTTAATCTTATGACATTTTGCTGTATCTTGTAAAGTAAGGGTACTTTACTCTTAAGCCGTCTCCATTTCTCGGTGTCTACGCTGTATACCGTTCAAGATAAATTTCATCTGACATTTTCCAATTTGACTTTAAGGGATGCAGAAGCGTTCTTCGTCAATAAATTTTTATAAAAACCGATAATAAAAAAAATTCCCATTTGTAGCACACTTTTTGAAAGACACTGTATAAGTCATTGAAAAACGAATTTAGAAACAAAATAATAGAAATCAAACGAACATCTTATTCTCAATATATAGAAAAGGACAATAAAGCAGTTTAGCCAGTGATAAAGAATGAAGTATACGGAGACAACAAATCAAAACCTCAAGAAATGGATAAGATTACAGCCTCTATGTTTAATAACATTTCACTGTCGTAGGTGACATCATAGTGAAAACCATAGAAGGTCCAACACAAAATGCACACAATCTGTTAAATAAACGCACTACCGACATTCCAAATTCCATATTCGTAAAGCCAATAGAACCTAATGAAATCTTAAATATTGTGAATAAATTAAAAAAACAAATCCGCAATAGACATTTATGGGCTATCAGTGTCGCCATTTAAAAAAATCGCGGTACATATTGTCAATCCACTAGTTGTGATCCTAAACAACTGTTTCATGTCGGGAAAATTTCCAAGTGAAATAAAAGGTAGCCAAAGTCGTTCCGGCACACAAAGGAGGATGTCATCTCAAGATGGAGAATTTTAGACCTATTGCAGTTCTGCCAGCTATGTCCAAGATTTTAGAGTCAGTGGTAAAAAAGAGACTGATGGAGTACTTCGAAAACCATGACTTATTCAGTCATTTACAGCACGGATATTGAATAGGGTACTTGAAAGAGCTTCGCGTCATGAAACCTGCAGGCCTATTTTCAAAAAACAGCGAATACTTACTATACCGGCTCTGTTTATACTTGCCTGCTTGTTGCATATGTGTATAGAAGCACAGAAAAATATTCCCGCAATCATGAACTTCATAATTACAACACGAGAAATCATGAAGCAAATGTTAAGCAATGTTAAGGCAAATGACTGAAAAAAAATTTGAACGATGGGTTAAGCGTTTCTTATTAGAAGACGTGTTTTATAGTTACATAGTTACGAATTTCTGGATTTTAATTTTGAATTGTAATGAGTTCTATCGGTGATAACCTAATTCATGGTATATCATTCTAATTGTGTCATTCTTTGTTGTGTTTATTTAATGTTTTTTTTTTGACGATATATAAAGTATGAATGTAGAATTAAGTTAAGCTTGACATTTCACATTTTCCAAATAACCATAACATAACCTTTACATATCCTCCTAATCTGTGGCATGCATTCACGTACGCGATTTGATCAAAAACTGCAACAGCGACGTTTAAAACAATTATGTCTCCGACGGGGACAGCTGATGCAAGTGTGAAGCTGGAGCGTTAGCTTTGTCTAACACACATAAACAGAGAACAAATACACAGCGTATCGTGCGCCATCGGACGTTGCAGGCCGTGTTTTGACCCCCGCGATCATCAGACTTAAATCCTTGAGATTTTTTTGGTAGATGAAGCAGCTGGTACATTCTGCTCTAGTAAATATAATCCGCAAGTTAACAAACAATTATTGTAAATTTGTTACCCTTATGTCATATGCAATTCCAGTTATTTTATTTTGAGAAATAACTAACAATTACGCCGCGTGAAAAAAACAACACAGATTTCCGTTATCAACTGTTAAACGTGTAATAAAACGAGTTGAGATGTGTGTCAAGGTCGCAATTGTTTGCAAGCGAGTAGTCAATAAAAAACTTTATAGTCCTATTATACTGGCGCATTTATAAAACGTGGCGTCGTATTTCGTACGCAGTGCCGCAGCTTGATTTTGGGGCGGTAATTTTTTAATTAATGTCCAATAGAATTTTTTAAATTTTTCCAGATTTTTCACAGACTACGGTCTGTGACATCGATTCTCTTATAGGTTTTTTGTCTGAACAATTGTCATTCTCCCTGGTTACATCAGATAAATTTACAAAATGAATATAATATGAATGGTTTACACATTTTATTAATCATGACAATAATTTTAAACAAATATAAAGTTTTAATGCAATTAAAGATTAATTCAAAATGATATCACACAAGACAAATTCAAAACGATATCATACGAAACAATGCAAAAAACATTCAAAATGATTATACAAAAAGATGATATGGCATTCCGTATATCAAATAAAGCAGCTGTTAATTTCTAATAATGTAACTAATTGGTAAATAAATTAATACTCGCTCACCAAACCATGGTACTGGATACAAAGAGACAGTCGGAACTTATGGTTGGTCGCAATCATGTTAAGACTTTGTCATTTCTCCCGATGACTTGACGGCCATATGTAACTGTGTGATATCTAATCTTGGTAACAGCTGTCTTTTAAAAGGTTCATACCGGAAATTCCGATTACGAACAAACCTTGCATGTGAGATCAAGTTGCATAATTTTTCATGGGTACATCGTGGCATTCCCTAAATCGACCACTCTTAGTCATGTTTGTTTATAATTGCATTCGATTTAAAATAAACAAATTTCTTTACATAATAGCGACTTTTTTATGAGTCACCTCGGCGGGCATTTTTTTTATTTCGAAGGTCAATCTCATTATCATGACGGTAAAGCCTTTGAAAAAGACAAGTCTCTCTAACATTTGTTTACATTATTTTTAAGTGGGCGTACTTTCCGAGGTCGCGCTGGCGAAGTGATAACTTGCGAGATGAACTGAATGATTTACAGAATGCCGATTTCTTACAGCTGGTTTCTACTTCCTCTGTGTTTAATATTATTAGGATGGAAATATTGAAAACGCGACACAATAATCAAAAGACGAAAGTTTGTACAGCCCTGACAAATTGCATTTGCTCATATTTACAAGTAAGCACGAAAATGCATGACTCAGAGTATACTCTCCAGGTGTTCCACTGGAATAGACTTATTAATATTGCGACTGCTTCTATGGAGGTACCTCTCATAAAACAGAGGCGTGCAGATTCAAACTAACTCACTCACGATATCATAACAATTGGTTACTACAGTTCGTAACAAATTATAATTCGAGTCAAAATCACGAACGAAAATAAGGCTCATAAACATTTTACGATAACCCTGCTACATCGCTGTAACAGATTTGGTAGTGGCTTGGAAAAAAAATAGCAGTTTTGCTCACATTTAATTTTAAAAAAAGAACTCTAATATTGTAATATTTGCCATGTCCTAGACCTAATAGGTTCAATTTTTGTTCTACTCGTACATAAATTATCAGAGAATATTTTACGTTTACGTGAATGGAATATCAATGTGGAAGCAATTATGACAGAAATATAAATCGTGCTGCCTCACAACGTAGCAAAATATTACAACTGCGTTTTCAAATTGCTACGATTTAGTTGTTCATTACGTTCTTCACGAAGTCGATCTCGGTGAGTTACGGCCGTAATAAAACTCGCCTGCCACAATGGTGTTCTACCACATACGTTCCGGCTAACTCGTATACGGATTGAATCACAGAACTAGGTGGATATAAGTCATTTCGGACGAAATCGTGCGCAGTAGAGGGAGGGGGTTCCTAGCGTAGATCACTTACGCCTTCAGTTCAAATCGAACCATGTAGATTTGAATGTCGTTTACTTTCTTTATCATGTAAATAATCGAGATTCATCTGTTTAAATAAAAATAATATTTTCGTTTTCAATCTTCCTTTTTTTGTTTTAGTTTTAATTTAGTTTCAATTATTGTTATTTATTTTTATTCGTTTATTTATCCAAAGAATTCATTATGAATGTGTATACCGTACCTGAGAAAGTACAGATTATAAAATGGTATTGTCGGGGTTTTTCAGTTGAAAGAATTATTAATTCTTTTAGAGATACATATGAAAATCGACCTCCTCCATCTGCCACAACCATTCGCAGATTTCATTGAAATCATGAATAGGTAATGGTTTACATTTTCGAGCAGTTTATATTTACATTGGAAAGTTTTGTTGAATGACAATAATTTTATTGACACTAAAAATACTTTTTAATCATTAAAACTTGTACTACATTTTAAAAAGAATTATTCAATATGCGCTCCTCGCTTCAAAATGCTAGCACAAGGTCGCGGCTTTCCCGAATACATACGATGTGCGCGCCCGCCAACCTAGTTGACTGACTCAATCTGTATGTATTTCTGTCGAATCGCTCAACTGCTATTATATGCAAATGCATTTTCTTCGGTGGCGCTGCTTTGGTATTTAAATAAACGAACGTCTTCCGTTCGCAGACGCTCCCCAACGAACCTCCGATGACATATACGGTCACATTACTATTTCGAACGAACGGGTTGTAAAAATACTAGAGGAGTTTACTCTGTAAATACCATTGTTCTTTCGCTAAACAATGCGGTTCGAGTTAAAGGTAAATGTTTTCGCCGGAATGGGAATGTTTGTTTTCGCTTGGGAAACCAGTTTGATATCGAGTTGATTGTAAACACGAGATTTTAAATCATTTAGTACTAAAGTCTATTGCAAATTACGCTTATATTCATATTTACAGAATTCACCGCCTTTTATACATACGTACTGTAATAAACTAAATGTCTTGCCGATGCCAATCAATAATAAACGCATACAATGAAGATATCCTTCTGCACATCCCGGTTCAGTGAGTGAATAGTATGCTAGTGTAATAAATTACTTAACAACATGACAAGTGAGACACCTGGAAGTAAGACTGTGTGATGTTTTAATTTCACCTCACGTCGATCGTCAAGGTTTCGATACATTGAAATAACGATTATTTTCTAGCGAAAAACTACAAAAATTTCGAATGAAGCACACAAATTAATTGGATAATAAGAAACCAAAAAGGTCTCAAACAAAGGCAACGCAATACGAAGAAAAGATGAATAAAAAAACAAAGGAAAATTGATGATACTGTTTGAAAATAAAATGCCAAGGAAAGACATGAAGAATAAATTTAAAAAAAAACAATAATAAAGAATAATATGAAGACAAAAGACAAGAAAGAGAGAAAATAAAAATACTAACAGCGGAAAATTGAATTGTGCAAAATTTTAAGGCCATGCAACACAAATACGACCACCACGGTCTTACACTTTTGGCCTGCAGTGTACCTACAATATTATTTCTAAAATTTCCTAAATTTCATTTTTATTTTGGATTTACGAATCCTCACGAGCTTTATACGTACGTCGATGTTTGTCAACAAGCCAATCATCGCCGTTGACTTTTTGTAACGAGTCGATTTCAGTGAATGTCAACGGCGTCGAACTTTCAAGAACCACATTCTCGAGTAAGCCATTTCTTATTAAAGGTCACGTGAAATATAATACATGTCATACGTGAGGATAAAGCGACATCGCGATACGACCGAAAAGTGACTCGAGGGACGAATGAAACTTAATGGACCCAATAACGGGTACAAGTGGTTAAATATCTTCTGCATTTCGACGAGATGACTCCACTGACATTAAAGATATCGATAAAAGAGGAGTGCTTCTTTCTTTCGTCGTGAATTATGTTTATAACAAATACTATTTTCAGTAAATAGGTTAATTTGATTATATTCTATGTGTAGTAGATTAGATCATGTTGAAACTGTGTCAAACGGCGATTCACTTCATAAATTTACACAAAATGGTGAAATCACACACGTAATTATAATATATGAAAGTTTATGCAACGTGTGTTATTAAAAATCGGCAGATTCAAGATAACGTCGTAAGTTTTTAATAGATTCGACCTCAAAACTTATTCACTCACATCAAGAGGCGATCAGGCGTTATTGTTATTATTGGTTTGGGTCGATTCACGCGACCTCCGCGTCTTCGCACTGAATGTGATTTAATAACAATAATGTTATTCGTGAGCGAGTCGACGACAACGCCATGAATTATTTATCAATGCGAACGCGATCGTTATAAAATTGTTTCGTAATTTGTCCGAGGCGATGCTTTTGATGTATGTCTGTATGTGTGTGTGCGCCCGCGCGTTCGAAAAGGTTTCTATTTGGATGGATGTCTTGTTTGTTTGCGGTAACAATTTTCGATGCGGTGATAATAAATTTTCTAAATAAATTTACTGCTGTTACGTGAGCTACCTTTCAATGCGAATATCATTTACAAGCGAAGCCTTAAATTAATTAATTGATTTATTTATTGGCTCATCATATCAAACTAAATTACATTGATAAACCAACAGCGCTATATTCTAGAAAGACAATAAGGAAAGTCAAACAATTAACTGATTAGCCAGATTAATACTATTATCAAATGTGTATCATTGCTGCAATCTCATACTCATATCAACTATACAGGGTGTACATAACTTTAAGTAATTAGGGAGACCCTACACGTGGGTTCTGGCCGCACCCCTTACAAACTTAAAACCGTTTTTTCTTTTACAATTTTCTTTCTGCCATTGACATACGTAATTTTCTGACGAAATACAATAAAGCGCCGAATTCTGTTTCCTTTCGTAACATCTTCACATTTTAGAACTGATCTCGCCGCGTTTAATCGTCCGACCCAAAAGGTCAGAGAAAATATGTTTACCAGCGAGCCAATCGGTTTTTACGAGCCGATTGATTGATTTCATCTTATAAAACAAATACGCTCCTAATGACACATGTTTACGATGCTCGTGAATGCTATTTCTAAAGCCGGACCACCACGGTAAACAATTTAGCGCGATTGTTTCTACAAACTTTGATCTCGAAACGCATTAAACGATTGCGATAACGGCGGTATCTTAATGATCCGCGGACTGCCTTGGTGCTATTGTCGGATGTGTTGCATTAAAATGAGTGGCTTCTCTGTCAAGTGATTTCGTTGAAACGTAAACAAAAAAAAATGCATGCAACTGGTTGTTTGAACGAAAGGAAATTCCACCTTCCATTGCTGTTTATTATTAACGAGAAAACCGCAGTGAATCATTACAAATTTCAAACTAATTACAGTTTAATCTATAACTCAGAAAAAAATTGCAAATTATTCTTTTTTCACTTCAAATGCTGTAAGACCGGCTCCACACGGTTTGATATTCTTTGCCCTATTCATAGGAGCACACATACATACGTCATCTTATTAATTAAAGAAAATAACATTATATGAACTTTAATCATATTTAAAGATGAAAGGTTTTATGAAATCCTAGATATTTCATTTCATTCAAGAGCAATTGGTATGACTCATTCCATTCATATCCAATAGATGGCATGATTTTTTTTACAGATAGTACCGTCAGATGTCACTTTCTTCCACTCAGCTTACTGTGGAAGATAATTGGTTAAGTATCTAGGCCTTTCTTGAGAAAGACTCGGTGTGATCTTCTCATCATTTGGCATTCAAAATCTTCCAGTCTAAATCCATTGGACTTTTAAATTTGGAGTTACTTAAAGTGTTCAAAGAATTTTCTTTAATTATATCCTAACTTTACAGATTCTGCTTCATCTTGAACAATTTCCATTTCAACTTCAATTGCTGTAAGGTCGGCTCCACACGGTTTGATATTCCTTGCTTTATTAATAGAAGCAAACATACGTCATCGTGTTGATTAAAGAAAATCACATTAAATGAACTTTAATCGCATTTAACGATGAAAGGCCTCGTGAAGTCCTAGACATTGTATTTCATTCAGCATTAGGTATGGCACCCAGCTCTCTGTGGAAGACAATTGGTTAAGTATCTAGGCCTTCCTTGAGAAAGAATCAGAATGGGATGATCTCGTCATTTGGCCTTCAAGATCTTCCAATCTAAAGTCTTTGGACCTTTACATTTGGAGCTACTTAGACCCAGTTGTCATAACAACGATTATTTCAATAATTGTTTTTAAGGGTTTGTGCTTAAAGTTGTACAACTGGGCCTTAAAGTGGATTGTGAAAGGTCTTTCATCACTGCTTTCTCGCCTTGTTCCAAGAATTTTCTTTGATTATAACGTAGCTTAACGACTCTGCTTCATCTTGAATAATTTCCATTTCACTTTCGATGTGTTTTCGGATCTGCTCTTTTCTTTTCGGGGCTTTTCCTTTCTCACCACTGTTCCTTTTTTTCTAGCTCATAGAATTTTCCGACATGTAGCCCTCCAATTGTAATTGAGTAATATTTTTGAAAAAATTAATGACCTAGGAATCAGAGGCATTGCCCTTAGATTGGATTAAATCCTATTTAGCAGTTTTGTACTGAGACGATAGAAGCACCCTGATCAGAGACGAACCTCTTGAAGCAGCAGCACAGAAAAGTGCGAAATGTGTATCTAAAATAATTAAATGGTAAAAAGGTAATGGACTTAAATTAAATCTCCGACAAATCGCACATAATGCACAAAAACCTGCACCGTCTACAGAAGTGTTTTGGTAAAATTAAATGGAAAGCCAAGGTGCGATACCCACCCTAGACCAAAAACTCACTTGGAGCGCACACATCCAAAATCTTCTGACAGTACTGGGTACAAACTATTTTTTAAAATAAAGAATATTCGAGATACCGTATCACCTCAAGTTCTCAAACTATTATGTACTTCCATCTGCTTTAAAATATGTTCTTTTCCTTCTTGTCTTTTGGCGGTTTTTCCTCACTATTTCTTTTTTTCTTGCTCAAGGAAATCTCTTCGATGTGGTCCTAACTTTAGGAGCCACGTTTCACCTCCATTTCCATTCCCATTTCGATTTGCTTTCCGTGTTTTCGATTTAGATCTGCTCTTTTTTCTGGAGTTGTTTCTTTCCTCATCACTATTTTTTTATCACTCCTTACTTTCGAGATTCTGCTTCACTGGAACAATTTCCATTTCCACTTCAGTCTGCTTTCAGATCTGCTCTTTTACCATCTTCTTTTATTTTGACAGTGTTTTCTTTCTTTCTTTGATGTTGTCATAATTTTAGGAGCTTCGCATCGCCTCCATTTTCATTCCCTTGTCGATTTACTTGCTTTGCATGTTTTCGATTCGGATCCTCTCCTTTTTTTGCGCGGTTTCTTTTCTCATCGCTGTTTTCTTTTTTTTTTCTTGATGTTGCACTCCTTACTTTCGAGATTCTGATTCAATTCAAAGAACTTCCATTTCCACTTTGGTCTGTTTTCAGAATTGTTTCTTTTCTCTTGCGCAAAGAATTTTCTTTGATGTTGTCCTAACTTTAGGAGCTTCGCTTCATCTCCATTTCCATTCCCATTCCATTTGCTTTCCATGGTTTTCGAATCAGTCTGCTCTTTATCTTTCGTTTTTGCGCTGTTTGTGTTCTCATCACGTTTTGTCTTGTCCTTGCTTTCGAGATTCTGCTTCAACTCGAACATTTTCCATTTCAACTTCGGTCTACTCTTTTCCTTTCTTTTTTTCTTGCGGTGTTTCCTTTATCACCACTGTTTCTTTTTTTCTTGCTAAGGAATTCTCTTTGATGTTGTCGCTTCACCTATATTTCCTTCCACACGTCCATTTTCTTTGCATGTTCTGGATTCAGATTCGCTCGTTTTTTTTTGCTTTTCTCATAACTGGTTCAAAGATTTTCCTTTGATGTCCTAACTGTCGAACCTTTGTGTTTCCATGTTCTCGTTTTAAATTCTTGTGTACCGGTAATTTCTTTTTCATGCTATTCTTTGTTCAGCTCTTTCAACTTCCTTATAAAATGCAAATTCCTTGACTCCCTTCTTCAAGTTTATGAAGCACCTGCGTTAGTTCCATGTATGCGCTTCCTGCAGGTCGTTGGGGGGGGGGTTGCTTTTTTGATCCTGAAACTGTTGCTGCATGGCTCAAAATACTGCAGTCTTTCATTCTTCAGTCAGTTTAACGTTTCCAATTCAACTGTTTCTTCCCTTTCTGCTTTAACATACATGTAGTTATGAATCCTTATTTTAACCATCTTTTTTTTCTTGTCGGATTTGTTACTGACGCTGCCTATTTTGTTGGCCTCCTTCATTTCCTCTTACACTCTTTTATGTGTTCTCTTGCTTTCATTTGATTTTCTTCTTAAGCTCTTTCTGTTTTCAACTCTCTCGTAATTCGCTTTTTTTCATCGTTTTTCGACCCCCTGTTTTCTTTTTGTGGCTTCTTTAGCTGTCTTCACTGAACCTTTGTTCTATAATTTGTTTCCTTGAAATTGCACATACCGAGTTGTCAATGTCATACACTTGTTGGATGTCTAGTATCTCTTAGCTTGTGCAATTTTTTGATGATACTTGTTTCTTCGCCTTCTTCTTCTGACAGAACTCAACTTTAGAACCTAGTTAGCATTTCTATGAGTTTCAATTTCAAGTGATTTTTTCTACTACTACTTTTTTCTTTGGATTTCCTTCTCCAAACATATTTTCAATTCTGTTTCTTCCATCCTTTATGACGTTGCTTGCTTGCCTTTTCAAATTCTGACGTAGAATTTCTGTACCACTTTCTATGTAGCGGATATGTGGTTAGTAACATACCTCAGATCAGTCAGATCTTTACCTAAATCGTAAAATCTAGGTAAAAAGCTTCATTTATTTATTTATTTTTTTTTTTCGAATTTGGTTGCAGTTAATTAGAATTCAAAACTCCTGCGTGATATATTTAACGATTACGTAATCTTCTCTTGCGTAAAACAAGGCTAATCTATTGAATAAAACAGCAAGGATAGTATGTACCGGGGACATTTGCTTACAATTAGCAATTGCACTTATCGGTTCGTTTGACCTATCCTTTATTATGTAAATACAGACAACAATCACCGACCGGTGCGAGTGAATTATTATCTCACAACAAACACACTCCTCGATCATATTATAATAATATTACATACTCATATGCTTTCTATAAAATGTGGCCTTGCTGACACAGTCTCCGCCTACGTTATTTTCCCTTTGCCAGCAGAGCTGTAGAGTTCACTGTAGATTTACTTGATCAGTGGTATTTTTTTTTAATAAGTCAGTGAAACGCGAACGTTTTTTAACATCATTAAAAAATGATGGTGAATAGTTCTACTTCAATATCCGCATAACAGGATTTTTCAAATTTTATTTTGGTGTGAACACAACTTACGACTTGACGTCAAACTGTGTGTAGAATTAATTTGCATTAATTTGCAATCGAGTTTGGCAAAGACGTTAATTCAGGTTTGGTTAGTTTTTTTTTTTTTTAATTAAGAAAAATCATGTTTTTTTACTGCTGTGAATCTCTGCTTCCGTATGATATCTCCCGATCCACCCAATGGGAATGACAAATTGGATTTTGCATTGAAGGATAATTTGGTTTTGATTTGGACAATAGTAGGTAAATGCTTCGAATACAAGGTACAAGCAGAGGAAGTCGCCTTTATCAATAGTTCCACTCAACAACAAAAAGTTGTTTGTTCTTTGATAAGGTCCACCTCATTGTTGCGTTTGTGTCTGAAATAGATAAGTGCACATCTGTGTTTGAGTTAATTTTTCACTTATCAAGAACGACTGCGTGCTAGGTAAACGCAAACGATTTCTTTTCATACTCTGGCAGTTTTAAATAAGTGGATCGAAAACCCCTCGCCCAAGTCAGTGGTAGTGAATCAAAAATATTTCCAAATGTGAAACAAAAAAGTGATTGCACAACTTTAATCATTACGAGTGAACAAAAAAAACGTACTAAAACTGCAATAACCTCTTTCGTTTCAAATTGCGCAAGTAATCGCTGACTCGATGAAATAAGTTCAAGGTCCTCGGCGAATGAAATTATGCAAGATCCAATTCGCCACTTCCGTCCGGATTGTGAAACTGCCTACCCACCCACGTTTGCCGGAGGATGACCCGGAATGTCGAACAATCAGTATAATCTACCGATAATCGGCGATGACGCAAAACCGTTCGTTTTGTACGGTAACGTTCCGGGGTAAAGCACTCGTGTATGGCTAACGAAATCGCTTTTGTTGTTGTTCGATAATGATAATGATGATGAGAGCACATATGGTACGATTGCTAATTAACATCTGGCAGCAAAGTCTGTGTTCGCGGTGCTAATTTGTTCCAAGGTTACAGCGGGGAATATTTAATTCGCACTTGATTTATTAACTTTGATACAATTTAGAATGCGTTCGATTTTCTTCTTCTTCTTCTCATATCTCCTTTCGGCCTTGCGCGTCTTCAATTATATCTATTGCTTCCATCTCCTTTTAACTTGAACTAATTTCTTCTTTTTTTCCTATCCTTGTTTTTCCCCCTCCATTATCTTCCCCCCCCCCCCTATTATCCTTTTTCTTAATTTTCTTGATTCTTTCTTATTAGCCATCGATTCCTCCCTTATACTTTCCTTTGTACTCTATCGCACTGTATCTGTGCTTGAGGATAGCTTCTTCCCATCGCCACTCTTTTCTGTTTTTTGTATATAGTATACAGGATGAATCAAGAGCTGAAGCATCTATTTACAATAGTTAGTAAGCAGATTTCAGAGAACACTTCTTTGAAATAACCAACAAATTTTGACCAAAATGCATATAAAATAAAAACACAAACAAAACGATTAAAATAACTTACAGTTTACCAACACCGGCCATAAATAACTAGATTCCCTGGAATGACAAAACTGGTCATAAACAAAAATGCGGATGCTGAAAGAATTTCACGGAGACCTTGCCGCCGTTAAGGCAAGCGAAAGAAAAAGGCAGTTGGTTGCATCGGTGCATACCGTGGCATGTTTATAATAATAACAAGATAATTCTCTTTGTGCAAGCGAAGGCACGAATCAGCATTTACGTCCTCGATCCTAACAAGAATAATAATAATAATAATAAAATAGTGACAAAGAAACGTCCGTAACTATTATAGCATAATGAAAACGAAACAGATACATTCGAATATCAATCGCGTTAACCTTCGTTGACTTTATGCATAATTTATGCGTCCATTTGTAACTTAATATAATCATATTCATCGGCGGTGGCTTGTTGATTTTTCTTTTTATTATTTACATTGTTTTTATAACAGCCGACTGATTTATTTGTTCTTGGTCGATCAACCTTGACGCTTTCTTTTATTTTTTCTTTAGTTTAAAAACGAAGTCGCACAAAGAAAGTATAATGCTGGCCAAATCGGTTACATTTGGACCGGAGGGAAGTTCAAAACAGGTGGTGCCTTTCTACATAATACATCAGTCGTCAATAAAAGAAAATATTAACGTGACGGTGAATATTTAACTGAAGGCTGGTGAGCGCATGTTGGAATTAATAACAAATATTTTTCCTTCTCTGAATGATGATGTGGTACTGAGTTCATGGTTTACTATGCACTTTATACAGCGTGATTCATAATAAGTGTCCGACCCGTTAACCCCGCGTAGTACATGGACAAACAAAGCAAAAAGTTTTTATGAATAGGGGGTCTTAGTTGCATAGTTTTAAGATAAAATTAATTGAAGATGCACATGTTAACTCACAAAACCATTTTCCCTTGAATAAAATTCTAAAACGCCTGTGTTTTCCGAGAGATTTATGACGGGCAATTCAATTATTGCAGATACGTGTTTTGGAAATGCAGACAAAATGAATTTTATTGATACAGCTGATAACTATGAGAATGAAATTTATCGTCGTTATAAAAATGTGTGGCGGCGGTGGCATTTTAAAAATAGTTGTCAGTGATACTCTAACGGTTTCAATTTGGGATTCAAAAGCGTTACATTTTTTAAATGCTTCTGATAAATTTATTTCTTGTAATTTCGTACTTGCGTAACCGTGGTTGAAATACTACGTAAGGACAAGAAAAGGGAGAAAGACAGAAAACAAAACTGAATACTTACTTTATCACAACAGCTGCTATTTTTAAACAGTTGAAAAGAAACAGACGAATGATCAAGAAAAGAAGAAGGAAAGAAAGGCGCTGTCGAACAATAAACCTTATGTATACAGGGCGTCCGTTTTGTGAGGACAACCATGGGAATCTCAGTTAATTGAAGAGATACGAAGTTGGTTAAACTGAGGGAAAGTTGCGCATTTTTGAGCTTGTTAACCAACTGAAAAGAAAATTCACATGTCTTTTACGGTTTTCAAGATATTCGAAGAAAACGAAAAATCGCGATTTTCGTTTTTAATATTTTTAACAAAAACCATTAAAGATTATGTATTGCTAAGTTCGACATTGTTAAAGCACTTTTTTACAAGGAATTAATCCTGCCATCGCCTTTATCAGCACAATAAAAATTGCAAAAGAAACGACATACAACTTTCTTTTTCTTACGGGCGCCAGCTTGGATTTTTATATTTTTAAATAATGATTTTGTTTCTGATTACAATGGTATAGCACACTGATGGTTTACAGTTGTATGTAGGGTAGAACACCGATGTCCTTTTTACAAAGAGTACAATAGTTTTGTTGAGATCTCCATGATTGTCTTCGAAAAATGGACAGCCTGTATGATCTGAAACAAACGATAAAATCGATTCTAAGTAAAACAAAATTGCATGTATCAAACGAGGTACAAAAAAGAAATATGTAAAAATATGAAATAATAGCGAAAATGTCGTATGTTGAACTTCAGCATGTCTTAATCAACTATTTTTTTTTTAATCACGTTCAATAATATTGTTCTATTTAAAATATCTACCACTCTTTTTAATCAAATTAATTTATGTATAAAACATAGATTTCCTGAAAAATCGGGTGTGTTGTTGTAAAGATTTTGTTTAAAAAAAAATGTTTGCCATAGTATGACAAATTAACCTTTTTTTTTTTTTCTTCACCCTGTATTGATATTTAAAAAAAAGTGACTACCTTGAATTCTGATTCTGAAACTGATTCGCGTTAAAAACAAATGCCGTAGCATTTATTATTGCCCAACGCGAATTATCGCGATTTTTTTTTACAATCCGATTCAAGGAGAAAAAATTAATACCTGGCATTCTATATTTATATTTAATCGTAAATAGTATGGCAGTCACTTCCCGGTTACAAAATAAGGTAACTGCGATAAATTATCTTTCGTAAACAGTCACTAATTTGCCTTTATTTGCAACAAATACCTACACTTCCGCTTTAAAAAAAAAAAAAAACCGCCTGAAAAATGTTGAAATTTATAATGTGTTGATACAGGGTGGTTTAAACGTAAACTGAAATAAATTGACTGCTACTTCAATAAATCAAAATTTTTGCAATCGTATTTAAAAATGTATGTGTTATCCAATACTAAATGTGAGAATCATACATTTTTCCATAGTTAAAAGTGATGTTCCTGTTTGAAAAAGGTAGAGCGAAAAAGAAGCGTCCCTTTATCACTTCCCAGTTTCCAAAGGAACGTGTCCTATTAGACGGAGCCCCCGGTATTCAAAGCAGTATCGAATTTCAGGTCCCCACTAGTCCACGGACTGTCAAAGTTTATAGTTGAGCTATCACTTTTTCATGCTGTCCTTACTCATTCATGACCAGTCAGAGACGACGGTGGCGGTGCGATACGTGCTCGTGCAGTTCGGCGGCAACTTTTGTAGTAGGTGGTCAACCTGTAAGATTTAAAAGACCCACAAAGAGAGAGAAAGAGTTTCCACACGCGGCGCGGCGGATTTAATTGTTGTACATACGTGCTTGTGAAGGTGAGGACGAGGAGAGACAACAGATGCTGAAGCACAGTGATAACGGGGATTAGTGTCGCTTGCGTGATATTATAATGAGCCAGTTGAAATTCGGTGTCTGTGTGTGAGTGAGGTGATTGTTTAAGTTAATGTGAGTGCGCGCCTTAAATCGGATTCGAGAAGCATGGGAAAATCGGCCAGCAAGCTGAAGAAGAAAAGGAACAGCACCAGTAAGTTCCTATTTGCTTATCTGGGTCAGTCTAATATTGAACAAACACGCAAATCAAATATTATATGGTGACATGGCGCCATATCTTTATGGGACAGATGGACGATATCGATAAATACAAATTTTTAATTTCACAATATTGTAATACTTGATAAAATTCCTGGGACGTGTTGCAATAACCAACAAGTTTGAAGCATATGGAATTCAAATTTAATTGTAACATTTTATAAATCTTTCTTGCTTTTGTAATTGCTCATCCTTTGCTCTGTCTGTAATAATGAATCACCTCGAAAAAACTTCTTGTCCTATCAAAAAATTTGAAAAATTTTATGTGGCATCCAACTACAATTTCCAATTTTATTTGAAGCCATTATATTCTTGCTTGGAAACAAATAATTCCGAAGTACTTTGAAAATTTCTTTAATCAGACAGTGATGCCTCAGAGGCATTTCATTAATTCATGATCTTATAGTTTACGCACGGCTATATTTAAAGCTCTGACATCCACCTAACATAAATTATTGTTTCCGAGGTCGGATTACATAGGTAGGTATAAACACCTAAGGAAGAAAATATTTTCTGGCGTCGCGTCATAAATATACAAAATTACAGTCACATAGAGAAAACTTCCTGTTGTCATCATTTAGGGCGCAAATCATCAGCCGCAATTCGACGAATGAGAAACTATCATACAATGAGTGGCCTTGCCATCGGCAGTATAGTCGGCAATGAAAGAGGATGCCTTGCATTTTTTCTAGGAATTGTTTAAAGTCAAGGAATTATTTAAAGTTCAGAATTTTCGAAACAAAATTCACAAAAAAAAACAATTCAGAAAATAGTAATGTAGTCGAGATATTAATTCTATAAGAATATAGAAAAGGGAACCGAAATGAACAATAAAATTTTCAGGATGACTTAAATGAAAAACAAAGCAAACTTCCTCTCGCTGAGAATGTCAGATAATAAAGAACACAGTAAATACAAAACAAACAAAATACGAAGAATAAAATAAACAAGAATCATCGGCGAATCGTTCTCAAATCGAAATAGGTACTAATAGAAAAGTACTTACTGTAAAAAAAAAATGTCAACGTAATATGAGAACCAATTCCGTACGAAGAAACAAAAGAGAATTGAAACAACTACCAACTCAAACAGAAAAATTAAAAAAAAATACAGAAGGGAACTGAATAAACAACAACGAAATAAAAAATTACATGAACAATAAAAGATAATATCGACGATTTCATCCGGCAAAGAATGAATCAGAAAAAACAAAGGAGAAACTAAAAATAGATTGAACAAAAAACAATTGAACCTCGATTATTTTCCGGAGGAATATTGAAAAAACAAAAGAATAGACTGAGCAAAAAAACAAATGACCGGTCAGAAGTTAGCAGCAAACCTCCAGCAACAAAATTTCAAAATTTGAATTGGCTGCCAAAGCTGTCCTAATTATCACAAAACTATAATTTTAACAACATTGTGAAGATCAATAACTGTAATTTGTCCCTGGTGTACCACAATTGAAAAAAAAATGAAATCCAAATTATTGGCAGTAATTAATGCCCACTATCTAATTATATAAATAACTTTTTAAAGATACTATTTACGATGAAAACTTTCACGTAATCGAATAGCAAATGATCAAATATATCGAAAGATGCCACCAGTAAGTTTTGGCCGATCGATTTTATTGATTACTGATCGATTGAAAACAGTTAAATGTCACGCACTTAAAAGACACCAAATACAATAGCACATAACTTTTTGTACAAATGTTGCACAAACATTGTTGTTCTTGCAACATATAAAAGAGAACATTCAAATCTATCTATTTATGCTACTTTTGAGTTTTGGCCGATCGATTTTATTGACTAATTATCGATTGAAAACGGGCGCTCCGACATTTCAGATATTCAAGACAGCGTCAACTATAAATGCACATAACTTTTTATGCAAG
Source organism: Dorcus parallelipipedus (assembly GCA_958336345.1). NCBI lineage: Eukaryota > Metazoa > Arthropoda > Insecta > Coleoptera > Lucanidae > Dorcus > Dorcus parallelipipedus. Next base: position 26,923,391 of record OY284483.1, read on the forward strand.
TGTTGCACAAACGAATTTCTTGCAAAATATGAAAGAGAACATTCAAATCTGTCGATTTATGCTATCTCTGAGTTTTGGCCCATCGATTTTATTGACTGATTATTGATCGTATTTAGGCATTCTCGGGACATACGTATTTAATGCAAAAAAGAATTATTAGCAATGGCCCAAAACTTAGAAACATCATAAATCGATAAATTTGTATATGCTCTTTCATATTTTGCAAGAATTTCGTTTGTGCAACTTTTGTACAAGAGGTTATGTGCTTTTGTATTTGGCGTTTCTTAAGCGTGTCAAATTAACTATTTCAATCGATAATTAATCAATAAAATCGATCGGCCAAAACTTAGAAATAGCATAAATCTATAGATTTGAATGTTCTCTTTCGTATTTTGCAAGAAATTCGTTTGTGCAACATTTGCATCAAAAGTTATGTGCATTTATACTTGACGCTATCTTAAATATCTGAAATATCGGAGCGCCCGTTTTCAATCGATAATCAGAACAATCAGATTTGAGAAAGTTAACCAGACCGAACACTTAGGAGTACTGAAGCGCTGAAGGAAACGCTGCAAGGAAATCATACAAGATCTCAAAAGCAACCAAGTTACGAATGTATGGAACGTTAATCAGGCTTACAGTCTGAATGCGGCGCGGCGGAGACAAGGACAAGGAATAAAAGAGAAAAAACGTAAATAGTGGCCTGAGAGAGAAGAATCTTTGAAGGAACCAAAGTTACACAAAATGTATGAAGAAGGAGAACAATCCACGAGGAGAGAGATGGTCGTTTGATAATTAGAGTAATTGTCAAACACAGTTTTTTGGAAAAATCAATTTCATTTTTCAACACAGTCTTCATTGGGGGCTACATGCCCACTTGGTCCAATGAGATTCCAATTTTTTCAGCCCGTTAGAAAAGTAGATTTTTTCAAAAACTGCATAATACTCAGCTTCTTTAGACGTGAAGGTCTTCCGCTGAGCTAAATTCTTAAGTTTGGAAAGAGAAAAAGACACTCGGAGACAGTCCGGAGAACGGGGTGGATGAGGAATTAAATCTAAATCATCCAGTTTTTCAAATGCAATTTTTGGCTTGCGCGATGGGAAACAGCTCTTTTTTGGGTGTTTCTGTTTCAGCTGTTCTTTCAAACGTTCTAATAAAATTGGCCTCTGTTATTATATTTCTCTTTTCCAAGTAGTCAACCAGGATGATTCCTTGTGAATCCCAAAATACAGTGGCCTTCACCTTCCCAGCCAACAAGACGGTCTTCGCCTTCTTCGACGCAATTTCACCACCTGCTGGTCCACTGTTTTGACTTCTACTTTGTCTCAGATGTGTCAAATACGGCGGCGGTCTTCCATAACGACATTGTGAATATTTTCAATGATGACCGTCATGTAGTGACGTCCAGAGTGGGCTTCATCTTCGGAGCTCATTCATCTATCCAGAGCTAAATTGTTTTTACCGACGGCACAGAGTCTTCATAAATCTGTTTTAACTCTGCCTTAATCTGAGCAGCCGTCCACTTTTCTAAATAAAAATGTTGACTGCACGAAATTTACTTTTTTCCATTTTTATGTTAACGGCTACAGAGCACACTTCAAACGTCTGTAGAACAAAAACAATGCATTATTCAAATTTGGCATGATTTTGTTTGAAGAGTCACCAAGCAAATAGTGGCGCCATCTCATAGAAATTTACCTGAACTATCAAACGACCCTCGATTGGGCAAAGCGAAATTACGCAAGCCATCAGAGCAAAGAGAGTAAGATGGCTGGGATATGTAGCAAAGAAAATAGATGAACGAAAAGAGAGACAAGAGAAACAAGAGCTAGGAAAAAGGCGGAAGGAGGAAATCTTAGACCCAAAAGACCTATTCTTTACACGAATTACGACATTACGAGTATGACAATTGAAACGCTCGAGCAAAAAAAAAATCACTCAGAAAACCTGGAAACTTTTTAAAGCAGGAAAAGACGAAGGAAAATAGAAAAGAAATTCCACCGGTTCCTTAGTTACTTACTAGCGGAAGAGAATGGGAAGAAAGAGTAAAAGATTTTTTGTCATTCGGAGGACGTGATGGTGAGGAAACAATTCGTCGGGTTTGGTTCTTTGACGAAACAGAATGTAAAGGTGAGGAACGAAACCCACAAGGCCTGTAGAGCTACATAAAGTTTTGTTCTTCTTTACTTGAATTACGACATTACGAGTATGACAATAGAAATGCTCGAATAAGGAAAAAAATACAGAAGACCTGGAGACTCTCAAAATAGGAAAAAACGAAGGAAAATAGAAACAAATCCACCATTTCTTAGATATTTGCCAGCGGAAGAGAAGGTAAGGAAGACCAAAAGATTTATGTCATTCATTTACTCATTACGTGATGGTGAGGAAAAGATTTGATGGGTTTAGTTCTTTGTCAAAGTAGAAATTAAAAGAGAGGAACGAATTTGTTTGGTTGAAGACCAGAAAGTTAAAGTTCTTGTTCCTGGACTGAACACCAAGAGGAATCTGAACTTTTAGGAAGCGAGGAGATTTTGTTTTGTTTTAAAACCCCTTTGCGTCGATTATTTTTTAAATTTAGAATTCGCAAGACCGTAACTTGGAAGGAGGGGAGCAACCTTCTTTAAACCTTGACTCAGTTTCTCTTCGAAATAAGAATTACTTGAAGTGTAGAGGTATACATTTTTTCTTGACAAAGTATTTCCAAAACATCTTTTCTTTTTATGTTCTAACTGTTATGTATTCCTTTCAAAAAAAATTGAAAAATTGATTCTTCGAAGTTTTAAAATTTTTGCCACTTGTTTGTACTATGCCCAGGACTTCAAATTATTAGGGGTTACTTTTAATAGTCCTCAAAATCGCACGAGATATAGACCCTGACTGACTCCTTTGAACAAAACATGCAAATGGTGCTTTATTCTTCTGTATCTCTATCTTTCCGTTGGTTGAGGAACTTTAGCTTCAGTACTAATTTGGAACAAAGCTAGATATTTGGAAGAAACCTCTCAGTTTTAAAAGTCTAGGGCATTGATAAACAGACAGAAGGAATTTGTTTTCAAAACATCATAATTCAATCATGACCATGACCCATCGCAAATCCATCCACATGGAACATCTCAGTATGGAAACAAACTCTTCTTTTTGATTTCGTTAATGAAATTTGTTGATAAAATCCAAAGTGCATTTCGTAAGAAATAAAATCATTAAGACTCAATTCCGATATCATTTTTTTTTCTCCCCAATTTACTTTCGGCGCGTAACAAAAAGAAAATAAATAAACTAATTAATATCTCACTGATATATTTACATCTCGCAGGGTCAGATGTTAACGTGCTAACAAATAACCGTCGAGATTATTTATTATAACGCGACGCATTCTTAGTCAGTAATGTAATAAAAGAATTAATTCATGATTAAACGCGGCTCATTACGCGGACATCCTTCTGGTAATTGGACGCCTAGTCGTTTCGTAAGCGTCGTTGTCCAATTTTGCCCGAACAGAATTGGGCAATAAACATCGCTTTATTTATTATGGTATATTTCAAAAATAGATATTAACGTGGACGGATTCGGCCTAAGGCGGTTATGGAAATTCGTTGCGTATGTGACTTTGCTTGGAATTCACGTCAGCCACCGCCGATTAAACGAGAGGCTGTAATAAAAATACCAGTAAAATTATGGTTATTATAGAATCATGAGGAGGATTGCCGGTAGCAAATGCCGTAGGTAAATGATGAATAATAAATTTCAAATTAGTTGTTTCCATCAATAAAGTTCGTTGTTTTAATGAAAGCATTTGTTTAAATTTCATTTTACGACTAGATTTGTAAGCAACATATAGATTGCCAAATATTTTGGAAGTCCTTCATTCTTCTTCCTGGTTCTCCTCTCGTTTCTTATCTTTGTGTTGCGTCCTTTATAGACCAATTTTGATGATTAACTTTATCCCATTTCGTATGTCATTTCCTTTATGATGTTCTTTAGTTGTGCCTTATCTTTTGAAAGAACCAAATTATTACCTATGTGCTTTCAAATACGTAATAGCAGAAGTCAGATAAAGTACGAAAGAATGCGAACAAATATTTCGCCTAATGTATTCCATCTAGATAAAAGTCATTAAATATTTGAGGATCTTAAATGGCGCTCACTTGTCGTCCCAGATAATAGCTCGCACATGCGAAATCACCATCATTATCAGACGCAGGTAAACGCCTAAATATAAACAGCAAATATTTACTGCTGTGATGCTGATAAGCATGCTGCGTTTAAGCAGTAAAATGACTATGCTGCTGCAGTGACGCACAGTTAAATTCGCATAAACCTTGCTGGAGAATTAGTAGTTCTAATGGCACTCGTTTCCAGGAAAGTTCATTTAGAAAGAATGTTTACTACAGGCGTAATTGCTCTGCGTTAATTATTTTTAAGTCTGATTGGGGATCATGCCATTAAATTACGATAAGGAAATTGTAGTGGCCGTGGAGATACTTTATCGGTGGCGCTAATGAGAGGAATTTATGAATTATGCTTTTCATGGCAGTAAATAAGTTCACCAGGAATGATTTATGTACGTATTATAAAAATTAAAAAAAAAAAACTAGAATTCCAAAAGGGGACAGTCTAGGTGCTTTTCATTTTATTGAATTCATGTTATTACGCAAAAATTAATATTAAGACAAGTAAATGGAGACTTAGGCCCAGTTTTACAATCGTGGAATAAGAACGGAATAACCATTCGCCGAATGTCCTTTAATTTTCCTCCATATCTACGTCACGTTATTCTAAGAGTAATGCTTATCCGACGATTGTAAATCGGGCCTTAATAATAAATTGAATCAAAATTAATAATTTAATTAATTACACAACAAACTGCTGCATTATATCAACTTGAGTCAGGCAAATAAAATTAAATACCTTGACCATTAATTAATAGATATAATCTCTAATTAATATAACTACTTAAATAGAACTTATCTGAGAGATCCACTTAAGAATATTAAGCTTAGAGTACTACTACATAGATTTTTGTTGGCTACTGTTAATATAATTAACAATAAGTATTTTAAGTGATTAAAGACAGACTACTTTAGGATTTTTAAATACAGGGTGACTGATAATTGTTCCGACAAAAAGAAAAACACGATAAGAAACGATGTCCAAGAGTATGGGAATAATGTTAAGAAAATTCTTTCTACTTTAGTTTTCGAAAAATAATTAATCAAAAATAACCCCCAAAACCACGATGCGCCTCTGATTAAAAAATAGAGGAGCAGATGAACGAAACATAAATGTTCTCATAAAAGTTTTATGGTAAGCACGGCGGCGTAGCACAAGCATCGATTTTGAACTTCGTCACCCTTATTCCATAGGCAATTCCGGTTATTTTAGAAATTACTAATAATTACGTCGCGTAAAAGAAATAGCTCAGACTTCCGTTCCCAGTTGTTAAACGTGTAATAAAACGAATTGAGAATGTGTGTCAAGGTTGCATTGTGTGCAAGCGAGTAATCAATAAAAAAAAACTTTATAGTCCTATTATACTGCCGCATTTATAGAACGTGGCGTCGTATTTCGTACGCAGCTTGATTTTCAGGTAATTTCTTAATTGATTATAAACTGTTCAAAATAATTTCTCCCGTAATCTGTGACATCGATTCATTTATGGTTTTTTTTTTCGTCGGAACAATTGTCATTCACCCTGTATAAAAGCTAAAGACGTGTGCTGCAGTGTAATGAAATAGTCTCGCGTAGTCTCAAAGCTCAACTTAACGACCTTAAACGTTACACAACTCTTAAACCATCTCAACCCTTGACAGAACAGAAGGAAGACATATCCAATGGCCAGTCAATCCTCTATGTTATGTTACTGCGTTTTCCATTAAGAAATAACCTTAAACCATGTGCGATAAAGTCGAACTGGACTTAAAATACAAGGTGCTTGCCTCGTCTGTTATCACAGTTTTTATAACGTGCGCATTTGTTACTGTAATGATTATAATGTGCCTTTTTTAAAATTTCTCCTCGTAGTTGGCCGTGAATTGTTAGTTGTGAACCAGCCTCAATCGACCTAACGTATGAAATAACCAGGGTTGCCAATGTGCGGGCAATTACCCGAATTACGGGTACCTTGCGAGTAAAAGAAATGCGTGGGTAAAATGGGTATTTAAAAAAAAAACAGATTAATTTTTAAATTTTTGACTGACGTCTTGTTAGTGATGTTGCAGCTTTACTATTGGCAACAAAGAAATCACTAAAGCCGGAAGCCGGCAAAAACTAAATAACTAACTAACCGCCAAATCCACGTTGCCGATCAGTGCTGCCAACGCTACACAATTGTCAAATCTTAATTTTAGAGAGTTTTATTTATTCAATGAGATTTTTAAAATTTTTGTTATTTGATTTTATTTTTATGTTATTTTTGTTAAATTTATAAATTTTATTTATTTATCGATCGTTTTTTGTTATATTTTGCGTCAAGAATTGCACAATAACTGTCGAACGTTTTAAAATAATTTAGACACAGTTTTGTTTTATTATTGTAATTGTTAATTCTGAATTTTAGAAAGTCGAACCAGTTTTGTTTATTTAATGAGAATTTTTTTATTTTTATTTTTTAAATTTTATAAATTTGTCGATCGTCTTTTGTTTTATTTTACAAAAATTATGCAATTGTCAATTCTAAATTTTAGAAAGTGTTGTTTATTTAATGAAATTTTTAAAAATTTTGCTATTTTTTTAATTTTGTGTCATTTTTGTTAAATTTATAAATATTCTTTACTTGTCGATCGTCTTTTGTTTTACTTTGCGTCAAAAATTGCACAATAACTGTCAAACGTCTTAAAATAATTTTAACCCAGATTCATTTATTTCATGAGAATTTTTTTTATTTTTGAATTTTTTAAAAATTTTATAAATTTGCCGATCGTCTTTGTTTAATTTTACGTCAAGAATTGCACAACTGCCAATTCTTAATTTTAGAAAGTTTCGTTTATTTAATGAGATTTTTTAAATTTTTGCTATTTTTGAAAATTTTTTGTCATTTTGGTTAAATTTTCTTTATTTATCTATCGATCGTCTTTTGTTTTATTCTGCGTCAAAAGTTGCACATTAACTGTCAAACGTCTTAAAATAATTTGGACCAGTTTTGCTTATTTCATGAGAATTAAAAAAGAATTTTTTTTTAAATCATGATTTTCAAAAATAAAAATCGCTTGAACAAAATCAGTGGTTTTAAACATAATTTTAATCAAATGATTTAAATTAGTTCAACCCCGATTTTAAACCATTTTAATAAATCTAGTAGAAATCTACCAAAATTCAGAGACATCTACCGAAATAGTTTACAACTACCGAAATGTACGCTTGCCTCTTGGTCGGTTGGCAGCACTGTTGCCGATTGCCGCCCACAGTCCAACATATTATTTTAACCTAACAAATCTGTCGTGCAACGTCCAAGTGTGTAAGGTAAGTTATTAGGTATTTAAATAATAGTATATTATGCAACAAGTTTTATAAACGGCATTTTAGTCACGAGTTTTAATAAGGTACGAGCGAAGCGTAGCGGAGCGAGTGTTTAATAAACTAGTGTCTAGAGAAGTTTATAAATCGAATTGCATACTATACTTTTTCTACGACCGACACAAAAATACTAAAATTCGGAAATTGTGCCGTGATGCCGTGACTAAAACGCACAAAGTCACAGCTTGTCAATGTGTATTTAAAAGATCGCTTAGCAACGTGGAAACGATAATACGATAACTTGTGTTTTAAAGAAGGGAGTAGAAAAAATAAATTACGTACCATTTATTTTCTGCTTTGGGAGTGCGAGTAAATAAGTGAGTTATTTCATTACAACGTGTGAGTAAGAGCGAGTCTTTTAAAATTTGAAAAGGGTAATTGGCTTAGAGTGAATTGGCAACCCTGGAAATAACATAACCTCACTTTAAAACTAATAAAAGCAATGGCCGCGTTCAGGTAACTGCAGCAGCTGAGTTGCTTACTAAGCAATCGTTTGTGATTGGCTATTACTTTAATTTGAACCAATCACAAACGATTGCTTAGTCAGCAACTCAGCTGCTGCAGTTACCTGAACGCGGCCATTGAATAGTCGCTTTCCAGGTTAGCCTCTGGCTACTCTGGTTACTCTGGAGTAACTTAGAGCTATTCCGGTGTAACTCAAATCCTCTCCAACGCTAACCTGGAAAGCGCCTAATAAAAGAAAGAAAAGTAAGGTTATGATATCCGTCAATTTATTAAGTTTTTGGCAAGGCTAGTTCATAACTAACAATTCACGGCCTACTACGAGGAGGAATTTTAAAAAAGACACGTCATAACCGTTGATATTTCGCTGCCTTGGAGTTATACGGTTTTATGTTATACATGATTGATATATGTATAACATAGAACCTTATAACTCTAAAGGCTGTTTTACATTATAACATTTTTTGGTACAAAGTGAGAGAGATAAGCTACCACAGTGAATTCTGATTGGTTGAATTGGCACTTCTCACTAACTTTGTATCAAATTTTAACATAGTGTAAAACGGCCATAAGGTAGCGATTTCTATATTTCAGTTAAGTCATCCATTTAACGCCATCTCATCAGAGTAATTATTATAATAACTAGGAAATGCCGATGAGATGGCGTTGATCAAAGTTAATAATTTGATAAAGTACCAACACAAATGACGTCACATCGAATAAGGCACCACAATGATCAAACACTCAAAAGAGGCACTGTCGGCGTTGATTTAATTATGCAATATAATATATTTTCATAGATAAATATCATTATCGAACTGGTTTTCGATTTTTTAACAAAATATAAAAAATAAACAACACCTTTATACCCATCTTATCTTTGCTGTCATTCACAAAATGTTTAAAACAAGAAACATGTACGCCCTCTACCGGATAAAAATTCGTCCGTGGTGCCTTCGTCGCTTCATGTCGATACTTTATCATAATTCATAACTACTAGCTTTGGTATGAATTGGAATCTTGGCCATGGGAAGGGGCATCAATTATTTTTTTTTTTGCAAAAATATGAGTTGTGTTATAAGTGAACTTGGACATATTTAATACTACTAATAAATAACTGGAGCACTATCTATCGACTAGTAGCGACTCTAGCGTAACGAATCACGAGGGGTACAAATTAAAGCAAAAAAAAAAAAATTGAAATTCAAGCATTGACCTAGAGGCAAAGCAATTTTTTGAGGAATGAAAGGGTGGCGCTTGTTTATTTTGACTTTAGTGAATTCTGCACTCCAAAACTGAATAGGAAACTCAAAGGATTACTCGATATTCACCAACGCCATCTGTGAGATACCGTCGGCATTACGCGAGTGATCCGGCGCGAAATTTAAACTGTCAAATAAAATTTGGTGCGAAGATGATTTGTATCAAGTTGAAAAGTATTGGTCCCAAAGTAGATCCCTGAGGCACTCCCACATCTATACGTTCCTCACAGTTTTTATTCTGATTTGACAGGTCAGTTCTGAAGCAACATTATATCTGAGTATGTATTACTGTTATTATTAAAACCCACAATACCTATACAGATACATAATGGTTGTAGTAAAACCCGCTTTAAATTTTTAATTAATCATAAACTGAAGCATCGTTTAGACAAAAAAAAGAGAGAAAAACGTCGGGTCACGTTTCTTCCTCTTTCTTTCGTTCTTTCTTTCTTTATCCACCTCTGCCGCTTGTAAAGCGTAATTTAATTTAAATTTTAATTCGTGTACCGTGCGACGTCTTGAATTTAAATGGCGCTTATTAGTCCTCCGTATAAATTACAGCGTGGACGGGCGGGAACGAAACTAAACAGTGTGAAAAGGACCCGCTGTGTCAACTCGAGTATGTGGTTCTGGCCGTTATTAAATGCGCTTCTGCTGCTTTTTTTTTCTTTTCTTATCCCACAAGTTTACGAACCAAGTCGTATCAGGTCGAATGATATCAAAAGGGGTCGGTTTATTCGACGTTTACAATATCACCCCCTCGGTAATAATCGATAGGTTTTAGGTCAGCGTATCTTATCTATGATGACCTAGCTTCCGGTAGGTCACATTCATCATTTAAGAACATTTTCGAAGGTGCTTCTCGATTTTAATACATACATATACACGTTTTGCTTTGTTCCTCCGGCTGTTTTTCTCTGAAGTCCTTACATCCCCATACCATTTCCTTTCCTTTTCACATCAATCATCTTTTTGGCCATTACCTCATTTCCAGATGCTTTAAGCCATGCCGAAGCAAAAGCCCCTCGCTTACTACTCGTAATTTGTACTTTGTTCACTTTATTTTTAAAAATTACATTAAAGCAATAACCCCATTTTGGGGTTCCTTTCTATATCCAAGCCCATGCCCCTCGCGACTAATTTGTCCTTGGATCACTTTCAACTTAAAAGTTAAATTAAAGCAACCCCCATTGACAACTAAGCAAAAGAAATACCTGGGGGAAAATCATCTCTGATTGACGATGGAAGTATGCGATGAATCGCAATTTGAAGTCTGCATAAACCCCTAAACGTGCACGTCACAAGAAAACCAACCCAAATTGAGTATTACAAAAGTAACTGTAAGGAAACTTGGGAAGGCATATTGCCACGAATTTGGCACATGTACCACGTGTTGGAGTTCAGGCTAACAAGTAAAGTTGGTGCAACCGAGTTAATCTCAACAATTTGAAGCCAAATAAAGGGCGTTAAGAAGGGCGTCTTCTATGAACTCCACCACGATGGTTGCAAGCTTATTCGAGCTGGGTGAAGGACACCGTCCTCATTTCAAATCTTCTAAGGGGCCCACATTCGAACTCGTACTTCCAAAGGAGTGGTTCCCAAAAAATAAATTGATGGGATTGGATTAATAAAGGTCCAAATTCATTGCTAATTGAGACTGCCTGGGAAGCCTGGAACTTCATTGTTATCCATTTAAAATGAAAATGGGTTCTATGGAACAAAATTTTCGAAGTTTGAAACACTACAAGATCAGAAGGCAGATCAGATCAGCCTCTTTTGCAAAAATGGAACAAGGTTTTGGAACATTGCAAGATCGGAAGATTGGAGCCTCTTTTTCATTGAAAAGGCAGACGAACTAAAATGAAGATGGTTAACTGAAATGTTGGAGTAATGCTCACTGAACTCTTTTTGTTGTCTTTCGAAATATCTACCCATTCAGGTATGAGGTACTGATTGGGTTAGAAAGGGTTTAGAGTGACGAAAATAATTACATGAAAGGTTTGAAAAAATCTGAGAATAACGTTTAATACAATACCCGCCCGGGAGATTGACGTAATTAGTTTACAACAACAAGTTAAAAGTTCCCAACTTATCCGCGAACTTTCGCGTTCGAACTTCTTCCGATTTCCGCGAGCTTTAAGCTCTCGGGAGAATTACTGCACGTCCTGGGAACTTAATAATGAGCCGAGTCGGTGACGAGGGGTTCACGTTGAGAAACGAAAACACGCGCATTCCGGTCGGTTTCTCCACGGGTGTTCCTGTGGCATTCGGTTCTAGGAAGGACAGTCGGTATGAATGAGGCATTCCTATACGAAAACGGTAACATAACTTGCGTGGTCGGCTATTTGGCACTCCCACGTTTTATTAGGAAAGGATGTCGTGTGTGAACTTGCCGCGTTACATAAATTGCGTGTTCCTCCAACTCATCGATTTCTACTAAATTGTTGAAAAACAAGCTAAATGTTAAAGGTACATAAAATTAAAAGTTATTTATTACTAAATTAATAGGTGTTTATAAACCATGGACTGCCATGGTCCACTGTAGTGGGAGAAGAATCTTTCCTATTCTTTTTTTTTTTCTTCTTACAAACAACGGTCCCAATTTCTAGCCAAAGTAGGTAGATCGAAAATGAAAGGATTAATTAATTACTAAATAAGTGACTGTCTAAATTAGCATAAAAAGTTTATGATAAGAAAAAGAAGAAGAGAGAAGAAATTGTTAATTTCTAGATTCTAAAGTTACAAGGTTTAATGTGAATGAGAACCTAGAAACTCTAATTTGTTTTTAATGAGGCGTATTTCCTTCACTGCATCCTATTACATAACTTTTCATATTACAATATATCAAAACCTTCCTCGCCTTACACCATCCGGCTCGAGCGGGCGCTTTAAAGTCGAGAAAATTTGATTTCAACCTCAAAGAAAATTTCTGTAACGGAACGAAGTCTCGTCGTCGTTAATCTAGAGCGGCGAAATTAATGTTTTGTCGCCGAGTCGTGAATTACAAAGAAAATATTGTTACAAGTGGGGCCCGGTGTAATTAAGCCTCCGGGGAGTAAATTGGATCGTGAAGTGGAAGTCAATATATCCTTTCTCTCTGAAAGAGAATTGACGCTCGAGGAGGCTGCGAGGACGAATAAAAAATATCTCTAATCCCTTGCTTTTACAATTACGTAATTTAATTAACGTCTTACGTAAATAATGGCGATTATAAACGTGCACATTGTCTTCCGATCAAGGACGGTTATTTTAATTTATTGTTCAAAGAATGGCGCCATTAAGAATTTAAAAAATTACATATACAGGATGATGATACAATTTTAACAAATATTTAAAACTTCCGTTATAGTCCTCTAATCGGCATACAAGTTAACCACTTTTATAGGGTGTAATAAAAACGGTAGGAATTTAAAAACGGTGCGAATTTAAAAAAGTTTGTAAAATTAATGACGCAAGTTCATCGTGCATCTCCACCAACATGTCACATATGTACATATCCGCTTTCTTTTATAATTCTTTACGCAGCTGTGTTTGAAAAACGTACGTAAGTACATATATCGTTCCGATTAATGATCAGTTTTTGTAGCGGCAATGCTGTGGATGCGACGCTTTTTACTTGCAGGGCTTTGATGTCATTAAAATAATAATTAACACATTGGCATCGTCGCCGTCGGCGAAATACAACGTTACACGAATTCGATTTAAAGAAAACTTAATTCCGATTTGGTTGCTCAAAGCAAACTTCAATAACTTTTATATCGTATGTTTCATTTTGAGCGGTCCTTTTGTCGCCTCTCTGTCGCTTTATTTATAGCAAAATCATAAAACCGATACAGAACTGGGACGACTATACAAAAGATATAGCGAAAAGGCATGAAATAAACGCTTATGTTTGGAGGCCTTTTTCCTAGTTTCGATGAAACAATCGGGCTATAAAAGGTCTGTTTCTGCAGCAGTCCCTGACTGGTTCGAAAACTGGATCGATTTTCTAAAATTAAGATATATCTTAAGACATTTGACATTTGTTCGATTTTTGAAGTAGAATGAAACAAAAGACGATCGACAAATAATTCAAGAAAATTTGTAAAATTAAAAAAAAAACAAAAGTAAAAGAATCTCTTCAAATAAACGAAACTGGTTCGACTTTCTAAAATTAAGAAATATTTTAAGACATTTGACGATCGTGCAATTTTTGACGTAGAGTAAAACAAAAGACGACAAATAAATAAATAAATCCAGAAAATTTATCAAATTTAAAAAATAACAGAAATAAAAAAAATATCTTCAAATAGACGAAACTTTATATAGACGATCGATAAATAAATCAACAACAAAATTTATAAAATTTAAAAAAATAACATAAAAATAAAATTCTTATTAAACGAACAAAACTAACCCGCCTTTCTAAAATTAAATCATTTGATTAAAATTATGTTTAAAATCACTGATTATAGTCAAGCAATTTTTATTTTTAAATATCTTGATTTTTTTAAATTTGTTCAAACTTTATAAATGAAATACAAAATTTTGTTTTTATTTTTAAAAATATCAAAAATTTTATGTAAAGATATATAAAATCAATGATTTTTGTTTTTTTTTTTAATCGTGATTTTAATTGCATTTTCCAATTGTGTCATGTGATCTTTGAATTATTGATGTTTATTGGATGGTAATTATTGAAAAATATCAGAAACTGTTTTATTTTCAACATTGTAACTTATTTTTGTAATATACATACATATATAATAAAGCAGAAATTACATTTAAGAGCACCACGTGATCCGATTGATTATACAGTATGAGCAAAAGTGACCTTTACTCGACCCTCATCATGATTCTTATTTTTTCTTTATTATATTATCTTTGTTATTGTGATATCTGTTACTTATTATTTCAAAAATTTCCAACTTATTTCAAATAATAATATCACACAAGAACCGTCCAGATTATTTCGAAAATAAATCATGACAGTTGGTATTTCCGCTACAGTTTTAATTTGTGATTAACAAAACATTTTCTGGTTTAAACGTTGCATAACTGTTTTAAGTTTAAAAAATAATAATAATAAATTGTATTTAATTAGTTTAAAAGCGGAGATATCCATCTCCTAATAAGTTGGTTAATAGTTATTAGACAAATAACTACCATGGAAACAATTCATAAAAAATCAATTAATAATTCAGAAAAAAGAAGTTATTCGTCAAATAACTTTAATAGGAGATGGATATCTCAGTCCTAAGTACCCTAAATTTAGGAGCAGCAACAGCAATTGAATATTAGTAAGACGTACGCACTAAATTCTCGGCGTAAATACATAATACAATTAATCATATGGTGCAGTAGTGCACCTAAATTAACAGTAGTGGCAAGCCAATCATATGCTGGGCGGAGTAATGATAAAAAGTAGCTAATAATATTTGCCCATTTTCCCTACAAATGTGAATACATCAAACAAATTTCGAAACAGTAGAACAACACAAACAAAAACAAAACTATAAAAAATACGACCTTGAATTTACGTACGATAGAAAGTGATTCGGTAATTGTTCATTTTTTTAAGTAATTTAATGAGCGTTGACATTTTTCTAGTCAATCATATGAGGCAGTGATGTAGATGAATCAATAGAATCCATCTCGAAAACTCAATCAGTATTTAAATTATTTCACTTGCACTTCTCTAGTCAATCATATGATGTGAAGATGCAGATAAATAGACGATAGTTTTTGAACCAATCTTTACACAAACTTCAATTCTTCTTATACATACCAAAACATTCCCATGATTACACTAAATAATTTTGAGAGAGTTTATTAGAGTCAATCTTTCTACATATTGGTAATTTTCGCTTTTGTACGAAGCTGACAAACATGATTTTCAGCCAATGGTGGGTGGCAAATTTTCAACGTAAAAGACAGGACCTTCCCCAGTGATTTCGATACTAAAAAAATTAAAATACTTTATTTACTCATTTTAATATGATCGAAGCGAAAATCCCAAAGAAAATAAGAAAATACAACCTTAAATGTCAGTGGAATGTGGATTGAGTGCTCACGAAGGGCAGCAGTTTAAAAATGTACCGCAAAAACGTTGAATTTTCTACGGAAAGCAAGTCGGTGATTATGAATGATGATTTTAAAAGAACCTTTTGGCACTTTTTCAGTCAATCATGTGGTGCTGTGATATAGATTCATGGATAACAGTAACAAGGAATATTTTTTTAAACAAAGCAAACGGATCACAATTTAAATTTCATTAGCACTTTTCTGACCAATCATATGGTGTAACGATGCAGACAGCAATTATATTTCTTGTTATGAACACCAAAGGAATTAATAGTATTGAGAAAAATTTATTAATTATCGCCGGCTTTCCTAGAAATCTTATCTCTTTTGAACGAATACAAATTTCTAGCCAATTAAGTATGTAGACGGTGAGCGGAGCATTTTAATTAAACAAACTCCAACATTCTGTACTCTTCTAGCAGAACACTCTCGTAACAATATGAAATTCCCAAAAATTTGAAAATATGTACTTATGTTTTAGTTTAAATTTAATTTGAAAATGGATACAATTAGGACGCTTTTTTTTGTATGTGTATGCAATGCAGCTATTATCAGTAGAGTCTCCCGGAAATAGGAAATGTACTTTGTAGGTATATTTCGCAACTCCTTCCACCACCAACATAAATATGAATAATTTTTGTTTGCTTTTACTAATAAGCGCGATTGCATAGTTTACGGTAGTGAATAGTCATTTTTTTTCGATGAATTTACCGACGGTGATGATAAGGTGAGGGAATTTCATCCGACGTTTCAAGATAATTTAGTCATTCGTAGCAACTCCGACTGGCGGCACAAAGAACGACGCGACGCGCGACGTCCACAAGCTCCTCTCTCACGTGTCAACAAATAATGCAGATGATAAGTTAATCTCCGAAAGTCGCCGATAAAATCCCACACACGCTGAAATTAATCAATATTGTGAAACCTGAGAGGAGACGTTTCGAAAAAAAAAATCGGCTTGTGCGCCAGGAACAATGGAAACGTATCCAGGTACGCACACGCAGACATATATATCTTGTATTACAGATATACAATCTCACGTCCTTTGTGATGTGTTATCGGGGGTTAATTCTAGTACTTGGTTTATTTTCGTTATTGTTAATGGTGAAATATGAGCGCCGTGAAAGTCGATACTGGGTGTTGTTTATGTGTATGTTGTTGACGATTTCCGAAATGTTTGCGCTTTTTTTTGTAACGGCTTTGATTTCAGTATTGTTTGCGTCTGCACAAATTAAAAACTAGTATGTACCATAACAACATACAGATGCACTCTCTCAAATCATAATAACACCGATGTGATAACCTTAAACGATGAATAATAAAGGGTAGGTACCTCCACACACTTAGATGGTTGAAACGTTGTTTGCCGACTTTTCTTTTGACCTTTCGTACGTAATATTTGTTGACTTATTGGATTTGGATTGGAGTTTTTAGGCAAATAAATAATGTGCTTCACATTATACGTTCTACGGTAACGACTACTTTGACAAATACTTGACATACTTCAGAGTTTCATGAGTTGCAGAAAGTATGAAAAACTGTTACTTATATCAAATGAGTGGGAGAGTATATGTATACTATATACACTCTGCATGTACACTACATATACTGTACTACATATACTCTACCCATTCATTTGATATAACAGTTCTTCATACATTGCGCAACTTATTTTTCTACCACTTAAAACTCTGATATACATATATTTATATATTCGTACATATTTACTAACTATACACAAACAAATGTATCTGTTACTTGATGTATTGATCTTGAAGCTGTCAATTCATTTTTCAAAAAAGGATGTAAGTGATGTGCCATTGTGTCAATTTTGATTGGTGGAATATCTAAGGCAAAGTGACTCTATAAGTATAAAGTAAATGTTAGTAGTACTCATTACACAATGAGTGTTGAAAATGTCTCGTTCAATGAGTAGACAAGCAGAGCAAGTTGTATTTACTACGTCTTTTTTTCGCTGTGTTCCATTTGTTTGCCTAGTATACTGATATTTAATTAAGCTTTCTGTGGAAACTATTGAACAGTGTTGATTCAATTGAAAAATAACTTACTTAACAATATGAAACGTCACGTCAAATTTTAGGCGACGAGATAAATTAAAGAGTAACTGTTGGGGGGATTCGATCAAACTTCATAATATACATTACATTAAACAAACTCTTTTCAGGTTACTGTTTCAAAAATATACAGTCCTGTCAAATAAGTCACCGAACAAGTTATCAAGCATCTAAGCACGTGTGCAGACCACGTTGCTGACTTTTTTCAATAAAACGAATTGGTCAGAATATTATTTGTTTTAAAGTATAACAAATATTGAATTCAATGTTTTTTGTCATCAAGCTTGAATAGACTTGCATGTATCAAAATTAATTGAAACGGTATTCGTAGAAGCGAAAGCCAAACTTTCCAGAATATCAGTCAATAAAATATTCTGCGTAGGTTATCAATGATAATAACAATTCCATGATTAAGTTCAAACAAAAACTGGTCCGATGGAAATATAGAATCGGTTTTGACTTAATAAGTAAAATACGGTGACGAATACTTAAATAATGCTTCATCAAATTCCGACTACTTATGCGTTTCGTAATATCTGCTTGACGATATGAGAATTATTAAATGCATCCAGTGCAAGGCCAACTGGTGTAAGAGTTCCAGGAAAAGAAGCAAGCAAAGAAAATGAGTGACACGTGATTTCATATTGAGCGATGAAATTACGACACCAGCAAACGAATCCTAGTACGTATATCTAAAAAAAATAATAATTTAATGAAAATTACAGAAGATGAAACGAAGAAAATCAAAGTGAAAAATTATTATCGAAAATCAGAAAATAGAAAGAAACGACTTTCGTTTTTGTAGCCAAACCTTTTTTGCAGTTCCATATTTACAATTCCATATTGGAGCAGGTTTTACGGAATTACTTTCATTCGTAATTGAAGTTCTATTACGTTGTTTTAAGCCTGATTTACACGTAACGTTTTGTCGTCACTTTTGCATAATCCTGCCAGATTTGTCAAACAAAAACTACGCGCAGGCGGAAGTAGGACGTTTTGTATCAACTGAGGTTTGACAAAACTCGCAAAAGACTGATGGGCTGAAGCTTTGTGTACAAGCAAGACGGCAGACAAGTCAGTGCATGTAGTCAGTCTAATCGGATGACAAAACGTTACCTGTAGACCAGGCTTTAGTTTGAATAATTGTAATAAAAAATTGGGACAAATGTAGCCCATCTCTAAAAGGAATTAAATAATAATGCTTAAATCAGTTACAGGTGTAATTTCAATCAATGCACTTGTTTGTTCTAAGTTGTTTTTTAAAACACATTTTATTATTATAATAATGTAACTGCGTTTTGCGTATATCCAACCAGACGAATAAATTGTTTGGCACAAATTTGACGGTCCTAAGTCTATTGTTGCGTAAAAGCTTTTAAAAAATATTTCCGGAATACTTTCCATTTACTCGTTTCGAATTGAATCCACCTTAGGCACGCAGGTGTTTCGCACACACCAATATGCAGAACTATAATTAAATCGCAAGGTCAGATTCTGAATGAAGTATGCAGATTTGCATTCATTAAAATACGTTTCACTCGACAGATATTTCGACAACAAAGACAAAAGACTCGACGATTTACATACAAAACGCCGCATAATTCGTAAATGTTAAAAAAAAAATTGGCAACGTTTCGACACTTTAACGACACAGAACAGACAGACAGTCAACAAACATTCTTGTTCACAAAATATGATTAGTTTGAGTTAATTGCTTTTGATGGCAGAAGAACACATAAATTATTTTCCTCAGACAACAATATATGCACTTAGTTTTGTAACTCGCTTATGAGAAGGTAAAAAGACAATAAATAATTAAATTAATTAAAGTAAGCACATTTTAAACTGGGCTTTTCAATGAACGTTGAATTAGTTCAGTTTCATTTTAGCTTTAAATGATTACAATTTCTTGTCTACTGATTTATTTATGTATACATACATAATTATATTTGGAACGATTTTCGAAAACGATATCAAGTTTTATATTGAAATACCCGTCAACATGCAACGAAACGTCGATATTTCAAACATTTTAAAAGTTATTCAAAAAATAATTTTTACAAACTTGTCTAATTTAATAATATACAGATTCTAGTTATTAGTAATTTTAAATTAATTAAAACTATTTTTTTGTAAAACTGGTTGGAGCGATCGATTAAAATTGATGCGTGATATTCCCAAAGGGTCTAAGTGTCAAATTTTGCTAAATTCGTATTTTTCTATAAAATGTATCTATGTGTCATGCTGGATACAATAGAAAAGATTCCAAGTGTCTACCTGATGTGGAAATATTTTATAATTATCCATAGAAAACTCTCTCTCGCCCGCCTTCAACAACAAGGATCATTTTCCTTAATTTTCTAGGGATTACGTTTTTGGAACTTAGACCCTTTAGGAATACCATGCGTCAATAGTGAAAGTACAAGGAAGTGTACGAAATGAAATGTGTTGAAGAAAAAAGACACAATTAAAACAATGAAAAAAATTTAAGCTGTTAGTATGTATAACAATTTTTTTTTTATTATAACTTCTTTTTTCTTTATTACTTTAGGATGCGTCCCAGTTTTATTTTATTTACTCAATTAATTATGTATTACGAAACGCTTCGCCGGCTCTTTTTAATTAGTTGTGCAATTTTTTGCCGTATTTGCTTGACTAACCGAATTAATTAGCGCACCGCGCCGCAATTCTCTGCAAATATTTGCGACCCCGTGATTTAAATTTGCTGACCGAAAACGCTAGCGTAAATCACGAGGGGGCGGGGGGGGGGGGGAGAAGCCACCGAAAATTTCTTTGGATTTCGCTGCCTGAGTTGTATGCAACACAGTGAACTGATTCGATTAGGGGATTGCATAAAGTCAGATCTCATTTCTTCCTTCATTTTTTTTTTCGTGCTTTAATTGTTTGCGTTTTGTCTTCATTTTCTCTATTTTATTTTTTTTTTTATTCTGTCAGTGAGAACTAATGAAAAAAATAAAAGAAGTAAGCCACAAATTGTATTTTTCGTTGAACATCTGAAGAAAAAAAAATAGAAAATAAATTGAATAGGCACAAACTTTTAAAAATGGACGACAAAAAAATATTAATTATAACAAAAGTGAAAGGAAACAAAAGAAAATCAACACAACGAAAGGAAAACTTAAAAACGTGACGCCTTACCAGATTGTGTTAATTTTTTTTTGACTTGCTGATAGAAAGCGCTACTGGAAATCACGAGGGTGGGAGCCACTGGAAAATTTCTTTCAAAAATTGACGACAAAAAAAATAATTATGACAAAAGTGAGAGGAAAAACAAAAAAAATCAACATAACGAAAAGAAAACTTAAAAACGTGAAGCCTTACCAGATTGTGTTAATTTTTTTTTTTCTACTTTCTGATCGAGAGTGCTACTATAAACCACGAGGGCGGGGAGGGGGGAGGGGGCACTGGAAAATTTCTTTCAAATCTACCTACCTAGTTGTAGGCAACACAGTGAACTGATTCGATTAGGGGATTGCATACAATCAGACTCTTACTTCTCCTTCATTCATTTTTTTCGTGTTCTCCATCTTACAGCTGTTTTCATTTTGTCTTAATTTCTTTTGCTTTTAATTCAGTCAGGGGGAACGAATGAAAAAATTAAGAGAAGTTCTTAAAAAAAAGTTATCATTAATTTAATTTAAATTAAACGTTGATGAAAATAAATCGAAGAAAATAAAATTAAAACGCATGAGTGACGAGAGAAATCAAAAGACGTTCGTACAAGAAATATGAAAAAATCAAAAAATTAAAAAAATCAAGAAAATCAAAAATTAATTTGTGATAGATGGTAATTAACAAATTATTTCGTGAAACGTTTGAAGAGAAACGGAAATACATAAAGAAATTGAGGACAGATAAAAATAAATTATGACGAAAGTAGAAGGAAGTAAAAGAAAATCAACATAATAAAAAGAAGAGTTAAAAACGTGAGGCCTTACAAGATTTTGTGAGTTTTTTAATGATCAGAGATTAACCAAACTTTAAACTAAAATTTTATTAATAGTCTACGTGACGACATCTTGCGACCGATTTTTGGTCGATTTGATTGCAGCGGAGTTCTCGAGCTACTGTTCTGCTGACGAGGGCCCCAAATAGTGCCGAAGCAGCTCTCTGAAAGATACTGGAGGAATCCATTGCAATGGAAACCGAATCAGCAGAATAGTGACAAAGTCGACAATGACGATAGTGACAAATGACGATAGTGGTTGTTGATAATTCTCTATCTTTTACGCATGTGTGATGAGGACGAATTTAAGAGAGTTGTCAATTGTTTCTAAATAAAATCACTGGACTTGTCACTAAATCGGCCACGAAATCTCTAAATTATCGACATGTTTTGAACTCATTGAAAGTCGTCTGAAATTTTAACAGGAAGTCACCATACTAGTGACAAAATCAACAAATTGGCAACACTGCCATTTTCCAATGACACAAACTTAATATAGTTTGCCGGTAACCCTGTAACTTACGCACTCATATTTGTGACGTTATCAGCGCATGCGCAATGACGATGAACTTAAGCGCCTTCGTGACTATTTTAAAAAGAAAATTGGATTTATCACTAAATTGTCATGAAGTGTCTGCACGCACTGAAAGTCATTTGAAATTTTAACAGAGAGTCACTAGACCTAGTGATAAAACAAATAAATTGGCAACAATGTAATAGGGTTTGGAATTTACGCCTTCATATTTGTAACGTCAATAGCGCACGCGCTATAAAGACGAATTAAGGGCATTGTTAATTATTTTTAAATAAAATTGGATTTATTACTAAATTGGTCATGAAATCACTAGATCTTCGACCTGTCTACACGCACGAAAAGCTGTTTGAACTTTTGACAGAAAGTCACTAGACCTGGCTGAAGGCTGCAAATTTTGGGAGGGCAAACTAAGATCGTCCCAATTCTCGGCTAACTCACCGGCACAGATGAGGTCATACGTATCCCCAAATTAAAAGGGCAGTATATTAGAAACTAAACAGTCACCAACTATTTTGCACTCTTGTCTTTACTTAAAATTCACGAGCAACACAGAAAATCTAAAATGCAAAAATGATTTAATTACAAAACAAACGTAAATCGATTCTTCATACTCGTGTAATCAGTGTTTGGTTCGCACCACAACAAAAAGAAACAAATAAACGTCAAAATTCG
Source organism: Dorcus parallelipipedus (assembly GCA_958336345.1). Lineage (NCBI taxonomy): Eukaryota > Metazoa > Arthropoda > Insecta > Coleoptera > Lucanidae > Dorcus > Dorcus parallelipipedus. Next base: position 26,945,943 of record OY284483.1, read on the forward strand.
TAACGTCTTGCCAACAAATCAAATAAATTGTCCTAACGGTCGTCGATCTATTCTTCTTCAGGTCAAATGTAATCCGTGCGGATGTAACAGCCAGTCTTCGAACGTTAACAAGGATCGACCAGGCTGGGTCGAGTCGTCGAGTCCGACCGTGGATAAGTAGCTTTGTCAGGGTAGCCGCAAATGAGACCGCAAAAAAAAACTGAATAAGCGATAGAAAACACACATTATAACCTGATCTGCGCCCAAAATCTGTTTGTCATAAATACCTGATTTATTTGTAGAGATCAGGCTTAGGAAAGCATAAAAGAATATTTAAATTGCTTAGAGTGCCACCCTCAGAGAATGGTGTAATAATATTCCGTTCACCATTCAATTAAACATCTCAGGCTCATGAATTCGCACAATGGCTGGCAAGCACACCAAACGATGATGTACACTCTAGGCGCGATCGTACAGAATTCGGTGCAGTGTTGATGTACAACCACAAGCAAGGAGGGGAGTCATCTGATCCAAAATGATCAATCACCGACTTTCTAGAAAAATCGATACGAACGAATCGAGAAGAATCCACGACAAGGACAGGGCGCCAAGAGGTCGCCACCGTATTGACGGTCATATTAAATAGAACATTCTGACGACATTTTACACTGTAACGCTAGTGATGAAATAAATAAATTGGCAATAATGGCGAAAACCAATTTACACGCGCGTTCACATTCGCGACGCGACGTCAGTAACGCATGCGCAATAAAGACGAATTTAAGTGCACTGTTAATTATTTCTAAGTAAACTACTTGTCATTATACTAGTCACGAAATCACTAAACTTTCAATATGTCTAGAGCCATGGACCAAGGCCCAATATGGTCTAAGGATTGCTCGTTCCCTATTACGTTATGTTAGCATGTATTATGACAGGAAAGGACTTTCATTAAATTTAACATTAAGTTTTTTTAATGAAAATAAAATTATTCATTTCTTTATTTAAAAAAATAAAAAAATTTATGTAAATATTTAATTATGGAAAATTACTCTTAGGGCCAGTGTCGTAATGGAATTTAAAGAAGACTTTAAATTTAAAGTCACTTTCAGATGTCAAAACAAATATGAAAACACATTTGACTGACATGTGACTTTAAGTTCCATTACAAAACTGGCCCTAAGTGAACGATTTTCTTAATTTCATTCGTGATGTAGGCAGCGATTGAGCAATCCTTATAGCTTAAATATCCTTTAAACTGGTAGGTCGCGTTTCAAAAAATAATCTTTTCCATGACAGTTCTTGTTAGTGTATTTCATGTTCCAATGTATTTTTCCGTTAAGTGTAAAATTCCTTTAGGACGCAAAATGTTTTCAAAATTGTCGCTAAAAGCAGCGTTTTCGTTTAGGCAACGCTTATGGCCAAGCGGGTCATCAGCAACAAATTTCTTAAAATTTGTTATAACATGTGTACTAAGCAAACTAATACTATTTTTGTTTAAAGTAAAAGACGAAAGTAAATCAACATAACGAAGAAAAAATTTTAAAACGTGAGGTCTTACGAGATTGTATGAATTTTTTAATGATCAGAGATTAACCAAACTTTTAACAGTTTTGGTGGCGACATCTTGCGATCGATTTTTGACCTAACTGGTACAGGTCGGCGAGATTGCAGAGGAGTTCTCGAACTACTCTTCTGCTGACGACGCCACAAATAGTGCCGAAATAGCTGTCCAGAGGATGCTCACAAACGAAAACTTTCAACAAATTTCTTAAATTTTATTATAACATGTGTACTAAATAAACTCATTTACAATGCTGAGAGGTGTCCCAGCATTTTGGTATGGAGGCCCCCCTTAATAGATACTATTGCCTTGCCATAGAAACCAATATAAAAATGAAATACTATAATTAGATTAATAATTTCTAAAAACATGAATTTCTTTTCTATTTTTAGATTTATCGTGGACTCGTTTCGGCTCAATAGTGTCACTGAAGTCGAAATATCGGCAACAGCAGCAGCAGCAACAACAGCAACCGCAAGACGCCAGTTCCGAAGCGGAAGTGCAGAAAAAACGGAAGCATTTCGACATCGTAGATTGGCTGAAAGTGCTCGGCCTGGAGGAGTACAAGCCATTATTCATCGAATTCAATGGCGTCGAGGATTTATTGGACTTCTCCGAGACCGACATTCGCGAGCTCGGCGTTAAGAAGTCCTCGGATCGTGCCTTCATCATGACCAGTCTGACTGCATTAAAAGCCAAATATCACAGTGAGTTTTAAGCACAAGGAATTTATCTTCCTTTTTTATTTATAATCAAAATAGGCAATTTTGGTTTGTCAGTTAAACGAAACGAAGCTTTTCGCTTTATTAGGAAATACCCTGTACGAGTGATTGTTTTATAAAATCCGATTTTATTTCAGCAAACACAACAAAAAGGGGGAATTATGTACGACACAGCGTCGCCGTCGACAACAGGAAGAAGATCCAGCAGGAGGACGCCTTGTAAGTCCCCCAAATTCATTTTTCTTTCTTTCTTTACTTATTTCGAGCGCACTCTCGTCAGGTTCATTAAAAAATTCTCCGCATTCTCGGAAACGCATTCGTCTCGTCGAATTAAGGGGCCATCTGTACTCGTCAGTCGGAGTACGCGATTAATTTAGTCTTAGTCTTAACTACCTCGACTCCCCGATTAATATAATCATCCAAATCGGTGGAGGAAATGAGCAGGAAGTTTTTCTTTTATGCGCTCTCGACTTACTTATCTTTATTAAAACTTTTAAGCACCGACTGATGAGAATGAGGGGTAATAGTCATACCATCATCGCAAAAGAAAAAGTATTCTAATTGTATTCTATTTTTTTTTCTTGGGGAGGGGCACTATTGTATATAATATTTTTATTTTCTTGAATTGCCAACTGCCACATTATGTTAATTTAAGACAGACGTCCGCTTTATTACGGCACAAACACAAACGTATCAGCAAAGCAAATTAAACTGTTATCATGCGGTCTTTCATTTCATTCTTGATGTAACTCGTAAATTACATTCCGCGTGTTACTATTAATTACGAGAATTAAAAACTGTGTACCAGTTCGCATACAAATTCATCACAAAAACTAAACCAATTATAAACAAGCACCATTACAACTTTAATCTAATACGAATTAATTAAAACTGGACTAGAATTACCGCTCTGATTAAAGTAGGGTCTTTTTTTTTAACTTGGCCTGGTGTGAAGACGGCTTTCCTCTTGCAGTCTGCAAGTTGCGCGGTTGTAATTTTCAGTTTATTGTCATCTTGTCTGTTTAGTTAATTGAAAATGCAGATGTAAATTTGAGGAGGGAAAAAAAAGAGTGCGTGCGACGCATCTGTTGGACGTTTCACACGACTTCTTTGCGTTTGTAAATATGAATAACACTAGGAAAATATTAATCTTGAAGATAACAACATGTGTTGTGCAAAGAAAATTGAAGAAACACTCACTTCTCTCCACTTCTTTTTAAACTGGACCAAAATTACGTTGTCAACAGTATAGGATAACAAAAGTAATAAATCAATTTAACAAAATGCTAAAATGTAAAAACGCGCCCTTTTCCCTTCATTTCTCGTTTTCACTGTTGCTTTATACAGATTCGGTAAATGTTCAACTTGACATCCTGTTATAATGCGTGCGACAGGGAACGCACTAGAAAAATAAAGAGAAATTCGACTAATCACGCCCACTTGTTTTCGATGTTGGCTACCGCCCGCCCTGCCAATTAGCAATAGTTCTCCATCAACCGAATCGAAGCAAACTTGCTATGCCCAGTACCCAAATTTCCGATTCTGTATATTTTCTTTTTTATTTATTACTTTTTGGAGTACGCGTCAAAAATGTAAGAGATTAAATGAGACCTCACGAAAATGTAAACCGAATAATACCATGTGAACCAGAAATACTGTCGCCTGTTTGAATTTGGCGCGTGGTGGCTCTGGGTTTTTTTGTTAATGATAATTGGCAAGCATGTTAACTCGATGTCATAGATTAATATTATAGCCAGCGATGCAAGACGTAATGTAAATTCGATTCCTCGGAGATTCTTTTGCGCTTTGAGTGCAACTGGAACTGTGGAACTGTTCCTAGCAGATACCAACCGCTCTGTTGGCACCTTTGATGTTGTAGGGTCTGATTTTTGTGACCTTCGACGATTTTGTGGAAGATATTGCTAACTTCTCCGCAGTGAGATAACAGTTGAGTATTAGAATTTATTGTACATTTTTGTGTTAAAATATTTCGCGCAGGTTCATGCGATACATTTTTTCAATAAATCTGTTTTGCGAATAATAAATACAAAGTGGTCAAGAATCACTGTTTGAGTTGGCAGTGCTGAATTTTATTTTTAAATGGTACAACTCGAGTAACTTCCGGGTATTGACGACTGGACACTGACAACCGTCACTTTACAAGCGTCATTTGACACTTCAAATTCAAATTAAAACACTAATTTTTATTCATATAACCTACAATCTTGTCGCTGTTCAGATTACGTCAAGTAAACTAATAAAACATATATCTAGTTGTAGACTTGTAGTATTGCAAATATCCGAATAATAACGCTCTTAATTGTATGGCCAACTCAAGCAGTTATTCTTGACCATCTTGTATTTATTATTCATGCGTTACATAAGAACAAGAAGAAGAAGAAGAAGCGTTATTATTTAAAAACTTTATACATGGTGTAATCTGTGCATACCTGTGCATACTACTAAGGAAAAGGAACAAAGAACAACAACGTCAACAACAACGGGCAGTGCGAAGTGATCAAAGCTCGTGTGTGGGGTGTTCATTTGTTTTTTTTTTGTGAATTAAAAACGTGTACAGTTCGGTGTGCATTTAAAAAAGGCTTCCGTTGTGCACTGGAAATTACCCTGTTTCCGTCCTGAGTACCTCGAAGAGTATTATTGGAAATAAAGCACGCCGATACTCGTCACCTCTTAATTTTATTACCTATTATTACTTTCATTATTATTGTTATGACTTCGGGATTTACAAATTATAATAATTGTTTATTAAAAAAAAATTTCATGTCTACGGTCATTTAACACAATGACAACATAAATAATATCGAGCTGCACACTTGTCAAATAACATTTCTTAATCATTCTACTAATTCGCTAGCTACACGCATCGCTCTCTAAATAAAACTGATTTTAAAAGCGTACCGCTCCACCCTATAGTAATTCAGAGTGGCGGCTCGTACTTTATTTTACAGGAGGGTACATATTTAAAATGTTTCTTGTATATATCATTATTATCAAACAAATGCAGTGAAATTACTAAATTGTGAAAACAAAGTGTGTAAGATATTCTCCTCTTGATGGAACTCTATAAAATATTTTTGCAGAGAAAACGACAAGAATAAAATTGAAACGAAGTCGAAACTGCGATAATTTATTAATATTCCACCAAAACATATAAAAATAATATGTACGGTGCTGTGGCTTGCAAAAAAACCGCGTACACCTAATTTCTGTTGTATTTTAATCGGTCTTAATTTATAATCTGTCGGTGTCAAACAATAAAAATGCCGAACCTTACATTTCCTTTAAAATTTATTTAAAATATCGGTTAAACTCCCTAGTTTTACCTACCGTTGTTTTTTTAGTAATTAATTTTGGGGTGGGTCTGCCAAGTTTTTTTATGTAGAGCTTGTCTTTACAATTGAGAGGCCTTTGTAATAAAACGTACGTCACCGCATTCATTTTTGCAGCACTGCAACACAGTACACAGTGAATATTCGAGAAGTAAATTGTGCTCCTCTGTGGGCGTTTCTGGGCTCCGTTGTCATGACAACCTGATAAACACACCGTCTAATTGTAACGGCAATGACGCGTTCTCGGGACACGTGAATTTATAGAAGAAGTAAATATTGGTTAGAAACTGCGAAATAAATATTGAGACTTAACAAGCTAATTTCTCACAGTTTGATCTTATTATTTATTATTGAAAGAAATAAAATAGTGATAAACGAATAAATATATGAAAGCTTGATTAACTTGGAGGGCACGTGCTCCTGTGCCTCCTTGAATCAGCCGCCACTGGTAATTCATTCGTTCGAGAATAGCGTCGAATAAGTAACGAAAGTTCCAGCAAATTCTACCACCAGCTAAGGCGCGTCTGGAAAGCTCTAGAATCTTTGGCTGGGTCATAGGTGGCGTAACCAGTCTAAAAATAGGATTTGCATCACGAAATGTAACATTACGTTCGGACTACAAAATTCATCTGATATTTCCTAATTTAAGGGATGCAGAAACGTTCTGCGTCAATAAATTTTTATAAAAGTCGATAATAAAAAAAAATCCCCTTTGTAGCACAGTTTTTGAAAGACAGTGTAATCGAATAAGTTTCACTCAATAATATTATTAATAAGTTAAACTTATTCATTTACACCCTATATATGTATGTATAGTAACATACCTTTCGGAAAATAGAATTAACGAAGTGGTTTCTTCTTTTGAATTTGTCCTACAATACATATTACACTAAAATCTAACGTCAAATTGATGACTTCTTTCTATCGTTTTCGTTTTCCTTCACTGTTGAAATAAATTTCATTGAGTTGCATTGAGATGGTTCGTTTCAGAAGATTCTCGTGATTTATTCAACGCTAGGCGTTGGAATTATCATTATCCATATTTTTGAATCTCCGTAGAACTTACGAAATACTGTCAAGTCAAAAAATCTAGAGGTACCAACATGACTAACTGCGTCGGAAATTCAAACAGGCAACAATATTTCTAGCTCACTCAGTGTATAAGTGGTCCTCAACTTATTTCTGCCAGTTTCTTCTTTTAAAATAATGTAAATTAATTTGTTTCAGAAAAAAAATAAAGTGAACTTTAAATTAATTAATTTTTCTTATTTGATAAAAACAAATCATTTTGAAAAATAAAATAAAATTGTCTAAACTCTACCAATTATTGTTTTTACTGTAAAAGCATTTTTTTTTGTTATTTATTTATTGAAAAGCGTACACTGGTTTTTCTACAGAAAATTAATTTTAATGGCAATTAGAACTTGTATAAAAATTATCGATTCATGTAAATAACAATTATTAATAGTATTAAATTAAATCGGACGTTATAATTTATCGCAGGACGTCGTCGTGACGATTTGCATTTATATTAGAATTACCAACGGTCCTGCGTAAACAAGTTTGTCCCTTGTTTTACACAAACGTGCCAGTTTCTCGATAAACATAATAATATTCCAGGGATTAATCCCCCTTAAAGTAATTGAATTTCAAATCCGTATTTATTAATTTTTTATTAATTATTCCGAAACCCAACAAACCCCAAAATAAATTACTTCTTCTCTGTTAGTAACTATAAATTTTTTTCGAAACGTAGTTTTTTTAACATACTTACTAGCTTATTTCAAGTGGGATGTTATCTTGTAGGAAGTACCATTCTACCGTCATTAGTATATACGAGCTACAAGGTATAGACAGACATAAAGCCATTATACTCCTCCTATTATCCTTTCTATTCCAAACCACGCAATCACCGGGTTAATAGGAACACATCCTCATCCTCGTGTAATCTAGTTTTAAACCTAGCTGTATACAGTAGTTTGATTATATTGTCAAATGTGTAGATATAATTGCGAAATCACAGAAAAGCCTCTCTGATTTAATCACAAACAATTATTTCATTGCCAACTATCTTCAACTAAATTATTTAATACTTTTTATTTAAATACAGAGTTTTCATAATTGATTGTACGTCATGTGATCAAATTATGCCTGATAGGCAATAACAATACAAACGGTTGGCAGAACTGCGACAGCGTAGCATCGATCGATTATTTTTTATTTATTAATATGTTTCAAAGTATAAAAAAATATCGTAATACAAAAAACTTGATTAAGTTTGAAATGCATAATACTATTTAAAAAGATAAAATGTAGCTAAAATGAATAAGCTACCAACTTTTAAAAGTTATTTTTGGGGCCTTAAACTTTTTAAGGCAAACCTGGAAACAACAAGTCATTTGCTTCGCGTCATTATCGCTGACAGTGTATGTTGTTGAACAGTTCATAACATCAGTATAAACTATAACGTTTCGTTGTACTTGACAGGATAAATATAATAAAAATGTTAGTGGAAGAATAGAATTGTGTTATATTAAATGCTTCTAAAATTATTCCTTCAATATTTCCAAAAATCAAGAGAAGAAGAAGGTTTCTTTCTTTTTACTTAAACTTTATTTAATAGATCTACAGGACATGCCATGGAGGCCTAGGGCATAATATTTACATTTTTTATATTTTACATATTACTAATTAGAGCATCACATGAGGGGGAACCCCTATTTAAACCCATCTTCACCAATTTCTCTGTAATTCGGTTTGGACCAGCCTTCTCCGTTCTTTTCTGTTGACTGCTATTTCGTCTTTCCATTCCTTTATCTTTATAGTACGTAATTCTTCTTGCACATCATTTATCCATATTTTTCTTGGTCTGCCCTTCATTTTCTTTCCGACTGATTTTGTGCGTAGTACTAGATTCGTCATTCTTCTTCCACCCAAATCTCTCCACGTGTCGTAGCCATCTTACTCTCTGCGTTTTCACAAAAAGTTATTATATTTGGGCTTCTCCATCTTTCTTCGGTTCTTTTTCCTCCATGTACATACATCTCATAGCATTTTTCTTTCCTACTTTCAATTTTTCTTCCTCCGTTCAATATAGCGTCCAAAATTCACAAGCATAGGTTGTTGTAGTCTTAGAACCGTTGTGTGGATTCTTTGTTTTTTCTTCCTAGGTTTCCTTGGGTTTCATTAGTACTCTCAGGCTTACCTTTTATCCTGGCCTGTATTTCCTACTCTTCATGTCCTTTTTCTTCAATTGTGACTCCTAGATAGCAGAATTTTTGAACCCTCACGAAAACACATTCTCTTCCTTCATTGCGGCTACCAGGGTCTTGTTATCTTCTTCTGTCGATAGTTTGTGCGTTTGTCCCATCACCATATATTTTGACTTATTTTGAATTATCTCCAAGCCGAATTCTTTCCTTCTTTTTCTATTGTTCTTATGGTTTTCTCAAGCTCTTTCTAGGTTCTGGCTAATATAGTCAGATCATCTGCGAAAGATATGCGTTGCTGTTCGTTGTTACATACTCGTATTGTGCCTTATTATTACTTCCAGTACCAGATTGAAGAGTGTCGTCGACAGAGGGTTTCCCTGCCTAAAACCTCTCCATACTATCCTATTTCTTGTTTTCTCCAAGGTAATCTTTATCATCCTAATAAGTTTTTTTTTGTATTTGTAATTGGTTCATTCCTTGATATATTTTCCCTATTTATTCTGTGGTAGGCTTGTGAAAAGGATGTGCAGCTCTATTTTATATTCATAGCAGGTTACTTAAACTTACTTCGACTTTTGTTTGGGACGGTTTACCATAACATTTCTCATAATAAATTTTGGCAATAAAATTTGGCGTGATGTGACCATCTTGTCACACTTACAAAGCTCCCCCAAGATATCAAGATGCCAAACATACACTCTGACAATCATTTTTGATCACAAACTATCCATTGAAGCCGACCTTCAAGTAGCCAGAGTGTACCAAGTTTGGCCGAGACGTTTTCAACTACCTTGATTCTTATTTATGCATTAAAGTTGTTATTAAATACGTATTATATTTTTTTTTAATTACTTTTCGCCTACTTACAATAAACTTGTGCAATGTTGTTTGACCTAAAAGTTGTTATGTATAACTTTTCCCTCACATCAAATCTTGTAATTTTTTTTATCTGTGGTGGTTGCCCAACGGGCAATGGAATCAAATTTCCTGTTTGTTTTGCAATTATTTTCCTGGACCCCAACCTTCCCAGTTTCTTTAAAGTGCTTCAGTCTTCTTCTCCTTTTTCATCTTCACTTTCCTCGTTCGCTTTCGTAGCTCTCACTCTGTTTTGATCTTGGGACTTTCAACAAAACCTGAGTTCAATTTTGACTTTGCATTTTTAAGATCCTCTTTTTGTTTTGTTTTCAAGATCCTCTTTGTTTTCATCTAAGAACTTTTCTTTTTGAGCTTTCGCTCGAAATCGTCTCTATCACCTTTCGCTTAAGTTCCATCTTGTTTCCTCGAATTTTGTCTTCAGCTTGCTCATATATCCAATTTTCTCTCTCTTTGTCTTTTCTACAGAAAAGACTTGAATGATTGAAAGTCATATGGCAGCACAAAAAAGCCAATTTGTTCAAATGAAAATATGATTATTATCTTGCGCGATAAGTCGAGGAAGTCGCAGAATTTTGTTGATAAATTATCAGTATACCTACTCTCTTTTATACTCTGTGATGTGTTCCTTTTTGCACCTATTTTAGTCCATAAATTCCTAGTACTTATACTAAAACCATTTCTTATAAAGGCGGCGATAAACTTTTCCCAACTTGTATGTAGGTACATACAAACTGAGGACCTTTCCCATTTGACCCACTTTTTTCCTGCAATATAAAAAAGACCGAGCGAAATTTACGACACGATTCTCAGATATAAATCAAATTTCGAAGGTCGCCTCCACATAAACCCGACGTATTAATCAAAATCGGCTTGCCATAAATCACACGATAAGTACAGTTTTCATTACCATCAGGCTTCTAAATTTTGGCATTGTTCTTGACGAGGCAGAAGAAGGTGGCGATCGATCAAGCGAGAGAGGACGGACGCCTGCCAAAAATTACACAAAAACCCGTGCCCTATCACGGCCGGATCTCTCCGTTCCCTAAATCAGCTGTCGTCCCTCGAATTTAATTTTGAGCTAGACAGAGTCTGGCTAACAACCGTGGAGAGTGAGATGGCAAGTAAATACCTATCGTTTCCGAACAATGCGGGTCACCCTCCGTAGGGTTGCGTGGATACTCGGGGGGTGAAGCTACTACATCAGGAGTTACGGCGTAAAGGTAATCGGGGGGTGCTTCTTTTTTTGTTATTATACAAATGCGTCATAGATGCTATATGTATACATGATAAAAGCAACTCGGAAACTAGATTTTATCGTGTGGTTTCTTTTGATGCACGTGATCGTGACAAGCGAGTAATAAATTTCGATTTGTTTTTTGAGTACGCGGTAAACACCTGTCGGGAATTTCTAAAACGCTTCTTTAAAGCAACAGCCTGTATTTAATATTTGTTTCACTCGTCCGAAGTGCTCTTCTCCTCCACCAGATGAGTAATGTCACAATACTGCTGTAAAAATAAATTACGCACTGAGATTGTGTGATGATTTCAAACCTTAACACAATACACAATATTTCCTGTTTGTAGGTAGGATCTGATGGGGGGGTTAGTGTTTATTTGACCTTAAGATGTTTATTTTGGTCGTATTTCAAATTTTTTGTCACTTTAATTCCAGTTTTTGAAGAAATTCCTACGGAATGTGGGTAAACTGAAGAAGGCAAACTTAAGTAGGTTTCTTGTTACATTTTATGTAACCCATCACGACCATGAAAGGACTTCATGAAGTCCATACAACGCCAACGCCCAAAAAAGTATCACCGTGGTACTTTCAGCATAAATAAAATTACCTGGGCCCGAAGTATAAATAGATAAATCTGTGGAAAAAACAACGACAATGCTATTCTCAATAGTTCCATTTGACAGAATTACAAATCATGCGCAGCATGAAATTAATATCGAATTTTGTGCACTGCTCATGCTCAGTACGATTTTAAACGGTTCAGAACTCGAAATCCTGAGGAATGGAACGGACCTAATATAGTTTCACTGAGATTCTGGAAGAGTAAAAGCCTCTCCCGGTTTACCCCACAAAATAATAAGTGAGTTTTTATTTAAATAAATCGTTCATGTTACGCTATTAAGAGTGACTTCGTTAAAATGTCGAAATTAAAATCAGTTTAAAGTATCAATTATGGCAGTGTCAAAAAAAGTGTTTTCCTTTATGAAGACGAGAAGAAGAAGAAGACTATACAAAACTATTCCACGTGTGTGGAAACCTTCAATTGAGGAAAGATGAGTGAGAAGATGAGAGGGATAGGACATTAGCAAAAGAGTGCTGAAAAAAGATCTGAAAGAGCAAATGCAATTTGGAGAAAAAACTCAAAACCCAGAGGAAGAAAACAAGGTATAAAAAATATGTATATACATTGGCATTTTATTCGCGTAGGTACATAAATAAAATATGAAGTATTGTATACTTAAAAAAAAGAAGAAGTCCAAAATGAACCAGAAAAATTCTTCCCATGTTGGTTGGCTATACACATAAGCAGCCCTAAACAAATGACTGTCGTTTAGTGAAGATGTGGAAGATTTCTTTTAATATAAATAAGAAAAAAGAATAAGTCGCATTTTTTAGTTAATGAATAAAACATCACGAAGAAGAAAAATAAAAGTTCCTTTAAGAAAAAAAGAAATCACAATTCATTAACGATTAAAATAAATGGAGATTAAATACGCGAAGACAGTGATAAAGCAACTTCGTGAAAATCTGTAATTGATAAGACGATCAAGTGACAAACACAGAAAACCGAGGGTAGTCAAAGAAAACCGGATTATTTGTTTGCCAAAGCAGATAATTCTACAGTTGATTTAAAGTCGTTGCAACAGCTCATTACTATGTCTTTGCACTGGGCTCACGATTCTTCTACAAGAAACTCAAGCTCAAGCTCAAACAAGCTCAAGATCTTTGCTCTTTGATCTAATCTAATAAGATAGTTACAAATGGTTCAAGATATTTACACCATGCCTCGCCTTTACAAAGAATCCTATCAAGCTCGGATAGATAGATAAAAGAGTACTTAAATGTATTCTGAAAAAATCTTCAAATAAAGTAGATAATTTGAAAAGCACCATACTACCTCCAAAACAAAGAAAAGTTCTGCAAAAGTATTACATTTGATGTATTAAGATGAATGCTTTCCACCTTTCTTAACCAATTTACCAAATCTGCATTTGAAATAATTCCCTTGTTCTAGTTTTGGTCCTGGCGATAAGTTTTAACATTTTGAGGCACTTTCCTCTTCACTGAGCTTAGTCGTGACAACTCGCACTAAGTTCGGACAACACCTTTCCACTCAGCTCAATCGTGGCAACTCAGGCTAAGCTCAGCAAATAAATCCCCTCTTCGATGAGCTTAGCCCTGCCGACTCAAGCTGAACTTAGCAACCAACTCCCCTCTTCGCTGAGCTTAGTCGTTGTAACTTGGGTTAAACTTAGGAACCACCTCCTGAGATTTGTCTTGATAATTCGCACTACAACTGTTCTCTTCACTGAGCTCAGGAGTAGAAACTCAGGCTAAGCTCAGCAAGTAAATCCTCTCTTCACTGAGTTTAGTCTTGACAACCAAGGGAACCGATTCCCCTCTTTACTGAGCTTAGCCGTGGCAACTCACACTAAGTTCGGGAACCAACTCTTCTCTTCACTGAACTTAGTCTTGGCAACTCAAACTAAGCTCCCTTCTTCACTTTTTACTGGGATTTAATCGTAGCAATTCAGGCTAAATTATCCTGTTCACTGAGCTTAGTCTTGGCAACGCAAGGTAAGCTCCCCTCTTCAGTTTTTACTGAGTTTAATCGTAGCAATTCAGGCGAAATTCTCTTCTTCACTGAGTTTAGTCGTAGTAACTCGAGCTAAACTCAGGAATCACATTGACCTATGTCACACTAAGTTCGGGAACCAACTCTTCTCTTCACTGAGCTTAGTCTTGGAAACGCAAGATAAGCCCCTCTCTTCACTTTTACTGAGTTTAATCGTGGCAATTCAGGCGAAGTTCACTTCACTGAGCTTAGTCGTAGTAACCCAATGAAATTATTCATAGTATTGCCAATTTATGCTAATTATAGGATGCTTTTTTTGTGTTAAACATTCTCGACTAATAAAAATGTCAGAGGACCGAGTTACAATAAACATTCACTCACCCTTTGGTTAGATCTCTCTTTCCCTGCTTTCTTTCTCTCCTTCTCTCTTCCTCAACCACCGCGGAGCTAAGGGTAAACGTCTTAACATCTGAGCTTCGCTTTCCGATTCAATAAGGATGTCACACAAAATCATTTACGAGAATCTACTCAAGACTGTAGGTCTTATTTACTCACCGGGGCTCTCTCCCGGCCCCGCCCACTCCAGCGGCGAATCTGGATGCAGTAGCTCCCTGCTGGGACGCGAACTCAAGGAGAAGGTATCCATCTTCGTACTTCGCATGTATAAGGACGAACCCCAGGTGGATATTAGCATACATTGCCTTCCGAGCATACGTTCTCAGAATTATTTGTACTACTGCCTCTTACAGTGTTAGCTACACCGGCCCAAGCACTATTCTGCCATATTAGAAGTTTGATAATATAGGAAGTTCAGAATAGCTATGTTCTGATGGTGGCATTAATAGAAGTCAAGCACAGTCAACACCAAGTCATGACCGTTTTTGAAAGCACAAGGCAATTCAGGTGGTCAGGTATACAGCTAGTTATGTCTCCGGCATTTACTACTCACGCCTCTGCAGTTGGCGGATAAGGTCAAATGCCGTGTGCAGGTGGAGTGATCCCCTACTCTCTCCGACTATCGGCGAATACAGAGCGATCATCCTTACGATGGCTTTGTCCGAGCCATCAGCGGACACCACGTGATTAGCACCTTACTCTACCTCAGAGTATCATCTATCATCAGCAAGCCTTAATTCTTGCACAATTACATGTCATTGCAATTTATTACAACACTCGCAAGCCCGTCTGCGTAATTAGCGCAACTTTACCAAGACGTTCACCCCTCGAGGACCGCCCGGAGACTAACTGCTCGCATCTTTCTTTTCTTCAATCCCTCTGCCTGACGCATATACTCGTATCATATTACCAAACCATAGACAAAATAAACAAACCTGCTCGTGTTTTAGGGATACTTTGAGAATGCGTAAACTTTCTTAAATTCTAAACTTGATAAATTATACAACGACAACATAATGGATAAGTGCTGTGAGAAATCGTTTTTCATGTGCTAATTTTTTTTTATTTCTATTGTTTGATGTGGGGACCTTCAGATTGTCTGATCACACACTCTAACCATTGAGCTACTGAAGCGACAACTTTATCTAGTTATGAACTTCTATATAAGCTAACATATTCCGGGCCCAAAAATTCTACTGACACAGGAACTTTTTCCAAAGCTTTTCAGGAAGAATTAAAGCTTTTGTGATTTTTGTCAAGCTCATTATTTTAAATATTGCTGAAAAGCAATTTTGCTAATTTTTATTCATAATATTTATACTCTTGAAAGGAGCCATTGTTATCTTTCTAACCAATCACTTTTTTGTCGTTTTATGTGCACATCGTAACCAAAACATGCTGAACAAAATCTTGTTTTTTTTATATGTAATCGAATAAAAAAAGAAAACTGGGCGTCCGGAATTTTTTGAACACGAGTGTATTTTTAACAAAATTAGCAATTATTATGGAAGTGAATTATGTATGTTATTTAATCAATTGGTTTACAGTTACTAATTGGAACTCTGTCGATGACTAAACCTGAAAAAATTGATCGCATTTTCAGTGAGTAAGTGGCTAGCTGTCCCGAGCAGCGCGTGTGTTTATTTGTGAAGCTCCGAATCGGAAAATAAGAGCAACCTGAAAGGTGGTGTCGGTGAAGTTCATTCATACTTCAGGCCAAACAATACAAATTTAGAATTCGGTGAATTCGTCCCGTCCCCCCGTTCCCCGTCTTTTACGCTGAAAATTAATATTTACAACAATCGTAGACGAAAAGCTCGGCGCTTTTTCGGATGGGGGGCTCTTTATTTATATTCGCCACGGCGGCTGCGCTTTCAGGCGATCAATAGTACAGGGTTTGTCATAGTGGGGGTGTGTCGTACTATGATCGCAGCTTACCGAGTGAAAATAAGCTGGACCAGAGCCCCCGACTGGATCGGTCGCGTTGTTTTCGTCGTTTCCGAATTTAAACGCCAACTAGAGTCCTAAAAATTGTTGGCGCGTGGAGCTATCTCGTCAGTGTTTAAAAAAAAAAAAAAACGTAAACGCCGCGCTTAAACATAATTCGCTGTCAAGGCCTAAACAAAGTCGTAATTAAAATAGTTCGCGTGTTTGTGCTTCGCTAAATTTATCAAGCTGACGCCCGCACTAACCGCGTAACATCACGAGCAACATCGATTTTAATTTTCAAATGTTTTTTAACACAGTGCTCATCGATAATAATCAAAACCGATCTTTAAATGTCGGCCAAATAAATAAACCTTAATTTAAACTGCCAGGCAAATGGACGAGAGTGCAATGGTAAGTGTGTTTATTTAATAAAACTAACGCACGTTTAACAATAAACAAATTTAGTCCGATGGACCAGCTCGGTTTATTGTGCCCAAAATGGAAGAGGCTAAATTTCGATTTGAAATTCCCTTCACGTTTCTGTCTTCTTGCTTCGGCGGGTATCAATGCGAAACTCAATACGCCGATGTAATTTAAATTACAGGATGGGTAGGCAACATGCGTTCAAATTTGTCTTGATGAATTGAGCACTTGATTGATATAGCCTACGTTGCACATGTGAGGCGACTTTATTTAATTCGAATTGACCGGGAATTTTTTTTTATAATTGAATAAAGGCACCGACCACTATTTAAAAAATTGCAATCGTAAAGTCTGTCAACTTTTTTCTTCTTCCGTCATCATTTCAAAGAAGACATGCAGCTTTATTTTTATGAGACTGCAAGTGTAAAAGATAGAAATAATTCACAACCTTTTCTTTGGAATTAGATTTTCTATCTCTCACTGCGAAAGTTCGCCCTTTGTTAAGTAGCCCAGCTTGGAACTTACCCAAGGACTTTACAGTTGCAAAGTACGTGTTCCGCAGCCTCAATTGGTTTATCACAAAGAGGATGTTCGTTTTCCCATGTTTTGGGGTCGTTCCTATTGAGCAGTTACTCATCAGATCTTTCCCCCAGAATTAGATCGGAATTGTTTTTGTAAGTCAAATTTTTTATGTAAGTCCAAGAAATTTTCTCTACTTCTGTCTCTGTACTTAGTATATTTACCATTGCTTGTTTTCCCATACTTTTGAGGTGGCTTCCTATTAGACAATCAATTAGGAGACCTCTCGTCAGAATCTTGTTACGAAATTTTCTTGAATTCTTTCTTCTTCTCGCTTCTGGATGTACCACGTCGCAAATTCTTCCCTATGCCAACGTTTCATTTTTTCTTGTAAAAAACGTCCTCAGGACTGCTGCTTCTCTAGCGAAGGGCTATTTCAAGAAAACACGAAACGTCAGCAGCAAGAAGAAGAAGCCAGAAGATAGGCAACCGCGCGTACATTTTTTCCATTTCTCGTTTATTCACCTTTGTTCCCATATAACTATTCATCTTATAAATTTTTTTTCTTTTTAATTTAATTTTTGTCTCTAGCTAATTAACCAATAGCTTTTCAAGACTTTCCTCGGGATTTCCTCCAGATCACTTGAAGTGAATAGAGTGACTGAAAAAAAAATTACGAGGCTAGACACACTAGAAACTGCAGACCTAATAAACACCTCAACAACTTGAGTAATTGCATTTAATGCCGTTTGCAGAGATTGTGAAGAAGAAATTTCTTTACCTTTGATAAGTCATGGCGAAGAGATGGGACATGCAAAATGAACTTCAATCTCAAGATCAATTCTGGATTACAATAGACCAAGAGCCCACCTCAACAACCCTGTCCCTGGATAATAATTAAGTAATTGTTTTTCAAAGGTTTTCTTGGGATTTCCTCCAGTAAATTTAACTTAGGTTTTGTTTCTTAGGCCCGCACGCAGAATTTGTAAGGAAGAGAAGAACTTCAAAGGAAAAAATTATTGAAGAAAAAAGGTCACAGCAATATCTTCGGCTTGGTATTTAACCCAAAGAGTTTACAAAATGAAAGAGAAGAAGAAAGCTATCGTACAGTTGATAAGTCAATTTATACTCCCAGGACAATGCCTTAATTAAAAATTTTAAAAAAGCTTCTAAGTGCAACAGACCAGAAGGCCACCTAAACAACATCGGTCTTTAAGTAAATCAAAGGCCAAAGGTTACAGAAAAAAGGTGAAGAAGAAAACTCCTCTACATCTGTCAAGAGAAGATAAGAAACATAAACACTAAGGCAAAGTCTGGATTGAAAAAAAGCTTTGAAATAATAGACCAGAAGAGCATCTCAATAGTTTAAGTAACCAAAAGGTGAAAGGTTACAAAGAAAAGTAGGAGGAAAAGACTCCTCTACATTTGCGAAGAGATGGGAAACGCAAGGTTACAAGATGGAGGAGAAGAAGAGATAAATCACCGTGAGATGCAAAGTGAACTTAAATTTATATTCCCAGGACAACAAAGCCTGCCTTAATTCAAACATTAAAAAAGCTTCGAAGTGCAATAGACCAGAAGACCATTTCAATAAAGTCTTTAAGTAACTCAGATGCCAAATGTTACAAAAAAGGAGGGGGAGAATAAAACTGCTCTACATTTATGAAGAGATGGGAAACATAAGGCCTACAAAATGGAGAAGAAGAAGAAGAGATAAGTCACCGTGAACTTCAATTTATACTCCTTGGACAATGCCTTAATTCAAAAATTTAAAAGAAGGCCACCTCAATAACTTCGATCTTTAAGTAACCCGAAGGCCTAAGGTTACAAAGAAAAGTAGGAGGAGATGAGATGGGAAACATAAGCTTACAAAATGGAGGAGAAGAAGAGATAAGTCACCGTGAAGAGATGTGGGACGTAAAGTGAATTTAATTTATACTCCCAAGACAAAGTCTACCTTAATTCAAAAAGCTTGGAAGTGCAATAGATCCGAAGACTACCTCAATAAGTCTTTAAGTAAACCCAAAGGTCAAAGGTGACAAAGAAAAGGAGGAGTAGAAGAAAACTCCTCTCTCTTTGTGAAAAGGGAATCGTAAATTTACAAAATGGAGGAGAAGAAGAGATAAGTCACCGTGAAGAGATGTGGGATGTAAAGTAAACTTAATTTATACTCCCAGGACAAAACCTGTCTTAATTCAAAAATTTAAAAAAAAGCAAAAAGTGCAATGGACCGGAAGACCGGTCTCAATAAGATGGATGTACCACGTCTTTAAGTAACCTAAAGGTCAAAGCTTACAAAGAAAAGGAGGAGGGGGAGAAGAAGACTCCTCTACATTTGTGAAGAAATGGGAAACGTAAGGTTACAAAATGGAGGAGAAAAAACAAACCACAGTGAAGAGATGTGGGATATAAAATGAACTTCATTTTATACTCCTAGGACAATGCCTAAGTCAAAAATTTTACAGTCTTTTTCTTTTGCTTTTCCTCTTTTGTCAGTTATGTTCCCGAATCTTGCAAATGACTTTCCAATCCGTTCAATGGATAGTAGGCCTGCGGATTGGAAAGTCATTTAACAGATTAGTAAACACATTTGACAAAAAAGGAAAAGCAATAGAAAAAGACTCCTAAATGTAATAGATCCGAAGGCCACCTCAATAACGTCAGTCTTGAAGCAACTCGAAGGTCAAAGGTTACTAAGACGAAGGGAAGGAGAAGAAATATCTTTGTTCTCCCTTCTCTTCTTCTTCTTGGTAACCTTTGGCCTTCGAGTTGCTTAAAGACCTACATCTGTGAAGAAGAGATGGTAAACATAAACACTAAGACATAGTCTGGATTGAAAAAAGCTTCGAAATAATAGACCAAAGGCCCTCTTTAATAACTAGGGCTTTACATATAACCACATTTGCAGAAGCTGCAAAGTAAATGAGGAGGAGGGGAGGAGAAAACCCCTAAATTTGAAAACGCACTACGAAAAGACTAGTGACACAAAACGAACTTTATTTATACCCCCGAAGTAAATTTTGCCTTACTTCAAACCTGCCTGTGCATGCCTGAAGCCACGCAATATGAAAACCACATCTAAAGAGAAGATCCCAATGATGATAATGATGATGATGATCCTAATTGCTTGGCTTGGGAAGTAAAATGTTGAAATTTGTTTGCCTCTTCCTCTGAGTGGACTAACCTCATTCAAAACACCTGAAAAGTCATTGGAGACTTCAGAATGGTGGGCATTCCTGATGGTGTGGTATGGTGATCTTCAAGGTGGTTTTAGCCGTCCTTCCATTTAAGATATCACATCGATGGAAACTCTCGGCCACCCAAGGTGACCAGATCCATGGCAGATTCATTTTCGAATAAACCCTTCGTTACTTTAACGTACTCAGGAGGACGACCTCCATGAGGAATTTTACTTCACAAGGAATATTACTTGGATAGGTGATTGAGTATAAAAAATGCTACCCTAAAGGGTTTACTTAAAAACCTAACGTCGAACAAGACAAACTTGCTAATAGCACCCCCAACATGACGATAACGAAATTCGACAACAAAGAAAAAATAAAAGTAATAGATCGCCGAGGCGAGTTGGGAAAGTTCCGAGAGGCAGAGCGGCGTTGGGAATTATTGATTTTATCGCCCCATAACTTCTTCGGGAAGAACTTCGTCGACACAAAGAACCCTGATGCAAGGAGAAGGGAAGTGTCGTATCTCACCAGAAATCCATTAGAGTTTCCGCGGCCGGATCCAGGAGGGCATCGGATTTGCTAGGATTCATTAAAAGTTTGGTGGACGTAATTAAAAATACAACTTTAACGGGCCTCTTCGTTTAAGTAAATTACAGAGTTTAATTTACTAAAGCCCTATATATACTAGTTTGGAGGTTAGTGTACTCCTACTCAGGGGGATTTATTTTATTCTGTATTATTCCAAGAGGTGGGGGAGGTCAGCTCGTGTTACCTCTCATGATCGAGGTTCTACTATACTTATGTTATCGTAAGCTTAGTTATTGCAATAACAATTTGGTTATGACGTCAGTATTCTGTTTATGTCTTCATACCCTTTTTCGACGACGTTCTATTTTGATTCTAACACCATAGACAGATGTACTGTACGTTTTTAAGCGTGCCACAAATTACTTGCAGAATTTTAATCTAAAGGTAAACATGATCGTGGAAAATTAATCTTCTTTTTTTTATTATCTGGGGGCTTTGATACTCTCTTTCATCGGCTCGTTATTAATGAGTTTTGTGCAAGCCATGCTATAATATAAACTTGTACATAATGAAAATTTCGCATTGTCATCCAAAAGTGATTTTAATATTAAAACGTCGAGTCACGCCTTCGATTTTCCGGACGCACAAAAAAAGACCAGCTTTCGCAATTCACCGGCGTTCCATAACTCACACGGCGTGGTCCAAAAATCCGTGGTCGTTAAACCCGGCGCGGTCTTAATTGATGCCTCGGCTCTAATTGACGTATTACGTCCGTCGAAATTAATTACGGCCGTTATTATGTAATTGCAGGGGATACGCGTTGAATTCGTGGATTATCCCAACAATGGCGTTGGCCAAGGGCACACAGAGATTAATTTCAAATTTCAGCCATGCAGAAACGTGATAAGACCATGGCAAACAATGAATTGTGTTTATGTTGCTGGATGTACACTTTCAGCCATTCAAATAATACCGTCCAATATTATTTATTAATAATGAACCTTCTCACGCTTTTCACTCGAGCTAAAGAAACCACATAGGCCTTATTTACATACATGCACACACACCTATTTGTGCAATACATCCGCGCCTCTATACAAACACACACACAAACATCTGTTTGCTTTCGTCTCCACTTATCGCCCGTTCAGTGTGAACACAAATTACTTACTCCCAATCAATGCTTATCACATATCAGTAAAGGTCAGCATTGTGAGGTTGAACTTCAACTTCTGCGTGTCAAAGAATGTTGTCACATCCGTAAGTACCCTACTTCCGCATTTATTTGTACTTTAAGGATTTTTTTGCCACCCACGTTCGCGTTACACCCTCGAAGGGTGAGTGCCCTTTTTGTGATAACTGGAGGTGTCAACCATTTCGGGACGTGACGCGGAAAATGCGCAAAAGGGCCGCCCTTGCGCTTTCGTTTTTATGACGTACTCTAAACGGAGCTAATATTTTAACTCGACAAGGGCCCTTTGTCTTAAAGGGGTTTAATTTATTTTAGTGGCGCGTCGACGTTCACTTCACGCTTGAATTATTGCGACGCGGTGAATTTCAACTTTGACCTCTTGAATTCTTTAAATCCGACGCGTTTGTTTAAACCTTCCAGGAAGAAAAAATACAAGCTTTAAATTACTAGACCCTTCCATAAATCCATCAATTACTTGTCAAAATTGGAAAAGTTGATACAATACGGGGATGATGGGCAAAATTATTCAATTAAAAATTGAATTACCCCTAATTCGTAGGTCGTAGCATTTATTGTTTCCAGTTATCACATGATCCAACTTCAGAAGGCAATGCCTTCTTAGTTAGATTCATAAAACCTGTCAAAATGTTGTGATCTCAAATTTTCTGGCCTTCTACGAACGGTGCTTTAAATTGGTCATGTGCTGTGGCATTTTCCTAATACGTAACATTTTTTCCCCAATTGAGAAGGTCTTGGTCGAAGGAAAACAAACTCATTGAGTTGTTCTGGATACCGTTTCGCGTCTTCCGCGACCAAAAACCAAACTTTTTCAAAATTCTACCACATTTACTTTAGTCATTAAACCAACTGGTTCTTTTCGCAGAGCCCCCTAAGTTCCACAGGCTTTAGATTTGTTCCACTTTTGGTTGTATTCCCTCCTTTCTTTTATCCATATCATCTTTTTTTTTATTTTGAATTATCGTTTCTTTATTTCCTCATTATCTGTGTACACATATTTCGTTTTATCTTTCCATATCTTCAAGTATCTTTATTTTATCAGATACTTAATGCTAGTTCTATTGACTTTTATGCCTATTATGCCTTTTCGATTTTTTCTTTCTATTACAGCATAGTCTCTTGTGTGTTTGTGAAAATGTGTTCAAAAAACGAGTAATCTATTTTGTGTGCAGAAACCTATTAACCCAGTTCTATTATTATTCTTAACACTTTCTTCATATCGATCCTTGCTTTAAAAACTTCAAAAATTATTTCCAGCTTCCTTCCCTCCTTCTTCATATACGTGAGTGGTTTGATAAGTCCGTGCAAAAATGAGAACTACTTAATTTTTCTGGGTGCACTATTTTTATTTTTCAACGTAGTCTCCTTGTAGGCTTATACACTTAGTCCAACGCTGTTTCAGTTCCAATTTATTGATTCGTTCCAAATAATAGGATTGCTCCAACTCTACAAAATAGGCATTCGTTTGCATAATCACCTCCTCGTTAGAATAAAATCTCCTTCCCGCTAGCCATTTTTTTTTCAAATTAGGGAACAAGTAGTAGTCCGAGGGAGCCAAGTCAGGAGAATATAGGGGATGCGGAACGAGTTGGAACTTTAATTCGATCAATTTTGCTGCCACAACTCCAAACGAGTGAGCTGGTGCGTTATCGTGATGGAAAAGGACTTTTTTATACCCGTTCATTCGAGATGCCCACAACATTAACAATCTCACGCACCTTCACTTTCCTATCATCCATCATCATGGATTTTCTGTATGTTTTCTGCAGTAGTGACCACAACAGGGCGTCCACGATGTTCAGCGTTGCTTGTGCTCATATGGCCAGTCCGGAAATTTTGAAACCACTTATAAACCGTTCTCGGTGCAGAAGGTGCAGATTCACAATGTTTATCAAGCTTTTTCTTAGTCTGCTGAGGCGATTTGCCTTGCATAATGTTCCATCAACACATGAAATTCTCTTTCATCCATTTTCTAGAAATCACTGTACTGCTTAGATTCAAACGAACGCCAAGCCCAGAAAAGTAGACCGATCTGACTGAGACTTGGGGGTGTGTTCTTCCAAGAGATGCTACTAACTGAAAATAACCTCAATACGCACCAGTGGTGCCATCTCTCTGAGTTTGCACGGACTTTTCTCGTACTTCTTGTAACACTTTCATGTCGATGATTGTCCATGATTAGGTGTATTTTGTAAATTAGAAGATTGGTACTTGCAGGCCTGAAGAAGATTATATAAAACAATTAAGAAGTACTATTCCACTCTTTTTATCTTTAAATTTTGGGCTCAATATATTTTCTACTCTTGCCTCTGCCTTTCCGTTACGGATCTACCTTTGCTTTTGGTTTCAGTTATTACTTCTCTCCTTCTCTCTACCACCTCCAATAAATTGCCTTTTCCTCTTCCAAGTAGATACCTGTCGTGCATCTATTGGGCCATCCTTTTTCTTCATTATTAGCACATACCTGCAGAGGAAAAAAGCTCTTTCGCATTCCTACACATTTTAATTTTTTGGCTTTTCAGAATGTTCAGATTTTTTATATTCATATTGAGAAACTATATTTACAATACCATTGGTGGTAGGACCGTCTTTTATAGTTTAAATTGCCCTTAGTCTTTGGACTAATCCAACTCCTATTTTGCTTTTTGGATGGGAAAGTATGTACCCCGAAACAACAAAATACCTCACTCCGAAACCTGTTTTCTCCAAGACAAGAACGCTAGTGATCTGTGTGATCAAAGTTACCCTTTTTGTCTTCTTTGAAACTAAGGAGGCTACTCCACTACGAGTATATGTAATTTAATGTTTCCCAGTTATTTTTCTCCCACCTTTTATTTTGGTTTCAGTTATCCCTTTTTCAGTTTTGCCTTCCTCCACCAATCCATTACCAATCATCAATTGTCTTTTCCTCTTCCAAGTAGAAGATACTTGTCGTACATCCATCTATTTGGCCATTCTTTTTCCTCACCTGCATCTTTCTTCGTCCTCTACACATTATTTTCTTTTTTCTTTTCAAAATGTTTAGATTTTCTATATGCATAATTATTTACAATACCGTTGATAGTAGGACTCTCTTATATGCTTTTAATTGCCTTCAGTATCGTATTTGGCCTAATCTAATCCCCATTTTGCTTTTTGAGTGGGAGAGTAGGTACCTCGAGCTAACAGGATACCCTGTCTCCCCCAAAACAATGACGCAAGTGAAGCCATTTATCAACTTGTCCTCGTCAGAGCTACCTTTTATCTTCTTTTAAACTAACGTTTTCCTACATATATCGCAGTTCTTTTTTTATTCTTCTAAAGTTGTTTCTTATTGGCTTCGAATTAGGGTTGGGAAAACTCAGTAGGAGTGATAACAAGGCCATCTGAGGGCACGCAAGTTATATTTCTCGACCGCGCGTTTCGATTTTTAAAACAATTTTGTTTATTCACGAAACACAACAATATTTATATAATAACTTTATTGATTGCTAAGTACAAACTTGATACATGTGAACATCACAAGAGTTCCACCAAGATTGCTGTGTAAAGATAACAATTATGTACTCTTAGGCCCGGTCTTTTCACCTCCAGTTAACTTTATCTGACGGTTTATTCCCATAGTGACAATTGTGATCATAGGAATTAATAGCCAGATAAAATTAATTGGAGATGAAAAGATCGGGCCTACACACATGTTATTAGTAAACAACATCAAGGTTGCACACCTGCAAGTTACGACAGTATGAAATATGATATTAGTAAACAAGGCCAAGGCTACACACTCTTTATTGTGGCAGATATAAATCGCATTTATTTTTTTGCGAAATGTCTAGGTAGGACTTTGTTTAACATTAAAGCTACCCACCCTCTAGGTGATAGTGGGGCAATCTGATTGATTGATTTGGATCGAATTTCCCAAACATTGCCTCGCTAGAGGTCAGTAGCAGTCAGATTAAAAACAATTAAGCAACTTCTTGATTTCCTGGTTTTGCAAGAAATCGCCGAGCAACTCCCTTGTGAAGTTATGAGTTGCTTTGATTTGTGAATTCTTTTTAGACACTTCTTCTGTGATTACCAAAGCGTCTAATTTACGATAACTGTCGAGCATATCCATAAGAAAAGAAATTTGCTCACGGGGAACTTTTAATGAAACAGCTTTACGGAAATAAATTAACGTAATCATCCGGAACCTCCGGAAAACGAAAGCGCGCGGTTAAGAGCGAGTCCGAGCGAGCTTCACAGCGGCGTCGATTAAGGAATATTAATAACATCCTCGGCGGAATAATCCAGGACTTGATTGCGTGCAATGATGAAATTTGTTGGCAGATGAAAAAAAAAGGAAGCCGCTAAATAACGGTGCAGTGCACCTGGTTTCGCCGTGCAAAATCGTTTATTTCTTCCCTGTCATTAACCTTAATTATATGTGTATCTGATGCATTCCTTTTGTTTTATTTTTTGTTTAATACTGCGGTGTGATTTTACGAGGTGATATTAAATGTATGTATTTTCGAACACGATACACTGAATACTCATTTGCAATTTTTATATATGTATTTATTGTTTTATTGGGGCGAGCAATTTTTTAGTACGAACTCTTTCGTATATCTCTTTCTATATCATACCGCTTTCAATGGACAGACGAACGTTTTTTTAATCGCTGCGTACGCGTTCGCGAACTTATACGTGCGTCTGGAGACCCTTTCATATCCAGACGCACGTATAAGTTCGCGAACGCGCATGGGATTTTTTTATTGGAATATAAAATGGGATTCAAAATTAATTTATTTTGGGATAAACAGTGCCCGGGCAACTCTGCAGAAGAGCTGTTCATTCAATATTTTTTTTTATCTCATACAAGTCAAATATGCAAGTAATTCAGGTCTTAATTAAAAAAAAAATTAATTAAATCGCCTTATCCATTAATGGCCGACTTAACAAGATTGTTACATGTACTTAATCTGAAAAATATTCATCGACCGCGTTCGATTAAAATAATACGGGCACGCTAGAAAGAAATTAGCGTGGGTCGCGATAGAAAATGACATAATCACGCTGCTCGTTATTATAAACTGGCGCAAAAAAGCTCGATCTTATCTGGTTAAATAAGAACGACGCTAATAATTATGTCTCTAATTAAAACGCGAAGAGCTCATGAGAGGAACTCGTTCAATTAATAACGTTGATGGCGGGTATCTAAAGTGGGCAGCGGACGTTCTTTTTGTGTAATTACATTTTAATCCGGTTGATTTAAATGTTTTGATTAGTTTGGTTTAGTTAATAAAATCATTGACATATTTTATGACCATCATTATTATGTACAACACTTTATAGGTATCTTACTCATATAAACCTAGAAGAAGAACCAAACATCATATTTCAACCCTAAAATACAGTTAAGCAGGAACATCAAAATTCCATTCGCAGGATCTTGGAAGGCGCACGCGATTTAAACACAATACGGGCAGAGAATAACGATAACGTGCTCGTGAACTACGACCTTTGTATTATATTGCTGCAGGTACGACTAACTTGCACGAGATTACGGCGTCGTTACGGTAACGTATATTGCCTCGTTATGCGAATTTGCGAAAAGCGCGTGTGCTTCCCCCCTGGTTCCCCACTGAATTTCCGTTCGAACGCCCGATTTTCGCTCGGCGACAATGCTCCGATTTGGGGTGCGATGGGTTTAATGGCGTGGAATTTGGCTATTATTAAAATTTCGGATGCACCCCCCTGATTAAAAGTACATTGAACTTCGGGTATGTATCACCAACTTGAATCCTTGTAAAAACTAAAAGAGAAATAACTAGTCTATTTTAGGCATTTTTAAAAAGAGCAGAACAGATTGCACATCTGTGAAGAGCTGATTAGATCTTTTGATACATGTTTAGATAAATTTGAAACTGATTAATAGTCAGCTTCCGATTTCAAATCAACGGTGTATATCAAGGATGATAGGATAACAATGAGAGATACGATTTAAAAAGAAGGATATCTGAATACCAAGAAAATTTTTAGTCAAAATAAATCCTTAAGGTTTAATTTCATGAAAACATTCATTTCTGCTGTTTATGCTGGTGTTACTGATGACGATTTCGTATAGAAACAACAACCGCAAAGAGGTGCATGTGCAAGACAAGACATTCTTTTTTTAATTTAAATAAACAGAGATTCATTCGGTTAAAATGCAAATCAGAAAAGGGTACACCGCAGATAATCTTGTAATGGTAACAACCATCGAACTTGGTTCCTACAAATCAAAACTGATCAAAATTTGCAAAATTGTTACTAACGTCATAGATTCCATATACAAGGACCAAAAGCCAATCTCTGTAGTATATCCCTTTTCGTATCAGGCCGCTTACAAAAGACTGACAAACAAACGACTTTTTATAACACCAAGAACAGTTTTAAGAAGTAAAATTCCTCGTACGCGTTCGCGAACTTATACGTGCGTCTGGATAACCTTTCATATCCAGACGCACGTATAAGTCCGCGAACGCGCACGGGGAATTTTACTCCTTAAAACTAATTAGCACTAACGTTATAGATATCGAGAGACAAGGACAGTGATTAAGAAAATATCACAATAATGTCGTCTGCGATGAGAAAGGAGAATGTTTTTTTTTGGGAGGGAACTGAGTAGAGCTACGAAAAAAGAGCAGAAGAAAGAATTTATAACTACGACGAAATGGTAAAAGTAAAGTAATTACAATTGCTGAGGCATCTGCCGAGAGTGACGGAGGACACGACTGTAAAACGAAAACGGGATGCCAAGAAAAAAAGGACAGACCAAGGAAAAGTGGAAGGCAGGACAAGGCAAAACAAGGATAGAAATCAATGGAAGAAATTGACCAAACTATGAGCCTTAATGGCTCGTTAACGCTACACCAATTTCGTTATAACTCGTTATAACGAAAATTGCGTCTCTTGATGTCTACGCATCTCTAGTATCGTTCTAACTTCTTTACCCTTTGGACCAGAGGTGACCATGACTTTGTCTTGTTACGGTTTTAAAATTTATTAATATTATAATTATTATTAATTTTCCGGATCACCCTGTATATTGTGGGAACAGAAAATACGTTGTTTGTGGGTGGTCCGGCCAGCTTGTGCTTTGATCATCCTGGTCTCTTTTGATCGAAGCTTAAACAACTAAGCAACAAAAGGCTTTCTTCTAGGCCAATGACGGGCACGAGCTCGCCGAAAGCTCGACCCCCACCCTCAATTATTTGCGACGATCCCGATGTTTCAGACAAACAAGCGTCGGAACATAACTGACTCAGTCGTAACGACGAAATCAAAAACAGAGAGCGCCGAGCGAGTTAGTTCATGTTGGTTTATTAGCGTTTAACAGTGTCGTACAAGTTCGAGACCTTTTAAAATTGAAAAACAAACCTTTTCTAAACAATATTTATAATAATTTTCGGCTTAATTCGATATGAACAGCAGCCAAACGACTAGGCCGTCTACAATTTCATATTTTTTGGAACGAAGCAGACTCCGTCTAAAGTGCGCTGACAACCCCGCTTAGCGTAGTGGAGGATCATTTCCCCTCTAGCGCGCATCGCTGGTCTAGGCCTTTCGAAGCCTGATTTCTTCAGTCTGCCTGACTATTTCATCTTTGAACCGTGGCAGAAAATTCTGCTGGAACACCGTTGCTGTTCATTTTCGGATAGACGAACTAGAAACCGATACCCTGTTGCTTGGCTTCGTCGCCGCTAGAGGGAGCTGCTTTTTCGGAACGCTGGGTGACACTTTTGACGCGACCCTCCCGGTTGTTTGTTACTCGGACGACTTTTATTCAGCTGATGCGCATGCATCTTTGGACGACGGAAGATCGGATACTTTTTATTATTTTTTTATTATTACTTTTAGTAATATTTTTAGCGTTTAATTAAATCACTTAGGCCCAGTTGTACAATTCGAATTTAACGTTAAACCAAAGCTT
This sequence comes from Dorcus parallelipipedus, assembly GCA_958336345.1. Lineage (NCBI taxonomy): Eukaryota > Metazoa > Arthropoda > Insecta > Coleoptera > Lucanidae > Dorcus > Dorcus parallelipipedus. The sequence goes on from OY284483.1 coordinate 26,975,581, forward strand.
AAATCCTTCACAATAACATGGTTGTAATGAACGTTGCTATGGGTTTAAGCTTCGCTTAAAGTTAAACTCGAATTGTACAACTGGGCCCTTGTTAATTAAATGACTTATTTTTCTTTTGTTTGTGAACGAAAAGCGGATCCGTGCTTCGTGGTACTTTTTTACTTAACTTGGTGTTACATATCGCACATTTATTTAAACTTGCGTGGATTTTGTGTTGTTTACAAAATTAACTTTCTGACAAAGACAAACGTGTGCAGTACTGGTGAATTTGATTTATTTTTAAATTCTTCTTTAAAGTCTTCTGTTTTGGGGTTACGTACGACCCCCACCTATCCCACTGAGATTAGCCGGCAGTTGAGAACGTAACTTAATTTGCCGGCAACTAGGTACGTAGCAGTCTAGTTCGAATGGATACTGTAGACTTTCAGTTTAGTCCTTGACACTCATTTCATCAACCTCTGAGTGATGAACAGCTCCACTCCGAGGATCGAATTGATCATCGAGGTTCCCGAAGTAAAACTTGGTTGAAGCACCTATTTTATCCTTTGCATGTTAATCAGGTATCAAACCGATCCTTGGTTGTAGCAAGAAACCTCTGAAACTACCCAAAATGAAACAAAATTCGATTAGATCTGTAAGACTTTCCATTTTTGATAGGATGGCACCATCTAAATATCCAATGACCTCGTTATATGGAAACCACTTAACTTTTAAGTGGTTTGAAAACCATAACTATGCGTTTTTTTTTATTTAGTAAATGGTGTGTAAATCCAAACAGTGTCCAAATTGTGGTGTGGATGAAAAGACTTGATCATGGCAAGAGAGACGTCGTCCTTTTCAAAAACTGTACCACCCATCATCTTGATAATGGCAAGAAGGAATGTTTTTGACGTTGTCCATTTCTAGACATGGCGTGATGCTTCCTTTTTTAAATACTCTCCTGTACAAGAGGCTCGTAACCTTTAGTTGGTTCTCTTTTAAACCTCCCTCGTGGTCTTTTCATCATGCAAATTTGGCAGATCGAAGCGTGACTTCGACAACCCATTCACCTTACGAATGCAAACGTAATTGAAGAGACCTGTACTTTAGCAAAGTTCTTGGCGTTCGAGTCTGATTGTTAAGCCTCTCTTGTCGGCTTCGGTGAATCCACCCTTTTCGCCATCCATGTAACTCCTGTAATTTTGGCAATTCGAATGCAAGCGTATGTAGAAGTGGTAGGACCATTCAACGTCCTCTGCAGTCAAGTCAGTCAAAAGCTTGTTGACTTCTGCACGGCTAAAGAAAGAGAGTGACAAAGGGGGCCTTGTAACTACTTCAGTTCATTATTATTTTTTTTTTTGGTAGTTCCTCTGAATGAATGGAAGTTATTGATTGGCAACCATTACCAAGCACCCAAAACTTTTTGCCGTTCTCATTTCATTCCGTTTATTTAAATTGATAAGACCTGTGACTTCTTTCTAAAAGCTGCTAGCATTTTTGATAATAAAAAAAAACAATTTTCTGATGAGAAAACAAAATAAATACTTCCATTTGGGCGTTGTTAAAAGCTTTGCATATTTTAGGAGCTTGTCCATAATCCACGCGCTCCATAATTACAATTGAATTTACTCTGGATGTACACATAGAGGATGCATAAGCAATTTAAGCAAAACCGCCCCAAATTAGTTTCAGTTTGATGAAATAAATTTCCCGGCTGAATTCGGTCAAGGGGGCAAGATAAAACCGACGTGTTTTACAAAGTGTGCTTTTGGCAAGCACTAATTTAATAATAGATAACAACAACCAAAGAACGCTTCAATCTCTTGGTAAGTAAACTAACGTCTTTGAAAATCATAGTTTCAAGTTAAACATTAATATTGACTGACACTTATACTTGCTGTAACAAAGTGCTCCAGAAGAGGTTCTTCAAGATATCTGAAGTGTTACTTCGTGTTAAGCACCACCAATTATAACTCGGCACGCTCAGAATTCCTCGGCAGTTGGAATACGAGGAGCTGAACGTTTATTACGCGCTCTGGTGACTTATCGATTTGGACTCTTCCAATTTCAAGACGTCCACCCGAGCGGAAACAAAGAAAGCAGGAGGAAATGAACTCTATTAAAAAAAAAGAAAAGAAAAATGTGGGTTTTGAACGAGATCTAGCTATCGGATTTGATGATAATATGTGGAACCTTATGCGAGTGACGTTGAAAATCTAATCTCGTTCGTCGAGCTACTACTTTAGAACGTAAATCGAACGAAACATCCTCTTTCAAAAGTCTTAATTTAAATAATTAACTTTTTTTTCCAACGTACAACTGGGGCCTAAGTACTTCTGAAAAGCAGGAGAAACTTTTTTCATCTGAAAGCTCGAGTGTCATCAGTTAAATTATTCCCAAGTTAGACTTGCTGATTTATAATAGACGGACATATTTCTTATTCTGACTTTAATTTATGTACATCCAGAACTAACCATGCGGCGAGCTGTACGCGATTAAAAAGAAAAGCGGAACGCAACAAAGAACCGGGAACAGTAAGCCCCATAATGCACAATAATGCCTTCTCCACTCCGGAAGACAATCATATCCTCTCCGAAACGTCAGGTTTTGCCGTAATGAATCTATTGTGCCTGTTGTTTCGACTGGGGGGGGGTTCCATTGTGCCCGGAATCTCTCTTGAAAATAGATGCGTCAGATTCTGTCGGTTCCTCCAGTATCGTTTACGGTTTTAGTATTTGCCAGATTTGATTAAACCTTAGAACTATTTATTAACATTGTAAGAGTTCGTGCGTGGAACTTGATGGAGACGAAGAAACCCTGCGTGAAATTAAGGTCGGTGAGCATGCAGGAACAATAAACTACTTAAGGGCGCTAAGCACTGAGGTATTATTGATAATCTCGTTTGTGAGATGTGTGCCATTCAACTTGAGACACCCGTGAATGAATGCATTAAATCTAACTTAAACTCCCCGCGCGGTTTCATTAAACATTATTAATTCAGTTGCGAGACGTGTACGTCGCATTTGTCGAGGGTATCAACGGCTACAAGCTCCAACAACCCCTTAAAGTGAGCTCCATCCAATTTACTTAATAATCTAGTCTGTTTAATTTAAATAGTTTTTTACGTTTCACTACTACATCGAAATTTAGGGGCAGAATACACGTTCCATTTTTTTAGAAGTCGAGAGTCGGGTTCAAAGTTCAATCGATAAAGTGATTTAAAATTGTCAGCTAGTGGTTAGGCAGAGTAACCACGCAAAATGAAATCCCCAATGTCATCGCAACTGACGTTGATCTTCCCTCAACTGTCATCTCCCAACGAAAGTCGATTGAAATTGGGAGACCCCCAATTGCACAGCCCGAAACGATTGAGACTTTTAGCGACTGCTTAAAGTTGCCCGTGTATTCTGGCCCTCATTTCCGTTTATATAATTTATGTCATAATCCAATGGCAATTAATAATAGTAAAAATAACTTAAAAATACGGATCTGTTCTTAGGTGAGTGGGTGTTTTAAAGATTCGATTTTGGCAAGCGGAAATATCCCCCGCAGTCGTCGTCAAACATTTAAGTGATCGATGAGAGTTGGTTTGGACAGATCGCCGCGCACAATTCGTTCGGCAAACAATAAGTGTCATCCGGAAACGTATCGCACGTCAAATCAAAACTTCATCCGTTATCGGCTTCCTATCTTATTTTTTGTATCATATAAATGACGTTCGATTGTGTCGCATGGAAATTGAAGCTTGTTTAATCCCTTTTGCAGGTCGGATATTAAAACCGTGTATGAAGCCATCCAGAGCAAGAGCCTGAACAACCTAATAATGGTGAGTACTGAGCATGTTTAATTAAAATTTTTGATTAATTTCTTGCTGTTAAAAGTCTTCACTTTTGTATGTTTTTACGTTTCACCGGCTGGCGGTTTTTTTAAATCTAAATGAAGGGTATGAACACACGAGCCATTTTTAAAAATCGATGGAAATAGTCAGCTGGTGGTTAGTTAGAGCATGAGTGTGTTTAATTGACATTTTTAGTTAATTTTTTGTTGTTAAAAGTCCCTATGTTATTTTGTATGGTCATCACTGTACCGCACAAAAAAGTTAAAGTTGTTAAACACAAATTTCCTTCGTGCTAGTAAATGGCACGTATACGTAAATAAAATGCCACCACTCTAACGTGTTCGTGTCTCGCTTTCCTTGTAAAAATAAAAGAAAATCAAGCTTGAAACCCTAATCGTTACGAACGAGAGCGCTGGCTGCCTGGCCTCGTGCCAAACTGCTATCTTTCATCGTTTGCTGGCCGCATAAAACCGTCGCGAGCAGCAAGTGGATTTCCAGAGCACTCCTGGATAGGCGTAATATTGAAATGGTTATTTTTAAAATATATTTTTTGTTGCCTCCCCAAATAGAAGCCGGGGAGGACTCCGATAAATTTAACGCGTCATGCCGACTGCGGAAGTGCTGCCGGTGGCCGGAGCAGATAACCGGTGATTTTTTGTGGTTTATAGGCTGGGGGAAAAATGGACGAGGAACTCGGAAAGATAATTTTTTGGAAGCTTCGATGTAAACAAACAAAGTAATAGAAACTTTGGGGACGTTCATAAATTCCTTAGAGGAGGGGTTTATATCTGCTATAAATCCTATCAAATATTTGTCCCAATTAACTAATTGAATTGGATGGTATGGATCTTCATATATTACTTTGACGTTATCGCAATGGAAATTTTAAAAAACGCAGAATAAAAATAGTACGTGTTTGAATTGGCTTCCAGTTGGAACCGCGTTTCGTTCTCCATTGCAGAAGAACTTCCTCAGGGCTGCTGCTTCTCGTTAGTCGTTGCAATGGAGAACGAAACATAGGCAGTAGAAGAAGTCAACGTGACGCGGTTCCAACTGGAAGCCAATTCAAACATGGACGACGGCCATGGAAACCTTCGAGTTAAATCAAAATAGTACGTTTGAAAAGTGGACAAAATCCTTTTGGCAACAAGAATTTGAAAAAGAGAAAGAGTTCTAGGTACATACCTTGGTGATCATATCGAATTCAGTGCAAACAAGGCTTCAAATCATTGCAAGCAGATGAAGCTTTAAATCAATAATTTATTATCAATTCACTGTAAACATTGGCAAAATCAAAATGCTGCGTTTGGAAAGTGGGCAAAAACTTTTTAACGACATGAATTGGAAAAGGAAAAAGAGTTCACATTCTTCGGGGGTGATTCAGAGCAAAAAGTGTTCAAATCAATGTAAGCAGTACAGAGAAAGTACCTTGGGAAGGAAAGTAAGATAAAGATGAATGTATGCAAGACCAATTTTAATACCGGGTGTCCCGAAACCCTTGTTTGAGACTGAAACAGTATATAGAGAGGCGCAAAAGAAACAACTTTTTTTTCCCCAAAAGTCAATAATAAGGGAATTATAAGCACTGAAAGAAGGTTGGAAAATATTGTTCTTTTGGCAATATCTTCTCGATCCTTATGAAACTAACATTTTAAATTCAGGTATAAGGAACCTAACTACGCATTCACTACGTATTTGTTAGATTCTCCCTCCTTTTTAAAGAGTAGTTTTAGGGGGTGACTTTTCAATATTTTATTCCCAACTTTTTATTTTTACATACTTCATCAAAAATTTACGAAGAGAATATTCTTTAGATTATTTGGCACAAGAAGGTTCTCTTGTTGCATTTCGATAAACCGAACCGTTTTCGAGTAATTGGGGTTTAAAAGTTAACATACGTCCATTGCATTTTGTTATCATAAAATACTGAAAGTAATCCCCTTAAACCATCCATTCAAAGGGAGGTAGGACGTTGTAAATGTTCAGTTAGGTGCCTTAAAACTGAGTTTCAGATTTTAGTTTGATAACATAAAGGATTCAGAATATGTTGCCAAAAGAAAAATATTTCATCCCTCTTTCAGGGAATTATCACTCCCTTATTATTGATTTGTGGAAAAAAAAAGTATTGAAAAAAGTTGTTTCTTTTGCGCCTCTCTTTATACTGTTTCAGTTTCAAACGAGGGTTTTGGGACAGCCTGTATACACAATGAAGACCATTGGTCAGTAGACTATGAGTAGGAAACTGGATCCATTTAAGATTGCAAACAAGGAACGGCGAAGAAAATACAAAAATAACTAACCCAAAGGGACACACATTTCAGTATTTAAAAAGCTCTGGACTGGAGGAAAGAGAACAGAATAAGAGATGACTATTGAAAAAAATCTACAAGAGAAAAAATACAGAAAAAAAAACAAAATCAAGGTGGGTTGCTAAGGTAGAGGGAGCTACAAGTTGAAACAAAGCAAAAGATAAATATAAAATACAGAAAGAAGGCAACGAATTACTAGAGGAGAAGAGATCCGTAAACATTTGACGTTTATTAAAAAACAACCTGCGCATACTGATACAAAGGGATGGAGGAGAATACAGAAATGAGAGTGTAAGGTGAAAAGGGATAGAGATGAGAGGTGAGCAAATAGAGAGGGTAGAGAAAAGAAACGCAGGAAACAAAAAACATTCGGTCGTTTGCACTGCTAGTTAGCAGAAATTTAAAAACAACGCCCACTGAGATACACGAACCAGGAGTGAAGTAAGGCGGAGGTAGAGAAGGGGTAAGAAGAAATAAAATTCGAGGAAACAAGATGGACGAGGATGTAGAGGAAACTAAAGACGAAAATGATGACTCATTTTCAATCGAGTGTTCAATTGAAAAGTTCTTCAAGTAGCCTTCGATTTTTCTTAAAAATTTGAAGCAGATAACTTTCGATTAAATAAAAAAGTCTTATGTTCCACAGCGAAAGCCATCGTTAAAAAAAATGTTCTGTTTAAACCTGAAAACAGCTGATCTGTACTCTCCTCGGTCCTCACTGAAAGGGAAACTTAATTCAAAAAATGAAGTCACGCTACAAACAAACACGAACTGTCAAACAATTGTTTGACAACTGTCATTCGTCTAACGTTAATCGATTTAGGAAGTCGTCGTCTCTTTTCATCAAAGAATCAAAACAATTAAGTCTGCCACACAGTGCCATCTCGTTAACGTTTTATTTCTTATTGGAACATGGTAATGATTGCTAGAACACGCGGTACTTTTTCTTTGCCAACTAAAAATGTATACAATGTATATAGGTTACAGATTATCTCGCAATTAGTGATATCAATGATGATTGAAATGCTCATAGAACCAAATGGATCAGATTATTTTTGGTGTTCATCCATAAATTCACAAAACAGAATAAAACTCGTAAATACTTGATGTGCTACGATGGTCATAAACAGATTGCGATTCGTAACCCTTAACGATTTTAACGACTTTCGAATCCTTATTCTCGTATTCTAGTAGAAGCTTTAAGAAATTATCCAGCCGCGTTGACTCAGCTGTAAGGATTAATCTCAAGTATTTTACGAGTTTCAAATAATTTAAAGTGTTCCGTAACATTTGACCTTAAAAATCGAGCGTACCCAAGCATCTATAAAAAAGAGGGTAAGCTGTTTAATGGAAGTTCACGAGAACGGTGCGAACTCATCAAACTCTTCAATTTTACGACTCATTATCATCGAATAATGTAATTATGACCGTACAAGAAACCTCCCCGATGACGAATAAAATAGCGTGAAAGAAGCGCTTTAAATCTTCCCTTCGCGTCACTCAACTTCACCATCTACACGAAAACGCTTTTTTCAATTCGGGCGTCCCTTTTAATAGCGCCGTCGTCGTTCGAAATGGGCCTCGGATTACTGCTCTCTCGTGAAGATGAAATCCATTTGGGTCAGCGAGGAAAGAAGTTCTCAATTGGTACGAAATCCTCCTTTAAGAGAGTGAACTTTTAACTGAAACATTCGATGCGCAAACCATAACAAATATTATAAAGTCTGCGTAGAACAAACAATTCGCAATTTGCAGTCTCAGTAAGAGCGTGGGGGGATCATTTTGGTTGGACGCGTCTGTACAACTTGCATTCTGTCATTATATGAAGTGATTTACAAGTGTTGGGCCCATAACCTATTAATAGGTGGTCACCTCATTGTTATCACTCTTTCAAATGTTAGAAATTATTAAAGCTGGTTAGAAATTATATAAACAAAACTGGAAACTTGATAGGCCCATGACCATTTACGTCATCATTTCAACTCTATGTGTGAAGTACCATCTGTTTCAGAAACGTAGCTTTGCACAAGTAGTAAAATTATGAAAAATTGTGGGGCACGGGAATTACTAAAATTGGAAACATGTTAGACTCCTTACCCTGTTAAAAAATGATCGTAACAATCGTTCGCCATTTTCATGCAATTTGCTTCAGAAACGTAGTTTTACACTAATGAAGTAAAGTTGTGCAAATTATCGCTCTACAAGGTGTTGGGCCCGTAACCTATTAGTACGTCATTGTACTCGTTCGTTCAGTGCAATACTTTGTTTCAAAAACGTTGCTTTGCGCAAGTAGCAAAAATTAGTAAAATTACTGGATGTACGAATCGCTAAACTTATAAACAAAATCGAAACCGTGTTGAGCCCATAACCTGCTATATAAAACCTGCTGCGATAAAGTATAATTTGCTTCAGACACATAGCTTTATGTAGGATTCTAAGGCACATAAATTTGTAAACCTGCTGGACCCATAACCTATTAAGTAGTAGTAAACATCGTCTTTCCGTGCAATCAGTGAAGTAGCTGCACGCAAACAGAAATTGTGTAGACTTCTGAAATATAGCGACCGTCGATATTGTAAAAAAACAAAAACTGGAAGCGTGCTGGGCCAGTAACCTGTTGAGAGTTAAACATGAGCATTGTCATTATTCGGTGGTGTGCCATTTATTAAAAAATTTCTTTACCGTAGCAAAAATGTGTAAAATTCCAGGAAATGCAAATCACCAAAATCATAAACAAAATCGAAATCGTATTGAGCCCATAACCTGCTGCGAGGTGGTCTTAAAATCATCGTCATTTCTGGGCTTTCGATAAAATATATTTCGCTTAAAAAACATAGCTTTCACAAATAATAAAATTATGTAAAATTCTAGAGCACATGAATTTTAAAAAAAGACCAAAGTTGTAAAAAAACAAAAGCTGGAAGCGTACTGGGCCCGTCACCTGTTGAAAGCGAGCATTGTCATAATCGGTGAAGTACGATTTATTAAAAAAATTCTTTGACTTTAACAGAAATGTGACAATTTACAGGATATACAAATCACCAAAATTATAAACAATATCGAAACCGCGTTAAGCCCATAACCTGCTACGGGCTGGTCATAAAATCATTGTCATTTCTGCGCTTTCGATAAAGTTTAATTCGCTTAAAAAAATATAGCTTTCACAAATAATAAGATTATGTACAATTGTAAGGCATGAATTTGGAAAAAACAAAATTGTAAAAAAAAAAAAACTGGAAGCGTTTGAATTGGCATCCGGTTGGAACCGCGTCACGTTGACTTCTTCTACTGCCGACGTTTCGTTCTCCATTGCAGAAGAACTTCCTCAGGGCTGCTACTGCTGCTGCTGAGGAAGTTCTCTTGCAATGGAGAACGAAATGTCGGCAGTAGAAGAAGTCAACGTGACGCGGTTCCAATTCAAACATGGACGACGGTCGCGGAAGCCTTCAAGTTAAATTAGAAACTGGAAACGTACTGGGCCCGTAACCTGTTAAAAGATAAACACGAGCATTGTCATATTAGATGAAGTACAATTTATTAAAAAAATTCTTTGACTTTAACAAAAATGTGACAGTTTGCAGTTTATACAAATCACCAAAATTATAAACAAAATCGAAACCGCGTTGAGTCCATAACCTGCTACGGGGTGGTCACCAAATCATCGTCATTTTTGCGCTTTCGATAAATTACAATTCGCTTCAAAAACACAAATAATAAAATTATGTAGAAATGCAGGGCACATAAATTTGAAAACCTACTGGACCCATAACCTATTAGGTGATAGTAAACATCATTTTTCCGCGCATTCATTCAAGTAGCTTCAATAAAGTTATGTAGACTTCTAAAATATAGCAACCGTCAAAATCGTAAAAAAGAAAATTAAAGTGTGCTGGGCCCGCAACCCGTTAAAAGATATGAATCACTTACATTTTCATATTCGATGAGATGCAATTTATTTTTAAAAAATTTGACTGACAGGCCCGATTTTACAATCGTCGGATAAGCATTATTCTTAGAATAACAAGACGTAGGTGTGACGTAGATATGGAGGAACATTAAAGGATATTCAGCGAACAGTTATTCCGTCCTTATTCCACGATTGTAAAACTAGGCCTTAAAGTCTTTAATTTGTTGAAAATGAAGTTGTGTAGACTTCTGAAATATAGCGACCGTCAAAATTGTTAAAAAAAGAAAAAATTGAAAGTGTGCTGGGCCAGCAACCTGTCGAAAGGTATGAATCATGTACATTGTCATATTCGATGAGGTGCAATTTATTTAAAAAAATTCTTTGTATTTCACTTATGGTGGGTTTCATAAAAGTAAATTAAATTTAGTCATTGGTTGAGAATAATCATTCCTATACCTTCATCACATGTAACCATATCAAAGTTTACTTTTGACGCATGATTAAATTTAAGTAACGTTTGTGAAATCCACCATTAAAGTCTTTAATTTGTTTGAATTTAAAGTTGTGTAGACTTCTGAAATATAGCGACCGTCAAAATTGTACACTGGAAGCGTGCTGGGCCCGTAACCTGTTTAAAGGTAATCCAAGAACATTGTCACATTTGGTAAAGTGCAATTTATTAGAAAATATCTTTAACTATGAATAGGTATGTGACATTCCAAGATACGCAAATTGTCAAAATTATAAACAAGCCCACAACCTGGTACAAGTTGGTTATAAAATCGCCATTTCTGCGCTTTCGATAAAATACAATTTGCTTCAGAAACATAGCTTTCACAAATAATAAAATTATGTAGAATTTGAAAACCTACTGCACCCATAACCTATTAGGAGGTACTGAACATCGTCTTACTATGCATTCTATAAACAAGCTGTACGCAAACAATAAAGTTGTGTAGACCTCTAAGATACAGCGACCGTTAAAATTGTAGAAAAAAAAATTGGGAGCGTGCTGGGCCCATGACCTGTTGAAGTTAATCACGAACATTGTCATAATCGATGAGGTGCCATTTATTTAAAAATTCCTTTGACTTACACTGAAAGTCTTTAACTTGTTTGAATTTATTACAATAGCCATCGTTGCCACATCGTCCTCATTTATTTCTGGTTTGACTTGACATTCCATGTGTCAGAATTGTCCTTTCATAGCATCTTTGAAGTGCACTCTATTGGGTAAAGTCATTTTAAAGGCAGTTTCCTTGTGTTGTCGAACGTTAATTACCAGAATTATGAGTTTATCAGTTCTCAATTCAGGGCCCATAACCTATTTGAAATTTACATGTATTCAAAGGCATACACATCGAGCAACACGAACGGAATTTTATTAATTTTGACAAATAACGTATGCAAACTTTATAAGATAAGGACTAATTAAAACTCCTTTTTTTTCTTCGAGATTTATTGTTAATGAGAAACCAAATTGGCGCCTGAAAACGAATTTTTTTACGGCTTATAAAGAATTGGTCGTTACACTAACGCTTGAAGTTATATTAAAATCATCTTTACTGCTTGTAGGATAACGGTATAATTTAACGGCCGACCGTAAAACGCCTCATGAAATTATTATTGGACTTAATTAGCTTTCGAAAGCATCATATTAGAACAACACCAAACCGTGTTTTATTTATAACGTGCCGTCGAAAAACCGAACTAATTAGGCGTGGTCGCTCCTTTGCGCCCCCTCCCCCCCAACCATCTTATCACGGTTTAATTTTATTTTGGTTCTTTTGACGATAAATGCGCGTGTAATGCGAGCGTGGTTGGTTGGGACGTATAAATGGAAAACTCGTTAGCCGAGGCTGTAATCCTGAAAGTTCGTTTTCAGGAAGACGTATTTATAAACGACAGATCCAATTACGGCTGACGTTAACGGGCCAACCCAGTAAATCTGGAAAGGAAAGCGGAATTAATTTTAAGTGGCATGAGAACTAGAAAATCGTTTCAAAATAGATCGCAAACAAATTCTGAAAGTTACCCAGTGTAAATACCAGTCGTTATTCCATACAGCTGGTCCGAAACTCCTCGCCGGATTCATGCTAGCACCTGTATAGGAGGCCTAAAATTCCATCGTTAAAGACCCAAGGTACTTATTAAAAAGCTCTGCACTTACCGCCGCGAAATTTAAACCAGCAACGACCAGGCCGAATCTTATCGCAACAGAATCGGCGAGATGCTTCGATCTTTGATCCCAAGTCGAACAGTTCGCAAACACCAATATGAAAGTTATCAGCATCTCCACTACCACAGCCTAAAAATTTGTTTTACAAACTTCATAGCTTTGAGGAAATTGCAAAAATAAAACCTGCGCAGACGAGATGTCAGCTGAAGGAATGTTCATGCCGATTCCGTGTTGATCGACTTGAGTTTCACCGCCTGTCATGAATTTCCCTGGGGTTACTATCTGTTAGAAATTAATAAACTGAAGACCACACAGACTCTTAAGTGTTGAACGCAGAGTTTTAAAAGAACTGAACCAATTACATAGTTATCTTAGGAACATTTGAATTTGGGAGACCCTCTATAATTCCATGATATAAACTTTTTCTGTTGATTGCCAAAAAAGACAATGATTGGAGGCCTGCTGAGAATCATTTATAAGAAGGGGATGTCCCAAAGGTTTAAAGTAAATTAATTATCCATTATAGGCTTTAATGAAATGATAATACCCCACATAGTTCTTGTTTCATTGGGGAAATGTGTATTTGGAACACCCCCTATAATTCCATGAAATAATTTTGATATCTTCGTTGTTATTCACTATTCTCGTGCAGTTTAGGTAAAAAAAAAACATCTTGTTTCATTAGGGAGGTCGTAATTTGAGGCACCCTGTATAATCAAGCAATTTTTTATGCAACGACGAGATTAGAGTTGTTCAGCTTCATTCCATGTTTGCCGAATGCAATTACCTTAATTAATCCATAACCGGCGGCTCCGCCAGTTATTTGGGCCACGACATAAACCGGAACGAGATCCAGGGAAATTTGCTCCATGATAAGCGCGCACACTGTCGTAACCGGATTAACGTGAGCGCCGGAAATGTGCCCGAAATTCTGTAACAAATTTAAACGATTACGCTGACACTAACGCGACAACCCCAGGATACGCGTGACACCTTGGAAACAGAAAGAAAGTTCTTTCCCTAATTAAATTATTTGTTACACCTTTAGCCCACTTCAATTTTCACCAATTTTCTGATCAAATATTATCTACTTTTAAGAACAAACTTAGACCTTTTTATTACTTACTACTTATGTAAAAAAGAATTGCTGGGTTTTGGGGGAAACAAACTAAAGCTGCGATGGATCCATTCGGTTGGTCACGTGTTAGTAAAAAAAATAAACCGTATCAAAGAAGCTTTCCTTACATGTATTGCTATGGTAACGGCAAATCCGGCTGCCAGGGATGATTGAAACGGTGGAATATATCCCCCACTGATCCACCTGCTCGCCCCCATGCAAGACACGAACACCAGGGTAGCGGTGCCGAAAAATTCGGCGAACCCCACCGACACTTTCTTCATGGCGCCCGCGTATCTCGGCTGCGATCCATCTCCTGCAAAATTAACCCCGCTCACCCCCCGGAAAGACATCGTCAACCATAACGATTACCTTTTGCCGGTACCATGCTCGGATTTACCACCATGCAGAGACTGCGCTTCCAAGTGCGAAGTCGCTTGTTTATAGCTCCACCTGAATCGTCAGCATAAACATTTGCATTTGCCTTATATTTGTCGACAAATACATAATACGAAGTTTGTTTAATCTTTGATTTTTTCCGCACAGTAAGGGCGAGGATCCACTGAGGTTATCTTTCGTAGAACAGCGGATTTGCGTTCTGCATTCAGCTTAAACTCTGTCCCGATGGAATCGGGACACGCTTCAGCAATTGTAGAATGCTGCATTTTCGTTTAGATTGGCTCATTAGCGTTGCTTGTCACATACTGCCTCAGTGGAATAATGCCTTTAAAATTTGAAAAGAAAACGGATTTCCGACCATTGAGGATCGTTTAAGAATAAATCAATCAATTGTATCACATTTATACAACGTTGAAGTCCTGTAATTGTGAAATAATTGCGCCGCAGCACAATTATTTTCCGACTTATAATTCGTGCCGTGAAAGCAAATAGCAACAATGGCAGTCGAAGCGGACAAAACGCAAACATGTAAATGTTGGCTGCGAGTCGTCAGGATCGCAATGGGGCCCCCGAGCATATTCTGTATAGCTATTTCGGTCCTAATTGGGGCCTCATCAGCAGAACAGTAGCTCGAGAACTCCACTGCAACCCCGAAGACCAACAAGATATACGCACGGTTAGCGCGTGAATGCAAACATGTGAAATAATTGCGCCGCAGCCTGTAATTGTTTCCAAATTTTTCTTGAGTCATAGTTATTTGTGCAGTCTTAAAAAGATAACGCCTATTTACACATTTAAATTCGTGTGCTTAAGGATTAATCTATTTTACTAGGTGAATAAGTGTCCATAAATTGCACAGCTTTGGTTATTTAACCGCAAGTGATGTGTTTTTACAATTAATTTGAAATAAATAACACGCTCTATTTGAGGATGATGTTATTAATAGTTTCGACGATTAAAAGTTATTTTCAATGCAAGATGTAACCCCCCAATTTCTTCCTTCTTTTTCGCATGAATAGATACACAAAGCGGAGACCACTCTGTACATAGACAAATAACAAAAACGCTCACTTCTAACACCTTTGAAGTTACAAATTTCATTTTTTATTTATATGAAATTAACGCTAACCCCCAATTATTTCCTTCTCTTTCGCCTAGAGTATACAAAAGTAACAACGATGGTCATTACTTCAATTCAATTAGATAATGTTGTGTACTTACTTAGACAGACTTTAATAGAAAAATTATTGACAAATGTCAGAAATTCTATTTACTTTTTTCTCTACGGTCGAAATGTACAGTGTGTTGAGAAATGATTGGAAGGCGTTTGAATTTTCCGCTCGCTAGATTATTGTTAAAAGTTGTAATTGTACAAAGTAGTCAAGAATAACTGTTTGAGTTGG
The DNA here is from genome assembly GCA_958336345.1 of Dorcus parallelipipedus. Lineage (NCBI taxonomy): Eukaryota > Metazoa > Arthropoda > Insecta > Coleoptera > Lucanidae > Dorcus > Dorcus parallelipipedus. The sequence continues at coordinate 26,990,712 of OY284483.1, forward strand.
CAATACAATTAAGAGCATTTTTTTTTCGGCTATTTGCAACACTGCAACGGACATACGTTTTGTTGATTTATATGACGTCTGATTTGACGTAACATCAACGGCGACAAGATTCTAGGTTATGTGAACAAAAAATAGCGTTTTAATTTGAATTTGAAATGTCAAGTGACGCTTGTAAAATGACGGCTGTCAGTGTCAAGCCGTCAACTACTGGAAGTTATTCCAGTTGTACCATTTTAAAAATAAAATTCAGCACTGCCAACTCAAACAGTGATTCTTGATCACTTTGTATTATTTACTGTTTTATTATGGGCGGCGGCGCATCGAATAACTTATTTATTATTTTATCATTTCTACATTTTTGTGTCTCTTTTTTGTTTATACGGCGATAAAGTGATAATACGAAAACCTTTTTTTATAATAGTAAACAGCAACAGCACGCTACAGATGAATTTAAGTCGAATTCATTCATTATTCTCAGCAGGAACACCAACGTTGCAAGGTGAAAATTACTAATATGACAGCGCGCTAAATTCGAACGCCCTTCGAGAATTTTTGAACACACTGTACCAACATACAAAGTCTGTATTATATATCGATGGCTTTTTCTAACGGATCCACTCTGTAAAGAACGTAATTGTCACCTTTTAAAACTGGAACGTTTTACTTCTCCTTCTATTCTACCCTGTTACCAATTGGGAGTAATTTCTTAAATTTTACAACTATTAAATCCATCCCAAAATAATCTAATCATCACCAACATTTTTGAATAAATGTAGTTCTTTTGCTTTTCTTGTTTTACATTTTTTGTAATTTATTTTTTCTTTTCACATTTTCTCGTCGAGGTGACGTGTCAAGAACGTACCTTTATCCTGCCAGGTTTCCTACTAATAAGTTATTATTATCATGGTTTTTTCTTTCTCCTGGTTTTTCCTTAATTTTTTTCCTAACTTTATTATTGCGATTAACACCAAAATCGGGCCATTACGAAGTATGTTACCCCAAAATTGTAAACACTAATACTCCTGAATAATTTGAAAATACCAAGTGACAAGTAAGCGTTGCTTTCCCACAACTTTTCCCAAGCTAACTCAGTGAAGAAGGGAGGGGTACAAAATAAAATAAACCAGAGCGCCAGTGAATTAACCCCAGTTGAAGGATCCACTTCGAAACCGTTCCCAAGGTCTCGTTGTGTTCGCTCTAAGTAAAAACTAACCTTCAGGAGATTTGTCTTACTAGGTACGTTCAGCGTAGGGTTAGACATAAACAAAACACACACAGAGTGTATAACAAATACATTTATCCACGTCAAAAGCAACAAACACTGAAGTCTCAACTCAAACAAGAGTAAAATAAATGATTCACACGGTTCGCGATTAATCAGATATCAGATCTGATTGCACAAAACGGCGAATTCGATTAAACGGTCATTTAAATATATTAATTTTAATCAAACTATTGGCACCGTAACGGCCACGTCACTGAAAGTCCCGTGCAGATGGCGTACTTGTTCACTGCGAAGGACGCCTCATGGAGCTTACAGATGGCGATACACAAGGTAACCGCGAATTACTTCCGTAGGTTTTCCCCAAGTGAGATGTAAACCAGCAAATGGTCAGCAGAGTGGTGACGGCATAATAATAGGGTACCTAGTTAAGACCCCAAGAGAAATACCACACAAAAAAAAAAAAAACGATCCTAAAGGGACAAGAAAAACGGCAATTAATTTCTGCGATGCCATTAACGAAATATTAAAAACATACCTTCGAATTAACGAGGTCGTTGGACAAAACGCTACAGGCGTTTAACAAGGCACTGTGAGATACATGAGTCTTCCAGTAAAGAATGAACGCCATTACGCGCCGTTGCAACGCCGCACAGTGGTCAATATGCGGAAAAAACCCATTTTTTTCAAAATGCTGCAAAAAGAATTTTGATTTTAAATTAGTAATTCTTAATGATTAACTGATGTATATTGACAAAATAATCAGATATATTTCCATATTGCATTCTTATATAAGCCCTTAAAGTCGCCTGAGTTGTAATGCTTACTGACAGTGTAAAAATTCATCATATTTTTATACGAATTTCTCTTACGATTTTATTACTACATTAAAGAAATATTTTTTAATGAATAGCAGCACTATTGGAGAATATGTTATGCTGAATAAAAATAATTATTTCAATTGTTGTGCCATTACATAGAGGACTCGAAGAATTGTTGAAAAATGTTTTGTGAAAAAATTTAATAGGGCATAATTTTTGAGCTCCGTCGAGCGCTATGTTTTAACTTATTTTTCTGCATACATTAGACTTCTAATTAAGTAATAAAATACTTTCTAGCTGCGACCACTTGCGACCCTCGTTTTAGGTTACAATTGTTCTAATATTTGACATACTGTAAATATCGCTTCAACTGTCGACCTGTTGATGTGAAACCTTTGTTGTTCATCCAGTGCCTTAGTTTCTAAGTTCTTATGGTGTTAAAAATATGTATAAGTTTCTATTTCGTTTTAGATTTTGATTTTTAATAATAATTTTTTTTTTAATTCGGCTTAATTTTCATTCATTTTATTTTATTCATTTAAAGACATAATGCATCAAAAAAAGTAAAATAAATTAAAAATGATAACGGACAATGATAATTTCAAAAATAATTAGTTTTTTCCGCATCTCTATAGAACCTAAACCACTGTGCGCCGCCAACTGTCACTTCAAAAGACATGCACAGATAAAATGGCGTAGAACGACGTCAATCTAACCGGAAAATAAAAATAACTTGTGTCACAAATAGATAAATTTCAACTATTTATACTACATGTATGTATATGTTACACCTGATGTATTGTATGTTGTATTATTCACATATACAAGAAATTACCAGATGAAAATGCGATGGTGGGACATATTTGGTTATGCATTATGACATTTGCCGCCGTCAAAGTTGGAAGTTGACCAACTTTCCGCGTACAACGCCGCTTGACGTCGTTCTTTCTGTGCAAGGACATTTAAACCTTTGTATTTAATATTCATTTGACAGATAACAGCGCTTAACGGCGTTGTATTCTGTTGGAACCTTAACACTGTAATTGAATGAACGAGAGCGAAACGCTGCGTGATATTTCACGACGCTGCCAATATCGAAGTGGCGGAATCAGTGTTGCCAACAATGATTAAAACTTTATCCCTGTTCTCGTTATGAAAAAGCCCTAGTTATCCCTAAATTTAAACTCAGCAGCCCATTTTTTGTGTTTAAAGCTAAAGGTCAAGAAAATACGATATACAAAACGTTTCATAATAATTTATAAACACGATCTTTCGAAAAACAAAATGACTAATAATCGATTCATAAATGTTTTATAACACTACTCAACACTACTTACAATTTGCACTTTCTCCCATTTTACAGGTTTTTGATAGTGACTTGACATTCGCTATATCGATAAAACAGAACTAGACTAAGGATATGCTAAGGAAGGGAGCTCTCGTCCCATGTCATGCGTGTTGCTGGTTCTGGCAGAAAAAATCTGCAATATATTCTTTAGAACAAAAAATCCCTAGAATTTCTACATTATGTGAAAATCCTCCCTATCTCCCAATTGGAACACTTTTTCCCTAGATCTGGGGATAAAATCCCCAACTTGGCAACATTGGGCGGAATCGAACATGGCCTGGGAGTTGAACATTTCCGGAAATTCTAACGGGATAAAATGGCGTGACCAATGGAATAATTATGACGTAAAGAGATTCAAATAAAGAACCAATATGAGCGACCGTTTCCGGCGACAGTTACAGTGTTTTCAGATGACCAGACAAGGTATACATACAAGCGGCGTTGCAAGCTCGCTACAAATGCGTTCCGAACTCGCTGCGATGAAATTAAACTGTAACAAGTAGCCCACCTGTTTTAAAAAGATCACGAAAAAAATTACAAAAAATCTTCAGGTACACTTTATCCTAACTTTTCTCGTTTTTGTCATTTTCAGGCTTCAGAGTTTTTATTTTATTTTTTGTATTTTCCACCAACTCAATGGTATTTTCACTTCTTTATTATAATAATAAAAAAAAGAAGGAAAGCAGTGACACAATCAACTTGTTTATACAGGGTAATTCTTAAAGAATCCGACAAAATAAAACGAGAAGAGAATCGAAGTCAGAATTTATAAGAAATTGTTAAAAAAAACTCTGTCTCTTAGTTTTCGAGATATGATTAATCAGATATTGTAGAATACATTTCAAAAATCGCTAATACTTACGACAAACACATTTAATATAATACTGATGAAGTTTAGTTTATGCATTAATAATAATAATAGTAAAATAATAATAGTTTCTGTGGCGACATCTCGCAACCGAATTTTGACCTAAAAGTGTGTGAGAAATGACAAATAACGATCATAATAAAAAACAATAAACCACCTTTTTAACTTATCGATATTTGTTAACAAAAATACTTCTTAAAAAATGTTTTCTCTCGTTCCTAGGTAATAAATTTGTAACACTTAATTTGTGTCAAGGTCGTGCTTTGATTCAGGTAATAAGCATCAAAATTTATGGTACAATTTTGTCGCTTTATTTACAAAACATGGCGTTAAATAAAATTAAAATTTTATTTCATTACTGGTTTTATTTTGTTTCTTAAATTTAGAATCAACCTGTATTTAATTTAATTGTCCCCGAGTTTTACATTATTTTTTCTTTCTCTATGCGTTTTTAATACGTTTTTATTTCTATTTTCAACAGGAGCCTTGTGCTGATCCTTCAGTGGATGTAGCAGCTCTTCGGAAGGCCCTTGAATGGGAGTTATCTTTGGACAGCAGGGACATCCGCTCACATGCTTGGTACCACGGTGCGATTCCCCGACCCCGAGCAGAAGAAATCGTCCGCGAGGAGGGGGGTTTCCTGGTGCGCGATTGCACTTCTCAACCCGGAAACTACGTCCTCACGTGCAGAACAAAACAACAAGCCCTGCATTTCGTCATAAACAAGATCATCCTCCAGCCCGACACCGTATACGAACGCGTCCAGTACCAATTCGAAGATGACCCCTTCGATACCGTTCCGGATCTAATAACCTCTTACGTCGGCTCGGGCAAACCAATTACGGCGGCTTCCGGTGCGAGAATACAATTCCCCAAAAACCGAATGTACCCCCTGTCATTCTACGCGTCTAAATACCCCACACCGCACTTACCAAACAGACTAATCTCACCGGCCACGACTCCTATAGGAAACGCACACTTCAGATACAATCCCATGCAACCCCACAAGCCCTCGCCGTCTCCGACGAGGATATCCCGAGATTCCCCTCCGAAATTACCCTCGAAAAAACAAAGGTCCCAGTCGCTCACCCCATCCGAAGTGAACAGAATAGCACAAGAAAAATGCAACAGTGCAGATGGGGTAATACAATCGCCCCTAATGACGAGGTCAGCCGGATCCGACACGATTAACTCGAAGTTCTCTTCTTTACCCCGGACGCAATGCACGCGTCTTTCAATCTCCCCCAGCTCGGTAACACTGGGTCGTAACACGCGGAATATTTCGCGTGTAACAAGCGACACTTCACTGTCAGAAGACGACAGTAACCTACCAGAATCACCACCTCCTAAACCCTCTCGCCTGCCATCTATTTTGCGAGGAGACTCTAAGGACTGTGATGCAATCGATTCTAAAGTTCAAAACGACGGGACTTTCTTACCTCACGGAACCCTCCAGCGCGTGACTTCCTACCACGCTTCCGGTTCGGATTCCGGAAATGGATCCGGGGATTCCGCGCTGAGTTCTGCCGCTGGTGATCCCGTCGAAGCTAGTCACAGAAATTCCGGCGTCGTAATCAAGAACCCCAGGTATAATTTGTCGACGTCCGAGTCGACGACGACGCTGAAGAATTTCGATTTTGATTACATCGCCGCCGAAGACAAACTCATGCGCATGCAACTCCCCGAATTAGATCTGACGAGCAAGTACGACCTAGATAATTTCCACACGCTTCTACTTCCGGTTGACGAAAACAAACCGCTCGATGGTAAGACCCTCAACGGGATTAAATTAATCTTAAGAGATTCGGGCTCGCGCATCCTTGCCAACCACCTAACCAGGACGGATTTGGACCTGATTTTTGGGGCGGAGAAGGACGATTCGTTTTCCAAGAAGTTCGGGGCCGGAATTGAGCTATGCACGTTGCCTCACGGCCGTCACTTCCGTTTGGACCTATTAGAAAGGTTGGTGATAATCAATATCCCCCCCCCCCGGTTTTATACTGGTGGTGGTTTTATTTGCAGGACGGAGTGTCTGAAGCTGTTGGTTGCCGTTACGATTTTAACTTGCGCCGACGAAAACGAGCGAGCCGAAATGTTGAATAAATGGATTGAAGTGGCGATCGATACGAAAACTGCCCTGGGAAATTTGTTCGGGTTTTGTGGAATCATGTTGGGGCTTTGTCTTCCACAAGTAAGCTATTATTACAACAAAATATAAAAAGGTCATCCGGAAACGATCCAGTCATTTAAGGTAAAAATAAAGTAGTTGGCCTAGGATGGTGGTGCTTTAGTCCTTGGGGGCATCACACACTTATCCCAGAGCTCTCTCCACTTTTGAAAGCACTCTGTAAAATTCCTTTTAGGGTTAGTCACTAGTTAATCCTTAATCTTTCCCATCGACTGCAATTTCCTTCCCGAAAAGAGAAAAAAGAAATAATTTTATAAATAATTTTACGAAAGAAAAAAAGACAGAAAAACAAATGACGATCGTCATTATTTAATTTCTGAAGAATGTTAAATATGTAATTAAAAACAAAAAAAATACTTAAGAAAGTTTTTGACAATCGAGAGACCTATTCGAATTTGGAAAAATAAAATAAAATTTTCCGAATTAAGTAAAAAAAAAAACAAAATGACGATCATAATAGGAAGATAAAATAAAAACTCAAAACGGATTATAGTTTCTTTCAAAAAATTAATCATTCAAGATATTAATATTAATTCGAAAATTGCCTTCAGCGTTTAGTTCGAAGATTTTAGAATTTCTATATCTTGAACTTCCTTTTTTTTATTAATAAACGGTGAGCAAGAGTAGAGTAGGCGGTGCAAAGAAAATGTAAGAAAAGTGGTTTTCAAAATCTAATCCCCACCACTGACTACCATTTGTAAGGTGTCGGCTGTGTCCCCTTAAAAGGGGAGAAGAAGGAGTTTGAAAATGAAATTAATGTTTGTAAGTAGAAACGCTACAAAGAAAACTAAAAAGTGAGCAAATAAAAATCAGATTAGAGTAGGCGGTGCAAAGAAAATGTATGTCTGAGATTAAATAAAAGTCAATAAATTTGACGGTTCATGAATGTATTACATTAATTAATTCAGTTAATCACAGACATACATTTTCTTTGCACCGCCTTATCTAATCTGATTTTTATTTGCTCACTTTTTAGTTTTCTTTGTAGCGTTTCTACTTACAAACATTAATTTCATTTTCAAACCCCTTCTTCACCCCTTTTAAGGGGACACAGCCGACACCTTACAAATGGTAGTCAGCGGTGGGGATTAGATTTTGAAAACCACTTCGACCTCCCTTACGTTGGTTTCAAAATTAAACATTCCCAGGTGATAACAGGCGCAAAGGAAATCATCCAGTCAAAACATCCAAGCCCCCTTTCAGATTTGCCCAAAATAAACAACTGTTTGATAAGTTATTCTTAATACGTGAGAACGATCGAATTCTTTTTTTTTTAATTAAAACAAAATTACAATTTAGTAATTGTATAAAGAAGATTTGTGTCAACTCTTTTCAATTAAAAATTACAAATTCCTTTTGCCGTTGTACTCGCATGAAACAATTTCTAACGTTAGTTCCAAAATTAAACGTTCCCAGGTGATAACGGACGCAGAGGAAAACAACCAGTCAAAACACGAGGCCCCCTTAAGACTACCGGTCGTTCAGATGTGCCCAAAATAAACATCTGCGTGATAGGCTACTCTTAATGCGTGAGAACGATCGAATTCTTTTTTTTAATTAAAACAAAATTACAAATTAGTAATTGTTTAAAGAAGATTTGTGTCAACTCTTTTCAATTAAAAATTACAAATTCCTTTTGCCGTTGTACTCGCATGAAACAATTTCTAACGTTAGTTCCAAAATTAAACGTTCCCAGGTGATAATGGACGCAGAGGAAATCAACCAGTCAAAACACGAGGTCCCCTTAAGACAAAGATCTACCCAAAATAAACATCCGCGCCATAAACCACTCTTAACGCGTGAGAACAACCAAAAATCTAACCACGCTGAATGCTCGCAGCGTGGTTGGACAATCCTGACGAGATACTAATCAAGACTGCTATTACGGTGTTGATGCATTCATGACTGATGTGCTATAAAATAGTTTGAAAATCACAAATATTCATCACCCTAAGCAACTTCAAATTAATCTTTAAAACACAAGGAAGACGTCCATAAGCCGTCTAACCATTAACAAAAAACTTAAAACTTAATTGTCAGTTTGACAGTTGTCAAGTATCGGTGCAAAAATAGTTTTTAGAAGAGAGATGACGACTCTAGGCAGACCCAAAATTATCTTTCCAATAAAACGAGAGCGTCTAATCACTACCAAAAAATTGTAAAAGTAAATCATCAATTTGACACCTGCCACGTGTTGGCGTAAAAATAATTTTTAGAAGACGTCGTGACTCTAGGCAGCTCCAAATTCATCTTTCAAGTGAAAGATGATCGCCTGATCATTACCACGAAAATCGTCGAATTAGTTGTTAGTTTGACAGCTATCAGGTTGAGACGCAAAAATAATTTTTAGAAGCAGCACGCCTTGGAAAGGTTTGAATTTAGAAGCATGAACAGCTTCGGACTGATCTTTGAAATAAGAGAAAGTCGTTTAATTATGTTTTTGTTAAATAAATTGTCAGTTTGACAGTTGTCAAGTATGGATGCAAGAATAATTTTGGAAGGACGTCATGACCATAGTCAGCTCCAAACTGATCTTTCAGATAAAAGCGATGCCTCTAACTATTAGAATGTAGTTAAACAATTGTCAATTTGACAACTAGTAAGTTTCACTTCAAAAATATTTTTTAGGAAGGTATCATGACACTGAGCAGCTTCAAACTAATCTTTCAAATCAAAGAAAAGCGCTTAGACTTTACCAAAAATTATTTCTTAAATAAATTATCGGTTTGACAGCTGTTAAGTGTTATTAGTTTTCAGAAGGCTGTTTTTTTTTTTTAATAAAAAGAAAATGCTCAATCACTACCAAAAAACTGTTAATTAAATAGTCAGTGTGACAGCTATCAAGTGTTGGGGCAAAAGTTTCAAAAGGTTCCGCTTTTTTCCGTCTATGTCCCGTATACGAATCACCAGTTTCCCGTAAGTTAGCTTTAAATTAGAGTTGGCAACCCTAAACATAACCATATGACCGGTAAATTCATCACTAACTTCCCTCTTGTGCAGATTTTCTTATCGAAACATCCCTTGACGGAACTTTTTTCAGAAAATTTGAGCCACTGTTGGCTGTTTCAACCAAATCAATCATTTCAAGCAAAATGGCTGAATAATTTCCGGACAAACCTCGTATATCATACTTCTACAAGGTAATAAAAAAAATTGGTGTTTTTTCCCAGATCGAAAAATTAGATTCTACATGGCACATCCTAAGGCAAAAGTACACCGATTCTGCCTTCAACTTCGAAGCGAAACTACGACCTACATTGAAGAACATGAACAGCTGCTCAAACCCGCAAGCCCCAAATACGACGATCCCCCATCTAGTCCCGTTCATCCTCCTCCTCGAACGAAATCTAGAAGATTTTGTCCAACCCAACGAGCAAAATTCGCTGGTCTTGAGTTGCCTTGGCCCTTGGGAGAACAACACTCAAGATTTCGGCCTCAGCATCCTCCTGGCACATTTGGACACGGCCAGAAAATTCCTGAGCCTCAGCAGTACGTACCAAAGAAACGCTGAGATAGTACTGGGAGATGCAAGGATGGAGGACTTTACGCTGGAGATGTTCAGGACCGAATTCCAATTGAAATTCCTTTGGGGTAGTAGGGGGGCTTACGCCCCCGTGCAGGACCGGCACGCCAAATTTGAGCAGGTCCTCGATGTGATGGCCGATAAGTACTGCAACGTACGCGATAGTTCCGAAGTGTAATGAGCTAATTAAAAAATAAGAGGTTTTATTTACATATCATAAACGCAACCAAAAAAAAAGGAACACCAAATTGAATTGGTCACATTCTCGAAGTCGTGTAAAAAAATAAGCTTTAAATATTAGTTAATGTAGTAGAAAATCGACGGTGCTCAGAAATGAAACAGAAATTGCATTGTGTCCAGAAAGAAAAACGAATTAAATCAAAAAAAAAACTTTTCCTGATTTTTGTTCTACAAACAAATTTTACTGACAATATAATCAAAGACTGCCAAACATTTTTTAAATTATCACACGCCGCGTGCAATATTTATTTGTACTCGTGTATTAAGTTTTGATTAACGGCTGAAAGTACGTACTTAATTATGAGCTTGATTAATTTGCTGCTTCAATCTTGCGCTGTAAATTAAAACTAGAATTGAATTAAGAAGAAGAAAAAAACAGTAACACTGCCACGTACAACGAAATTTTAAGGCCTACACACAGACGAATTTTTTCCATTAATATTCTTATAAATATAACAACTTGGAACTAAATATGGTCGGGTTAAGAGTTAAGATCGAAACTGCGAAAACGCAACGCACCAATTGAAAAAAATCATGAAGAGCCTAATTTTAAAAAAATGAAACTTCAAAAGCTTTTAAATATCAAAAACTTGATAATCGTATTTTTTGTTAAAATATATGCACATTTTAGTAAAAATAAAAATAAGACTGAATTAGAAACTCAAGCGCCTCTAAGCTCACAGCTTTCTGTACACTCTACACTAAAGATTATGCTTCAGCTGTTAATCAGAATTTGTTTTTTTGTAAAAATGTACATAATGTAATTATTGATATAAAATGAAAAGTGACGTTTCGTTTTTTGAAAAAAAAAACTGTACTATATCTGGAACATGAGGAAAAAATATGTAAAGTAATTCCGGCGTAGATTTATAAACAAAATATTATTAACGGGTCTTACTGTCCTAGAAAATATGTAGATGAAATATTTATAGTAGATTTACTAATTCTGTGTAATTCACAATGTGATGATTCCTATATATCTCGAAATAAAAGCGAACAAAGTACGTTTGCATTTTATTTATTTCTTTTTTTTGTGTTTCTTTCAATTTACAACTTGATTTAATATATTTGTAACTGTCATTCTTTGAACATGACCAATATATAATCGTCGTCTTTTGTACTTTTTTACTTCAACATCAAAAAGAAAATTAAAGCCATTCGATTGTATGTATAACGAATATTAAATTTTTCTTCATCAAAAGAAGGAAAATTTAATTTTTAAATAAAACTAAGTAAAGTTTATATGTTATGCACTTTTCCCTTCACCAGAAGACATATTTTTATTTATTTTTATATGTCGTTAGATGCTCCATAAAAATATCATTGAATTAGCTATACATTTCCCTATACCAATCACACCCGGTTGAGGAGATAATTAATAATATTTCATAACCTTTGCATTTTTACGTATTAATTAAAATCAGTAGCGAGTATTTACTCAAACATTTTAATTGTTTTGAGTAAAATGTCAATTTGATAAGTTTTTAAGTCCTGGTTGTATAAAGTATTGTTAAATATATGATTACTTAATTGCTATGTTAAGGCTTGTGAAAGATTAAACAGTAACTAGAGAAATAATTTTGATTGGTACCTGTGGTTAATTACATTTCATATTGGCCTTAAGACTTCTTGTGCTTGAGTTTAACTTTTGTTTCATGTCAAATAATAAAGTACATCCAACACATTATTGACGAAATATTTATTAATTATTAAATTATTAAAATTATTAAATTTTATTAATGTTTGAATAATACAACAACCAACAAAATTAAATATTGATGTTCCAAAATAAATACGAAACCTTTAAAAACTGAAGGAACAACAGAATAATTCTAAGTCTTGTAATTTTACAATAAGTGTTCAAAATGTATGCATTTTAGGGTCAGTTAACTTGGCCCCCCCCAGTAACGTTTTTCAAAGTTTTCTTGCACCAAATGATTGCACCCTTAATGCACCCTTTTGCACCACCAAAATAAATTTTTGCACCCCTCCAGGAGAGAAACTGCAGGCAAATTTCACTGGGAGGGGCCAAGTTAACCGCAGCCCCCCCCCCCCCAGTGAAAATTTTCGAAGTTTCTTTAGTGCACCTTGTTGCACCCCTTATGCACCACCTTTTTTAACTTTTGCACCGCTCAAATAGCTGAGAAAAAAAATAAAATAGAAACTCAGCTAGTCCCCCCCAGTGAAAATTTTCGAAGTTTCTTTAGTGCACCTTGTTGCACCCCTCATGCACCCTTATGCACCACCTTTCTTAACTTTTGCACCGTCCAAATAGCTGAGAAAAAAAATAAAATAGAAACTTAGCTAGCCCCCCCCAATGAAAATTTTCGAAGTTTCTTTAGTGCACCTTGTTGCACCCCTTATGCACCACCTTTTTTAACTTTTGCACCGCTCAAATAGCTGAGAAAAAAAATAAAATAGAAACTTAGCTAGCCCCCCCCCCCCCCCCGTGAAAATTTTCGAAGTTTCTTTGGTGCACCTTGTTGCACCCCTTATGCACCCTTATGCACCACCTTTTTTAACTTTTGCACCGCTCAAATAGCTGAGAAAAAAATAACTGAAATAACTTTCTATTTTATTTTTTTTCTCAGCTATTTGAGCGGTGTAAAAGTTAAAAAAGGTGGTGCATAAGGGTGCATAAGGGGTGCAACAAGGTGCACCAAAGAAACTTCGAAAATTTTCACTGGGGGGGCTAGCTAAGTTTCTATTTTATTTTTTTCTCAGCTATTTGAGCGGTGCAAAAGTTAAAAAAGGTGGTGCATAAGGGTGCATAAGGGGTGCAACAAGGTGCACTAAAGAAACTTCGAAAATTTTCACTGGGGGGGGCTAGCTAAGTTTCTATTTTATTTTTTTTTCTCAGCTATTTGGGCGGTGCAAAAGTTAAGAAAGGTGGTGCATAAGGGTGCAATAGGGGTGCAACAAGGTGCACTAAAGAAACTTCGAAAATTTTCACTGGGGGGGGCTGCGGTTAACTTGGCCCCTCCCAGTGAAATTTGCCTGCAGTTTCTCTCTTGGAGGGGTGCAAAAATTTATTTTGGTGGTGCATAAGGATGCATTAAGGGTGCAATCATTTGGTGCAAGAAAACTTTGAAAAACGTTACTGGGGGGGGGCAAGTTAACTGACCCTGCATTTTACATAACAGAGCTTAATAAACTTAGAAATTTGACATTTTACTCAAAACAAATAAAATGTTTGAGTAAATACTCACTCCTGATTTTACTTAACACGTTAAAATGCAGAAATTATGAAATAAAATTAAATATCTCCTCAACCGTCAGTATACGGTATTTATACGGTATTGGGAAGTGTATAGCTAATTGAAAGATAACTTTATGGAGCATCTAACGACGACATAAAAATAACTCCATCCCATTTAACAAGTAAAAGTTATTATCCTTCAATTGTTGTCGAAATGGAAATAGTTTTACTGAAACCCAATTCAATGAAAAGTAAATTCAATAGGCGCCATGCACATCTCTGCGTTCAGCGCCGCCTGGCGTGGTGATTTGTGAATTAGTGCTATGAAAATATTTCTTGAGACTCATTGCATGGGAATAATATCACTCTTATGACAATTTACGATTGTAGTACATAATACTTGAGCTTCCTGGTTACATTACAATATTCAAGTTCAAATGTACACTAATAATTTGAAACAACTCGTATTTTCATACCACTAATGCAGAATATGATCATTGGTGGCGCTGGCTTCGCATGTGCATGGTCCCTATAGGAACGGCGTTAATAAAGAAATCCTGTTAAATGCCACAAACTGTATAAGTGTTCAACAAAAGCAAAAAAAAAAAAAACTTATTGTGAAAAATGTAACTTTAAGTTGTGCGCTAAATTCACTATATGTATCAGGCCTTCCAGCATTTAGCAGCGCCATCTATGTAAATTTCCACCAACTAAAGCTATTTGAGCGCCAAATTTAAACGAAGGTGCTTATACATTTTTAGATAATTTTTTCTCTAACTGTGACATTGACATTACTGTGCGATTAATTTTTAGAAAAATAACAATTAGGATTTTTTTTGCTAATATCTTTACAACTACCTGTTGTATGTATACTTACATATAATTAATACAAGAGGTATTTCCGCGTTATTTTTTTTTCATCGGTGAACCAAAACATGATAAAAGAATTTTATAAGTTTTTCTTCATCCGTGTGCCAAGAAAACTGAGCTTGCCTATCTACCTGTTTCTCTTAACTAATAAAAGAGTTTTGAAATAATAATATTAATGCCGTGATCTTTTCATTTTTATTTATTCAAGTTCTTAATTCCAAATCACTTTTTTCTGACAGTTTGTAGCTCCAGTTAATTAAAACGTATTTATAACAAACAGATCCAGTTACGGCTGCCGCCAAAGGTCCAACCCAGTAAATCTATAAAACACAAAAATTATAAGAACATTATAAGCTCCCCAAAAACTCCGATTTTTTGAATTAGGAAATCTGTTTGTAATTAATTAATTTAAATATGAGATATTTACCCAATGGTAACGCCAGTCGTTGTTCCAAAGGGCAGGCCCGAAACTCCTCGCGGGATTCATGCTTGCTCCTGTGTAAGGAGCCTGCAACAACATCAGTAAAATAAATATTCGTAGTTGTAAAATATAATTAAAAAAATACCGTCGCCATGTTTATGCCGGCCACTAGCAATCCAAATCTGATTGAAATTGAATCGACCAAGTGTTTTGATCTGGGATCCCAAGCGGCACAAAGGGCGTACGTGAGAATCATCGATATTATAATTTCCAAAGCGACAGCCTAAGGCAAAAGTACGAAAAAGTTTTAATTCATTCTTATTTAAAATGAAAAAATAAAGTACCATTTATTTTGCTTCAAAAGATTTCATAAAAGAAAGAATCAACTGTCTGAGATAAATGAAGAGAAGCAACTTTGATTGCTTTGTCAAATATTGTTTTTAACAAAGTAAACTAAATTTGTTTTTTTGTGCATTCTCTAGAATGAAAATTAAAATAAAATATTTAAGACTAGTCTGACACACCTTTTTTTCGGTATTAATATGAACTTTTTGTTAATGTTTAATATATCAAAATACGCGTCTTTTAAATCTCTAGGGCGCTTAACTAATTTTATTTTAAACAAATTACCTATACTCCCATGTAATTTTGAAAAACACCCGTTTTTTAATTTCTTTATTCCTATTTTCGAGATGAAAACGGCAGATGAAAGGAAATTTTTCACAGTAATAAGGAATGCGATTCTAGGGGGCACTAAACTCATGTTAATGTAAATAAAAAATAAATTATTTAAGCATCGTTTTTAACAATCTAACATTAGACCAGGAGAATACACCTACTTAAATGGCATAATGCACTAATAAAAAATATTAGATTTTGATTAATTTATAATAAATAATAACTTATTTACTTATACTATTCATTGCTGCCATGTATTTCTGGTTGTACACATATTAGGCGCAGATTAAAAAATGTAAACAGGGTCGGACTAGCCCTAAATTGAGAAAGCACAAGAAACGTTGGTGATAACACGAAAATTATTAAGATTTATCAATTTCTTTAAATGGGTTTAAAATTTTCAACGTATAAAATAATTACATACCTAATTAATTACATTAATTATTAAATTATTTACCTGTCCAATTGAAACAGAGGGCGCTGGAAGAGTCACGCCAACTCCAGTCGTGTACATTTCCGGAGTAACAAGCTGAAATAAATTAAACGCCAATAATAGATTAGTATACAAAAAACAGGTTTTTTATAGATAGCCATATTCACTCTGATCTTTTATTCTCGTCTATTCTGATTTTCTTGTGTTTATTTGGATTTTTTGTTGAAAAAATAAGTCTGCCATAAAATAAGGTAACTTTTCTATTTTTCGCAGCCAGCTTCAACTGGAAAACGATCTTCAAGTCAAAAGTTGTTTATTAAACGTACTTTTTTCTTCAAATAATATTAACAAACATAATGGCATCCGATGCCAGATACAGATATACAACAGATACAGATTTTCAACTTTAATAAAAAAAAAAAGCTTACCAAAAATAATCCATATCCAACTATAGAACCCACAATTTGTGCAACGAAATAAACAGGGGCGAGATATAGAGGAATTTGCTCCATTACTAGGGCAGTTATTGTGCTGACTGGATTAATATGTGCTCCTGATACGTGGCCGAAACACTAGACGAAAAAAGTTAAATCGATTATTAACGAAATTACTAACTTGAATCAATCAAGCAAAATATGAGATGTAAAATGCCAAAAAAAGGGCAAAATAATACAAATTCGTATCTTTAATAGTCACTCAAGTAAAGAAACTGCACATTACAACGTTAGCGCCTCTGCTCTGTTGCTCTGTACGATCGTTACTTTCATTTATGTACTTCCAGAAGAAAACAAAATAAAAATAAATAAATAAAAATCATTGAAAAAGGTATCAAACACGTAAAAAATCACAACATTCTTCATTTTTAAGACACCCTAAAACCAGTAGGTATTAGTAGGCAAATTAATTAAATAAAGAGTTGTTAGCGAATAATATATAAATAAATAGAAATAAGCACTAATAAATTTTTCCGCCGCAATCGAGAATCGGACTCGAGTCTTCTGCTTATTTTATATTATTGGCTAACGACCTTGTTTAATTAATTTGTTTATAATGTTTGTCCTGTTTAAAGGCAGTATCAAAAATTTACCTTCCGATTCTAATTTATATTAGACGATAACTGAACCCAGTGTCGCTTTAGCTCTGTGGTCAGAGCATCTGCAGAAAACTCGAGTTCGATTCTCGATTGCGGCGGAAAAATATTTCCGCCAAAAATGTTTTAGTGCTTATTTCTATTTATTTATGGGTATTAATAGGATTTAAAAATATAAAGATCACTGAAAAAGTCACGAACCCCGGAATAAAATTTAAAGCAAAAGCTTCATGATAATCATAGTTGTTAAATAAAAACGGGAAACTCATTCTTTGTCTACCGTGTAAGTACACGAACCTTGGCTTCGGCACACATTCAGATATAATAATTTAACCGTTTTGATACCATCTTAATGTGTATACTAAGGCCGTTTGTGTAGTATACAGATAGAATCAGTGTTAATTCTGTTTCCGTTTATCTGCAAGCTCTTCTTTGCCTGAATTTTGATGTTCACGTCTATGAAAAACTACGTCCTTTCTAAAATCGTTCTATTTTTAATTCCACGACGACGTAGACAAACTTGATAAGAAATTATTTAAAAGTCAAAGAAAGTAAATCAAACTATTCCGGATAATATAAAATCCTACAAATCACTGGATTAAAAGCTCGAGGTTTCTATTGTCGTCTTTTTAATTCCATCCTAGATTAAACCCTAGTAGCCTTCAGTCATCGCTCAAATCATTTGCAAGCCAAAAATAGATGTGTAGGTTTATTCTTGTTATTCAGCTGTTCTGTTTTTTTTTTATTGATTGCAAATCGTTTTATGAAATCGAAATAGACTTACATGAACTGCCATCATGACACCTAAACCGGAAGCGAAAAACGATTGAAACGGTGGCA
Source organism: Dorcus parallelipipedus (assembly GCA_958336345.1). Classification (NCBI taxonomy): domain Eukaryota; kingdom Metazoa; phylum Arthropoda; class Insecta; order Coleoptera; family Lucanidae; genus Dorcus; species Dorcus parallelipipedus. Next base: position 27,008,453 of record OY284483.1, read on the forward strand.
AAAAACTGTGCACTCCAATGGCACCGCTGGTCGAAATTATGAACACCAAAATTCCGGTTCCTACTAATTCGGCGCAAAACCTTGCCACCGCATCCATTACCAAATAAGTCGCTGTAAGAAAACAAGAAGTTCAGATTTTTTGTTATTATTTACCTTCAAGCATCTTACTTACTTTTCATATTGGAATTGTTGGATATTTATATTCGCCCACGCTTTCAGATGGATTTGTTTGCCTAAAAATATTTATAAATGTATAAAGTATTTATAAATGTATTTATAAAACATTGTCACTTTAAAGATGTGACTGTGACAACTTTTTCAGTCTAGGACAAAGGACATTTTTTGGAGTTTTTTTTTAATAGAATAAAAAAGTCATCAGTTTTTTTACAAATCTACGTTCGTCGCATTGATCTTCATGCGCTTATAAAATGAGGATGTAACGTATTAATATAATTTATTGTAGAAGATAATAATTTGCATCGTCAGTACTTCTGTGTAACTTACGTAGAATTAATCTGATTAATTAATCATTCATTATTAATAATAATTACTAAATCTGCACGCGTATTTATGTACGAGCAGGTGCTTCCAAAGTTCACTATTCTAATCAAAACTAACACCTATTACTCATTAGACTAATCTCAAATAATCCGGGGATGTTTCTATTTACGTTACCTACGAAAGTGAAGTAATATCAAGCGATCTAAGTGATTAGAGAATTACAAGGCTTACACGCGTAAATATCAGTGTACAATCATTATTCTGAAAATTCGAGCTTGTTAATTCATTGAGTTGAATTAAAAGCAAATTAAAATGAAAAGAAAGAAAGAAAGAGCATTTATTGTTCTTCAAGTAACTTTTAGAACACTTTTTTAATCAATGTTTCGCTGTAAATCGACAGCTTTTTCAAAATTTGTTCTGCTTGCTTATCATCTACATAACGTTGACAGAGGTGTCATCTGAGAAACAACAATTTCCTTTTTATTTTATAGTTTGTGGACAGACAAGTAGCTTGTAGGCTACGTCAGAAATTATTACACAAATAGCAAAAACTATATAAAAAAGAACTTAAGTGTTATTGGAAGGGAGATCAAAACAGCAGTAAGAGCGAAAGGCAAAGGGTAGAATCCAAATTATTTGAAAAATCAAGGAAGACGTGAAGGTATTTAGAATCCAGAATAGGAAACAAAAAGTTAAAGGCAAGGTAGGTAAATATTGGACGATTTTAAAAGGATTAGAAGAAGTAATCTAAAAAAGAAGGACCAGGATCTATAAAACGAAAAAAAAAGAAAAAACTTCATTTTAGATGTGCAGAGAGAAAAGTAAACGGACAGTAATAAGGGCGACGATGGAATGAAAGAGCAAAGAGTAGCCCCACATCCAAATAAATTGAAAAAGTAATGGAAGACTTGATACAGTAGTTGAGAATCCAGGATTGGAAACAAAAAGTTAAAAGCAAGGGAAATATTGAACGATTTAAAAAAGCTAGAGGAAGCAATCTAAAGAAGAATTATCAATTTAGAAGAAAAATACTTAAAGCCTGAAGAAGCGAAAGTGAACTATCAAAACTGTTAAAAAAAAGAAGAACTTAATCTTAAAATATGTAGGTGCGTATACGGAGAGAACAGTAAATGGACATGATGGAATGAAAGGAGCAAAGAGCGAATGGTAGACCCAGATCCAAATGGTTTGACGACAGACTTTAATGAATTGCAAATTCAGATTTGGAAACGGAAAGGGTCGCATTCCAAGAGGAACAGGAAGAAGCATTCTAAAAAAGAATGACCATTCTCAGGAAAATGATGGTTAAGGCTAAAAAAAGAGTTTATTAAGTAATGAGGACATGACATACAAAAAGGTTCGAAATAAAGTTACCCACGAAGTTGGAGTGTTGGATGAGATGTAACCGAAATACAAGAAGAAAAAGAACTTGAAACTTCCCCCATCCATGTAGGAAGGCAGTCTCATTAATACAGAAGAAAAAACAGAAAAAGGAAATTACATTTAATGGCACCAGAAGAGCTACACAATTGCACACCTATAAAGAAACAAAGAAAACCAAGAGATCATTTCGTAATAATGTGGATGCTGCTTTTGGATTAATGAAAGAGGAAACTCACTAACAAATAAATCAAATAAAAATGAACTTCAATTTAAAGTGTTAGAAGAAGATTCGGTTGAAACCATGAAGGTAAAATAGAAAGGCTCAAAATAAATTACGATCACAGAGATGGAGTGTAAATAAAAAAGAAGTAAAACCACAAGAAGGGAAATAACTTCAGATCGCTTCAGAAAACGAAAAGATTCGGTTGCAGAATGGAAGAAGGGAAAAGAGAAGATCAAGGCAAACGAAGCTTTGAAAAGACGACGTTTTGTAGTAGATGGAAAATGAAATAACAAGAACGGATGGAAAAGGAAAGTTAAAAAAATAAAAGCACTGATTGTAAAGACAAAGTTTTAGAGACGGAAAATGAAATAACAAGTATAAATTGAAGAGGAAGTTAAAAAATCAAAAGCATCTGAAGACCTTCCCGACGTTTCTGAAAAGAAGTGACTTTTTTCCCCTAGTCATTGTAAACAAAACCTACGTGACAAAACGAACGTTGCAAAATTGAATCGGAATTACGGAAGTGCCTAAGCCTAATCCGTTCGGATCAAATAGGAATGAAGAATATGGGGTCGACTTGAAATACCAAACGCACAACTTACCCAAAATTCAATGGGCTCTGCGTGTCTTGGGCGAAACGGATCTAAACTGCATCTAAAAACATGCTCGCGAGCCATTCGTTCCTCAATATTGCCAAGCTCAGAATTAATTCACTTAATTACACTTAATGCTGTAGCTAAAGACTAATGTTGCAGATAAAGATGATAAACGTTACACGTGATTGATCAGAGCAAAAATCAGTTTGCACAATAATTTTGTTTATTTTTTTTTCTGTCTGATTGATCTGATTTGGGGAAAGTAATCAATCACACCCATACGTATTTTTTTTTGTAATCGAATATTTCATGGCTGTACTACGAAAAATATCGATTTTTCAAGTACGGATATTAAACGGATCCAAAATAAAATGTCCTTGCAATTATTGCAATTTTCGGTCTGATTAGGCTAAATTGGGATTATTAAAATTGCATTATTAAGAACTCAAAAATGATAATGCAGAATTTTATGCGAAAAATCCTTTCAAATTTTCTTGCGCGTTCAACAGTTAAGAAATTATGTTATGAAAATAAAAAACCTTTTTTCAGGAAATTTTGTCTGAGTACCAAGCAACACATTTTGAATAACTTATCGGATGTTACTAAAATTTTGTCTAAAAAGTATGTCCAACAATTCCAAATTGTACCACATTTTTTAATTTTCGTACCATTTTTAGCCACACTAAATATTTCTCACCGGATCTGTCCTGCTTACATTTGGTTATCGAACATGCACAAACTATTGGCGCAAAAAGCATGTTCTAAAAATAAAATTTATTTTTATTTATTTTATTTATATTTATATTTTATATCGAGTTACTTTTTCAGTCTACGTTGACAACCTTGTTTATTTTGACAACATGTTTATATTTTTCACGGCGATACGTCAAGATTTTGTGATACATCAATTTTCATCGGACAAGAACCTGCTTTAATTTAATGTTACAGTTATAAGTAGAGCATCCTGATCTTCAAGAACATTTATTATAAATGTTATGGGTCATATTGTATGATATGGTTGTGATAAGTGCATTGTGGAAGGAATTCGCGATGGAGGAATAAATTGACCTAAAAGCTCCACTCAAAACAGATGGAAATATTAAATTAAAACCAAAGGAAACCGCACGAGGTTCTCGCCTCACAGTCTACGGCGGGAAACCGCACACCGTAGCTTTCAGGAATACCAGACCCTTCAGGTCTTGGGCCCATCAGGTACTAGAATTGAACAACTTTGGCCGTTCTTAATTAATCGGTGAAGCACTCGACATTAATACTTTTTACGCATTTCTATAGGTACAACAATAAACATCCGGTGCTCACAACATAAAATAATTCACCGATATGTAACTACTTGTAGCTGGCGATGAACACTCGAACGCACTTTTACACGACGCAGTTGCAACAAGAATGCCAGGACCTTCTTAAAATAATTCCCTTATTTGATTACGTAACTTGTTGTCTCAGAAACAGTGATTAATGGTCCGTTCTCATGCTCAAGCAATTTGCGCAAATGGATTTGTGCTAGCATTTGTGCATACATATTTTCTTGCGCAAATACATGCAGTTTGCCAAATTTTTTAGCTTGTGCAAGCAAAAAAGTACTTTTTCATGCAACGACTTCCTGGTGCAAATTTGTGTGCACAAACACATTTGCACAAATTATTTGACCATAATGGTCCGTTTTCACGCTCAAGCAATTTGCGCAAATGGATTTGTTCAAGCATTGGCGCATACAAATTTGCTTGCGCAAATGCATGTGCCAATACATGCAGTTTACCAAATTTTCTAGCTTGTGCAAACAATAAATTACGTTTACATGCAACGACTTCCTTGTGCAAATTTGTGTGCGCTCATACTTTTTGCTGGTCAAATAGCGCATTAGGTAACAACATGAGTAAAACTCATTCTCAAGTAAACTTTTCGTTATTATTATGTATCGGAGGATCTACAATTAACAAAACAAAAATAAAAAAAATAACTGTCCTCCAGTTATTTCCTTGCCAACGGTAAATAAGAAAAAAGAATGGAGTTATGCTTTTTATTTCTGATGATTGATGAATCAACACCAGACGCGTTTAATTTATGACGCAGGACTCGTATGAAACAGAATGGCGTTTTTGACACTGACGTTTAGTTTAAGTGTCCTACTGACTACTGAGTCACAGTATAAGGGTGCATTCCGTTTCACCGCATTAATCGCATTATGCGTTTAATGCGTACAAAAACCGTTCCGTTAAATATTGGTAGTACGCATCACACTGACGTACCAATGCAAATGAAGTCCCTGTTGGAGACTATTTTTAATGCATCAAACGCCTCATGTCAAAATGAAGTGCACTTGATGCGCTTGTTGTATCCTGGGAGGTTAAAGTAACTGATTGGGTCTTTTTAAGCAAACAGAAGCAAGTTCTTTTTGTAATTAAAATGGATTTCGTGAAAATTGTCTTAACAAACGGAAGATTACAATTTTAAGTCCATATTGCTGAAACAGCAGTAAAACTAAATCAGAGTTAGTCTTTTTTTAATTTTTAATTCAAATGGATACATTTAATACTATTTTACAAGTAGTGTGAACATTTTAAATCACTGTTAGAAATATATTGTCATCCTCCCTTAACAAAAATTTATATCAAGCGTTCCGATTCATTTGACGCATCAACGGCAAATTTAAAACGGAACGCTTTTACAAACGCATCGAATTGAATGCAGATTCAAGTAACGTATGTGTGAAACGGAACGCACCCTTAGTAATTACTCAGAAGCGTCACTTAAACGTCAGTGTCAAAAAAACGCCATTCTATTTGATACTCTTATGGAAATGCAATGTAATTTGCAGCTGGGTAGGTATCAAACAAAAGAATAAATGTGACAGTTATACTCCAGTGACGCTATTGTGTGATTCTTATACTGAGACTGAGTATTTACTTACTGTGATTATACATGGATTATACTGTGGAGATACTGCCGCTGAGTCGACTATAAATGAGCGTAACTTTTTATTGGAACGTTGCACACCAGAATTTCTTGCAGAATATGAAAAAGGACATTCAAACCTATAGATCTGAGCAAGCCCCGAGTTTTGGCCGGACCGTTCTCTATAGAAAACGGGCGAAACGGCTAACATAAACTAGGCAACTTTTTCCTCAATCATGTTGTACACTCGCGAACAATAAATTTTAGTCATTTCCGTCAATGATTTATACCCGACTTGTATTTCATTAAAAATAACAATGTCGATGTCTTGTACAATAAGTACAATAAAACACATGGAATACAGTCGAAACAAAATCATTTATTGCTTATCTGTTTTTACATTTTTAAATAATTCTTCCCTCACGTGCTTTGGTATTCGTACCTTTCTCCTCTTTATATTTTCTGTTTTCTCTCGACCTTCCTCTTTGCTAACACTCCGATTTTGTACCTGATTTGCTTTCTTTTTTTTCTTTTTGCAAGACAATGGATTCGGGCCCTTCCGCTTTTTCCTCCTGGGTCTATCTTCGGGTAGCTCCTCTAAACCAACACGTTGTTTTAACTCATCGATCTCTACTTTCTCTCTTTCCTGAACGTTAAATCTGTTTGTCATAGACTTATTCGCAACACGCAAGGAAGCGTCTGAAGGTGCGTCTAAAACTGGGGCTCTCGAATGCAAATACAGCAAAGGCACGCCTGGAATTGCCCGCAGTTTATCTTGCAAATCGCGGTCTTGAGTTGCTATCACATAATGTTTATCATTGAGTTTTCCTACCATCGATAACAGGCAATCTGCTCCGGGTATTGGTTTACCTTCGTGCCCACATTTATGCAGGGCATATTGCTTTAATATAAGGACCGTACCATGTAGCTTCGAGTCCAGATTTTCGGTTTCTATTATTACACATTGTGTTGTGAGCAATTTTAATTCACCTTGCAGGTACCTTGGTATGTTATCTGCGATGTTGATTTGATTCTAAAAATGTATACAGGGTAGGGACTAACAGCAAAAACAAAATTGCTTAATAAAGGAAAGTAACCTACATTGAGGGCAGCAAAGCAGAATGTTCCGTCTATTAGGAGTTGATACGGCTGGCGAAATCCGAAATTATTTACGTAGAAGTGTACGTGCTTGTGAACTTTTTTATATCTCCTAATTTTCATTGCATTAAAACATATAACCTCACTTTTCCATTCGTCTTATTTTTGTGACGTCAAAGCACTTTTGCCAATCTTCTGATTTTTATGGTACTAGAAATTGCGATGAAATTTCATAAAACTATATAAAAATACTGTCACTTTAATAAACTGTATTAAATTTGATCTTAGATTCTTGGAACTGGATGAAATTAAAAGATGTCAATTGCCAAAACTGAATATGAGGTGGACCCAACGACCTATTAACCATCTATTAACTAGAGACATGAAGTTGTATGTTTGACATTGGTTCCAACATCCATCATTATGGTGTGTTTTATGTTTACGTTATGAATGTCAACAGGTATACGTATTATTTCAACAGTTACTGATTTATTATCGTTTTAAGGGAGAAAAATAGTATTTCAGTCCAGTGTAAAGTTTAATAAAAATTGTAAAGATAATGGTGCGTTGGTTAATAGGTCGTTGGGTGAACCTGTTCAAGTCAAATATTTGTAAAGCATACTGATTGATAGTAACAATATCTTTATTAAAATTTGCATTGTTTGCTACGTTTCTCCAGCATTTATTATTTATTTATAATAATTGAATTAAAATATTTGTTAAATGGAAGGCGCCATCTATTGTCGGTTTTGATTATTAGAAAGACGTGCGCTAGTGTGATAGATCATATATGATTGTATTCAAATAAAACTAAATATCAGGTGAATAGTTTGCTTTATTTTCCTGTTCATAATAATCATATTCTGTTAAATAACAAAGAGTTTCTTTAGATTTTATTTTTAGTTACATAACTTCAAAGAAAAAAATTCGTAACAGTAAATAACTGGCAACGCTGTAGGTGACATTCCTAGGAATTTTTATTCATTGTGGTTGCAGAATTGATTTTTTTGTTTGTTCGTGTCTGTACGCGAAGAGAAAGCCGTTTCGTAATTTACAAAGTGTTTAAGTGCAACTCGTACGTTGATTTGAATGCATAAATAAACAAGAATAGCAAGTCATGTCGACGACCTTTGCACAACGAGGTAGCAGGCCACCTAATCCTGCCCAAATCCAGAAAATGCTCGACGAAAACGGCCACCTGATTCAGACGATACAAGAATATCAAAGCAAAGGAAAAGCCCAAGAATGTGTGCAATACCAACAGCTACTCCACAGGAACTTGGTATACCTCGCCAGCATAGCAGATGCGTCTCAAAACATGCACTCGTTGTTGCCTGTAAGTGTCTCGAGTGCGCGATCAAATTACATCAATAGATCAGTACTTCATTGTAGATGTTACAGCCTCCACAGGGTGCAGCTCCTGCACATGGTCAACCTCCTTCCGCCGAGCAACACATGAATAATTACAACCACCAACAACAACCGGGTTACAGGCAGCCTCCAGGCCCACAAAGACCAGGCGCAGCATTGCAGCCATATCCACAACGAAGCTACCAGCAAGGTCAGTATCCTGGGGCCTATCCCCCACAAGGTGGTGCATACCCTCAACAGGGCCAATATCCACCAAATCAACCACCAGGATATCCAGCGAATACTCAAGCGAATTACGGGCAGCCCCCTTCGACGACATCGCACAATAATTATCCACAACCAGGTTATGGCACACCACCCCCGAGTGGAGCTCCACCTCAACCTGGCCCTTACCCTCCAGGACCGCCCCAGAATCAACCAGCCTCATACGTAGGGCCCCCAACTAACACCCCATACCCCAACTCGACAGCTCCTCAGAATTATCCTCCACAACAAGGCTACCCACCACAACAAGGTTACCCTCCACCGCCTTCAAGTCAACCACAAAATACTCCGGCATATGCAAATCAACCCAGCCCTGGGCCTACAAATTTTGCTCCGGCTAATGCTCAATCTCCTCCGTTTTCTGCTCCCCCCAGTAATACTCAAACCCCTGCTGTGACATCGGCTCCGCCTACTTCGCAGCCTTATCAACCTCCGTTCCCTCCGAATTCACAACCCTCAAATCCAAATGCGGGCTTTACACCACCTCCTAATCAAGTGTATCCTCCAGGTGCGCCTGCTAATAACTATGGTTATCCTCCTCAACCGGGATATCCTCCTCAACCTCAATATGCTTCTCAACCTCAGGGTTATCAGTATCCTAGACCTCCCGGTGGCCAAGCACCACCTCCTCAAGGTCAGTATGCCTACAACTATCCTCCACAACCAAATCCACAATAAATTTTTGTCTTTTTTCCACAGTAGAGACTTGGTTGCATGAAAGATAAATTGTGGATCATTTTTTCGATGTAAAATTATATTAAATTGAACGTTTATGTTTGAACCAGTCCCTATCATGTTTAACTAACTGTGAACGCTTAATAACTATTAGTTCAATTTTTATTAAGCAAGAAAACTTCCGATGTGTATTAATCATTTAAGAAACAATGTTTTTTAAATGATCAAGTACATGATCTGATTATGCTTAATATTTACATTTAATAAAAAAGAAGTTTACTGAAAACAATTGAAGCTGATTGAATGTACTGTTTGTTGTTAAAATTAACATTATAGAACTTACATGTGTAGTGTATTTTGTCATTTCTCTTGATGTGTTTTCATCTGAATGTCGATGAAATGACTAAGCATTTACTAAGGTAAACATTTATTTCTTTTCTTGCTGTGTAGGTTTGTCTGAAGCGATGTTAAAGCAAGAGTACTCTACGTTTTAATGGAAACTGTCTGTTCCTGTTGTTGTATAAATATAAAGATTGTATTTTACTTGTGAATGTTAAGGATGAGCTCAAAATTTTGTTTTTAATTTTATCTTGGGCCATTTAATATGAAATTAATTAGCTCACCTTAATGCTCTAAAGCTCTTTGTGCTGGAATTTATGCATGTATATTCACTTTTGCCACATTTTGAATTTGAAGTTCCTTCTTTGTAAATTAGATATTAACTAAGAAAGAAAACTTCCAGTTACTTGTATTTGTAGTTTTCAACTGAGGGCATGACTTTTACCCTTGTACCAGTGGAAGAAATCACTTCTCATTGTTACAACATAACGAACTGCCCTTTTAATTTTATTATTAAGTGAGTGTATATATTTTCACTTCTTTTTTTAATTAATTTTAGAGTGCGATTGTAATTTTGGTTTACATTTTTATAATAAATAATTTTCTTAATCTATGAAGTGGTTGGAACTTTTTGCATACAAAAAAATCAAACTAAGTATTATTAGAAATCTTTAAATTCTCGGGCGTATTTATCAACGCCACTAACTTCTAACACAATTTCATCGTACATATCGAAATTGCTGGTGTCACCTGGCTCTTGACAATCCGGAATATATGGGGCTTCAACAGACCTTTCGTATATCTTGGTCCAGTTTGTATCTTTGAACCATACGTGATTTTTTATGTCGTAAACACCCCTTCGCAGTACGCCATACCTGAAGATAACTGCAGCCATTATTTAGCATAGATCTCACCGAAGCTATCACCTTCGAGATAAATCAACTTGAAGTAAGTTGCGAATTAAATCTTTAAGTTCCACGCTAAAATCTGACGGGTATCTGTATTTGAGTGCAACAATTTTTTCGTAAGTAGCCATTTGGTCTTTATCATAAAACGGTGCAAAGCCAGAGTTCATTTCATAAACTAGAACTCCGAATGCCCACCAATCCACACTTTGCCCGTATCCTTTGCTTAAAATTACTTCCGGTGCTAAGTAATCGGGTGTGCCGCACAGAGTCCAAGTTCTAGTTTTCACATACTAAAATTAAAATAATGCAAAAAAATGCTGATTTTAAAATAATTGCAGACCTTGCAAAATCCGAAGTCGGTTATTTTTAAGTAGCCTTCATTGTCTAGCAAAATATTTTCTGGTTTTAAATCACGGTATACCAAGTGAAGGTAATGAAGGTATTCCAAAGCCAGAGCTACTTGTGCAGCATAGAACTTGGTGTGGTTTTCATTAAATCTCTTCAATCTAGAAACAAAAATTTCGTGGCTTGTTTTAGCTACGTTACTTGATACTTACTTTCTTAAATGTGTGAACATATCTCCTCCATTAATAAAGGGCATAATAAAGTATATATAACTGGGATCTTTAAAACTAAATTCCAAGTGAACACAAAAGGGGTATTGAACTGATGATAGTATTTTTTTCTCGTTGAAAGTGTGGATCACCTGCTTTGTCCTAATAAGTCGAGACTTGGATTGCACTTTCATCGCGTAGTAATTGGAATTTGATTTGCTTTTTACTAGAATCTACCATAAATCAACGAAATGAATGAGTGATAATGAAATAGATGTGGAAAAGGAACTTACAACGTCACCGAACGCACCACTTCCTAAAGTCCTGCAAATTTCAAAACCAAGCAAAGCTGGCGATGGTTCAGGTTTCCTTGTCCAAATCTTATCAAAATTCTGTTTTAGTTTCTCCAGTGTTCTTTCGTATTCTATTTGACTGGTAGTCTATACCAAATTTAAATAAATTATTAATTGTAACTTAATTTTTAGCAGTCTTAAATATTTCTGATGGTGCAAGAGGTTCTATTTGGACTAAAAAGAGTTTACGAACAACTAAATTTAAATTTTTATAAATTTTATAGAAAAAGGAACCTGTGAATTAATTAAGAAATTTCAATTTTGAACACTCACATTCATTTTATAAATTAAAGAACTGTGACCAACATTAACTTTTTTTCTATGAAATGAACACGTTTTAAGGTTTTTGAAGTTTAGATTTAATTACCTTTTTCAACTCGGTTCCTCTTGTACTGGTACGAATATCCGTAAGGATTTTTGTCATGGGCGTTTGCGTTGGCGTAGCGGCGAGCATTTTCTACGCAAAAATATTTTCTTGAATTCAGTGAAGTTACAATTCAGCATGTGACTTTTGTCATAAAAAATTGTTACACAGCGATACCTAGATCATCAAATTCCGTTTTAAAATTCTGTATTTGTAAGGAATCAAAAATAAAATTTGCAATGTAATAAGAAGTGCACACCTCAACAAGTTCATAATAGTAATTTGCAATGGCTTAGAAAATATTTCAGTTTTAGAATTAATATTTTCGATTCATGTTCCTGAAGTTGCAAGCCAATGAAATGTGAAATGTTCAATAGTATTATGGACACACGTATTTAATAAATCTTAATTAACCTAATTTCCAAATAATAATTTTTGCAAGATTCTAGGCAGACGATTTTTAAAATTTTTCCGCTTAAATTCAAAGTGGCATAGTTGTAGGAATCATCATCAGTTGGCGCTTCACGGTTTTAAGTTTGTCTGCTACAATGCCAATACGTATGTAGCTTCTGTTACGCGCTGTAATAAATAATAATTAGAGGTATGTATTTAAATTTTATTTTTATCTTTATTGTTTAAGGTTTAAGCCATTCTTGCACTTAAAATGAATTCATAAAAGAATAGTTCTAAGAGTCTTCACCAGACGTCGCTTTAGATTTCATATAAAATTTTTAAATTTGCCTGCTACAAGTGACGGTAGAATTAAGGCCGAGTTAAGTGAATGGCCAATTTCAGCATTCACTTACCGCAGCCTAAATTAATGTTTATTACTCCTTACTCGCTGGGCCCGTGTGACACTATGATATTTCTTGTGCAAGATTTGTTACAGGCGTTTTCCCGTTAGCTCTGAATTTTGCGTTTCAAGCACAATTGCGTTTTAAACGCACGATGTTCTTGTATTAATACATGGAAACCTGCCTTACTGGAACGTGCGCTTCGTGATTTTTTGCACTTTTGTGCTCATTTGCTTGCACAAAGTAGGTAACGGGAAAGCGGCTGAAGTGAGCGAGAAGTGCCAATTCAACCAATCAAAATTCACTTTGGTAGCTCATCTCCCTCACTTTGTAATCAAATCTTGCATGGTGTCACACGGGTCCTACAAATAAATAATTTTTTTATTGGTTAAACCAACGAGGAAAGAATAACAGGAGAGAGTCATACGAACAGTAGTTTCGCGTCCACATTGGTCACTAAATATGGTCGCAGTAAGCCATAAGCGCACGCAAGCTTTTACAAGATTCTGGAACGACCATAAGCCATACAGTTCACTATTATTTATAACACACTTAGTACACTAAATTTAACAAAATGAAATATCAATTGTATTCTAGACACTGCAGTTCTAACTCGGAAGGAACTTGCATTCTGCTTGCTGAGCTACTGATCACCGAAAAATTCCTAAACTAACCTAAAAGTCATTCACCGGTTCCCCTTTATGAATACTCGTTACCCGATACGTACCCGGATACCCGGTAATTACCCGATACTCGGTAAGTGCCCGATACCCAAGAACATTCATTTAAATTTAAATGACCATAAAACAAATGTTTGGGGCGTTATTCTTGTGTTTTTTTTTACTACGAAGAAATAATTTATTTGCAGCATTAGTTACTTGGGATATTGCTACGAGAGATTTTAAAATTATTATTCAATACTTATCGGATATACAGATAGTTATCGGGTACCCGGGTACTTATCGGGTAACGGGTAATACCCGGTAATACCAATAGCGGGTGCCCGGGTAACAAAATTATCAGGTATCGGTATCCCCAGTTGATACCACAGTCGCGATCATCAGAGTCGACACCCTTGCAAGCTAACCCCACCCTTATTGACACTAGAGTGCCTTTAATAAGAGTGAAGACATACGTGAAGTCACTTTCTATTGGTCGCAAGCGATTTTGAACCTTATTTACCAATGTCGGTAGCCATTTTCGTGCTAGAAATGGGCATGTTTCAAAATTTGGTCTACCGATTTAATTTCTCAACCACCGGAGCATTCCAGACTTCAATGGTTGTATATTTAATGATGTGATTGTGAAATGGCCTACGTATATGTTGTGCAATACGTGGTGCAATAGCAACGTCGATGGATATTTTGAGGTTAGTAATTGTTCTTTGTTTTGAGGTAGGTTAATTAAATTAGTTAAACTTAATTATTCAGTTTGTATGTATATACAATCCGTCTGCTTTTTATTTCAATACGGCTTTGTAGTTACAGAAAGAAAATAGTAACGATAAACCGGCTGGCTAATTTGAACCACCACCACCTAATTTTGAACTTCCCTCCTATCCCTTCCCATTTAGCACAAAAATGGCGCCTATGTCTTCACTCTTATTAAAGGCATTCTATTGACACTGGTACCATCGTAATCAGAAAAAGCGACTACACTCTAAATTTTGGTTGATTAAAGCGTGATTCAAAATGAACTTTTGTCATTTTGACGTTAATATTATTTTGACAAAACAAATAAAAATACCTCAATTAAAAACAATTCAGAAGGCAATAATTCAAACGCGATTGTAAGACGGTATCAGCATTCGAGCACTTCGAGCAATTGTAACTGAATTAGCTGTTAGCGCCAGTACTGCTTTGCCAAAAGTAATGTTACACAACCAATTTTTTTTTAAATGGCAGTATCTGTTTCACTTCGATGTAGTCGTTATTTATGATTACGATGATACCATTGCGACGTAAATAGTGATGTCAGGTGTTTTTTTACCGAAGTAAAAAATGTAAATTATGCTAAAAAACTGGCTAAGTAAAATACTATGCGTTAATATATTTTTTAGATAAGGGGAGGCTATGAAAAACAAAATCAGAGTCTTAACTTGATTCGAAACTTTTATTCTGACATTTGCTTCCTGACCCCTGTCAAATCTGTTAGTTGTTTAAACGCTCTTGAACACTATAGTCATGGGTCAGCAAGCAATCCAATGGCATTTTAAATTAGTCGTTATCATGTTAAAAAGTTTTAACAAAGCTTTATGTATTCAACTATAAGATTTTTTCTACTATCGTCAAATGTATCTTGACATTTCAATTTTGACATAAGTTAATTTCATTTAAGCTACGACTTAGGTTTTACTTTTCATAGACTCCTCTAATCTAAAAAATATATTAATGCATTGTGTTTTTTGCCGGCTAAAAAAAAATTAGAAATTCCCGTTTGTTGCCGTTAATTTATGTTTTGGGTCGCATTAGACGCATACGGTTCTGATGTTGTGATTCTACTGTCGGAAGGCTACTTTGGCATCCTGACTGCTAATTTTCATCCCTTTCTGCTGACGAAGGCCCAAATACTTGCAACAAAATTTTTAAAATATTTAAATTAAAAAAAGACATTATCTTACTTATTTTTATTAAAACTTGAACAAAGACCTAAGTATTTGGTATTAAAATGATCAGATTAAATATTGCAATACGAAAATCATATTAAAAAACAAAAAAATATATTTTACCATTTTGACCGGCTAAAAAAACCGCGGTCAGTTAAAAAAAAATTTAGCCCGCTAAATTACATCACTAGAGATAAATATTTGGCACTAATATATTTGTATTTATACTTTCGCCGATTTTAAGCGCATAACCGGTAATTACCAGTCAAAAATATTTTTAACTAAATGTCAAAATTCTCATCTGCTTTGACAGCACAAGGCCGCCTTGCATTGGGATGACTTATTATGTGGCGAACTGGCTTCAATTTGTCAATCCTACTGCAATATCAGGTCAACTAGCGATCGAAAGATGTCGCTACTTAAATGTCTAAATGTCTTTAAGCTACATGAGGTGGTTTCCAATTGCACCGATGAGTTACTCGGAGCTATTGGAGCAGCTCTGGAATAACTCCGAGTAGCATCTGCATTTGGAAAGCCTTTAGTTAAAAATATTTTTAACCGGTTATGCGCTTAAAATCGGCTCTTCTGTTTTGTGGCTAACTTCAATTGATTGTGCAATGTTGCCAATAAACTCGTCACTTCCCATTTATGCCACAACAAGTTCTGAACGTGATGGAATTTTGCCCTTTGTGTCATTGAAAATGTTCTATTAAAAATATCCTTCACTTCATTAAGAAAAAAAAAAGACATAGTAATGTTGGCACGTAAACGGTATTTTATATTTAGGTACAAATAGTACGTTTTACTTTTTCTGACCGTAATCATTTCAGCAGAGTGACCCGACAGAGTAGTATTGCAGCCGCAGACGAGAGTGCAAATTTGGAACAGTTTTTAAAAATATCAGACTATGAAGACACTGTCAGACAACTGGATATTTATTACGGCATGGGTGAGCAGTCCAAGAATGATAGCATAACACTTAAAACATTTCAGCCTGTTTAAGTCAAGAGGCAACTTCTGCGCTATCAAAGCCCCATCAACGGTTTATTCCCCGTCACGTCGAATGACCACGAAATAGGTAGCGTACGCGACAGTATTTACTGTGCAGCTGCAGTTTGGGGCTTGTACCAAGCATATAGGTCAGAACAATTCAAATCAAGTTTCACATAACTTTGCAATAAAATGATTTTCAGGCGTATCGACGATGACCGCGGAAAATCTTACGAATTAGGACAATCCGCAGTGAAATGTATGAGGGGTATTTTACAGTGCTGGATTCGTCAGGCGGCTAGAATAGAATTATTTAAAAAGAACCAATGCAACGCTCATTCTTTACATGTAAAGTTTCATTTAACCAAAGGCGATCAAGTTCACAATGACGAACAGTATTTTCATTTGCAAATTGATGTTGTTTCATTGTATTTGATATTTTTGGTGCAGATGATAACTTCAGGTCTTCAAATAATTTATACACAGGTATAATATGTTCAATGTCTTAAACCGTTTAGGCGTGAAAGACGATCGCTTTGACAGGATGAAGTTGCTTTCGTACAAAACCTCGTTTATTATGTGGAGAGGGCCTATCGTACACCTGATTATGGTATGTGGGAGCGGGGCAGCAAGTATAATGATGGCACACCTGAAATTCATGCCAGTTCGATTGGTATGGCAAAGTCCGCCCTGGAAGCTATTAACGGGTGCAATTTGTTTGGGGAGAAGGGTGCTTCGTGGAGTGTGGTTTACGTTGATATTGATGCGCACAATCGAAATAGGAGCATTTTTGAAACTATGTTGCCCAGAGAATCTTCATCGAAGGTAGAGGGGTTTCTTCTTGAATTTCATTAAAACCATCACATGGAACATACTTAAATTGCTTCATTGCAGGCAGTAGATGTAGCTTTATTACCAACAATATCATATCCGGCATTTGCGACGCACGAGGAATGTTTGTACAGCGACGCCAAGCGAAATATAGTACAGAAGCTCCGAGGAAATTACGGTTTCAAACGATTCGGGAGGGACGGATATAAAACGGTGATTGAAGACAAAAACAAACGGTTCGAACATTAGCTACGCACGATAAGAAACTAAATTAATTTTTTCTAGATATTACGATAAAAGTGAAATAAAACATTTTGAAAATGTGGAATGCGAATGGCCCTTGTTTTACATATTCATGATAATAGATGGGGTGTTCAAAAATCTACCCGATCAGATAATCGAGTACCAGGAGTTGTTAAAACCGAGGATCATCGTAGATCAACACGGAGGTAATGCTATTTTTATGTGAGCGTTTAGTTTAATTCTGCGTAGATCCGATCATCCCAAGGTACTTTTATGTACCCGAGGACAAACTCGAGCGAGAAAGACTTGAACCGAATTCAGTTTCAAGACGTGCCAACAGTGGTTCTGGATTGTTCCTGTGGAATCAGGCGATGTTCATTTTGGCACAGCTGTTAACAGGCGGTTTACTCCACATCAACGAGTTGGACCCCATCAGAAGGTACTTGCCTTCTTACAATCGGCCGAGGAAGGGGGGAAGATACTCGGCTTTTCAGGTATGTTTTTCATGGGAATGTTTCTAATTAATCTGAGTTTTTATTATATTTTTCATGGTGCCACAGGCAAAGCCTTCTGTTGTAAGTAACTCAATTTTTTTTCTAGATGTCAGCTACTCAGTAAATAATTTACAAATTTATTCAATTTGAACTGGAAGGTTTTACAAGTTATACTGTTGCTTCAGTCGGGTTCATTTGAACTGAATCATTTTCAATTTTGTTGATTTACACTTTTTTTTCGTTAGTTTAGGATTCAATTCAATTGATAACGCTGAAGAATGTAAAACCTAATTGCTGCATGTGTATACATATAAATAATTTATTTGTACTGTAACTATTATGCATGCCTTATATCTTATGTACTTTGTATACAAATGAAACATTTACTAACGTTTCTTCGAAAATCTTATTAACAAGAGACGATAAATACTGCCGCTTCTCTGAAGTAAGGTATGAATTGAATTACTTTCTTAAATAAAATATATTTAGAAAACATTTCTTACATAAACATTTTTGTTTGTATCGATGTCTTACTTTTTCTCTCTATCTTTTGTGCATGTTTCTCAAACTCTGCTCTAAGCTCTGACTTATATGCTTTTTATATACATAAATGTTTATGCAAGAAAGTTTATAAATTACATTGCCTTGCTTTAAGTGAAACTTCCAACTTTTATCACAATTTTTTTAATTAATTGAGGTTGCAGAACATTGAAATTTAATTGAATCTTGCAATTTCTTCTCTCGATGAAATGTTTATTATAATCACATCAATTACAGCTGCGCTTTTGATTTTCTTAAATTATTTGAAAATGCAAAGGTTTTAAAGAGTTATATGTTTTTTATGCTGACGTAGGCGGCCTGTTCTCTCGTAAGTAATTTTTTATTATTAAAAATAAATTTAATATTCAGAAATTTACATTACATTTTCCTAAAACAAAACGAAATGCCATGAAAAATATTTTGGTGTGACTTCTGTTAACAGTTAAGATTCCTTCTAAAATGTCAACACTCAAGAAAAAAAAATCAATGATATTATGATTATAACAAATACTCTTCTCCTTAGATCAAGTAAAATTTATTGTATTATGAATTACAAAAGTATTAGTAAATGCATTGAATAAAAGAATTCTTGCAGATACTTGATGGACACGTTAATTTCTAAATGCAAAACAAATCCTGAAAGTCAACTTAAATATTCGTGTCCAGACACAGAATCGATTTATTTTAATTTTTTAACCCTTAGATACCCTTGGGGGCGACACATTTAAATTTCTGCTGATCATTACTGTGTTCGAATAATTATTTCGACATGTTTGTAGATTATAATTTATTGAGGAAGCAAAAATAATACTTAATCAACAATTCCATCCACACCTAATTAAATTTGATTTATGTATAATTATAATGTATAATTAATGATCAGCTCTGAGCGTAGTATCTAAGGGTTAATTCCTATTAATTAATTAAAGTCTTCAATCTGATTTTGAATAATGCCCATTAGGGTACCGCTACAGACCTAGTGGTGCAAATCGTCTTAATAGCCGAATCAATGCGTCTCCAAGCAATGATGGCCACCTACGGAATTCAAACGCAGACACCCCATGAAGTAGAGCCCGTACAAATCTGGTCCTCCACGCAGCTGGTTAAAGTATACGAAAATTTGGGGATCAACTACAAACTGAACTTAAAAGGGCGACCGGTCAGACCGATCGGTAGTTTAGGCACGAGC
The DNA here is from genome assembly GCA_958336345.1 of Dorcus parallelipipedus. Taxonomy (NCBI): domain Eukaryota; kingdom Metazoa; phylum Arthropoda; class Insecta; order Coleoptera; family Lucanidae; genus Dorcus; species Dorcus parallelipipedus. The sequence continues at coordinate 27,027,681 of OY284483.1, forward strand.
AAAGTAAGCCCCCACGACAATCTCAAATTGAGTTACAGGTTTGGCAATTTTTAGATTTACAGAGTCTGCGGCATGACTGTTCTGTGTTACCCGTTGATATTCGAGGTGTCAGATTTTTACTTGTACAGAGACATGGCTCTTTTAATCGATGACATAAAAACAGAGCTGCAGTTCGTCGGGAGATACTGGCGGTTGTCTGGGAGGCCGACGGTGTGCCTGTTGATTCGAGAGGAGCACATGAGAGATCCGCAGTTCAAGAAAATGCTCGATTTACTTGCCATGTTGAAGAAGGGCTACTGCGATGGAATTAAAGTGCGCATCGGCAGACTGCAGAATCTCATCTCGAGTTCTTGTGTTGGTAAGTTTGAGTTTCGTTTTTTTTTTTCACTCACGTAAGAGCCCTTTTTTTAGAGCATTTGGATTTTATGAACGTGCTCGAGTTCTCTCACGATTCTTTTAAACAGTTCAAGCAAGTCGAGCATGATTACATCGGCTATCAAAGTCTAACAGACGTTCCGAAAGTAGTTGACTGTCATGAAATGTTACAGGATTGTGAAGTACATTATTTAAAATAATTTTGCTATTGAATTTTATTTGTTTGGGGAAACTTACAGCTTTATAAGCAGAAGCCGACTGTAGAAATCCTGTCTGCTTTGAGGGAGACTGACAGTTTGTACGTCCGTTGTCAGTTATATGGGATTCTGCTGAAACGTGAAGGACGAGACTATAAAGTTAATGATGTGACCGTCGAAGACCACATACAGAGTTTATATCACAGAGCTGGATGCTTACGACATTGGGCTGCTGTTCGTTATACAAGTAGCATGTTACATCACAACGTCGATTCTATTAGTCCATTCATTACAGCAGTTCTAGTCCATGGAAAACAAGTAAGAACAATTTTCTCTTAAATATTTTTTAAGTTTACCATACCGCTTTTGTTGGTAACAGTAACAATTTTAAAAGAATGTACAAGGACTTCTTGGACAACTTAAATGTGATTGCTTTACCAGCTTCTTTTCCTGCTTTTAGTTAACCGTAGGAGTTATAGGACAAAAGGAAACTGTTTTCGACAAGCCGATGACACCCTCTGAAATTCAGACAGTCATGTATTCAACGATTCAATCTTACGATGTCATTCAAGCCGTCCTCCAACAAGAAATCATACTCTACTGCGGTAGATTAATCTCTACAAACCCAAATTTATTTAAAGGAATTTTAAAAATTAGAGTCGGCTGGGTGTTGGAAGCAATCAAGTTGTACTTGAAAATTAAAAGCAATCCGAAACCAATAGAAGACCACAGCCCTTACGAAGTCCGCCAGCTACTATACAAAGTGCTTTCCATAAAAGACTGGGCCTTACAAGAGCAGTAAGTCGACAACTTGCACTCTCGCTCTAATTAACGATAAATACTTTTAGGCTGACGCCTCTGCAGAGACGGCAGTTGGAAGGTTGTCTCTGCAGAGTTCCCAGTTCGTTCTACAATAAAGTTTGGGATGTCATGCTGAGGACGCCGAAAGGAATCACCGTCATGGGAAATGTCATTCCGCAAGAGCCGACTCTATCGAATATGACTAGATCTGAAATCACTTTCGCTCTATTCGTAGAGCAGATGCTACACCACATACAACAGCCAGAATACCGTCAACTGGTCGTCGAGTTGCTTTCAATCGTTTCCACTATCCTAGCGAGAAATCCTGAGCTATCGTTCAGCCAGACCTTAAACTTGGAACAGCTTATTACAGACGCAGCTAATATGTATGCAAAGGTAAAAAAACTGACAAATAACGAATAGGTTGGATTTTAATAGTTTACTTTAGGATCACGGCTTGGCCGAGGAGAATGTGTCGCTTCTATTTGAGATTTCCAACTTACAGTCTATGGGTTATCTAGCGAGGGCTGCTGTAAACACTGTTTTGAAAGGGGGGAAAATAACAAACGAGCCTGAGAATGAGTTTGAAACTTGCAAAGTTTCGTAGGTGCTATTTTTTATGTTTGTTAATAGGAATAAGTTCCATATTTGTTAATAGATGATGTCCTTTAATCCTGTTGTTTTCCTTTAATAGATTGCAATTTTGTATGTGGTATGATCTAACGTGTACACAGATAGATATAAAATAATGAAAGACTATAAAAATAATGAAATAAAATATCGAAAACTCAGACAAAGTCCTCATGAGCGAAGCGAATTAATTGGTGATGGTCACAAACAGAATGAAATCAAGAAAGTTGGGGTTGAACAGGATTGGAAAATATTAAAATTACCAAATGGGCTGTACGATGAAAATGAATTAAATATGTAATTATATCCAAGAATATTTTTTGACATCAAATGCACTTAGTGGGTCATTTGAAACACCCCCATTTTATTTTGATGTAAATTATGCAACTAATCGTTTTATGTTAATTATACGTGACATAGATTATGAAATTGACTTTTCACACTCTAAGATACATGAGCTTCTAGGATTTGATAAAAAAAATATACAGTGTTTCCCGAAAGTAACGGATAAATTCTATAAAATGGTTGAGAAAAATGTTTCCAAAAAATGCTTTATTTTTAACCCATTATTGAAAGATGTAATTTTCAACCCCTCCCCCTTCAACCCTTAAGCGCCAGCAACCCCAACTTTAAAAATTCAAATAGCATAGTACTCCTTGTGATACCTCATTTAATAGCATTTTTTATGCTGAATACAATAAAAAAAAGTTTTTCAAAATAGGTTGATAAATAACTGAGATATTCAACAAAAATGTATTGAAATGAAAGTGCTGATATTCGAGCAGGCGTTGATACGGCTCTAGCAATAAGTGCTAAAAACAGTTGCAATTTCTTTGTAGTTAAATGTCAAATAAAATTTATTGACATTACGTAGTGTGTTTAACGATTAGATAGCAAAAATGAAACTTACTGAAACCGAAAGAATCGAAATTTTAATTATGATTGGGTTTGGAGATACAATTCGGACGCATGAAGAAGTTCGTATTTTGTTCAATGAAACTCATCCAAACCGTCCTCCAATATCGCAATCAACTATAAGTCGAATTGAAAAAAAATTTCGTGATCTTGGACATGTACGAGATAAACCTAAAGCCGGACGTCCAAAGGCTTTAGATGAAGACAGACAATTGGATGCCATGTTAATGGTGCAGGAAAATCCACATTCAACTCTCGTGGGAATCGCTTCATATTTTAATACATCAAAAAATGCAGTTTACAGACTTCTTCATAAGGAAAAATTTCATCCCTACAAAGTGCACTTGGTACAAGAGCTATCCGATGATGATTTTGATCGACGAGGAGACAATGATGGAACTCTCTAACGCAAATTCTGCGTTCATTAGAAATATTCTTTTCTCTGATGAGGCAACATTTTGCTTAAACGGTACCGTCAATAAGCAAAATTGCCGTTATTGGGCGGTTGAAAATCCACATTGGATGATGGAGGCAAATACACAATATCCTCAGAAGGTCAATGTGTGGGCTGGGATAGTGGGTAACCAAATTGTTGGACCATATTTTTTTGTTGGAACGTTGGCTGGTGAACAGTATCTGAACTTTCTCCAATTTGAATTAATTCCGGTCTTAGCGATACTGTTTCCTAATGCAGAAGATCCTGATTTACCCGATCCCCGAATTTGGTTACAGTAAGATGGTGCACCTCCTCATTATGCACGTCCAGTACGGGAATATCTCGACCAAATATTTCCTAATCGATGGATTGGTAGACGGGGACCTATTGAATGGCCAGCAAGATCTCCGGATTTAACCCCTTTGGACTATTTCCTCTGGGGTTATTTAAAATCTAAAATTTATTTGAATAGGCCTCCAAATATTGAGGAGTTAAAGCAGAGGATTCGATGGGAAATTCGCTCAGTCACCCCTGAAGTGGTAAACAATATTCAAGAAGCGTTTGTCTCTAGATTAGGACATTGCCTCGCCATTAATGGACAGCAATTTGAACATTTAATTTAATTTTAATATTGTTTTATTTTTCAATTTTTTTTAAGTTTTATGTTTTGTTTCGTTTGAATACATTTTTGTTGAATATATCAGTTATTTATCAACCGATTTTAAAGAACTTTTTTTTGGTTGATTCAGCATAAAAAATGCTATTACATGAGGTATCACAAGGAGTACTTTGCTATTTGAATTTTTAATGTTGGGGTTGCTAGCGCTTAGGGGTTGAAGGGTGGAGGGTTGAAAATTACATCTAACACACTACGTAATGTCAATAAATTCTATTTGACATTCAACTACAAAGAAATTGCAATTATTTTTACCACTTATTGCTAGACCCGTATCAACGCCTGTTCGAATATTAGCACTTTCAATTCAATACATTTTTGTTGACTATCTCAGTTATTTATCAACCGATTTTAAAAAACTATTTTTTATTGTATTCAGCATAAAAAATGTTATTAAATGAGGTATCACAAGGAGTACTATGCTATTTGATTTTTTAAAGTTGGGGTTGCTGGCGCTTAGGGGTTGAAGGGTGGGGGGTTGAAAATTACATCGTTCAATAATGATTTAAAATTAAAAATCGACCTGTTCGAACATTTTTCTGGAACATTTTGCTTAACTACTTTATAGAATTTATCCGTTACTTTTGGGAAACACTGTATAAAAAAGGAATAAGCTATGCAACAAAAATTAGTAATATCACCAAAGATATTGATCAGATTTTGATTCACTGCTCCCTAGTTTCTTCTAGTTATCAAAATAATCTCAAAAGTGATGTTATATACGCATTTACTCCAAATATTTCACTTAGATCTTTAATTAATATTGAGCCAACACATCCAAAATATTTACCAATTAATGGTACGGATTATATATTTAATATTCGCCTTTCCGTTACAAATCAGCTAAATCAATTAATAAATCTTAATGGAGAGTGATTAAATTTTGTTCAGGATATGGGGTTGGTCTTAAATATCAAAGAGATATTAGAGGCGAAAATATTTTTCAATCTATAAAAAAAATTTACTATACCAGCATTAGGTTTTTTATATCGCAATATACTAAAACCTTTTTGGAAAAATAATAAAGCAGATCATTCAAGGTGTAACCTCATTGTCATGGAAACCAAAATTACCAAATGATACATATTCGGACTCACAATGATCATAATCTGCAGACTCTAAATATGTAAAAATATACAGGGTGTTCCATTTAAAATAAGAAAGTTGACGTCACTTCCGGTGAAGCCGGAAATCCTACGAATCTCAATAGTATGTCGGAAATGCGCTTTTTTGCTTAATTTTTATTTTCTAAATTTCATTGAAATCGATTAAATAATAAAAGTTCTTTAAGGGTGAGCATATGGCGTGGGACACCCGGTATATGCTGTAATTGAATCACAAGGAATTGCTAATATGAATATTATAGATGAAAAAAGTCGCTGAATACGAATCTGGAAACAGTTTTCTCGGGTCACCTCAGGTTCTCGTTGTAGACATCAGTAAAGAAGTCAATGAAGCAGTATACAGAAGACAAAAAAAACGAAAAACCTGTCGTGTTTCTCAACTGTTTTTTATGTTTTTGGAATCGCTGAATACGAATCTGCAAACAGTTTTTTTTGGTACACCTTAGGTTCTCGCTCTAGAAGACAAAGAACTCCTTTGTCTTCAGTATACTGCTTCTTCGACTTCTTTATTGGTGTCTAGAGCGAAAACCTGAGGTGACCCGAAAAAACTGTTTATAGGCGCCATGCACATCTCTGCGTTCAGCGCCGCCTGGCGTGGTGATTTGTGAATTAGTGATATGAAAACATTTCTTGAGACTCATTGCATGAGAATAATCACTCTTTACACTTTACAGTGCGCAATTTTCATTGCCTGCAATAAATAATTGCCGCGATTTGTAATGCACGCATGCGCAGTATCTGTATTTTGATCAACTGTGGCAATTTTTCATTGCATTGCAGAAAATAGCTCCGGACCTATTTTTTTTGCATTGCAACCGCGATTCTGGGGAATTTGTTGGTAATTTGTGAAATACCAACTTCATAAAAATAATAAATAGCATATGTGACAACGATTAGATCGCTTTTCTACCATTAACGCAATAAGTATGCACAAAGCAGCACTTATTTTTTTCCGACAATTGTTGAAATACATTGCTGCTTTAACACAAACAAATTTAATAAAATAATTGTTTTCTAGTAAGTTGTAAACTTGATGCTTGATTCATCAGCAATCTTTATTGCCATCTGTAAAGTGTTCCGCAATAAAAATTGCTCAATTTTTCATTGCTGCAATTATTTATTGCCGGCAATGAAAATTGCGAACTGTAAAGCGGCCTTTATGACAATTTACGATTGTAGTACATAATACTTGAGCTTCCTGGGTGCTTCCTGGTATTGAAATACATTACAATATTCAAGTTCAAATGTACACTAATAATTTTAAACAACTCGTGTTTTCATACCACTAATGCAGGATATGGTCATTGTTGGCTTCGCATGTGCATGGTCTCTATCACAGTGGTCTCTATAGATTCGTATTCACCGATCCCAAAAATATTAAAAATAGTTGAGAAACCCGATGGGTTTTTTTTTCTTTTTATCTAGTATACTGCTTCATTGACTTCTTTACTGGTGCCTAGAAAGAGAACCTGAGGTGACCCGAAAAAACTGTTTGCAGATTCGTATTCAGCAATCCCAAAAACATTAAAAACAGTCGAGAAACCTGACGGGTTTTTTTGACTGTTGGACAGTGTAATTACCGGTTAGATTTGTATTTCTAAACACCGGAGCGTGCACTTGTGTAAACCCAAGTTCCTGTGCTCTGAGACTGCGGGAAAAGTTACCTTGAGAGGTTATGTTTTCAAATCTGAAAGCAGTGTTTATGGTGTTTATACATCTAGAATTATACAATTTAAGATCTATTTAACAAAAGTAATGTATGTTTTAGCACTAGCTTGCGTGGAGGTGCCAGCAACTGATGAGAACATTATAAAAATATTCGGAATTTTCTCCTAATCTAACGTCAACCGTTTAAAAACTCATATGAAGGTAATCGTCACGTGATCTCCCCTCACGCTCCCTCTGTCGACTTTTTCTAAACGTACTCCAGGGGTTGTTCCGACCATAGAATTTTATTAATTCTTCTCTTGAAAACAATCTTAATATTTGAAATACTCTATTTTCTTCCAACAGTCACTTTTGTTATTCACTTTTTAGAAATTGGTTGTATTCCTCATCATCAAACACTATTTCTTGAAATTAATTATGCTCATTATAATGTTGAAATTCGTCTTAATTTCGTTATTTTACACTGTACAAACACTTATCGTTTAAATTAAACAACGATTACTCTTAATTCATGAAAATATATAAACATAACCTACTTGACAAGTTCTAAATGTGAGAGCTTCTCCAAAATATTCCGAGCTGAGCGAGCGCGATCTTTTTCATCTGATCTGTATTTGCCGAACGTTCCAGATCTGTCAAAGTAAGCTCGACTTTTCATTACCGAACGATTCTGAGGTGATTGATGAAAAAGATCGCATTGCCGAACTCAGCTCCAGGACAGTCGCGTTTTGTGTCAAATTTGAGGTCGAACATATGTTTAATGTTCCTGTTTTTTACGTGTCAGAACGGTTATTAATGTTCTAGCGGTGTTTATGCAGACCGCCAATTAATCCAGACAGCCACCGTTAAAAATGTAATCACCGGAAGTGTAGTGAATTCGCACCTACAATCCTTCGGTGACGAATTAACAATTATGACTCATGACAAGGTTATGGACATTGTTTACTACGTGCTCTTTAAACGTATCTGCTTCCCTTCGATGGTGTGTTGTGATTGAAAATGTCTGCGAAATACGAGTATGGTGTCATCACGAACAATGCACTTTTGACAGAGTTACACAAGAGTGAGTCTGTGAACAGTCACAGGACTACGTTGCTCGGGCAGATTGTGAAAGTTGAGAATTTGTTGGCCAATAGGAATTATGCCATTAGACTTTTCCGTGATGGGAAATCCTGGGAGAACATCGTTTATGTTTGTCCGGGTGATCACTTGTGTTCGGTCGATGAGAAACTGTGGGAGTTTTTGGCTGCCATTCCATCACCCTTAGATAGGGTGAAACTGGCGAAGAACAGCAGTCGATGCGAGCGGTTAATGCAAATTGATAAAGATATGGTCGTCGGATTTTCTTCAGAGAACGACGTGCATTTTGGAACGGTTGTATTCATTGGGAAAGTCGAAGGTTTAGGCAAATGCTTTGGACTAAAATTACAAGTAAGTTCATGCTGTTGATGTCATACTTCTTTCTGATTAATCATTATTATTACAGAACAAATTACCCGGGAATCGCTGTGATGGTTCATATAATGGAAAGCAGTATTTTAATTGCATGCGAGGAAGCGGTGTTTTTGCAACAATAGAAAAGCTCATGCCGCAGTCCACTTATAACAACACCATTAAAAGAAAATCACCCGTATCCGAGTTAGAAGCGTCGGTCGAAAAAAACATTCTGCACTTCTCCAGCGTCTGCAAGGACGTTGAAACCACCAGCTCACTTTCCAATAAGAATTCCAGTTATTTTAAGACGTCACATTCCATGCAAAACATTTACGATGCGAATAGTGTCGGCACCAACACGAATAACGAATTCGATCAAAATTCCGTGCTGCAATCGGAAAAGACGCGGCTATTAAACGAAAGCAAGAACGTGTCTCAGGTGAGGATAACGGTCAACCAAAACAAGAACAAGTCCGAGGTGGACCTGAAAGACGTAATCGGGAACATATGGAACGATCAGAACGAAAGCATTCAGCCGAATTCGTACACGCACTTGAAGAAGTTGTACGAGAATTCGGAGAATGCAGAGACGAAGTCTTGCGCGAGCGATAAATCAAGCTCTTCGATATTATTCAATAATAGCACGGCGAGGTCGCCCAGGAATAAAAGCACCAATATTTTAACTCACGTAATGAACGGAAGCAAGACCTTGCCGAAGAAGTTGAAGCACAACGTGGACCGGATCCCAAATTATCAGAGAAATACGTTCGTGACTACGAAGAACATCGAAATTTCACCAAGTAAGTGTGTATGTAATTCTATTTTACTTTAACATGTGAATGAGAATTATTTTTGAAATGCACAAAAGGCTATGAAAGGAAGTAAACACAGTTGACAATGTTTTTATTATAATTTTAATATGGTATGTAATTTGCCTAGTTTCTCAGAATTAATACTTGATAATAAAGTTGCTCAATCTTCCAGCTAATCTCTCCTTGAAATCAAAGTATTTATAAATTATTCACATATGTACTTACTTCCTATCTTGTTATCTGTTTGAAAGTATTTATTTTAATTTGATTTATGAGCGAGAAAGGTTTGTCTACAACTTAATTAACTTCGAGTTTAAAAAAATCATACTTAAAAACGAGAGATAATTATGGATAATTATGAAACATTAAATTCAGACATAAAAGATGTTAATGAAAAAGGAAATTGTTTGGGCTTATTTACAATGATTATTAATAGTACAAAATATTGCCAATTTTTTAAATAAATTCAAGAAATTTGTACCATTTATAAATATATTATTTAGATAATTAACAACCTAAAATTTTTAAGTTCATAATATTGATGTTTACACTTACATATGTAAACAAATTTATTTATGCAAGTTCTTTTTTTAAATTATTTTCCATGTTTACAGAATCCTATTTTTTTAAGTCTAAACAGATGAGAACCATTATGTCTAGCAGTGAATTTATATTAAGATATTGTCTACACTTCTTGGTTTAAATATAGCTCTTACATACGCCTGATGTTTGGGCATCTATGCGGACTTTTTTAGAAGTCTATTTTTAATTTACCACCTCATTACTTTATCCCGTAATTAAAAAATTCCTCCTGCTTTAAATAAAGTTCACATAGTTTAGTAGTGCGCCAGGTTAAAAAAATGTGCAAGCTCAGACAACAAAGATGTCCTTTTCGTCCAGAGCAAAAAACAAAAACCTGCGTCTGAAAATCTTCAACAAAAGACCGAAGTGTCTCACCTACGAAGAACCAATCTACAACAACATCCAAGACAACGACCTCTTTAAAATACCTTTGTTTGTCCTAGAGCTGAAAGATAAGAATGAGATTGCCTCCGGGAATCATCTCAACGTTCCGTCTACGTCGCAGGAGAAACGACCGGAGAAATCAGAAATCATCATCTATTACGATCCGGAGCCCGGAACCACCAACGATTTGAGCATTGGGTCCCTAGTTGAGGTATCCAACGACGTATCCGAAGAACCAATGTACGGGGTGATCAGGTGGATGGGCGTCGAGGCGAAAGCCAAGTTTGTCCTCGTCGGCATAGAACTCGAAGAGGAACAGTCGCATTTACCTTTAACTTTAACCGACGGGACACATAACGGACAGAGGTTCTTTGATTGTGCGAGTAATCGAGCCCTCTTCGTCCCCATCAACCAGTGTCACAAAGATTCCAGGTTTTTAGACGGGGTCCCCACCCCTGTGCACAGTATTACAGAGAAAACATTCGGAAAGGTACGCTTTAATTATTCTTTAATAATAAATGTAAACACACATTCCTTAATTAATTAATTACAGAGGAGGTATGTAAATAATCCGTTTTTATCTTATCACAAAAACTGTAATTAAATCAAATTGAAAAGTCAACCTGTTACGTTTAATTTATTAATTAAACGAATAATAGGTGTGTTTGTTATCCTGCACTAGTGCAAACCAGTGTACACTTTTTTCTTAATACCTGTTTGGTATTATTCATTGCAGTTACACTACCTTGTTTGTTATGTTAGTGTAGTGTATTTCGTGTTACACAAACTACACCAGCTCGGGAGAAAGAGTAACGAGTGCAGATAGGGTAGACATGCGCAATAGATTATTAAACGTCATTTGTGTGATCGATTGCACGTGGATATGTTTTGCTAAATCTCACAAGGAAATGCAAAATGATTTATTCAAAACGTAAAATACTCGTTTACAAAGGTTTTATTTTCGCCAGATGCGTTTACAACTAAAATAGACTGCCATGTATGCATTTTAATTCTATTTTGAAATAACATGTAAGATTTTAGGTTATAGTTGATGTTTACAAAGTTCAACGATTATAACACGTGGAAAAATAAACCGCACAAACTACACTCAAGCAGTTTGGTAGCACCAACTTCATCGCTGTACACTTCCTACACTCGCCTTACTGCACTCGTTACACGAATGCTATCCCGTGTAATGTTACCAAACAGACCTAATTAATTCAAATTCATACTGCAATAATGGAATTGCAGGAGTGTCCGGTTATTTATGGATCTATAGCGCCTTTAATTATGCCCACCGAGGAGGACGTGGAAGCTGTGTGCGGAAAGTTCCGGGGAATACAGGGCCACCACAACTCGTGTTACCTCGATGCGACACTCTTCGCCATGTTCACTTACACCGGAGTTTTCGACAGTCTTCTTTATCGACCGAAAGGACCGCACGATATTCCAGAATATGAAGAGGCAAGTGCTTTTCCCTAGTCATTCTTGGTTTACTTTGAATGTAAAACGTTTAGGTCCAACGAGTGTTACGAGAAGAAATCGTCAACCCTTTACGAAGCAATTTATTTGTGCGACAAGATCGTGTGATGAACTTGAGGAAGCTGCTGGACCAGTTGAGCTCCGTGTCGGGGCTGACGAGTGAGGAGAAGGACCCCGAGGAATTTCTGAACTCTCTCCTGGCACAAATCTTGAAGGCGGAGCCCTTCTTGAAACTCAACTCGGGCCAAGAGGCTTATTACTATCAGCTTTTCGTTGAGAAGGACGATGATCTCAAATTACCGAGCGTACAACAACTGTTCGAGCAGAGTTTTTTGACGAGCGACATTAAATTGAAAGAAGTTCCATCCTGCCTTATCATACAAATGCCGAGGTTTGGAAAGAGTTACAAAATGTACCCGAGGATATTGCCTTCGCAGCTACTGGATGTAACTGATATAATTGAAAATTGTAAGTGACCTTACAAAACAAACAGTATAGTTTAATTTTTTCAATTTATTTTTAGCACCCAGACAGTGTACAGTATGCGGTAGGCTGGCGACTTGGGAATGTAGAAAGTGTTTCGGGGAATGCGGGGTCGGTTTGGAAAGTATAGCGTTTTGTGGACCTTGCCTTGAAAAAGCACACAGTCACAACAGGCGGTCAGGACATTGTCCGAGGCCTTTAAACGTCTGCCATGACTTCAGTATTATGGCGGAACACTGCCCACCCCCTCGGCTTTACATGGAATTATTCGCAGTCATTTGTATAGAGACCTCGCATTATGTGGCGTTCGTAAAGTGTGGGGTCGGTCATGAAGCTCCCTGGTGTTTCTTCGATTCGATGGCAGACCGCAAAGGTAAAAAATAAACGAGTTGAAGTCGAGTAAGTAAAAAAAAAATGTTCCAGGTGAGAGAAATGGTTATAATATTCCTGAAATGGTGGCCTGCCCCGACGTATCCAAATGGCTATCCGATGAGCAAACCTGTCGGCAGCTACACGAAAGCTCACCACACGACAGACACTTACCGGAACACGCTCGAAGATTGTTGTGCGATGCATACATTTGCATGTATCAAAGCCCGGACGTTATGATGTACAGATAGACAACTCTTCTTTTACTAATACGACTGAACATTAATTTATTTCGTCACAGATTTTTAGCTTGTTACATATAGTCTATATCTGGATTATTTTATTGAGTTGGAAGGCTTTATATTATTAATCTAGTACGTATCCGAGATGTTTATAATGCACCTAATAAATCCGTTAAATACTAAGTATTTTATATAACAGGCAAATTACTTATTTAATTTATTTATATTCCTTCCGCGTTCAACAGGACGGTTGGCTTAACTCTTCAAAAATTAAAAACAAGAAAAAAGTGTCTTTTATTGGTTTTAAATTGTGTATAGTTATCTATTTGTTTCAATTACAGAAACGTACGAGATTGTTCACTGAAACTTAACATAAAATGGAAAGTCCAATTTAAATACAAGCAAGGGATGATATGTAAATAGTGCAATTTGAGAAAATGAAAGGACAATGAAAATTGTAGAGAGAAAACCGATAGGTCTTTAGTCAGTCAGCCACAGACAGGCCCGCTGCTGGCACGTTGAATATCCTTGTGCACAACATATTTTGGCGCCCTTTTAAAATTCTTAATGAAAACTAATTCTTCTGAAATAAAGTTTATAAACAAGGTGTTTTTGAATAATTTTTAGTCTCAAAAGCAATTCGTTTTTAGTTATATTTGTTTAAATAAATAAATACAGATAGTTTGGCGCCCTTGTGTATTGCACAATGGACAGCAGTGGGCCTGGCTACAGACATTTTTTTAAAATTATTAATGGAGGCCACATGACGTAATGAAAACCCTAAAGATCTACAAAGCACGTCTCAATTTTTTTTTTCTTGATTCGTTGTAAACTGTGACAATATTTTTTTATTAACTTTGATAGAATTTAATGATAAATTAGTGGAGGTTAACTAATTAATTAAGTTGGCTTTAAAACGTCTCTAAATAAAATGATTAAAAACGAAACTATATAATCAACATTATCGTCAGTTCTATAACTATTTGTAACAATCCTTTGTATATGTATGTATGTACTCATAGCCACTTAAATCTACTAAGTATGTGTGTAGATGACTTTTGTGGATAAACAAATATTCCTTGGATTATAAATAGCAAGCAGACTATCGTTGCAATTATTGCTTTGTATTTTAGCAATTTTTTTTTCATTTCCTATGTAGAAAAAAAACTCTAAGAAAATAGAATACTTTTTTTTATTATTTCTATTGATATGTAAAAAGTCGATCTTAAGTATGTATATATCATACATTTTCATCAATTTGGCTAGAGGCTATCTATTTCCTATGTTATCTCTTTAAGATTTACACAATTACAAAAATCATAATAAATTTAAGATTAATGAGATAGTTAGTGAATATTAAAGAATGGCTAATTAGCGTTTAGTTAAAAATATTTGCTTATCCATTTAAAAGTCAATTGAAACGTGTTTAATTCTACAGTAGTATGAATCGTGTAAATGTTGATACCCTAACTATCTTACGACGTTACAATTCTAAAGAAAGACGAACAAGAGAAAAAAAGTATAAGATTTGTACTTTTGCTCTCACCAAAAGTTATGCTCGAAATCACCCTTAAACATTAACTCTAAGTAGTACTTTTATAAATGTTAAATACATTAATGCGTTTACACTACACAAATTTGGACAAACTAAACTACAGCAATGAACACAACACAAAATGAATATATATTTAGAGCTGGATTGGCTCTTTTTTTTAAACTATAAATACTATTATTATTATTTTTTTTGTACTCAAACAGTACATTAAAAACTCAACATGAAACTGCTACCGCATGATATTTGTCAACAACAGCAAAAGAAAACCGTTGATTTAATCAAAATCTTCATCATCCATAGTAAAATCACTCCCAATTCCCGAATCAACAGCGTAAATTGGGCTAGAAACAGAAAAATCGTTAACACGAACGCTAAAGAGAGGCGGCGGTCATTTACTTGATGGCTCTGCACGTGAAGAACACTATTCTCTTTAGCTTCTTATTGTAAAAGAAGTAATTAAAGCTCCAGAGGCAACCATCCTCTCCGAAAGGATCCGAATCCAAATCGGGGCAGTACGAATAAATATCACACTCGTTCAGGGCGATTTCATCTTCGACGGCGGCCCAGAGTTGTTGACGCATTGCACGAAACTGTTCGCCGGCTGTCGTGCTCAAGTTCGAGTCGACCATATCTGTGACCCACTGAAGTGAAGGCTCCTTGCTAAACTCGTGGCTCTAATAAATCACAATTTTATTACATTTTAAAACAAATCGACCCGAAAAAACTATAGCTTTTAAGTAGGGTTACCATCCGTACTCTTTTTCAATACCAAAAATAGTGTACTCTTACTTTTTTTAAATCCTTCACAAATGTACTCTTTCACTAATGGCCGTTTTACACTATGACATTTTTAATCTAAAATTTGATACAAAGTGAGTGAGAAGTGCCAATTCAACCAATCAGAATTCACTGTGGTAGCTTATCTCTCTCACTTTGTACCAAAAAATGTTATAATGTAAAACAGCCTTAAGGCCCAGTTTAAATTTAAGCTGAAGGTCAAACCTACAACGATTATTTCAACAATTGTTGTTAAGTTGCTCATAGTAAGTATATGGTAAGTATGCTCATAAAGTCATACTGACAAAAATTACATTTAACTCAAAACAGTGTTGCCACTTATATTGAACAACTACCATCTATTGAGAAAAGTTTCAACTGGCAGTCATTTCTGGATGGTAACAAAAAAGTGACTTGCTTTGTTATAAAATATTCAACAACGCCATTTGTTAAAACTTGCCGAACGCTTCTTGTTCGTTTGGTTTTACGGAGGTGGTTCAGGAAGATCAATAAGTAAATGTCACTTGCCGTCGGTGAAGGACGAAATGAATTTTATTTGTGTGAGATATTGAACAGCGCCATCTATTGCAGTTTTTTTTTATTTTAAAATAATCTACTGACTATGTGGAAGGAAAGTAATTTGTTTTGTCCCTGTTTGTTTCAAGTCATTTCTTTTTTAATTTATGAATCTACTGAATTGTGCACTAAAATTTTCTTAAATATTATTGTTAGGTATACTATACAGGGTGTTTCATGATAGTTGGAAAAAAAATGAAATCTCATGTACAGAGTGGGCCAAATTTGATTCTTTTAATAGGAAATACCTGACTAATGACTAAATTTTAATTAAATCTTGAAAGCGCTATATCTCAAAAACTATTTGAATAAGATGTCAAGTATTTTATATTTTTGTAAATAGAATTTTACACTCTTTCCAAAAATATAACAATATACAGGGTGTCCGTTTTTCGAGCCTAACCATGGGGATCTCGGTTATCTTAAGAGATACGAAGTTGGTTAAATTAGAACAAAGTCGCATATTTTTATCCCAATCAATAATCTTCAAACAAATTTCATCTATTTTAAACAAAAAACAAAAAATTTGCTTTTGTTTCCAAGGCACTCTTTGCAGGACAGATGATTTCAAGAATTTGACCTGAATGTAACTCTAACCATCAAGTATGATACATCACTGTAATCAGAAAAAAATGCTTCATTTAATCATGTAAAAATCCAAGATGGTGTCCATAAGAAAATAAAAAGTTGAATGTCATTTGTTCGTGATTTTTGATGACATGACAAAGATAATGGCATATTTAAATTCCTCATAAAAATGTGCCTTAATAATGTCTGACCTAAAAATGCCTAGGTTCATTGGTTTTTATAGAAAAAACAAAATAAAAACGAAAATCGTGATTTTTACTTTTTTCCGAATATCTTGAAAACCGTAAAAAATAGGTGAAATTTGTTAGAAGATTATTGATTGGGATAAAAATATGCAACTTTGTTCTAATTTAACCAACTACATATCTCTTAAGATAACCGAGATCCCCATGGTTAGGCTCGAAAAACGGACACCCTGTATAGGGTGTGCCATATAAAAAATCAAAGTTCTACTTTATATCTCAACTATTGAGCACTCTAGAAGAAAGTAATTTGAAGCAATAAATTCTGCATGAAAAAGTGCCTTAAAGAAGTTTTTACAGAAATCAAAAAATTTCATAAACAAGAAAGTTATAGAGGTTTTTAGAAATCATAGAATTTTTAAAAACACCCTGTAGCTCCTAACCGGTACAAGATATCGAAATGCGGTCTTCATCATTAATTTTGTCTTAAAGCTCCAGACGTCGAGGTCAGTTTTTCTTTAACTCTTCTAAAAACAGGTGTTTCCTATGTAGAAAATATATCCTATACAATACATGTGTAAACGTTTTTTTTTTTTTTAACCTCGTGCTACTATTTGCTCACACGGCTGACGCGTCGAGTATTAGTATTATTACAGACTGATCTATTTTTAGAAATTTTAAATCGAACGCGCTTTAAAAAATAAATTTTTGCCAATATGGCAGACCTCCATAGTCCTCTCAAGTTTTGGATCTGGTAACCCTATTGAAAGCCATTTATGTTTTTACAGTATATCAGGTAATCCCCTAACCCAGTTCACATGTATTTTTAATACAATAACAATGCATAATTGTATTATCTATTATTTAAATTTAACCTAATTTATTTATGCTGAACATATCCGGGAATTCCCCTTCTCCCCTACTTGGTTTTCACATACTTTACAAATGTCAACTGCAAGATTTAAATTAATGAATAAACAACAGATACCCTGAAAGAAAGTAAAACTAGAGCATTTTGATTAATCTACCTGTAACTAGTACTTGGAAAAAAATTACCTTCACATCCAAAAAATCATAATCAGGAAAAGCAGAATTAAGCGTGGCGATAAGATAAAATAATGTTTTTCTGCTAATGGTATCGCAAAGAGGTCCTTCTTCATCTCCGGACACACTTCTACTGTACTGGGAATATCCTGGGGAAAGCTGTGGAGGTGAGAGAGCCTGCAAGTCATTAGGATGAACTCCTTCGGAATTGAACCGTTTATACATAGCCTTATCACCACCGGCCATTTTACAAGAATAACTCTCGATGCGGCCAACGATTTTGCTATCGCCTGTCTCGATGCTCAAAGCGTTATTAATGGCCTCAAAGCGGGTGCTCTCGAGCAACTTCATCGTCAATAATTATTAATGTGAGAGTGACACAACAAAGCAATTATTATCGTTAATGTTTGTACTTTTTGGGGGTAAATCGATTTATCTTCTAAAACTACATATACCACTCGGCACTGAACAGTTTTTGAACATGGCTGTCGGATGTATGAATATTCCTTTTCGCTTCGAATGGACAAGGCTGTTCGACGGGAGTAAGATGAGCTTGACCGATTTCTTGCTCAGTAAGTGATTAGGGCACATTACAAATGGAATGAGATTTGTGTATAGGGTCTGCACTCTCGACCTGCTGCCCCTTTTCAAGGTTTGTTTACCAACAACAGCTTCGGGAGGTGGGCTTGGTTATTTGAAAAACAGGCGAGTCCACTATTAACAACGCAAAGGACGCACAAAAGAAAAACCACCTCAGGCAGATTTACTAGTGTTCAGGATAATCCGAATCGTACACCATTATCACAAATTTTATTAAGAGACACTCGGAGCACGAAAATAAAACTAATTGGCCCGTTTTCCTAAGGAAATTTTATAAATAATTCACAAGCTAAACTAGTTTGACATTTGCTGTAAATACACAAATAAATTTGCAGGATGGCAAACCTTACAGCGCGAAAAATATTTTGCTCGTTCTCTTGTCGAGTCACAAAAACGACGGATACCAAGAGATTTTAAAGAATTACAGCAAAATAAACTTAATTTAATTTAAGCACGACAGCAACTTCGTCATACTTAAAAGTCATCTTGTATTAAATTTTGAAATTTTCCTTCTTAAGTTGGCTAAGCTGCAACTTTGTTTCTTTCTCTGTCTTAAAAAAGTCCTTATCTTTTGTTTATTATACAACAAGGTTGACCTGACCTCGCAATCGCTATAAATGGGCTGATTTTATTTACCTTGCATGAGTACAGCGCCGGATTAAGGCACGAATCTTTAAATGCAAGGCCAAAAATACATAATCATGTAAAACTTATAAGGAAATATTTGGTTGCAATTTTTAATCGGTAAATAATTTACTTAGGGCCACTTTTACCACCTACGGTTAACAGTCCCCGTTTGGCAACCAACGGTTAGGCCTTAACCTGCAGTTAAAGCACTTTGGACTACGTGATTTTACAAGCCAATGAAAGCATTCGAATATATATGTTAACCTTCGGTTTAGCATTTAACTGGATTTCCATCCAGCGGTGTCGGTTAACATGAGAAATTATCGGCGGTTTGTCAAGACTCGATGTAACCAGAAGTGGTAAAAGCGAATTTTAGAACAAACCGGTGGTTACACGTAACCAGCAAAATAACCGTAAGTGGTAAAAGTGGCCCTTAAACTTCTTTCACTAACAGTATTAACGAGTAATTACTATTTTTATTCTTTTTTTTAATATAATGCATTTCTATTGCAAATAAAACATTTTTTTTGTATAGGCAATCAAGGTACAGTAGCGGACAATAAAATCCGGGCAAGAATTTGACATGTCATGCATATTTCGACAAATTTGGTAAATCAGGCTTTTATTGAGGTTATATTTCTATCAAAATAAATAAATAAAATTTGAATTAAACATTAGAATTATTAGTGACATGCATTAAACGTCAAAAATATTAAAGTGAGGTTTACATTGTGCAAATGGCTTGCTCGGATTTTATTGATTTATTTTATTTTATTTTATTATTTATTTATTTTTTGGAACTGTTTTACCGATAACCCGATAATTTCTCTTCTCTAAAATAAAATATCAAAGACACTAAAGACAGATTCATGGCCGTATGCACAGACAAATCTTTAGACTTAAGCCAAAGTAAACCTTTACTTTGAACAATGTAACTATAGGCCACTATAGGCATTTACGAAAATTCACCCGGTGGGTACACCAAATTTACCGATCGGTAATCAGCTGATACATCGGTGCAGAGATCGGTTGACTGAATTTAAAAACACTTCGGTAGATAAACTTCGGTGAACTACCAAACAAAACCTATAATAACATTCGAAAACAAGCATATTTAATGATATTTTCCATATCTGAAGCTGATGTTTTATTTTTGAACATTTTCTCAATTTCACATCCATTGCAACCAAGCATTGCAACTAGTAATTATTTCAATTTAACAAAACGCTGCCTACAACTAATAACTTTTTTTAGGTTATGTATAATAATAATAATAATATAATTTATTCCATAATGCATAAAACATAGAACACGTCACATAATATAGGGACAACACTCCTACATAAAAGAATGTGTGCATATAAGCAGATAAAGTTTGTAAATATGTATTGTTTTTTTTTCCAGAGTTCTTATTTTTATTATTTATTTAAAACTACAGGTACTGCAAAAAAATTATTTACGTCATAAAATGTTTTGCTGAGTAACCAGCACCATAATTTTATTTTGAAATGTTTCTGCGATAATTTTTTTAGTCCTGGCGGTAAGTGGTTGTAAATCTGCACTGATATAAAACATTTTCTTGCAGTTTTGTTAAATGGGTTTTATTTATTTATTTTATGTTTAATGTACCGACCGCATGGTCCATTAACTTTCCTCGGTGCACAAATTATGCACTAGGTGCATGAGTTCGGTACACGTGGTAAATTATCGAACGCGGTACAAAAGTAACCGGTTGAATTATCGAAAGCATTCGGTTTATGCGGTGTACACCTGGGTGAATTTTCGTAAATGCCTTATAGGTAGAAAAAAAAAAACTATACGGCGCACAATTTGATATGAAGTTTGCTTTAAGTATCAAGTCCACCTTGAGATTTGTCTGTGCATACGGCCACTAATGCTTATCTCATTGGAAGTATAAAAAAAGGAATACTAAGCCTCAATGTCTCCAAAAGTCCCTCAAAGTAATCGTTTTTAATAAAAAATCTCTAAAGCGGGATAAAGCCCTCAGGTTGGCAACTCTGAATAGAAAGCTGTTAATCTATTGTAGACATTGGGCGCATTCAGCAGACCCGAAAGTTATGCAACTATTGACCAAATTTCTGCTGAATGCGATCTTCCACAAGTTGATGAGTTGGAGCGGTAGCCATTTTTTCTTCTCCGCTACTTGACTGGAACATGAGTGATGAGTGAACTTAATTCAGCAGAAATGAGTGCTCAGTTTCAACTGTTGGAACGGGAACTGTTACTGATATGTTCTGCTGAATCAGCCCATTGTAGTTCACAGTGGGCGCATCAAGAGCTAAGTAACACTGAGCGCTCTGTAACATAGAGGCAGCGGTAGCGGAGAGCGGAGTGAATAGTTCTGGCTGCATTAGATGATTCTAATAAATTTATGGTTTCTCAAGAATCATCACTGTTTTATTCTGTTTTTTGTGTTTCTGTAAATAAGATAATTGTTTGAATTGAACATTTTGAAACGTAAGTATACAGAAATATCCAAAATGAAAATTGCTGAGGTGCAGAAGATTCTATGAACGTGAATGAAATTTGATAATTCCTTTAATTCCAAGTATAAAACTTTTTACAGAATATACTTTCACCAATAGCACGTTTTTGCTCACTGGAATAGTAGGGAAATAACGTTCTGAATTCATGCTACATAAAATGGCTCAAATGTTGCACAAGTAATAAACGCGCCCAGAACTTACGCTAGGTAGCGGTTCACTGAGCAGCTGGATGGCTGGATGCGCCCAGTCATATGCACCATTCACCAAGGTTGCCACAAATTATGTTTCTTCGAAAAAGTTCTTCTTTTAAATTTATCAATCTACTGAATTGTGCTTTATTATGTTTAAAATTTTATTATTTCGTATTTTTAAAAAATCTATTAATTATGTAGGTATGTATTTAGTTTTTCTTGCTTTGTCATTCTCCTTTTCATTTTTTTTTAAATTATTGATCTATTAAATCGTGTCGAAAAATCGATTGTCGTTTGTTTTTATTATTATTTTTTTAAATATAAGTATTATTCTTTATTTTTTGAATTTTTATTATTTTATTTTCAAGCACTGTTATATTAATTATTTGCCTTTCACTTGGCCAAGAGATTATAAAAAAAAACTACGGTACGCAGTAGGTGGCGCTGTTCAATATATCACACAAATACAATTCATTTCGTCATTTTCGTCCTTTACTGAAGACAAGTGACAAATTACATTTTCTTATTGATCTTCCGCATCACAGGAAATAGTTACTGAACCACCTCCGTAAAAACAAAGGAAAAGGAAACTTTCGGCATGTTTTAACAAATCGCGTTGTTAAAAGTCTTACAACACGCTAGTATTTTTTTTTATTACCGCGCAGACCAGATCCAGACCATCCAGAAATGACTGTCAGTTGAGACTTTGCTCAATAGATGGCGGTTTTTCAATATAAGTGGGTGTCCTTCTGCATAAAAGAATAACTTTGAGCTGCCTAGGGATGTCAGCTTTCAGCTTCTTCGAAATGAAATTTGAAACCCCTTTTTTAGAGAAACAAAATCCCTTAATCCCTAATGGTTTGAAAAAAAACCCTTAGAAGGCAATTTCCCCTCTTAAGTTGACAACACTGATCTCAAATTATAAACATAACCTCCAAGTTGACATTTGTTTAAAATAATTTTAGCGGCAGCCAATATTATCAACATCCGCATAATAAATCAGAATTTGCCTATATTTGCATTACAAAACGACGCAGATTCTTTAGTTTATTTTACATCTACGATCCAAAATAGAAAAAAGTAGTATAAAATACATGTTTCATAAGACAACCTCGATCATGACTTATGGACTTGTTTTTTTTTTTTTTAATATACAAAGTGGTCAAGAATCACTGTTTGAGTTGGCAGTGCTGAATTTTGTTTTTAAATTACACAATTGGAGTAACTTCCGGTTGTTGACGGCTTGACATTTCAAATTCAAATTAAAACGCTAATTTTTATTAACATAACCTAAACTCTTGTTGCTGGTCAGATTGCGTCAAATAAAGCTGAGCGTTGAGCGCGTCAAAACGCCGCGCCGGGTGTACTGTACTCTTATTGGCTACTGCTCTTTACGTAACGAGCACTAACCAATGGGAGTACAGTACGTCCAGCGTTTTGACGCGCTCAGCGCTCCATGTAAATCCAGCTTTAATCAACAAAACCGAAACATATGTCCTGTTCCAGTGTTGCAAATAGTCGAATAAAAAATTGCACTCAATTGTATAGGCAACTCAAACAGTTATTCTTGATCACTTTGTATTATTAATTTGTCATTTTTTATTTTCATTTTATTTGTTATTCTTTTTATCTCAATTTTCAACGTGCATTTCTTTTAGTTTTCCTTTCTTATCCCACAGTTCAATTTTTAGTTTTGGTTTCTGATATGAGTCGATTTTATTTATTTTTTTTTTAATAAAGTTAATATTCAAAAAACGTTTTAAACACTAATTTAAATACATATAGTTTAAATACAAATACATACAGTACATGTTTAAATACATATAAGGTATTTAAATAAGAGTGATAAGACGCACGTATAAATTTTTGCTTTTGGCTTTTAAGACCTCTTTTAAGAACTTATAAAAAAATTGAAATTAAAGCGAGATTGTGTGTGGGTCAAGTTTCCTTAATTTTTCTGAAAAATTATTTGTATGTAATTGTATTTCAAGAAGTTTGAAAAATGTTCAGTAATGAAATTAAAAAATTCTCGAGTGCCTTAAGTAAAGAATAAGCAGCAACAGCAGCAACGATTGGTGGAGGTCTAAGAGGAAGTAAATTTTGGAGAATCAGAGATGCACTGCCCACCATTTTTATATAGTGTTTAGTAAATAGAATTAACGAATAATTTGACAACCGGACGGAGCCGAACTAGTCCTATAATTAACCCAGCATCGGGACGTAAACCTCTGGCGCTCATTCAGCGTCACGACGGACGTTGCAAGCGTCTCGCCCCACCATCCAAAAAATTAAATCAGTTGAGCATTTCGGGTTCGTTTGTAGTTTTAAGTTCTTTTAACGATCACCGCTGGTAAGTGGTGTGTTTTAACAAGGAATAACCGTATAAAGAACGACCTTTTCCCTAACACTTTAACACCCCGAGGCAAGAATGTATTTATAAATATTAGTACCACCAAATATATCGCATGAGTAATCAGATATGTCGCACGTGCTGCGACTGGAAGAGCTTCTTTATTTAGCAGCAGGTATTCCCAATTATGCACGAGAAATGACCATATTAATAATATGAATGTCAATCACCAAGAGACAACCATCGAGAAACAAAGTGTTGGCACCGATCCAAAGGCTACGAAACGTAACAGCGGCTTGTTTTCATTCTTGCGATGGTTTAAGAATTCATCCACCTCTCGGGAAAGCGTAAATTCGGACACCTTATCGGCGGGAAGCTGTGATAGTATAAATTCCACGTATAGCACAGGAACGGTTGCTTCGTTCTCTTTCGTTCCGCCTAACGCCTACAAAAACCACATCGCAGAGAAGTGCATTGCCCCTGGCCCAGAAACAGACACTTACAAAGCGAGACTCAAACAAAGAGATAAAATCAGAGAGAAAGACAAGAACATAACGCTCCGGAAGAAGTACAACTTATTTTTCAACCGCGACACCCTATTAAAACCAAAGGTAACTGAAGACGACGTCGACGACAACAGCAAAAGCCTGCCACTAATGACGAAAAAAACTATGAATACCGAAGAAGAGCGGATGCACAGGCGAACCGCTAGCGAATCGTCGAAGATCCGAAAAGCCGGAGCTTACTGCCACGTTAAGGGGAAGAGGAAAGCACCTCAACCACCCGGTAACGACGACGCAAATTCCACGGCTAGTCTACGCAGAAAAAAACGAACGGCGCCTCCACCACCGGTCGAGAAAATCATAACCACCCTCGGAAAAGTGAAGACTTACGACAAAATCCAATACGTAGACGCCGACGTCATATTTAACGATTCGTTAAAACTCGACCACGGAATCTTGAAGTCCGCGAAAGAAGCCGAATCCATCTCAAACCAGAGCAGTTCGAATTCCCCAAATACATCGGCGAGGTCCAGTTACGTAGAAGCCCCCGTTTCGCCGAGGCCTTGGTATAAGCGCAACACCAACCGAGATAGCATCGTCAACCTCAGGAAAGACAAAGACCACAAGTACGAACCTGTAGAGGTACAATACACAAGAAATTCCGACGTGAACGTTGAAGATAGGAAGAAGCAAGAAGAGAAACGCAAGTCGGGGCTTTCGTTTTTGACCAACATCAGTGAATTGGACCGAGAGGCTTCCGAAATAGTAAAAAAGACCGAAGTCCCATCGGAAATGCCGGCGTTCTTGCGTTCCAAGCTTGACCAACAAGACCAAACATTAAATACAGACAGTTTAGTGTCCCCCAAACGAAAGTCAGCCAAAGATCTAATCGCCAAATTCAACGCAATCACGAACGTTACGAAAGTGACGGTAAACACAGCCTTTTTCGGCTCTCGCGAAACAGGCGCCGTTCAAAAAGAGAAGCGCGATTATTTTGGACGAGGCGCCCCCAGCAAAATCGATGATGGTCCAAAGAAAGCTGCGGCGAAGCAAAAGAAGGCTGAAACGGAAAACGGCATTAATCCACTTATGAAATCAGAAAGCGCCAGCGTAATAAAATGCAAATCCGAACCAAAAGAGACGCCCAAATTGGAAAGGAAGAGCTGGTTCTGTCCGAAGTGTTCCTTGGAAAATGATTATTGGAGAATAATATGCTCGGTTTGCTCAACAATTAAACCCTACTTTGATGATTTGGCCTCGACGCCAGCAACAAAATCGGCAGAACCCTTGAAAACCGAAGCAAAACAACCTGCGAGTAACAACAATTTAAAGCCGACTCCTCAGAGGGTTGAAAATTTCGAACGCGCCAAAACGCAGATTGGGTTTTCGGCTTTGGCCCGCTACAACGAAAAGAAATTGGAAAAATCGGTTTCCGTCGACGAAAAAGAAAAAGCGCCGGCCGAAAACAAGAAAGACGAAAGGGAGAAGCTCATCAAGATGTTGATTGAAATGAAGAACTCATTACCGAAGAGGAAACTCTGCAACGACAAGGTTAATAATAGGGCGAGCGTTATCGAGGAGAGTCCGGAAAATGATGCGAAAGAAAAGCCACAGCAACTAAGAGAAAAAAGTGATGGGGTCAAGCAAAATATGGTTGGGCCTTTAAACAACGAGAAACAGAAGGCGGCGGAAGTTACCAAACAAATACCTAACAACGAAAAACAGAAGGCGCCAAAAATTTCCGGGGGGAAACAAAAAGTGTCTGAAGCCTCCAAGCAAGTTGGAAATAACACGCCAGAGATTTCAAAAAATCTCGACGGTGGAAAACAAAAAGTGCCTGAAGTTTCCAAGCAAGTTGGGAACAACGAAAAACAGAAGATGCCAGAAATTACCAAATATTTCGACGGTGGAAAACAAAAAGTTCCTGAAGTTTCCAAGCAAGTTGGGAACAACGAAAAACAGAAAGTGTCTGACGTTATTAAACAAATCCTGAACAGTGAGAAACAAAAGGGGTCGGAAACTTCCAAGCAAGTGACCAACTCCGAAAGCCAAAAGGTCCTCAAGCAACTTCAGAAAAACGAAAAACCCGAAGCTTCCAAGCAAATGACGAGCAATGAGAAACAGAAAGTGCCCGAAATCGCCCAAAGCGAGAAGCCTGAAGGTACCAAAGAGGATAACAAAGAAAAAGTGGTCGAAATCATCGTAGCAACCACAGAAACGATCTACGAAAACATCAAAGTGAAACGCACAGAGAATCCCAAACCAGTGAAAGTATCATCGGCGGCGCAAACGAGTGCGGTGGTCCGCAAAACGACGCCCCCAGTTATAGCCGGTGCGGTAAAAAAAGAACTGACGAAAAACAACTTCGAGCCAATGAAAGCAAAAGATTTCGCGGACATCTACAACGAAAAAACTTACGCGAACCTGGCCGTTAACGACGACCTGTCGCTCTTTGTGAACATGCCGAGGAGGTTTGGGGACCTGAAGCACAACTTCGACCCAAAAAGTGCCGCTAATAATAAGGACACGCTGGAGATTAATCGGTTGTTGAGGAGGCTGGAGACCGCCATCGCCAAGGGGGAGCTTACGGATGCGGCCATTTTTGCCCGGGAATTGGCACAGCTGAAGATTAACTGCTCGGTGATAAGGCAGAAACCGCAGGAGAATGATAAGAATTTGAAGAATCAGGAAGAAGTTGAATTTACGTGAGTACCTAATTATATTTCAAATCGTGCCAAAACTTTCTTCGAAAGAAAAAAAAAGGTGGTTGTGTACTGCTTACTTTTTTAACTAGATGTGTAACGCCCTTGACTTTTATAGACAAAAAATGGACTTAAAGTTCGGTTTACAAAATAAAAAAAAAATATGTTCTTGAAGAATTGATTCAAACTCTCATATGATCTTTGTTCGCGCCTTAATAAATTTCCATCTGAACAAAAGATTAATTACAATTTAAATGATTTTGACTTTAAAAATTTATTCACTTTCTTTTTTAATTCCTTTTTAGTATTTTCTTTTCATCTAAAGGTTTTAAAAAAATATTTTGCAGTCCTCCTAGAAATTTTGTTTTAGGAACTAGAGAAAAACTTTAAATACAAAAGTTATAAGCCGACTTCGGCGGTTTTAGGACATTTCATAGCCGTTTGTTTTATCTCATGCGCTTAAGTTTACAAAACACAATAAAAAGGCGCGATGTATTTTAAAATATTTCCCGACTTCAATTGTTATACTTCATGATGTCATCGTCGCCGTGAGCCACATAGTTTATGATATTTATGGTACGGCGCCGACAGCGGACACAGACGTTACGTTGATGTCGAGAAAGGGGTCGCATTCCATAATACAGAATTCGAAAAGAATACATCATTGATTGATTATTATTTACCTTATTATTATTATAAGAAAATAAAGTTTAATTTCCTAAATCTATTAACACGTGTTATAATAATGATAACGATTAATAATTTTTGAAAATTAAATTCATTTACCGGCACTTCTTTAATTTAGGTAAAAAGCTATTTACAACATAGACATTTTTGTGTAATAATCAGATAAATAGTCGTGTATAAACAATTAACTATAATTCTTATTCATAGGTCTCTGTCATGATGTCATCTTGATCGATTTACGAGTTATTAATAGGTCGGCGGGCGCTTTATACTCGTAAACAATGTTTTTTTGGATGGAATATTATTGGAGAACTTTATGGTTTAAAAACTTAAATGTGCGCATGAGATAAAACAAGTCCGGCTCTGAAATGTTCTAACGAACGCCGAAGTCTGGTTATAAGATTCTATACTATTCAGGCGGATTTAGAGCCCCCCCCCCTCCAAACTGTGGGACTTTTTTTAATGATTAGAATGTATTAATTTTGTTGTGATCTCTGCAATAACTCCAGAAAAAAATACAAAAAAGACAATTACGTTTTTCAGTTTTTTGGAAATATTTCAAAAACTACAAATTGTAAATGATTTTTCAAAAGGGATTATTGTTTAGCACCAAAATTCGCAACTTTGTCCTAATTTAACCGACTTCATATCTCTTACCGTTTTCGAGATCCCAACGGCGAGCCTCGAATTTGTAACAGCCTGTATGTAGGTATAAGATCATAGAATATGTTCTTTTGTTTTTTATTATTCTGAATGCCGATTGGTCGTGAATAATTTTTTCAAATTGGCAGCTCTAGGTATATTAAAATTAATATGTAATTGCCTAGTATGACAAAGCTAAACTTTTTGAAAATACAGGGTGACTGACAATCATTCCGCAAAAAGAAACTTGTAAGGGAATGAACATACGTCATTTAAAACAAAACATGATTTATCGAGGTTTTACGTCCGCTCTGTTTTAAAAGACTTTCAAAGAAATTATGGAGTATTTGATATCAGCGTCCCCAGAAAAAAACATTTCTTTTGAACTAGGCTAAGAAGCACAAAATTTGAAATATTAAAAAATCAATTATATTAAATATATTAAAAATCAAAATAGTGATTTTCTCGAATTGCTTGATCGCATTAGAATGAAAATACGCGATTCACAGTATTCTAGATTGAAAGACAAAAAAGTTTTTTTTTTGTTGTCAAGGAAACTAAAATTACCAAATGAAACGTATTCGGACTTGCAATAATCTGCAGATTCAAAATATGTAAAAATATATAGGGTGTTCCATTTAAGATAAGAAAGTTGACATCACTTCCGGCGAAACCGGAAGTCTCAATAGTATGTCGAAGAATGAATTTTAAGAAATAAAAATTCTAGAAGGGTGGCGTGGAACACGCAGTATACATTTATATTTATTTTTAAAGAAAATTTAATCTAAGGAGTTTTTGTTTAAATTTATATTAAGACAGATTCTGATTATGTCATCATAAAAAAATTCGAAATGAATATATTTTTTTTTAATACTTTGCACTCCACCTAGAAGTTTTATTTGATTTAAAAACGGATGTTGCAGGGTTGCACCGACATACATTTGTCAAATCCACGCCAACTCCAAACGTGGGAGTTTTTGAACGCATTACATTATCATTTAGAGCTATCATAAAAAAACAAAACCGCATCGCAAAGTGGAGAAATCAAACAAAATTATTGTTTTTCTTTTAATGGAAGACCCGGTATACATTTATATGGTGTTCCGTTAAAGAAAAACAAAAATTTTGTTTTATTTCTCCACTTTGCGATGCGGTTTTGCTTTTTTATGATAGCTCTAAAACATAATGTCATTCAACTGTGGTCATGCGTTCAAAAACTTCCACGTTTGGAGTTGACGTGGGTTCGACAAATGTATGTCGGTGCAACCCTACAACATCCGTTTTTAAATAAAATAAAACTTCTAGGTAGGGTCCAAAGTATTTAAAAGAAATATTCATTTTGAAATTTTTTATGATGACATAATCAGAATCTGTCTTAATATAAATTTAAAAAAAAACATGAATTCTCCTTAGATTAAATTTTCTTTAAAATTTTTACTCTTTATTTCATTTATTCACTTCTCATTTGTTTTGTATTTATTATTCGAGTCATTTTAGTTACAGCTGAAACAAAAAAAAAACGGGAAATTTTTCCCATTGCAAATTTGGTTGCATTTGTCAATTAATTGTCTACTTGACAATACTACATACCATTCAAAAAAATGTAACTTACATATTTATTTTTATAAACTGATGTAGCGTCTAATAATTTTAACCTATTTCTAATAGTCATTTTCACACTATGAAAATATTGAAAAAATGTGCCAATTTTTTCTGACATTTTCCGTTTTTATTGATTTCAGCTGTACCTGTGTTTTTCTTTAGCCTTTAGCTACTGAAACTATCTCTTCTTGTAGAATGTTTCTCTTTTTTAATGTACGATTCAATTCGTTTCAGTTCTCAGGCCGCCACTTGTGGAAAACAAACTCATGTCTTAGCTATGTCTTGTCGTCTTACACATTTTGCTGTCACTTTTGACATTTTGAATTTAAAATTCATTTACCTTAATTTTACATCTTTTTTAACTGAAACAATAAAGTAGGTACTAATTAATTAAATAATTGTATGTATTTGTTGTAAATCGATGACACTCTGAAGTTAGATTTTAAATGTGTTTTCGCATTTTTAATTACTAGGTTAGAGGTTTTGTTTACCTTTAATAATAATTGGCGTTTGCTCTAAGCTAAGACATGAATTATTTTTTCATGGCCGCCCGAAACCTAAAATTTATTGATTTTTATTTCTTTGTTAATTAAATGTCAATTTTTTTCCTCTGTCTTAAAACGAGTTCTACCGAGTGATTTTTAATTTTTTTTTTCTCAACTCTTGCCATGAAACTTAGACAGTATGTTTTAGCGTAAGCGAAAAATACGTCGTTATTGAAATCCCAATGCAATTAAAAAATACTCCAAAGGCCAAGGACAAGTAATGAAATACTAATTTATTTTACCATTTATTTAAAACATTAACATAAATTAAACTGCAAAAAAGAAAGCGTCAACTGCAAAAGTGCCCAGTGTTGCTAACTCTTCAGTTGCAATCCCCCTAAATTGGTACTAAATACGCCTGTCGATTGTCGAGAAACAAAAGGAAAATACAACTTTAAAAATCGCTCATTTACCAAATTTAAGTATTTTATCAATAAATACTCAAAATTTGGGTAATTACACAGCAATTGGCAACAGTGCCTGTCATAAAAATACTCCATCCTATTTAAAAAATATTGATGAAGGCGTGGCAATTGAAGATCGAGTCCTCCGGGTTGTAGCCCTTAACATTCAATGCAACTTTTCTTAAAGACTCTGCTGTGTAATTTCGAAACAGTATCTCACTCTGTGTATCAAGATTATTTATGAAAAATAATATTGTTCGTTTTAAGAACAAAATAAGTTGCAAACATTGTACATTTTGAATTTATATATTCTGTAACTGTACTACCGCTTAAAATACAATAAATCACACAAAATTGTTGTATGTACAGAGTGTCCCAAACCTCTGAATTAGTGCGAAAATGCTCTTTTCTATAAGTTTTATCAAAGAAATTTCTTGAGAAAATAAAAGAGACTCAATAGCTTAATGGTTAGCACGTTTGGCTACGGTGTTACCGCTATAGGGTTCAAAACCTGAGCGGTTAGCCCCCTCCTCGGAAGTCGATGAACGTGTAACTTGTTTAAACAAAGACAACTCTAGACCTGAATACCTTGCAACTTGCAACCCTAAATCCAGTGCCCAGAGGTTTGTCGAAAACCCCTCGTCTGCTGCCTAATTAATTAAAATAATATACACCACGACGAAAAGGGCTGCTTAACGGAAATTAAAAAAAAGTTTCTGAAAGCAAGTAAAAATTTTCTAACATTTCTTTTCAGAATCGAAATGTTTGTCGAGGACAGACTATCACATCGTGGACCATTTCCTTTGCGAGTAACTAGAAATCAAACAGTGGCTGCCCTGAAGGCGCAAGTCCAGAAGGAATTCGAAATACCAGTGGCTGTCCAACGATGGATTTTAGGCAAAGAATTGGCTACCGATGATAAATCGACGCTGAAAGATCTTCACGTGACCGAAAACGGATGCCCCGTGTTCTTGTACCTTGTCGCACCTGCAAAAGGTAATAATAAAAAATTCCGCCCCCTCTTCTTCCCAAAAACATTTTTTGATTATATCATATTTGCGCAACAACACCCACACAAAGTAACGCCAAAAAATGAGTGCATCGAGTTTGTTTTCCAATGCCCACGGTCAGTTCTTACTTCATTCGGACAGTGCCAAGTTTATTTTTAAAATTGGAAGTTACTTCATATATTAACGAAGTAGCGGAAATGCTCGCTTTTTTACGCACAACTATTTTCTCTAATCTATCTAACGATTTTAGATTCTCCCGTCGACAATGTGAAAAACGAGAAGGCAGAAAAAGTTAAAGTCGTCGATTTTAAAGTGAAGGAAACGGTGGGTTTACCCCCGGGCACCAGTAAGACTGAAATCGTAATACAAAAAACGGAAGTTCCAAAAAAGACTGATTCTAAACCAATTCCAAAAGAGCAAGCCTCGACGTCGATCCTAAAACAGGAACCATCCAAAAATGAAGAGGTTTTCGAAGAGTACGATTCCAACACGTTAAGACCACAAACAACCGACTGGGAATGCAAAATATGCACCCTCCTGAATCCTTTAAATAGCAACATCTGCGCGGTTTGCGCTGCGGTCAGGCAAAAAGACGAGGAGACGGTGGTTCCCCAGTCCAAAGGAGCTAAAAGGAAAGCTCCTCAACCAAAAGCCAGAAAAAAAGAAGCCAACGATCAACACTACTTGCAACTGGTGAATTTAGACAATGCGGATTTGGTTGAAAACAGTGAGCCATTTGAGTGTGCGATTTGTCTGACTGAAATCCGACTGGGCCAAGGGGTTACCCTTAGGGAATGTCTGCACCAGTTTTGTAAATTGTGTTTGGCCCAAACGATTGAGTTTACTGAAGACGCGGAAATTAAGTGCCCTTTTAGGGATCATCAGTATTCGTGCGATATTGCTCTGCAAGACAGGGAAATAAAGGCGCTGGTTAGTGCTACGGTTTACGACCATTATTTGGCTAGATCTGTGGCCCAAGCAGAGAACAAAATGGACAAATCTTTCCATTGCAAGACACCCGATTGCAAGGGATGGTGTATATTTGAGGATAACGTCAACGAATTCAGGTGTCCGGTTTGCCAGAAAGTCAATTGCCTAACTTGTCAGGTTGGTGGTGCCCTTCGAAGCCCTTAAAATGCGTAAGTCTTTTTGTTTTTAATTTCAGGCAATTCACTGTGGCATGAACTGCAAACAGTATCAAGAAAAAGTGAACGCCGAATGTGATACTGACGATAGTGCCAAACAGACAAGAGAGATGCTGCAAGAAATGGTCAACAAGGGCGAGGCCCTAACTTGCCCGGCTTGTCAAGTAGTTTTAATGAAGAAATGGGGCTGTGATTGGGTCCGATGTTCCATGTGCAGGACAGAGATTTGCTGGGTGACTCGAGGACCCAGATGGGGCCCGGCAGGGAAAGGTGATACGACAGGAGGGTGTAAGTGCGGCGTTAACGGCGTCAAGTGCCATCCACAGTGTAATTACTGTCATTAGCTTTTAAGGTTGCATCATTTAATCATTCATTTTGTAAAAGCGTTTCAATATTTTGCTTAAGTATGCATCAAAAAATCTATTACCTCTCAGCTTGTTATCATGATATAACAACTAAGTAGATTGGCATTTTATAATTTTTTTTTAAATTTTATTTTAAGAACTAATCAAAAGGTTTGAATGATAATATTAATAATAATTATTATAATAAAGCTGTGTTCACTTTAGATAATGTGCCTAGTCTAATCTAGTCTTTATACATTTCTAATTGTTTATATTGAAATTGTTATTTGTTAAAATCGAGCAATGAATATATAATTGTGTGAAATTTATTAATTTAACTTTTATTACGCTCGAAATTTACACTGTTAAAAAAACTAAAATGATTTTTAAAAAATTGTTAAAAAATATATTTTGAAATCGGTTAAGAATTTAAAAAAAAATTTTTTTCGGGTATTTCCCTACATGAAACGACATCTCAGAGAAAAAATCGAGTTGATTTAATCAGTCTTGTTTTATTATCAAGTGATTTTAAATTAAATACTTTTTTTGCTACAGTAGATTAAACGAGTTTAAAAAATTATAAAATTTAACTGATATAAGAACATTGACACATAATCTAGTGACTTCCAATTTTTCGTCATTGGCAACATTGATTCTAGATAATTAAAGAAGCTAAAATGGACCTTGACAGCATAGTTGACAATTTCGACTTCTCTTTCTCCTTCTAAAATGACCTTGATAGCGCAGTTGTTAGAGTGTATCCAGCCATAGATTAATTTACAGAAAAATAACTGAAGTTGCTGAAAGAAAAAATAGTACTGCAAGTAGAAATAAACTAATAAAATAAACTAATAATTACGTTGCTTATTGTTTACTTTTATGTACAATAGCGGACAATAAATTCCGGGTAAGAATTTTATTATTTATTAAACATATTTAGACAAATTTTGTAAATCAGGCTTTTATTGGGAAGATTATAACAGGTGATCAATATCTTTTCTAATCAAGTGACCTATGGAAATAAAATCATGTGTCTTCGAATAGTTCATTATTTCAAATGCCACTTGAATTACATATTTATATTGCATTCCTAAACAAAACGATAGGAATGCAATAATTCAAATGGCATTTGAAATAATGAACCAAACAAAGACATAATTTTTTTCCATAGGTCACTTGATTAGAAAAGATATTGATCTCGCGTTATATGTTTCTGACAAAACGTAAAAAAGATTTGAAAATAAAACTGAATAGACGGAAATATCTCAGCAATTCCTCTTTCCGTCCAAACTTCACCTGGAAAAGTTAGTATTTTAACTTTTTGAACGGAACTGAAATTAGGCATCTTGTCAAAATTTCAAAATACAAAATAAACACGAATTATAACAGTAAAATTTACATTTAAAGTTGGTTCTTGTCCGATGAAAATTGTATCACAAAATCTTAAAGACGGCGAAACGTTAAGTGTTTTGTGCGCTATTTAGTGTCCGGTTTAAAGATTTTAGTAAAATTTACATTAAGGCCCACTTTTACAATCGTGGAATAAGAACGGAATAACTGTTCGCCAAATATCCTTTAATGTTCCTCCATATCTACGTCACACCTACGTCACGTTATACCGCAGGTTATACCAATAATAATGCTTATCTGACGATTGTAAAATCGGGCCTAAACGTTAGAATTACTAGTGACATTTTTTATATAGAGAGCAAGACACTCACCAAAATAGTTACTTTATTCAAATAAATAACTTCTTAACAAAAAGTAAATCACCTTATGGGATGCTTTAGGAAAGATGAATAAATAGAAAAGTAACTAAATAATCTAAAAGTTTTCGTTGAAGGCTAAAATAGCTCTTGAGAGCTTAAATTTACATTATTACATTGGCTTAATGCAGCGATTCTCAACCTTCTTAGCTTCGCGTCTCCCCAAATAGTAAATACCGAGTGACTTTTAATGATTGAGACTTATTTTATCAGATTGGCAACACTTTTCAACGTTTATGTTGGTGAACTTGAATTTCAAAATTTCAAAATATAGGTTGGTACAGATTGTCAAATTCGAATAAATTCATTTGTTCAATAAAAAATGAAAACAATCAGATATTTAATTATCAAAATGGCTTTGAGCACAGAACAGAATACATTTTTAGTAATGGCTTATTTTCGAAGCGGAGAGCGAAATGAAAATGGTAATTGGATTTATTCACGGAAGCAGGCCTATAACGATTTTATTGAATTATACCCTGAACAACAAATTGAGTTTCGTCCTTTTTCACAACACTGTGGTAGATTAATTGAACGTTTCTTGCAAACTGGTAGTGTAGATAAAGGAAAATCCACTGGTCGCCCCACTATAATAACTCCCGATGTTGTAGAAAATGTTAATGACATTGTACAACAGAATCCTCATGTTTCCATACGTCGTGCATCTCAACAAATAGGTATGGATTAGCAATCAATTTGCTTCTTACGAATCCACTCGGAAGATCTTGAAAAAACACCTTCATTTCCGACCATACAAATTTTCAATGGTTCAACAACTTCACCCACCCGATTTTCTTCGACGAATTGAGTTTTGTCAGTGGTATAACAATAATCTGCTGAATAATATTGACCAACAGAATATTACTTTCTTCTCCGATGAAGCCTGGTTTCATCTCTCTGGGTTTATCAATTCGCAAAATTTCAGGACTTGGTCAGCAGATAATCCCCATAATGTAATTGAAGTACCCTTACATCCACTTAAAATCGGTGTTTGGGTGGCAATGTCTCGAAGAAGAATTATTGGACCAATATTCTTCCGGGAAACAATTAACGCCCACAGATATCAAAGACTTCTATTGGAACCATTTATAAACCAGTTAGACGACATTGAATTAGCAAACGGCTACTTTCAACAGGATTCCGCCACCGCCCACACAGCACGAGCCACAATAAATTATTTAGAGGAGTTTTTCCCAGGTCGTTTAATCAGTGCTGGTTTGTGGCCTAGTAGATCACCCGATTTGACAACCCTGGACTTCTTCTTATTTCCATATTTAAAAAATGTGGTGTTCCGTAATCACATTAACAGTTTGGAAGAATTACAGCACGCAATTGAACAGGCAATTGCAAATATCACACCTGAAACGTTAATTAATGTTCATTAATCATAATTCAATAATCTATCTCGAAGGGTTCAGTGCTGCTTACATGTAGAAGGCCAACATTTTGAACAATTGCTCTAACATTCAATTAAATCCGAACTTCTTACTTCCTTATTTCAATAATTTGGTGTTCAGAATACATATTAAACAATTTGGAAGAATTGCAACAGGCAGTTGCAACTATCGGACAACCTAAAACGTTAGTAATGTCTTCAATAACATATCTCAAAGGATTCGGTACTGCTTACGCAAAGGGGCCTTGAACGTTTGCTCTAATATTCAATTTAATTTGAACTTCTTATTTCCTTATTTCAATCATGTGGTGTTCAGAATACGTATTAAACAATTTGGATGAATTCTGCAGCAGGCAATTGAAGAGGTAATTGCAAATATCGGACAACCTAAAACGTTAGTAATGTCTTCAATAACATATCTCAAAGGATTCGGTGCTGTTTACGCAAAGGGGGCTAATGTTTCCAGGTCTTCAATAATAATAATCTAATGAAACAGTTTTCATTATCAATGGGCGCATTCAGGGACGCTCAGCGGCTGAGAGGCTAAGTAAGCAACTTCCCTGAATGGACAAGCTGACAGACCGCTGAAAGAAAGCCGCTGAGATATTTACTCAGCGCACAAATTGTAGGCTGAGTTCCTCAGCGCTATGAAAAAAAGTGGTGGGGGCATAATTTAAATTTATTGGTTGAATCTGTATTCAATTTTTCCAGTCGATGATTGGTCAGGCAGTTTATTCTGACCGTTGACTTGACAATTTTGTGCAGATTGACGGGATTGACCGTTTATTTAACTCGCCCATGTAGTAAGCCAAGCATGTGAGACAGCTGCCATTCAGAACTTCGTTCAGGGAATCACTGTGTGCTGACACTTAGAAAACGCTGACTAAATTACAGCTTAGCTAAGCCGCTGAGCGTCCCTGAATGCGCCCAATGTAAACATCAACTCTAACCTGTAACGATGCATTCCCGCAAAATTAACGAACTTTCAGGTACTGCCAATTCCTCAGTGTTCCCAACATACTAATTTGCTTCAATCATTAAAAGTCACTCGGTATAAATAAAATTAATATTTCGCGACCCCCCTCCTATAATGTTATGTCCCTGCGTTTATAGCGACGGGTATGAATATGTCATAAAATGATTTCAAGGAGGGGGGGGGTGATTTGCTTTCGTAGGGTTAAGAAATTGTAGACAAATACAATCGTAAAAATACCCTTGCAAAAAAGATCATTTGTTTTCAAACTAATTTGCAATAATAAAGAAGATTTATAGGTTAGGTTACGTACGCATTATTCGGAGAAAAATGACTTGTTGAGAGGGGAGGGACGATCGCTTCGGCCCGTATGACCGCGCCTTTTGCTTATAATATACACACAGGGTCTGTGCACAGGGTTAGGCAAAAATATAGAAGATTCTTTGTATGTAACTTTTCGCTGACACAATTTCCATTGAACTATCAAAGCAAAAACGCAAGGATAATTATGTCAATTTGTTTAAATAGCAAAATATCTTTTCTAAACAGGACTTTTTTTTCTCTTTTCGACCATATTAAGTACTTTATACCGGAGCAAAAAATTTAACTGAATTTTAACAGAAAAAATAGTTGAATCAATAAATTTTATAATTTCTGAAATAAAGAAAGTACTTGAAAATGAATAGTATTCGCATAAACTTGAGAAATTGTTGATATTTCAACACACGTTGGTATCCTTATCACTAGTATGTTACAAGTTTGTACATATAAATAGTATCCGTTTTTATCGTTTCTTTAAATTTCTATAGAATTTATTTTCTGTAGATCAGTAGTTCAAAATCGGTAGAGTTAGCAACATTGCCAGAAGCCATAAAAAAAAGGCGCCATTTATTTTATTATGTTATAGCACCGTTATAGGTAGAATGCTCCTACTTTACCGACGGCGAGAACAATTAATTTGAATCGCCAATAGATCGAAATTGCTTAGTAGCTCAGTATAAAAAAATTATTTATGACAGTCATCGCATAACAAAATTGTTAACGCAGAATGTGAAATAGAATTTAAGTTAATTGAATTCGTTTATTAATAAAAAGTTAGTAGAATCTCAATTCCAAATTTTAGGCGTGTGGCAAGCCTGTTTGTCATACATATTCGAGTACTATAACCTGTATTCTTATTTTCGCTAATGAAAGCGTTTGTTTATTATTTCTGTTAAACGAATTTTAAATAAGATTCTAACTTGAAAACTTATTCGTGATATTAGTTTTGTACAAATCGAAAGACGCTCGCTGAAGTAAAATAGGAAGAAAAGAAAACGTAACC
This sequence comes from Dorcus parallelipipedus, assembly GCA_958336345.1. Lineage (NCBI taxonomy): Eukaryota > Metazoa > Arthropoda > Insecta > Coleoptera > Lucanidae > Dorcus > Dorcus parallelipipedus. The sequence goes on from OY284483.1 coordinate 27,066,331, forward strand.
TACTTTTAGAGTTAGAGACAGTGGCCGTTTTTGAAAGAAAACCAAGCTCATGATGAAGTACTCCGGAAAATGTATAATCTGTAATTATTTTGCTCAAGAACGAGCAGTATTCGTATATGTCTACTGTGTTGTTTAACCTGGCCGAAACGTTTGTGTTATTTGAAGAAACTTTCGAAGACTTGATTGGTGATTTGTTTTATTTGAATTTTATTGGATTCACAATTGAGATAAGTCAAAGCAAATGTATGTTTGAAAAAACCACTATGAACAAAGACCTAGAAATTATTTTAAGTGCATGTGAAAAACCCATCATACTGGCGCCTGATCATCTGCCTGTTATTAACGGCAACATATTTGCCGTTTGTAGTAACCTAGACAGCCAAGGAAGCAGTTTTCCAATTATTATAAGCAGTGTGCAATCAGAATCTTCTGATTCAAGTGTTACAGATGGTGTCGTCGTACACAATGATGTGTTAGCTTCAGAACCTGGGTCACCAGTTCTCAGTTTAGAACAGTCAAAGGCAGTTTCTATTATTACTGAGATTAAAGATGGTGAAACTCCGGTAGGATCAAGTGATGGTTTAAAGCTAAGCTGTAAAGTATGTGGCAAACAGTTTACCAGGCAGGAGAATTTAACATTTCACGAGCAGACCCACAATAACTCGAATTTGTTTCACTGTAACACGTGCAGCAAATCGTTCTCAACTGCAGAATCTCTAATAAACCATCTTGCAACTCACCGAGTGAAAGAAACTGGTAAGACTTTAGAAAAATGTGAAGTTTGCGGAAAGTACTTCCATAAGTCCTGCATTTCCGAACACGAAAAGAAATATAAAAGCCAAGTCATGTTTTACTGTCGATTTTGTGAACAATCGTTCTCGAAAAGAGGACTGCTCATTTATCACTTAAAGCTGCACTCGGATGACGAAAGTCCAACTGAAGAGCAACAAGTTAATGAGTGTGAGATTTGCTTGAAGACGATTTCCCAAAGTGCCGAGGAGATTTTAAATAATCAAAAAAAAAGAACTGTGACCGAAGAAAATCTTAAGCCGGAGACACCTCCCATACTAAAAAAACAAATGTTTCAGAGTAAACGTCGCAAAAGAGGTCGTTTGTCAAATAGGTCAAATCAAATGCCCATTCTTGAGCCAGAAGTGCATAAGACCAGTGTAAATTCAACGAATATAAATACAAAGGAAAGCATAGGGAAGACAACCGAAGGCAATACTCAAAATAATGGTACCGAAGAAGCTATAATTATACTTAGTGATGATGATGATGATGAAAATGATAATTCATCTTCTTCCATTTATAAGAGACAAGGCCTTACTCTGCAAAGCTTTTCAAGTTGCGAAATATGCTTGACGACTTTTCCAAACAATAAATTGTTATTAGAACACTGCAGAGAACATTTCGAATTGCAATGCATAGATTGTGGGCAATATTTTAATGGCATACACGACTTGCTGCAGCATGAAGAATTTTTCCACAGAGTTCAGTGCTACACCTGCACAAAATGCAACAAGAACATTACCTTAAAGTCTAATTTTATAGAACATATTTTATCACATGATGTCAATTCGCTACAAGTCTGCAAAGTGTGTTACCTCTACTTGTTTCAAAAATATACGAAGTATTTGGCTCGGTTTAAATTGTTTACGGGAAGAAAAGCTTTCCAATGTGATATTTGCTGCAAAATTTTGCAAACCGCTAACACAGAAAATTTACGATGTTATTTATGTTCCGATCAATTTACTTCCAAGTCGCTTCTGAAGGAGCATCAGGAGAACTTTAGTTTATCAAATGTGAAATGCCTGGAATGTAATCAATACTTTCATAGTGTTAAGGGTTTTAACGTGCATATGGCAGAGTTTCAAAATAACTGTGTCGTTTCACACAGACGCCACCTTTTTACTAACAAATCGGATTTCAACTGCATCAAGTGTTTTATGGAGTTTCTTACGCCTGAAGATTTGGAGGACCACTGTTTCGATGTGGAACATTATAAGTGCAGTAATTGTGAGGAAAAATTTTCAGACTGGGAGAGTTTTAGTTCTCATCTGGTGTTATATCCGTTAATGATGTGTACAGGCTGTAAATCATTTGTGCTTGGCGAAAAAACTCTCGAAAAGCATAAACAACTTTGCTCTCAAGTTTTGTATACTTTGCAGATGTCACCAACCAATTTCGATTACAGCAGGAATTTGCTTTGCATCGATTGTAATGAGTCGTATTGTAAGAAAGAGTGTTTAGTGGAGCATATAGTTTTTTTGCACTGATTTTGAATTATTAAATTCTTTATGTAATGCAAGTGCAAGACTTTTATTTAATGTAAATTTTATTCTTTAAATGTAAGATATGTAAATGTAAAATTATATTGTAGCTTTAAGAATAACGACTTGATTATGTGACTGTGTACATATTTTTGAGTTAATTTTTATTTCTTTTTTTGTGCAAGAAAACCAAATTAATAATCTGGCGCATTGTTTGATGCTCTTATTTAGTGTTGTAGTTTTAGATCTTATTTAACTTAACAGTATTTTTGGATACATTGTTCAAGAACATGGCTTATTTATATGTATGTAATAAAATTTAGCAATAGTATATTTTACATAAAATTAAAATAATAAAGCTAATAATTGTTGTATTATTAAAATAATTATGCAGATGTATGTACCACTGCTATAAAAAAAAAAAAAAAACTAGTACAAGACTTTTTAAGCTGTACTGTAACTGCTACCGACCATAAATTTAAAATAATTTGAAATGTCGCTAAAGTAAATGTTTTAAAAGCTAGGATAAGCTTGCATTGAACAAATTGCTCAGAATTTCGGCGTTAACAAAGTTATAACTATAAAGTAAGATCCAATATAATAAAATTATGGAGACGTATGGCTAGTGGATTTAAAAGTTGTCCTAGTTTTTTATGATATCGATAGTCCTACCTCCTACCACAGCATAACCAGCATGGAAACTGTTTGTTGGTATCTTTGACCACAGCATAATCAGTATGGAAACTGTTTGTCGGCACCTTTGACCTTGGCGCCATTTTGCGGATGTATAAACCAGTGCCGCAATAAAAATATTTTTGATAATCGAATTGTTTAGGTTATTTTGATAATCGGATGACAGATTATTTTTAATTTGAATTATCCGATCACTACTTGAAAGCCTAGAGTTTTAAGTTTACTCAGTGCACCCCAGCATGCATAATCGAAAGCACCTATTATGCTGCTAATTACTCCAAACACCACTGATCGTATTCGTGCAATTTAAGGGAGCACTCGACATAATGCTCGATGCACGCAATGAGCAGAAGTGTGAGGGAGAGCGACTGCGTATCAGTGCATGTAAGAGAGAAAAAGAAACACTCCGTGCGTCCAGTCGAACGCGCTCTAACAAATCATATGACAGATTTTCCATCCGGAATATGGCGGCCATATGGAGACTCAGTTTGCGCGGGAAATTTTCCCGCCAAGGTGAGTGAACCTTCAGGAGTGCGTTCAAAAATGGCACACCCCGGGGTTAAGCTGGATTTACATGGAGCGTTGAGCGCGTAAAAACGCAGGGCGTACTGTACTCTTATTGGCTACTGCTCTTTACGTAACGAGCACTCACCAATGGGAGTAAAGTACGCCCAGCGTTTTGACGCGCTCAACGCTCCTTGTAAATCCAGTTTAAGAGTGATACCTAGGCGAACCTCAAGCGTTCAAAAATGAATTAAAGGAAACTCCCTAAGCGTTCAAGTAAAGATTCAGGCGCACACTTTGAGTGCACTCCTCGTTCCTCGGTCGCGACAGGGGAAAAATTTACCGTCATGCGCAAAGTGAAGCAAGCGTGCGATAATCAGTTTCGATTACTTAATTTCTTATTAGGTTTGTTCCAGAAATAGTTCGGAACTAGTTCGAAACAGTCAAAAGCATGCAGTCATCAAAATTGTACATTTGACGGCGCCGTTAAAATCGGTCATTACTTCGGTGGGCAACTGTTTTTAACGGTTCCGAACTAGTTACGAACTCTTGCTGGAACAGACTGACTATTAAATCCGCTGTAATTTCTATTAAGTAATCAAAATATTTTATTAACCGTTAAATACTAAAATCACTGACAGTGATGACTGATAATATGTACATTTAACTATAACTTATCCTCACATGATACACCATATGCACACCAAGCGTTCATATACGGTGTGCACTCCACTCTGAAACGTCACAACACCTCGCCGGTTCACACCTCACATCGGGGTATTCATTTTTGAACGCAACCCTGTTTTTATTTATGCTGTGCTTTGACTTGATCTGGTGGAGCAAGATTTTTTGACCTTGGCGTCATATTGCGGATGGATCCACCAGTGCCGAAATAAAAATATCTTTGATAATAGAATTATTTAGATTATTTTGTTAATCGGATGACAGATTATTTTTAATTTGAATTATCCGATCACTACTTGAAAGCCTAGAGTTTATGTTTACCTCAGCATGCATAATCGAAAGAACCTATTATGCTGCTAATTACACGAGACACCACTGATCGTATTCGTGCAATTTAAGGGCGCGTTCGACATAATGTTCGATGCACGCAATGAGTAGAAGTGTGAGGGAGAGCGACTGCGTTTCAGTGCATGTAAGAGTGAGAAAAAGAAACACTCCGTGCGTCCAGTCGAATACAGATTAGACAGATTATCCATCCAGAATGTGGCGGCCAGGCCCGTCCAACTTCATGGGAAATACGGTATCACTTTGAATGTAGACCAAGGGGGTGAAAGGTAAGGAATAGGTATGGAATTGTGCTGAATTTGAAGATGGCGCTAGCCACATCGTAGTTTGTTTACAGATTTCCTTTTTCAGTATTGTTTACTCGCGCTGAATGTTAAGATGGCGCTGGCCACTTTATTTAAATTTGGCGCTTTAGCATCTTGGCTCATGTTTCCTGTTCTTCCTCTCATTTCCGCAACGCTCAGTCGAACGCAATTCGTATTTGAATGTTGTCAAATTTTCTCTGGAATTTGTAGTCATTTTGTAGTGTTGCTTCTTCTTTTACGTGTTCATCACATTTTCGGCGTTACTTTAAAAAGCAAATTAGTGTTTATAATAGTTTTATAATAGTGTTTATAATTAGTGGTGTTTATTAGTAATTGCTATGGATCGACATTTATGTGTTATTTGCGGTGCAGTTGAAAATGTACGCCTGTTTTGGTTTCCATCGGTAATCAGTAAGTAAGTATACATATAATTCAAGTACCTAAATATCTTTTTACTATGGTTCAATTTCTAGATGAATAAAAACAATTACAAAATCGGGTAATCCTGCAGTTTAGGCCTCTTTTAATGCGTATGGTTGAAATCGTGATGCGAGACATCGCATTGTTGCCGCTTGTCATTTCTGGTCACAGCAGATAAAATAATGGCGTGATAATTTTGAGTATCTTTGCTTTAGAACAAATTATAGTACATACATAATTTATTAATTCTGTTAAAATTAATGTACCGCGAGCACAGACGCGAGCGATATATTTTGGTCAAAGATTGATACCTGACTCCTATTTTATGCACATTCAAAGAGGCCTAAACTGCAGGATTACCCAAAATCGAATTTAGGTAATCCTTTTCCAGCCATTTCGCTTTGTTAAGTAATAATTAATAAAATTTTGAAATTAAAAATCATTTTATTGATTTAATTAATTTTTGTATTTTTCCCATTTGCAACAAAGAAAAATTCGCTAAAATTGAAAGTAGCAAACACTGACGAAACTGACACTTTATCTGAATTTCAAACTAAGCCAAGTTCACAGCGAGACATTTTGAGTGTACGCTTTTTTAAATTCCGCATCTGTACATGTTGTGCTAATGTTAATATATTTTTTCAAGATGTCAAGCATGGCTTACTGCTTTGGATCTGAATGAGTCTGCAGAAGAATTTGCCAGTAGGAGGAAATTATGTGGAAGACATTTCAATCCTGCGTCATTTCGAAACAATACTTTTCAGAGCTTAAACTGGAATGCTATCCCTACACTTGCGGTTCTGGATAATGTTACAGTAAGTTTACCATCTCTTGAACAGCCTGCCCTCCAACAAACTGTATATCCATCCACGTCCTATAATCCTTCAACACAAGTACCTTCCATACATCCCTCCGTTGACATTATGAATGCCCCATCAACCACTTCACTGAGTTCGACACAAATATCGATAGATCCTTGCACTGAGATTACAAATGCCCCGTCAACCTTTTCACAGAGTCCTTCTGTTATGACTGTTGCGAAACCAAAAAGTTTGCGATTACTATCTTCAGAACAGCGTAAGAAGTTTTCTACGGTGCCACTATCACCAAAGAAAACCATACTCTACAATGCTCTGCAGATAAAACACCGACATCTGAAAAAATTAAAATCTGCATGCAAGGCTAATAAACATTACATTAGAGATTTATGTAACATGGATACAAGTCCCCTAGTGCATAATGTTTTTAAAGGCTATATGAAACCAACTGCATCAGTATTTTTATTGAGTCAGATTCGGCAAGTTAATCGTAAACCCAAGGGTCGCAGATGGTCACTAGACGAAAAAGTCCTAGCCCTAGCCTTATATAAACGAAGTCCTAAAGCGTACCACCTCTTAAGTTCCTTTACGTCACTTCCATCACGGTCCACTCTATTATCCCTCTTATCTCATGTGCCTCTATCTGCTGGTGTTAATGAGAGTGTTATACAACACCTAACAGAATATGTTAAGCGGATGCCTGAAGCGGATCGTATATGTGTGCTAACGTTTGATGAAATGTCAAACAGGCAGCATATTCAATATGATTCAGCATCTGATAGCATTTTCGGCTATGAAGATTATGGACACCACAAATGTAGTAGTTATGCTAATACATCTTTGGTATTCATGCTTCAAGGTTGAGACGAAGTTGGAAGCAACCAGTTGCTTTTTACTTTGTCAACAGTAAAATGTCCTCAATAAATTTAGCACAAGAGTTGATACAAATTTTTAAAAATCACTCGATACTATATATGTATTATGGAAATAGTAATATATTTGTTCTTTTTCTTTTCACAGGCCAATGGCGCTTTGTAGGCTATAAAGGTGCAATGCCTATCTCCCAGAAAGGCTGGTTACCTAATTTAGAAGTCATGCCCGCAATCTGGAGGAAATGCAAAGCCATGGGTTTGGAACATCTACGGACACGCAGCATAAATCAGGATGCTCTAGAGAATATGTTTGGTGGTCTTAGATCGTACTGTGGTGACAACTGTAATCCTACAAGTCTACAGTTTATAAGTTGTTTAAAAACTCATATACTGAATGGGCTCACACATACTGGTATAAGGGGTACCAATTGTGAGGATGACAGTAATGAGTTATTAAATAACTTACAAACTTTTCTGAAAGTAAGAAGTAGTACTGATCGTGGTGTGCAACCTGAAAGTAATGAAACAACTGACAAATACATGCTTAATACCATAATAGAATCTGTGGGATCATCATTTGATATCAACAGTTTCCATGGTGGTGCAGCGTATGTATATGTCAGTGGTTTCATTGTAAAACGCATTTTGACGAATTTTAACTGTGAATTATGCAAAACTGCATTAACTTCTCCTCCTGATCAGTGGATAAATGATTTAATTACTTTCAAGGAATATTCTGACAATGTTAGTCGTTTAACATATCCATCACAGGATGTGGTCAACACAGTGACTTTGTCAGCAAATATTATTGAAAGTACATTGCCTTGTATTTGTCATACTGCTCAGGTTGGGAAGCAACTCACAGAGATAATTTTTCGCAATGCTGACTTCAGTTGGATTCCATGCACCGAACATATTTCTTTCCTTCAGGAAGGAATTGTGAGATCAGTGTGCCGTATATGTATTCCCTGGTACTGTACGCGCATCAACAGTACATTTAAATCATCAAGCCAACGAGCATCCCGCAAATTAGCAATTCTGCAGCACTCATAACTTGTAAGTATACTAACTTATTTACTTGCATTTCTCGTTTAATGCTATTTAGATTTTTCTAAAGATTGCCTATTTTTATATTACTATGCTAATATATTGTATAACTTTGTATCTTTTATTTAGTTAATTCCAATAATGTATTGTAGAGTTTGAAAACTTTATGACTACTAATACTAATCCTGAGTTTTGTGTTTCAGGACATAATCTGACCTCGAAGGACCGTGATGGAATATACATGTGACTAGCTTTTAATTTTAGTTTAGTTTTAATCTTAGGCATTTGATTTTTCCTTATTCATAATTTATTGTTTTTGTTCTGTCAATCAAAGATTTAAAGGAAGAGCAAGGGCAGCATTTATCTGCTCACGCCTCGTGATTTTCTCACTAATTATCGGTTTGTATTTTTATCTTCCTTGTATTTTCTTTCTTTTTATTTTCTTAGTGAGAAATAAAAACATTTATTATCATTATTAACTGTAAAGTACAAGTTGTGAATACTGAAATATCTCCTCGGTTAAAAACTTCTTCAAAGTCTGCCTGCTTTTTATTTGTTGTGCTTTGTATTTTAAAGTTTTTCTTAGCATATTAAGTTGTTTCGGAATTACAAACTGGGATGACAAATACCTGGCAAGTTTCAACTTACCTTACTTTTACTATCTGTTCTTTATGTAAAATACTGTAAAATTTTGAAGATGTAAGCATATAATTTCGTCAGTTTTTTTATGCACTATAATTGCTGATTAAAGCCTAACACATTTTTCTATCATAGGTTAAGAAGTTGTGTAAATTGCCTTAGTAGCAATATTATTCTCTTTGCATGCACTATGAATACGTAAATATGCAGAAACTTTTTTGCAATGAAAATTGGAATTTGTACACAATTGTTTTGTTATTATTAATTATTATTTCGTTATACATATAATAAATTGAGTGACGTTTCAATGTTTTTATTTATAAATTTCTGTTCAATCCTAAATTATGTAAAGAGATGTAATAATTATATTTGGGTACTTTTAAATCAAATGTGTTTTATACTTGTCGTGAATTTTGTGATTTTGTCGTTAAATTCTGACGAAGTCATAACTTTTACGGTGAGATGTACAACATATTTGATTTCTAAGTAACGAATGTAATTATAACATCTTTTTATGCCCCAGAAAGTATTCAATTTGAATTTGAATGTCCCGCGGATTTTCAATTTTTTTTTGTTAATAATGACGCGAGAGGGCGCTGCAGTATCATCAGCGACATCTTCAAATTCAGCACAAAAGCAGCATTTTTGTGGAGGGGGAAGTGTACCAAAAATTTTACACGTAGTTAGCTATCTCTTGTTGATATGATCGGTGGTGGCGGCTCAGTTGGCGCGGCAAATTTTCCTGCTAAGGAGAGTGAACCTGTATGTATTTATGCTGTGGTCCTACGTTCATGGAATTTTCTGATTTAAGATTAAATTACATATAAGCAGAGGTCCTATATAATAGAGTTTCAGTTGAACGTCATAAAAATAGTGAAAAATCAAATACTAATTTGACTAAATGATATTCCCTTGATTGACAATGGATTTAGTCATTAGCGAGTTTAGGTATTTCACATTTTGTGAATGGTTTCTACCATATGTCCAAATAAATTTCTGATAAAGGTAGGTCATGGAGTGTAAAAATCTACAACACCAAGCAGTTTTTGAAGTTAGTGACATATCAAGCTGTAAGATATAGCCAATTAAACTTCAATTTTACTTAACTACTCAAGAACTGGACAGTATTTTAATGTAAATAATGTAGGAGTAATAATTTATCTTCCATGGCCTACCTTTATCAGAAATTTATTTGGACATATGTTATTTCTATGTGGGAGCCACTAGCGCAGTTGCCAGTGTGTTCCGTCATGTCTGTCTTATTTTTAACCTCACTTTTAATTAAGATGGCATATTCTAGTGTTTCTTAAGTGATGCAGAAACATTATTTTTTCAGAACTCTATTAATTTGTAAATATAATCAAAATATTTGTGTAAAGGCTGTTTTACATTATAACATTTTTTGGTACAAAGTGAGAGAGATAAGCTACCACAGTGAATTCTGATTGGTTTAATTGGTACTTCTCACTCACTTATTAACAGATTTTAGTTAGAAAATGTTATAGGGACCGTGCACATGCCTGCGTTCAGCGACGCCTGGCGGTGATTTATGCATTAGTGGTAGGAAAACATTGTTTTTAGGTTAATACACCTGTGACACGTTGAAGCGACGTTATTAACGTCACTCTGTAATTTTTAATTTTGCAATTACAATGGATGTTGAAATATATTTTAAAATCTTATTTATGTAAGTGGACGACCAGCTGGTAGTGGCCGGCCATCAGACGCGGCCACCCTATGCATAACTTCAATAGCCGAGCGAAAATTTTGGTATTTGCGGAAGAAATTTTGCATGGCATTGATGGTCAATAAAATTTTTGGTTGTGTGCAGATTTGTTGTTATTTCTTGTAATTGTATTAAAAATATTTAGGGCTTTTTCTAAATTTACTCAAATCTTGCAACAAGTTTTATTGTTTGATGATCAGTACAATTTCTAAATATGCAAAATTTATGCAAATCCTGCGTGGTGTCACTAATAGATGTGAAAATATATTACAAATTGAATTCTATTGTTTATGAGCACAGTATTTCAGAAAACACATCAGAAGATCGGCAGTTGATTATTGTTGGACATGGGCGTTTTCCGTTATTTCTAAATTTTTCCTTTCAAACACAGTGGATTTTAAATGCATGACCTCCGTACACAAATTTATGGAAATTTGCCTAACTGGAACGTATTCTTCACTCTTTTTTGCTCTTTTACACCCATTTGTATAAATAAAATGGTTAACGAAAGTGACTCATAGAATTAATGTAAAAGTGCTATAAATTAAACAAAAATCTGAGTACAAACCTCAATTTAAGAAACATCACTAATATAATCAGTCTTTTAATACAATTAACACAAAGTATTCCAGTTAAATAGTATAAAACATGTTCCACATGCATTTGACATGGAGTCGGTCTGATGATCGGTTGGGGCTATTGTTTATATTGACTTCTTCACATGAAACGCATACCATCAGTATCCTGACCGTAAATGTATTCACAATACCAAGACTAACCATCCGTTAATCATCAACCGCATTTGAAACTGGCCTACATTTGTTGACTTGCTTTCCGACTTCTCATGAAATTCTTCAAACTTTCATTTCATCTGAGTCTCCTGCACATTTCTCGAATAGAGTACGTTGTACGTAATGACTAATCGATATTGAAATCTATGAATCACTTTCAAAACAGCATACAAACTTAAATGTTTCAATCCATATATATTTTCTTGCTACTGTCTGGATAATTGTAAAGTTTAACATTCTTCCTGTTACTATAACTCTTATGACAATTTACAGTTGTAGTACATAATAACTATTTGATCTTCTGGTATGAAATTAATTACAAAATTCAAGTTCAAATGCACACTGGGCATTTAAAATGACATATGTACATTTGAACTGTCATCATACTGTCACTCGTGTTTTCCTACCACTTATGCAAAATATGGCCATTGGTGGCGCTGTCATCGCATGTGCACGGTCCCTATAGTGTAAAACGGCCATTTACAGAAGCGTTACGAACTTTAAAGTTACGGCATCATTAGAATATTTGGTAAAAAGACGGAGTAAAACTTTTACACCTTGACGAGAGACGGTGCAAAAGAGCAGAGCATTGTTGGAGGGGTTGCGTGTGGTTTTTGATGTTATCAAAGATTGCCTGCGTTCAGCCTGGCAGAAAGCTACCTAGCGTTTCGTGTGCGCCATGTAGCGTGACGTCATATATGTGTTCAAGCCGAAGCTAATCTTCTGCTAAGGGAGAGCGATAAACCTAGCGACCGCCATGTTTTAAATCGATTTTAAAAAAGCTTCGTCGCTAGCGCTAGCTGTAGCGCTTATTGATGCTCCTGCAGTAAGTATTGAAATAAGTTTTCCTATTAACAAATCTTCTTTGTAATAACATAGTTAGTTATTATGTATTAGTTATTATGTATTAGTTATTATGTATTAGTTATTATATATTAGTTATTATATATTAGTTATTATATATTAGTTATTATATATTAGTTATTATATATTAGTTATTATATATTAGTTATTATATATTAGTTATTATGTATTAGTTATTATGTATTAGAGTTCTAATTTGTACAGGTTAAAAGCGACAATAATTTCAATTCTTCATTAGTTCAATTATAAAATCGAACTAATTGAGAATTAACCTGGACAAATTAGAATCCTAGAGCAAATAACACAGGCTACTGTTTATCTGAAAATTTGGACATGTGAAAATAATGGAGCAAAACGAAGAACCCGTTCAGCCAGTTCTCAATTAGCTAATACGCTACAAATTGTAAGCGCTATCTTTAGCGGAACGCAGCCATTGAAATGATTTATGATGATAAAAAAATAAACTTATTGTCGTGATGGAATTGTTTCTTGAAGTATTGGAAAGCAGTAGCAGTTCTTATTCTGAAGAGGATGAACTATTTATAGTTTTAATTAGAGGCAGGTGAAGTTCAAATAATACTTCTCGAAATCAGTTATTAGTATTTAAGGCCTAATGATTTATGGTATGGCTTATTTAATGTGAGTTTTTATTTATTTACGATAGATTAATTACACAAATATAACGTTAACACAATAATTACCACCAACACCAATACAGCAATTTGAAAATATCTGTGGAGCGGATCAATCACCGTTCAACGGAGCACATTTAATTCGATCAAGTGCAATTCTGCCATGAACTGAGCTGGGATGCACTTGAGCGGATTAGGACTAATCTCACCCGAAAATGTTATTAAATTTACATTGCTTAAGTCTAACAGGATTCAGCGTTTCAGCAATCTAACTTCAAGCGCCAACTGACCTGCTACAAATGCCTTGCTGCAAATGTATTACACGGTTTAAGTGAACGCTGATGTTACTTTAACCTTATACCTTATCAGATTAATCTGAAGTTTAAATAAATGCTCATTTCAAAAAATAGCAACTTTACACAGAAATAAAAAGATCAACTCTAACTGAATTTTCAGTTAACTAGATACTAAATAATACTGTGGTACAAAAAATATTTAAAAATGTAACCTACAAATTTGTTTCTCGAAAAAGCAGCAGCGAAAAATTTTTCGCTGAAGTTTTCTGCAGCCGCTTTAGGCAGTCGCTGTATGCAGGCTCTGTCGTCTAACATCAACGCTATAGAAAATCATGTAGCCGCTTCAAAGGCTGGATTCTGTGACACAAGTATAGCGTAATGAATTGCGGTACTTTAAGGGCCAGTTTACAGAAAATTTAATTGCAATCAAATTTTAATGACGTTGTTAATTTGACAGTTCGCAATGTAATTCTTATGGCAACTTAATCGTGATTAGTTTAATTCGTAATTAAATTTTGATTTGCTTTCTGTAAACCCACCCTAGGTATCTTATGATTTTAATCGAGTTTACTTTAAAATCGAGTTTCTTGGTATGCGACATCTATTGACAGTTCTCTTCCAAACGATACAGAGCGCTGTGATATAAAAATTACTTCTTGACCGAATCTTGAAAAAGAATATCATTGAATTGATCGATGTTTAAATACATAAATAACAACTATTAATGGATACAACATTTATAAAAATTTGCATTATTTATAGTCAATTAGGCTTCGATACCTACTTACAGATTTCATAAATGAATAGTACACATAGATACCTACAGATGGCAGCCTATAAAAAAGTCCTGTATAATATAAAACCATTTTTAAAAAAGAAATGTTTTTGTAAACGTGTAAATAAATAAATTGAAGTAATTTTTAAATTAATACTTTTATGGAATGGAAGTTGACCGAATTAATGAATTGGATAGAAAATATGGTTGTGCCAGTCACTCTAGTGCCAGTGAGGTATGCATTCTACCGGTATGCCTTGTATGAGAAACGAACACCTCCTCGTGTATAAATAGTGAACAATGCCATAAATGCTACGACCTTTTAAAAATATAGTAAATTAGCATTAGCAATTTGAACCTTAAATACAGTACAAATAAGTTACAGTTGCCTGCAAAAGCGAGTCTACCTGAGAGGTGATTGAAGTTCGTAAAAGAGGTTTGCCAAACATGTCAAGGAAACGTCCGAAGCGAATTACGTTAGATTCTTAAACAATTTTACTTGGAAAACCGTGCACATTATTTGAACATTTTCAATTCCGAGTTGCAATCATTACTGCCCACACAAAACAGAAACGTCGGAGGGGCACAAAAACACGAACTAAAATGAAAGTTTTTTTCAAATTAAAACTTTTTTAGTATTTAACCTGAAAAGTTTTTCTCCGCGGTGAGCCCGAGAAAATGGCATCAATTTGCAACAGGTCTTGGAAACTACGTAAGTATTAAAAAAGGAAGTTTTTTTTCTTGGTTATTAATTTTTGTCTTGCAGAGGAATTTGTTGCCCACAATGCAAACGTTAACTGCCTGGCATTGGGACACAAATCAGGACGTGTTATGGTCACCGGAGGCGACGATAAGAAAGTGAATTTATGGGCCGTGGGTAAGCAGAGTTGTTTCATGAGCTTAAGCGGACATAGCACCCCCGTCGAGTGTGTTAAGTTTAATCACGTCGAAGAACTTGTTTGCGCTGGATCGAGAGCGGGAGCTTTAAAAGTGTGGGATTTGGAAGCTGCGAAGCTCGTACGTACTTTAACGGGGCACAGAGATAGCATTAAATGCGTAGATTTCCATCCGTATGGTGAGCTCCTAGCCTCGGGTAGTGCTGACTGTGTGATAAAAGTATGGGACAGTAGAAAGAAGGGCTGTTTATTTACCTACCCCGGCCACAAGGCGAGAATAAACGACTTAAAATTCAGTCCAGATGGTCAGTGGATAGCGTCCTGCGGAGAAGACTGTTCCATCAAAATATGGGATTTACGTGTGGGGAGGGTTTTGAAAGAATTTCCCAATCACGTTAAACCCGTTACGTGCGTCGAATTTCACCCGCACGAATTTCTTTTGGCGACCGGCGCGACCGATCACTCGGTGAACTTTTTCGATTTGGAGAATTTTAGTTTAGTGTCGAATGAACGTGATTTAGGATCTGTGAAGTGTATGTGTTTTAATCCGGACGGCGAGTGTTTGTTTACGGGAGTACGTGACTATTTGAAGGTGATCGGCTGGGAACCTAACAGACTTTACGACTCCGTGCCCACGAATTGGGGCCGCATTTGTGATATATCGACTGCTCAAAATCAGCTGGTAAGTCTTCAATTTAACAAGAAAATATAATTTCTCGGCGGGAGGTCCACAGATTGAGTAAAAGTATAAAATCCGTCTATTTTTAGAGACTTATATAAAGCACACATCGGTGCTGCTGTTACATAACATGTGTGTTTATAAGGGTAATTATCATATACACACTAATCCCTCATTTGAAATGATAATGCTTTATTTAAAGAAAATGAAAGTGAAAATTATAATGCGCGGCCACTCTCTACAGGTGTCCGCATTGAAAAGGTTTAGTGAAATAGTTTATTGTTTGTAACATGGAAATGTCATTGTTTATTTATTATTCATAAGTACACTATTTGCTGTGCCTAAAAATATGATGTGAGATTTAGTTATAATCTCTTTAATCCTATTTATTTATCTTCCTTTAAAAACAAGGGTCTTTTGTGTGTATTAAAAAAATGCCATGAATGTGGCTTGATCAACTCAGATTCAATTATTATGTTATTGTTTGGAATCATAAAATCATTAAGCAAGGTACCCTGTAATATAAATATTTATAAAACAGTAGATGAAGAAATACATGAATTACAGTAATAATAATAATATATCATCAGAAACAATTTGTGGAAACATTTTTTATTTAATAAAAATGAAAGTGAGAGTTTTAGTTTGGAGTAACTTCAGTTAGTAGCTTGCTCATTTTGAAAGGTTTGAAGTAAAATAATTATTATTATGAGAATGTTATCACTTATTTATTGTTCTCTTATTTGTGTGTGTCTAAAAAATATTATGTAAGATTTATTGTGAAAATCCGTTTAATCTCTTGCATTATCTTCCTTCATAAGCGGGGGTCAATAGTTCATTGTTTACCAAAAAAAAGTCAAGGAATGTATCGCATCGATAATTCAATAAACTTACGTTCAGTATTAAATGCACACTTTGCAAATATACACCAGAGGTAGTAGGTATTAAAAAAATTAAAAAGTAGTAATTTATAATTTTTGTAGACCTTTGCAACAAATTTTAAAAATTGTAGCAAGAAATTCATATTTTTTTTTAAATATAAGAATCAATCTAATTTTTAATGTGATAATAGCTGTCATGTTTCTAGTTTCTAGTTTTTTTACTTACACATAGTAAAGCATAGAGATAAACTAACCACAGATAAAATTACTTAATTATCAAATTGTGTATCAAATGTATAAAAAGTACCTTTGTTTTTTTTTTAACGTGGGGATATTAACGATTCCACACCATAACAAACCTAAAATTAGATTTCAGTAATCCTTAAAATATATTGTGGCATCTCAACTATTCCCAGTTATTTCTGTAATTTCCTCAAGAATTTCCTCATGTCCATTCAGCCCAGCATCTGGTTTTATTCACCCAATCAGTTTTTAATTCACCAAATTTCCTCTTTAATATATTTTTTAAAAGCCACTTCCTTTAAAAATAACAACCAGGACGTGCTATGAATAATAAATAACTAGAGGCCATTGTTTGCCAGATTTTTTTTAAATTCTTCGTACGAACTACACTTTCAGTTTGGTTTAAAAAAAAAGTACGAGTGATATGCCTTACATATTGATCGGATTTAATGAGGGATTACGACTAAATTAATTGTAAATCCTGTCCTTATTGATAATATTTATTAACTGATTGAGTTTCTGATTTTTTTTATTAAATAAAAAAAAAGGTGTAGTGGATTTGGTGGTCGCAAACATAAAGACCGGTTGCAAATGTCTTTCTGCTTTTTAAACATCGGAAACGCGTATTATTTTACTTGACGGTGACCTTAAAGCTCAATAACCTTAAATGGGAAGGTCGTGGTTTTATGTTGTGTTTCCAGTCATTAAAAGTCAATTTTCGACGTCCACCGTTTTCTTTCTATGTATACCAAATTGATTCGAATAATCAGAATAAATACATCGACAGTAAATGTATTGTATGTACGTGCTTGTATACACTATGTTTCATTTTGAGTTGGAAATAAAACTCGAAGGTCCTCTGCGGGGGAATTTGTTTGTGTTTTGTAAACTTGTGCGCATGAGATAAACAAATCCGACTCTGAAATGTCCTAAGATACGCCAAAGTCTGCTCCTGAGTCATGAATGAAACTTTGCAGGTAATACTCTAAGAAGATATTGATCTAGGGTAGCATCATCTTTGCAGAATTCAAATGAAAACCTAGTGAGAGTAGGTAATATTTAAATGTAACATGAAAGTCCTAGAAATAAGTTCCTACACGGGTTTTTGTTGTTGTAGGCGTGCAATTACAACGACTTTCACTTGCTTAAATTATCAACACTAATTAGGTATGCTTTAGTTAAAATGCTCCGCGTCAATTTTACATAATAATAATAATTCCATTGTATCAAAGCGTATCGAAAAGTTTGCCCATTTTTCGAGAGTCCAAGCTCTTATTAACGTCCTGTGTAGGAGGAACAAGCACACTTGCCTCTATTAATATACGTGACACTGGCAAAGAAAACGTTGGGTCGCACTTGTGTGTGTGTGTGTGTTTGTTGTTACGTGTGTAATTTGCATGTGTGACTGTTTTGTCAATATTTGTTTTGGAGTATACGATTTTACTTTTTTTTATTAAAGTTGCTGTGGTACTTTTTGATTTTTAAAGCAAAGAAGTTATTCTTCATTACCTGTCGCTAGGACCCAGAAAAACTAAAAAATCGGTTGATTGTGTGAAATAAAAAAAAATAGAGAATAAGGCGATAGCTTAAGAAAGTTACTATTGGTTCATTTGGATTTTGTATGAAAACGTATCTAGATAAAGGTTAATACTTAAAGTACTGAAGGGTAAGAGAGAAGAAGGAGAGTTGACATTGTCTAGTAATGTCCAAGAGATGGGTCACTGCAGAAGACCAGAAGAGGGAGGAGAGAGAAAAAGAAAACAAGATGAAACCCCTAGAAAGTTACTATTGGCTCATTTGGATTTTGAATGAAAACATATAGATATAGATAAAGGTAAAGGTTAATACTTAAAGTATTAAAGGGTAAGATAGAAGAAAGAGAGTTGATATGGCACTGCAGAAGGCACTACAGAAGACCAGAAGAGGGAGGACAAAACAAAATGAACCCCTAGAAAGCTACTACTGGTTAATTTGGATTTTGGAAGAAATAAAGAGATAAAGGTTAATACTTAAGTACTAAAGGATAGCAGATAGAAGAAGGAGAGTTGACATGGCCTGGTAATGTCCAAGAGATGGCTCACTACAGAAGATCAGAAGAGGGAGGAGATAGAAAAAAAAGCAAGATGAAAACCCTGGAAAACCTGATTTGAGGAATGAGGGATGAAGCATTAATAAAGAAAACCATTAAAATCATACATCTCATGCATGTCAGGATGGAGAAATGTATAGGAATTTTAAGCAAGTTTGATGATTACGAGAAAACTTTACCAATTGGGTTAACCAATTGGTATGACATTTTCTATAGAAGAGAATTAACCAACTCACAGAATACAACACAAAATTAGCTTAGCCAAAAGATGATGATGGTGAAATCTTTGTAGGTAATATTCGGGTGTACGTGTGCTTTGTATTGTGTCCAACTCACAGCTTACGTTTTTGTCACCTGTAAACTTATACAGACAGGAACTGCGATATAATTGCTTATCATCATTATACATTTAATTAATCTTTACCTACCATGTTCACTGTGCATTGTTTGCATTGTTAATGCAAACTGTTTAACTTGCGATGATAAGCTGCAACACCATATTATTAAACTACTTGTTATCCTTCCTTAAGAAGAAAAGAACGGTGCGCAGATGAGTGAAATTTCCTGACACCTAATTAGAATTTCTTTTGCAATTAAAATGTTTTGAATTCCGCTTTTCACTTTTCTCTCGGTAATGCACAAGTACCGCAGGTATTGCAGGTTTTGAAATTGCACCGCCAAGGTTACATGAACGCTACCTTGCATTTTAATACGTTTTGTCGTCAAGTTTCTTCACCGGAAAGCATCACGTTATGTTGTATGTACGTCACTGTTATGAAATACTTACTTACCTTGCGATCGTTTAGCGGTCGAATTCAGGTTTTTGTTATTTGTTCTGCGTTAATTTTTATAATCTGTGCGCATTTTATTTATCAAAACAGTTATAAGCTCCCTTTTTTAGTTATTGCTAGATAACATTCAAACGACTCGAGAACGAATATGAATTTCTGTCTTGTCGTTGAGTATGGTGTGGAAAGAAAGTCGATCAATAGGGCGCATAAGTCTTGATGGAAAACAAGAAGTGCTAAACAAAAGCCTCGTTCAAAAGATTAATGAAGTTTCCTCTTTTGTTGTATTACGAAATTTGTTTTAGTGTTATGCACATGTACACAGACTGATCAGAAAACCCATGGAACATGAGGGTTGTCATAATAAAAAGAAAAACAATATATGTTATGCCAATTGCATAAAGCACTTTGTACCATTTTTATCGCTAAATAAATCGTTACAGCATTATCGCTCTGAATGTAAAGAAAAACAAGAAAACTTAATATGCGCTTTTTGTTCTAAAGCAGGGCGTGTTGAATCTGTTTGCTTTCTCAAGAAAAAGCAACAAAACCAGCCAGTAAAAACAGAAAATAAAGCAAAGATTCGTTCATCATGTAACTTGCACCAACAAAATTTCTTTACAAAATCGCCGTTACATTACACTTTCAATTGAAAATACACTAGTCACAGTCACAATGCAACTAGATTTTGGTACAGATATTACACTTTTACCAGAAAACTGTGTTAAACGGATCAACAGAAACATTCAAATTTTGCCTACCACGTGCAAAGCTCGAGTTGCTAATGGTACATTTTGAAAACTTAAAGGAAAAGTTAATCTTCCATTTGGTGTTAAAAGTGATGGCTTGATTATTACTGGAAGAGCTAAACAAGATTATCAAGAAAGTCTTCATGCAGCTTTCCAGAGAATTGAACAATATGGATACAGTAAATCCAATTGGAATCAGTAAAATATTTAGGTCAAATCATCGATAAAAATGGTCGTCGACCAGATCCAGAAAAGATAGCAGCGATTGTTCGAATGCCAGAACCAAAGAATATTGGTGAGCTACGTTCATTTTTGGGAATGATTACCTTTTATGGTAACTACATTGATGGACGAACTTCTAAAGGAAAATGCAACATTTGAATGGTCTACAAAATGTCAAGAGAGTTTCGAAAGAACAAAGATCATTCTACAATCAACTAACACATTATGATCCCGAGACTATCAAATCATTATTGTTGCAGCTGCTTCGCAACAAGGAATTGGAGCAGTCATTTATCACAAATTTCCAGATGGTTCTACAAAAGCAGCAAGTTATGCCTCAGGTACACTTACTGAAACCGAGAGAAAATATTCTCAAATTGAAAAAGAAGGTTTAGCGCTCACATTCGCAGTCAAGAAATTTCATAAAACGATTTTTAGACGAAAATTTATTCTTTAAACGGATCATCGACCGCTTATGGCAATTTTTGGAAACAAAAAGGAAATTCCTCAACGTACCGCCAATAGATTAGCTAGACGGGCACTTACGCGTCTAGCTTATGACTTCAAGATCGAATATGTGCGAACTACCTCTTTTTGACAAGCAGGTGCTTATTGCGAGTCAACCAACGCCGGAAGAAAATGTTGTTATAGTTGCGATTAAATATATTCAAGATACTGAAGTAGATTCAACTCTATTTCTAATGTGGCAAAACAACATTTTCGCATCATATCGCAAGAAATTGCTACTGCAACTCAGAATGATGAAAAATTGCGAGAAGTTTATGAAGCAATTTCCAATGCATGGACTAAGGCATCGATGACACCAGAATTACTTCTATACGAACGTAGAAAATCTTCACTCAACGTTGTTTAACACTGTATTATGCGGAAAGAAAGAATAGCCATTCCACGAGTTTTACAGCAACGCATACTTGCACAACTTCGTATTTCAGATCCAGGAATCTTACGAATGAAATCAATCGCTTGAAGTTATGTGTACTGGCCTACTCTGGGCCATACAGACATTGAAAATATGGTGAAAATTTGGAATGAATGCCAAATATGTCAGAAAATGCCTACTAAAACTTTACTAAGTTCTTGGCCTAAGTCAGAAGAACCATGGAGGAGAATTCATATCGACTATGCAGGTCTTTCCTTGGCTCAAATTTTCTTGGAGTCGTAGATTCTCACTCAAACTGGCCAGAGATTATTAGAACGAATTCAACAAAAGGTTCAGTTACAATCTACTTGTTGAAACAACTTTTCTTCCACTACGGTTTGCCATAAGTGATAGTATCAGGCAATGGTACTCAATTTACTTCGGAAGAATTTAAAAGTTTTTGTATTTCACATGGAGTGAAACATTTATGCACCGCTGCATATTTTCCACAAACGAGCGGACAAACCGAAAGATTTGTGGATTCTTTTAAACGAGCACTGCAACAAAACCTTCATTCTAAAATGGATATTGACGAAGCATCGGACAACATCAGCAGAAGTTATTTCTTATCGAACTCCAGCTGAACTATTTTTAAAACGTAATGTACGCACTATGTATGATTCAATGAAACCAACTGAAACTCCAGATTTCAATAAAGAAACACAAAAATGGAACGAAGAATCGAGACTTTAAACCTTAACTAGCTATTAAGTAGAGATCATCGAAGAAACCCAAGCAAACCAGGTTGGCTACCGGGAAAAATAATTCAAAGAAAAGGCAAAGTTTTATATGAGGTAGATGTTCTCGACACGCAAATCAAATGAGGATTCGTTAGGAAGGTTCAAAGATGGAAACTCGTGAAGTAATCGACCAGAAACTTCAAGATGCTTTCATACTTCCTTGTTTCACAAGCCAATAAAAATTCTATTTCTAATAAATCAGACCGTACCAGAACCTCAAGAAATCTCTCCTCCTGCAGTTTCAGAAACGAAAACTCTGCGACGTTCATTTCGTATCAAGACTCCTGTATATTGATACACGCCAAAATGGACCATTTTTATCATTAAATAAATCTTTAAATTTAAAGATTTAGTGTCCGGTTAAAAGATTTTGTGATATTAAATAAATCGTTATAAATAAGCAACTCGGCCCTCCTTCATCAATACAACATTTAGTACGGAAACTTAGCTCAAGGTGTCCCATTACCTGCGGATATGAAGAAAGCTTCTTTGTACAAAAACTAAAGAGCCAAGACAATCTACTAATAAAGGAAAAGAAGTTGACCAATGGAGAAATTCCCTATACACGATAGATTAGTTAGAGGAAGAATTTCCCGCAATTATAGTTTAAAATTGAGGGAAAAATTCAATAGATATGGTATCTATGCTTCTAGGAGCGGTTTATGAAAGACGAATGAAAGAGCAATATCGTTTTCGATTGACTATTCTAGACTACTCTCAGAGTATCCCCATCCTTTATTTTTAGATGAAGTTCAAATCTGATGATACTCTTGAGAGTGCTCTAGAGCAGTTAATCGAAAACGCGATTAGAAATGCAACTTAACAAGTCGAAGATGTCCTTGCTGGAAGTCAAAAAGTTGTTAAATAAAAAGACAGCGAACTGCACGTGACTATGCAAAAGGAGGTTCGGAATAAAAAGAGATAATTAAAATGAGAAATCAATTGGTCCATGTATAGAAGAAAATTATACTTAAAATGGCTTCTAAAGTGACTGAAGCCATCGAAGCCGCTTTGTGAAGAAGAATTCTGCTTCTGAAAGTTTAACCAAAATAGAATTTCTAAAGCCTTAAGTCCGTACATCTTTCATGGTACAAATGAGAAACTCAGAATCGAATTTGATATATCACTCAAAGTAATATCATTCAACCTGCTTATTAAAATGAACGGCAAAATATGGCGAAGTGGAAAAACACGAGAGCACAACATGCTTGAAGAAGAAGTAGAAGAATGCACAGCGGAGTTGTGTTAGGTATAAGCACGCATTTAAAATTTGGAAATTCGATGGGAGGGGAGGGGGTAGGGGAAGGAGGAATAGGAATTATCTAAGATTCTGAACGTAGAAAAAAGTCCAAAAAGGGCGTTGCTAAACGCAGCAAAAAGAAACGTCCAACTCGGACCAGAACATTCAAAGTTAAAAGAAGATTTAGATAAAATGTTTCACGAATACAAAGATGATACAGGCAAGAGAAAATTGAACTGCAAAACAGAAAGTGGCTGGTCAAATAGAAGAGGGCAAAGAAGAAATCAGCCAAATAGAAGCAGAGCTGAATACCAAATTCAATTAAAAATGGAAAGTCAATAACTTTGTAGTTGAAACCAACAAATTGTGAACACATAAGTGAAGAAAATAGCCTACTTAAAAATCTTGAAAGTCCTTGCTGGTACCTTGTGAAATTTAATATTTACAAATTCAATCCTACTTTTTGGGTTAATAATTCATTCGTCTTTCTTTTCAAATAAATTTGGACCACAGGTGTTGCACATTTTCCTCGCTTCACAGCGCATTTTTTCTTTGTGTTGAAAATTGAACGAAACATGTATTGGAAATCATTATCTACCGTTTACGTTACGCTTTGTAGAATACGCACAATTTCATTGTTTCATTTGTACTTACACACGGTTATCAGAACGTAGATTAAACATACTGTATAAAATAGTTGCGTCATGAAATAACTGTTCTAATTATTTTCTATTTCGAATTTAGGTAAAAATTGCAGTGTGCATGATTGCATGATCCTAAGCAAATTATCTAAAAATAATAATAATAATAATAATCTGCCATTAAATTTAACAATTTAAACTTTGTACGATATAAATTTGATGGCGAGTCGCAAAAGATAAAACAAAGCAAATAATAATAATTGATTACAAGTCCGCTCTTGTTTATATGGAATATGTAATTGTTTTTAATGTTTACCGTACTTGAGAGGTAGGTACCTCCGTTTTGAATTGCTTTGAAAAGTGTGTTGATGATATTCTGTGCGATAACGTTCCGTAGATAATTATGAGAAAATCTAGATCTAGAAATTACCGTTGTAATTCACATTTAAATGTCTTTTGAATTAACCGCTTTGTACCGTTGTTGGAAGATTAAAACATGTATAGATAATAACACGTTTAATGTTACTTGCGTATAACTCTTTAGAAAATGACTACTAATTTTTTTTTACATTTATGAAGTATTTATTATTTATTGAGTTATGTTTACTAATTATAATGAATTCATAAATCATGTTTTATGTACTTACGTACAGTTTGTTAGGGAAATTTCTTAATTATAGTTTGATATCCCCCTATTATTTCGCCATCAGTTATGAAAGTAATGGTGGTAGGTACGTCTTGGGTTTATTTTTCAGTTTAATGTAGTCTATAAGTTAAGCCATTTATTGATTGTATTTTATGACGGGCTTTTTCTGTTGAGGATTTCATACACTCAAAGCGATTATTAATAATTTAAGTTAATTTAAAATTAGTAATTGATACAATGCACAGTCAAGGACAAAGCAAATGGGACGGGTCTCTTAGTTAATTGAGTAAATGTAATTTTATTTTTAGATCAAAAATTTTTATTGAATTTCTTCTTAGTGATAAACGTCACTGGTAATTTCTTAATCTAATAGATGAAGAGTGACTCAAGTTTCAAGCTTAAAAAAGCAGTAATTCAGTGTGTAGCTAAAAGGAAGTATAATTTTATTGCAGTTAATGTATCTACTGGATGAGTAAAAAGCGCCGCATAAACTCTCCAATTCTAGACACTTCAGAGAGTACCAGAAAAGTGTCGAAAAAATTTTAAATACAACTTTGCAAAGTAAATTTTTTTTATAGTTATGCTTAGACAATTTTTGTAAGTTTAATTTTTATTGAAGTTCATAATTTAATGAATTTTGTTTGGAACAAATAAATAAATATGTAGAAGTTCATAATTCAAGCTTTATTGCGAATTCTAAGAAGTTAAAACAAAACTTTCACTTCTTATATTTTCTAAAATTTTTCTGGTATTCTCCTAAGTGTCTAGAATAACGTATTGGAGAGTTCATGTGCCACTTTTGACTCACCCTGTATATTAAAATATAGGGTGTTTTTTTATGAACAAAAAAAAATAAAAAATTAAAATTGCCTAATTTGAGTTTAAATAAAGCTGACAATTTGGTTTTTATATATTCAAGAATTGCTTGTGTTATAAACTGAAAGTTGCAATGTAATTGTATGTAACTCTTACGTCTGGCGTGAGAGGGCAGCAAAACCTGAGTTATGAATTTTTAGGGAATATC
This sequence comes from Dorcus parallelipipedus, assembly GCA_958336345.1. NCBI lineage: Eukaryota > Metazoa > Arthropoda > Insecta > Coleoptera > Lucanidae > Dorcus > Dorcus parallelipipedus. The sequence continues at coordinate 27,091,793 of OY284483.1, forward strand.
TTAAAGCTTCTCGACACTTTGTATACCTCCATTTTAGATCTACTATATTTTTAAGTGATTCTGATTTTTATTTCGAATTCAAACTTATTCTGGTTAAGACCATCCTTTATTGGCTGCCTTTTTTTTTATTTTCTAAATCCACCTGCATGATCCTCGACATTACTTTAGAATTACAACTAAAAACATGAACACAAAATAAACGAAGTGTGGTGTGTGGTCCCTCTTTATCAGACAAAAAGAGACCTTCTCAAGTTTAATTCTTAATTATTTATGATCTCATGTTCAAAGTTGATATCACTTGAGTAAATTTCGAAGAACAGTTTGCGTTATCTCAGTGAATCAAAATAAACAAAGATAGATAATCATACGTGGAGATCTAATTCGATTTGATGAGAGGTGTTTTTTTTTTAATTTAAATTATTAAATAGTTAGTATTTTAAGTATTCTCTTATAGCTTTTTGTTTATTTTGATACAATGATCTGCCTGTTTGTAGATAATATGAGAGATAAGCATCACGTAAGTGTGAATTACTTTATAATCAGATACTCAATTGAGCATGTAATTTACGTATTTATAGGGTGGTCGTTCCAACAAGTACTGAAGTGGGTTCATTTGGTTGACTGTTTGTTTAAATAAAAACTTGCTGTGCCCCTTGATTTCATATCGGGTTTAGTAAATGAGGAATATATAATAATACGTGTTGCCTTGCATTGAGGTTGGTTGTTCGATATGTAAAGTTGCCCTTTTTTGGGTCAGTAGGTTGTATGGTATGTACAAGTTTCTTGGGCGACGAATTACTTCAACGCATTCGGGACACTTAAATCGGGCAAGGTTTTTGTTCGTCTGCACAAAATGCAAAAGAACGGGGTCATGTTTTCTTTTAATCACGAGCTAAATCTTGAGAGCAATTTCCTACGGCATAATTTCCTGTGTTTTTTTTTTACACCGACGACCTTCACACGGTGATCTCCATTAATTACTCTTTAGTGTTATAATTTACTCGTTACATTTACATTACGTTACGTTACATTACAAATACGTTTAATTCAATGTAATAAATTCCTTATCGAATTATAGTTTATCAAACTATTGAATTATGTTTAATTTATGTATAGTCATGTCCAATTAAATCGATACCCCTATACGCTACGGTATGTACAACATAATATTATTTGTTAGGAAATGAGACATATGCAAGTTTTGAGCAGCCAATTGCTTCAGCAATTAAAACCTAACATTTGTAATACGAAAGCAAAAGAAGGTGATAAATAATCTCAAAAGTAAATTAAGCTTTTGTTAAGGATTAATATTTGAAATTTTTTTGACATTTGCAAATAATTAAATGATGTAAAAGGATAAATAAAGATGAAATTTTTGCTACGAAATGACATCTGCTATTAAACCCTCGTCAGGTGACGTTGTTTATGGAGTTTCATAATTGAAGGATAAATTCAGTCTAGAATGTCAATTTTTTTATAAATATTTGCATTAATATGCAATATATAACTTAAACTTAAATTATAAATATTTGCATTAATATGCAATATATAACTTAAACTTAAATTAGCAACTTGATTCTTGGCTTCGTATATCCTCTCTGTACTAAATGTTATACAGGATGTCCTTGTTGAAGCTGAATAGATTTTACCTGTTCATATTTTGTTACATAGGTGAATATTTCCTAACGAACGTAACGGATTTCTACGAGTAAAACAAATCGGAGTTAATTTAAATAATTAGCGAGAATGTTTGCGTTACTAATTTGTTGCAGAACAAGTTTCGAGCAGTTGCTTGTTGACTTGTGTAAATAACTCCAGTGAACAAACATGCTCTATTTATGTATATTAAAAAAAACTTTTGCGTATTTAAATAATTAAAATTATCGTGGCATTTTTGATCTTCAGTTTCACCAGAAGATACTTTCTCAATTTAATTTGTTTATGACTTTTACTTATTCTTGAATGAGGGAGATTGTAAATTTAATTAAACAGACTTAAAGATATATTCTTTTAATGTATGAAGATGTAGAGTATCTAATTGAAATTGGTTTCTACAGGGTGTCGATGGCGAAAAGACATAAAACAGCGTTTTGTATTTGTGGGTTATTCGGAAGTCATTTTAAAATTAATAAATTCATACCGAATTGAAGTAATACAGAATTTAAGTCTGTCGAAAATCGGATCATTTTAAAGTAGTTACGACCCGTTTGTTACTTAGAATGCGATACATTAGAAATGCATTCATTATAATTTCGTTCTGCATATTTCCGAGACGCTCATAAAGCACAGCGAAAGTTTGATAACGTGAAACTTGAGAATAGTTCTTTGTGAAGTAACTTTTTCTCTTGAATTGCGCCAAGCCACAGACCTAAACCATGTCACCACCTAAGTCTAGGTAATTTGCTACCAGGAAAACACTATGCAGACTTTCAACCAATTCCACGCACGAACTCGTGATTTGCTCTTGTATGTATTCATAAAGTTTAAAAGCTGTATGGGAAAGGTCTTGTATGTATCTAACTTTGCTTTCTAGGATTCACACCCAATTTTAATGGGAGCATTCAATTTTTGTAAAATTTTCATCTGTGGTAGTTTCATTAATAATTAATAACTAAATGCTACTTTGTAACATGATTAGCACTTATTAATTTGATAATCCCTCACGAGAAGAGGATATTAAGTAGGAACGAAGTGTGAAAAGCATATATAATTGCGAATTAAAGAAAGTGGTGGCAAGATGTTCTGTTGTAGACTTAGCGGAACACTGGTTTGACATCATTGTTCTCGGTAACGCTTAATTAACACGCGCCCAATTGTCTTTTTCTGTCTTTATTTATAGATGGACGCGAACGTGTCCGCTGCATCCTCTGTCGGCGAGCAGACATTCCATTCCGTAAATAAAAAGTGGTAGCGACAAACTCATTTGGACAGGCTTTGTAACGACATTGTCGCTTCATCTTGCTGCTTGGGTATTTTGGGCGGGGCATGTGGGAAGTGTAGGGAATTTTTCTGTAGGTGCTTTGAATTGAGAGAAAACAGGAATTTCTTTTTTCTTGCGAATGTAAAATTGCAAGTAATTATTTACGATTTGGTTTTGACCTTGACCTCAACCTTCTTTTTTTTTGCTAGGAACTCCCTTTTGTCTAAATTTATTTCGATGATCCCCTTATACTCTTTATTAACATACTTTAGTACTTGCTACTGTCGTAGAAAAAAGGTAGCACACTGGGTTGCTCTTGGTTTAAAATATTAGAAAGTTTAAGTGGCGTCCAAAGTTCACTTCTTAATTTGTTGTATTTTTTGAGGAGAATCAGATGGGCCAAGAAACTTTTAATTCCGTTCCTCTGAGTCATGGGCTTTGTGATGTGGAATGTGTGGAACTTCTTAAGAAAGTTTATACCTGGGTTTCTTCGATTTACAAATTTAAATTTCAAATGTTTTTTAATCGGTGCTTCAAGTCTTCAAAACCTTAAGTACTAACAATTGCACTTCATAGTCCAGTAGATAATTTTTTTTTTAATATTCTGAGTCGTTTAAGGTTAGGATCTTTTCCTTCTTAAGTGCAACGAAATATTTTAAATTGATAAAGTACAAAAGTATTAGTGAACTTGATGGACCCTATTTAATTTGTGTATAAAGTCGAAGGAATAATTTTTTACGTCAAAAAATTTGGCCAAGTTGTTAACACCTTTTCCTATTTTCTTTTTCCAGTCCCACTCATCAACTCGTCGAGTACCACAAATGGTAATCGTACTACCGGTCAAAAATCGCTGGCTTCACAGTTTAATTTTCTTTTTCAATTCTGAAAACATAATTTAAGTTCAGTATTTCAACATTATTGTCCCAATTATTCTAGAAACTTTCTTAATGATTTAGTTTTAAAAGCTCTGTTCTCTCGTATGTTTATTTTTATGACTTCATTTTGTGGTTAAAAAAATTGTGAAGCCATTACTTTCCAATTCGTCCTCGTATAAAACTGTTTCTCCTCATCACTCTTCATCAATAAATAATAATATAACTATTTTTAGAATTGTATTTTAAGTTCGAGCTCAAATCCAACGGGATTTCATTTGGAAGCATCATTACGAATATTAGCTATTTTCGAACTTGTATGTATAATTTAGAAAACAGGAAAAGTTAATGACCTTGGCCATCGATCTGTCTTCACTCAACTTTTATTTATTATCAGTTATCAGATTAATCCAAGGTCTATACAAAGGTGTACGTACAAATTGTTATTAAATTATAAAGAAAGTCGTCTACAGTTCGTCCAACACCAAATATTTTCTGCAATAAATTTTAGTAGTAATAATGCTTTAGGTATATGTATACATACTAACTATGTTGAATTTGATAAATAAATTGAAGCAAATTGCTCTATTTTCCAGTAGGGTTGGCAGATTGGGGGCAGATTCCTCTAAGGGGGAACAAAGTTTTTAAGTTGAACGCAACAAACTTAATTTGGGGTATTTTTTTGTTTTAATTCTAATTGGTTTATGGGATTCGGGGAAGCTTGCCAACTCTCTTTTCCAGAATAATTATCTTACATATTTTTTTTTAGGTGGGTGCATCGTTTCACCTGACCAACGTAACGATCCACGTGGTAAACCTAAAAAAAGTGCATCCAATTGGTGGTACGACGACCACCAACGACGCGCCCAGCCCTTTCACGCCGAACCAAAGCATCCGCAAAAGCTTTTCCAGGGCCGAAAGGCCGGTGGGGTTGAAGACTAAAAGCACCATTGATGTCAAAACGATAGAGGAGAGCACCTCAGGGACGGATCCGGAGGAGGAATCTACCGCCGACATTACAAATCTCACGGATTATAACGAAATTTTCAAAGGCAAAGGATGTAAGTACATACCTTGATATTTTGCCTTTCTTTTAACGTTTTACAAATAGTTGACATTGAATTGTGAAAATATGTAGAAGTGGAAAATAACCATTAGTGTTTCAATATGCAAATAATATGTGCCGTTTAAAGTTAAGCTCTAGGTGGTGAAAATGAATGTTAAATAAAATAAATTAATTCGTAAAAAGATATCTGTTACGTGCAGCTATCATCAAACGACCCATTTGCTTGTTGTACAGTTTTCACTTCACAGATGTTTAGTAAAAGTATTGCAAATACCGTACTTTTATAGCGTCTTTTAACTAACATCTGTCTAATTACTTTATTATTGAATAATAATTTAACGGTTATTATTATTCGTTTAATTGTATTATTATAAACAAAATATCTGCAAACGAAGTGGAACGCAAAAAGTAAATTAATTTTCGAAAAAACTCGCTTCAGCTGCTCACAAAATTATTAATAAATATGTCAGTGGTCAGTGAACTTTTCAAACTGGGCCATAACTTTATGACTTTCAGCAAGTCTTCTAAATATACCGTGCGATTAAAATAAATAAAAGTTGGTTGTGATTAATCCTCAATAATTTCAAAGAAATTTGGTGTTTCTTGCTAACTTTGACTTACGTATTACTCTATTATTATACTTGTCAATGTCAATCAACTTTAACACCTTAAGAGCATTGTGTAACTGATAATGTTTATAATTTTAGTATCTTGGATATCTTTTTTTTTTTTTGAATCAACTCGTCCTTATCACTAATCTTATCTTTGTTGTCACCGATCATTTAAATTTAATAATATTTTGTTTTAATTGAGTCGTCCTTAGCTTGGCCTTTACTTCAACTACACTTAATTAGTGAGTTGTTTTCTTTTATAAAAAAATTTATCGTTGTATTTCTTTTCAAATTTGGTTTTGTTTTTAAGATATAAACATTGCGTTTGTAGTGTAGAGTTCCCTTTTCAGAAATTGTTATTAATATACAGCTTATTAGAAGCATATTAAAATTTATTTAGAAAGTGTTGATCAAAACTCTGTTAATCAACTTTATTCGGTTAAGTAAATGAAAACAGATTTTGTTAAAGTAATCCAGATGATGACCCAGATAAAGAATTCGATTTTGTTAACCATTTGGTATGGTCACGATTTTAGGAACGAGTTGCATGTGCTGACGTCAGTTTCTGTTCAAGATAGCGAGTGATCAATATGGGAATACACAAAAGGAAATGGTTTAGCGTAGGCTCGCGGCCCTTTTACGTATAAATCATCCGGTAGACGTTAACGCATGCAATAAAAAAAAACTTAACATTGACCGTGAAAGCTGGCTTTCGTAGGTTTGCAATTTGCGTACAACTTTGTCCAAAAGAATGCGCGAGGAACTGATTCACTCACTGGCCTAATTAAACTCTCTGCGTTTGTTACTTTCAATTTCAAATTTTACGGCCTTGCTTCGTTCTGCTAGTTTGGTGTCGAATATACTGAGTAATTATGTAATCGTATGCTTTCTTGTTACGATTCAAACTTTTTATCAGCCCGGTGACTTGCGTGAATAGGAAACTAGTAGAAAAAGGAAGTTCATTAATATGCCACGCCGTTGGCTTGCTGCTTTGCAATAACAGTTAGATTTTTACTTTCTATTGGTTTGTGGATAATATACATTATTCATCGTCAGTCCCAATAATAAGGACTAGCCCAAATTTAAATTAGTATTTGCGTTATTACCTGCTTTATGACATGTACGAGATAATGAATGCTTTTATATTACATCCTTTTGACGTCAAGCTGTCTTAAAGGAGACTTGTCTTACGCAAGGCCATTGGAATACTTACCAAGTCATGAAATTATCTTTTTAATTTCGAAATTTTTTTTCTAGTACTTAGAACGCCACCTCCCGAACCTGAACCCTTTGTAGAACCCCAAATAACTTACTTTGGTAAGTGATGGGAATTTAGAAAAACCAAACGATTAGAAAATCTTTTTTTTGTTTGTGTTTAGATCCTGCTGAACCTCAGAAACTCTTGGCGATCCATTCGGAAAGCTTCGAAGCACTCTCGCTGGACAACAGCTTAAGTTACCGTCCGGCCTCATCTCCAATCGCAAACCTAACGAATTACTCGAGGTCTAAATCGAATTTGGACCAAGTGTTTTCCAGTAGGAACGCGAAGCAAGAACGAGGAAATGACACCACCGCCGTGCCATCCAACAAACAACAGAAAGTCCCGCCCACGCAGAAGAATAATTTCCAGCGGCAGAACAGCAAAGAAAACGCGGAGAAAAACCATCGGAACAACTTCATTAAGCACAGTGCTTCCGACGCCAACATAAATAAGAACTCGAACGTGTCGTCACGAATTGCCTCAAGAAAGAACTCCTTTTCTAAGCCTAGTCGAAATTCGAGTGTACCTAACGTGAACTTTTCAAAGATTCCTCTCAATTCTTCCAGGAGTGTGGAACGTGCAGTGCCTAAATCGATACCTATCATCACCAACACTCCAGTTGATATTTACGTTAGTCCGAAGTTATCGCCCGAAGATAACTTGAAAGACGAAGACTTTGTTCCTGTTAGTATTGATAGACCTGTCGGGTTAGATCTTGACGACTTTTTACCTGTAAGTCCAATTTTCTAAACTACCCAATTTCATCGGACATGAACCAACTTTAAATACCCAATTAGGTTTCATTAATTTTTTTTTAATTTTAGAAATCACATCAGTCATATGATTTTCAAAGACAACGCTCACATATGTCGGAGACGGAAGTCCTCGGCATTATCCTGCGCGGTCACGAGCAAATGATGGCGGTCCTCACAACTCGCCAAAGGGGTTTGAAGGTGGTCTTCGCTCAGTTCAGGAACAAAGATATTAAGGCCGCTTTGGAAACTGCAATTGCCTTCAATGATCTGGCTGTTATCGTCGATGTCCTCAGCATTATCAACCTGAAATAGTAAGTATACACTTGAGGTTGAGGTATGAATAATTTTATTCTGTTTCCCTTTTTTTAGTTCTCTGTGGAGTTTGGACTTGTGCGTGATTGTTTTGCCTAAAATTGAGGAGCTCCTGCAGAGTAAATTTGAAAGGTAAGTGATGTTGTAAAAATTAATGATTCTTGGAAAAAGAATCGCGAGCAAATTGGCGTTGTTTTAAAAAAGATATGATGGTATCTTTAGTTGCTAACACTTGAGGACAAAGAATATAAAACTGGTACTTCAAAAGAAATCAAAATGAGCTTTTATTTTGAAATAAATTGGTCTATTATGTACAGAGTGAGTTTACTCAAAATTTAATTTGAAAGCGCTGAAGAATTGACGCCAAGTTTGTTCTTCAACTCTAAGCATATGCTACCCTACGTAATTTAATTCAAATGAAGCGGAAACACAAAACTGACGTATGATTCAATGAATGACAGATGCAAACAAATAAGAAGAGATACTGTCGGTGTTTGTCAAAATGAAAAGTTGACTGAAAACATAACCTCAAATGAATTGTCGTTCATAAGCAAAAATGGCAATTTTAAAATATCCTATTGTAATGGTTTATCGCTGAGTCCATCGATAAACTCTTGGATAAACTCACCAATATGTGGTTCATTGGTAACCTCATCGTTGAGTACACCGATGAATTCTTGAATGAGCTCATCAACGATAATCCATCCATAAATGAAATTGTTTGACAAACATAAAATTTATTTTAAAATCAAAAGATATACTGTAAAAACAAATGACGATTTATTTATTTAGAGAGAGAGGGAGAGAGCAAAAAATAAATAAAAAAAGTTAGTGCATTTTCTTTGTTAGCAAAAATTTTTGAATTTTCAAATAAAAAATCTGACGAGATAAAATTTTCAAAAACTGTCGATTGAAGTTTTGGAAAAATTAAATTCAATAGATGGCGCGATTCTCTTTGTGTGAAGCAACGAGTTAAGAATTAATAGGAGGGAAGGTACGGCAGTGGGAGAACGCAATTACTCTTGACGGAAGTTACCACTTTACGGTAGGCCAGTTTCTGCAATATGGCGGTTTGTTGACATCCGTTGTCGTAAAATAATTGCTGTCGTTTGTACCTGAGTTTAGAACGAATGTATGTATTTATTTAGCAACTGTCATTATAGTATATACAAACGATACATTGATAGGTTATTATTATAGATTTCAGTTAAAAGGTGAATGACTTTTAGGTTAATTTTGGAATTTTTCGATGATCAGTGGCGTAATGTAAGTAATGTAAGTAGGTTCCTTCCAAGTATTTTTATGATAAACTCCACTGTCTAGAATACAATTGACATTTTAGGATCTTATTTAGTTAAATTCAGTGAGGTAAGTGTATTATAAACAATGGTGAATTGTGTGGTTTTTGGTTGTTCTAGAATTTTATAAAACGCTTATGTGCGCTACAGCAACCATATTTAATTACCAATTTGGACAGGAATATACTGTTAGTATGACTCTCTCCTGTTCATTCTTTACTCGATGGTATGAAGTGATTCAATTTAAAGAATTACAAATCATGGTGCCGATTCTAATTCAACATTTCGACCTGAAACTGTTTCGACCTTGAAACCTTGCATTGAAAGGCAATGCAAAATTTCTATATCGAAACAATTTTCGAGTCGAAATGTTGAATTAGAATCGACACTCAGGTCTCAGCTGGATTCAGAAAATTTGACATCCCAATATCCCAATAAGATTGACATTTACATTTAATTTCCTGAATCAAGTTATGACTGATTTTAAATTCCATGACCGTCTGAAGATGACTTTAAGCCGACAGTTGTTTCATTAATGAATGGTTGTTTTTAAATCATAAATTACTGCTTTTTCCTTTCATAGAATGCGATTGAATAGTAAAAGAGAATGGCGTAATAATTTAACAAACAAATGCGAAGGTAATAAATACTTCATAAAGTCTGTAGATTGCCACAGTACCGCCATTGTAGCTCCACTTTTTGGCGGCAAAATTTAAAATGCGCTTTTTGCTAAATTTTTATGATAATGAAATAATTATTCATGTTAATTATTTCTTCAAATCGTGAATAATTTCTTCATATTTTTTTTATAAACCATACAAGGCCCCAAGGTGTAAAATTAATATTTCAGAAGTTTTACATTTTTTTAAATTGCACTTTACCACTTAGTGACTACTAAATTTTTTATTGTGGTTATTTGGTGTAACTTTTAGTTAAAAATATGTTTACATTTTACCAAAGAATTTATCAATCTTTGAAAATATTGTATCTAGAAAGTTGTGCAAATTTTTCTTTACTCATTTTTGAATAAAATTTAATTTTTTTATTCGAGAACATGCAACAACTTGTATGTAAGAAGTAACTGTGAAACCATAGCTGTGTTCTTTCACTAACAACTTCAGATCGTGATCGATGGATCACGATCAAGTAATCAAGATCCAAAATAAATTCGAAAGAACACTCACATAACGAAATATAAAATCTCTATACAAATCACGTTTCGTCAATTGAATCACAAAAATTCAATGATCTAGTGGGGCAAGGGGATTACGGATCATAATCCGCTTAAACAGAGTAACCAAGATGAAAGAACACTACTGATCCGATCAAACGCCTCATGTTAACGAATAAAGGATCCTAAAATCTGATACCACCATTTTGGCTCCCAGTGCTTTTCCGATCCCGGTACTTTGTTAATCTAGAAACGTAACGTTTGCAGAGAAGCAACTGACATCTAGTTATCATACATGTACTACCTATAAAAGGATAAGTAGGGTAAAAGTAACGCTACGTAATGGATCATTTTTTCCCCAACAGAGGGCTTCTCAAAATTGTTGCCAATAAGGTTACTGTATTGAGAAGGTAGCGTCAACTTTCTATCTCTTTTAATTTGGGGTTAATCAAATTCATTCATAAACTCTCTAGCAACAGTAACTTGTTATATATATCTATCCTTTTTGTTCTTAGCGTTTCATCGCGTCCTTAATTTGAAATTTTTTGAAAACATTTGAAGTGTTAAATTCGAATGTCTCTAATTTTACTGAAATATTGTAAGCAATGAAACGAAACTGCATATGGCAGTAAACAAGTTTTTAAGGTTTGTTTTGGTTAGGTAGAGTTCTGTAAATCTTTCTTGTATAGTTTACTGTACGCAAAACGTTGGGAATGTTCAGCGTACGAAATCCAGAGGGCGACGTATACAGTGAGTCAGTCTACTTGCAATGCATAGATGGCAGTAGTATGAGTGAAAGAAGATAAAGGCCCAGTTATTAGTTCGTTTAAATTTTGAGCCCTAATTTCCAGTTGTGAATTATTAAATTAATACTCCTAACTATTAATTAATATCAGTTACAAATTGACATACATAAATTAATGTTATGTATTCTTAATTTAATGATTGAAAAAAAAAGGTTTTAAATGAACTGGCAGAAAACCTGTAACGAAACGAAAGATTTTGATTACAGGTGTCTTTTGTAGGATTTTTATTTTTATTGTTAATTTGTTGATTTAATTTTAAGCACGCGTGCGTTATAATCTATGAACTACTTAATAAAAATGAAATCTTACTTGAAATAATTTAGATTGCTTTCAAACATAATGTTACTCTCTTTCCTTAAATAACGGCTGATCAAATTAATTATTTGACATGAAAATAAAAATAAGCATTTTATGTGCTATAAATAATTAAATCGCTTAATGATCAACATCCTGGACACGTTCTGAAAGGGCCCATGCAACACCACCCCTGCCCTAATTAAACCGTTTAACGTAGCGCGCGATACGTTGCAATTATTGCTGGGTCGGTGGATGGACAATTCCACGTACGGAAGGAAGCACCCAGCCGTGAAAAATGGGCGGGCAAGGTGGAATTTTGTAATAAAATGTCTGGTTTATTGAAAATTTACGGATGAATTGCAGTCGTAGCGTGCGATGCAATTAGCTTTTGATGCAACGCCCGGCTGGGCTTTTATGCTTTTAATTTTACATTGTAAAGGTTTTACGTGTAAAGTAAAAAGTTGGTCTTCTCATGGCATAGAAATTACTTTATTTTATTTTTTTTTTAAACGTAAACAGGATTTGCATTTATAAAATTAATATGAACCGTATAGGGTCATTCTCCATATGAAGTGATCTAATAAAGGTTGCTTGACCATTTTAAATATTTTTAATTTTTTTATATATTATTGCCATATGTACTGGGATTATAAAAATGATGTTATTAAATTATTATCTCAGCCCGTTTGTTTGTGGCGGCCATTTCTGTTTTGCAACGCGCGCCAATTAGGGAGTTTGCAGACTTTAACGTAAACTTGTTTTTCTTAGGACTGGATTATGCTAGAGCACTGCAACAAAGACCATTTTATTCAGCATTTTCTCCTCTTTAATTTTGTGTCTCAGCATAAACAGCCTTATTTGTTTGCTTATAGGTGAAAATGTTCCTTAAAGTTTGGCAACGGAATTTAATAAATGCCACTTTTTGGAGCCTAAGTTTATGATGAAGGGGTGGCATATCACAGTTGATTTTTTAACTACAATTACATATACTACTGTATTTTACTGTATGTTATTTTTTTTACACTTTTTGAAAATTCATAACTTTTTCTATAGTAAAATATCAAAGTTGAAATTTTTACTGTAGTTTCCTCTTATCCAGGTGGACACTCTGTAAAAAAATTAGATGTTTATCCCATGTCCAACCAGAGATCACATGCTTCAAACTTTGAAAAAATCGCAAATTTTCAGTTTTTAAAAAGTAATAAAAATTAAAGGACACATTTATCAGTGTTATGACTCTAGGCTATAGTGAATACAGTAGTACATGTAATTGTAATTAAAATATCAACTGTGATGTACCACCCCTTCATCATAAACTTGGGCTTCAAAAAGTGGCATTTATTAAATTCCGTTGCCAAACTTCAAGGAACATTTTCACCTATAAGGAAACAAGTAAAGCTTTTTATGCTGAGACACAAAATTAAAGAGCGGGAAATGCTGAATAAAATGGTCTTTGTTGCAGTGCTCTAGCATAATCCAGTCCTAAGAAAAATAAGTTTACGTTAACGTCTGCAAACTCCTTAATTGGCGCGCGGTGCAAAACAAAAATGGCCGCCACAAACAAACGGGCTGAGGTAATAATTTGTAATCCCAGTACATATGGCAATAATATATAAAAAAATTAAACATATTTAAAATGGTCAAGCAACCAAAAATATTTTTATTGGATCACTTCATATGGATTGACCCTATAGCAAAATGTAAAATTAAAAACTGAACAATAAAAAGAGTATTATATGAACTTTCCGTGTTTAGTACAAAACGGTCGAGAAAAGTTATTCAGTTCAGTGTTGCTAACCGTTGAGAATTTTGTTGTATCTCAAAGTTATTTCAAAACCCCTAAAAAATGCTACGACCAATTCAATACATATTAGAAGAAAATTTTTTTTAGATGTTTCTTTTTTTGCTTTTGAATGTTTTGTTATGTGCTTACTTGCAATATTTACAAAATGTTTTGTCTCGTAACCCAATTTCTCCACAAAAAGCCCTAAAGATAATTTACTTCCTAAATTTCCCCCTAACGAAGGAAAAATCCTTTAATTTGGGGTGAAGAATCCCAAACTGGCAACACTGTCTAGTTAGTTATGTATAAAAACTGACTTATAACCGATTTCTTCACCATGTTTATCCTAAGGTTATTCTGTCAGTTAGAATGTGTCATACAGGACCAGTTTTTCAATCAAAAGTTAACTTTAACCTTTAGTTTATTCCCATAGTAACAATAATTGTAAAGACAATTGTTATTTGTGATATTAACTAAAAGTTAAAGTTGACTGAAATACCGGGCCTATATGTATCAGATTCTAATTGACAGATAAATTTAACCTTAGGATAAGACGATGAAGAAATCGGGCATTAGAATCGGTTTTTCGATCACAAGTTAATGTTAACTTTCGATTTATTCGATTTATTCAATTAGGGAATTAATCATAACTAATCAAAATGTCACGCCAATTGTCAAACTTTCTCACCATGTATTCACATTAGGTTTGTTCGTTTATTCTGCACTTTCTACACTACTCCTTTACTCTAAGTTTCTCACTCCTACTTACATTATATTATATACATCTCACTCTCTCAGGAGCGGTTGGTGCAAAAAATGTAGTGTATTGCCTGGGGAAATCTGGAAACTTTTAGTAACTTTTTCTGGGGATTCATATTTTATTCACCTGGCAATGCTGTATGAAACTGTCTTTAAAAATGTGTTGACAACACCAGCAGCGCTTATTTTTTTCGACTAGATTTTGACATTTAACAATTAAAGGTTATAGTGAATACGGGTGGATTTACAGAAAGCAAATCAAATATTTAATTGCGAATTAAACTAATTATAATATTAAGTTGCCATAAGAATTACATTCCGAAATGTCAAATTAACAATGTCATTAAAATTTGATTGCAATTAAAGTTTCTGTAAAGTGGGCCTTAGTCTTTACATTATAAATTACAACAAGTTGGTAGTTTTGATACAAAAGCGTACTGAAATCATATTACATATAACAATAATTACAAATACATCATTGTCATTGTCACAAAAATTAATTAATTAATTAACATTATTATGAATACATAATTCGTAAATAACAAGTAAAAGAGTATAAAGGACGTGTAAACACATATAAACAGATTGAAGTTTCAAGAACGGACTATCTAGTGATTCATTTTACATATTTAAAAATTTATCTAAGGAATAGCAAGCAGTTGATGTCGACATTTTTTAAAAATTTTCTTTAATGGATTTTATCCATTGCATTCACATAGCAGAATTACTAAATGTAGCCTACTTGACCAGGTTTTTATTTAGACACGAGTTATTATTAGAAACTGGGATGTTATTTTTCCATTTATAGTCTTTATTTTATTCAGATACAATAGACCCATGTAATCTGATCCACCTTGAGCAACACTCAAGCGATTAAGGAAGTACATAATGAAATTGATTTAGGATATGTCAAGGTTACTAAGAAGACCGATGTTCAGTACAAGGCGTTTATTCAGGCCAACAAGTTTCGATCACATAAAGGTGATCATCTTCAAAGGCAGATGACTAGAATTAGAGGGCGAACGTCAATAATGTTGTAAAATAAGACAATAGTAAAAACCTACCTTAATTAGCACATAGTAGCGTTAATGAAAGCATGTAACATAAGTTACATAAGTCAAAATTTATGTTATAATAGCCATAAGTTTAAAATTAATGTAAAAGGGAACAAAACGAACAAATTAAAAAATAATGAAATCGTCAAATGTACAAAATGGTACAAATTGATTGAGAAACAAAGTGAAATAAGTTGGAACACAACGTAATGACAGAATACTGATAATGACTGATAACAGAACGGCGGTAAATTTGAATTGTTGTAAGTTGACAAAATAAAGGAAGGAAAATCCCTAAAAATTATAAGTTATGCCAATTTATAATCTTAAAAAATTCCTCCTGTTGTCTCATCAACTGATCGTTCAAAATGTTATATTTGTTATTAATTTTATGATCGAAATTTTGTGATCCAAACATGTTGGCCTGAATAAACGCCTTGTACTGAACATCTGTCTTCTTACTAACCTTGACATATCCTAAATCAATTTCATTATTTACTTGGTTACTAATATCAATATGGAGCAACTTACCGAGATTCACACTGGATTTCACAAACGTCACTTAACTTTAATCATCGATTAAGAATAATCATTGCTATACCTTCAGCACATGTAACCATAGCAAGGTTTTCTTTTAACGCTTGATTAAATTTAAGTAACCTTTATGAAATCCACCATAAGGAAGTCTAATATCGTTTCCAATTCTAGTAAAATAATTATGATATGTATTGTTTGTGACTGCTTTACGTTCAATAGAGCGAGCATACAAAATAATATTACATAAATAAATAGAGGGAACTGTCAAAATAACGAATGA
Organism: Dorcus parallelipipedus; assembly: GCA_958336345.1. NCBI lineage: Eukaryota > Metazoa > Arthropoda > Insecta > Coleoptera > Lucanidae > Dorcus > Dorcus parallelipipedus. The sequence goes on from OY284483.1 coordinate 27,107,576, forward strand.
ATCATAATAATAATAATGAATGAATAATAACTGTTTCAAACCAAAATAAAATAAAAACTTAGGTCTATTGAAATGATTGCAGTTGAATGAATAAAGAATGCAAACAAAGCAGAAAAGTAAAGGGAAAAAATGCAAATTGTCTTTAAATCAAAAGCAATTAAAAAGGTACTTTTCATTTAAATTTTTGAACTGGTTAAAAAATATATTACATAGAGAGAAAAGTGGCTCAAATTAAAGTTTTCAAGATCATTTTTCTTATAATCCTCGATGAGGTGCTTAATTATTACTGTGTGTATGTTTGGAGTTTTGAATTTTTTAAAATTTTTTCAGTTTTTAGAAGATTTTTTTAAAAAGGTAAACAGTAGTAATGAAGCTATTAAAAGAAAATCTTTCTTGTTTTAACAGACGGAAGATTTTTGATAAGGTATCAAGCATTGTCTTCTTCCTAAGTGTTTAGTAAGTAATAATTCGGTTCAAATGGAACACGCTGTGTATATTTGATCATATTCAGAATCTGCCTTGAATTGAAACGTTAGTTCTCGGGCTATTAAACCGAACGTTACACGCATTTCCATGGTCAGTATATTACGAATTCATTGGTGTGAAAGGGCACGCGTTGCGATCCGGTGTCAAATCGAAATATTCGCAATTCGACACGGGCAACCCTTTCGAATCGAACTGTGAGAAAGGGCTGCGACGTCTGAAAAAAACAGTCTGTTTTGATATTCCGAAGACTTTGCGTTACCTGCGAGCGCTGTTTGCATATTTCGATGACACATTCAGATTTCGAGAGGTCTCATGTCATGCGTTTTGAAGTGTTTTGATGTGAGCAACCCGACACTTATGTCTTGTATTTACCAGCGTGTCACATCTGAATGGTGATGGTGATGAGAGTGTATGCTAACGAGTACGCGCCGGGAACGCACTTGATCTGAGGGCTAGAATCACAGCTGCCGTCGGCTATACGTTCTTTTGTATTTCTTTTTTTTTGCATTTGCTGCTAATTATCTTCAAATATAGCAGTTGACAGTAGGATATAACAAACTCCCTATTCCGTCTCTTTTACTCTCTGTTCCTTTCCAACTAACACACTGTTTCAGGAACTTTCCTAAGAAAAAAAAAACGATTGTGGTTCAAAATATAAAACTTTTGTAAATCTTTCTCCGACATCCTGTATACACCGCCTTGTATGTCTTTCGTGACATAACAAGCGAGCTTTCGCCTAATTTCTCCCCGTCTGTATCGAGTTATATTATAATTTATGGGGCGTTCGCGCCGATTATAATGCCTTTCGATTCCTTTCATCTAAGTGTCCGCGTGCATATTCAAATTTTCGATTGTTAGTAACGGTTCAAATTACTTCCTGCCCCGTCGCCGGTTGCTGATTATTCTGTGCAGACTTTGGGTTCATTGTTGCGCGCGCGTGGCTTGACCAGCTTTCAATCACATTTTTTAGTTTGATGTTTCTTGGCGCAATTTATTGCACGGTTTGAGCGTTTTATAGGTTTTTGGTGTTTGAAATACGATCCGTGTAAAGCAAGTCTGGTTTACGCCACAAATGTGCGTGCCCGTAGTAAACATGGTGGAGAACGAGGGTGTGGTTTGTATATGAAAAGCGTGAGGTTGAAGATTTGGCGCCGGCGTCTTCAAGACGACGCGACGTTACTATTGACGCCGCTGGAGAAGATGCTTTGTTATTTTTATTTATGGAACGTAAACAAATGCTCCTGTTGTGTAATTAAAATTTAAAAAAAACACAATTTGGTTAAGTACAGTTTTAGAAACATAAATAACTTACATTGGAAGAGAACCTCTTACACTCACATAGAGTTATCAAAGATAAACTAGTAATTATTATTAAAAAAAAAAAAAAAACAGAAGAAATCCTTTTTCTTTTCGTTTAAAGTATTTCATTAAAATTCCAATTTAAAAAAAATAAAACTGCGCGACAGCACTAGTTTGGAGCACCCTGTATAGGGTAAATTCGGGAAAAACTAAAAATCGCAAGAGTATGTGTATGTATCAGAGCTCGGGCTACCTTGAAGAACAAAGGTAGATACTAGATACTTTTTCAAATACAAGATAGTATCTTGCATCTTGTATTTAAATACCGGGTGATTTTTTAAATTTTGTATCAACTCTTGTCATGGAATTTGGACGTCATGTCTTAGCTTTACTGTAAAACAGCGTCAAGGAGTACAATGATGTATTTTTCACTTAAGACATGCCGTCCAGATTTCATGGTAAGAGTTGACAAAAAATTTAAAAAATCACTTACTTTTTTTCCTCTATAAAATATCTCCGAAACAAAGATATTTTCCAGGAGTGTTTTATCTTGTATCTTAATAAAGTATTTGAGATACTAAAAAATATTTAGAATATCAGATCGGAGGTCATGCGATAGAGTCGACAGTTTTTTGGAGGAAGCTTCGGGGCAACTTATTTTTTTAAAACCTGCTTCTGATAATATTGAAAAATAACCGAAAATAAATTGCTAATTATTGTTAATATGAAAAGTATGTAAAGAAGCAGAAGCCGCATTTATTTCAAGTGTCTTTTTTTTCGAAGTGTCTTAGATACCGGAGTATCTCGAATACTTCAGAATACAGATGTATTTGCAAGAGTATCTTGTATCTTGTATTTAAATACTTTTCAGAAGTCTCTATCCCACTGTGAATGTATTTTTTGAAGGGAGCAGTATTATGGTCACGTGATCTTTCACTCGATCGCAATAAGAGACCACGTGATCTTCCATAATTGTTATCGTCTCTGTATAATGATTGAAGTTCACGTGATTTATCAATTGATCTCACTGAGACATCACGTGACCTTCCAGAATGATTGTTCTCTCTGCGTAATCGTCAAGTTTAATTAAAATTCCTATTTTAAAGAAATAAAGTTGCTTTAGCTTTAGTCTGGAGCACCCTGTATACGAATGAGCGATTAAATTTATTATTCATCACGTAAATGTAGTGAACGGGAAGTCGAATTGAAATGTAGAAGGTGGTAGAAGGTGACGTCTTTTCCAGAAAAAGTAAAAATCGCACATTTGAAACCAAAGGTCACGTGACCTTTCAGTCGATCTCAATAAGAAACCTCGTGACCTTCCAAATGTTCTCTCGGAATAATCGTCAAGTTTAATTAAAATTCCCGTTCTAAAGAAATAGCTTTAGTTTGCGGCAACCTGTATACGAATGAGCGATTAAATTTATTATTCATCACGTAAATGTAGCGAACGGAGAAGCCAAATTGAAATTTACAAGGTGACGTTATTTCCGGAAAAACTAAAAATCCCAAGATTTGAAACCGAAAATGCATTTTTTTAGTTCCATCAGTAATGGTGATTGAAGGTCGCGTGATTTTTCAGTCGATCTCAATAAGAGACCGCGTGACCTTCTACAATTATTGCACCCTCTGTATAATCGTCTAATTATTTAATTAAAATTCCGATAAAAAAACACAATTACGTCTTAGGTAGTTTGGAGCACCCTATATATGAATGAGCGATTAAATTTATTGTAAATGTAATGAACGGAAGTTGAATTGAAATTTAGAAGGTGATTTCCGGGAAAACTAAAAATCGTAAGATTTGAAATCAAAGATGCAATTAAATGAAATAAACATTATTACAAATATCTCGAAGATGTACACAAAATATTTGGCAGTTGACAGCTCACAGTTATTCAAGGTTGCAACATACTATACAACGTACTAAGCTACGACGTGCCGTCATAAAATAAAAGCAAGTTCAGAGCCTCCTTGATAACGGATTTTTTTGAATAAGTAATAAGTAAGCAACAAGTATTTTTTTTAGTCTGCTGATAAACACGTTAAAAGTATTTTTAAGACAAAAATTGTGTAATTATTTTCCTTACAGTTTAATGTTGATAAAACTGTTACATAATTTCGTTTTCAATAAGTAACAGATTTTGCAGATATACAGGATATTCCGTACCAAACTGACATAGTCACAATAGTAAAGGCAGTTTAAAAACGCGCGTCCAGAAAATATAAGCGACATCGTTTTTCAAAATGTGTTCCTCAATAAATCAACATATTTTATGTTTAAATTTATAATGAATTCAAAATTGCATTCTCTGTGCTTAAATTTTCCGACGATAGTGTACATAATTTTTTGTTGTATTGTGCTTAAATTTTTCGACGGTAGTGTACACGATTTTTTTTAATGTAATGAAAATATTCTTTTCTGTTGTTACAGCTACATAATTCGAGGGTGTGATTCCCTGAAGTTAATTTTAAAACATTTCGCCCGCGTCATCAAGAACAACATCCAAGGTCCCGCCGGTTCCTACGGCGTCGACATTTCGCGCGAAGAAAGGTACCGGAAGTCAATGAAATGCCACGAGAGTTTAGTGAGTATCCAGTCCCTTCTACTTAAAAAGCAGAGCATACCCGGAGCCCTGGGGAACACCATAAAGGAACTTCAGGACCTGCTGAAGGTCGCGTTCGATTGAGTTTCGCCTTACTTTTTTTTTGTTTGTTTTAAATTAGGTAGTTCGTATGCATTTGTAGATAACAAAACAAAAAGAGATATTTTATTATACATATAAATTTTGTAATATAGTCCCCACTTTGTTGTTTTAACAATTCGAAGAGATTATTAAGAAATTGTTTGCGATTTTAAATGTTTATTTGTTATCTATATGTTGCAGCGGCTTAGAGATCTCTAACTCCTCTTTTTTTTACTAAGCGAAAGTAAAATAAAATAAAAAACTTTAAGATACAAGACTTGCTGACAAATTAATCTTAATTAAGTAGGTTTTTAGTTGTATTCCTGCAATATTGACAAAGTCGCTCGTACTCGTTTGAGTTCAACCGATCATGATAATTTATTAATTAATTAATCGCTTTTTTCCTTAAACCTCATTGTGATTGATCCTTTTAAGTAGTAGTTCGTCCTCATCTTTATTTTTTTTTTCAACGAAAACTGTTTTCATATTTTCAGCACTATTGTAAATTATATTATTTTATGCATTTATTTACGATGAAAATAAAACGAATTCACGAGGTGTACGCCACATACTTTATATTAATCTCTCTTTATTAAGGCATTTACAACACTTCATATATTATTTAGAATTTTAACAAATTGAGAATTGTCCATTAATAGTAGTTTTTTTTGTTTAATTATAATGTTACACATTTAACCGCAGCAGTATTATATTTAGAGTAATCATTATACATTTGCACAAAAATAATTTTTAATAGGTGTTTTTAGGAAACGAAAATTGTTACGATTTTTGACATAACGTGAAATCAATTTAATAATCTAAACATCGAAATGCCATAATAACATAACAAAAAAGGACATTACACATTACTATTGTCTGGTATTGTTATTACATAGTTAGTTTCTCTACCTCAAAGAAACGCCGCATAATTTTTCGCAGTTCCCCCACTGTTAAATTATGTTTTATGCGAAGCACAAATTCAACTGAAAATATGAAAACAGAAGACAAATTGAAATGGCAAGGGTAAAGGGTAAGATCCTTCCACAAGCATCAACCACAGCCATTAATAAACTATAGTGTTTATAATACGTAATGTCTCAAACTGTAATTTAACCAAATAATCCGTCCAGTGCTTACAAAATTGTAACGCGACTTGCTAAGAAGTCTACTAACACAATATTTATGTATAAACATCGCCTAACAAAGCAACAAAGAAATCGACTGAGGCTGATCGATTACACTGAAAATATCAGTGGCGAAAAGTAGATTACACTTTACAAGGTTTGTTTTGCAGTAACTAATTCCTTTTTAATATTATCGATAGTCGCCCCTCGTTTCTTTTTACCAACGTTTATTATATTATTACCCTCTTGCCTACTGATTAGTGCCATTCGTGTTTTTGTGTAATTTTACGAACGTTTAATATCGGGAGTTGGCCTTATATGAAATATAAAAAAAGATTCTTTTGTATTAATGTATAAAACTGTAATATATTACTATTGTAATATTATTTATAATAAAATAATATAACTAAGTGTGTTTATCTAAATACACACTTCAAATTTCCTTCCTCATTTAATAATTATTTTATTTTGCAATCCATATTAAAAGAAGAAACTTTCTTTTTTTAACGGAGTGAATTTGCTCTTATTTGAAAATGAACCGAAACGTAAAGCACTTCCTCCTCCCTAAAACCATTAATCACTTCCAGATAAGCTTTTTTTACGTTATCAGTTTTTGCTAGTTACACGTGGTCCGGGGGCGTGCGCCGTAACCGTGTCATCGTTTAACATAACAAAACTGCCCCGTAAACGCGCCCTGGAAGGGTACGGCGAAGTCATTACAACACGTGATAATCCTTTGATAATCAAGTGTGCGTTTCCAATCGATCATTTTTTTTTTATTTGCAGTGAAATTGATGCATCATTCTTCGGCGCAAATAAATTAATTTTTGGAAGGGAAATCAATTTTGAGGGTGCTTTATTTTTTTCTGTTACTGCCTCAAAGTTCTATTAGGTTTGTTCCAGCAGTATTTTCTGACTAGTCACAACAAAAGTATTAACAGCTGCAACTTAAAAATTAATAAAACAAAAATAAAATACTTAATTTTTTTAGTGATAAAGATAAAATTCGTATTTACGTTCTGGATTGAATGAAACCCTTTTAGAGTGCATTATCTTTCTGCGCTAGATGTTTAACAGACAATGAAACATTTTTTTTCGACAAAACGTGACCTGCCAAGAAATAAACCTGCGGTTTCTGCAGATTGACTGCATCGTAATTCGGCAATAACGTCGAAGATGGTCTGACAGCCTAGAATTACTCCTGCGGTCCAGAAGTAATTTCCCTGCAACATAATAAGCATAAAGCTTGCGGGGAGAACAAAAAAAGAAAACTTAATGCGCTTACGATGTGAAACAATACGCTCCCGGACCACGGATTTCTTTTAAACAAAGAAAGCCCATCGGAGCGTGAAACTTCATCTCCGGAGAGTTTTTTTTCTCCGTAAATCTCATTAATAATCGCCCGATTACCGGGAATTTTAATAAACAATCGGCATTCGAGTGCCTGTCCCTGGGGGTCAGCCCAAAAAAGATTAAGCTTTAAATGCCGTGAAATATTGCGGGTCAGATTACGAACTACTTCTTGTTTGCTTAGCGCCGTGCATCGATACCCCTTTAATTTAAGGGCGTAGAAATAATTGTCGTGAGCTGAAAAGCAAACATTTTTAACCCGTGCAGCCGTACCCATTTGAATATTCTCCACGCTTTTTTTTTGTGCTTCGCACAAACCGTTATTTTTAGTGGTAGTTCGTTAACTATATAAAAATTTTGAAGGGAGGAGTAAAAATGAAAGACCCCTTCATATTGTTTAATTGATAATATAATGTATAACGTAGGAAGTTACATACCGATCGTTTCGTTAAAATTTGGAAAAGGGCGGTGGTGGGACAAATAAATGACGTATTTTTCTTGAAATCTAGTAAATTAAAAGTGCCTTTAAAGCATTTACAGCAAACAAAAATATAAAAAAACTATTTTAATAAAAAAAATTTAATTGAACGATTACATTTTTTTAAATGTGCAAACAAATTAGAAATAAGTGTTTATATCGACTATTTATCTACAAAGTTACGGACTCGAAACTTATTTGTTAGACTTTGTGTTAACATGGAATACCTACATATTTTTTTACATTTGAAGAGAAATAAAGTGCGACATAATTTCAAAATTATTTACAGTGAGAAGAAAAATTATAACTGATTGATCAACTTGCCTTTAATTAGTGATCTCGTAAGTGCAATTATTGCAAATAACAGCCCATTTGCAACTATCATCATCACTCATAAACCAGTAATTTTATGGCACGATATAATTATACGTTTAGGCAGTTCGATATAATAGAATCGTAATCGAACATGCACGCACGTTCAATGCGTCAGTCCTTCAATAGCCATAAAATCAAAGTATTGTACACCCACACAATTATTGACGAGGTTAATTTTCGGGTAAATAGAATGAAAGGGCACTTTACTACCCGACAAATTGTAGATAGGTATTATTCAAAACAGGACTAAGGGGGGTTGGTTTGCTTTAGAAGACAGAACAATAATAAATTACATCTTGCCCCATGCGTTCGTCGAAACTTTTTATATATAATTTTTTTACGTCTCTCACTGGTATTGGTATAAATAACAATTATATTTAATAGAGTGCAGAGTGACATGTAATTTTAAGATTATTCCTCGAGCCCATTCAAGCCGAAAATAATCCCATCGTTGAATGAGTCTAGCGTACAGAGGCTACAGACAGACAGACATCTGACACCTTTTCATCGGTTGAATCGAATGCCGGAAATAAATAACAGAAGGCGAATTAGGGCAGGCGTATTTGAAAACATTGCGTAATACTTATAGCCGTTTTTGTTTAGCTTGATTCGCAAAGGCCAAGACGCTTTTTCTGGACAATAAAATCCACGTAACCGTTTTTTTTTTGCTCTCCTCTTTTGTGTAGTAGTGTAACTGTTCCAGTCAAATCGACGAAATTAAATTTTACACACTTCGCTACTCTTTCTTCTAGTCGACTGGTTTTAAATTCTTCCATTCGGCAAAAAAGGCAACAACCCTTTCTGGTCATTGTGGCTGGTTAATGTTACGGAAAAATCACGTTGTGTTTAATTATGTTGTAACAGAACTTAATGGTTGTAATTCTCGCCTTGGGCGTGATTTTTTTTATTCGAAAGGTGTTGTACATTTTCCATTGTTTAAAAAAATGGTAAACTTTTGTTGAGGTTTGTACACTGGATGTTACATTATTTATTACACATTACTCGTTCGGCCCTTATTAGGGCCTCTGCTATTTTGTATTTTATTTAACTTGTCTATTACTATGACGAAGTGCAGAGGACCGAAGCTACCCTTCTGTTTGACACAATTTTTGCGTTCTTCTTTACGTTTTTGTAAAATAAGAGAAACGGAAAAAACTACGAATTGAGAAACAATGTATTAAATAAAAAAAAACTGATTAAATTTTCCATTAAAATCAAACTGAACAAATTCTTCTTTGATTCTCAAAAGTAATTTGTATCACAAATATCAGAAATCGAATTAAAAAGCAGAATAGATGAAATAAAAGCCGGGAACATACAAAGGGTGGAACATTTTTAAAGACAATTATTAAAGGTGACGTGTGGATTAAGCAGAACAGACAATCGTAAAAAAACAAACGGCATGGCGGACTAACGAAATAAGGGAAGAAGTTAAGAAAAAAAAAATAGAAACAATACGAAAGAACAATGTGAAACATACAAAGACCAAAGGAACCTAGCAAAAAAAATAGTGGCAACATCCAAAGAAAAGTCATGGATTGAATTCGGGAACAAAATGGAAAAGAACAGCGCGGACAATTAAAAACTGTTCTATAAAGTTCTAAAATCTTTAAGAACAGACAAACCAACAGAAGAAACAAGCATAAAAAACAAAAGGCAAGAAATATGTATTAATAAAAAAGATGAAGATATAATGAAGAGATTGAAAGAATATTTCCGAGAGTTACTAGGACAACCAAATAACGCCAAGAATGAAAATATTAAAGAAAACATAAAAGGAAATCACAGAAACGAAGAAGTAATAGAAGAAATACAAGTCGACAAGTTACACATGGTAATTAAAAAATTTAAGAATGGCAAAGCTCCCGGAAATGATGAAGAACTTGGGAGAGAAAGGAAGGCAAATACTACTTCAGATATTAAATAAAGCTTGGAGCAATGAGAAAATACCAGAAGAACGGGGAGTACCACTAATAACACCCATATACATATAAGGGGACAAAAAACAATGTAGCAATTATAGAGACATAACGCTACTAAATACCATTGTGAAGATATACGAACAAATAACAGAATGAACCTAATACTGGAACCTCAATTCATAGAACCACAAATTGTATTAAGACCAGGAAGTTGCACTCATGACCATCCACAGTAAAGCAAATAGTAAAAAAAAAACAGATGCAAAATAAAAACCTATTTGTAGCTTTCATAGACCTAGAAAAAGCATTTGACACAGTGTCCAGAACGAAAGTTTGGAGAGGACTGGAAAAAAAAGGAGTGCACGGTGTCGCGCACACTCTCTCCAAAATATAAAAAAAAACAAAACGGCGATTCGCAACGAATCCCACAGTCGAGTGTGTACGGCAGGTTACCTGATGGCGAATACTAAGAGAAGAGAATTCCGAAACGGATACAAACGAACCTACCTGGGTCAGTGGAGAAAGCCGTGGGCAAACAGTTTCGCACAGGTAACTGTAGGGGCGCCACTCGTTGAAGATCGCAATGACTTGCAATCGCGGGATTCCCCCAACAGGAGAGAAATCCCCACTCATCAGTCGGTTCAGCTCCGATATGATCCGTCCCGGAAGGGAACAGCAAAAAGGCGGGTAATATTCCCAAAATATATCTACGTCAAAAGAAAAACAAACAAACGCCACGATAAACAGGCTTTAATGAGAGCAACAGCGTCAAGCGTAATGTCGCGTCGTACAGACAAAAAAAGAATAGTTCTGCATTAAATTCTCTCTTTACAAAAAAAAAGAATTACTTATATAAAATATCACGCAGAAGCCAAATATAGAAAAATATATCACGCGAAGCGCGCAAAAAAAAAACTAAACCGTACGTCAGGGATCCCACACGTCCGTTTACAACTAAACCGTACGTTAGGGATCCCACACGTCCGTTTACAGGACAGGACTGAAAAGCAGTCGAAATACGTACTGTAAACAACAAGACAAACACTTAAATCTAAGCGCCGAAATAATCCACTATAGAAGGTATGAAAATAAACATCAATAAAACAAAAATACTAATAATAGGAGACCAAAATACTAATACCAAAGTAGAAATAGACAAAAATAAAATAGAACAAGTAAAAGAATTTAAATATCTAGATATCTATGAGTAACCCTAGAAGAAACAGGTATACAAGAAGCCGAAATTAACGAGAGGATTGATAAAACAATTAAACTTTACTACATATATGAAGAACAAAATATTTATAAATAAAAAAGAAATTTCTATCGAAACAAAAATAAAAGTGAGTGCTGGAATATCTCAAATAGACAGTAGAGTAAAATATAAGCTACTGAAATGAAATATCGAAGACGGATAATAGGAGTAACAAGAAAAGATACAATAAGAAACACACAAATCAGAGAGAAATTAGGAATGCTCCCAGTCATTGAACTTATCGGAAAACGTCACCTCAGTTGGTGGAGACACGTACAAAGAATGACTAACAACAGACAGGCAAAACAAGCGTATGAAGCCAAGAAGTAAAAAGCAAAAGAAGAAGACCAAAACAGACACGGAACAAAACGATTGGCAACTTACTACAAGAGAGAGGCATGTCCTGGAAAGAAAGTCCGTTCTAGCTAAAGATAAAAGTTTATGTACGAAGAAAGTAAATGACAGATAAACAAATAGTTAAATAAAACACTCGATACCCTGCGTGGTATAAGGGTTCTTGATTATAATAATAATAATTAAATAAAAAAAGAACTAATTAAAAATTGGACTAAAGTCAAATCTTTCTAGTTTTTCAACGAACTGTAGAGGGTCGAAGCTACCCTCCTACTTGACACCTCTCAAACCAATTCCAAATTTCAAACCAATCTTTTTATATTAATCTTATTTATTACACATTACTGGATTAGGGCCATATTAGAGTCTCTGTTATATTGTATTTTTTTGTTCATTACTATATTAAAGTGTAGAGGACCGAAGCTACCCTCCTGCTTGACACTTCTTCAACCGATTCCACATTTTATACGAATATTTTTTATTATATTATTTATTAGGATCTAATTAATTAATTCATTTATCAACCATCTGCCGCGGTGCGCTTTATATTAAACGCGCAAGTGTTAACTGAATCACGCCCGCGAAATCGTCGATCTAAATCGAGCTTGCGTTAGGGATGAAGATCGACTGCGAAGGGGTTGCGATATGCAAAGCACACTTGTCGCCTCTAATACTAGATAATATAAAAAGGCGTGACGTGTTAATTATGCAAACCGATCTGCATATTTTCGAGCTGCTTTGCATTTTATTTTCATTCAAACGCTTGTAAGGGGACGCGCACCTAAGTCTTCAAATTAAAATGTATCGCTCCTGCTCCCGCCGAATTCATTTTTCATAGCCCATTAATCGGCTGTTTTTAAACCCCCAAGCTTAAGGCAGAGATAGAAAATTTGATAGTTTATTGAATTGTAATATGAACAAAATAGGGTGCAAGCATATTATGTCAAATTTGTTGGTATGAGAAAATTTACAATATTCTTTTACTTAAAATAACAAATTGTGTATGGTTCATGAAATCACAACTATTATTTTCTACTTAAGTTGCTTGTTAATTTGTTGCTTACTTCTAGGTTTGTAAAAAATTTATTTGTGCTTGAATTTATCGCCACCTTGTAGTGCTGTCACCTATGAAGGTGGTAGTACTAAGCTGGCGGCAAAATTTGAATTTTTTTTATAGCTTTTGATAGTTTGATATATTACGCAAGTTTCCATTCACCCCCAACTCACTTTAATTCCCGTATGGCTTCTGTAACTTATACGAATTTTATTTCGTTCTTTAATTACCTGTAAGTCTCCTTTGCTGTTCACAGGAGCGTGAAACAATGATTGTTGTCGTATCAAGTCAACGAGCTCGATGGGGTGAGAGGTAATGTAATCCTCGACCACACACCTGATCCTGTGAGCTCACCAGTGACTCAGCTGTCACTTCTGATGAACTTAAAAGAATCAAATTATAAAGTACTTTGTGTTCATGTGCGATCTGACTTCGGTATTTGAGACCACCTGCATATAAAAAATTGTGACCCTTAATTAATTTCATTTTTTAATTTCTATTATTATTGAATTATTTGAATATGACAATTAAATTAGAACAAGAAAGTGGCTAATAGAATTAATATAGAGTTACTTCAAAGAATATAAATTTCCGAAACTATTTTTTATGATTCGAAATTCTGTGCCCTCCACATTCACCGTAGATTTAAGAAGAGCTTTTGTTTGCAAACACGTGACCACCCAGCACGACACGTGCGCGATATGTAATAATCCCGGGTTAATTGGGTCGCGTTTAGGATAATCCCGTCTCAAATGAATTCTGTTTTATCCTGCGCCCATTTTATCAGGACGAAATCTTAATTAATATATTTCAAAAAAACGACATCTTTAATTAGTAGAATCCTGCAGAAATTAGCGAATCATTTCTGCGTTTCATTGATGTATGCAAAATAAATCAAATCGACCCCCGGATTAGCATGGCGCGGCAGGGCACGCAGGTGCGTTAAAAAAATCTATAAATTTAAATTAAGCACGTCGGCCAACAACAGTCGATCATAATCCTTTAGTCACATTTTGTATTAAGCCATTACGGCCTACAATCGTTATATGCAGATCTGATTAGTTATGCGGGGATTCAAATCGACGTGGAAAAAAATCATCTGCAGATCCTATAATGTTTGATTATTTAATGTGGTTAATGTGGCGAACGCAAACGGAAACGAAATTGTAAACATTTTCTGACGTAAATTTACCCCTTCCCCTCCCCCGCAAGTACCATGAAAAATATAATGGTCAGTATTTGCTAAATAATTAAATAAAAAAAAACGAATTAAAAATTAAATACTAAAGTTAAATTGAACAGATTCTTTTATGATTCTCAAAAATGATTTGAAAATTTCATTTGCATTTTTTTTTAATTTAAAAATTGAAGGAAAATCGGAAATATTAAGAGAAAGCAAAAGCCGGGTAATTTTTCGTGAGGTTTTGTTTGTCTTTTGTATTCACAAAATTTCTTCGTTTTTGCTTATACTTTTATAAAATAAAATACTGATGATGAAAGTAATACAAAAGAGAATGGAAAAAACTGCGACTTATAAAAAAAATATTAAATAAATAAAATAAGCACGTCAACCAACAACAGTCGACCTTCAGCTTAATTATGAATCTAAAAAAAAAAAATCGCATTATTTTAAATTTAAGTAAAATTGTGTGTAGGTACTTAATGCGTGCGTTATGCTTCATATCAAATTTTTTTAAATTTAATCAGCGTATGTTTAATGTAAATTCTTTAAGTGGTCCAAGTGAAAAAACGAATTACGTTTTCAATTTCCTTCACATACGTTTACTTAAAAAAACGTTTTAGATGGCGGTCTATCATTAGATGATGCATAATTACGGTACCTAAATTTCTGCTTAAAAATCAAACAAAACTTATAAAACTGGTTCAGTAGACTGGGAACATCGCTGGGGTAAAAATGAGCAAAATAAAAGAGCTCTTGCAAATTAGCGACGCAGAAGTTGAAGCTGTTAGAAAATTGTATAACAAAACGGAAGAAGATATCAACGGGGATGTCGATTTATTATTAAATTGGCTGCAGAAGCAGCCACATTTACCTCAACCACATGGTAAGTCTAATAATAATAATATAAATAAATTCACAATTACTAAGAAAAAATTGTTACAATGTAACAATGTCAATTTTAGAATATACTCGTCATTTTGCATAATAGATGGCGTTAAATTAACCAAATTCAGTAAATGGTAACGTGCATATCTATGAACTACGACTTAATTAAACAAAATATATAATAAATAATTATTAAATAAATGAAATAAGCACGTCAAACAACAAGTCGACCTTCAAATTAATTATAAATCTTAAATCACGTTTAAGCATTTACAATGTAGTTAAGTAAACTTAATTACGTTATGCTTCATTTCAATTTTTTTTAATTGAATCTGTATTTAATGTAAATTCTTTAAGTGGTACCTGAATTTCTATTTAAAAATCAAATGAACTAATAAAACTGGCTCAGTAGACTGGGAAAATCGCTGGGTAAAAATGAGCAGAATAAAAGAGTTGTTGCAAATTAGTGATGCAGAAGTTAAAGCTGTTAGAGAATTATATAACAAGACGGAAGAAGATATCAACGGGGACGTCAATTTATTATTAAATTGGCTGCAGAAGCAGCCACATTTACCTCAACCACATGGTAAGTCTAATGTTAATAATATAAATAAATTCACAATTACTAAGAAAAAATTGTTACAAATACCACGTGTATTGGAAAAAGCAACTTTACATTTGCTAACAGTTTAGAGCAAATAGGAGGAGGAATAAAATTAAATGCCATATTTTGTAACGTAAATTTTTTGTTTTCTATTTGCACTATAAGCGAAAATAAAATATAACACGTGTTAAAAGATTCTATAGAATAGTTTTGGATAACTGTTTCGAGGTATTGGCTCTCATCGGGAAGATGTATTTCTTGGCCAACTCGTTCGACGGCTTATGTAACGCATAGCAAGAATGTTCTATTATAATCAGCAAGAAAGTAAATATACATGTTATTATTGAATTGAAGGTAAGAAAAGAAGAATAACAAACCCTTGCGTTACAGTCACAAAAATGAATGAACAAGCAATATTTTGTTGTTAATTTAGAAGGCGAATGTTTCTTTTATACTTACATGTAGGGACAACCTTCAGAGAAAAATGTTCTGTCCATTTTAGAGTGTACTTTAATGAACAAATATTAAGAAATGTTTATATAATTTGTAGATAAAGTTCGTCTTGAACGCATCCTTCTAAGGAACAAATTTCGAGTAGAGCAAGCAAAATCAAAGTTGGATCACTACTACACGTTTAAAACACTTTATCCGGAGTTTTATAATTTAAATCCGGAATCTGTCTGGTTACAAAACTTCAGAAAATCCTTGTAAGTTCTGCAAAAGCAAGTTTCACGTGTATACATTAATTTGTTTGCGTAGAACGGTCGCCCCAATGCCGAAACTTTTGCCCGGTTTGGAAAGATTGTATTGTTGTCGATTTGTTAAAGATGAAGAGGACAACTATAGCATTATGGATAAATTTCAGTACTTTTTTATGTTCTGGGAATTACAACTGTCGCATGATTACAACTTAGCAGAGGTATACTTATGGGACTTCAAGTATTTCAGTTTTAAACACGTTGTAAAGTGGGACATAAATCAGATGCAAAAAGGATTCTCTATACTTCAGGTAAATAATTTCAGTATTAGTAAGTAAAAAAATTAAACATTTTGTCTGACCCTTTTAGCAAGCGTTTTCTGGTAGAATCTCGCGTATATATTACGTCAACGTACCTGCAACGTTTGATATTGTGATGAATATGTTGGGGCGAGCAATGGACTCAAAATTATTTAGGAAGGCAAGGGCAACTTCGTGCGAAGCGCCGTTAAAAAATAATGCTTCTCGTTTGTAGATACACATTCATAAAGATTGGGATTCGGCATGCGGAGTCATACCAAAGGAATACTTACCCGAGGAATTTGGTGGAAACGCGGGATCACTAACAAAACTTTCTGGTAAATTTGAATAGATATCGAGTGGTCAAAGTAATTTTACCTGTAGTTTTAATGTATTCGCTTGTCCTTGGTTATTGACTAAATAATTATATTAGGTCTGTTAACATGCTGGTTTGTTGATGATAAGGGTATATCCACAGAATCCTTTTCTGTTGAGGTTTCATGGTCCACAGGATATTTTTACATCTTTATTCAGCTGGACAAAATCTTTGGTAATAAATGATTCTTTAGTCTCTTACTTTGTAAGCTGGCTTGTCCTCTCATCCCTTATTCCCTAACAATCACTTCAACATGACTTGCCAAGAACTTTAGTCACTTTCACAATTGGTTCAATTTAGTTTCAAAGCTTGCAAAGATTTTTCCCAACACCTCAAAATCTTTTAGTGTGGGACTTCAAGTATTTCAGTAAACACGTTGTAAAGTTGGACATAAATCTATTTCAAAGAGGATTCGCCATACTTCGGGTAAATACTTTCTGTATTTTAATTAATTTCTTGAAGCAGGAACTCTACCGATATTTCGTCTAAACTATAACGCCGTTATAATTTTTTTTGGCAAGCGTTTTCTGGTAGAATTTCACGTCTACATTATATCAACGTGCCTCCCTCGTTCGACATTGTAATGAATATTATGGGGCGAGTGATGGACCCAAAATTATTTGGGAAGGCAAGTGTCGCTTCTCGCGGATTAAAAATAATGCTTCTCGCTTGTAGATACTTGTCATGTCATATCATTTCGTCGTATATTTGTAGATTTTCTTGACTCATCTATACGATCGGCATATATTAAAAAAAAGCTTTGGGGACTAAAGTCATAAGCAGTGTTGTCACCTTTGTCACCAGATCCGGTGATTTCCCGTTGAAGTTTCAATTAAAGTACATTTTTGATGACAAATTTCGTAGTTAATGTGTCCCGAATACGAAATTTGTAGTTTAGACAGCTCTCCGTTAGAGGCGCTGTGTAATACACGATGATATTTCCCGAAAATTTTGAAGCTGTTTTTCTCAGCTATTATTAAATTCACAGAACTGATTTTTTTAAAATATGCTACAGAGCATCATACCTAGGTCTCACGTTTTCGTTTTTCTCAAAATTTGAAATATCGATTTGATTTTTTCAAAAAAAAATTTCTTTTAAAGAATGTCAACGTGAGACCTAGATAATTGCCTCATGAATGCGTACTGAAAATTTGAGCTTATAATTTACAATGGTTACTCAGAAAAACTTAGCGCTTTGTAAAAGGCCTCTTAACATGTCATCTCTTTCCATCTCTAGCAGTGACTTTGTGATTGGGTTGGTTATTTTGGTTCGCCCGCTGCGTGGTTTTGATTTTTTTGGCTTGGTTCGCCCGTGCTCTCCTGTGTCTTTAATTTTTTTGGCCTGTCCGTGTCGAATTGACCACCCCAATTGTTTTGAAACTGAAAGGATATGTCAAAAATCAGTTTTTCAATAAACTTATGACTTTTCATCTTTAGTAGTGGCTTTGTGATTTGTGATTGTGTTGGTTAGTTGGGTTTTAGTATTCAGTGGCCTTGAATTTTTGGCTTGTCCTAGCCTAATTAATCGCCTCATTTGATCTGCATTTGAAAGGGCAAGTCAAAGATTAGTTTTTTCGACATATCATCGCTTCCCATCTCTAGTAGTGGTTTTGTGATGGTGTTGATTATTTTGATTGGCCCACGATCTTCTGTGACTTTGAATTTTTTTGCCCGTCCTAACTGAATTGACTGCCCCATTGGTCTGAAACTGAAAAACTCAGTTTTTTCAGCATAGTATCATTTCAAGTTCCTGTGAGCTTAAAAACCCTCTTCTTAACAGTTGCTTTAATTTGTGTGTTAGATAGTTGATATTATTGAATGCTTCTTTCAATCTTAAATAGATGAATGGTACGAAGAACTGAAGCTCCAGAAGGACTTCCTAGAAGCAAACAGCAAGAAGTGCTCCGACGAATCACTGAGGATTGGAAAATCGGTTCAGAATGACCTGTTTGGTGTAGATGGTACTTTCAAAAGAATCAATTTGGATTGAATAATTTTCGATTTTAGAATCTGTAGGGACTGTGACTGTACACCGCCATTAAATCATGTAAGAAATATATAGGGTGACTGACAATTGTTCCTCGAGAAAAACGTGTAAGAGATTGAACGTTATAGATTACGGAACAGTTTATAATAATTAATTAATAGTTTGCCCTAAAAGCATGCTGCGACACTACGTTTTGAATAGAACGCCACGTTTTATGAATACAGTATCAATTGTCAGTCACCCTGTATCCTGTATGGCCTGAATTATACAATTTAGACTAAAAGGACTCACTTTTTAAATATGTTCTTGTTAATGCTGTTGCAAATAGATTTTGTAAGAAATGAGAAATAGTCAATAAATAAATATTTTGCGTTATTTCACTTCTACATATAATATAGTTACATTTATTAGATGCCTTGCACTAGCGACAGAATTTTTAATTAAAAAAAAAACATTTTTTTGTTAGCCAAATAAATAAACAAATTAATCAATAGAAAGTGTATGAAAAGTGTACAACCGTCTAGGTGAACTGAAGAATTATAATTTTTCAGGTAAAAATTCAAATTTCCGTCCACTTTAGGTATTACTTTTCCTTCTGCCAACTTTAGTAACTATTCTGTCAACTAATCGCTCGTCAGTGTTATTAATAGATTTTGGAAAAGTCTAGACATTTAGCTTAAGTCAGTACCTAAAATGTCACTAGGAGCAGACAATCCACTAAAAACAAATGCTCAGTATTAAAAGACCACTAAAATCACAAAAGAAAATTAGAGTGGATAGCTTTTTGTCAAAAACAAAAGGCGATAGATTGTTTAAGAAATGCAAGAGACAAAAAATGGTTGACGACTTGAATGTTTTGAATGGGGTCTGCGTTAAAAATAAATTAAAAGCAATAAACAAAAGGCGTTCGAATTTTAATTGAATTTCGACTTTTTTCTTTATAAAAGACAGTGAACTGTCAAACTTATTTACAATTGTAAAGAATAAAGGAACAAAATACGATCGATAGTAGAAAGGAAAACTTTAGATTACTGTCTCTTTTTGTTCAAGAAAAGGGACAGGAATCAATCGTCATTCATTTTTTTGTCGTTGTCTTTGGTTCTGCAAATTGCCAAACGACGCAAAAAATGTCTTGTGTGTATTTACATGTTGTTGATAAAGAAGAATGCGATTTTTACGCTTGGCGAACATGGCTAATTATTTTCTAAATGTCACACCACAAAATGACACATTCAACCGAAATAATTACTTATTTTATACGGACCATTAAACCTCGAGTAGTTTGGTTATAATTATTTTCAAATAAAATTACGAGATTTGTCGCTTAAGTTTGAAATTTCAATAGAAAGTTCCCTGATCTAGTGTCAAAATCACTAAATTGTCAAATTGGGCATAAGTTTACAGGTTCTGTTAGTAAAAAAATTATCACAGAATTAAATAAAATAATTAATTTAGTTATTATTGAATTAAAAAATCCCTAGATGTGTCACTAAACTAGTCACAAAATCACTAAATTTCAAAGATGTCTGAATTTATTAAAATTTGTCTAAAATTTCAACAGAAAGTCACTAGATCCAGTGACGAGATTACTAAGTTGGCAACAGAATATCTCGTTGGATACATTTTACAGTAGTGTTGCCAGAAAATATATAAACTTCGTATTAATTACATGGCTTAACTTGAAGGCTTCCGCGGTCGTCGTCCATGTTTGAATTGGCTTCCGGTTGGAACCGCGTCACGTTGACTTCTACTGCCGACGTTTCGTTCTTCATTGCAGAAGAACTTCTTCAGGGCTGCTGCTGCTGCTGGTGGTGGTTTTGCTGCTGCTTCTGGTTAGTCGTTGAGACTGAGTGGATATTGTTGAACGTTGAATGTTGAACGGTCTTGGCTTCGGAGTTCCTAGAAGTTGTTCTTCTTTTACCTCCTTCATCTGAAAGAAAAAAATCGAATTAGAAATTGTGCCTGTGCGGCGAACGCCGCACGTTGCGCGATACTTCTCTGCGCTCATTCCACGAGCATCATCCTGGGCCTCTTGTGGCGATGCTCCAGCTCTTCGTCGTAGTCCTCCAGGCTCCGGATCAGCGGGTTGGGGTGGTCTTGCATCGTTCCGTGCGTCTTCACGGCTAGCCGCCGCACGAACTCTTCTATTTTCTCGATGCCGATGTCCTTGTGGATTTGGGCATTCCTGACGAACCACGGAGCGTCGAGCGCCATCCGCAGGACTTTGTTCTGGATCACCTGAAGTTTTCGCATGTGAGTCTTGGCCGCGTAGCCCCAGGCCACCGAGGCGTAAGTCATCGTGGGTCTGATGACGGTTTTGTAGAGCTTCACCTTGTTATCAGGGTGAAGCTTACTTCCCCGGCTCATCAACCCGTAGAACTTAGCCAGGACCTGTCTGGCTCTGGCGGCTGCGGACTCAATGTGCGGACTCCAGGTGAGCCTCGCGTCCAGGGTGACTCCCAAGTACTTCGCTTCCGTTCGCCAAGGAATTCCTCGTCCGAACATGGCGATCTCTTCTGGCGTTCACCTGGATGCGCCAGGTGCGGTACCAACCTTCGAGATCGGTCGCAGCAGTCTGCAGCTTCCTTCTCAGGATGGCGACGCTCTTCGAACGACAATACAGGGCTGTATCGTCGGCGTAAAGCGCGACGTTCACACCGTTGGTTCGAGGGATGTCTCGCACAAAGATGTTGAAAAGCGTCGGTGACAGCACGGAGCCTTGCGGCACACCGGCACTCAAAGTTCTCTCCGAAGAACGAAGTCCGTTAATCTTTATACGGACCTTGCGTTGCTTCAAGAACGAGGCGGTCAGCTGCACAATACCCAAAGGTATTCCCGCTTCCAACATCTTGTGGAGCAGGCCCTGGTGCCAAACCTTGTCGAATGCCTTCGACACGTCCAGCAACACGAGGCCCGTGTACTCCTTCTTGTTGAAACCTTCGGTTACGCACTCGGTAACGCGCAGGATCTGGTGGACAGTCGAGTGTCCCGGACGGAAACCGAACTGTTCATCCTGGACGACCTTCAGGCGCTCAATGTGCTCCTTGAGTCGTCGGAGAATGACCTTTTCGGCCAGCTTGCCGAGAACTGGCAGCAGACTGATCGGGCGATAGTTCTGCGGAAAAGCGGCCGCCTGCCCAGGCTTCCTCAACACAATGACGTCCGCGAACTTCCACTTGGATGGAAAGTGCCGCAGACGGAGCATCGCGTTAAGTATGCCGGTCAGAACCGCTATCGCTCGCATCGGAAGTTCTTGCAGAGCCCTATTGCCTATGCCGTCGGGACCTGGGGCCTTCCTCTTCTTGCACCTCTTCGCTGCCTTCTTCACCTCCGAGGGCGATACCGGAGCGATGTGCTCGACATCACGCTGTCCGAGCAGACGCCTGACTCTACGGTGAATGGCGTCGATGTGGTCAACATCTGCATTCACGTAGACAGGGCTGCACTGACGCTCGAGATTGTCGGCAAAAGCCTCGGCCTTTTCCTCATCGGTGTAGACGACACCCCCGACTCCGTGTATGGGGGGCATGGGCGGTGCTCCTTGTTTGCCGAGAATCCGAGTCATTCTCCAGAGAGAATTAACATCGGAGTTCAGCCCGTCGATTTTGGCGTCCCAGGTTTCCCTTCGGTGTTCGGTAAGGGCTCGCCGAACCTCGCCGGTCAGCCGGTTTGCCTCTCTCTTGTGCTGTGGGTCCAGTGTCCGCTGCCACCGTCTCCTAGAGCGGTTTCGCTCTCTGATGAGTGCGCGAACGTCTTCGGGCAGTCGCATCCGAAAAGGGCGGACCGGCATCGGATTCGCTGCGTGAGCAAGCGAAACCGTGATCTTGTCGGTCAGGTCGTCTACGGCGTGCTCTAGTTCTTCACGCGTTTCGATGGGGCTCACTGGTCCTAGAGCTTCCTGGAGGTGGTCGGTGAACGCGCCCCAGGAGATCCTCATCCTTGTGCCCTCCTCGTCCTCTTCAGGGTTGGGTTGGGTTGGGTTCCCGCCCATCTGCAGCAGAACCGGAGCGTGGTCGGAGTCTAGCTCGTTCAACACAGTGAGCTGGTGAACCATCGCCACGTCCTTTAGGACGACGATGTCGAGCACATCTGGCCGGCCGATTGGACCGAAATGAGTCGGATCGACGGTGGCGTCGATCGTTATCAGTCGGTCTTCGCCGTAGGCTCTCAAAATCCTCCCATTCCGGTTGGTAACACGACTGTTCCAATCGGGATGTTTGGAGTTCAAATCGCCGGCGATTACTGCGGCACCATCAGTGTCTAACACCGCGTCCAGGTCACCCGGAACCAGTTCTCGATTCGGCGCGTTGTAAGCGGAGATCAATCGAACCAAACCGTACGTCGTATGAATCGCCACAATGGTCGCCTCCAGATGCTGGAGGGGCGGCGTATCAACAACGTGGTGGTCGATGTCTCGTTTCACAAAAACAGCAGTTCCCCCGCCTCTCGCGTTCGGCCTGTCGTTTCTGTACAGCTGATAATTCGGAAGCTTCGGAACGTCTGCCGCTCTGAGATGTGTTTCGTTAATGAGAATTACGTCCAGGTTTTGACGCTGAGCGAATTCCATCAACTCCAATCTCTTGGGTTTCAGTCCGTTGGCATTCCAAAAGACCGTCTGCAAAGAACGTGGTCGCCTTGGCCGTCTATCCATGGCGGAACAGCGATGAGATCTCGGAAGCGCAGCCTAATAAGGCCGTAATCATCTCGGTGCTGTTCTTCGCCTGGCTCAGCCTGGCAATCACCGTGGCCGCTACATTGAGTAGCTTGGAGAAATCAACTCGCGAAAGTAAATCCGCGAGTTGCTGCCATACGCTTGCCGTTTCGGTATCGGTTCGCGTGGGTGCAACGGGCTTGGTTGCTCCGGCAACCTCTGGTTGGCTCTTGCGAGCGCTGCTCGCTCCGCCCACCGCGGTACTGTAGCTTACGCTTGGTCGCCTCTGTTCCTCCGAAGAGTGGGCAACATGCGTAGCTGTAGCGGGTTCCCTCGAAGTTTTCTTCGCGGGCAGCACCGGGAATTTGCCGCCCTTGAATTCCGGGACGGGTTTCTCTCTCGGGGCTGGGGGTTTCGTCTGGCGGACTGGCTCCTTCGGGTACTTCTCGCAGCCCCTGTAGGAAGCCGGGTGCGGACCACCGCAATTGCAGCAAACAGCCGGTACGTCTCTTGGCTTTTTGCACACGTTAGTGTGATGTGTCTCTGCACACTTCACGCAGCGAGGGTTTGCTCGGCACATTCTTTGAGAATGTCCAAACTGTTGGCAGCGGTGGCACTGACCAACACCGGACGGACGTCTCTTCGACTCGATTGTGACATCGAGCCGAGCGACCTTCTTCTCATCGAAGATGCGCTTTCCGTCATCGCTCCTCGACAGCTGGACCATGACAAGCGGCATGGCACGCTTCTCTGGCCCTTTATTCAGCCGGGAAACCGACTGAACGGGATAGCCCCGCTGTTCAAGGTCAGCTTTGACCTCCTCCTCGCTGACGGACGTGGGCAGGTTACGAACCACAACCCTGAGAGGCTTGTCGGAGGTCAGTGCGTACGTGTGGTACTGCACCTTCCTCTCGTCGAAACGTCTGGTCAACGCCCGATAATCATCGACCGACGCTGGCTGCACGCGAATTCCGGTGCCCGTGTTTCTCACTTTCGAAAAAGCAATTTTCCGGGCATCAAGATCTCTGCAGATCTCGCTCCACTTCTCTTTTTCCCGGAGGAAAACGGGTGGGATTCGAATTCGCGGCGCCTTTGCCGGGACGTCTACCTGGGCGACTTCCATCTCGTCCCCAGACAAGCTCTCGTAGCTGTTTCGTGTCGTTAGTGTCTCGGAAGAGGCTGTCTTCCGCAACTTGCGGGCGGTCTTCCTCGGCTTCGGCTTCTGAAAGTCTTCATCGCCAGATGACGAAGACTCTTCGCTGCTTGTTACCGCTGTACTGCTGCGGTCCTCCTCGCTTACTACTTCCACTCGGGCACGAGGGCGTTTGCCGGCGCTCACGGACTGGCCCTCAGCCATGGCTGGAATAGAAATTCCGGTAGACACCTCACTCAGTGTCGTACCGAAATTGTGTCTATTAGTCGCAAAAACTTGGTCGATAATGCCTTGTAAAAGACAGGAATTGCTCATCAACACCTTTACTGCACTCGTCTCCAGTCACAATGCCGTGCCGCTGCTGAATGGTGTGCGTTCGATGCGCGATCGAATGCGAATCGTTAATGACTGAGTGGATATGTCTGTTGTCGTGGTATTTATAGTGATCGGTGGGGGTAGTGAGTCGGAACGGTGACCGGGGATTGGTCTGTTGGGGCGTGACGGATCGTTAATGAGATGTCCACAATGCCTGGAAACATCTCATTAACTGTCAAAATTTAGGTTACGCGAAGGAACTGAATTCAGATAATTTGTGTATAATGTATTAATGTAATAGACAGAGCATGTCTTGAACCTTTTCTTCTGAGAAAAAAATTTCGAATTGAGTAAACAAAAAATAAATTAAACAATTAATACTCCTTCACGATATTTTATCCCGACTTTTATACTAACTTGGAAACTAAGTCTCAAGTCATTGAAAATGTGAGAGAATCAGCGTAGCTAAATCTTCCTTCTCATGTAAACATAAGCAATTACGGGTATTTGTTTTTTTTTAGAATAATTACTCTAATGCCAAAGCTTTTGCCAACTTCGCAAAGAATAAGTTAGATACCTACACTGAGAAAAATTGATCTTAACAAAATTGAGAAAAACTTACGTTTGATATTTTGTTTAATCAGAATGACTGTTAAGAAGCATGCTTATTTCTTCAGACCGATTTTGTGAAATGTTATATGATCTTCCAGTTGCAGTTGTAAGTTCAAGGGGTGATATTTCTCTTAAAATATTTTTATAGGCACCCACACTTTATCACTAGCAGACTTCTTGAAAGACGTTCTAGGCCCTGCAGGATGGTAAAATTGTACATACACATCACTATTTACCAAACTTAGTTACTCAACTTCTGCAAACCACCACTGTCCATCATACACACATGCCACTAAGTCATTTGTTTGTAGAGTCAAGGGCACAATTTTACAGACACAGTGGTCTTTGTAAATGTTAGTTTTTGATGTTGCAAAGCACCTAATTACGTTTTCTGAAACTCAATGAAATTTATTATAATTTCTTGTTTTTCTCAATTTTGTTAAGATCAATAGGTTAATCGAAATATAATATTGAACTTTTTTGTACTGAGTTGTGGATTCCTTTTATTTTAAAACATAACTTTCAAATGTCTGTGGAAATAGGAATTCAAATTTGTGTTCTGTGCAATTAAAAGCCTTTGATTTTAATGCGGCTTAAACACATTTCAATGTTAATTTTTTTACACTTTTTGAAAATTCATAACTTTTTTCATAGTAGAATATCAAAGTTGAAATTTTTACTGTAGTTTCCTCTTATACAGGTGGCAATAATATATAAAAGAATTAGAAATATTTAAAATGGTCAAGCAACCAAAAATATTTTTATTGGATCACTTCATATGCATTGACCCAAAAGGACGATTTCAATAGAATTCGTTTGTCTTTTATTTCTTGACGTTTTCGGATTTTTATCCGATTTCATTTTCGATATCGCTCTCGTCTAAGTTTCCCTAAATTTTAATGGAATAAATGGCGCCGTCTGTTTTAAGACTAACAAAACTGTTTCTTCACATTTTTCTTTTTATCATTATTTTTGCACGATGTATTAATAAAAAAAAAAAGAATGAATTAAAAATTCTACTAAAGTCAAATTGAACAGATTCTTTTATGATTCTCAAAAAAAATTTGAAAATTTCAGGCATTTTTTAATATAAAAATTAAAAGAAAAACAGAAATATTAAAAAAAGCAAAATTTTCCTGAGATTTTGTTTTTTTCCTTTGTTTTCACAAAACGTCTTTGTTTTTTCTTATACTTTTATAAAATAAGATAATGGATACGAAAGGAATGCAAGAAAGAAATGAAAAAAACTACGACGTATAAAACAAAATTTAAAAAAATATTAAATAAATAAATTAAGCACGTCAACAACAACAGTCGACCTTCAGATTAATTATGAATCTAAAAAATCGCATTATTTTAAATTTAAGTAAAATTGTGTGTAGGTACTTAATGCATGCGTTATGCTTCACGTCAAATTTTTTTTAATTTAGTCTACTTATGTTTAATGTAAATTCTTTAAGTTGTCCAAGTGAGTAATCATAAAACGTTTAATTAGAAATTAGCTAAATGGCGGCCTGTCATTAGATAATGCCTAATTACGGTACCTAAATTTATACTTAAAAATCAAACAAACTTATAAAACTGCTCAGTAGACTGGGAAGATCGCTGGGCAGAAATGAGCAGAATAAAGGACTTCCTGCAAATTAGTGATGCAGAAGTTAAAGCTGTTAGAAAACTGTATAACAAAACGGAAGTAGATATCACTGGAGACGTCAACTTATTATTAATTTGGCTGCAGAAGCAGCCACATTTACCTCAACCACATGGTAAGTCTAATAACAATAATAATATAAATAAATTCACAATTACTAAGAAAGAATGTTGCAAATACCATTGTATTCTAAAAAGCAACTTTACATTCGCTAACAGTTTAGGGGAAATAGTAGGAGGAAATAAAATTAAATGCCATATTTTGTAACGTACATTTTCTGTTATCTATTTGCATTATAAGCGAAAATAAAACATTGCACACGTTAAAAGACTCTACAGAGTAGTTTTGGAAAACTGTTTCGAGGTATTGGCTCTCATCAGCAAGATGTATTTCTTGACCAACTCGATCGACGGCTTATGTAACGCATAGCAAGAATGTTCTATTATAATCAGCAGGAAAGTTACTATTGAATTGAAGGTAAGAAAAGAAGAATAACAAATCCTTGCGCTACAGTCACAAAAATGAATCAACAAGCAATGTTTGTTTTGTTGTTAATTTAGAAGGCGACTGTTTCTTTTATATCTACATGTAGGTATAACCTTCAAAGAAAAAAGTGCTGTCCTTTTTAGAGTGTACTTTAATGAATAAATATTGAGGAATTATTTATATAATTTGCAGATAAAGATCGCCTTGAGCGCATCCTCCTAAGGAACAAGTTTCGAATAGAGCAAGCAAAATCAAAATTGGATCACTACTACACGTTTAAAACGTTCTATCCGGAGTTTTTTGATTTAAATCCGGAATCTGTCCGGTTACAAAATGTGAGAAAATCCATGTAAGTTCTGCAACAGTGAGTTTCACACGTGCCTACAATTAATTTGTTCACGTAGAACGATTGCCCCAATGCCAAAACTTTTGCCGAGTTTGGAAAGGTTGTATTGTTGTCGATTTGTTAAAGACGAAGAGGACAACTATAACGTTCTGGATAAATTTCAGTACTTGATTATGTATTGGGAATTACAACTATCGCATGATTACGGCTTAGCAGAGATTTACCTGTGGGACTTCAAGTATTTCAGCTTTAAACACGTTGTAAAGTTGGACATAAATCTACTTCAAAAAGGATTCGCTATACTACGGGTAAGTTTTTAGGGTAACTTTTAGTTCCGATTTTATAATAGTCGGATAAACATTATTCTTACAATAACGTGACGTAGATATGGAGGAACATTATAGGATATTCGGCGAACAGTTATTCCGTCCTTATTCCACGATTGTACAACTGAGCCTTAGTATTTTCATTAATTTCTTGAAGCAGGAACTCTATCGATATTTCATCTAAACTTTGCTGTTATAATTTCTTTTAGCAAGCGTTTTCTGGTCGAATTTCATGTATACATTATATCAACGTGCCTCCCTCGTTCGACATTGTGATGAATATTATGGGGCGAGTGATGGACCCAAAATTATTTGGGAAGGTAAGCGTCGCTTCGCGCGAAGCGCCGTTTAAAAATAATGTGTTTCGTTTGTAGATACGAATTCATAAAGATTTGAATTCGTTATGCGAAGCCATACCAAAGGAATACTTACCCGAAGAATATGGTGGAAACGCAGGATCACTAACAAAACTTTCTGGTAATTTAAATATAAATTTGAATAGATATCGAGTGATCAAAGTAATTTTACCTCTAGCTAGCCATGTCTCGAAAACGTAGCATAACTCCAAACACAAGTTTTATTTTTACAGGCTACTAGAGGTAAAATTACTTTGATCATTCGACTTATAAAATGTCGATATTTGGCGGAAGGATTTGTATTTTCTACACTACATAAATGACTTACTCAAGGCAAACAGTCTACTTTTGATATCGAAAACCTAAGACTGGCAGCTCTCTGATCATGAATTTCAACTTCAGTTGCTCTGGCTTGTAAAACCAATTTTTATATTAACCTTGGCTGTCGGCCAAATTGTTGTTGATGATAAAATGCCTGAATGGATTGTATTTCCGATGATTGAAGGTACTTGACTCTTTCTAGGTCTTTAAATAAATTTGATACTCAACTTCTTTAAGAGTCTTTAATCTTTTACTTACTAATTGGCCTGTTCTCTCATTTTCCGTCATTCCCATATGCTCCAGCATCCACTTCCAGATGATTCGTCGTGGCTTGCTACGAATTTTTTCAATTCCAAAATAAATGGGACTTATGGGACCCACTGTATATAAAGTGAGGTTATGTTTGCGCACGAGCCGGAAATATTATGCAAATTTTTGCTTGTTTCACAACAATTTCAAAACAAACAAGGTGTTTCGCATCTTGCGTTGCATTACAAACTTCAAAACATACCTGTAGTTCATTTTTCTGTTATATGACGATCGATCTAGGTCGAATAGATAAGTCAAAGAACTTTCGTGAAACAGCCTTGAGGCTCTTGTCATGTCATGCCATTTCATCGTATATTTTCTTAACTCAGATCTATACGATTGGCATAATATTAAATCAAAAATAGCTTTAGGTACCTTATGATAAAGTCAAGTAGTGCTGTCAACTTTGTCACTAGATCTGGTGACTTTCTGTTGAAGTTTCGATTAAAATACCTATTCTAGTAAACTATTGATGACATCATATTAATAAATAGCATCAATTAAAAAAAACTTATGTGTACTTTAATTGCCATACTGTCTATCAAGTGATTTCTTAACAATTATGACAGTTGTCAAAGTTTTCTAATAGTTCTAATCAATCATATTAATAAAAAAAAAACTTAAATTTAATAGACAAAGTGACTAAAAACTGATAATTATCACAGCAAAGTTTCCATAAAGTATTCTATATAGATTATTGATGACGTCATTCTAATTAAACGCGTTAATAAAAAAGCTTATATTTTAATTGTCGAACTGACTGACATAATTTTTTTGACAATCACAACAACTGTCAGTTTTTGGTAACCTATTGATGACGTTATTCTAATTAAACACATTAAAGAAAACTGACGATTTTTCTCTGATAATTCTGACAGCTGTGAAAAGTTTTAAGTTTTTTGTATAGGTAGGTACAGAAGATCATTGATGACGTCATTTATTAATCCCATTGATAAAAAATCTTTGACCAGTTGACTGACAGTTGATTGTTTTTTGATAATTGTGACAGCTGTCAAAGTTTTTAATAAAGTTTTGTAGAAGAATATCGATGCCGTTATCTTACAATTACATTAATTTCTAAACTATTGATGACTAATACATATTTTTACGTCATTTTAATCAATAATATTAGTAAAATTTTTATTGTTAAACTCACTCATATCTGAGTGACAGAAGTCAAAGTTTTAATATTTTTTTTTGTAGACAGTTTAATCGTCAAACTGACGATTTCTTCTCTCATAATTTTGACGGCTGTCAAAGTTTTCAATAAAGATTTGTTGATATTCTAGCAAAGTTCGTCTTGTAGCAAATCGTTTAATTTACGACTAAATACAAAAATTTACTTCAAATTTGTCCCATAACATACATTAATATGAGGTCAAATTTTTAGCATGTAAATCCCTATTGCACACTTAAAAAAATTCACTGAATACAAATTATATATCTGTGAGTTCTCTTTTTAAAAGTTGCTTCAATTTGTGTATTAGATAGTTGAATCTTATTGAATGCTTCTTTCAATCTTAAATAGATGAATGGTACGAAGAACTGAAGCTCCAGAAGGACTTCCTCGAAGCAAACAGCAAGAAGTGCTCCGACGAATCGCTGAGGATTGGAAAATCGATTAAGAACGACCTGTTTGGTGTAGATGGTACTTTCAAAAGAATCAATTTAGATTGAATGATTTTAGATTTTAGAATCTGTAAGGAAGAAAGTAAGAAACTGTTCACCGTGATTAGATCGTGTAAGAAATATACAGGGTGAGTGACAATCGTTCTGCAAAAAAAAACGTGGAACAGAATGAACGTTATAGATTACGGAACAGTTTATAATTAATTAATAGTTCACTCCAAAAGCATGTTGCGACAATACGTATTATAAATACGCCACGTTTTATAAATACAGTAGTACCATCAATTGTCAGTCACCTTGTAACCTATATGGATTGAATTATACAATTTAGGCTAAAATAAGTCACTTTTTAAATATGTTCTTGTTAATGTTGTTGCAAATTGACTTTGTAAAAAGTGAGAAATAGTCAATAAATGGTTATTTTGTGTGTAGCTAATAATTATTACTGCGTTATTTAATTTCTATAATATAGTTACATTTATTAGATGCCTTGCACTAGCGACAGAATTTTTAATTGAAAAAAAAAACCTTGTTAGCCAAATAAATAAACAAATTAATCAATAGAAACTGTGTGAAAAGTGTATAACAGTCTAGGAGAAGTGAAGAATTATATTTTTCAATAAAAAATTCAAATTTCCGTCCACTTTAGGTATTACTTTCCCTTCCGCCTGTTGATAAAGAAGAATGTGATTGTTACGCTTGGCGAACATGGCTAATTATTTTCTAAATATCACACCACAAAATGACACAATCAACCGAAATAATAACTTATTTTATACTGATCATTAAACCTTGAGTAGTTTGGTTAAAATTATTTTCAAATAAAATCACGAGATTTGTTGCTTAAGTTTGAAATTTCAATAGAAAGTCACCGGATCTAGTGTCAAAATCACTAAATTGGCAATATTGGGCATAAGTTTACAGGTTCTGTTACTACAAAATTTACCACAGAATTAAAAAAATAACTAATTTAGTTATTATTAAATGAAAAAATCACTAGATGAGTCACTAAATCAGTCTCAAAATCACTTAATTTCAAAGATGTTTGAATGTACTAAAATTTGTCTAAAATTTCAACAGATAGTCACTAGATCTAGTGGCGAAATTACTAAATTGGCAACAAAGTCTCTCATTGGATACGTTTTACCGCAGTGTTGCCAGAAAATACATAAACTTCGTAATAATTAGATGGATATTTAGTTTCATAATGAAGTTTCACATTTTAATAATAGATGTCACCACTACAAACATCGTTGCATTATCGTAATATACACTTATCAAGAAGATATCACATTTTGCTTAATGCTTTTTTCTTATTGTGTACGTTATTTAAAGTTCCACAAATTGAAATGTTAACATTTAACTGTAACAATGTCAATTTTAGAATATACTCGTCATTTTGCATAATAGATGGCGTTAAATTAACCAAATTCAGTAAGTGGTAATGTGCATATCTATGAACTACGACTTAATTAAACAAAATATATAATAAAAAATTTTAAATAAAAATTTTAATTAAATAAATAAATTAAGCACGTCAAACAACAAGTCGACCTTCAAATTAATTATAAATCTTAAATCACGTTTAAGCATTTACAATGTAATTAAGTAAACTTAAATACGTTATGCTTCATTTCAATTTTTTTAAAATTTAATCTGTATTTAATGTAAATTCTTTAAGTGGTCCAAGTGAGTATTCGCAAAACGAAGCACGTTTTTATTTTCTTTTACATACGTTTACTTAAAAAATAAGCTAAATGGCGGTCTATCATTAGGCGGTATATAATTACGGTACCTGAATTTCTATTTAAAAATCAAATGAACTAATAAAACTGGCTCAGTAGACTGGGAAGATCGCTGGATAAAAATGAGCAGAATAAAAGAGTTGTTGCAAATTAGTGATGCAGAAGTTAAAGCTGTTAGAGAATTGTATAACAAGGCGGAAGAAGATATCAACGGGGACGTCAATTTATTATTAATTTGGTTGCAGAAGCAGCCACATTTACCTCAACCACATGGTAAGTCTAATGTTAATAATATAAATAAATTCACAATTACTAAGAAAGAATGTTACAAATACCATGTGTATTGAAAAAAGCAACTTTACATTTGCTCACAGTTTAGAGGAAATAGGAGGAGGAAGTAAAATTAAATGCCATATTTTGTAACGTAAATTTTTTGTTTTCTATTTGCACTATAAGCGAAAATAAAATATTGCACGTGTTAAAAGATTCTACAGAGTAGTTTTGGATAACTGTTTCGAGGTATTGGCTCTCATCGGCAAGATGTATTTCTTGGCCAACTCGTTCGACGGCTTATGTAACGCATAGCAAGAACGTTCTATTATAATCAGCAGGAAACTAAATATACATGTTATTATTGAATTGAAGGTAAGAAAAGAAGAATAACAAACCCTTGCGGTACAGTCACAAAAATGAATGAACAAGCAATATTTTGTTGTTAATTTAGAAGGCGAATGTTTCTTTTATACTTACATGTAGGTACAACCTTCAGAGAAAAATGTTCTGTCCATTTTATAGTGTACTTTAGTGAACAAATATTAAGAAATGTTTATATAATTTGTAGATAAAGATCGCCTTGAGCGCATCCTCCTAAGGAACAAGTTTCGAATAGAGCAAACAAAATCAAAGTTGGATCACTACTACACGTTTAAAACACTTTATCCGGAGTTTTATAATTTAAACCCGGAATCTGTCTGGTTACAAAACTTCAGAAAATCCTTGTAAGTTCTGCAAAAGCAAGTTTCACGTGTATACATTAATTTGTTTGCGTAGAACGATCGCCCCAATGCCGAAACTTTTGCCCGGTTTGGAAAGGTTGTATTGTTGTCGATTTGTTAAAGACGAAGAGGACAACTACAGCATTGTGGATAAATTTCAGTACTTTATTATGTTCTGGGAATTACAACTGTCGCATGATTACAACTTAGCAGAGGTACACATATGGGACTTCAAATATTTCAGTTTTAAACACGTTGTAAGGTGGGATATAAATCTGTTGCAAAAAGGATTCTCTATACTTCAGGTAAATAATTTCAGTATTAGCAAGTAAAAAAATTAAACATTTTGTCTGACCCTTTTAGCAAGCGTTTTCTGGTAGATTCTCGCGTATATATTACGTCAACGTACCTGCAACGTTTGATATTGTGATGAATATGTTGGGGCGAGCAATGGACTCAAAATTATTTAGGAAGGCAAGGGCAACTTCGTGCGAAGCGCCGATAAAAAAATAATGCTTCTCGTTTGTAGATACACATTCATAAAGATTGGGATTCAGCATGCGGAGTCATACCAAAGGAATACTTACCCGAAGAATTTGGTGGAAACGCGGGATCACTAACAAAACTTTCTGGTAAATTAATATAAATTTGAATAGATACAGTTGTCAAAGTAATTTTACATGCTGGTTTGTTGGTGATGAGGGTATATCCACAGGATCCTTTTCTATTGAGGTTTCATGGTTCAAAGGATATTTTTACATCCTTATTCAGCTGGACCAAATCTTTGGTAATAAATGATTCTTTAGTCTCTTACTTTGCAAGCTGGCTTGTCCTCTCATCCCTTATTCCCTAACACTCACTTCAACATGACTTGCCAAGAGCTTTAGTCACTCTCACAACTGGTTCAATTTTGTTACAAAGCTTGCAACCAACACCTCAACACCTCAAAATCTTTTAGTGGCTACCTCCTCAGTGATAAGTTTCTCCTGCATGAATTAGGTCATGAACAGACTTTAAGGTCATCCAAATCATAACCATTACATCAAATTTATTAGTATATTTGTCTTACATTTACTTATTCATACTCATTCAACACCTTACAAACGACTTATTCTAACTGCCTACTTTTGATATCAAAACCTAAGACTGACAGCACTCTGGTAATGAATTTCAATTTCAGTTGCTTTGGCTTGGAAAATCAGTTTTTATATTAATCTTGACTTGCTGTTGGTGTTAAGATCTCCGAAGTAATTGTATTTCCGGCAATTGAAGGTGCTTGACTCTTTCTAAGTCTTCAAATGAATTTGATACTCTTTTACTTTGCAAATTGGTCTGTTCTCTCATTTTCCGCCATTCCTATATGCCCCTCGTCCCAGCATCCATATCAAGATGATTTGTCGTGGTTTGCTACGAATTTTTTCAATTCCAAAGTAAATGGGACTTATAGGATGCGCTGTATATAAAGTGAGGTTATGTTTTCACAGGGTCCGAAAATATTAGACAAATTTTTTATTGTTTCACAAGAATTTCAAAATAAAAAAGGTTGTTTCGCATTTTACATTACAAAGTTCAAAACATACCATCGCATTTGTAATAAACTCTTAAGCAGAGTTGCCACTTTAGTAACTTTGTCGTCAGATCCGATGATTTTCTGTCGAAGCTTTAATTAAAGTATTCTACCGTGCGATTTATTGAAAACAGGCCTTAGTGGGCCTTAAAATGTGCAAACTTAAATAAGATTATTTAAAACAAACGTCAAAATAATCTTACTTATGTTAATGTCAAAACATCACAATAAATATAAATATAAATATATAATATATAATAATAATATAATAATATATATAAATATATATAAATATAAATATATAACGTACCGCGATATTAAAAATATTAATCTTCCTCATTTCTATGCTAAAGTTGCTTCTATTGACTGGGATGCGGTTTATTATATAAACAACATTAATGACAAAGTTCATTACTTTAATTCAGCTATTGTTTCCGTGTTTGATGAAATTGCTCCATTACAAACAAAAAGAGCAACAAGACCTTTTTCTCCTTGGATAACTTTTAACATTAAACAACTTATTCGCGAGAAAAATAAGGCATTTAGTGAGTATAGAAGATCTACAAGAAACCTGAATACAACAAGTACTTTTAATCGTGTGAAATGGGAAACATATAAACAATTACGTAATAATGTAACAGATTGCATCAGACGTGAGAAGAAAGCATTCATGGAAAGCACTGTTAAGAGTTCAAAAAATTCTGCAGATATGTGGAAACAGTTGGGTTTTTTAGGAATATATAATAAAAAGAATTCTGGAAGTTTACCTGCTCATTTGTGCTGCCCGGAAACGATTAATGCCTTCTTTTCGCATGATAATATTGAGAAAGCCAATCCCGACACTGTATCGTATTTTTGTAATAACGTTAAATCTGAAGTAAATGCAACCTTTGATTTTCATTTAACAACTTGTGAGGAGATTACTAATATAATTTCAGACATTTCTACTAGTGCTGTAGGAGTTGACGGCATTTCTGCTACTATGTTAAAAATGTGCTTGCCTTTTTGTAAGCTTGCCTTAATAAATATTATAAATTGTTCTCTTGAACAATGTGTCTTTCCTGATATTTGGAAACGTGCTTTAATTACTCCACTGCCGAAGTGCGATAAACCTACTGCTCCCAGTGATTTGCGGCCTATCAGCGTCCTTCCTGTTATCTCTAGAGTTTTGGAAAGAGTTATATATAATCAGTTGAGTACCTACCTTCATGAATTTCGGTTTATTCCCTCATGCCAGTCAGGTTTCAGACCGCGTCACAGTACAACAACAGCTCTTATAGATATAGCTGATGAGTTTCTCTCTGCATCTGATAATTATAAAGTATCTGTTTTAATATTGCTCGACTATTCTAAAGCGTTTG
The DNA here is from genome assembly GCA_958336345.1 of Dorcus parallelipipedus. Lineage (NCBI taxonomy): Eukaryota > Metazoa > Arthropoda > Insecta > Coleoptera > Lucanidae > Dorcus > Dorcus parallelipipedus. The sequence continues at coordinate 27,143,815 of OY284483.1, forward strand.
ATATGCTAGATCACAGGCTTCTTTTAGCTAAACTTTTATATTACGGGTTGTCATCTTCGGCAGTTGAGTGGTTTGCTAGTTATTTCCGTAATCGTTCTCAGCTGACACGTATAAATTCGGACGAAGGCTATAAATACTCCTCTGTCACGGACGTCAATGCAGGTGTTGCACAAGGCTCTATTTTAGGGCCACTATTGTTTAATCTCTACATGGCTGACTTGTATGAAAATATTATAAACTGCAAAATTCGCGCCTACGCTGATGATAACCAGATGTTTTATTCGTTTTTTCCTTCTGATTATGATACAGCTATAGCTAAGGTTAATCAGGATTTGGACTCAATTAGCGTATGGTCCAAAAATAATGCATTAAAGTTAAATCCGAATAAATGTGCCGCTATGCTAATTGGTACTAAATGGCAGTGTGACAAAATTGATCATCTTTTGCAAAACGTATTTTTGTTAGATAACATTCCTTTGACTTTAGTTAAGCAAATAAAAAATTTGGGAGTTTTCTTTGATTCATATCTTACCTTCACATTTCACGTAAACAAACTAATTCAAAATGCATACGGTAGGCTACGATCCATACACAGGTATAAACATATTTTACCATTCAGAATAAAATTACTGTTAGTTGAATGTCTTGTTTTATCCACTTTTAATTATTGTGATTGTGTCTACGGACCGTGTTTATCGTCTGAAAATGTTTACCGAATCCAAAAATGTCAAAATTCATGTATTCGTTTTGTAGGTAATATTACCAGAAGGTCTCATATAACTCCTTTCTATGAAAAACATAAAATTTTAAAAATTGTGGTACGTAGAGAACTTCATTTATGTTGTCTTGTCCATAAAATATTAGAAACACAAGAACCTAGTTATTTGTTTTGTAAATTAATTTTTCTCCGAGATTTACATCAATCTAAAACTCGTCAAATATGCTTGTTGAACATACCAATTCACAGAACTGCCTTCTTTAGAGGATCTTTTTCTTACTCCTCCGTTCGTGCTTACAACGATGTCCCTGATGTGTTTAAAACATTAAAATACTTCTCTTTCAAGGCGAAACTGAAATTATTTTTATTATCTAATTAGTTGCTTAGAGTTTCTGGTATTGTCAAACGTATTACTTAGTATAAGTTGGTTATATTATTTTCGATTGTATATTTAGCTATGTGTACACACGTGTGTTTGTCGTACATTTATTGTATAACTATATATTGTTATTTTCAGCTATATGAGGTAGGATAGCAACAGCCAGCGGCTGAAATCCCGCCTGAATAAAGTCCTGTTATTATTATTATTATTATTATAAATGTTCGAAATGCTGTCCTTCACTTACAAAACATAATTGCGTGCGTCTTATTAAATTTAAACTTTCTAATATAGATGATTTTTGTTCATTAGAAAGCATTCTGGTCACAATGTTAAAAATATTTTTACTTTCGTTCCTTAACAAATCTGGATCGTCATAAATAAATTTATTTAAGACATAACGTTTGGCGGTTCCAAAGCCAACTCTGGCTTGTTTTCAAAAAATCGCACGGTAGTATACTATTGATGATAATTGATATTATTGAATGCTTCTTTCAATCTGGAATAGATGAATGGTACGAGGAACTGAAGCTCCAGAAGGACTTCTTTGAAGCAAACAGCAAGAAGTGCTCCGACGAATCACTGAGGATTGGAAAGTCGATTAAGAATGACCTGTTTGGTGTAGATGGTACTTTCAAAAAAATCAATTTGGATTGAATGATTTTAGATTTTAGAATATGTAGAACATGTATGTACGGAACAGTCTATAATTAATTTAAAAAATGTACTCTAAAAGCATGCTGCAGCACTGCGTATTAAATAGAACGTCACGGCAGTGCCAACATTTGTCAGTCACCCAGTATGGCCCAATCTTTTTCAAAATATATTTATTTATCGAAGTACTTTTTTTTATATACTGTTTTATATACTTTTTATATACCGTATTTTTTATATACTTCATGTACTGAGGAACTTGGTAGGTCTACTTCATCTACGAGCGCTAGCAACAGCCTATTATGCACTTATCTATAGTCATATATCATACACAATTATATGTTGAGGGCATAAAGCAAGCATTAATCGAATATTTTTTAGCCTACCCGTATTATTTATGGTTTAGACTATAGAGCTCATGTTAGGAAGAAATTCACTAAACTTCAAATGCCAGCTGCTCTTACTATTTATTCTAGATTGTTTAATCCATGTGCGTACAAACAGAAATAAGTATGACACCCGCAAACATATTCACGTCTACAGCACAAGACATAATAGTGATATAGTTACAAATTATTTTAGATTAGAGTCATCCAAGTTGGGATCAAAACATTACGGAATTAAATTCTTTTAACAAAGTTCCGCATAGCTTTTGTATGTACAAGATATACTTAATGGTTGTTAAGGAGCTATTAAGGAATCCATTTCAATGTTACACCCTGTATGAGTATTTCAAGTTGATAGTCATAATAAAATATTTTAGTTTTCTTATCTGAATGTTTTCGTATGCCAGGCTCTAGCAGGGGAGTGGAAATCTTTCCTTATCTGGTTTAGCGATGCACTAGTGAAAATTGACCAGTCGGAAATGATTGTTATCGAAAATTCTCATACAGGGTCTGGCAGTCAAACCTGACGGTTTTAGTTTGAGTGTCACCCAAGGTAGGAGCAAGAAATTAGGAAGAAAACGATTCCACAAGTATGGAAGTTTTCTATTTATGGAGCAGTGGGGCCATGAGCATCGCGCTTTCGTCACAGAGACATATTTCAAAAACGGCGATTCCATAGAATTACGCATGACTTCAATATTTTCCGGGGTTCTGACGGTTTGAACAGATCCACCCCTCCTCCTTGGCATAGCTGAAGACGTAGTGCAAAAGTTTTGCATCCACAACAATTCCGTGTAGCAATCCTTCTGCGGGGAGGAACATTGAAATGCTGGCGGAACTTTCGTGGCGTGATCGTAACGGAATCGCCGTTTTTTGAAATACGTCTCTATGACGAAAGCGCGATGCTCATGGCCCCACTGCTCCGTAATACAAAACTTCCATACTTGTTGAATCGAATTACACCGTTTTCTTCGCAATTTTTTGCTTTTACCTTGGGTGACACTTAAACTAAAACCGTCAGGTTTGACTGCCAGGCCCTGTATAAGGACATGTTACGAGCAATCGATAAACGTTTGCTTACATTGGGATATCAAGATTACCACAACAAATGACTAAATATATTAATTATATATGCATTTCTTATCAAGAGCAGCATCTAAATAGAAGATAAAAAATTGAAACCAATTTAAAAATGTCATGATTGTTCTATTGTATTCTGAAGAATATGGCGATTACAGCACCAGTTGAACATACAATTCAATTTACTATTAATCCTGGCAACGAGACTTTTCTGTTTTTCGTAAAGTATATCAAAATATCAAAGTAGAGTCAATTAATTACTGGGCGCTGTCAAATTTTCCTGAGAATGGCTTTTAGACGTAAATCTAAAGAACCAGTGAAAGTCTTCTTGCCAAGAAGGACAAACAGCCACGTGAAATTCCGAGCCGTGCAACCGTTAGTAGCATTTGTGCTGAAGAGGCCGCCGAAAAATATCATCTACATTGAGAATCTGCCAGAAGAAATAATGATCCAGATGTTCTCGCACATATCGCCGAAGGAACTCTTTTTAACGCCCGACCAGTATGCAGAAGGTGGGAACTACTTGCCATGAGGTCTATCCTGTGGAAAAGAATCGATGTTGATAAGGACATTCCAACGGAGATTTTGTTTGAGTGGATCAAATCCGCCCATCTTTTGAAGACATTCACCATGAGGAACAGGAACGACGCAAATGTCATCGCAAAAGAGGTTATTCTCCCATCGTCATGATTACTATAATTTAACGCCTTCAGTTATCAAAAAATTGTAAAAGCTTGGAATCTATAAAAATACAAAACGTAAAAATTGTTTCATACAATGCAAACTGTTATGTCACCTAATGACATGCTGGCGTAAATGATAGAACTTCAATTTCAGTCGATGCAGGTAAAATCTTCTTCGCTTCGCTGTCCCACGTCACTCACAATCACCATCAACGATTTTGGTTTTTCAGATTTTTATCTCGGAAATTTTTTCATTTAATTTCGGGAGACAAGCGCAGCCGAAAGCTCATGAAGAAGTATATCGGCCCCATATCCGCCAAGCAGATGCGAGCCTTTTTCGCTGTCCTCTCCGACTACGAGGTGCACGATTCTGCGGTTATGGGGAACATGAATTTCAGTCAGAAGTTCAAACTGCGCGACGTCATTCAGCAATTTCAAGAACTTCAAAATCCGGAACAATTTCTGAACATGATTCCAGGAGAACTTGACTTACGGCCCCAATTTGAGAGACAACGTTTAATTTACTTCGTGGGTATACAATTACAAATATGCACAAGATGTTAAAGAGGAATAAAAATTTGTGGATACATAAATTGTCAAATAAAAAAATAAATAAATAGCGTTTCTGTTTTGTTACAGAGGGCTGCTACGTTAGTAACACCTAATAAATGCTTCGTAAAACTGAGTGTACTGTGCTATCGAATGTTGTCAAAAAAGTTCAGATAAGTGAGATGGAGACTTGGTCCTTCCGAGTCAGCGGGACTTCTTAGAATTAAATGCAGCTAATTTTTCCTTTAAATTTGAATATAATCGACCAAAGTAATATAATATTTGGTTTCTTAGCAAGTAGCGAATTACTGTCCTGGTGTAACATATGTAACGGTGGAGATTTCTAATTACATAAGAACTATAAAATTAAGAAAAAAATCATGACTTGCATGTTACTTTCACTTACTTACACTTTATATACCGTCCGTTGCAAATTTTTTTGGAAAAGTACGCACACGTTACGCCCAGGCGACTTCCTCCTGCGTAGATATACATATAAGAAAAATAGAACGTACCACGCGAGGCGTTTGCGTCTTTTATTTTATAACGTCATTACTTTCTTTCTCCCCTGCTCTTTTACTTACAAATTTTTTTCAACAATCGGTGTATTAAATGAATGCATTAAGGAACATTTGACTAACCAGTCATGCCGGTTCTAGCCTTCGAACTCTTCGTAAAATTACAGTTGCTTTAGGATATCAACCCAGTGCATCCAAAGCGCTTCCAGAAAAAATGAGTAAAATACAAGAGCTCCTGCAAGTTAGCGACGAAGAAGTGGAACGTGTGAGAAAACAGTTTGAGAAAACGGAAGCGGACATCAACGAAGATGTGAATATTTTGTTGGATTGGCTGGAGAAGCAACCCCATTTACCTAAACCACATGGTAAGATTTAGCACACCAATAAAAAAATTATGATCCTTTATTAAATCAGATAATTTTTTGTTTACTCAAGAGAAGGAAAGTTGTGACACAAAAAATAAAAAAATGCAAAGCACAAAGTACTTTTTATTTTACTTGGAAAATGCAAGAATGTGATTTTAAAAGTTGTTTTTTTAATATGCATGTAAATGTTTTTAATATACAGAATGTCCAATGTGGTAAAATATACTCCTCTTGATTTTTTTGTTAAACGTGAGGTGTTTCCTGAATTACATTTTCGATATGGGCGATCCAAAATTAATAAATAATATAAAATAAAATCAGAGTCAATCAATCTATTGATATATAATCTGTAAAAACTGAAAAAAATTAACGACAGTAGAAAAAATCTTCTAACTCTTTAAATTGATAATGACCAATTTCAAATGGCTACAGTGTTCGAGAGCGTTTAAGCAACTGACAAATTTGACAGGAGTCAGAAGGCAAATGTCAGAGTAAAAGTTTCGAATCAAGCTAAGACTCTGATTTTATTTTTAATAATCTCTTATCTAAAAAATAATTTTGGATCGTACAGTATTTTTGCGCTCAAGAACACGATGACTTGACAGAACTGTGGATTACATAAACGAAAATAAGTTGATATCACCATACTAATGAGTGCAGAGATTATTTTTTTATTCGCATTAAATAAAAGAAAAAAAATGGATCTGTGACTGACATCATTAACTTAATTGTTACTGAAATCTAAATGTGCAAAAAGAAATACCTTTTATCAGGAGCAGGACGTCTCAAGGCAAACTGCACGCTTAGCTTTGACAATAAATATCAAGATTTTTCGCAGGTTCATCTGGAAAGTTTTAGCATAGTAAACATATTAATGTTTGTTTTTTTTGCACATGAGATTAGTCTAATTTTTTCCTCTGGACTGTTGTAATAGGCGTCATACTATTTTTCCTATGAAAGTGAGTAAAGTGCTCCCTTTCAGAAAGCAACGAGAAGTAATCAACTTCCTAAAAACTGTGTTTTTTCGAAATATGAAAGTGAAATCTGGTCGAGAAGAGTTGAATCGGGAAGAAGAACTTAAAATTGAGCTACTCCGATTCTGAAGCACTCTTTAACATTGTTTATTTAAAGAATCCTCTCTGTAGATCATCGCCTTGAAGTTAATGAATAAGAGGTTGTGTTTTGAACGAAAATTGAGGCGACAATTCTTTTACAAGGAACTCCCAAAGAGAAGATGATTCTCTAAACTCGTTCCAAATTGTCTTATTTTGCTTTTTGCCATAATCAAATAGGTGCAGAGGTGGTTAAAGATGGGAGAAGGTAAAATGAAGTTAGCTAAAGCATCTGGGAGATGGAACTAAGCCTTATTCATAAAAAAATTTGAAACTACTGAAAATCTGATGGTCAGAAGTAGGATACGATTGTTACTCGCCCTATTTCCTCTTGCAAAACCATCTTTCATTTTCTCCCTCAGTTCTTCCTTCGTTTGCTTTGTCTTCTCTTTGAAATCCAAATGAACCATGTTGCTCGTAATCTACTTTCTTCCATTATCTTCCTGATTGGACTCAGCCCCTTTATTGCTGCTTGATTTTTTTTAGTACAACTGTTTTTAGTTGTTTTCTAGTTTTACTAGTTTTCTTTCGTTTTCTTTTTCTTCCCTTTGAAATCCAAGTGAATTATGTTGCTCGTAATCTACCTTCCTCTATTACCTTTCTGATTTGACTCAACCCCTTTGTGATATTTTTCTTTTTCTTCCTCCTTCGTGAAGCTCTTTAATGTTAAAACTAAATCCGATTTGCCCTTCAGTGTCGACAACTTACTCATAGAGGAAGACTTTTTCCTTCCTCCTTATTCTTTTTAGTGTTCTTTTCTTTAGATTTCATTTAAACAATTTTGTTGGTACTTTACTTTCCTCCATTCCCTTCATGATTTTTCCTTGTCCTTTTTATTTTTGGAATTCCGTACTAGGTTTTTTTTGGCAATCCCTCCATTCTCTCCACGAAACTAACATTTCACATTGATAGGTACTTACCAAGTATTTTATTTTATCTTACACTTATGCTACAAGATCTTCTCTAATAGCCGTCTTCTATCTTGCATTCTACGTGAAAACTAAACCCCATTTACCCTACAGCGTCTTTTGATTTTATTTTGTTTTGATTCTATGAATTCTCCTAGACAGTTGGCTCGTAGAGGAAGTAACACACAATTTTACTTCTTCTTCTTCTTTTCTTTGGATTCCAATTAAACAATTTTGCTGGTATTCTACTTTCTTCAGTTTGACTTTGAGACTAACTTTGATAAATTTCCCCTTTTCTTCCTGCTTCTTTTCCTTTTATTTTTGGAATTCTGTACCAGTTTGTTTGGCAATCCCTCCGTTCTTTTTACGAAACCAACACTTCACATTGACAATCATCAAGTATTTTATTTTATTTTACAATCATGCCACGAGATCTTCTCTAATAGCTGCTCGCTTCCTGAAGTTCTTTTACGTAAAAATTAATTCCACTTGCCCTACAGAGTCTTTAGATTTTTTTTTATTTCTAAAAATTCTGCCCTAAACAGCTGACCCGTAGAGGAAGTAAATTTTTCGTGGCGTTTCCTCCTCTTTCTTCTTCTTTTTATTCTTTTCTTTAGATTCGAATTAAACAATTTTGCTGGTATTCTACTTTCCTCCAGTCTCTTCTTTTTCGCATCTACATTTCAGTAGTTATTTCTGATATGCAAGCATTTTCTCTTTTGAGTGATTTTATAAGAAAACTAAAGCCTAATTCTAACGTCTTTAGGGAATTGTTTAGGTTTATTGGGTCTGATGGTTCATTAATCTTTATCGAATTTATAGCAGTTTTTTACTCATGAGATTAGTTTAAATTTTAATTTTTTTATGGTTTGATTTTTTCCCTCTGGTCTGTAATAGGCTTGATACAATTTTTCCTACGAAAGTGACTTAAGTGCTTCCTTTCGTCACGTATCTTTTACTGCATTGATATTTAGTTTTATTTATTATTGTTGTTTTTATTTTTTATTGTATTGGTCATCAGTAAGCAACGAGAAATATTTTGTTTTAATAAAGCATACTTAGTACCTACGTGAAAGGTCATTAGTAATCAACATTTGCGTCACAGTGTTCTTAATATATTCGCATTTACTTAACAGATATAATGTTTTTATCAAAACTTTTAGAAGCTTCTAGTAAACGTAAACAACTGGACGTAATTTGCACCGATTTTTTTCTTGCAAGAACGTGTGACAGAACATGGAGAAGTTGCAATTAGTGGATCTTTTTAACAAGGACTCGGTTCATACATCTGAAGCACAGATCTACAAAAAGTTGTAATCTATAGTTATAAATCTATAGAGAAAATTGGGATACTTCAAGGGTTATATCTAGGTCCAACACTTTTATTAATTACCTTGTCACTTGTCTCACGCGAACGATTTGAGCATATTTCCTGCTCGTAATTATTAAACAATTACTCAAATTTAATAATTTCTTGTTCTTATTTAAAAATTTTCAGATAGAGATCGTCTTGAACGTTTTCTCCTCAGGAACAAATTTAGAATCGAACGTACAAAGAAAAAGCTGGACAACTATTACGCTTTCAAATCGTTGTACCCGGAATTCTATCCGTACTTGGAGCCGGATTGTGACATAATCCAAAACTTAAAGAAATCTCTGTGAGTTTCAGGCACATCTTTTCAATGAATTTTACAGAAACGACTGGCACTTTTTTCTAATAGGATGTTTGTGCCTATGCCTAAACTACTACCGAATTTGGAGCGGCTGTACTTTGCCAAGTTCATTGAAGATCAAGAGGAAAATTACAGTTTCCTGCATCAAGTGCAACTTATGATCATGTTCTGGGAAATGCAGTTGTCCTTCGATTATTGTTCGGCTGAAGTTCACGTGTGGGACCTACGGCACATGTCCTTCAAGCACGTCTTAAAATTCGACATAAATTTAATGCAAAAAGGTTTCTCAATATTTCAGGTAGGTAATCACCAGACTTGGAACATATCGGAGCGTTGCCATGGCTACGCACGTAACCATGGCAAAGCTCCGATAAGTCCGAAGTCTGGTAATTACGTTTTATAAAATGTACAGTCGTAGACAGTTAAATGAGAACTAAAACTAATAAAACGTTTTCCAGCAAGCGTTTTCGGCTAGAATAGCCCGAGTGGAATACATCAACGTAATTTCAACCCTTGTCGACGTCGCATTCAATTTATTAAAGCGGGTAATGGATTCGAAACTGTTTTCAAAGGCAAGTTCATTTATACGTATTGAGCTGATGAAAGTCTTGACGGTTTGGAATTCATGTTCAGGTGCGAATCGTGAAAGACATGGAGTCTTTGTATGAAGTTATACCGAGGGAGTATTTACCTCAAGAGATAGGAGGCACCGCAGGATTAGCAAAGGACGTTTGCGGTAAGAGAAAAAGATGATTATTAAAGATATCATAAGCGTTTCTATACACGGTTTATTAAACTTACACTTCGCAGATATTTGAGTTAATAAAATAGTGATATACACTTTCGCTCAATTAAATCAATAGTGTTACTAAAATTCACGAGTGGTATCGTTTTATTTGATTGTGAGTGTATATAATCGGTTTTCAGATAAATGGGATAGAGAACTGATACTCCAGAAGAAGTTTCTGGAATTACAGGCCGGGAGAGTTTCCAACGAACGACTGAGAATTGGAAAATCTTTAGAAAACGATCTCTTCGGCACAGAAGGGACGTTCAAAAAAATAAACATAGACTAAAGAGTCATTTTTCAAACGTGTTCGTGATGCAATTATATTTTGTAAAAGATGGAAAACAGACAATAATAATAAATGGTTGGTTTGTGTGTACGTAATAATAATCACTGTTATTTTACTTGATGTAATATAAAGTTTGTTCGAGAACTCCCACGTTTGGAGTTGGCCGTGACTTGAGATTCTAAGAAACATGGTATGTCTTCACTTATTACCGATACATAAACAAAAGGAAAACAGCAAATTGAGGTTAATTGCTGTTAAACGATAGGAGTATATAAGTGGGCACCTTTTCGTAACATTGCATGACAAGTCCCCACAAAGACGTTTATCTGCTACAGTAAGTATGGGCCTCATTCTGCAATATCTCAGTTTCCTCTGCAATGGCTTTTACCTTAAAATAACAGTTTTTAGTATATAAACTAATAAATAACTTACACAGGAGAGATAATTAGCTCTTCAACGGAATTATTTTAATCTTAAAATGTGAGGTCATCTGAGTGTTATGACCAGAGCACTGATATACGTTTATCGAACCAACGCCAACTCCAAACGTGGAAATTTTTGAACGCATGTTATTTATATTTATTATTATTATGCCCACCTTCATATTTTTAAATTGTATAAGCGTACTACTGCAGAAGATATTTTACAACATCTTAGTAATAATAATTTCAAAATCGTTAAATGTAAAAAAAAACTTGTATTCAAATATCCTGATGAATATTCGTCATTTAAGGTTTCGGTTAACGTGAACCTGAAAGACACTGTCCTAATCGCGAGAAATTTCAACATACCAACACTGGCTGATCATCTTCAGTTAAATAACAGAAATCTTGCATCATCCTTATTTGAGGATTTTATGCAGTGTAGTGAGTTGACGCAATAAAATTATATATTAAATCATAACCGTAGAATTTCGAACCTGATTGTAGTAGTAGCTAAGGATATTAATATGTCAGTTGAACGTAATGGAATGCCACTGGTAAGGGAAGATCTTTATCACCCTGCTTTAATGCGTACCATTACATTCAGAAATACACGCGATCCACGTTTTGGAGGAAATCCTGCACAGATATGTAATTTTAAGACTTGTATAATCACATTTCCACCTTAGATTGGTCTTCTATAGACACCATCGATGATGTAAACTCTGCATGTGAGCATTTATATCATTTAATTTCAGAAGAAATATGTGCCTAAAGCAACCACTTTCAATAAACGAAATTCTTATCCTGTTTGGTTTTCACGCAAGGAACGTTTTCGTAAGCTATATAAGCAATACAAAAGGATTTACTATCTCCAACGTATGAGACAACTGCGATTATACATAAGAAGAGAAGTTAGGCTAAGCTGTAGAAACTCAACTCAACGGAACGTGGATTAAAATCTAATCCTAAACATTTCTGGTCGTATGTTAATCAAAAAAGGAACTCTACTAGAATACCCGGTAGTATGATTTTCAATGATAAACTGTTAACTCGTCCTCAAGACATTGTAGATGCTTTTGCCTCCCACTTTGGTAGTGTCTACACATCATCCGATGATTACACGCATACGTTATCTAACAACTACATGGATGTACCAACTTTTTATTTGTCTGAGTTTTCTTATACGGAAATTTCAGATTCCGCACGAAAACTGAAAGCTAATTTTACTGCAGGACCTGATTTGCTGCCCTCATTCTTTATTAAAGACTGTATGTCATGTCCATTATATTTTCAACCTAATCAGAACAGAAAGTACATTTCCTGAAGTATGGAAACAAGCGCGCATATGCCCCATTCATAGATCAGGGACTAAGAATTTAGTCTCAAACTAAAGACCTATCGCACCAATCTCTAATTTCGCTAAGATTTTTGCTTTCCAGTAGAATTTATAATCATATACAGAATATGTTATCCACTAACCAACATGGCTTCATGAGAGGTCGGAGTACACTAAGTAATCTTTTAAATTTCACACAATTTACATTATGTAGCAATGCATTCCAAAAAGCAAGTGGACGTAATATACCGGGTGCCCGGATTTCGTAGGTACAACATGGGTAACTTTTGTATTGGAAGAGAGGTAATTAAATGAGTTTGGTTTTGTTTTGCCAATAAAAACATTTAATTTAAATTCTTTGGGTGCACGTGTTGTTGATAAAGAAAAATGCGATTTTTATGGTCGGCGAACATGCCTAATTATTTTATGACAAAGTCACCACAAATGATAGAATCAACCGAAATAGTAATTTATTGTATACGGACTGTTTAACCTTGAGTGGTTTGGTGACAATTATTTTCAAATAAAATCACTTAAGTTGTCTGAAATTTCAACAGAAAATCACCCGATCTGTTGCCGAAATCACTAAATTGGCAACATTGGACCTAAATTTAGAGGTTACGTTACCACAAAATTAAAAAAAAACCTCGTTACTCATTATTGAATAAAAAAATCGCTAGATATGTCATTAAACCAGTCACAAAATCACGAAATTACTAAATTGGCAACAGAGTCTCTCGTTGGATACACTTTACCGCAGTGTTGCCAGAAAAAAAAATTGCTTAACGCAAGAACTGTCAAAATAAGAGTATTTAGGTTACGCGAGGGAACTGAATTCAGACAATTTATGCTAATAAATTCTTATAAAATAAATAAAGATATGCAGTAGTTCAAAGAAGCAGAAGCAGATGTACGTACGCCTCCTTCGCATCAGTTGGAAAAGGACGGTCACAGGTTTCCGCATCGAAGATATCAAAGAGAAACATTATCAGGAGGTGTTGGACATAATAAAGGTGCCGTTTTTTTCCAAGCATATTCTTATCCTGACTTTTAAATTTATTTTCAATAATTTTTCCTTCTTCTTCCGTTTCCCCGTGAAACTCATGAGGAAACCGGAAGTTAAGGTTGAAATACAGAGGAGATTGATGTCAGGAAACAGGTGCGTTTATGTACTTAATGGTGTCCTGAAGAGCAAACTTGTGTCAAGAAATGCAAAGATACGGATTTATAAAACGATCATTCGACCAATAGTGCTATATGGGAGCGAGGTTTGGACCTTAAGTAAAATGGAGGAAGAGATGTTGGCAATCTGGGAACGAAAAGTATTTCGCAGGATCTTCGGTGGAAAAAAAGTAGAGGGTGGATGGGAACGTAGATCAAACAACGAACTAAAGCAGTTGCATAAGGAACCAGGTATAATAGGGATTGCGTTGGTTAGACCACATAACCAGGATGCTCCAAAGAGTCCAAAGAGTCCAAAAAGGAATATTAGAGCAAGGAATAGGAGGAAAAAAGAAAAGAGGAAGACCAAAATTGAGATGGAAATCCGAAACCGAGAAGGATATAAGATATTTGGCAATTAGGAATTGGAAAGAAGTAGCTATGGATAGGGCCAGATGGAAAAATATAGTGAAACAAGCTATGGGTCTTCTAGGCTCGTAGTGCTATTATATTATTATAATTTTTCCTTCATCTGCTGCTTCCTTTCTTCTATTCTTTAGGAGCTAGGTGGCATTATCTGTTTTTTTTTTCTGGTCTAGTTTCGTAAATGTGTAAGTTCTGCTTTATTATAGAAACATTACCTTGATGATGACGTTCTATGCAGAAACTCAAAAATGTCCAAGGACGAAGACTAGACGAATCAATCCTGGAGCGCTGTCTTTTCCAACTGAAGGATTCGAAGTCAATAATAGCAGTGGACGAACGTAATCTTTGTCCAAAAGATCCAGTTACTCCGGAAAGTAAAACCAAATCTTAGGTTGACGTTCCGGAAACGGAAAAAATTGCCGGCGTGCGTGCACCGCGCAATGCTTAAAGAAGAAGCCTGGTGGTGAGAGGAGAGGCGCAGCAAAAATACATCGACATAAAGTCAGCGCAGAAGAGGAAGGTGGATCTGTACGAGACGTTCGATTATGAAGCGTACATGCGCATTTACGCCGTTGCGTCAAACTAAAGTACAGGAAAAAAGTAAAGATCCCAAAATCTCTGCCTATAGTTAATTTTATTTTTCTTAATTTTCGGCGTAGGTTACAATATGATGAATTGTGCAGTCAGTGTCACCAGATTCATGCACCTTCCAGTGATAATGAGAATCTTTGGTAATTGTTCTTTGCAAAAGTATGGGAATGAACGTAGATCCTTTCAAAATTTCTAAAAATTTATTTATTTAATTAATTTGTTCTACTGGGGAGGTCCCCATTTGATCACCTTATCTTTTATCTCGCTCTTTTTCAGCTTCTCTTGTTTGTCATTTTTGCTCTTTGCTATACTTTACAATACAAATTTACAAATTTACTGTACACATTCTTCAAAGTAATTTTTGTCTCTAACTTTTGGAAAGTTTTGGTAATTATTGGCGTGCAGGGGGGTCCTTCTAAAATCTTATTTACTTCGTTTTCCAAACCTTTAATACCTTTCGTTTAAAATGAATATTCTTTTTCCATCTCTCTCCATTGGGAAGATTATTCCCATTTGGGGTCCTTTTTTGTCACCTTATTAGCCTTAACTTGCTTACCATTTTTGTTCTATGGTTTCATTATCCTTTCTTTTTTTCTGTAGAAGTTTATTCTTCTAAATATAATTTCTTCGTTTTTGGTAGTTATTCCTTGCAGAAGTATGACAAAAGCCTACAAATGGGGGTAGGTCCTTTCAAAAACTTGTTTATTTCAACCTTTATACCTTTCTGTCTTCTGTCAGTTGAAGTGTATGTTTCTTTGTCTTCTTCAACTTTTTTTTTGAACTATTATTTCCAATCTTTATTATTTTGGTGTCCTTTTCCAGCTTGGTATTTCTTTAGTTGGTATTTCTTTAGTTAGTTTGTGCCATAGTTTTCATTGTTGTATTTCTTTCTCCTCTAATAGGATTTTTCTTCTTTAGTTTTTGCTTATTGTGTAGCCTTGCTTCCACAAAACTCTAGTGTGAATTACTCCTGAATTATTTACCTTGATCGGTAGGTAACAAGCCTCCGCTGTATCTTTCATCAGCTCTTCTTCGTCTAGCAACAGTGAAGAATGGGTGTGGGTAAATAGGCGCCAGGGTGAACAAAATACCCAGCTGATCCGAAATAGTGTTCCCAATGTGTCTTGGCTTTTCAGTTGATTGTTCGCAACAATCACAGGAGATTTAATTAAACTCACTTGTACGTTTAGGGCAGTGGCAGAAATTAATTATAATTGCACAATGTCATACAAACAGTTTAATTGTAAGTGACAGAATGTCGACTAAAACACTATAAGCAAGACGACTTCAAATTGTTTTACCTGAGTGTACAACTTGTTAATCCACTCGACTCGATATTTCATATCTAATCCACTTTACTGCTACTACAATTATAATTTATATCAAGATCTGTCGAAAATTCGCTCTTTAATAATGCAGCGTTACGGAAAGGTTAATTAACCTCACGTAACAACGAACGTGTTCGTAGGTCGTTCACGCCTCCATGTGTATATTCTGCATGTTCGCGCGATTATATCCCCTTCAGCTGAGCATGTTCCTTGTTTTTTCGGCGATATGTCCCACATCGCGAATTGGTAAGTATCTCTAGTAACAAAAGAAGAAGTGTCCAACAAGAAAAGTATTCAAAACGAGAGGAAACAAGAGGAAATATCCGGACGTAAAAGCCTGAGTTAAAAAGAAACGACGTAATTAGTAACAAGAAGGCGTTACGCCGTTAGCTTAATATTACCTGTTTTTTTTTAAGTAAATCAGGCCTTGGTAGGGTAGTGGAAATCACCCCTAATCTTGTTTAGCGATGCACTAATAAAAATTCCGACCACGTCGAACATGACTTTCTCTAATCTTCCTTTAGCAAAAAAGCAAAAAAATAAACCTCGTAATTTTAGATGACTGTTTAGTTTCGTATAGTCGTCCAAGTTTTGTATCGGTTTTATGATCTTGCTACAAAAACAGCTTCAAAGAGACCGGCCTGCGGTCGCCTTTCTGTCCTTTTTTTTTGGCAAAAACATCGTTTTATTATCGTAATATACACTTATCATACAATGCGCAGTGCTTTTTCCATATTGCGTACGTTATTTAAACTACCACCAGCTCGAATGTTGACATTCAACTGCAACAATGTCAATTTTAGAATTTATTCTTCATTTTGAATAATAGATGGCGCTAAATTAACCGAATTCAGCAAACAATAATAGTAATAGATCTATTGAACGTACATAATAGCATTGGCAACGTTGCTTTACTGTGATTAACGCAAGAACAGTGAAAATAGGAAAATTTAGGTTACGCGAAGGAACTGAATTCAGATAATTTATGCTAACAAATTCTCTTAAGAGCGAAGATATTTCTTTCAAAATATCTTTTTGCGTTGTCCACTTCCACTAACGAATATGATACCTAATACTTTTTTTTATTTTTGATAACTGCAACCTTTTAAGAGAGCTGTTTTCTTCAAGGTTAACTCGAGGTGTTTTTTGTTGTTGAACACTTGGTACATTGCCTTGACACATTTGTTTACTAAACAAACGATTTGCGATTAAGACGCAACTCACTGTTACTTTATTTTAATTTTATTTTTTTAATCTAAATCGACTTTGTTCATTAAATCTCAAGAGCGAGCGTCCGACTGCTTTTAGTATAAAATATAGTGTTTACTTATTTAGACGTAAGCGACATTGCTTAAAAATTATCGCTATTAAATCGACGGTTATGCAAATCGTATCCTAAATATTAATAAGAAAATAAAACCCGTTAGGTGGGTTCCATCCTTCAAGCAGTGGATGCACTTGCAGAAATTCGTTTAAATTCAGTCAAAGATGAGTCGAATAAACGAAATTATCAGTGTAAGTGAGGAAGAAATCTTCAAGGTCAGACGTCTGTATAATAAAACCGAGGACGATGTTCAAGAAGACCTGCGGATATTACTCGAATGGTTGGATAAACAACCGCATTTACCAAAACCTCATGGTAAGTGAGAAGCCAGTGTTTCTAAATATGTTTTTTTAATTAAATTTAATAAATTCTTGTTGATGAGAGCCAAAAAAGCTCGTCTAAAATTACTTTGAGTCTTCCAACCCCCTCAATTTTTTTTATTTCAGATAAAAAGCGTCTAGAGCGTTTCCTCGTTAAGAACAAATTTCGTATCGAGCAAACGAAACTCAAACTAGAAAATTACTATAGCTTCAAAGTATTGTATCCGGACTTTTATATGCGCTTGGGCCTCGAATCCCCCCAGATAAAAAACGTGATTAAATCAACGTGAGTATTTGAACATTATTTTTTTGGGGTATGTAGGTGAGACCAATTTCTTTTTAGAATTGGCGTACCGATGCCTAAACTGTTACCTAACTTGGATAGACTGTTCTATTGGGGGTTCGTGGAAAACGAAGAAGAGAACTTTCATTTCCTATACTTCATGCAGTATGTCTTCCTGGTGTGGGAGCTGAAACTATCCTACGATTACAACGCAGCCGACATGTTCGTCTGCGACATGAAACACTTCGGCTTAAAACACGTCATGAAAATCGACATAAACTCACTGCACAACGCGTTTTTAATATTCCAGGTAAATCCAGTTAAATGCGCTCGATGCGGTTGTTAAAGAAATAATTTTCAGAGCGGATTCTCCGGTCGCATATCCCAAATTCATTTCGTTAATTTATCGTCGTCCTTTGACCTTTTCCTTAGCATGCTGAAGCGAGTTGTAAGCTCGAAGATTTTTGGAAAGGTAAATCGTTTTACCGTTATTAATTATTGAAAGAGTTTAAACACTTCTTTAAGGTGTTGGTACATAAGGATTTAAGCTCGTTGCACGAAGCCTTCCCAAAGGAGTATCTACCCGAAGAAGTGGGGGGATACTTGAAATCAGCTAGAGATATAAATGGTAACTAAGCACAATTAATTTTGGAAATTTCAATATTTTAAAGTTCCCGCCATTACATATACGGGGTTGAGTTGAGAAGTTCCTAAAATGACGTGTTTATTCAGAAAAGAAATTTATTTGTCCAGGAATATTGAAAACTACTAACAAATTGAATTCTATTTTTATACTTCGACCTCATCCTCGTATCTTGAATGCTGTGACGTTAATGTCCTACCGTATTTTGGTAGAAATATAAGTTTCCGTCGTCTTTTTTCGTTTGTTTTTAGATGAATGGATCCAAGAGATGATTCTTCAGAAAGACATTCTGAAAGAAAATGTGGAGAGAACTTCTAATGAGGCCTTGAGGGTGGGAAAGCCAATCCGGAATGATTTATTCGGCACGGACGGGACGTTTAGAAAAATTAACTTAGATTAATTGTTTTCGGTTTTGGATCTATCTTTTCAAAATTAAATTTACTTCTTCCAATTAAACAATTAATTATATGTTGTCGTTACCGTCAGATTATTTTTAATTTACGTTCTAACTTGTATTTTTCGAGAGAATTGTTTGCAAATCTGTTTAAATTAAATTTGTTTCAACAACTTAATTAACATTGTCTATTTTTTGCTAGTAAATTAAAACCGGCCTGAATGACACGATTGCATTTGTGATGGTCATAAACAGGGATGCGAATTCAGACCACTTACTAAGCAACGTACTTCTAACTCGACTGTACTCGTCTGCCCCACCTCGTTTAACGCACTAGCACGATCGATTTTTCATCAGTCATAGTCACCAATGACTCTTTGTATACCTCCCCTCACTCTTCGATCTACATCATAACCGGGAACATGTGTATCGGTGATGTGTACGTAAATTTTGACATTTTGTATGCAAGCGGTGGACTGAATTCGTATCCCTGGTCATAAATAACTTACATGACAATGATTTACATTGACAAATTTTATGTACTTTAGTTTCCAGAAATAATTAGTGAAAAAATTATACCCAAAACGACGATGCGTCTCCGGTTAAGAAAGAGCAGCAGAAGTGTCTTATAGTTTTGATTTGATCTTTAAAAGGAATTGACGTGTTCAACTGAAATACGAATTCTAAAATATTCACTCGATAAATGCATGCAAATCACATGAAGTAAATTATTCCGTGCAAATTGTATAAAATGAGGATAACAACGACCGCACATTAAACGCACGCTTTGACAGGTAAACAAATAAATCACTACGACACGAGAACGCTTCAAATCTCCGTGTTAAGAATTGGAAGATATTTTTTTAAGCTGGCGTCATGTGAGCCAATTAAATTCTAAATTTATGTTCCACGTGAAGTCGTCACCAGATGGTATTTGAGTGTAGTTCTCATTAATCCCTCTGTGCTTACATATACGGAAGTGAAGCCGCTCACAGTTCCACTTGATGATCCTGCAAGAAAGTACTGAATTGTTGACTCAGCGGTTTTCTGTCGGCGTCAGTACAGTAAGAGTGAAGCTTTTTCTCACGTAACTCTATATACGACTCCTTTCTTCAATTATTTTCGTGGGAACTTAATTTTTTTGACTTTTAGTTTAAAAAACAAAACGAATTTTCCTTACAGCATTTCGGGGCCCTTTCTAGTATTTTTCTTTAATTTGAATTTGTTTAAATTGTATTGTAAACAAAATTTATTCCCCCAAGCAACGTGTCCGTCACAATGGCCCAATATTACGCGCTACGTTTCCATTGCATAAAGCAGTTAATATATTTTTACGACGCATTCACCATCAGCTGTGCAATTGTGTGTTATTACTTCATGGTCAAGTAAGCGTTTATTATACGCTTTTGTAGATGCTAAACTTTTTTCTCTCGTCTTAAACATGGGTGTAATATTTTCCCTATATTTTGGGAAGTCTCTTTTTTCATCAATATCTTTTTGAGGCCTATACAATCATCATGACTTATTCAATTCAGTATAAAAAAATGCTTAAAGCACTTATTCTAATTAAACAAACAAATAGTTTCTTTAAATAAAAAGGGCAATTAATGGATCATTAAGGCTGGATTTGTATTTACAACTCAGCAAATAAGCGTCGAGTTTTTCCTTCATTATTTTAATTGCCCATGTGCCCATAAATGAAAACTAAATGTTATAAAAGAATGCTTTATGCGCAATTTAAGATCTTCGAAGTAATTAGTAGAAAGAAACAAGTTTCTTCGTAAATTGACAAATGTTTTCCATAATCACTGATTGTGTAGATATATAGGCATGTATAAATGACAAGTTAGAAGTATTTTCCACCTCAGTTTCATGTCTCGTTAAACTAGTAGATGATGAGTAAAATAAGAGAGCTTCTGCACGTAAGCGAAGAAGAAATTCGTGCTGTGAGACGTCTGTATAATAAAACAGAGGAAGATATTCAAGAAGATGTCAATTTATTGCTCGAATGGTTAAAGAAGCAACCGCATTTACCAAAACATATTGGTGAGTAAGGAAATTCATTATTTTCTTTTTAATTACCTAGGTACCTCGAGCCTTGCCATTTAAAGACTGTTTACATTGCTGTGTACGTTTCAGTCGATGGAAAGGTACTGGAAAGGGTTTTGGTATTTAGCTTATGGATTCCGTTTCTTGGAAAACTGTCCTGCTTGTTGAGAATGAAATTTACAGTGGCCATATACATGCAGATGGTATAGTAAGTACCTTTGCTCTTCGAGAAACTTCTCTACAGTTATCTATTGGCCGGAGATCGTGGACAATTCTCACAGCTTTCTTTTGAAGTTTAAAAATTTTGTATGGTGCCATACCTCACAGTAATATTCCATATGTCGCTTCACTTGATATTGGCCAAAATAGAGCTGTCTGCTAAGTTCCTCTGTTGAAAGTTTGTGCATTCTTCTTAAACAGTTTAGTGTGGATGAGAGTTTTCTGTTTATATTAATAATATGGGTCCAAATGAAGTCCCAAAAACTTTATCGAAATCATTCCCTTCATAGTCCCATTGAAAGTTGAATGTTGCGTTTTGGTTTCATTTAGTTTTAATTTGTTTGTATTGAATCATATGCTCGCTTGTCCGACAGCTTCATTTGTTCCTGTTTTTAATTCATTTTTTGTATTTTTTGTTATTAGATGCACATAAGCATACTTCATACATGTTAATATGTTTAGGAGAATCATTGATATACGCTGAAAGATTAAGAAGTCCACGATCGGATTAAGTTTCCTGGCACTATTCTTAAGAATTCGGAGAATACGTTTACCTGTCATCTTTATCTTACAAACAAGTAAAACAGAGTGAGAGAGTGCTGCGTGTAGAATAGAGGCTCCGCCTCTCGGGACGAGTACTTAATCCGATCGTGGACTTCTTATATCTCTCAGCCTATATAAACTAAAAATAACACAGGGCCCAGTACTGATCCTTGAGGGACTCCACGGTTTACTTTTCGAGCATTCGAGACTTTTCCTTTCCATTACACTTGCCGTTGTCTGTCTGCGAGGTATGATTGTATTAGTTTATTTGCGACACCTCTTACTTTACTTTACTCTTACTTTTCCTGTCGTTTTACCCATTTTAATTCCTATTTTCAATTTCTTTGGTTTGATTACTTCTCTGATATTTTTCATAATCTGCTTTCTATAACTACGTTGGTTCCACTATTATTAATTCTTCCTTCTGCTTTCTTATTATTATTTATGATTACCTTTTTTTGCCTTGTTAGATTTACTTTCGTATAACGTTGAAAACAGCAACACTTGGTCTTTAAACAAATAATTACTTTTATAAATTTTATTAAAACAAAAGTGCTGTTGTTTTACAGATAAGCTGCGAATACCTTTGTCGGTATAATCTGTTCAATAATTTATTGTACAGTCTTAAATATATGATTTAAAAAGTTGTGTTTTTTCTACTCACTCGAAGACGGACAGTTTTCACTTTTACTTTTCAAGAAAACAGTGATTAAAGAACCTCAAAGAAAATATAATAAGTCATCTAGTTTTTGATCATCTTGTACAAAATTGTTGGCGCATGAAATCAGTCAATTAATGCACTTAACTGCTGCTCAAGCAAAAACTGTTTAATTGGTTGTTTATGAAAATCTGAAAGTTTGACTCGACAAACATTTTCCATAAAAAAGTCCGCTTGTCATAATCACTATTTGTGCAGATATATGTATGGGCATGTATAAATGACAAGTTAGAAAAATTCAGTTTCACGTCTCGTCAAAATTGTCTTTAACTAGTATAGATGATGAGTAAAGAAGAGAGCTTCTGTGCATAGGCGAAGAAGAAATTTGTATTGTGATGCGTCTGTATAGCAAAATAGAACGATATTCAAGGAGATGTAAATTTATTGCTCGAATGGTTAAAGAAGTAACCGCATTTATCAAGTACATTGGTTAAGTAAGGAAATTCGTTACTTTCGTAATTCGTTAATTTCTTCGTCCTTTTAATTAATTGCCTGTCTTAAATACTGCTACAAAAATTGCTTTTCTCAAGAAATAGTTTTAAATTAAAAATTTAATTTAATTAACTAATTCAACTAAAAACGGTAATTTTATGTAATTATAAAATTTAAAAAAAAATAATTGCCTAGTTTCAACGATTAGAACCCCACTTTAATTATCACAGTTACAATTAACAATTACGTACAAATGAAACATTGTAAATGATTTAGTTTTTTCTTTTGTAGCAGCCAACGTTGAAGTGCCATAGTCCTCCAATTATTTATAAAATTGAGCAACTTTGTATTACAGAATAAAAAAACTAGTGTCATAATGTTTGGCGAGGCTTTTCAGATATTCCCAAAGGAAGTAGCCGAGAGGATTTAGGTCAAATGACCTCTCCCCTCTTCCAATCTAAATAACTGAATAAATAAATAGATACTATTCTTAAGGTCGAAATATCCATCTCCTATTAAAGTTATTCGAGGAGTAAACTTGATTTTTCTGAATTATTGATTGATTTTTTATTAATTGTTTCCATGGTATTTAGTTATTCGTCTAATAACTATTAGCCAATTTATTAAGATGTGGATTTCTTTAATAACAACTCAAAACTATAGCATCGCACCCAATGAAAGTTGCTGCTCGAGATTCATTTTTAATCATGTCTTTTAAAGAAAAACCTATACTTGTACATTGTGCATTGTTTATTTAAAAGAAAATAAATTTTTAAATTGGCCATTAACCTTTAACTAATCGAAACATTTTTGTTAAAATCTTTTAATTAATTATCTCCACGGGGTATTTGTTTATTTATTAGTCCGGAATGTAGTTCGACAAGTTTTTATTGAAGCACATAATAAATTTGGTCGATTAAAGAAAACGTGTTCCACGAGTTTTGCCAAAACAAGGTGAGTGAGGTCAGTGTTGCCGTGTAGAATCATCAGCGATGAGCAGAATAAACGAACTTATCAGTGTAAGTAACAAAGAAATAGATAATGTGAGAGACATCTACAACAAGACCGAAAATGGTATTCACGAAGACATAAAAATATTACTCGACTGGTTGAATAAGCAGCCTCATTTACCAAAGCCCCATGGTAAGTAATGAAGTTATATTTCTTGAGCTTTCCGAGTTCGTTTTGATTTACAGATGAAATTCGACTCGAGCGTTTCCTTCTGAGAAATAAATTTCGCCTCGAACAAACAAAAACCAAGCTGGATAATTATTACAGTTACAAAATACTGTACCCGGAGTTCTATACGCCCCTGGATCTCGAGTCTCCCGACGTAAAGAGCTTCATGAAATCAACGTGCGTTCGAAAATTAGTTTTTCGCAAGTAATTTCTTCCTTTTTAGAATTTATACGCCGATGCCCAAACTCTCCCCGAATTTGAGCAGGGTGTTCTACTGGGAACCAGTGGAAAATCAGGAGGGGGAATTTAATTTTCTGTATTTGATGCGATTTGTTTTTATGACCTGGGAATTACAGTTAACCCACGATTATAACACGGGCGACATATTCGTGTGTAACATGAAGTACTTTAGTTTAAAACACGTTTCCAAAATAGACCTAAACCTAATGCACAGGACGTTCCTGTTATTTCAGGTAGGTGAGCATAAGTGATATAACCGCAAGTAAGGTTAAGTAATATTTTCAGGAAGGATTTTCTGGTCGAATATCTAGCATACATTATTTTTATTTGTCGCCCGCGCTTGACATGTTCTTGAGCATGATCAAGAGAATTTTAAGCACGAAAATTTTTGGAAAAGTAAGTTCGTTTTGTGATTAATGACATAAGCTATACAGCGTGATTCAAAAGGGTCGCACCATCGCTTCGGTGTAAATACAGACCATTAACAGGAGCACAAATATGTTTTTAGAATTTTTTTGCCATGAATAGTTTTTAAGATATGAATGTTTGAAAATAACGCAAATAGGCAACGCTGCACTTGTAGATGCACTTACAAATTTGAAATCATAGATCATAGGTAACCTCTTTTTTGTTGACAAGTGCATATGCGCTGGTTTGTCACCTTTGGAAATAAAATTTGACATAATAATTAATGTCAATTCTTAACTGTGGTTCTTAATATGCTACTTTCTTCAGCTATTCTAAAGTTCTTAAGTAAAAAAATAATGAAAGAGTTGGTTGAGGCGTGCTTTCAAAAAGAAAAAACACGGTAGTTTACAGGTCTAGCAAAATGCGCAGGTGCACCGTCTAATTGCAACCATATTGGGTTGACTAAAACCGCCAAGGGAATATTTCTAGCAGTTCTTGAAAATCGCCTCTCAAGAAATTCAAAAAATTATGCCCATTGAGGCGATTTGGTAAAAAGTACGGGCCCATCAATGTGTCGTTGATAATGCCAGCCCAGACATTGACGGAAAAACGTTGTTGAAATGCTCGTCGATGTATTACATGAGGGTTTTCTATTGCCCAATAATGACGATTGTGCATGTTAAACACACCGTCACGAGTGAAGGTACATTCATCCGTCCACAAAATCAGATCCAATGGCTAAAGTTAATACGAAGAGGAAAATCATCTTCACATAGAGCTTGTACTTTTGTATAGTGGAAAGAATGGCTGGATGTCTACGTTCACCGTATCGTTCAGTATAAGCTGCTGCAGCGCGTCCAAAGTTTTCTCCACTCTCTCCCAGAAGAAGATACATACCACCGTATTCATTTAAAGTAAACATTTTGAATTTGAATAAATTCTTCAAATCAATCAAAAAATTTGACTTTCAAAATGTGGACATCATTGATAAATTTTATTTGTCAGGTGACACCAGGGTCACACTATGGTAACCATAGTAAAACCGAATTTTCGGTGCACCGTTGCCGGCTTTATTTCTAAAATAATGTTAACATTTCCAAAGACTTTTCCTGCTTTATTACTTAATAAATATTATGTTTTATTAGCAAGGATAATTTTACGGACCTTTATCTACACCTTTCATTAATAAAAATATAAAGTTACATTATCTAATTACTATAAAATCAACATCAGTTTCGTAACTTTGAAGGCCTATATCTTCGTAAAGAAATCATCTAGAAAATTTTTAATAACACTTTTGAGAACAAATAAGTGGGTCTAAAAACCACCTAAGTGATGGTGCGGTCCTTTTGAATCACGGTGTATACATATAAATTTCTAATCTTTAAGATCCAAGTACATAAAAATTTAGAATCTTTGCACGAAGTAGTTCCAAAGGAATACCTACCGGAAGAAGCGGGGGGGAGTTTGAAATCAGCTAGAGATATAAACGGTTGCTACTTTAATTCCAGTCTTAACTTATAAAAATATGTATTTCTTTAAATTTCAAATAATCTAACTGTTTTTGTTTTATTTGTAGATGATTTGATCAAAGAGATGATTCTTCAGAAGGACTTTTTGAAAGCAAATATAGGAAGGGTTTCTAAGGAGGCGCTAAGAGTGGGCAAGGTGACACGCAATGACCTGTTTGGCGTAGATGGGACGTTCAAAAAAATTAACTTGGATTAGTCTTAAACAAATAATAACAAAAAATAATTCGAATAGCCTTAGAACCGAATGAAAAGTTAAAGTGTACCGTATTCTGAAATAAAATCTTTACTACACAAAAAAATATTTTTGTTTTATCTTTCAATTTCGTTATAAATTTGTAGGACTTTAAGTCTTAGGGTTAAACAGAAATGTTTTTTGAGTTTTAATATCAATTCCTTTTTGTAACTTTAAACAAACACAATTTGTAACACTGCTCAGAGAAAAAAGTATACTAGTAAAATGTAACACCAAAAAGCATTCGTATTTATCTTCCTGTTAAACAACTCGTTTTATAAAACATGATTTCGACTGCGAGGAAACGTAGGATTAATAATTAATTGACGTGTACTTGCCGCAAAAATGTACGTAGTTTCATAAACGTATGCAAAAAAAAAAAAACTTGCGAGCCAAGTTTGGAACAGCAACCGAAGTAGGTTTGAATGTCATCAACTTCGCTGTTGGTGCGGAACCGTTAAGCGTGGATGATGACTAAAATTACTGAGTTACTGTGCGTTACTGAGGAAGAAATTCGTAAGGTGAGACTTGCGTTCAATAAAACCGAGAAGGATATCGAGGAAGATGTGAATTTGCTGCTGGAGTGGTTGAACAAGCAACCAGATTTGCCAAAACCTCATGGTAAGTTCAATTTACATAATTCATTCATTACTAAAGATTCTTGCTGATACAAACTTTCTTTTTTACAACAAAATCGCGCGAGCTAAATTCATTTAACGTTAAAATTTCTACAAGAATGCCCGCAGTGCAATCAATCTCTTTAAGAAGCAAGAATTTTCTTTTACGTCCAAATACATTTCGCTTTGTGTCCTTTAAGATGATTTAAACAACATTTTATATTATTATTACAGGATGTTTCACGAGTCACCGCTAAAAGTTCTGGGGTTGTTATACTTGAAGTTAAAAAGGTCTGGGCCATTCCTCAGGAAGTTTCAAAATTTTGAGCTGGATGGTAGGCGAAATTGAAAATCGGTTCAATCATCTGTAACAACAGCATTTTACTATAATACATTACTCATGCACTTCATTAAAGCAATAAACAATAATTTTATTTGTATGCATTTTAACTTTACCGACGTTTGTTAGAAATATAAACCTTTACCAATGATGGTTTCCATAGAATATTAAATTTTGGCTTTAGGCACTTAAATACTGAAAATGTTAATAGAGGCCGTAATTTATTATAATTAATCAATAAATTTTTTCTTTTGTTTACAGATAGAACTCGTTTGGAACATTTTCTGCTTAGAAATAAATTTCGCATCGAACAAACGAAAATTAAACTGGATAATTATTACTCCTTCAAAGTATTCTATCCAGACTTCTATACGGATTTGGATCCTGAATCACAGGCCATACAAAACACGAGGAAATCCTTGTAGGTTTCAGAACGGTACTTACGTATGTTT
Source organism: Dorcus parallelipipedus (assembly GCA_958336345.1). Lineage (NCBI taxonomy): Eukaryota > Metazoa > Arthropoda > Insecta > Coleoptera > Lucanidae > Dorcus > Dorcus parallelipipedus. The sequence goes on from OY284483.1 coordinate 27,171,108, forward strand.
TTATTAGTGATCAAATGTGTTGTAGTATTACTGCGCTGATGCCTAGGCTTTCGCCGAATTTGAATAGGATCTTATATTTCGAGTTCCTAGCAAATCAAGAAGAGCATTACAATTTCCAGCATTTCGTAGAATTCCTCATGATACTGTGGGAGTTTCAATTAACTCACGATTACTGCGAAGCAGATACGTACGTGTGCAATTTCAAAAATATGACTCTCAAACACGTCATGAAAATTGACGTAAATTTGTTACATAAGGCGATAATAATATTGCAGGTAGGCACTATTAACATTTTATTAATTTATGTACTTATTTTTATTAACTTGATGTTTTCAGCAAGGATTTTCGGGTCGATTTTGTCAGGTGCACTACGTTAATTTATCGCCGGCGGTGGATCTTTTTGTGAGTATGGTGAAACGATTTATAAGCACGAAACTTTTTGGAAATGTAAGTCATTCATTTTATTTAATTCGGCGAGTCTTTATCTTCCACTGCTTTCATTCAAAAATTTATTCTCATCTGTCAACTCAATTCAGAGCCACTTTGCCCCCAAAGCTGAGCTCCTTCATATTTCAATTCCTTTCCAAAAACGACAATTACTCGGTTTATTTTTCTTTACTTCTTTCAAAACTTTGTCAAGTTTGCTGTCTGATCTTTCCATCGTTTCATTTATACTCCTGTGCAGTTTGATCGTCACCATTAAGTATTTCGCGTACTCTAAGTAAGTCAGTCAATTTTCCCATTCCTATTTCAGAAACGCTTTCGAAGTAAAATCCTATTCGCACCAGGACAATCTCTCTCACTATTATGCCTATTTAATCATTACAATATGACACCCATCTCTTGCTACTACATTAATTTCTTCTGACGTTTTGCTCCTGGACTTTCTAGTTTCTTCGATTCTGTTTATTCTTTTGTGTGTTCCTTTAGTTCTAATAACACTTTTCGACAATTTATCTTCCTTCCTTTTACGTAACCGCATCATTTTAGTTTCGTTTCTAATATTTTCTTGTGTACTAATTTTATTATTCCAGATTAGACTGCATAAAAATTTTGAGTCAGTGTACGAGTTTGTTTCGAAAGACTATTTGCCCAAGGAAGCGGGAGGGAATTTGGACTCAATTAACGTTATCGCTGGTATATAAATAATTTTCTTTAATATTTTAATGATAATAAACGGTACCGTAAGTGTCAAGCGAATATTATGTCCTTGACATGTTTCATCAACTAGTAGATATTATTTTTCGAACGAATAACTATCTTGCAGTGTATTTAATCGAATATTTCGTTTTCAGATAAATGGATGGAAGAGATGATTCTCCAAAAAGAATTCCTGAAACAGAACACCAACAGAAAATCCAATGAAAAACTGAGAATAGGAAAGTCGGCTCATAATGAATTGTTCGGCTTGGACGGAACATTCAGGAAAATAAATTTAGATTAATATAAACGAATACAAATATAATATTTTTGAGGTAGATGCAATGGTTGAGATTTGGGTTTTAAGGAACCAATAAATGGTTATTGGGTTATCCATGATATTTGTGACTAATAATCAAAATAATTTGGAAAAGAAGTGCCAGTGGTCACGTTTTTTGTGACCACTGGCACTTCTTTTCCAAATTATTTTAACCAATAAATGTTTATTTTGTATAACTATAAATAAATTAATGAATATTGTTGTTGAGTTTTGTCTTGCTTTCAGAAATATAATCTTTCCTTTTCTTGGGAATTTAAGGAGCACACTTTATCGCCAGCTCTTGTACTATTTACCAAACTTTGCCTATGTAGGCCTCTAACTCATACTTTTGAAGATAATCTATCGTTTTTGTATAAATGTCTATTGAGAGGTGTGCTTTTTCGCATTTAAAGAACTGGGTAGGTGTAGTAAAAATACAGCGTGTAATCGAATAAGTTTCACATATTAATACTGTAAGTTCTTCATCACATAAGGAACTGATTCTGCAAATATCAATGTTCTTGCTCGAAAATTAAAAAAAAACTGACCTACCACAAGAGGGCATCGCCTTTTGTTTGAAAACCTCTGCTCGTTCGTCAGTGCGTCTGCGATTTTTATAGGCGCATCGTAAAACGATAAATTCCGCAAATGTCGCGGTCACTGGGTTAGTGTTGCCCGCAATACAATTTGAAACCGAATCTTCGAACATCTCTTTCATTAAATAATTACACAATTACATCGTGATATTTCAGACTTTGTAACCAAATAACACACTATGTGATATAATATGTTAATTTCTTATGTTAAAATAATGAATGTAAGTTATAAGTACATTGATAATAAACAAATTGGTGACAGGAGAATTTTGCGGTTGCGAACATTTTTTTCGGTTCCGTCAAATAAATAAACTGCACTAAATACAAATGTTTAGTTTAACGCTTTCCCTAAGTTTTGAGAATATTCTTTAAATCATTTACTGTAATAAAGTAATTAGATGCGATTTTATCGCTCGAGTTTAACAGTATGATCGTTTATTGTTTAATTCACGTATAAATTACTACATATTTGCTTTCAGGACATTAAATGATAAAGAACGTCTAATAATTGAAAAGGCAAATTTCAACACAACACTTGCAACTATCGTAATCAGCTGACACTGTGAACTGGCGTACACACAGTACCTCCGCGATCTTTCGGAATCTTTTTTTGCTTAGTCTGAACGTAATAAAGAATCATCAATTAAGGAATGATAAGTTCGGCTCTTTTTGTTCCAATAATACTTTTAGAATGTGACCTTTATTGAATTAATTGTTACCTATTTTTTTTTTACTTATTGTTAGATAGGATTCATGATTACTGTTTTATTTTTAATTAAGGAAATAAAATTATTATGTAAAAATTATTTTGTGAAAAATCTGCATATCTATTACTTAAATATTAATTAAAAAAAGAGCTAGAATTCGTACGAAAGTAATAAATGACCTGCCTCAAAGTTTATTGTATCGCATCTGCGGGTTTACTGCTCTATCATTTATTGCGCATAATAGTAAATTTCGCTCAGCCGTTCGGGCCGTCCGGGGCTTTAATCAAAGCCAGCGGTTCTCAAACGTTTTATGTAAAAACTAAACATGTATTTTGACATTTTTTTGAAACGTATGTCGTAACTTCGCTTCTTTACTTTTGTATTAGTTGTGGTTACAATATGTGAAACATATTCGATTACACGCTGTATTTAAATACCTAGGTAAGGTGAGTTACAGGCCTCGTTTCAATTTTTACATTTTCAAATAATCAAAAATAAATAAATTAAAACTGAAGCTGATGGACTATTTTAAACAACAATAATAATGCTGATAAAACGCCGATATTATTTTTGCGTTTCTTTCGCCTCAAAGGTCCATAACTTATTACTTATCTACACAATGATTAGTTTTATCACTTCATATAAATAGTTTTGTTCAACTGGAAATGTGTTAATTAATCAGTTCTAATGATAAGTAAGTTACTTTAGAGTTATTTTTTGTCAAACTGCGTGTTTTTAAATGAAAATTTCACAGTGTGTTTAATTAAGAAAACATGGTTGGTAAAAATGGCAATAAAAAATAAAATAATATTTCAATATAACAGGTCCTTAAATCATTAATAGATGATTTGCTTTTTATCTCTTATGTGATTGTATTTAAATTACTCCTATATTATAATACTTGTAATAAAATGCAACAAAATTCGAATCTATACTACAGGTTTGCAGTCGCAAATAATAATGTCATTAATCACTCTTTACATTATTAATTCAAAATTAGATTTAAACTTTCAGTGGGGGTTAAATTTTTTGTTTAATTAGTCTCCGATGGTAGTATCAGTGATTTTTTTATACGTTGGTAAAATTTTGGTTACAATTACTTTTACTAAAAAAAATTATTTAAAAAAATGTTGAGTTTCAGAATTTTTTGTCAAGTGGATGTCCCCGAAGAGATTTTGAACTTCTTATCAATTAGGATTAAATTTCAATAGTTTTTAATAAAAAACGAAAGATATTCGCAATCATCTTAACTTCTGTGGAAATAAAACATCGACGTGTTCTTGTGCTCAAAAATTAAGTGGTCTCATAAACGTGCGTAAAGAATAACTTGTGAAACGTGTTTGGAGGGAGTGACTAAAGTAGGCTTAAGTGTCATTAACACTGAGATGGTGCACAGGTTAAGCGCGGATGATGACTAAAATTACTGAGTTACTGTGCGTTACTGAGGAAGAAATTCGTAAGGTGAGACTTGCGTACAATAAAACTGAGAAGGATATTGAGGAAGATGTGAATTTACTGCTGGAGTGGTTGAACAAGCAACCACATTTGCCAAAACCTCATGGTAAGTTCAATTTACATAATTCATATAATTCATTCATCACCAATGATTCATAATGATACAAACTTTCTCTCTCACACAATCATCGCGCGAACCCAATTCATTTAGCGTTGAAATTTCTGCAAGAATATTCGCAGTGCAATCTCTTTAAGAAGCAGGAATTTTCTTTTACATCCAAATACGTTTAAAAAAAAACACTTTCGATTTATGCCTTCAAGATGTTTCAAACACAAGTTTTTATTATTATACAGGATGTTTCACGAGTCACCGCTAAAAGTTTTGGGGTGTTATACTTGAGAGTAAAAAAGTCTCGGACACACCTTCAGAAAGTTTCAAATTTTTGAGCTGGAGAATAGACGAAATTGAATCATCTGTAATAAGAACATTTTATTATAGTACATTTCGCATGCACTTCACTAAAGCAATAAATAATAAATTTATTTGTATACACTTTAATTTTACCGACGTATTTGCTAGAAATATAAATCTTTACCAATGATACGTCTACATATGTATAGAATATAAAATTTTGGTTTTAAATACTGACAATGTTAACAGAGGCTGTAATCTATTATAATTAATCAATAAATTTTTTCTTTTGTTTCTAGATAGAACTCGTTTGGAACATTTTCTGGTTAGAAATAAATTTCGCATCGAGCAAACGAAAATTAAACTGGATAATTATTACTCCTTCAAAGTATTCTATCCAGACTTCTATACGGATTTGGATCCTCAATCACAGGTCATACAAGACGTAAGGAAATCCTTGTAGGTTTCAAAACGGTACTTAGTATGTATTTATTAGTGATCAAGTGTGTTTTAGTATTACTGTGCTGATGCCTAGGCTTTCGCCGAATTTGGATAGGATCTTATATTTTGCGTTCCTAGCAAATCAAGAAGAGCATTTCAATTTGCAGCATCTCGTAGAATTTCTCATAATGCTGTGGGAATTTCAATTAACTCACGATTACTGCCAAGCAAATACGTACGTGTGTGATTTGAAAAATATGACTCTCAAGCACATCACGAAAATTGATGTAAACGTATTACATAAAGCGATATTAATATTGCAGGTAATTAATTAATCAATTAATTTAAGTACGTACTCATTTTTATTAACTTGATGTTTTCAGCAAGGATTTTCGGGTCGATTTTGTCAGGTGCATTACGTCAATTTATCACCGGCGGTGGATCTTTTCGTGAGTATGATGAAACGAATTATAAGCACGAAACTTTTTGGAAAGGTAAGTCATTCATTTTACTTAATTCGGCGAGTCTTTATCTTCCACTGCTTCCATTCAAAAACTTATTTCCCTCAACTCATCAACTCAATTCAGAGTCATTTTGCTCCCCAAAGCTGAGCAACTTCACACTTCAATTCCTTTGCAAAAACGACAGTTTATTTTTCTTTACTTCTTTCAAAACTTTGTTAATCTGTTGATCTTGATCTTTTCATCGTTTTATTTATAGCCCTGTGCAGTTTGATCGTCGCCATCAAGTTTTTCGCGGTTTCTAAGTCAATTCTCCCATTCGTGAGTCACCCTTTCTATTTCAGAAGCGTTTTCGGAGTGAAATTCTATTCGCACCAGGACAATCTCTCTCACTATTATGCCTATTTAATCATTACAATATGACACCCATCTCTTGCTACTACATTAATTTCTTCTGACGTTTTGCTCCTGGACTTTCTAGTTTCTTCGATTCTGTTTGTTCTTTTGTGTGTTCCTTTAGTTCTAATAACACTTTTCGACAATTTATCTTCCTTCCTTTTACGTAACCGCATCATTTTAGTTTCGTTTCTAATATTTTCTTGTGTACTAATTTTATTATTCCAGATTAGACTGCATAAAAATTTTGAGTCAGTGTACGAGTTTGTTTCGAAAGACTATTTGCCTAAGGAAGCGGGAGGGAACTTGGACTCAATTAACGTTATCGCTGGTATATAAATAATTTTCTTTAAAATTTTAATGATAATAAACGTTACCGTAAGTGTCGAGCGAATATTATGTCCTTGACATGTTTCATCAACTAGTAGATATTATTTTTCGAACGAATAACTATTTTGCAATGTATTTAATCGAATATTTCGTTTTCAGATAAATGGATGGAAGAGATGATTCTCCAAAAAGAATTCCTGAAACAGAACACCAACAGAAAATCTAATGAAAAACTGAGAATAGGAAAGTCGGCTCATAATGAATTGTTCGGCTTGGATGGAACATTCAGGAAAATAAATTTAGATTAAAATATAAGCGAATACAAATATAATATAGGAGTAATATTTTTGAGGTAGATGCAATGGTTGAGATTTGGGTTTTAAGGAACAAATAAATGTTTATTTTGTATAACTATAAATATAAATAAATTAATAAATATTGTTGTTGAGTTTTGCTTTGCTTTCAGAAATATAATCTTTTTTTTTCCTTCTGAATTTAAAGAGCACGCTTTATCGCCAGCTCTTAGACTATTTAACAAACGTTGCCTACTGTAGGCCTCTAATTTATACTTTTGTAGATAATCTATCGTTTTTGTATAAATGTCCACTGAGAGCTGTGCTTCTTCGCATTTAAAGAACTGGGTATAGGTGTAGTAAAACTATTTAAATACTTAGGTAAGTTACAGGCCTCGTTTCAATTTTTACATTTCCAAATAATCAGAAACAAATAAATTAAAATTGAAGCTGATGGACTATTTTAAACAACAATAATAATGCTGATAAAATGCGGATATTATTTTTACGTTTCTTTCGTCTCAAAGGTCCATAACTTATTACTTATAATCTACACAGTGATTATTTTTATAACTTCGTATAAATAGTTTTGTTCAAGTGTAAATGTGTTAATTAATCAGTTTCAATGATAAGTAGTTTACTTGAGAGTTTTTTTTTGCTAAACTACGTGTTTCATAAAAATTTCACAGTGTGTTTAATTAAGAAAACATAGTTGGTAAAAATGGCAATAAAAAATAAAATAATATTTGAATACAACAGGTCCTTAAATCATTAATAAACTATATTATAATACTTGTAATAAAATGCAACAAAATTGGAATCTGTACTACAGGTTTGCAGTCGCAAATAATAATAATGCCATTAATCACTCTTTACATTATTAATTCAAAATTAGATTTAAACTTTCAGTGGGGGTTAAATTTTTTGTTTAATCAGTCTCCCATGATAGTATCAGTGATTTTTTTATACGTTGGTAAAATTTTGGACACAATTACTTTTACTAAAAAAAATTATTAAAAAAATATTGAGTTTCAGAATTTTTTGGTCAAGTGGATGTCCCCGTGAAGAGATTTTGAACTTCTTGTCAATTAGAATTAAATTTCAATAGTTTTTAATTCAAATAAAAAACAAAAGGTATTCGCAATCATCTTAACTTCTGTGGAAATAAAACATCGCCGTATTCTTGTGCTCAAAAATTAAGTGGTCCCATAAACGTGCGTAAAGGATAACTTGTGAAACGTGTTTGGAGGGAGTGACTAAAGTAGGCTTAAGTGTCATTAACACTGAGATGGTGCACAGGTTAAGCGCGGATGATGACTAAAATTACTGAGTTACTGTGCGTTACTGAGGAACAAATTCGTAAGGTGAGACTTGCGTACAATAAAACTGAGAAGGATATTGAGGAAGATGTGAATTCACTACTGGAGTGGTTGAACAAGCAACCACATTTGCCAAAATCTCATGGTAAGTTCAATTTACATAATTCATTCATTACCAATGATTCATACTGATACAAACTTTCCTTCTTACAACATTTTCGCGCGACCCAAATTCATTTAACGTTAAAATTGCTACAAGAATTCCCGCAGTGCAATCTCTTTAAGAAGCAAGGATTTTCTTTTACGTCCAAGTACGTTTCGCTTTGTGTCTTTAAGATGACTTAAACATCATTTTACATTATTATAGAGGATGTTTCACGAGTCAACGCTAAAAGTTCTGGGGTTGTTATACTTGAGGTTAAAAAGGTCTGGGCCACTCCTCAGGAAGTTTCAAAATTTTGAGCTGGAAGGTACGCGAAATTGAAAATCGGTTCAATCGCCTGTAACAACAACATTTTACTATAATAAATTACTTATGCACTTCATTAAAGCAGTAAACAATATTTTTATTTGTATACATTTTAACTTTACCGACGTTTGTTAGAAATATAAACCTTTACCAATGATGTCTTCCATAGAATATTAAATTTTGGCTTTAGGCACTTAAATACTGAGAATGTTAATAGAGGCCGTAATTTATTATAATTAATCAATAAATTTTTTCTTTTGTTTACAGATAGAACTCGTTTGGAACATTTTCTGCTTAGAAATAAATTTCGCATCGAACAAACGAAAATTAAAATGGATAATTATTACTCCTTCAAAGTATTCTATCCAGACTTCTATATGAATTTGGATCCTGAATCGCAGGCGATGCAAAACGTAAGGAAATCCTTGTAGGTTTCAAAACAGTACTTATGCATGTATTTATTAGTGATCAAGAGTGTTTTAGTATAACTGCGCCGATGCCCAGGCTTTCGCCAAATTTGAATAGTATAATATATTCTACGTTAACGGAAAATCAAGAAGAATATTTCACGTTACAGCATTTCGCAGAATTTCTTATGATACTCTGGGAATTTCAATTAATTCACGATTACTCTGTGGCAGATACGTACGTGACTGACTGCAAAAATTTGACTTTCAAGCACGTCATGAAGATTGACCTAAACGTTTTCCATAAAGCGTTGTTAATAATGCAGGTAAGTGCATTTTACTAATTTTTCATTTTCTTTATTAACTTGATGCTCTCAGCAAGGATTCTCAGGTTGCTTTGGACATATACATTACATCAATTTAACACCTACAGTGGATCTTCTACTGAATATATTGAAGAAAGCTTTAGGTGCGAAACTTTTTGGAAAGTATTTTAATTTTGCAAGTTTCTTAACTTCTTAACTTGTTCGTTCAAAAAATTATTTTTCTTTCTTAAGTTAGCTCTCGATCACTTCTTTAAGTTGCTATTTTGCACAAACAGTTCTGTTTATTATCTTCTATACACATTTCAATGTAGGGTCTATCTCTGTAATAACGCCAGACTTAAAGTCGCTATTAGGATTTCCATTGTTTCTCTTTAGTATTTTTTTCTTAATCTTCCAGATAAGATTGCACAAAGATTTTGAGTCCTTGTACGAATTTATCCCCAAAGATTATTTGCCCAAGGAAGCAGGAGGAAATTTGGAATCAATTAAGGATATCGCTGGTATATCATTATATATTTTTTAATTTTAATGATTTTAATGTTTAATTTGTATATGCATCTGTCAAGCGTAATTGTGTTAATTGAATAATTATATCCTTGACATGTTTCGATTGTATTTAATAGAATATTTCGGTTTCAGATAAATGGATGGAAGAGATGATCCTCCAGAAAGAATTCCTTAAAGAGAACACGAACAGGAAATCCAATGAAAAACTGAGAATAGGAAAGTCGGCCCATAATGAGTTGTTCGGCTTGGACGGAACATTCAGGAAAATAAATTTAGATTAGAAATATATTTTTTATAAATTTTACTTTTCTGTTGTAAGTTCGATGGTTCAGGGATAATTTGAAATTTTATGTAATCAGTACATGTTGATTTTGATTTTTTCGAATTTATTGACTGAGAGATATAATCAGTTTTCGTGCTCTAATGGCGTCATGAACCCTCTTTGTTTACTAGGCCCCTAACTCACATTTTTTTCACATTTAAAGAAGGTAAGTAGGGGTTCACCAAAAAATATTACTTATTGCATACTAGGTATTTTGTGGCAGTCATTTTGCAGATTTTTAAAAGTCAAAGAATCTCACAAACAAATTACAGCGAACTTTAAAAATCGGATAACAATTAACGACTGGGCAGTTAATATTGTCAATCAGTGATATAGTGTGATAATGAGATCTAAAAGCGAACGACTCGATAGGTTGTTGGCAGAAATAAATTTGTTGACCGCAGACGACTGCTTCTTTTCGTCTTTTATTTTTGTTTTCCATAACATCAAAAACAAGTATCACCTTGAAACTAAAGTGACTAAAGCGAAAATACAAGTATCTTGTTTTTGCTGAAGAAATTCTCTATTTACTCTAACAAGTTTTAGAAAAGGATAACTTCCCTCCCATTTAGATTATGATTTAAATTAGGAGTTTATTTAAAAAAATGCATATAACAATGACTTCACTAATTTATAAGCATGATATCGTCGTGTAGGTTTTGCCAGTCATATCGTCCAAGATACGTTGTCTTTATTGACCTCTTGTTTACTAACTGCTTTAAGTCATTTCCGTAGACAGATTAAAAAATGTATTATTTTTTTTTAAAGACGCGATTAAAGATAAATTATAAATTTAATAATCTGTATAAGTACATAAATAATTGATAGCTTTAATTTTCTTTGACGTCTTCAAAAAATACTGTATTCCAATTTAATAGAAAATTAAGAACGCCATAAGATACGTTGTTTTTATTGACCTCTTGTTTACGCACTGCTTTAAGTCATTTCCGTAGACAGATTAAAAAATGTATTGTTTTTTAAAGACGCGATTAAAGATAAATCATAAATTTAATAATTTGTATACGTACATAAAAAATTGATAGTTTTAATTTTCTTTGACGTATTCAAAATACTGTAATCTAATTTAATAGATAATTAAGAACGCCATAAAACTAGTTGTAAGAAATTTTTATTTAACTACGTATTTTAACCCCCTAGCTATAAAATTCGTATTATTTGGGCAATTTTATGGAATCAATAAATGAACTTGAAATAGTTTTATAAAAAAAACCCTCCTTATCAATTGGCGCCCAACGTGGGGCTATAAAAAATTGATGGAATCAACCGGACCCACTACAAGTCAAAAAGTTTTACCCCTGTAACCAAGTCTCTTCTGGGGAAGGAGATAAATACCCAGTGGCGCCCAACACAAGAGAAACACATTTGAAGAGATACTTCTACACAAGTCGAATTCAACACAATTCTATCTCCTCCATCCTAGATGCCAAAATCTTTACCACATTGGACTTGAAGGCCAGATATTTACTACACCAAATGGAGTTTCATATCAACTACGTGTGATGCCTTTTGGACTGAAGAATTCGCCCGCAACGTTCCAATGCATCCAAGTCCTAACTGGATTGTTTTTTTTTGTAAGTGCTGTTTGGCCTACCTCAAGTGTGCAGTAGAAAAATGCGTCATAGGTGCATTTTCCTTAAATTAGTTGGGTCATCGAATTGAAGGTGATGGTGTAGTTCCACAAGAAGAACATCTCCATCGAATCAGAGGAGTTCAACTGGCTTCGAGATTATGCAGATATGGCGGCTCCTTAGACTTATTGTCTTATAAGCACCGGTGGTTTTTGCTTTAACTTCCATAAAAATTAAATTTTTCAATTTTTGAACTTCTCGTGTATCAAAACTTTCAAATAATTTTGCATGAAAACTTTAAAGATTTATAATTGCAAGAAGAATAGAGAAAGGTATTTATTGTTTTAGATATTTTAGTATTTGCCGCAAAGTAGTATTTGTACATAATCGCAACGTTTTTGATGCAATATGCGTTTGAGGAGAAATATTTTTTAATGATAATTAACAGGTGTTCGAATGTCTTCTAAAAATTCTAATCTACTCTTTGAAATGTATGCGGAATTTGTTTTCAAAACAAAATCGATTGTTGCATGTTTAATTTCAAATAACAGACATGTGATCGGTAACTGCACGCTGTAAAAATACGGCCTGGGGTAATTAAGCCGACGGCCTGTCCTTTCTCAAGGGGCTTGGTTGCCACACAAAGAGCTTTTCAGGAATGCGGTGATCGCAGGCGCCTTCTCAAATGCACTATAGCTCCACAGACGTCATAAAACAAATCTACTTGACGTTTTAGATTGTTTGCTTAGAATTTGGTACATATTTTGTCGCGTTAAAATTGCAGATACATGTTCCATGTGGGTAAAGATATCAAATTACATTGTGAGTGGAGCCTTCGCTGTACTCTGGTTTCCGTCAGGCAGGCAGCAGATACTTTAAAAATGTCAGCTTGTGCACTTGTATAGTTAAAGTTGTGTGTGCTTAATTTGAGACAGACCACAGCGAGTATTCCTGATAAGCTAATGGGGTGTCTCTTGATACATGCGGGCATCTGGAATAGGCGTGAGTGGGAACTAAATGCAACGACTATGATTGGTGGAAGTGATTTTAAAATTTCGCTGCAAAGTCCGGGGGGGGGGGGGTGTTTTAATTGTTTTCTTGAAAGGACGGGACCGGAAAAACGGGCAGAAACGTTTGAATTTCTAGAACGAACGGTCGACTAATTTTAAAGTCTGATTACGGGTATGTTAAAAAATGTGTTAAAAAAGGGGCAATTAAAAACCAAACACGTGCGTCGCGACGTGAGTGATTAAATCAGATTGAGAAGTGCGCGGGTGTTACACGGATTAACCGGTTTTAGGTAATTGACATTTATTTGTATTTCTTCATCGCACCTTTGGTGGTAACAAGTGCGTAGGGATAATTTAATTTGCATTAATTAGTGACTAAAGAGTCAGTAAAGTTCATATTACCATTGCATTTAGATAACTTTAATCAAACTATTTTTATTTACATTTTAGCGAGTATTAAAAATTCACTAGTCATTCATCTTAGAAAAAATTGTTGGTCATTGTTTCTTTAATTATTAGACCAATTCTGTAATTTAATCAACCAACACCAACAGCAATTAACTATTCCCCCTCCTACCTGGGAATTCAATACCCTTGGGGATTTTCTCCGGCAAGTTGGAAACACACTAACGCTTGTTTTCGATTTGTACAGGGAAGTCGCCAATCTCAATCACTGGTGTGAGGCGATTATATCTGCCGCTGAAACCAAGCGCGCCAGTACGATATGAACAAAGAAATCAAGGCCATTTAATTGTCATTACGAATTTCGTGAAACTACGAGGCCGAACAATTTGAACTGCATATTCATAGCCATTTTCTTAGTAAAGTTTCTCTTGCACCCTGTATGTGTGTGAACCGAATTGTGGTCTTTGTCGAAAGATTTGTAGGTTAATTAAAAGTGATTGCCAAGAGCCTGAAATGGCCATAAACACCCATGGTGTAGTGTCGAGAAACAGTCAATCTGGGTTCTTGCGCAATAATTTAGTTAGATAGGTTAGCCGACGAAAAAACGACGAAGAGAGAGAGATCTGAAAAAACGTGCCAAAAAGAGCCCCTGTCTCAAGGCGATTTTTTTGCAATAAATAATTAATTAAATCTAATTTCGCGCTTTCAATTGATTACATACGCACCAAGAAGAACGGGTTATCACAACGTATATTCCTGCTAGCAACGATCACCTAAGCTATAATTAAAAGTTTTATTCTTTATAGCGGGTTCTCCGAAGGGTCGTTCAACTGTAAACAGAAGTGGGCCAGTAAAAACTAACCTTTTAGCTTTAGCGCCGGCGGTAGTTCTTTAGGCACTTAGCAGGTAGAGACCGTCTGGAAAGGACGTCTAGGAGTGCATGCAGTTGGCGTAGTAAAGTCTGGGTGGCCTTTCGGAATCCCACGGGACAGTTATTTAAATTGGCGATAAATTTTAAGTTGTGTTTGTTTGTACATTTTTATTGCTTATTTACTTGTACGTAAAAGTAAATAAACAAGGGTTTTATAGCGGGCGCGTTACATCCTATTAATGAATTCCTGTCACAAAAACCTAAATGTTTTTTTTTTACAATGACCTAAATGAGGAGAGTTTTTCCTTATGTAGTTTACGTGGTCAAGCCAATCAAGCAGGCAGAAATATGAAACGGCTATGGATTGTTTTAGTGTCAAATAAAATTATGTAATTTTTTTCATGTTTCACAATTTTCAACACAAAAAACCCAAAAAGAATTGGGAATTTAGATAAGAGGAAAGTGCGCAGAGGTGCGTGCGATTGTATTGAATAATTTTTTCCCATATTTAAAAATAATAAAAAATGTGTAATGCATAAGGTCAATTTAAATGTGGTTTCAATTTTTTAATAAAAGGAGCACCTGAAACAAAAAATATATCAAAACAAACATGTCAATCTATTATTGCAGAAAATCTGTGGACACACTGTATATCACGAGTAGATAAAGTTCATTGTTTATTTATATGCTGATTGTATAGGTGCGAGTTAAGAAAATATACAACGAAATGACATGACATGACAAAAGCCGCAAGGCCGTTTCACGAAACTTAGAAGGAGATGGCTATATAAAAGTTCTTTTACTTATAGATCAATCGATCGGTTTATAGGAAACAAGTGACATGTTAGTACCGGTTATAAAGGGTGTCCCAACAAGAGCGCCGGATTTAAATTTGCCGCCATTTTGTTAATACGAGTTGTACGGTGATTTTTTTTTGACACTTGTCACGTAGAAACCACGCGATTTAAGAATATGGTGAAATATTCAAACGAACAATGTTTAATTACTGTAAAAACACATTACAAAAATGGTGAAAGTTTTGCGTAAAAAATTGGCCACCAAGATCGTGCGATCTAACGCCGATGGACTTTTTCCTTTGGGGCTATGTGAAGGAAAAGGTGTATGCGAATAAGCCTGAAACAGTTGAACATCTTAAAGAGGAAATACGGCGCGTTATTGGTGAAATACAGCCACATTTATGCGAAAACGTTATTCAAAATTTCAACAAAAGAATAACCCTGTGCCAGAGGTTTCGTGGTGGCCATTTGCCTGATGTTGTATTTCACGTTTGATCGGAACTATTTTTCTTTATGTTGAAATAAAAATGTTTGCTTATTTAGAAAAATAAATATGTTTTTCTTTAATTCTAAATTAAATCCGGCGCTCTTGTTGGGACATCCTTTATAAGAGGGCAGAAATATGAAAATTGCGCGCGTTTTAAATTTGTTTGTGCGCGAAATTCGCCCCACGCCAATTTTGATCGTACTTGTCAACTAGTAGTTAAAATATATAGCTGTATGATTGCTCTTCTAATTGTTGTAAAAATTGAAAGACGAGTCAATCAAAGACGACCAAATCAAACATGCGGCGTTTTTGAAGATTTCAATTGTTTTGTATATAAAAGTATGCAATACGACTATCAAGTTCAAAGAACTGTTTCACACATGATTAACTCTTTGTGTGTCACTACATCTGACCTTTGCACTAAATGAAAGTGTGTATAAATAGTACGCGGTTCATCTTGAATAAGAAAGTAGATCGTTGTTTGCATGAAGAGGTATGCATACTACTTGTACTTCTGTTTCTGTTGAAAGTTTCTTTTTGTGGTGTAGTTTACTGTTGGAAACGTTATTGGTCTACCTAATAATTAAATTTGAAATCGTTCGCTTGAAGGTAAGAAACTAGAAAACCAAAAAGAATTAAATGCATGGACAAGGTTTAAATTAATTAAATTATTATTTTTTTCTAAGCTTTCATTTCTTTTCACAATGACAAAGCAATTATATAAAATAAATAAATAACTATGATATCACATAAGATGATGAACACAAACTGATCATCCAGTTATTAGGTACTTGTGAGTTTTGTTTTGTTTATTTTTTTTAAATAAATTTTCTAAAAATATCCAAACAATAGCCAGCACACACTAATCTCGGCTAGACGTTATTAATTACTAAAGCTATCAATACAAACAAATATTTTGCCGGGAC